>JAWUZG010000071.1:1425000-3825000 GCA_036785705.1 Acanthornis magna | reverse complement strand
TGAATGGCAACTGCATCCTTGAAATGCATATACTTCAGGCACTTTTTAAACGGCTTTTAAATATTCTCACAATTCTTCCCCACTCCAAATCCCAACCTAAATGCCAAGTATCCACTTAGTATCACAAAATAGAAAGCTGTAAACAGGCACAGGACTTCATAAACATCTGTATTTTATTCCAGAATTCTGGTTTCTGCATGCAGTGTTATAATAAAGGGCTATGAGCTTAATGATCTGGGGAAGAAGCAGCTGGTCAGAATTATTTCCCTTAATAACTAGAAAGGATGAGGTAAAATCCTCTGGATTTTTTTTCTCTTCCAGGTATAGAAACACTGTAGTATGCTTGCTGTTGTGTTCACCTCTTGGTTTTAGAACTGGCACGTCTCCAGCTCCAGCACAGAGATACAGCTCTGACATATCTGGATTAGCAAATGATTTGTTTGGATAGTGCTATGGTTACATGCTAGGGACCCCATAGGGCCCCAACATGTGGTGTCAGGCAGAAAATTTAAAATTGCAGGGCGTATCTAAAGCATGTCTATAATGCTTTTAATGTTTCATTACTTAGAACTCTCTTCACTTATTTTCTTACTGTTTTTACCTGATTGAATTTCTTTTTTATTAGTTTTAATAGTCTGACTTATGCACTGAAAAATGCAGGAAAACTTGATCTAAATAGTTTTAACAGGTATGTTTTTTGCTGATCTGTAAAATATGACGCAAGAGCACATAGCGCTCTTTTGGAGCACATCCCCAAAAGATCTGCTTAGAAAATTAGTATTCTGAAGACAACATGATATATTGTTAGCCATCTGCAGTAATATTTGCTTTGTAAATAAACTCAGTGTTCTTATAATGCTTGTGCAGATGTTTTATACAGTTTACTTAACACTTTTTTTGCTAAGAATCTTAAATGAGGTTTGCAAAATCATAAAGCTGCAGTGTTCAGCCTACTGCCAAAATAATACGAAAGGTTACATGTTTCTGTTTATTTGTAACATCTCTTGCAGAAGACACTGTAAAAATGTGAAAGCTGGTTTCACTTAAAAATCAGTTTTTCAAGACAACATATTTAAAAACTCCCACTGTGACCTAAATGTATGACAGCAGCTTTCTACACTTCTAATAGTTAAGAGATGCAGTTTTGTGATTTTCCTTACCTGTGCCGATATTGGAGAAGTTTATGTACTTTTTTTAAACAATAATAATTTTAAAAAATAATAACCAAGTAGAGAGTGTTGTTGATATTTTGAAAGAAGAGAACCATTCACTCAAGCCCAAAAGTGAAAGTAAAATTCCTGTTCTCCATCTAGCTAAGCATGGATTTAAAACACTGCCTTAATTAAAAAAAAATTTGGATTTATTAATCAAAATGTACATAATCAATTAAAATTTGCCTTGTTTCATTTTTTTAAAAAAGCTTAGTGGTGAAAGAGGTTAAAAATTGATTCGAAAATAGGTATGTTTACATAATACGATGAATGATTTAATATATATTAAGCATAGTTAGTGTAATACAGATTTTCTATAATTCAGAAATATTAGTTAGCCTGTCTTAGATCCACACGAGTGAGAAGATATTGTTCATAAGTCTTAACACCACTTAAAAAGGTGTATTTCAGCTAGAAAGAAAATTAGTCTATTATACAAGGTGTTTCACTGTTTTGGATGCAATATGTCTAGCTCTTCTGAATCTTTATAAAGATTTATCATAACAGCTGACCTTAAGTGTATATTCCAAATTCACAAAAGTAATGGTATTGAGAAGAATAGCTTCTACATCAACTAAATGATGATTTTGAAAAAAATAGTTAATGTTAAACAATCATCTCTCTATTCACTGTTGGTAGAAATGAACTGCACAAACTTTTGCTTTGTTTGCATTTTTATGCATTAATTTCTGATGTTAAACGACAAAGTTACTTTTTCTGCTGGCTGCGTTGGAGGCTCACAGCATTGTTTCAGGAAAAGAAAAAAGCAGGTTTTTTAATAAACTAGTTTGGTGATCTGGGTATCTTTTAGAATATTCTGAATGTTATCTCTTTGATTTTTTTTTAATAATACTTTATGAAATTTATACTGTACTGTGCCATGAAGATTTAAACATCACCTTTAACTTAATCCTTTGATTTTTTTTCCACCTTTGTATGGATTGTAAAGACATATTTATTATTTGTCTGTTGGTGATCATGGTGACCATTCATGATATTACTGAGAAAATTACTGCCATAATTCAGAATTTTTATTACATTTACCTGGGAATCTTCATGAATTGAAAGATTATTTCAGTTTATAAAAATACTTTAAAAATACTCCAAAAAGCCCTCAGTCAGAAAGGCAGGATGATCAACAGCCTTCTCCAGTATTACTCGTGTTGGTGCTTTGTGTTGGTTCCTTGCTTTTCTGGCATTTTTAACATTAATTGCTTAATCTCTGTAAAAGAGCTGTGGTGGGCTTTCCTCTACCCAACTAAGATTCTTCTTTAATCTGTGTCTGTAGCATTCATAGTGACCATCACCATTGTCTATATAGTCAGAATTACTGTACATTTCTAATAGCATAGATACTAGTTTAGGGATTTACCAAATAATTAGAGAATATCTAATATAAATTCTTCATTGTAGTCAGTAAATATGATGGTATTCTAGAAGGGGATAAAATAAATACCAGTAAAGGCACGATTTTGTATTTAATGTAGATATGACTGAATCAGGGATTAATAGGTAATTGTCTGTTTTTAGATTTTGTTTATTTACAAGAAGATTATACAAAGGAAAGCTATTTATTCTGATTAGTTCATTAGCATCCAGATGAATGTTAGAGAAGTAACAAACAAAACTGCTAGTGAGGAATCCAGATTATGTTCTATGCATTGAATATGTTCATAGGTAAATTTAATCAGAATTTTAGAAAATTTCACGATATGCAGCAACAGGGCATTTTTTCTTGGTATTTGTGCTGTGTGAGCATTTTTCAGTTAATAGTACACGGTATATTTCGAGAGGAACCTCCAGTACGTAATGTAGTTAACTGTCTTCTTTCTGAAATCTCTTGAAACTGCAACACATTCCCAAAACTTTCTGAAGCTGGCTCCCCTTTTGTAGGTGTGAATATAATTATTTCCATGTTTGAGGTGTCAGTTAGTCCATACCTGTTTTGTCTTGGTACAACCATTTCAGTGTATGTGGAGATGCTCAACTGTTCTCTCTCCTTTCTTACATGTAGATTGCATAAGTTGATGAAAGCTTTTTGGTTTTACATGACAGGTGTAAGTCTATCAAAGTGGTACCGTAAATCTCAAAATCAAATTATCTTTAATAGACTTGTGTCATTTCATTCAAATTTTGAATTAATATGATATTAATAAGTGTACCTCTAAAATATAAATGTCCTTATTTATGTAAGCTGAGTATATATTTGATTAAATATATTTTTGATGTGTGTCTACTGTAATTCACAAATACTTTTGAAAGTATTGCCTACAGATGGCAACTGCAAAAAGGACCAGGATTCACTGTCCTTTAGAAAATTTGCCCATTTTATGTTCATAATATCTAAGACTTGTATATCTTTCCCACCGACTAACCAAGCACTACAAATTTCTTATTTTTCAAAGTTGTTTGTTTTGAAGAAAATGTTTGCTTTCATCTTGAGCCCTGTGTATCAAGTTTCTGTTGAAGTGCACATATTAAAAAAAGAAAAGAAAAAAGAAGAGTTTATGGTTGAACTGCCTGTGTAACTTCACCTATCTTGCAGTGTCATGACTTCAACAGTATAACACACTGTGGCTATTTTTATTCAGGCTCATTGTTTGGCAACTCATTTATATGCTATCTGTTACAGTCTTGAAGCACTGGTATAGAGCATGAAGTCTTAAGCAAGAGAAATAAATAAATAAATTAATTAGGACTTTCTATTTAGAAGATATATATATCTTCCTTTACTTACATTACTGCTACAGAAAAGCATAACCTTCTGTGGAATTTCTACTGTAAGTCTTGCTTGCCTTTCTAAATTACTTTCATTTTCCTCAGCTTCTGTGCCTGTGGGTGCATTGTTTTAATTGAGTACTTCAGAAATTATGTGAAATCATCTATGTGTTTTCTGTTGCCTCTGAGAAGCTGTAATGTTTAAGAAAAAAGGAAACAGAAACCACAGCTGTATATTATTCAAATTACTTTTAAAAGGAGGCACAAGAGGCATCTACTGCTGAAAAGTTTTCAGTTTTACAACTTAAAGTGCAAGACCAGTTGGTATCCATAGTCACAACACTACAAATGTTCAACTGCTGAAGAAGGAATGAAAATAGCTCCCTTGGTGCCCTGTTGCCATAGGGGAAGAATCCTGTTGTAATTCCCAAAAGCATACTGCAGTAAGAAATTGCAAAATACAGCTTTGGCAGATGATAGTGAGGTGTTTATAAATGCAGAAGCTGAACTGTATTAAGAAACTTCTTGGCAGTTTTCAGAGAATTTGCTGGTTTTAGTTTAAAATCTGTATTATAAAACTATATAGCTCAAGGTTGTATTGAAAATCACTTAGAAGGTGATATACTGAGGCATTGCTCATTTTAACTAGATCATTAGTTCCCAATCCTCTTACATTGTGTCAAAATTGAAGGTGTGGTAGCATTCTACCAATCCAGTCATAGAGAGAGGGAGGATGCAATTCTATTATCAGTGTGCTTACATATATTGTGGTGCACAGTTAACTGCCTAAAGGTCATAAAAATTGTAATCTGTAAATTAAGTAAAGCTTTGCTGTTTTTCATAGGAGAAGACTTGAGAGAGATTATTAGGCATTCTCACTTCTTAGTTAAGAGTAATACATTTGGATCTTGACTAATATTATTCTCTGCATTTATAGAGCTGATGATATGTGGTCCTCTCTTCCCTGCTGGCTCATGATTTCAGCAAATATCTCTTTCCCATGATTTCAAGCCTTGGAGCAGACCTCAGCTATTTTCTGCCTATTATATCTGATATAGATATATAGTCTATATATAGAATGGTTCTGTATGACTAATTCTTTCAAACCCAGTGTATTTAAGATAGCTTTGAGACTTCTGCTCTGTCAAAACATTACTCCCCTCACTCACTTGCAAGAGGTCTTTGTCCATTGACATGTTTTCTCAGTGGCTTGCCTCTCCATGGCCTTTTGGCCTTCAGCTGAAGTTCTCTGTGCAGAAATTTATGTAGAATTTGGAGGGCTTTTTATTCAACTGTTCTTCAGAATTGTCTACAGTGATTGGAACTTGTTTGTTGCATATGTGGAGTCTCCGGTGTCTTCATCAGTAATGTCTGTGTAAACAGCCTGTAAAGTGCAGCTTTTGTGGCAGTACCTGCAGAATTGTATTCACCCTTACCTAGAATAATGCAAGGATAAAAACCTACAAATAATATTGCCTTTAGAAGAGGTTTTGACATTGCAAGCTTGTCTCTGAGGTCCACATCCAGGTAGTTTGGACCTGGAGATTTTCAAAACCCATTTGCTTTGGAGTTGACTATAGTAAATAGGCAATAATTTAAAAATGATGAAAAGAAAATTGTTTAACCAGTACATGTGTATACTTTTTTATTTCTGTGCTTTCTGCTCTGGGATTTGGAGAACGTATAATGCATTTGGCACGGAGCATAGAGTGAATCAGGGAGGATAAATACTGAATAAATGGTATTGTGCAACAGAAGTTTTCAGGTTCGAATGCTTAAAGCTGACCCTTTTGGCTGACTGGGGCTGGATGCAGTGTTCTCAGTATCTGTGTACACAATGCATTTATGCAGTGCATGGATGATATTTTCTGTTTTATTGCGTGTTCCTTCCTTCCTACTGAACATTAATCTAACGCTTTTCCAGAATAAACAGAAATGTTGTTTTCTTAGGCAATGTAGTCAACTCAGTTATCATTCACATGTGAAGTTAAGATACGAGGCAACAATACCAGTAGGAAAAGTGTGTTTGTCTGTATTGAATCAGGTGGGATGTTTGGGAGTTCTTGGGTCAGCACTGTTCATGGTTACTTTGGATAGCTCAGCAGAGCTGGTCACCACACTAATCTTCTGTAATGGCTTGGGCAGCTCAGGTCCCTGCAGGGCTCTGCCTTCTTCCATAGTGAAAATTACCATGTTTGCCTATGACTGTTTCTTTTCTCCTAAATAATTTACCCTAACTCAGACCAGTGAGAGGACTTGAGGAAACAGCATGAAGCTGAGGCAGGAGTGGTGTAGATTGTATATCAGAAAAAGGTTCTTCACTGAGAGGGTGGCTGGGCACTGAACAGCTCCACAGGGAAGTGGTCACAGCACCAAGGCTGACACAGCTTAAGAAACAGCTGGGCAACATTCTCAGGCACATGGTGTGATTCTTGGGATGTCCTGTGCAGGGCCAGGAGCTGGGAATTGATGATCTTTGTGGGTCCCATCCAACTCCGCATATTCTATGATTTATCTATTTAGTTTTCTTTTTTATCCCTTTTAGGTAGCCTAGTTTCTTTAAAAGCCTGTGAATTAAACACCTAGTAATTTTGTGTAGGGAATTTCAGTAGTCTGCATAATTAAATCTCCTTTCTACTTGTTGATTCTCTAGGTCAACACCAGGTTTGAGCCATAGTATTTCTTATTTTATCACTAAATTTGTTCACAATTTTTTGCAGAATAGAATATCATCCAAAAATAATACTAGACTCCTGAGATGAAATGGAAGAAGGGATTTGTTGCTCAACTCTTCCAATTTCTAGTTGCAGTCCATTAAATATGGGAATAAGCAAAATTCTTGATATATAAAAAACATCCATAGGAATATTTTGTTCCTAATCTGCTTGAGAACATGTCTATTTTCAGTAGTTCATCCATTTCTTGGAATTTCTGTGTTTTATGGGTGAGATTAAAAGTCTTTGTAACCTGAAAAAATAGCCACAGCAGCCTTCAAATTGAGACTGAGGAGGCCTCAGCCAGGTAGGGCAAACAAAAAATTAGGAAAATGGCCTCATGGTTTCTTTGCATCTCCATGTAACTTCTTACTTTCATGGAATGTAGTCTCTTCTTGATCCGTAAGAGTAACTGTAAGTGGTCCTGGTTCCATACAGACAATGGAAAGGAAGAGCCTTGACATTGCAACATGTATCTG
The DNA here is from genome assembly GCA_036785705.1 of Acanthornis magna. Classification (NCBI taxonomy): domain Eukaryota; kingdom Metazoa; phylum Chordata; class Aves; order Passeriformes; family Acanthizidae; genus Acanthornis; species Acanthornis magna. Next base: position 3,817,878 of record JAWUZG010000071.1, on the reverse strand, counting down.
AATTCATTTGTCAGAGAGCTAAACAAGCTAGAATTCTCAAGCCTTTGTTAACATTTTGACGACCCAGTCAGGAATGATTAAGTCTAAGGACTGAAAGTCAGATTGATGATCAGATTTGTAACAGTGATTATTAGATAGTTTTCTAGAGGGACTTCTGGAGGAAAAGACAAGGGGACCAGATTTTGGTAGAAACCTTTGAAAACTGTGAGTTTGTGTTACTGAGTTTCTGAATACCTGCTTTCATAGTACTGTGTCCAGTAACAGCCTCTGCTCAGGGTCAGTTTGGGCCACCCTGCAGTGTCTGACTGGACACACAGCTCTCTGAACAACTCAGATGTTGTATTTCTCCATATTGTTTCACGAATAAAACAAAAAAAATGTTCTAAACACTTCATGTTTTCAAAAGCATTCGAATTTTCTTTACTCACTGATAATAGGATTTTTAAGTCCTTATAGTATATCCTTGCTTTCTGTCTGTTTAATCCTTTCTGTCAGTTGAATTTAGAGTTCCTCATTCTCCTTTTATTTTCAGAATAATAAATGTGATGGTTAAATATATACACAGGACCTAAAAGTGAACAGGAGGAAATGATACTTGAGTGAGACATTCTTGCAATAAAACTGTAGAATTAAGGAAGAAGTGCTATGCAACTCAGTATAGGAATTTTGCCCTTCCATTTACCTGGAGACAATTCAGTAATCATTTAAATAAAGCTGATATTTCTATATACTACAGTTGCCTACACATTTTCATTTTTTCTTGATCTTTACTGCCTATTAAACTGTTTCCCTGAACCCACATCACCATATTATCTAAAGGAAATTAAGGTTTTGCGCAAATTATTTTGGAAAACAAAGCAGCCTTTCAGGATAGCTTTTTTGTTGTTGTTGTTTTCAAAATATGCAGTGCACAAGTCAAATATGAATATTCTAGCATTTTTGTGAAAACTTCCATCTCAGCATGCCACAAAGTTTTTCATCAGTAAGAAAGACAAAATGCTAAATGGACTTAGTTCCATTCTTAACATCAGAGATGAGATGAAATAACTGAAGATTTTTGTCCATACCTTGATGTGATATGGTTTGCTTCAGATTGACTTGCAGAAATGTGGCTTCTTGTATTTTAGAAAAATTATTCCTTACATGTAGTGCTTTGTGTCAACCAGTGCATCCAGCAGTTTTGTGTTTTGCCTCATTGTGCTGCATCTTTCAGTATACTTCTATGTCATAATTTTATAATTCAGCATTTGCGAGCATTTGGGTATGTATATTGATAAAGACAGGATAGTTTTTCTTTAAAAAGATGGTGATGGCTTATCAGAACATTCAATTGAAATTAGGCCTGTCTGATTTAGTTATGATTAACAAGAGATAAAGACAGGATAGTTTTTTCTTTAAAATGATGGTGATGGCTTATCAGAACATTCAATTGAAATTAGGCCTGTCTGATTTAGTTATGATCAACAAAAGATGTAAATTTTTTTTCTATTAGCTGCAGTAGGCACTTAGGGGTGGCACATAAATTTAACATCTGAAGTCTATCTGTGGGTCCTGCTATATGATTTAATAACTGCAGTTCCCTGCCTCACTTTCTCTATTTTTGAAATAAAAATAATGATCTTGACCTCTTTTTTTTTTTTTTAAATGATTTTCTGCTATAAACCTTAGTAGGAATTAGAAGGCCATGATATCTGTAGAAGTATGCTCTTACTGAATGTTTCTGAATATCAAAAGCCTTTTTAATTAATAAGAAAAAAAGAATAGTGTTAAAATATTGTGGGGTATGTGTTCTTGGGCAAAGGATAACTTGTATGAGGGAGCTGGTTTTGATATTACAGACCAAGTGCCTTAGTGTATGGGAGAGTGTTACCCCTCTACTTACGGGAAAGTGTTACCCACTGCTTTCATTTTAGTGAAATATTCTAATATTGGTCTAAGCAGCTACACTAATTGATCTCAGAGTTATTTTAAGCACTTGGTGAACATAAAACTCTATGCAAGTACAGTAGACTTGGAGGTTTTTCTGAGATAAAATTGGGATAATGTTTGCATCTGTAGTCATTCAAGTCAACCTTGAATAGAGAGACATGCAGACATATGCTTCAGTAGTTAGACAAAATTTATTAACTTACTGTAGCAGCTATAATGTAAAAATAATTTTTCACAGTCACGTAAACTTTGATGTGGCTTGAAGTATCTGTTTCCCTTGTCTGACTCAGCAATTCAGGATGAAATGCAGGATGGTGTCTCTTAGATAAACTGAGTATTTTGCAAGACAATCATACTGGTTTTGTCCTTGATATTCCAAAGTAGGCCAAAGTTGTATGATTAATTTTTATGCTGTGTAACTGCAATTTCTAACTCTTCAGTGCTCATTCTTCATTTTGGGATGTTACTGAAAATGGCTGTGGTGCCACAGGATAACTATTGGCAAAGCCTGTTTGGAATGTGGGTAAATGAGTCATACTGGCAGTAAGCAGAGTAGTAAAGAGAAGTTTTTCTCCCTTAGTTGACTCCCAGGCTAAAATTAAACAGATATTTACACATTTAGGGATTTATAATGCATCTGCTTTGAGTCAGTTAGCAGAAAGAATTAGTTACCTATGTACTTTGATAAAACTGAACTCTTCACTTGGGTATAATACGCAGATCTGCGTTTTTATAGTATGCCTTAGTGAAAATGTGCTTCAAAACAGACAAAAAAGGTAGAAAAAGCATTTCTTCTCTCATGTATCATTTAAAATGGTTGGGTACTAAATTAAGGATGCTAACTCAACCTGTTAGCATCTACTTATCATTCATGTGTCCTGAGTGCTTAATGTTAAAATAATTAATGGTGCAGTTTATATAGCAAGATGGTGTATTATTTTTTAAGTTAGTCAATAAAAATATACAATGCTTGTCAGAATTAGGTTTTATTGTAGCTAATTCCATTTGTTCATATTTGTGATCCCTCCCCTACAGAAAATATACAGTAACTCAAACTTCAGTTTCCTGTAGATGTTTTTCCGTTCATTTTATAGGTGGATTTCTGAAACGTGTTACTGAAACTTTTTGCTGGAAATAACATTAAGGTGTTTTTGAGTACTGCATACACACAGAGCAGAATTTGGAAAAGATTCTGCCAGGGGCGTCCTTTACTGTTGCAAAAATTAATTTTCAGGTGCATAAATTGTAAGACTGCTGCTCAGTATCTCGTGCATTGTGATATGTTACTATTTTGTTGAATGTTGAGTTTCAATAAACAAACATGACTGATCTGTTATTGTCTGTTCTTCCTAGTAATGTTTTTTCTCCAAATTGTTGGAAGTGACTCAGTAATGCTGTTTACTGTTTCGCAAGGTTTGTGCATATCCAAAAAGCATTTTTTACCAAGGGTTGCCATCTCCCTTCTCCTTCCCAAAGTGCCCATTCACTTCCACATTCTTCAACTGTCCTGCTCCCTTCATCCTTTTCTTGTGTCTCTTTGAGGCCCTTTCCTGTTCTTTTGTGATGACTGAACATTCCTCAGCTCCACAACTCTAGTGCTGGGCTCTGCCATATTTCACCTATTCTGCCTTTGCTTCTGGCCTCTGTTCTGTGCAGCTGTGTCCCCAGGGTAGGTGTCCTCTTCCACCTCACCCAGAGTGTACTACATTCCCTTTTTTCCTCCACTTGTTGTTTTCCCCTGAGTTTGTATGGAGAGAGCCCCAGTCTAGTGATCCAGCAGCCTGTGCTCACACTCCAAGTGGGAGGAGATGTTATCTCCTGCTGTTCGCCCATCCCTCGGGAAGAAAAATGCTGTTGCAGCTGTCATCGTCCAAAGGGACTTGTCAAGAAGCTCATCCACAGGCTGAGAGTGCCAAGCATCGCTGTGCTCTGCTGCCTTCTGTTCGTCATCCTCTGCTCTCCTGCAGCCTCCCTGTCTTTTGTTCCTTCAGGAGACGGTGGGAATTTGTCAAGGAAGGAAATTATTTGCCCAAGATGAGCCTGGCAAATGACACCATGACTCAGGAAATTCTCAAATGTTAAATACGACATGGTGTTGGGTCCAATACTTATTTTTCAAATCTGTTACTAGATAGATGTAATAGATAACTCTGGCCAGAACTGAGATCTGGAAAGGAAACCCTAGTATGCTATGGGACTAAGAGCTGTTTCTTTCTGAAATGTAAGTTTAATTAGAAGGAGAAAAAGGGAGGGGAAGAAAAGAAAGTTCTGCACAATCTTAATGAAATCCAGGAAACTCGAGCATTGCATTTTGACAGGGACAAAATAGCAATTAATTTTTTTTTAGGCATGTGAGGAGTCTGCTGTCAGCTTCAAGCTTGATCCTCAAATCAGTGAGAACTTCCTTAAAAACTGAGGAGGATTCTTATTTCTTGTCATGAAAACAGGAGGCAAATCTGATAAACTTTTTTACTAGATATTGATTTTGATGAAAGCTGTTACACAGAAAACAACTTTACATAGGTGATTAAACTGCCCTTAAATATAGTGGCCAAGTAGAAAACACCGCAGTAAATTTCAGTAATTTGGTGTGATAGAGGTGGCTTAGTAGGAAGCTGAAGTTTCCAGACAGTCAAATTGAAAGGCAAATAATGTAATTGCTTATCTGAGCACTTCTACTGTTTCTTTTTGGTTTTTTTTTTTTTTTTTTTTTTTGTTTTTTTTTTTGTTGTTGTTGTTTGCTTGTTTTATTTTTCTTATATCCCAGACACAAGCTATCAAAAGACAACTGGAAAATGTTTACTATTTGTGCCGCCTTACTGTAGAATTTTATGGGATTGTGCTAGTGTTGACTTAATTGAAGGGAAATAGAATTTTAGTTCAAAGCTTGACTTAATTGTATTGAGCCTCTTAGTTGTAGCTATTTTTTTTCAGTAATCAAGAAACTACATTAGGTTATTAGAATGATGTGCTATAGTAACACCGTCTATTTCTTTTCAGGAGCCTGTTAGAATTGTGGGCTTTTCTGTTGACTTTGCCTGTAGGCTGACTTTATGCCGCACTCATTGGGAGGTCTGAGTCCCACTTGTCATATCACATATACATTAAACCTTTCATTAAGTATTGCTGACAACAGGCGGTGTCTCTTAAAGATGCAGGATTCTTTTACTTTGGCATATAAGTATCTTATAAAAGATAATGACTGTAACATATATTTTATCAATCCTCTGTTACCTTCTGCTTTCTTTTTCTAGTTTCCTCCATATCCTGCCACAAGACATATTCACTACTCTTACTGGCATGTTACCCCTTTATGCTTGACATTAGCTTTTCCTTTAACTGCAGATTTATTTCTAAGGTTTATTACTGACATTTAAAACCGTCAGCTCACATGGACTAGTCTGTGTATAGGAGTTCCTCACAGTGTGTGTTCCAACTCCACGCCTGTGCTAGGCAGATGATTTATTTTCGTGTATTTCTTGACTGCCATTTTCCCATTGTGCTCATCAGGCTTTGCTTGTGTTGCCCCAGGTTGGTGGGTCTTCTGCCATTTGGAATTCAGCTGGTTTTAAAATTTTGTTATATACAATCAACTCATAACTTATGTTTTTTTAATTAATTTCCCATTTACAATTTTGCTGATGTGTCTTTTGAGGCACATGTTTTTCCTGTTTTTTGGAAAGTACATTGAATTGTGTGTCAAGCTTTCTGAATGTATTTGAATTTATTATTAAATTCAGATTGCTACATAATTACATTGTATACCACAGAGTAAATGTAGTATACATTGCTTTAAGAACTATGATTCTTGCTATTATAGAACTACTGTAATTCTGTGGAATTTGGTGCTGGGATCTTCTAGTAACCAGGATTTCTGTTTTAACTTATTTTGTTATTTATTTAATGATTTCATTCATTAATTTGTAGTAAAATTGCAAGGCTTATGTGAAAAGATAACTGCCTACTACTTCTTGCCACTCGTTTTCAATATAATTGATACCTTTGTATTACATTAACCCATTTGCTTCTGAATTGTACAGCTCCGTAATTATGTTCTGCTGCAATAGAGACATTGTCTGTACTATTGGAAAAAAAGCCTTACCAATGTATCATCGGATTTTTAATGCAGGTTTAATGGAGGTAGTGCTTCATAAATTGGGTTTTACTGTGCATGGTTTGATGTATATGCTAACATTTCTGGGTAGTGAGATAGCTTTTCTCCTATTTTGAGCCTTAACATTTTCCGTGTAAGTTTTTCTTCACTAACATAAGAAAACTAGAAGTTTACTTTTAAGAAATAAAGTAGCCCTGTCTTATAATCCTAGGGTGTAGAAAGTAAGATTTAAAGAAAATAAGGTATATTGTAAAGCTTAGGAAAATCCCAAGAGCTCAAAGTACAGAGGATGCTGATGTTTTCAGAGTTTAAAAAATTGCCTTATTTTGCATAATTCGTCCTCTAAGGAATATTCATGACTGTATTTACTTGAAAAATATTTGTCCTGAGCTTTGAGAAGAGCTTTAGACAGAGCACTAGCATAAAGTAGACCTGTCTTTATTAGAAGCATCCACTGTCCTAAACAGTGGGGGTTTTTTAATTGGGGTTGTGGGGAGTTATACATTATATTATTCCCCTTCTGTCAAGGGTCTTATTAACTCAGTTTTTGCAGAGTATTAATGTTGGCTGAGAATTTGAGGAAAGGAGTTGTGTGTATTCAGTTACTCATGCAACTTTGTGAAAACAAGCATTTTTCTTGATAAAACATTTTAATAAGCAAAATCAAAATCCAAGTTGCTGCGGTTCTTTTGTGTGTGCATATTCATAACACTGGTGGTGCTGGTAAGTTTCTCATTTTGAAGAAATTAGTGAAGTTTATGCTTTAATTATTATTATTTGTTATATATGTAAGTCCAAGCCAAGCAAAAGTCTGCCTTAACGATAATTTGTGTTCAAGAAAACTGAATACGTACAAGGAGATTCTTGAGCAGATAGTTTACATATTTTTCTGTTTTCTACCATGTGCAGGTGCTGTTCTCTTGTCCAGTGTACAAGGATTAGCAATTAATGTTGATCCAGTCCTGTATACTTGGCTTATCTACCAACCTCAGAAACGAGTTAGTAGACAAATTCAGCAGGTATGTATTTTTAAAGGAAAAGGGATGGGGAGAGGGGAAGCTTTCACTTCTTTACGTGCCAGTAGTGCATTCTTTTTCCAAGTATTTGTAGTTTGTTACCTCTTCCTTGTACTTTGTTGTGCTTTACTGTTGATCTTATTTTGAATTATTCAAAATGTTAAGTTGGCATATTAAAATTTGAATTTCATAACTTTTTCATTTTTAATTAAAAGAACAAAGGAGATGGTTTTGTGATCACTGCTTAGGATCAGTATTTTGCAACTAATTTTAACTTCTGAGACCTCATAAGCCTTGAGTCTGAGTAATAAAATTTGGCATGTCTATAAATAATGACATAACTGGTTACAAAGTCACCATTCTTATTAAACCCCATTTTGATAAGAGGTGAACCGTACAGTTCATAACTTGACAGAAGTGAATGCTGTAGCAGATTCTGTATATCATGTCAAAATACACACCTGTATAAGAAGTGCTTGTAAAGGAAGAAGCTAAGGTTGTGGGTCTGTGTGGTGCAGTGTTTTCCTTGACATATTCTTAACACTGATTTTCATGCCACATACTCCTGACCTGAAAAGAACACTGGTTTTGCCATATACTAAACTTACTTGTAACTCTTGTTCGGCAGAATTTTTTAGAACTTAAATTTGCTATAACTCATCAGACTGGTGGTTTGTGTTACTTGATGTTCTGTCTCACTTTATAAATAGCCAGTTATTAACAGTGACAAATGTAAAAATCTTTCAATATTTGTCTCATAACTATAGAACACTGTGCACATCAGAGAAGTTTCATACTGGGCCCCTGAAGTGGGAGGATAAACATGACTTGTAAATATTTGTTTCTTGTGTGCAAATGACCTTGTTAGGTAGTAATTGTCAAACATTAGAGTCTCATTAAGCTCATTCTGCATCAGCATCTGAAAAACTTCACTGTGATAGTGAAGTTTTATTATTGTTTTGATAAATTTACTCTGGTTTTAAATGTATTGAGTTATTCTTCATTCCTGCATCATAACTGGAGAAGCACAACATTTCCTGGTATATCTCTTTCGCAAAACAAACCATTTATCTACTTTTTACTGTTACATAGCTTTCCAAAATGTAATTGATCCTGCTTATCCTGCTTATTTCAAATGTTTGCATAAAAGTCTGTCTCTAACATCAGTGTATTTAATCAGCTGTTAGTCAATGCTTTCTCTTTTGATACTGGGTGACTGGATGGGTTAAGTGACTACATTAGGAAACTTGTTTGTTCCTGGCTTTGATCATCAGTGGCAAATTTTTTAGCCAAATTTTAAGTACTTATTTTGTAACTTGTGTCATTACCTTACACAGCCTTTTAAATTTTTTCATTATTTATTTCAGAGTAAAATTACTCTATCACAATTCTAATGTTACTAGCATTTAGAATGTCTTAGTAATCTGAGATTTTTAAAAAACAACTTTATAAACCCAATTGTCAATGCCATACTATTTTCATTGTTAACATAACTGTGGTAATGGACTGCATGTAATAATACAAATTAAAGTGTCTGTAGCAGTCAAGAAGAACCTTTATTTGGAAAGAAAACTATACCTGTATTAAATTATCCTTAACCACAGACTTTTTTCATGTAATGCTGTAATTATCCTAGAATAAGGATTCTAGTGAAAGTTAGGCCTTGTGCATTATTTATTGGCAAATTAAGCTTGTTGCCGTAATCTAATCAGTATAACCAAACAAAATACTCTATAAAACATTCTTAATTTTTTAACATTTAACAGAACAACAATAAGATATGATACTTTCAAGCAAGAGTTATGGTCAAAGTGTTATTGATTGGTAAAGCTCTTTTCTTTCTCTGTTCTGTCAGTCTTAATTGCAACAGAAAAAAAAGAAAATACTTTCTTTAGAAGTTATTTGTATGATTCAGAGATCTTAAATATTAAGATATTGTAAGTTTTAATGTCTACTTAATGCAATGTTTTTGCTCTGTCATTTTGAGTAAGTCAAAGTTGTGACTTCTATCTGAAAACACAGAGTTAGAAAACCTTTCAGTACATTTGGGCCTGTGTAGTCACTGAATTCATAATGTTAGTACTTACTACAGTAAGTTAAATGAAAGTATTAATATTTTTCAGGGCACAACTATAGTCATGTTAAGTTCAGATTGCATACAGGACAGGGCTGGGATTGTCCGTCTCTCCGCAGGGATGGGGATGCCTTTACATGCCAGAACTTCATATTTGTTTGCCTTTTAACTATTATTCTGGGATTTCAGGTTTAGGTTTATAATGCCAATTTGGTAGTACATGTATTTTGTATCTACTGAAATACTCACCATGTCTGTTGTAACTGGTTTTAACTGAAAGCATGGAAAGTTAGAAATATGGAACATAATAAGCTGCATTTTTCGCAAAACTCATAGGATTTCAATGTCTTTTTCAAAAAGCAATGCTGTGTCTTCTTTAAGATTAATATGATGAAACCACCAAGAAATGTAATTCTCTTTGGCCTCACTGAGATTTAATTCAGCTGGAGCAGAACAATGACTGACTGCTCTGCTGGGGTGTGGGGGTACATGCAGCCCAGTGAGAACCACCCCTCTTCATTCATTACTGTTGAGCTATTGCTAGACAGAGCTCTGTTTGCTTCTTGCTGCCCAGCAGCTAATAATTGTAGAACTGGTGTGATAACCGAGGCCATTATGTTGCTTGGTTGGCACAGATGTTATTTCCTCACATTGTCTCCTCTCCCTTATATAGTGTGTATACTTTGTACAACTCATCTATAAGCTCTTCAACTGTGTTTGTGTAGTATCTAGTACACTGTCACGGGTACTCATATGTTCTTAGGTGTCTGAAAAATGTAATGAATGATACATGAGGATTTTAAAGGTCTGACTGAAGTTAAACACTAAAAGACAAGAGAAACTATTTAAATGAAAAATTATGTTTGGCACAATAATCAGTGAATATAAACAGGTTCATCATATATTTAGGGTAGAAGTAGAAGATTTTAAAATCTTAGTATTTTGACTATAGTAAAGTTTTCTTCTAACTTATTCCTATATGGAATTTAATGTCTTTAGGAACCATATGTATGAAAGCTGTTTGCAGAAGAAGGAGATTGGAGGGGACTACTGTTAATTTTTTGAAAATTTCAGAGTTTGAAAATTCACTTAATGTAAAACCCTTTTATATAAGTTTTGTTTCTGTATGGTGTGCAAGTTAACTATATCTTTTAGGCTGACTCAGAGAAAAAAGAAAAATCTGGAAAGAGTCTTCAAGATTTCTATATTACTTTTTAAACACAAGGGAATATTCGGTGCTAGATGTTTTCAGTGCATGGCATTGTAATGTATTACCTTTTTGTTACAAAGTGACAGTACATGCCCAAATGTGTCTGCCATTATGTATTTGAATAATGAGCTCTGTGGATACAGTTCTGTCTCTATAGTCAGTGCTCTAGGGTAAATGGATGTAAATAGAACTAATGTTTCTCTATCCATTCTGGATTTCAACATACATCCGTAAGTTTCCCATTATCCCCTTTGAAGCACTGTAACAATGAGAACATTGCAGCATAAAAATCCATGATGCTCAGTGCTTGAACAAACTTCTATATTGCTTTTTAATTTCTCTCATGGCTACTAGTAATATAGGGTGTAGTTCTTACATTTCTTTGCTGAAATTGAAGTGCTGTGTAAAGTAAGCCTCCTCTGTATCTATAGTCTTGTCTTACCACCTTTTATCTACTTGGTGATGTTGTACAGAGGTAAGAATAATGCCAGTCTGAGGGGCATGGCTGGATTTTAATCATGAGTAGTAACACTTCTTACAAAATTTGGTTAGGCAAAAACGAAATAATAACTATAAATATAAAACATAAACAAATGCAGAGCTTTTGTTGCATGCATTTGATATCTTTATTGTGTTTATTGCAAGTTTATAATTTGTAAATTTTCCAAGTAATAGTAGAGGAATCTACTGAAACAGTGTGTAGTAAGAAGTTCTGCTGTCTGTCTGTGTAGTGTATAGTATACTTTGCAGCATGTTTTCTTTAAAAGGTGATAAGGCAAAGCCAGTTCTGCTTATGTTTATATTGGTCAGAAATAGAATTAACATCTCTGTTTGAACTCTATTTGAGGCAAACGACTTAGTTTTCTTATGTGTGAGGTCTGCAAAAACCTCTTAGTTATTAGAGTAGGTGCTATGAGGTCTTGCTGAATCAAGAGCCTGTTCCAGTGGTCAAGCACCCTCACAGTAAAAGTATGTTTCTTGTACCTTCAGTGGGAACCCCCTGTGTTTCGGTCTGTGCCCATTTCCTCTGCTCCTGTCACTGGGCACCACTGAGAAGAGCCTGGCTCCATCTTCTTTTCACCCTTCCTTGAGGTATTTTTATACATTGAGAAGGTCCCCTGTAAACCTTCTCCTCTCCAGGCTGGGCAATCCCAGCCCCCTCAGCCTTTCCTCATATGTAAGATGCTCTAGTGCCTTAATCACCTTTGTGGCCCTTTGCTTGACTCTTTCCGGTTTGCCGATGTCTGTCACGTTCTGGGGAGTCCAGAGCTAGACCCAGCACTGAGCAGAGGGAAATGATCACTTCCCTCTTGCTGGCAATGCCTTGGATAGTGCAGCCCAGGATACCACTCACCTTTGCAGCACGGGCACTTTGCTGCCTCTTCTTCAACCTGGTGTCCACCAGGACCTTTTCTGCAGAGCAGCTCTCCACCATATAATGGCACATCCAATGGCTTAATGTGTATGTTAAAAGAGAGGGAATTTGTCATTCCATCTTGTTACTAACCTGTCATGTGATTCTTATAGTGGTCAAAGGATTGAGATTCAGCTTTCTAGTATTTAATATGGCAAGAAGAAATTCAAAAATACACTTTCAGATTTTGCTCTCCTTTAGTTCCAAACCTGAAGAATAGGTGAAAAGTATTTTGGAGGAAGTTATTTAATGGTAATTTTATTTTTGTACCGACATTTGTTGCGTTATAACCATGAAATAGAATCACAGAATAGTCTGTGTTGGAAAGGACTCAGAAGGGTCATGGAGTCCAGCTATTAAGTGAATGGCCCAAATGGGGGTCAAATCCACCACCTTGGTGTAACTAGCACCATGCTCTGGCCAGCTGAGCTAATCTCAGGCTCAAACACTAAGAGTGTGAGGATGTCTATATATGTACAGACTATTGTGTTGGACACATGGATAATTTTTTGAATGTGAATGTTTTTGATTCAGCACTATATTTTAAGCATTAATGCATTAACAAGAAATCTGGTAAAAATGTAATTATTCTCCTTTATATGCAGTCCATGTGACTGCTCAAAGGAAGATTACTGTGAGCCAGCTACATTGCACTCCCATCCATATATCCTACATCAAAATCACGTATTTTACATTATCTGGGTGTTACATATCACATTTGTGGTTCCCTGAATTTCTTAGACCTTTATGAAATATGTTTGTTACCACCATTTTTTTCAGTAACTGTTAATAATCCATGAAGTTGCAGCAGCAAACTCAAAAGACATCTTATCTGCTTGGTGATTAATGAACCTATTTTAAGCAAGGTTTAAATTGACACAGAAATTTGCCTTGGTTTTGTTTTTAAATGTTATTCTACATGTCAGCCAAAATTGGTGTTCATTTTTAAGAATACTTTAGTCTGTATGGATTGTTTTTGTAAAATGAGCTGTAAGTGTAGCAACACTCAGTGTGGCAGTAGTTTGTGCACCAATTGCTTTTCTGCTTAAACTCTTTGTGTTTCTTGAGTCTGAACGCCTCATTGAGAAGGTGCATTCTTTATAAATGTCTTATGAAAGGTTAATTTGATCAGAATTTGGCAAAGATACCGCTACAGAGTGACTTCTTGTGTACATGCTGTTTACAACTTGTTAACATTGCCTCCCAAATAAAAAGCAAAACAAAGCCAAGTTTAGAGGCCTTGTTTCCAGTAATTTAATATTTTATTTTGACATTTTTGGAAGGTTTTTTCAGGTGAGTCTTGTGGCAGTAAGGCCTTGTTTCTAGTAATATTTAGCTATTCTTTAATATTTTATTATGACTATTTTTTAAGACTTTTTCAGCTGTGTCTTGTTTTATTTTTGAAAAATGCTGGGTTTTGTATATTTGCTCTCTTGTAAAAACCCATACTTAGCTTTGCAAGATAAAAATTTGAAGAGTTTCTTTTCCTTGAAAAGAAGCCTTAGCTATACTTTGATACGAGGCAGTCAGTATGTCTGGTACTTTTTGCAATAAATTTATAAATGAGTGCATGTCATCTTTCTTAAATGCGCATTATTGTAAAGCCTTCATAACTTGTCAATATGTTTCTTACAATTTGATTTCTATGAGCTAAAATGAGTAATTTTAGGGAAGATTGAATTATCAGAAATATCTACTCATAGATGTGTAATGTAAATCTGTATGGCACATATTTCCGTCCTTTTTTTTTTGGCTGTTCCATACATATGTGTGTGTTACTAATTAATTTAAGGAGTGTTTCAGTAATGGAGTGGATCTAAACCCAAGAGGTCAGGGTGACCATTCTTAGTCATATACAGAAACAACTAAGATAAAGACATTGCATCTTTTCCAGATTAATCAGGCTTTAAAACACTGGAATGTAATACACCTGATATATACTTGATTTCAGAATCCAGATTCCTCCCTCTTTTCAAGACCATCTGCACCATGGGAGATTGTGTATCCCATTTCAAACCCAAGAATTTTCCTCAGCTGTGTAGGTAGATTAAAAAACACGCATTAACAATTCAATTTAATCAATTTTTTTTTCTTCAACTCTGTTTTTTCTTTGCTCATTTTCTCTTTTCTCTTTTCTCTAACCTTAGGAATAGAGATAATAATAATAATAATAATAATAACCTGTGTTATAAAATCCTTTCACTGATTATTGGAAAGTTCATCATGAACTGAGGATATTATCAATCTTGATGGTGTCCTCTGGGTGGAACTTCATTCAGAAGTCTGCACCAGAGATCTCCTTGGAATTTTTGACCAAGATGAAATAATTTTATCATCATGACTTGATCAGTAGACTCTTGTAGAACAAGTCAGTCCTTTAAATTGTTCTGTCTTAGGATGACTTTTGGAATATTGCACATCCTTGATGCTTTAAGAACCAAATGCTTCTGATAATGAATGGCAGTGAATGAATGACACAATGAAAGAGAAAGTTTCAGTATCCAAATTTAGGATTTTTCCACATTGCAGCAAAGTTGGCTGTTGAGGGCGGAGCTGTGATGCCTCATTTTTCTCTTCTACCTTGATAAATAGCTGGAAAGGCTTTGATAAAATAAGCATGTGTCTATAGTAAACATAATTATCTTCTTGGTGTGCTGAGAACTCTCAAATTATGATAGATTTTGATTTCTGATACTGCTTGCAGGTCAAAAGCACTGTGTTTCTCCCTTCCAGGATCTGTCACCTCTTACCCCATGGAAGGCATTTAAGTTTCTGAAGGATACAGGAATGAAGTTGCTGCTTGCTTAAGGCACTAAAGCTGTGTGGGGCTCAAACCTAAAATCTTCTGCTTTCAGAAGCCCCTTGAAACTGCTGATGGAATGCTTTCATGAGTTTGTGAAAAGGAGGGGATTCTTGGCTGACATCAGTCCATCACATAAGTTTGGAAACATTACAGCTAATCAGTGATCAGTCTTTTATCTCAGCAGAGCACTTTTCCAATATCTGAAATGCCTACCTGAAGCCGTCATAGAATTTCATCTGAATTAGCAAGTTCACCTGCCCGGAAAGAAGGTGGTTTTGTGAACCCCAGAGGTTAAGCATGCCTAATCTTATTACTTAGCGATTAAATTTAATTAATGCAATCTTATTCATTCCTTTTAGTTGGGACCTAGGCCTAATGCCTTGCTTTGTTTGAACTCTCTGAAACAATTGAGGTGTACTAATAATCTTAGAAATCAAAACAGTGAAATGTTGCTTGGTAGTCAAGCAGTGATTGCACTTTCATAACATTAGAACTTGTTGCAAAGTGGGCAGGGTAGAACCTCCTTGCTGTCAGAGCTCATTCTGGTACAGTTTGGACAGTCTTGTAAGCAAACGTAAATATCCTTTGAGCTAGATAGTGATTGCATGACAGTGATCGTAGATGTTCAATGAACATCATGTCTTGAGCAGAACTGCCATCTGTCCCCAAAAAAACTTTGTTGATTTTTCTTGCTGCTTGCCGGTTGCAAGCTCCTGCACTTGTGCACTTTGGTCTGTGTGCATGCAGCACCCACCACATGGGATATCTGGGTTTAGTACCATCTCCAATAAAGCAACCCATGTGTGGGCTGGTGCTTTTGAATTTGACATTTCACAAGCCAGAGCTTCACTTTTTCCTTTACTAATAATATTTAAGTTCCTGTCTTGGAATATTCTTTTGCCTTTGGTTTGTTGTCAGGGAGGTGACTGTATAGGCATCCCTCGAATTAAAGTTACTTGTCTGCTCAGTTGTTCAGTCTCTTCAGCCTCATACTTGTGGGAAATTATAATTCAGAAATAAAATATTTAATTACAAAAATCCAAGAAAAATAAGATATTAATTCACCTAAGGCAAATTTCCACCAGTCCTCTTTACAGGATATTTTAGCTTTAGTTAGTTGGCATGTCTCCACATAAATCAGGAAATACTTGGGCCTTAGTATATTTGGCAGGTTGTTTTTTAGCTATTATTTTTCTGAGCCTTTCTCTGATTTTAGATCTTTATCATTTCTAGTCATGTTGACCACACAGTATGAAGTTAAAAAAAAAATAAAAATTGGTATCTGTTGATCCATTTGCATGCTTGAATGACATATATGTGTGTCTGTTTTATGTACACATACTTAATATGGTATGTAATGTATCAGATTATTTGTGCTAATAAAAATTAAATTCAGAAAAGGATTGCTTTTCTGTAGTCTTTCAGCCACTTCTTAAAAACTTAATTGTAATAATTATATTTCAAAAGTAGTAACCTTTCTTACTTTGAATTCCATGAATTGTTATTATTTTAGTATTCTGTATATAATTGCCACAAAATGTTATTGCATTGATAAAACTGTCAGTGTTCTAGAACAGAATCTGATTTTTACTTTGTGTCAACAGAACAACCTAATATAAATGCTGCTGTAGTTCCAGAACTTTTTTACACGCTCTTTATCTTCTATAACATTACCAATTAGTAACCATAAAGCTTAATCCCAAGTAGGTGTATTTTACTCTACTACTTTATAGCTGGCTTTTTGGATTCTTGTGATGAAATGCTTATGATAACACTTGCCTGCAATGTCTCCTTTCACATCAGATTCATCTTCTCCTACAGCTGTGGGGCTCTTGTCATCTGCTATTTCCCAAGCCACGATTTCCTCATCAGTTTGTGGCTAAACCCCAAATCTTGATGATCCTTTTCCATCTCGTTCAACACGGATCTTTCATCTTCTGGATTCTTTTAACCAGAAATCTTTTGCCAAAAACCTGACAAGATTGTACTGGGCGTCAGCAGCAGCAACATCAGGCTTGATTTCAGTGAGCAAAGATAAAACAGCTGTTTCATTGTCCAGATCAGCACTCAAGCACTCAATATTTGGTCATAATTTTTTCCAGCTTTATCTGGCTGTGATAGCCTTGATGTTTTTCACTCTTTGACTAGTGGTGTAACTTACTCTATTTTGCTGATCCATTTCTTCAGTGGTTCAGAAATAGATACAGCTTCTTCAGGCACTGTTTCCATCCTATTGTGTTTTGTACTGTCTGGTATTGTCTGCATTCATCCTTCCGAAATTCTTGCTTCACTTTGGCAAGTCAATGTTCTTGCAATGTTACGTCCAGAATTGCCAAATCGTGGCTCAACAGTTGCTGTCATGGGAAAGCTGCAGATGGCTGTGCCTTAGGAAAGGTTGTATCAGATAAATTGCAAGATTTTGAAAATAAGTGATGTAAAATGCCTGATGGAAGTTAACAAAACTTCAGATCCTCTCCCTGTATGCATGTGGGAAGTATTTCTGTGGTGTAAAGGTTGTCTTTTCAAAGCTGATGGGGATTTCTGTTGTTGTAACTATAGGGGACACCAAAGTGGCATGTTACTGTATCCCAGAAAAACTTTTGGTGCTTTTGGAGACAAAGCTAATGACTGTACATTCAGAGGGAGGAGTAGAGATGAGAGTTCTGTTTGTCATTGACGTTAGTATTTTTCTATTAACTTTGCATACTGCTGTATATATAAATTGATTGTTTTCACTGGAGTAGGATTAAATAGTTGATTGTCTTATTTTAATTTACTTTTATAATGGAAAATGGTGAAGGCGTTTGGAAGTCATTCTCCTTCAATTAAATGATTTTTCTGTTTGTTTTGGGGTTTTGTATGTGTGCACATATTGCACACTGCTTGATTCAGTGATCTGTTTTCTATTGGAGAAAATTTACAAGCACATTGCCTGCCTCACACGAATTTGTTTCCCACAGAGATTCCTAATGCAATGTGTGAGGTTTCTCATTACGCAGTTATATGGGTTAGATTTTCACTCCAGTATGAACGAAATTAAATTACACAAAAATTAAGATGCGTGTAATCCTAATGTCTGATCTTTAGAAAAAAACTTTGTCATCTTTAAATGATAACCTTCTGCAAAATCAGTGGTAGAAATCTACTGCTTTTTTCAACTGGGGTGCATCTGCAATTTACATGGCAGCTGATATTAGAGGAAAATATTAAGAGGCAACTGTGTAGCAATATTGAGGATCGAATTGTGTTTAATAATTTTGTCTTTTCTAGCTTGCATTAATAAAAAAGTAACAACAAAGCCAATAGACCCTATTCACTTGTTCCAGAACCCATGTGGATTAATACAAATCACTCTTTTCTAATCTTGAAATAAGGATTCAGTCCTTCAAACTTGGTTTTAATACCTTCCGTTTTGCATAGCACTTTCACATTTTGAGCAGTTTCTCATTTATTGGTATGCTTGAAAGGCACAACCATTCAAAATCAGTACCAGTCAGTTAAATCTTATATTTAAAATGTTATGAAGAAGCACAGTAGTGTAGAAATATCAATACATCCTATATTTTGAAGTTTATGAAGATTAATAATTTTTTTGGGGTCTTCATATCTGGCTAAAATTTTCTAATTTCCATTAAACATTTAGTTAATTATTTTACTTTGGTCATCAGCCAAATTCAATCATTTGCTTTTTGGTTGGCTAACAACAATGATACTTTAAGTTAGTTTTATTTCACTTTTTTGTTTTCTGAGAGCTTTTCCTCAGACTAGCAGGACTGAAATAAAGAATTACAAGTGCAAGTCTGAATGTGGCATTTAATTTCAATTTGTTTTCAAAATATTTGTGCTCCAATCAGTGTTTCAAATTGTCTTCTATGCATTTCAAAATATGTAGTTTAAAGCATGTTTCTCATGACAATGCCATAATTCAATATTAATGTGTTTTGGTTTTTAGTGGTTCACAAGGTACTTATTTTTCTACAGCAGTCTGTAGGAGCTGTTCCACTGGGTGTGCCAGTAACTCGAAAAAAAGAGGATGAAGCATCAATTGGAAGTGCGCCTTTGGCAAGGCAACAGTCAAATCAAGCCTCTGAGTATGCCAGCAGTCCTGTCAAAACAAAAACAGTAACAGGTAAATCACTAAATTGAAAATATCCATTCTACATTTGCAGCCTCCATCACTAACATGTCTCTGCAACTGAACAGCATTAGCTGTCAAAATACTGTGGAACAACTTTCAGCTTCAGAGAAATTAGAAGTTTTTGAATTCGAAATAATCAAATGTATAATTTTCAAATACATGTTTATTTTTATTCTCATTTTTGTTTAGTGCTCTCTTCGGGGCCCTGATAATCTCATATAACACATTTTGTAAAATGAGATGAAGGAGATCTGCTTTCAATAGAATATCTGCTATTCGCCTTGCTATTTAGTCCATAATTTTGTCAGACTTCTCACTGTGATTAATCTCTAATATCACTCAGTCTGTTTACATTGTTGAAGTCTGGCATCTGTGGAAGTCAAGATTTGTGCATAAACAGTTAAAATTCACTCTTTGCAAAATCACTCACCCATAGAAAGTGCATTTGTTGGCACTTCTGCTTATGGAGGTCTAGAAATTATTTATTTGAGGAGTATTTTCTAGCCACTTAAGAGTCTAAAGTGAAACTTCATTACCACTAATCAAGATAATATGGTTTTCTTGGAATTTCTAGTGTGTTTATTCATATGGTACTGTCTGCAAGTAGTAAAGTAGGTGATCATCCAGAAAAAAATTCCTATCCAGCTGAGACTTCTAGTGATCCTTCTGAAATACACTGAACAAATTCTCTTTTCCTTTGCATTGATGTTTATTTCCAGATTATCATGAAGCACTTCAAGATGTCTGCTGAAACTAAGATTACAGTCTTGTTCATTAATGGTAGAGTTAAATGCTATTTTGAGATTAAAAAGGGCTAATCTAGAAAATCTGTTTGCTGAATGTTAGTGGGTTGTCATGTTATCACTGGTAGTAAAACAGCAGATTAATTTCTAGGACTTCCATTTCATTCATGAGTATCCTTCATTTTTACCATTCATTTCTAAAATTCATTTAGGCATTTCCATTATTTTTGCCTGTGATGAAATGACTGTACCAAGCATATTCTTCTTTTAACTGTATTTATTATCTGTTCTGCTTTATCAATATGATAAATTACATGATTTTTTTCTTCTTGACTTTATTTCTACCTATGCCTGCAAAGCACAAAGGTGTAATTCACTAGAAAAACTTCCATTATTTTGAATATTTGACATTCATACCCAGCTATTTGCATTAATAGATTCTAGATTACTTTTTCTTAATTACCAATTTATAAAAAGCAGGCATGAATTTTGCAGAAATAGCTTAGTGCTTGGACATTGAAAATTAGTGTCCGTCTGGTACCTGCTCAGCGTGGTAGCCCTTTTAATTCTTCAGTGTTTGTTGTTCTTCACCATGAGATCTTTTCTTCACTGTGGTCTTTTCTGATTGCACCAGAATATTCTACTAAAAGAAAATACTATTGTTCAAAATCTAGAAATGCCATGGATGCCAGTTTTGCTTTTTTTGGGGGGGTTTGTGTGTGTGAGAAATAATAAAATGAAATTATGAATTATAAAAAAAGTCATAAAAGCAAAAGGGGGGGGGTTCTGTGCATCTCAGCTTCTTCCACCTTTTTAATTTGAAGTCAATATCAAGATCTGTTTTCAGTTACTTACAACAGACATTGCTGTAAAAATGAAAAGTTCATTTGTAGATTTCATTTTTTACCTGCCATTTACTTTACTCACTCAGATTATCCAATAAATTTAGCCTTGATGCTGAGGATTTTTTGAAATTAAGTAGATATGTGGCTTCTCTGTAAACAATTTTGCAGCATAGATTCTGGTACTATGAAGTGAGAGGTGATGGTACTAATTCTCTCAAGAGATAATATTTGGAGGTAGCATTGACTAAGCATTTTCTTTTTTTGAATTAGAAGCAGTCTTCTAAAGAAGAGATTATTGAATTTGGTTTCATTGATTTTCAACTGTTAAAATTGTTAAAAAATGCTATTGTTTTTTCAAGTGAAGCTACATACACATATTAGAGGTTCTACTGGGTTTATTTATAAGAGGCAGTGTGCCTGACATTACTGCATTGAAGGTCAGCCTCTTGTCATGGTTTAAGCCCAGGCAGCAAAGCAGCCGCTTGCTCACTCCCCAGCAATAGGATTGTGGAGAGAATCAGAAGGGTAAAAGCTGGAAAACTCAAGGGTTGAGATAAAGGCAGTTTAATAGGGAAAGCAAAAGTCACACACGCAAGCAAAGCAAAACAAGGAATGAATTCACTGCTTCCCAGGGGCAGGCAGGTGTTCAGCCATCTCCAGGAGAGCAGGGCCCCATGAGGTGCAACGGTGACTTGGGAAGACAAATGGCATCACTCCAAATGTCCAACTCCTTCCTCCTTCCCCTCACTGAATTTACTGAGCATGATGTCACATGGTCTGGAATATCCCAGTGGTCAGTTGGGGTCACCTGTCCTGGCTGTGTCTCCTCCCAGCCTCCCATGAACCCCCAACTTCCTCACCAGACTGGCAGTAGGAAAGCAGAAAAGGCCTTGGCTCTGTGCGGGTCCTGCTCAGCAATAACAAAAACACTTCTGTATTATCAACCCTGTGTTCAGTACAAATTCTAAACACAGCCCTGTACTAGCCACTGTGAAGAAAATTCACTCTACCCCAGCCTAAACTGGCACACCTGTGGTTTAAAATGTTTATGTATTTGTTATACTCTGGAGATAAAATGGCACGTATAATATACCTGAAACATTTTATATTTGTGTGCAAAAATTGTAAGTAAAAATATAAAATTAATGTCAAAGAGCAAATGGCTTGTATAGTAATGAAATTAATTAAAGAGATGCTTTCTGTCTGCTTCAGTAGACCACACGGATTTCCCTTAATTAAAAAGAGTCATGTCATGCTGCAGTGCCATGCAGGCTTGTTCTGTGTATAATCTCCTGAAACTTCATGTGATGTTGTAGTCTTTTCCTGTAGAAAAGAGGGACAGTAAAAGCTAACACATATTTCGTGTCACCAAAAGAAAAGGTCTCGGATTACAAAGTCACTAGTGACAGAGCTTAGAAAAGATTGGATAGATGCAAATGGGAAAGGTGAGATCTCGTTCTCAGAAAAGTTTCAGTGGATTCTTTCGTTCAAAATGTGTTTTTTACAGCTGTATAATGTGTTGGAACATGATGAATGAGTTAGTTTATTAAACTAAAAATAGTGTGCCTGTGATTCTACTCCTTTCTAATTTTCCTGAGTCACTTGCTCCCACCATCTTTCACTTTATTGTCTCTCCTTTGATTTCACTTACTTTCTGTCCAAGTTTTCTTTCATTATTTGTGTCACCTTTTTAAAGGCAAAATATTACACTGATTATAGATCTAGGACATGTAATGCTACCAATTCTACAAAAGCATTCTAGGTAAAGAGGCAGTGATCCTTGTAAGCCTCATATTTATTAATCATCAAGGCTATAGCTACACATGTTCTAAGTTGTCTGAAAACTGAGATCCTACATTGATAATATGTACATATGCATAGTCTTTGCAGATTGAAAGAGATTTTATCCTAAAATCATGCTATTCAGGTGGTGATTTTGAATTAATTCTTTTCAACTCTAGCATGATCTCAGCAGTCACTCCCTTGAGAACTGCTAGGAACCAACCGTATATACTAAATGAAAGCAGTTTGTAATCACAGCTGTAAAATTATTTAAAACACTGTTCTTCAGTTCAGTTTATTAGTTAATGGCTGCTGACACCTTGCCAAAAATGAAGCATGGGAAAAGAGCAAAACTACTATCTATGTGGTATCTGTCTGTGAAAATCAGGGTTTCTGTTCTTAAGTCTCAAGTTGTAGTTACTTATAAATCTCTTTAACCACAGAGGCTTCACAACCAGAGTAAGATAACAGAATATATGGTTTAAATCTGGTATGATGTGGCTGTAAACAAGCAAGGTGATAAAGAATATTAAAAAGAGTTTACTTGTTTGTCTGTCCATCCTCTTCTCCTCCCATTCTCAGCAGTTCAGTGTCAGTTCAAAGACCAGTGATTTGCAGACCTGTACCTGTGCATGGAGGTAGAGCTTTCATGTCTGGATAGAGGCAAGATGATTACTATATGTGTATGTAATTATGTAATGTATGTAACATACTCATGTAGGAAGATAATATGGGCTGCAGAAGATGAACAGGGTAATCTGAAAGCTGTCTTGGGCACATTATTGAATAATGATTTAAGCCCAAGTGTCTGTTTTCACACATTCAAGACGTGTGTTTGTTCGTTACTAAAATGATCTGTAATTTTCATTCTTATTTATAAAATTATTATAATTATTTTCATTGTGTTTGAAAAACATAGCATTTTCCATGATCAAAGCTGACATTGGGTGTGGGCTTTTTGTGGTTTCTGTTTTTTACTGCCTCCTGGTGAGGTCTTTTTTTTAGTCATTACAGTGAAATTTAATTTCAATAACATCTACAACATTTATCAGTTTGTACTGATAAGTTGTCATTTATCAATGACATCCAACATTTATCAGTTTGGAAGTAACCATGATATCACAGAGACAAGTTTGACTCTATCTGGTGAGGTGTAATCCAGTGACTATGGCATCTAATTTTTCAGTAGCAGTGGGAAAGTATCCTCAAACATGCTCTTAGTGTGAAGAATGCCTTTAATGAAAGAAGTTACTTTGGAGAGGCTGAAAAGGTTATTAAATTTTACTCAGAATCCTGAAAGTTGGCTTTTCCTATAACCAGAGAACAGGTAGGTAAATGGAACTTCATGTATCTTCTAAGAAGTCATGAACTTTCTAGTTGGTGTAAGTTCCACTACCTGTTATGAAAGCATCTGAAAACTGAATGCCTTGTCCCATGACTGAACGTGCACTTGTCAAACAAAATTTTGCTGATCCCTGTTATGCAACAGCGAGATGTTTGCTCATAGTACAGGTGGTGACTGTTTTCAGCCATGTCATGAGTGTACATTAGGCCTGAAAAAGCAGGCAGGTGTTTTTCATTGCTATGTCTAGTACCTGTCTGCTCCATTTTGTTGTCTGGTGGACAGGTTGGAAGGGCATTTGCAAAAGAGAATTAAACAGTGGTGGGTTTGGGGCAGTGTATTTCATAGAGCAGGTCTGCACTTCACACAGCAAGCCGGTCTTTTAATTCCACTACAAATTCAGCATTATGTCCAGGTTGAAAGCTGAGAAGAGAATCCAGCCTTGTTTCAATCTGCAGGAAATGTGGATATGTTGTGTAAGAGTATGAGCATAAATAAAAGGAGAGGATATAAAAACCTTGTATTTTGGAAAAATCTCTTGTGTTTATGAAACACTGATATTTTGTTCTTTGGAATTTTGCTCTTAAAGAGAAATAATTAAAGAGTTTGAAAGCTTTATAAATGCTGTTACACCTAGTCTACTGTTTGTATTTCAAGCAGATGGAGGATGGTGTCATAACAAGAAAATTGAGAACTCCTGTCTTAAATAGCCTTTATGTTTTCTGCCGTGTATAAATCACCTGATTTCTAATAAGAACAGAGCTCCTGTTGCCGAATTCTACCTGGTTTACCCTGCTTACTTATTTTCTCAGAACTTGTAGAAATATAGTATCTTGGAAATATTTACCCTTTTGAATTTGACCAGCAAATACCTACAGAACTACAGGACAAGCAAATGAATTGCATGCATATGCAGGGAATATAGGATTGCATAAGCCCTCCTTCCATAGGAAACCAGGCAAAGAAAGATCCTAACCTTTCCTTTCAATTACTTCCTAATATTTGATAATGTAGATATGATAAAACTTAAGTTGCTTGTTAGATATTTACTATGGCTGGAATTTCTTGGCGTTTATGGCAAGCGTTAGTAATTTGATTTTGAAAGCTTTACTGAAATAATTCTTAAAATTCATTCAAAGTATACGTGAGATATTTCCGAACCACTATTAAATACTGAAGGACAAGGCTTTAAATTTAGACACATCTCTATTTTATTTAGCTGATACCAGACAAACTGATGTTTTTATTTGAAGTTTTGTCTTAAGTTAGTAAAGTTTCTACTGAAAAGATTCAGTGTAGCAGAATAGGACCTGTACTTTGCTAAACTGGATGTAATTACTGATTTTTGTTTTTTTTAAAGTACAGCTAGAATGCATAGTTAGATTCCTGCTAAAATGAGCTGTTGGAATGCAAAAACCTGGCAAATGTGAGAGAAGTCTGACTTGTGAGAAATCAATGAATTATCTGAAGTATTTAAATTAGTAGGTCACTATTTCTGCTCAATGAACTGAATGATTATCGTTCATTCATGCCTACCATGAAATGTATGACTGATGATTAATTTGGGAAGATGAATGAAATTAAATAGATGCTAAATAGGTTAAGTAAAATACTTGAAGGAATAAGTAAAGGCAGGAATTTAAATCTGATGTACATTTACCTAGGGTGCCTGAAAATACTAGGATTTTTATAAATGGGCTTTAGTTCTTGGATTATTTATAAGGAAGGTGTCCAGGCATAGGTGATTTACAGAACATCTTAAATAGCTGGACAGTCACATATCTATCAAAAATTAATTGTTCTCAGTTTTGTTGGCTAGTAGAATGTTTAACATTTTTGTTATGGTGGCATGACTTCTTCAGTTCACTGTGTGGATTTCAGAAATGTTAGTAACTCTAAGCCAATGTAGTATATCAAACATTCTTTCTGCATGAAGAAATTTAATGTTGAGAGAGAACAAATGGATGTTTATTTTTAGGTTATATTTATAAGACTAAGGAACTTTCTGTGTATTTTTAAAAAGGCAGAGTACTAGGCAGAATTCCACATTTATCAGAACTTATTGCAGATCCAAATGCTGAAATTCTTACTTCATGGTATAAATTGTATTTGGAATGGTAAGTGATATTAAGATAAAGATCAATTCAGGCGTGGACTTTACATTTGAATACAGAAATGTCACATTTTCGTAATTACTAATCTAGTAGCTCAGTTTGGCCTCTGAATGGCTGGTTTTGATTTGTACAAAAGCGTCAGTCCGCTTTTATTTTTGTTCCCAGAACTAAATAGGTGTTTTTTGCCAGAAATAATGCAGCAATCATTAAGAATTTGGTGGGAGAAAATGCTGATCACAGCCATTCCCTAGCCAACATACACTTTCACACAGAAAGATCCTTTCTGGTTGCACAACAACATTAATATCACATTCGTCTTTGTTTATTGACATATGTTAAAAGCCTCTGTGTTTTAACACTTATTCTCCTTTTAACTCATTGGTGACCATACAAATTCAGTCACTACACCTCTTTGCTGCCATTTCCCTACATATAAGGAACTCACTCTCATGAGTTGTCAGGGACTGTGTGGCTCAGTTATTATCTTGATAAAAGCAATGTACTATCTGCACTATTAGTAAAGTAGAATGCAAAAATGCTCAAAGGCCAGTAAAGAAATTATTTATGCAATGACTGCTCAGTATGCTGGCAAATATATCACATATTTTTATAAGCTTAAAAGGACTTCCTACTGTCATTTAAATACTGCTTTTATTCTCAAGCATTCTGACAGGGAGTGCAAACTTCAAAAAGTAATCAACATAGTCTATTCTTAGGGAAAAAAAAATATCAGTTACATGAATAATTCAAGTTCATTGAATGGGAGTGTGGGGAATAACTTGTCTTACGACACCTCAAAAATAAAACGTGAATATTTGTGAAAGACTTCTGAAGGGTACTGATGACTCAGAAAATATTGGTTAAATGCAGGTTTGAGCTTCTCCGCATGGTTTTGGTGAGCCTGCTGCTTTGATTATCTTTTAAATTGAATGGTGGGGAAAATAGTGCGTTAAGATAGGACATATTTTAACAAGATATTCCTCTGTGCTTTTGCAATTCCTTGTATATGTAGAATGTTTTAATATTAAATCACAGTACAAAATTATTTACTGGCAGTGTATTATACTGGGAATAGAATTTCTTTGGCTGTCATATATATTTACACAAATGCGTGGATGCTTTGTAATGCCTTCAAATATCTTTATAAACACATATGTTTAGTTCTGTTGTGTTGCAAGTATAAAAATATAGAGACTTATGAGGAAAATTGGAAAGCAAACCTAAGGCCAAACAAGCTTTTATGTAACAAGTTTCACTGAATTTTTATTTTTATATGGTGTTAT
The DNA here is from genome assembly GCA_036785705.1 of Acanthornis magna. Classification (NCBI taxonomy): domain Eukaryota; kingdom Metazoa; phylum Chordata; class Aves; order Passeriformes; family Acanthizidae; genus Acanthornis; species Acanthornis magna. The sequence goes on along the minus strand of JAWUZG010000071.1, from coordinate 3,791,071 downwards.
GCACAAAACCAAAAACCTGCTGATTTACAAAAAATTGCAGGGTTTTAGAATGTGGCTGTTCAGGGTTTAATTGGGATAATTTTGGGGTTTTTTTACATATGAAGAAAACAATTTATCTTCTGTAAAAAAGAAATTTATATATATATATATGTAGGCCATTTTGATTTTTTTCGGCATTGTTTAAAGTTTGAATTTTCTCCTCCACTGCATTTTGATCTCATTTCTAATCCTTTAGTACTCTTGATCAGTTCCTTAGAGTGTTGGATTTGTTGCAAACACCTTAGAATTTTTGGTTTTCTTTTTTTATGGAAAGACATATCTAATGCATGAAACTGAATACCTGTTAAGGAAATCCCAAGGAGTACTTTGACTCTATGCAGATTGCTTCCAATTTTAATAGAGGAAAAAATCTTCCTAGTAAAAGAGCCATGTAGTAGGAGTACACTTTCCTTTGATTGCTTTTTTCCTTTACTGTGTTTTGCTGTCATGGCCCCTTGGTAACTGTGGGCAGTTTGTAACAGCATTTTCCTCAGCTTAGCTCCCTTCTGCTGTGTGAGAAGCTGTGTGACAGATGATGTGGTGTTAGAAGGAAAGCTTTCCCAGCTTGTTGGGGTCATGGGAAGACACATTTTGAGTACGGTCATAAGATGTGACAGGGCAGGGAGTCCTGTGCTGCCTGAGTGTCTGTCTGTGCACCTGTCCTGAAGCAGGAGCTCTCTGAGTTTTGGGCATCACTGAAAGTGTGGGTTTGCCTGCAACAGGATAACCTTTTCCAGCCAGAAAGAAGCTACTGCCTTCTTAATGTGTGAGGTAGCTGAGGTACGCAGTGGGAGAGGAAATTGAGTGTGTCTTGTGCCACAGAGACTGAGACCTGATAGGTCTGTACCACATAGAAATCAGGAATAAGGTACCTCCCTTTAGTTTAATTGCTAGCTGTAAGGAGAGAGGGAAGCACGAGGCCAGCAGTGACTACAGATTATCAGTATTCTTCGAGACTGTATTGGAAGTCTCTGATAAGATTTTTTTTCTGCATTGAATTATTTGAGGAAATGTCCATTTGTCCCAAATTGCACCTCAGAAATTTTCTTTCCCCTATTCTATTTCTTAAGTCACTGAATATTAATAGCACAGAGTAGTGTCATTTTCACAAAAGTTCTTTTTATTTTCAAAACTTACATCTTTTCTGAATCTGAGTTCTAAAAGAATTCATTCCCAGTAGACTAAAAAACACAAAGAAGGAGACATATGTCTATATAAGACAGATACCTTTAACTAGAATTTATATCTATGAGTCTTGCTTGGTTGCATCTCCTACAAAGTGAGTACTTCAGTGATTAATTTTGCAGGATTGCCGCTTGGAACTCCCTTTGTACTTGAACAAGAAATTGTGAAATAAGTTATGAAAACTGCTCCTTTGATGAGTCCTTTTTTTTGAAAAAGTCTATTCATTACCAATGTTTTCTGAAATTAGTAAGCATGGCAGCTTCTGTGTGATTGATGTAGCGTATATGTTTGCAAAAATACCAGTGAAGCAGTAGGGGGCTAAAAAATAAGAGTAGGAGCATTTCACGTTCCTGTACACTGGGTTTCTTAAAAATTCAACTTGTACAACCCAAAGCAGTCCGCACTCTGGTGGGGCTTTTTTTCCGTCATCAATTTGGAAGTGTTTCATACAAATCGTATTTTCTAAGTAGCTATTGCTGACTGACACCTGGGCTCAACACAAGACTGATTACATTGCCAGGAAATGTTTCAAGGTTCTCAGTTCAGTAGTAGCTAAGTTGCATAATTATTTTAGGAAATTAACCTTCCTTAGGAAATAAGGATGAGGCTGACTCAGTTTACATGTCTGCTGTAGAGGACTAGCCAAACAAACATGGTAGCCACACCTGACAACCTGACAGTGTCTTAGCAAGTGTCGCCTACTGATGTCCTTGCCTGACAGGGAATTAAGACACTTCTTTCCTAGCATCCCTTCAGGCAAAACTCTGGGATTTACAGTACAGGATGAAAAAAAAGGAATTATTTCTTCTTTTCTCTTCAGAAGTTACTTCTTTGCTTGTTTCTTCTTTCCATTCTGATATCCTTTTTATTCCTTCTGCATGGTTTGTGGTTGAATAGTTCCTTATTTGTCTGTTGGGGTTTGATTTTTTCTGGGTTTTTTTTGTTTGTTTGTTTGTTTTTTGGTTTTTTTGGGTTTTTGGTTTGTTTGTTTTTTGTTTTTTGGGTTTTTTTGTTTTGTTTTGTTTTTTGGTTTTGTTTTTTTTTTTAGTCTCTTGGTTGTGCATGAAGGGTTATAGTAAAGCTGGTTTTTATTCTGGATATTCCTGGAATTTTGCAAACTTGAATTACATGTATATGAAGAAAAACAAGAGGTACTTCAGTCAGCTAATTTTATTTTTAATTCACAGATTGTTGTTTCTGGCTATTCTGTTAGTTGAGAGAGAATTAGCAGTGTTTTTTTTTCCCTGCAAATAAAATATGGGGGATTGGGACAAAACCTGGCTTTAAATCCCACTCGTGAGGGATGCACTTGTTAAGCAACGTAGGATGTCAATAGTCCCTGCTGAATGCATTGTAGAATATGTAGATTTACACTGTACTTATCTACTCATCCTGAACTGAAACATCTTACCTGGGAAGTTCCCAGACTGTCACAGTGAGTTTGTGTGTCGTTCTCACCCTTACCCACACTTGTGTTCTAGAGTTCTATGCTTCAATGACTGTTTTAATATTTTTTAGTACTCAAGCTGTTCCTAATTCTTACCTTGTAGTGTATGTGTAGTGTAGGGCCCGACTGCACAGCAGACGGTGTGAATTGGGTGGGGTAAGAAGTTAATCAACTATTCCTTGATTAATCTCTTTGTTTTAACTTAATCCATTCATAATGTGGATGGAAGACATACTGCATGGCATAAAACTGTCTGTGTGAGAAGATGTGTGAGATCTGCCATTGCGCATTGCTTCTCCAGATGAATAATTTACATGTTTGTCTCTCCAGAACAGCTGAACAACAAACAATCCTGAAATGTCACGCTTTTTACACTCTCACGATCCAGTTTTCATTCCTTATCCTTCTAACAGATTCTTAATTGGAGCCAGGAATATCTGAGAACACTAATTATACTGCAGCCATAAAAATTCTCTTTCACTCTTTTGATCACCTCTCTTTCTGAATCTTTGGATTCTCCATCAGTTTAATAAAGTGAACGTTTTTCTTTAAGATGATTAAAAATACTATTTGTTGAGGGATTTTTTTTCTGATAATGTTATTGAGCTCTAGCCTTGATGGGAAAAATGTCACAAATTAATTCTTCCAGTGACATTAACATTGCATGCTCTTGGCAGAAATTCACCTCTTAAATGTTTCAGTTTTAAGTCTTTGCATGTTTCATTGCATTACTGAAGAACCAGTGCTGTATGTCAAGAAGCAGATATTTTTGTTTACCTTAGTTCAGTTGGTCACCTAATTTTGTCTTAAGAATTTTTCTGTAATTTTCATGCCACAGATTTCTCCTAGCTGTAAAATTGGTAGACATAAGTTGTCACACATTGATTTCAATTTAGTTTAAATTTAAGTCATGAAGTCTTCATAATTTATCCCTGCAGTTTTGTCAGCTCAACAGCATGTAGGCCAAAACTAGAAATGTCAGCTAAGCTGACAATAGTTCAGTGGGTATCCCAAAACACAAGGAGGAGGAGATTCTGTAAAACATGTCAGAAGGATCTATCCACCACTCACGGTCCTCTTTTGAATTTCTAGTGTGCTTATATTCTATTTAATGTTTCTGTTATCTAAAATCTTTTCATGTCTGTGTTATTAAATAGCTAACAGTTTAAGGAAATGTCTCTTTTTATTAGAAAACATTAAGTTTTGCTGAAATATTTCATGCTTTATTACCTTAAAATTTGACAAACTAAGAAAATAGTTTAATTTTTATGTCTTTTTTTGGAAGCATACTCAAGTTTTTTAAGGGAATTTTTCAAAGAAAACAAATTAAAGGCTGTTATTTAATATGGTCTGTCATTTCCTACAATTTTATAAAGGTGAAAACTTTAGATGACACTGGCAGCAATGTATGTGAAAACCTCTTGGATTTCTATTGCATTGTCAAATAGGTTATCACACTTTGAAAACTGTCTTAATTTGTTTAGGTCAAACATTCTTCATAATATTTTCTTAGCAGTTCATGTTAAAAAAATTTAAGTGTTTAATTTTGTTGTGTTGTATTTCCCACAAGGCTTAACTGGTGCAGTTGTATTGACAAGTTTAAAACTAATACAGACACATTATTATTATTATGTCCATAGTGAGATATACACAGTGAGAGAAAGACTCTTTTAGAATGTAAAGTAACTGTTTTTCTTCGCTATCAGCAAGTGTATTATTTACTTATATATTCTTTCTGTAACTGAGTTTTTTTGTTTGCATTAGAATCTCGTCCTTTGTCACTCCCTGTGAAAACCATGCTGAACCCATCTGAAAGCTGCAGAAGTCCTGAGGAAAGAATGAAGGAATTTATTGGAATAGTGTGGAATGCAGTTAAGTGCCTTACACTTCAGGTAAGATGAAAAGGAAGTGAAAAAACCCCTATGTGTTTCCAAACTTTATGATACTTTTTATGCATCCTAGTGCTTTTTATTAGAGGGGTTTTAAAGGAGCTCCCAAGTTTTATTGTCCTATTTCAGTAATTTCAAAGTCTGAGCGAATGAAAAATAAAGTACAGATTTTGGGGAAATTAAGCAAAGAATACTTTGGTTTTAAAATATTAGGTTTTTAAATACTGTTTTGTATTTAAAGGGAAAGATAGTTTACAAATTATATGAGTAAAAATTGCTTGACACACTTTTCTATATTATAAACATAACTATACACCGTTGTATCTGCAGTAAGATGTGCAGAATGTCTTCTTTTCTAAAACTATTTGAGGAAAGTGTGTATGATAAATACTTTCTCAAGGTATATGATACAATATACTGTTACACAGTGAAGGCTCAGCAGCTTAATTGCTTACTTTTTCATGAAGGACAAGTTGATGGCTGCTTGGATTAAAGCATTTTGGTTTATACTGCTCTAGATCGTAGCTGCTGAACAGAAAAAGCGGTTTTCATGTAGCAGAATAGATGCCATGTTAGGAGTCCAGTGTTAAGATTGCTATGACAAATATTAGATGGAATAGAAGTGCTAGAATTATGTTATTCCCAGTACTTATCAAGTGCTTATTGGGAAATTATCCTAATTTAGAATTATTGTAACCTGTGCCTCTTGAACCATACATTCTATGAGATCAGTGCTTTATGGTACACCAGGATATAGCAGCCAAAATTGTTGGGTTTTTTTAAATGTAAAAAAATCACAAAAAGCTGCCAACATTACAAAAAGTAATTGCTAAACACCTGTTCCTTCTTTCTATCAAGAAATATATTTAATAATATACAGGCTCATCCCAGAACATGTGTCTGTGTTACTTCTGTTTCCTGTAAAAAGTACTTAGAATTCACAGTTCTAGAAAGTTTTAAAGTCCAGGTTTTGCCTGAGCAAGAGCTTGAGACTTGTGACCTGGTTGCAGAGCATAGTGAAGTTGAGGAGATGCTTTCTATTAAATCTATTTCATTTTCAGCCTTCTCTTTCATCGTTTTTTCATGAGTATTTTGCTTGTTTTCCTTTCTTTCTTAATGTTCTCACCACTGTAGGTCAAAATGTCTAGATAAGAGGGAATTTGTAATCTCTTTGAAGGAAGCACCGTGTCTTTGTTATGTGTCTGGGTGGTATTTAGCACAGTGAGACTCCCTATATAAATGAGGCTTACATTTTGAGTCCTAATAACAGTAATAATAATGACAACGAGCAGCTGGGTCCTTCATAAAGGGGAAAACTCAATCAGGACTACAATACTCTCCTCATACGTTTTTCATGGTATCCTTTTTTGTGAGCAGCCAGCAAACTGAATTTGTTTCAAAGAATGGTTAAAATACCAACCATGAATTTTGCATGTTACTAGATAGGGAAAAAGGTGATGTTTCTTTCTGTGGAGATGAAAACTGGTGACAGTGATAGGCATGGGTTTTCACAAAGAGTAATTCGTAAATCCATTGCTTCTCTGACCTAACATACGGAATAGAGCTCATACTGGAAGAGGAGTTTTTGTGTTGAGTACTTTTTCCAGTGCTTGAGGTTCTAGATTTATTTACTTTTTACAGGGTTTTTTTGGTAGAGTACTCATGCTTTATATTTTCATCATTATGACTATGAAATGATATTTTTAGTTTTTATCTATGTTGAAATTAAACACCCCTATGAATTCATACAGTAGCTTACAAATCTTTGTGTCATCCTTATGCTTTAATTCTACGTAGTAAAGTATTTGCCAGTATCTTCCCGGAAGTTACTGTGTTATCAGCAAAACATTTCAACAGACTCCAAGGATGCACTACAGGAAAGTTTGAGAATGTGCTTCTACACAAATATGCAATAGTCCTTCCTTGTGAAATATGAAGGATTTATAGATATGTTTGCTGTTCTTTTTATTACTACTAGTTGTTCCTATGCTTAAGTTATTTAAATATGGTTTTTTGAAGGCACAAATGCCATATATGTAGCTTGTTTCTTTCAATACCAGCCAAAATGGGAAATTTGTGCAAGGCAATATATAGAGGGGAAGAAAATGAGAATTATGACTCTGTTTTGCAATTTAAGTGCATATATTTATTTTATTTTACATAATGTGCATTTTATTAAACATATATAACTATATTTGAATGTTAAATTAATACAGATTTTCTGTATGATTATTTGGCATGAAAAAGGGAAACTTCTAGAATAACTTGCCTGGTTAAATGCTGGAGCACTTAGACTCTGTGGGGTTTTTTCTAAAGCTAATTTTCATGTTCCTGGATCTTTTAGTAACATGATTGTAGAACAGAAAAGTCTAGTTGTCGTCAGATAAAACTGAACTTCATAACTTAAAATCATCAAAGGATTATTCTTTTAGTGGAAGTTAGAGTAAGTAAATGTGTTTGGAACCAAAGTAACTGGAAAGTTTATTTTGGATCCAAAGCTGGTCCTTGCTTAGCCCTAGCCCTGGCTTTCTTCTGATAGAATATTGCATGAAGATTTTGTGCATTGGACTTGTGGTAAGCTATTAGTATTTAAGTGAAAAGATTTTCAGATTTAATTATAAAAAGTTGGTTTATTATTTAGTTGTTGTAGGATTTTATATGCAGCCTTGAAGTCTTTTTGGCAGTTACACTGTGTAGGAGGGTAATACTCATTTTTCACATGTTCTTTATACTAATAGTTGCTAAAATTGTGAAGCAGTATAAACACAATTATTTTTAATTGGCTGTTAATACTGGATTCCATTGAGAACAATGAAGGATCTGTATTAAAAGTTAATTAATTAATGAGTAATGTTGTAACGAGTGCCAACTATATAAGAATGTAATTGTTACATATAAAACTTAGGTATGTCACATGCCTTAAATATCCCTGAATTTATTTGAAAAAAATAAATCCTTTTCCTTTGAAACATTGAAAATTATTTTTTCTTTAAGGCATTTAACTTGTAAAAATTTTTGACAAAGTGAAACACTGAAAGGCAAGAAAGGGAAGGACAGAATTGATAAGAGTTCCTGTTATTTGAACTGTGTTGTTATCCAGGGGTCAGGAAGAGATCCTGTGACTTGTAATTTAGCAGTTACAGATCTCAGCAGTTATTTGGCAATTCTGAGATAGGATTATTTCTTAAGCTGGTTACTTACCACAAACCAACAAAAATTTGAGCTTTCCATAACTAAAAAAAAACCTTTTTAAAAGGTTTAAAAGCTTTCTTAGAAAAGAACAGCAATACTGTGAAGCACACTGACACTGTGTTTTAAGTGGTCAAAGGAAATGTGTCTGATCCTTATTATGGTCATTTTTATGTACAGGTAGCCCGCTCTCTTAGTTCTTTTACTTATGTGTTCTGCTTTCCATTTATAACGTTTTTACTTTTGTCTACCTTCAGAACATGAATTTCTGTTCTGCCCTTTGAAATTGTAGCAAACAGTGCATGTGTGGCTCAACTGCGGATGGTGTAAATGGGTAGAGCACATCTGGATATTGGAGGCTGAGCTATGGTCTTATAATACTGAGTGCCCCAGAACCCACGCATGAGATGAGAACAGTGGTTCTTTGCACTTTGGAGAGTCATTGCAAGATGATGTTCTGTACCCAGAAAAACATGTTACCTTTCAGCTGACAGCGTATGAGGGTTGAGGACTAATGCAGAGAGAGGCAACTTCCCAGGAGAGACACCCATATGCAAGTGTCACCTGTAGCAAATCTTCAGTGCCTCTAAATGATTTATGTATCTATGAAAAGGGGGTTATGAAAGGGAATCTCCTTATGGTATCACTGTCATGAAAGGCTGTAAAGACTTGAACGACCTGTCCCTCTTTATTGCACGTGGTGGGGGGTCACTTGTTTTGTTTTCTCCCCTCCAACCCACCTTCCTCAGTTAGGAAGACCTAATTTTTCTGCAGTATGTATTTCACTCTTCTCTCTAATGGGCAACGTTCTCTTTTTATAAAATAAGCATTAAAAATACTCCAGTAACTTCATACTTTCCTTTTTATACAAAAATCACTGGACGTTTTTTGGCTTATATGTTTGTAAAAGCATAGAGCATAGAGTTATGCTTTGCATAATGGTTTAGAAGGGAAAATACTGCTTGCTTCATTGGTTTATCATTAGTGTACATTATTTAGCGTGTATAGGCCTTGACATAATAGAAATGAAAATAGGGGGTGATCCTGTTTCAAGAATGTAATAATTCCTTCTCTTTAACACATGAATGTGTTCAGTATTGGCAAACGAACATGTTGCTACCAAAACTGAAATCAGATCCTTGAAACAGAAAGGATGTTGCCATGGAAAAATGAAGTAACACTCAGTGCAGCTGCGAAGCATTAATGAATAGGATATTTTTTTAAAAGATCATTTGTGTTTGGTGTGGCTTGGAGGGTCCCAACCAGATGGTTTCCATGAACAGGATCTGACCCCCAGCTTGAGGACTTCTTACTGGCAGATTACTTCATTTTCTTTCCCTTGGATTGTCAGATCCTTACATTAATGCAAGATTTACTGCTGCAGATTTATATTCAGTTACATAAATCAGTCACATCTTACATTAAATTCACAATTTTAGGCACACAGTTTAACAGTTATTTAAAAAGTGTAAAAAGATTTATATGATAGCTTTAATATATGCTATTGATGTAGTTTAATTTTAAGAATTTGGATTACATATATTTTGAAACACTTTCTGATTGGTGAAGCAATCTGTAGCGCACATTCTCACTTTTGTCCAGCATTTAATTCCATCATTTTAGGTGCATTCTTCCATTCCTTCACTGGAACTTGTGAGTAGGCAGATTTCCAGATTCTGTGAGTTGAATGTACACAAATTCCATTGAAGTTGATAGTTTTGTTAATAGTTGTGAATCTGCCTCCGAGAAGTTCAACAGGTGCAACCCAATTTTGCACTTATTGGGCCCTTGTACATTCAAGTTGGTAATTTCTTGTGTGATTATAATAATTGCATAATTTGCTCTAAAATGTGGACTTTTGCCGTATATTCATTATGTTGGCCTTTGAAATCCTGCGGTAATGTTTTGCAAAATTTTTTATTCGTATAAAACTTTAAATGAAATGCAGGTAGGCAACCCACACCTTTAAGCAATTCTGTAATATTACTTACTATCAATTTTTAACAAATCCAGATTTAGGATCCTGCTGACGGCACCAATTTGTCCTAAATGAGTGGTTTAGAGTAACTTTACTAAAGGTGATTTTAATATGAATTCATAAAGGTGCAACTTGGCGAAGTTCAATAGCAAGGTTCTCTCTATCATTAACTAACTGGTTGAAACACACAAAGGAAGATAGAATTAGAGTAAATTAGGCATTATTTACGTGGAGACCGAAGATAGAAAAGGGTAAGGTAACCCAAACATTGAGTCATGAATCTCAGACTGGGCCTCCTTGCTTGCCAAACCCCTGGTGTGTCTTAGGTGCAAGCTGGATCTGATCTGGACAACAGTTTATATCTAATAGAAGAAGTACAAAGAGTAAGGAAGTCCTTCCATTGAGTCATGAGGTTCAGAGCAGACCCCCTTGCTTTCTAAACTCCTGATGGAGCTTAGGTCCAGTCTTAGTCTGAGACTTTGACAACAGTCTGTTTAAAGGAACTAACTACATGGATTTAATTAGTATTAATTCAGCATGCCATCAGCAGCTTACTGAGGATCTGCTGCAAATAAGCGATCTCTCTGCCTTGGGTTACAGAAAGATCACAGTCTCAGATAAGGAATCCCAAATGCTGGAAAGCATCCCAGCTCAAGGGGAGAGTCACTGGTGTGCAGTCCAGTTGCAATTTAGAGAAAACTTCAAAACTTCAATCCAGAGATCTGTCATTAGTAGAAAGGCCTCTCTGCCTCTAGGAACAATCCTAAGAATGTCCCAGCTCCAGGGGAGATCACTGCTGTGCAGCTATCCTGCCTGGCAGGGGGAGAGCTCAAAGGCAGCTCCCTTAGGCTGCCATTGGCTTGTAGTCGAATTGCATACAATGGGAAGGGTGTGCAAGAAACTCCTTGTACTCATGGCCTTCCTTGTTGCTTGATAGCTGAGTCTTGGAAAAAATACATTTGAGTATTAATCACATGGTCAGACATGATGCTCGTTGGGTCACTCTGCTCTTCATGGGTTTCCTGGAGGAGTTCTTGACCCGCCTACAGCTCAGGCCTTTAGCTCATTTGGAGCTTGGACTGAGCTACTGCTGGTCTGGTTAAGGGGGCCGAGTGTATCCATCACACATATGGAGGCCTGATGCTGTCATGTAGAGCCCACCACAATTCATGGTCCAGCTCACATTCACTTGTTTGAAAATGAATAACAAAGAGCTGCTTGTATAACAAAGGAATTTCCATCAGGAATTTAAAGGGGTGAAAGTGTTGTGGTTCTACTTCAGTATTCTTGATACAGCAAAGTAAAATAAAACAAATGTGATCTGAAGAACTTTTCTTCAGTTCCAAGCTGTACTGAACTGTAAATGAAGTGCAAAAACTCTACTAAGTATTGAGATCTCTTCTTGAGAGTGCTTTGTAAAACATGTCCTGGAGATCCTGCTGCTGGTAATGTGACGAGGCATAGTATCTCTTCAAGTTGGTGGAATTTTTGGATTATTATTACCACATGGTTTGTATATCCAGGCAGCATTTGATGTTAATCGTCATAGATATATATGTGTGTGTGGGTGTGTGTGTGTGAGAAGAAGGGGTGATTTTTTATAAACTGTTTACTCAGCAAATGCAAGAAAAAAAAATAGTTATACTGATTGTAAGTTCTTTTGTCATCTATTTATCATTATCCCACAATGGCTTGACCTACATCCTATTACTAATAGACCAGAAAACGATCTAATGTGTCACTGTAAAAATCATTGCAAATTGACACAATGACTAATTTACCATTAAAAAAAAAAAAATCCATGTCTTTTACATCTGTAACAATACACCCTTGCTTTTCATCCAGTATAAATAAAGTACACTCTGCAACCTTGGATCAATAAACTACTTATCAAAGATGTAATTAGCTTCATTTTACAACTCAAACAGTTCTAAATCCAGAAACAAACACAGACTTCAAGTACCAATGTATTTATTTTTGCAAAATTCTACTTATATTTTTCTGCAGTGAATTCTTGTCAGTTTGTCTAAGCAAAAGGGCACAAAAATGCTGAAATAAAGATGAATATCTGTGTACTCACTAGGCTGGCAAAGTACGTACAGTGCTGCAGAATTCCAGCTCTATTACAAATCACTCTTGTGGTCTTGAAGGCCTAATACCCTTTGGGGAGAGTATGAAGTACAAATCTTGGTTATTGCTTTTATGCTGTGCTGTCTTTAATGATGTCAAATTGAAAGAGTGTTACTTAAGTTTGCAGCAAACAACTGTTTTTATCACAGCTACAGATAATATCTTGTCCAGCAATTTCTATGCTAGGCTTTTCCAAGCAATGTGAAGAAATGAACTGAATCATAGCTTGTATTTGCTTAACAAAGCATTCAAGTGTGCAGGCTGTTGGAGCTATTTGATATCCAGGTGCCAGAATGGTATTTGTAAGAGCCAAGGAAGACTAACAGCCTGCAGCTCACATCACCTGTGAGTTAACAAGTTGTGATGAGTTGAGTTCTGCTTTGCACTCGCTCAGCCTTGCTAGAAGCTCCTAAGAAGATGGCAAAATAAAGAACAAAAAATGCTATTTTGTATGAAACCATACATGCTGCTTCTAATTTGCAGTGAAAACTGGATAAAAGCTGTATAAACTTTGTCAACTTTATTACATTCTCTTTCTTTTTTAGGTATACACCTCTCCATTTGTTTTAAAGTCAGTTTTTCTCTAAAGTTTGTGTTTTTCCTAGTTTTTCTAATGATTAACTTTTTTGTACATGCTCATTACTGTTGCCTATTAAGTAAAGGCAGAATTTTCCCTGAAACAGTTCTTTATAGAAAGTAACAGCATATAAAATATTGGCTAGTTCTAGAGGCTTAGCTATTGCTAACAAAAGCTAATGAACGCCAAAAAATGGAGGGCTTTCTCAGCTTTACTGTGAGAACATTTTCTGACTCAATTGCACTTGTAAAAAGCTGTTGAAATGTAGATATATAAGTATGTTCACTTTATGTGGCAACACCTTCCTGATGAATTTACAGAGCAAAAACATCCTTCTTCTTTCTCCCTTCCCATAATCATAATTTACAAGCATATATTATTTTCCAGCATTTTGCGTCATCTTTTTTCTAAATTCTGCTAAAAGTTAAGTCCATTTTCAGTCAACTGTGATGGGCGAATAACTTCAGATTTTGTACCAAGATGAATACTCCACAGTGAGGGGAAAAATAATCTATTTCTGAGAATCTTTCTTGACTTTGTTTTTTCAGCTTGAAGTGCAGTCTTGTTGTGTATTCCTTCCGAATGACAGCCTGCCTTCTCCGAGTACTATTGTGTCGGGTGACATTCCTGGGACCGTGAGAAACTGGTACCATGGGCAGGCCAGTATGCCTGGCACACTCGTCGTCTGCTTGCCCCAGATAAAGATTATGAGTGCTGGACACAAGCACATGGAACCATTGCAAGAAATTCCATTTGTCGTGCTGAGACCCATCCTGGAGGAAGGTAATGTGATTAAACTCAAAAGACCATACTTTTTGATTTCCATTTCTAACAGTTATGAAAATCATCTTCATTTTATTTTAAAAACTTCTGATTTTCTACTACTTTTTTAGCAGAATGTTGTTATCTATTATTGATGTCTAGAAATACTAGTTAAAAAGGTTGGCCCCACAGAAACCATCTTGAAATTCATCATCAAAGAGCTAGTTCTGTGATATGTTTTGTGTATTTCAAACTAAAATAATTCAAAAAATCAATTTTTACCTTCATTGGTTTTGTTATTCAAGTTGTTGTGTAGCCAATGATTTTGACACAACAGGAAGTGACAGTAAATTGTGAATTCCAAGACAGAATGGAGACAGGTTGGGAAAAACTTCTCATCCCGGGGTCTTGGGTGTAACATTCAGACTGGACATTAGTTAAGCATTCTCCACTGAGAGGGTGGCTGGTCACTGGAACAAGCTTCACAGGAAAGGGGCCGTGGAACTATGCCTGTCAGAGTTCTGGATGCATCTGTGCAATGCTTTCAGCCATATGATTTAATCTTAGGTAGTCCCGCAAAGAGCAGGGCGTTGCACTCAATGATCCTTATGGGTCCCTTCCAATATGAGATACTCTGTGATTCATTATAAAATGGGAAATATCATAAGTATAGCAGACTGACAAAATAAAAGAATGAGACTTTAATAGATAGACAACCATTGTGTTCTGTGTTGTGTCTTAGGGATTGTAGCAAGGATTCTGTAGACATTTGAAGAAAAAAATTGTTAAGGTTGAGGAAAAGTAGAGTAGTTCTTATTTGAAAAGCTAATATTTGATAGGGGTTTGAGTTGTAGACCACTTTAAGGGAAGAATCAACTTTTAACATTCTCCAACTGATCAAGAAATGAAAGAAGGAGATAAGCTGTTAAGGACCTAGCAAGTGAAAATGAGTTGCTTATGCTCAATATTTGTTTGTTGTGTTTGTTTTTGGGTTTTTTCTTGAGCCCTTAGAAATGATCAGAGTAAATGGTAAATGGACTTGCAGCAGTGTTCTGAAGAAATACTGATGTAAAAATCTTGTTCTACATATATTTATATGAAAAATAGTGTACTGGAAATAGGTGAGGTAAATATCCTGAACCATCTTGAGCCTTGGGTTCTAGGTTTATTTTAATGATTTCCATGACAGCTAGGCTCACAGCCAACTTTCAGAATTCATGGAAATGCCAGTATTTGTGGTTTAACCCCAGCTGGCAGCTCTGGCTGCACACAGCCCCTCACTCCTCCACTCTGGTGGAATGGTGGAGAGAATCTGAAGGACAAAAATGGAAAAACTTCGGGGTTGAGATAAAGACAGCTTAATAGGTAAAGTAAAAGCTGCAGGTCTAAGCAAAGCAAAATAACAAATTAATTTGCTACTTCCTGTCAGTAGGCCTGTGTTCCAGCCTTTCTGTTTCGTTGGTTTCTTTTGTTGTTTGGGGTCAGGTGTCCAAGCTGTGTCCCCTCCCAGCTCCTTGTGCACCCCCAGTTCACTTGCTGGTGGAGCAGTGTGAGAAGCAGGAAACACATTAAGCATTGCTCAGCAATAACTGGAACATACCCATATTATCCACAGTTTTCAGCACAAATCTGAAACAGCACCATGCCAACTACTAGAAAGAAAATTAAGTCTATCCCAGCCAGAAAAAGAACATTGGTGTACAGTTACTTCATTATTGTATTCTCAAACTGTATTATTTAGAAAGAATTCTTGCTGCTTTGTGTATTCATTCTAAGATGAAGAGAGGGAGATGCAGCAATTGTTCCGTTGCTTTTGTGATGGGATTTTCTGAGAAAATTATTCTGCTTTCTGCATACTGACTGCTGAAATGCAGTTTAAAGGGTATGAAAAATAAAGTCAAAATCACATTCAAGAGCTAGTCCTGTTCCTGCCATCTGAAATCTGTTTGGATTTATAACATTGTGTTCTCCCTCTGATCTATCACTTATATTGGACCCTTCTCCTTTCTGTATTTAACCTTAACTCATGGCAACTGAAATAAAATTTTAGTTTTTGATATTGAAAGTCGTATGAGAGATGCTGCCAAATGAAAAGAAAAAAAAAGTTTAAATGAGAGAGAGAAAGGTGTATGTGTTTTTCGTAATAACTTTCAGTAGGAATGATCTTATTTGCTAATCATAGTGACAGATAGAAGATAAATTTAACTGAAGTCTTTTGTTGGTTTTAAACTGATGATGCAATTTAAACCATTTGTGAAAGCAAGAAGTCATTTGAATTTTGTCAGACCCAGATTTGAAGGAAAGATCCTAGTGAGAGCAAAGAATCTCACTGGTTGGGATAAAGCCTATGGTAAGGAATTTATTTGTGTGTGGCTTTGTGCTCTGGGAATAATGCCAAACAGAAGTTCTCACAATCTTGATATTTTTGATTCTCTAATGGAGCCATTGCCTTCTCTCATGCCAAGACTCCCTCTTAAAGAGATTATTTAAAAGTTTTTTCAAAGCTTTAAAGTCACCTTCTTTATTTCTTCCCCTGGAGAGGTAAATAATTTTTATAGATTTGTGTTGTGAAAGTCTCTTAATTTGCTTTCTATCTTTGAACAAGACTTAAGGGAAATACTGTCATTCTTCAGGCATGCTACCATCTCTCAGAAATTATATTTAGTCAACTTTGCTTTTCCTGGTAACCATTTTTTGAATCATTTCTTCTTTTATAAAGAAGATATAAGTGAAAGGCTTGTTCACAAGGATGTATTGTCACTTTTAAGAAAGCTGTGTGCTCACATGTATTTTTCTTATTACATGAAAGACTAAAATAAGACAAAAAGGGAACATATTCCTACTGTCATTTGGGAATATTTCAGCCTACTCACAAATACTTACTGACCTCAGAATGTCAACATATTGTAAAAATAGCTTATGCACTATCCCACCATCAGGTCTTTCCATTTGTTTTCAGAGTTTTGCTGCATCTCTGAGGTAATTTTATTTTGTAGGAATGCTTAAATGAAGATTTTAAGTGCTTTTACGGTACTTTTATTCAGAAACATAATGTAGGTCAGTCAAACTAAATAACAAAGTAATCCATAAATGGGTTTATCTATGTAAAGAATGAAATATTCCTTTGAACTTCCGTTGAATAAAAAACATAATTAAATATGGCATTGAATTACATTAAGTATTATCTTAATAGTACAAATTAATCAGAGACCATAAGGTAGTATTTACTGAAGATGTTAAAGCAGAATCACAGAATCATAGAGCCTGGGAGGCCAGGTTGGAAATGGCCTTAAATGATCACCTGGTCCAAACTTTCATGGCAAAGGGACCCAAGCTGACATTATCCAACACCCTTCTCATTTGCTTCTTGAAAGCCTGCACATCTCTAAGGAGGCTAGTTCCAGTTAATGACTGTTCTTACTGTAAAAACTTCCTTATATCAATATTAAATCTCTCCCAGTGCAACTGGTACCTGTTGTCCCTTGTCTTCTCTGTTTTGGCACCTTGTGAAGAGGAGGACCTCTGTCCTATTTGTAGCTGCAGTTTATGTAAAATAGTTACTAAGAAGAAAGTAAATAGTTAGGTGCTCAGTTTGAGCAAAACTGAAATGTTTAGAGAAGTGCTTAGAGCAAGTTGTGACTTTCCATGCACATCTAACTTCAAATACTTGACAACTCATCTGTATAATCTCTAAGTTCCAGCCTATCGCAATATGATAAAGTGTCGTAAAATAGTTGGATAGCATATGTTGTTATGGTCAGGACTTCTGGACTGCAAAGTGGTCTTCCAAAAATCTAAACTCTTATGACAGGAAAACAAGTTGAAGACATGAAGGGAACTTTTGCTTCAGGTAAAGCACTGCTTTAGCGTAATAGTGAAAATTTTTAGTATTGATGAAATCCTCCTGTGTTTGGAAGTTTACATTTTGAATTATTTTAGTTACTGACTTTTGAATAATATTAATTAATTATTATTAATGTAATAGTTTTCCTCTTTGGGTTCATAGGAGTAGATTTTATGAATCCATCTTTGTAAAAATGTTTGCCTGTATCACATACAGTAAGATACGGATCTTTAGGTAAGACATAGTAAAATACTTTTAGAAGGTAGTGTTCAAAAATATTTTAAAATCGTTGTTGATATTTCTGGTAATCATATTCACGTTTTCAGGTGGATAGCCATATACTGACAGCCATGTGAATCACTGTATTCCAAATATTTAAATTTGCAAGGCAGCTTTTGTTTGTGAAATAAGACAGATTATATATTGTCACAGAGTTTTGTAACATATGTTTAAACTCAATATTTGTCAAGTGACTTGCAGAGAAATAGGAAATTAGGGCTTCTAATTCAGTGTAAATTAATTATAGTGAAATGTATTGGTCATAAATTACTACAATATAATGTATAGATTTCAACCTTAAAGCAGCAGTTAAATTTTTAAAGTACAACAGCAGTATGTTGGCATTCTTAGGAGTTATCATCTTGCATTAGATTTTAAAAGATGTTTACCTTTAAATTTACAGAAATTATTTTTTCAGTTATTTTGATTAAGATAAATATTTGACACTAAAATAATGTGCTGTTTCATAGAGGGGTTTGTGTGTGACCTTAAAGATCACCTATTCCAAATCTGCCTGCCAAGGGCAGGGACACTTTTCACTAGACCAAGTTGCTCAGAGCCCAATCCATCCTGGCAGTGAGCACTTTCAGGGAGGGGGCATCCACAACTTCTCTGGACAACCTGTTCCAGTGTCTTACTACTCTTGTAGTGAATAGTTTCTTCTTTATAGCTAATCTAAATCTACCTTCTTTTAGTTTATTTGAATTCATATTCAATACCACCATCTGTAATAGTAATTACTGTATTTAACTTACCTGTTTCGGCAATGCCTTGTAAAATTAATTCTCACGTTTAAGAAGCTGGGTTTATGCAGGCACAGATCTGCTTCTGTGTTGCCTGGCTGGGAGGAAGTCCAAGTGACCTAAAACGTAGTAATTGCAGTATGGTTTTTTTAAACTTTGCACATCACATGAGAATGAGGGCTTTAGAAATCTGTGTAAAGACCCTGCAGTGTGGGTACAGGAAGGGGAATGAAGACAGAATAGTCAGGTTGCTTTTTAAGGATTGCAAGGGATACAACTAGTAAGCCTGGGAATAGATCCCAGAGCACATGCATGATAAAGCTTTCATGATCTCTCTCCCACCATTACTAGTTTTAAACAAACAAAATTTCTCTTTTGTAGAACTGTCAGCATCGTATACACAGCATTGTGTACAAATACCACATTTGCAATCTGGTTTTTAAAATAAAGATAAGTGCTACATAGAATGAGAGTAAACATAGCAATTATAAGTAGTTAAGTACATTTATCAATATTGTATGTCATGCATGTGGAAAGTCTTATTATGAGCATTAGTGATTAGCTCTCACAAAGAAAGAAAGTGCATCAATAAATACCAGAGAAAGTGTTTACACGTACCAAATTTTTTAATTTATATATTGGAAAAATAATTTTAAAATTCTGGAGGAAGGTATTTTTTCTGAACTCTTGCAAGTAGCAGATAAATGATAAATGCCAGTTCTTTGAAAATTGTCTGATGTTTGGGTCAGTCAACTGCCAAATACCTGAAAGTGGTATTAAAAAATTTAAGAAGTTATCAAAGCAGTTGAAATAGTTTAATAAATAAATTCTCAAATACAAATCAGTGATGATGTTCAAAGAAATTAAAAATATGGATTTATGATGGCAGTAGATCAGGAATTAACCAGAATCTTCGACCATGGTAGGGGTCTTTCCTGTGTATATTTTATACTCTTGCCATAATAGATGTGGGGAGCGCTATCATTCCACTGAAGGCAATTCCAATTTTTCCAACTTACTTAAAATATTTCAGATTAAAAGAATTTCATCAATTAGGTGACAAAATAATAGTATGCATAGATGGGAAGGTTAGATGTAGAGAAAATATGTGCTAAGTATGGCACTGACATTTCCTTTCTACCAAGAAATAATTCTTTAAGTTATGGGGAAATCCTATAAGCAGTGTTGCTTTTGATATTTAAACACTTTGAATTGATTTTTTAATAGTTTCATAAAACAAATTTGCAGATGAATGAAGGGGTTTTTTAAAAACAAGTAAGACATAGGTACAACAACAAAACAAGGATTTATCAGGTGGACAGTTTGAGTAAAGTGTTAGAACAATCACATGGTGTATATGGAGCCAAAGAACAGGTAATTGATGACATTAGGGGGGATTCTATGGTTATAAATTCGCCCCATCTTTACTACAGTGTTTTTTCAACCTACTGTGGTTTGTCTACATTGATAAAACTTGATCAATGTTTTTCTTTTAAGGTAGATAATTGATGCAGTCTAGTAGAGCTACCATTCCTTTTTTTCCTCAGATATTCTTTCTTTCTAATCCATGAAATATAAACTATGTTAATTGACTGTGGTGGTCACAGAGAAAAACAAAGTTCATATGTAGTAATTAGAAACATGTCATTGGAATTGACTTTGAATTTTTTCCATCTATTACAGTTATTTTTTTGTATTTCTTGGTTGACTGAACTTGGAAAAAAATACCACTTAACTACCTCAAAACTTTTAATCTGCAACCCTTTTGAAAATATTTTCAAGTTACTTTGAACTGAATTCTTCAGTATGTAAAAGCTTCAAAATAAACTATTGAAGTTTTCAGTTTGTTCTTAGGATGAGACATACAAAGTTTCCTGATACATACTCCTGACCATATAAATTTATCACTGATGCCACCTGTGGAAGAAACAATAGAAGTCTTACTAAAATAATATGATAAAAAGATGTTGGAATGTTTAATTTCAAAAGCCTTCTAATTTCTTTAAATAACCACAGTTAACAGTTGGTGCTATTTCTTAGTGCTGTGATGTCTCAGCAGGACAGTATTGACTGTAGGCCATACCAGGCAGCAAACACACTCTTCATATATTGTTCAAAAACACTGGTTTGAATTTTTTATTGTCCCATGAGACACCAAAGGGCCCATCCCAGTGTACCTTTGTATTTGTCTACCATTTTCTCCTCTGATTCTAAAGACTGGCTCCCATGCTTCTGGGGTATTAGATTAATTTGGACTCTTCTTATCCATGACTTCGGGCACAAATTTTGAAGAATAGAACTCTGTACGAAATAACTGTCTGAATTTTTATATAGGAAGGAGAACTTTTCTCCTTCTCTTTCTCCAGATGAATGTTCTCTGTACAAAGATGAAGACTGTTTCAGGCGAGGCTGAGGTTTGTGGATGCTCACCAGCCTGTTGTGTTTGGATGTGACGCTGCATCCAGCTGCTTTTATGTAACTTCATATTGGGACAGGCAGTTTCTCTTGGTGCATTGAAAATTCACATGCTGGGCAGATTCTCTGTTGTTCAAGTTGTGGCAAAAAGGCCCAACTTCTTCAGTAGGAAATCTGATAAATGAGATGAGATTTTCTTTAAAGGAAAAAAAAAACAAAGAAACAAAAGAAACCCCAAAGGCCTCCTGAAATGTTGTTCTTATACCTCTGAAGAGCAAAAATCCTTATCTGTTTCAGGTAAAATTAGAATTATCAACATATATTTCATTGACTTATTTTCCTCACTTTTGAGCATTCTTTGGGTTTTGGTTCAGTGTTTCTCTAGAGCCTAATTTTTTTTCTCTGACCTGGTTATTGTATGTGAGATTGTGTTTGGTTTACATGAAAAGATTTTGGTAGCAGGGTGGACTGCAGAGCTGACGTCTTTCAGAACATTTCAGAAGCTTTCCTCATGTCCAACAGAGCCAATTCCAACTGGCTCCAGATGGACTTTCCCAAGTTGATTCTTTTCTGCCCATGAACAGTAACAGGTGAATTATTTCTCCCTGTCCATATGTCAACCCAGAAGCCTTTTCTTATATTTTCCCTCCTAGTGCAGCTGAGTAAGGCGAGTGATAGCAGCAGCTGTAGTGGGTTCCTGACACTCAGCCAGGGTCAGCCCACCACAGGGATTCTGTTTCAGGTTCTGTGTGCTCAGTTCCCCTCAACCCTAGCTGGTAGAGCTGTTGAAAATTTTCCTTCACTAAAAGGAGTTCCTGTTGGCCCTTTAAAGAACTACCTGAATAATTCTGTAATCCTGCTTTGGAAACTTCTATGTTTCATCTATTGACAGCCTAAAGAAAATGGGCTGTACAGAAGCTGTAGGTATTTTGTTGTTCAGCTGTACACTGCCAATTCCCTTGCTGATTATTCTTGATAACAAATCCTGGTAGGATGCCAGGAACTTCTCTGGGTAGGCTTCCTCCTAAATATTAGAAATGAAGTGCTAAGTATATGTCCATAATATCTTGTTTTTAGAAAATCCATCACCATTCTGTTCCTAGGAAGTTAAGTGGGGTGGTGGAATGAGCTGCGCTGTGAGCATTGAGATAGGCTCCACTCTGTGGCATCATTGTGTTGAGATGCAACCTGCAGACTTCTTGAGGAAAGAATTCGCTTTTTTTATTACAACCTGTAAATATGTATAATAGAAGGAGCTGCCTCTGAACCGCATCCATATACTGAAAAAAGTAGAGAGTGGTTTCTGGATATTCCTCAGTTAGAGGAAAATTATATGAAGCAAAAAGATTTTAAAGACTATGTTGTACATGTTCGTTCACAGTGTTCGGTTAAAATTCCCAATGGATTTCAGTTTTTAAAAGTTGTAAAAAATTTCTTGCTATTGTTTAGATTTTGAAATATAGCATGAAAGTGGTGGTTGAGTTATATTTATGAGAGTTTGGGATCAATTTAATTGTTGTTGATTGCATTTGCTGACTTCTAAGGTGGTTAAGAATAAGGCTTTCCTAGTTGTGTAAAGTTAATACCTTACGTTTAATTAAGCAATTGTTTTACTGTTTTCCCTTCTTTTTAATTACTAGGTGATGCTTTTCCATGGACAATTAGTCTGCATCATTTCAGTATATATACTCTTCTTGGACAACAAATGACACTCAATTTGGTAGAACCAATGGGCTGTACTTCTACTTTAGCTGTGACTTCACAGAAGCTGCTTGCTTCGGGGCCAGAATCCAGAAACTCGTTTGTCGTCTGCCTCCATGTCGACCTTGAGTCCCTTGAAATAAAATGCTCCAACCCCCAGGTTAGTACATTTACTTGATTTATGAAAGGAAATTAAAAATAATTTGATTTAAGTACGATTGATCTGCATTTTCATGAAGAGGGTCTCTATCATAATTTTTTTTTAACTGGGCCATCAAGATCAAGGTGCTTAGATTGAGATTTGCTTTGAAGCTCTCTCAACTTTTGTAATTTAAACTCTTCTCCAAATGTAATAGCTGTAGTATAAATGCATCTTTTGGCTGATGGAGTGAAATGAATTGCAGATGTACCATTAAGTGCTATGGTACTCTTCTGCTGTCACTGTGGATTCTTATATCGAAGTGGTTTAGTGTAAATTTTTTTGCTACATTTTCACAGAACAAACATTTCTTTGAACATAAAGTGTTTTTAGGCAAGCAATGGTATCCTACAGTAAAGGGAAGAAAAAACGTATGAATACATATAATCAGAAGTTACCACCTCATTTGTGTTTATTAAAAGGAAAAGGCGCTCTTAGATTTTAAGTGCTCCTTTTATTTTAATGTCTTGGACCTAGTTTGCTGTAGTTTCAAATAGAGTAGGTGTTTAATAATATTAAAAGTGGAATGGCATTGTTAGAAGCGCAAGTCTTAACCTAAATGTGAGTTGAAAATTAAAAAGGAAATCGAAAAATACAATACTTTTCAGACATTCCTATTAAACTGTAATGGAGTAATTTGTTTTGCAAACTGTTAGAAAATATTTCCACTAAAAAGCTGAAACTCTAAGCTCCAAATAAATCAGATTATAAGCATAGTGAAGTGTTAAAATGAAGTTGCACTATGGAATTTTAGATCAAATGTTGTTGTCTTAAAGGGTGTCCTTGTACACTGTGATGTTGTTCAGTATTCTAATGACTGAAAGGATGCAGACAAATTGTTTGAGTTTACTAAAGGTTCTTGAGCTGTCTTTTCTCCTTTACATGTGCCTTACTGGTCCTTCTACTTTACTTATGCAAAAGGGAAGGAAAAAAAGCAATCAGTCTTCTTTAACCAGATGCCAAAGAATAGAAGATGAAAAATGCAGTTACATAAACAGCATTTGATAGTTATAAATTCACAGTAGAATAACTACGAAATTTGATTCCTTACAATGACAGACTGTATTTTTTCTAGATGACAGCTTTAAACTAGGTGAAATTTGGTGAATTTGTTAAATGGTAGCAAAAATGAAGTATTATATTTATATGACTATCATGATTTAATATGAAACCATGTTCTGATGGTCGTAAAGTCAATAGATACTTCCAGTGTGCAAAATTGCCAGGATATTGTCTTGGTTTGTAGTTTTCAATTTTGTAGTAATGTGTTATTTTTAAAGTATAAAATGCTGTAACATATTGAGCTTCACAGATTTTGCCAAGTAGTCAGTGGGGTCTTACTGAGTTATGTGTGGTTTTGCTGGCAGGGAGTGGAAGCAGTGAGAGGGGGAAGCCTTTTTAAATAAATAATGTCAGTTATTCTTTTTGTCCTATCATTTTTCTTCTCTTAAATAGTGTGCTCTAAAAATAATTATTAAATACTAACTGTTATGCTCAAAAATACTTAGAAAGGAGGGAGGCCTTACACTTACTTTAGCCCTTCTCATGTAATCAGAAAGGGATTTGAAAATATTGAGACTACACATTTGAAAATGAGCAACTAACAAAAGAAGTAGAAATCCTTCAATTTTAATCAGTAAAAAACAATGGAATAAAATAAGGTGTGTTAAAAAGTAACCGAAGTTGTGACATTATTGGAAGTTTTGGAATTTTATTTACGTGTGGATATGTGCCATCGTTTTTGTTTTAATGAGATTTTATTGTGAGGCTTTTTGGTATTTTTTACCTTTTCACATATCTCCATAAAAATCATCTTCCTCTAATGAAAGTGTGCCTTTTTGTTTGGTGAACTTATTTTGTCATGAGTTTCAGAGCAGGATAGAGTATTTTTATCATACTGCTTGGTTGGCTGCTTACTGGTGAAGTTCAGAAACATGGCTACTGCTCTCTGAAATAGCCACTGTTTTAGAGTGGCTGGAAAGATTCTAGCCTGAGCAATTTTAAAAAATCTCCCTGACAAGATAAGCAATTATTAGCTTTAACGATTATGACTACTGCAACCCTGGTAAGGTTTAAACCCTTCAGTGTTGGATTAAGTGATGACAAACCTCTTCACCTTGTTATATGAGCATATATTTAAAAACAAGTTCCTTCTTTTGCAATACTTTGTGCCTTTAGGAACAGTAGCATAAATAATTTTCTGAAAACCCTGCTTCATTAAAACAAATATAGCTTAAGTTATCCTTTGGTTTCTTAAAAAAAATTGGGACAAGGGAAATTGCAAGCATGTATGACTTGGATATCTGCCTGTATCCTATTAAATTTCTAGAGAGACTTTTGCCAGCAAAGTGTCAACACCAGTTAATGCTATATTAGTCAATCAATTGGGTGGACATTGCATTAGTTAGTTACATTAGGACATTAGTTGAGCTTCCTACATTACATGGAAAAGACTTGGCAAAACTTAGAAATTTGAATTTGGTAATTTAAAGGTTACCAGTGCATATCACGGTTCTACAGACACAAAATACTTTAGAGCAGAACTGAAAGAGCTCTTCATCACAGCCAGAGTTGTTTGTCTGTAGTTTGCTCTGTGTATGAAGTTAAAAAAATGTACTGTGGAGTTTATCTCCTCTAAGGAAAAATTCTGTCAGAAGATTATATGACCTGCTCTGTGTAGACCTTGAAACTTGAAAAGAAAATCAAAGATGAATTAAGAAGGTTTTTATAAAATTCCAGCATTTCAGCTCTTAAAAAGGACTGCAACATGTACTTTGAGACTTCATCACACATTCTCACACACAAAATCAAGTACTGTTTTATATCAAATGTAGATTGACAACAGTGTTTTTCTGCATCTGTTCTGCCCACATGAGAAGCCAGCTTCATAGAGTAAAAGTGTCCTGAGGCTTAAAGTTCTTATAAATATGAGAATTTCAATTTTTTATAATGGCAAGTTGGATATGGTATCCAGCTGTGAATCTGCTTATTTAGTATTTTTAGTTTTCTCCAAGCCTTTTTTATACAGTATATTCCAGAATGTTGTCATACAAATTCTGTGATTAATGCCTATTTACAGAAACTTGTGTAAATATCTTAGAAATGAGTCAAACAATCTGCAAGTTAACCAGTGTGTTTCTGAATATTGGAATGACATATGCCAGGAGACTATTGAGTTTGGTAGTGAATATTCTTCCAAAACTGGATCAGTTTCACATGCTGCATGGGATCATTGTTGTAATACAATTTAAATGATTAATTTTTGCGTTGTTAATATTTTATAAAGTTTATGTTTGCATTTTCCTAGAGACAGTATCTATACATATGAAATATATGATAGATTACCTTTGCTTAATTGTTAAAATTTATGTAAGTAAAATGTTTACGAGACCACGTTGTTGGTTATGTTTTTGAGCTATGTACCATATGTTTACACAAAGCACAGATTATTTTTCTCAAAGTCACTATGCTGTAACTGATGTTAATTATTTTATTTGCAATGTGATTGCTTATCAGAACGTTATAAATGGTGAGAAGTTCAGTTCTGCTATATTATAAGTCTCAGTGGAGGATTTTGATGATTTTTTTCTTCACCTCATTAAGAAAAGCTTCATCCTAAAATTAAGTTTTGTTTTTTCCTTTAGGTGCAGCTTCTGTACGAACTGGCTGAGATCACAAGCAAAGTTTGGAATAAAATTCAGAGGAAAGGAGTTCTATATCAATCTACATCTTCTGTCTATACTGAAACCATGACAGGACCTGCTCCTCCTAGTTCACCGGTTAAAAGTAGTGTTGGTACCATTCCTCCAGATACAAGCACATACAGTCCATCTGCTGACATTGGGACCACTACGGAGGTATTTTTGCTTCTTAAAAAAATGTGTTTTGTGAGTTCTGACCTATGAATTGTGGTGGCGTGCAGTCAAGGAAGAATCAGTAAGATCAGAAAGAGCAGTAGAGTCCAGATGGAAAGTAACTTTTCCCCCAATAAACTAATGAAGAATACTTTATTACTCATTTTGGTGGAACAAGAGAGAAAAAAACATTCTCTTTTGCTCCTATATTTATTATTTGTCTGTATTGTTTCTCTTTGAAGTGAATGCATATTTGCATGTGTCAGAAAACTATGGTTAGTATGTTCAGATCAAGAAGCATAAGGTATTTTGCAAGTGGAGAATTAATAGAATAGTAAGTGTTGTTTTGAAAGTACCTATAATAGCTGTGCTGCGTGTGAGTAGTCAGCCAGTCACTGATGCCTGGGTCAGTAGAGAGCTGCTGTGTGCAAATTGTATTGGCAGCCAGGAGAGGTGCCAGGGCTGGTGCTCACCCCACCTCCATCCAGCCACTGTTGACCTACTGTGCCATCTCTGAACTACTGCTGAAACTCAATTTGTTCCCTTCTCTCAGCTGTCCATGTCTTAGAAGTGCTTTTGTAGTTCAGTCACGTGAGCATTTGGGTATGCATCTTCAGATGAAAGATTGACCACTCGGTTGTATTTCTGGCTCCTTAATTTACAACACTGTGTAACTGCCTGGAGCAATCTGGTACCTGATGGTAATGTCTGTGTGTGCCTAAGACTGTAAAATACTAGAGACATGAGAGGGAGTTCAGTGCTGTGCTGAGGAAAGCAGGCTAATTCTTTTATTAGCATCAATACAGTGTTAAACTTCATCCATGAGTATTTTTATCTATAGGTCACCAGGTAGGTGGTATAGAGTAGAATATACTACTCTATACCTGTAGAGTATATACTCTATATAAGAAGCTGTGCAACTGCACAGGCATAGGATTTGTGGCTTTCTCAGTGCTCCTGTCAGGTTTACTAATTCAAATAGAGTGTTGACCTTGTTTGTCCTCCAGGAGAAAGTGAAAAATGCGAAAGATGAGTTGAAGTTGTACCAAGGTATTGCATATATGCAGTGCTTTGTTTTTAATTTAAATCTATTAGAATGTGGGGAGACTTTTCTGAGACTGGGTTGAATTCAGTCTCAGGATAACCCCATCAGCTTTAGTAGCACCTCATAGAACAGTTCTGGAACACAGGCAGATACACAACAGTTTGAATTCTGAGTGCAATTACATATTCAAAGTTTGGCCAGGACTGCTCTAGCCCTACGTATAGTTTGTATTTATTCCCAGGTTTGGAGAAAATGAAATGGTCATTCCTAGTGCTTACTTCTTATATGCATCATACACACACACAGAGAAGAGTCAATTGTCATTAGAAGATGTTTGAGCTAGAGTTTCAGTTCTTAAGTTGTTTGACTAAAATGTTTCTAGATTATTTGAATAGCCTTGGTTTTGGTGTATTTCTAAGTGTGCGTGATTTCAATTGTGAAAAATTTTGCCATGGATCCAGCATTGAAGGTAAGCAATAATAGTAAGAAAACAATATGGTCACAAAAATAGTATTTTTCCACCTACTCACATCAAATTAATTTCTCATTAAAATCAGAAACCACTAGCTTTATAAGTAACAATTTGTTTTTGATCCTCTATACAGACAGCAGTATTTGGAGTACATGCTGTACTTGGAGCATTAATTGAAACTTACTCGGTAATTGTTTTAATCCATATGTTACCAAGATTATTTTGGTAATACGGGTCCAAGTTCTGTGTTTATATCCGACCCTTTTGTGAAATGTTTTTCATCATTTATTTAATTTTCTTCCTATTCTCAACAAATATTATGCACCAGCTAGATAATTTTTCTCCTAAAAAGTCTAAATTATCTAAATGAAGTTTAGTGAATTAGTGATCAAGGGAAAACATTAGAATTATCAAAAAATAGTATATATTTCTATAGGTTTGACTTAGGGAAATTTTCCAGAAATTTTGGTTTTTATCAGCCTCTGTATTTTGTTTGTGTATTTCTATAGTTTTGAGCCTTGAAATCTTGAAATCTGTCAAGCAAAAAATGCTTGGCTTCCATAGCTATGGGATTTTTTAAGTTTAGAAATTTTATAATCACTATGTTTTGCTCATGGGAGACACATGATTATTTTTAAAGCTTCTTTCAGCTGCAACAGACATGCTATAAAAGAAGAAAGCAAATTTGCACAACTGTTTATATCAAATAGCCAAAAAAAAAGTAATTTGTTTATGTGATTTGTGAATGATTTATGTTTTAAGCTGTGTCTATTTCTTTTCTTGCTGACAATTTGGTGGTGAGCACCACAGTCTGATGTGGATAAAGCTACCTAGGCTTACTGACTTGTAGCCTGGGTGGTGGTAGGACAGGGAAATATGAGTGAGAGCCTTAAATACTGGAGCCTGGAAACAGTTAATCATTTTTACCATCCCTGCCTTGGAAAAGGTAAGGTAGTACAGACTACAACAGGCCACTTGTTACTGTTTACTTAAGTACAAACAGTGGTAGAAGTGTTTAGTCCTTGGGGAAACTCAGTGATTGAGTAAGAACGCAGAAGTTATTTTGATAAGGCATAGCATTAGTGTGGCCAAACTGTGATCATCCCTGAGCTTTAGGCAGGCCAAGGATGAAGGCCTCAAATGTTTGGATCTTCCTGATGAACAAAGATAAATTCTGGTAAGAAAATAAACTCAGTATATTGGTCAATTTGCAACAATTGGTAAAAGAATTAAATTGTATATTTTAGGACTTGGCACAAGAAGTTGTGGGAAAATAGTTCAGGGTTTCTGACTCTGGCTTGATTTTTCAGTAGATCTGGAAACAGAACAGAAAATTAATGCATAAACATATTTAACAATAACATGCTGGGTGCTGAAAATCCAAAATGAAAATTGAAACTCCGTGAGAAACAAGAGCACAGTCTTTCTTCTCACTTCTGTTTCTTAGCTTTTCACTGCAAAAGATTTCTGTGAATTTGAGCTTATTTGGGGGAAAAAAAAAAGTCAGCTACTGCAGACCATCAGTTTTTCAGGCCCTTTGACTCTGCCCAATGGTTGCGGTTACCGTACCATGAACAGAAGCCTAAGAAGAAATGCAATTTCTTCCTTTTTTTTTTTTTTGCCTCCCAAAGGACAGTCATACAGCATGTTACGTCTGTCTTCAGAGGAGCATCTGCCACTGACAGAAAGAATGGGCCAATTCAACTGTTTGCACGTGTTTTAATGGCAGAAAAAATGTAGGTAGTATGTTGATGTTAAACTGTTGAAATAGGCAGAGGCAGTACCCTGTCACCTCTGACAGGGACAGCGTGTTGAGCAGCTGGGAGTGTCTCCTGACGAGCTGTGCAGCTGCCATGGCTGCCATCGAGGGGCTATTGCTGAATGCCACAGCTGCACACAGTTTTAGCTGCACTGACGTGCTGCCAGTCCGAGGACAGGACAGAGAAGTGACCTGGAATTCTGGGTGGGAACTCGGTAGCTCAAGCACAGAATTGCAGGGCAAGGCGAAGCCCAAGTGAATGGAGGTCCTTGTTAGGACTTCCAGGCTCTGTGGCAGAATGAATTCCAAAGCCTGGCAATTGCAGGTCCAGTTTCTAATGATACATGGGGGTTGGTACCTGTAACTGGGGTTTTTTTGTAAACCATACGTACAGTAGCTTGGAAGTTGGTAGGGGCCACGCTCCCTAAAATTCAGGATTTGCTTCTTTTAAATTTGGTTGCACATTTCTGGGTTAATTTGCTTTTAATGTATGTCTGGATAAATGCACTTCTTCAAAAATCTCACAAATACTGTTCAAGAAACCTTGTGCCAAAGTTATCAACTGACTGATTCTCTGAGAGGCATTGTACATAATTTAATATCTTAAAAACAATAATCCTAAGGAAGTGTGGGAAAATTATAGTCTAACTTTTCTTCAGAAAAAAGTTATCTTTGTACTCAAACCACTAAATAAAAATAGCTCTCTGTGGAAAAAAAAAAAAAAAGCAAAATGCATGAAACAGCTGAAAGCATTAAATTATGGAAATAAAAGAACCTAATTATAAAATTCAAAAATTGCCATGGTGGCAGTACATATTTGCTGTTAAGTGTACCCCTTTAAGTTTAATCAGCTATTGTTTTCCTCTTTTTTAACTATCAGAAATGTAGAGACCTGCCAAAATTTTAGAACAAAGTTGATTTTCATTCAAATCCATTTGGAACATGTTCAGTGGGAGAGTGAGGGTGTGTGTGGAAGATGAGAAGGAGACTGTCTCTCATTCCCACCCATGCCATCACAGTTTGTAAGTTATGGTTTGGCAAAATTAAGTATGTTTATAGTAGAAAAAGAACTTGAAAAATTCTTTAGATTAAAAAAAAATAATAATAAAAAAGTTGCTTTTTATAGAATGCAAAAAATAGAGAGCCACAAATGGGTCCACAGAACATTAGCATTGGCTTGAATTTTGTCTTGAACTGTAAATAAACATGTAAGTATTGTTCTTCCCTTTCCTTACCTTTATTGGCTTTTATTTCTTGATACTGTGTGAAATCCATCAGAAGAACTCAGCAAAGGGAAATTCTCTTTGGCTGGCTCCTTCCTTCAGAGCTTTCCTACTGAAGGGATCCCCCCATTCCAAAGTACTGTTGACTCCACCATCTTTCTAGAGCATGTGAGGTTTGATGAGAAGGGTCACCTCAGACACAGTGAAACTCCAACACAGAAGCATCATCTTTTAGGGCAATCATTCAAAGGCAAATTATGGTGTGGGAAGTTATTGGAAGGCAGAGTGTCAAAAGAGCCGTGTGGATGTTATACAAAAGGAACAAAAATAAAGGAATTTATTGGCAGAAATTGAAAGGCTGAGAACTAATGCCTTTCTGATGGCATGAAATCTCAAGTCATGAAATAGGTTGAGGCTTATCTGACGTCAGAATGAGGACTTTACAAAAAACACTCATTAACATGGGAGATAGGATTCTCAAAGTATTGTGGGTTTTTTTTGTTTTGGAAGGATACTTTTTTCGCTCCTACCTTTTATTGCTTTCCAAGTGAGCAGCATAAATAGTTGAGGGAGGCAGGCCAGTGTTTGCAGAGGGTTGACAGGGATAGTCAAAGGACCGCAAAATGGCTGGGTTATGTCACTGTCTTATTACTGGAGCCTGCCGTTTCAGGAGAAGCGATAAAGACTACCATTGGTTGGCACTGGAGGAGTGACTGCTCTGCCTGCATCCTTTCAGATGCTGGGGAACTTCCAGGCCTGACACTCTCCAAGGCTGCTTCCCTCATACCTTTTCATTCTAAGGACAGGTGCCGGCATCCTTGAAGAAACAAAACTGAATTTTGTTTACAGTGTTGGGAAGATGGTTAGTCTCATGTTACCGTCAGCTAGTGCTGCCTTGCAGGATAATTAAGTGGCACTGGAGAGAGTACAGCTCTTTGTGAACACAGTAGGAAATGCCTTGCAAGGATGTGGCTAGAAAACAGTATTAAGTGACAGGAGTCTGGACAAAAAGGGTAAAGGAAGAGGCAGGAAGGATTTTGCTGGAGAAGGAAATAAGAAATACAAGTCACAGTTTTGCAGAAAGGAGTTAACCTCTGCCCTGGACATGTTATTTAGCAGGTACCACACCTTTTTTTACCTCATCTTGTTGAGTGCCCTGTGACCATTGTGCCACTCATATTTGGGGGCTAGATGCATCATAGTGAAATGAGATATCTGAGGTTTCCCTAATTAGACGTCCTGCTGTGGTAGGCATTTAATATTATTAGATGCACAGAAGGAGACAGGCCCTGTTACATTTAATAATTTCATTTGCAGACAGTGTAAAACAGAAGAGGAAGAGTAAACAAACAGTAGAAGCAAGAGGATCATGGTAAGTCCATAACTTGAAGAGAGATTTCAGGTGGGATTGTGTAAGGAAGTTAGCTCGATTAGAATGTGATAGGGAGCGAAGGCTTTTTGCACCTCTGGAATCTAACAGTTTTTCAAAAGATGGTCACCTATGGCTCTCCAGGTAATCTGTTCAGAGCTGTAAGCAATAATGCCTTATATAAGAAATATAAAAATAACTAGAAATCTACTTGTTTTCTTTCATGTATTTTGATTAATGCAAAGCCACCATCACAATAGATAATTGAAGGTGAACTGGATCTTAATTTTCATTTCAGCACTTTGTATTGCATCTGTTGAGCTGGTCCAGGTATTATAGTCTCATGTTTAGGTGTTATTATCCAGAAACATACATTGGTTAGTTGGACAAGGTTTCCCTTCCTCATATGAATGAGTATCTGGAATGGTAAGTTCTCTGTGTCACCTATTGACAACGTAGATGGTTTCTTAACAGCTGGAGTGAGTGTCACTGAGCTTTTCAAGGCTAAAGGTTACTGCACACAGATAAAGTACTTTTGCTGTTTCTCTCTGTGTCCTCTTAAGAGTTTATAAAACCTGTAATTAAATTGTAGGCCTGAGTTGAATGAAAATGTGATTTGTCAGCATAAATGCTTCCATATGAGCTTTGTCATTAGGTTTGGGATATGTCCTGCCCATCCAGAAAATAGATTGCTAACAGAACTTCCATGCTTGCATTTTTGAGTCTTGGACTGCGGGAGGCAAGTACAGTCAGATTTTAATTTTGCTACTGAAAGTAAGCTTTCCTGGGACATCTGAAGCTGAAACGAGTGTATTCTAACTTCTTGCTTGACGGGTTAAAATGGTTTCAGTCTAATTGTAGTGCTTACTGTGTAGATCTGATTTCCAGGGTGTCTTCCATAGAGATAATCTTGGCTTTTATTTAGATAAATCTCAAATATGTTGTTTGTCATGATTTACAATCGCTAATCCCACAAAACTTCAATGAAAGTTAAGACTTTGGGTGTTTATTTGCCTGTTAATCTTAGAAACAACTTGGTCTTAATGGATCAAAGTAACTAAACCTTGTTCCTTTCTTTGTGCTTGAATAAAGAAAACTTACAACACATGGTGGAGTTGCAAGTGAAGATACTTCTGGATATTCAGTAGCTTCTGGATGAGATTAGTGACTTATGTGTCCCTTGCATTCAGTTTAATAGGCTGTAAATGCAAGGGGCTGATGAGCAATTATATGTTTGCATCTTTCTTTCCCTCTCTGGAGGCAGTACAGTCCAGCAAAGGAGCAGGCTGAAGTCCTTTGGCTGGTGAATGTTATCAGAACAGGCCTGCATTGCTCTAATAAGCCCACATAAGAGAATTTTCAGTATAGCTTCCATTTGTCACCTTCTTCTAAAAACATTAACCTTTGTGTCTTTTTTGTTGAGCCTTAAAGTTTTAGGGAATGAACATAGATTATTGATGGCACAGAAGCTTCTACTAGCTCATTGGTCAACATTTCATACATTTAAGAATATTACAAGTGACAATCATTTTTTAAACAACATAAGTATTTAGAAAGTGGCAAATAAAATATTTCCAATTCTTATGAAAAGCTATTATTTTCTGAAATCTTTTTTCCAAAAAATTACGGGGAAGCATATAGAAGGAGAAAGAAAATAACCCAAACACAGTGTTTACGTAGTGTGAGTGTTATGGCCTTACTGGGCAGCTCTTCATTTGGTACTTCCAATGACTCTTTCTTCCTTTGCCTTTCAGATATGTGCAAGCCTCCATATCCCTTTTCCTATTGCATCTCCAAATATTCCTATTAGCCCATGTTTTAAATTGATGATAGTGTTTCCATAGTGTAGTTACTAAGGGAAGTGCACTATGCCAAGGAGACCTGTCATAAAACCTTACAGTTTTTACCATTTAGTCTTTGCTAAAGTCTTTTATCTCTACCAAAGAAAAGGGAAAAATATCTTTTCCTGGTATTACAAATGGCTTAATTAAAATATACTATTTGGGCATCTGTATTTCTATAGTTTGGATGTCCATATCAGTCGAGATAGAAAAGAAAAAGAGAAGTCGTGAAAAGCGATACTTACTTTTTCCTCCGCTATTGCTTCTGTTTCATAGGGTGATTCTCTTCAGGGTGGTGATGATTCTCCATTCTCAGACTCCATTACATTGGAACAAACAACAAGTAATATCGGAGTCTCAAGTGGACGTGTCAGCCTATGGATGCAGTGGATGTTGCCAAAAATTACTGTGAAATTGTTTGCTCCTGATCCTAGAAATAATGGCACAGGTATTCAACATTTTTCCCCCTAACATACTATTTTAAATTCCAAGCAGCACAGCATATTTTACAGCACAGTATTAGCTATTCAGCGCTTGTATCAACATTACTGAACACTATAATGGAGCAAATAATGTGTTGGAGCTGTATTTTAAATAACAGCAACAAATCAGTTGCTAATTTACTGCATTCAAATTAGAATTCAGTGTTGTTCTTTGGCATTAACTTTCCCCTTCATGTGGATAGATGATTAAGTTAAACTAGAAATAGGATGGTTGATTTACTAAGAGTGCTGTGTTTATTTCCTTAGAAAAATCCTGTTTCATTTTAATATGATTTGTTATATATTTTGCATATGTCCATATATAGTTCATTGTAGTTTCACATTGATAATTTCAAATTTCAATTTAATGTAATCACCATAATACAATCATTGGAGTCATAGGAAGTTTAATATGGAGTTCAGTGGAGACATTTTAACTTCTGTGTGGAAAAATATGTGTTGTACACAGCTTATATTTTTTTCTTTGAGATACAGTTGAATTATCATCCAACAGTAATTGTTCAAAAGAAATTCAGATTCCATAAACTGCAGGACTTCAATTTTTTTTCCTAGGAAATACTACCCATAGAAATGTGAAAAAATAAGGTGAACTAATTTTTAAGGCTAATATTCAAGAGATTACTTGAACCTTTGATTTAAAAGAAATAATTGCACAAGAGAAAGAAGGCTCTAGTATGATTAAAGTAAATATCTTGGCAAATATTTTTCCATTTCCCCCTCCCCGGGAATTATGCTATAAATACCTAAACTAGAAACCCCATATATACATTTCTCAATACGTTTGTGTAAAAAGGTTTGGATTTGAGTGTGACACTTGAATGAAAAAGTGCTTTATGAGAAAACTCTGAGTAGAAGTACCATCATCTTATTTACAAAATGAAGTATCTCAGATATATTTCTTGCTTATAATCCTTCAAGTTTCAGATTAATAACTAATAAGTTTTATTTTCTTTGACTGTTACAGAAGTCTGTATTGTCAGTGAATTAGAGGATCTCAGTGCCTCCGTGGATATGCAGGATGTCTATACCAAAATCAAATGTAAAATAGAAAGCTTCAATATTGACCATTACAGAAACAGGTAATGCCTGCGAGTTGTTATGCTTTAATTTCAGACTGAAAGATAAATGCAGGTGATGTTTTGGGTCTTTTTCTTCTTAATTCTTAACTTGAATTTAAGGTAGATATTCAATTTCAGTTAAATTATTTTAACATTTTAAGTAATAAAAATCCCAATTATGTTTCCTCAGAATTAGGTCTAATTCTAAAGAAATACATAAGGAATCATTGCAAATTTAGGCGGGCATTTCTTTCACACTTGCTGCTCTGTTGATCCATTAGACCAAAATAATTCCTGTTAGCTTAACTTTAAAATGGGAAATTCCTGAGATACTGGTTCATGATGTGTTAGTGAGTGCCAGTATTTAATGATTTATGGTACTGTACTCTTATATGCTAAAAAGAGACATTTTTTAGAAACTTCCATTGCTGTGGGAAAGCAGCACTTAACGTAATGGAGAGAGCTGAGCTGATGATCTGTGTTACATGGCACTGTTGTGCAAAACGGCTGAGTAAAACTTGAGTAGCTAATCTCAAGCAGCATATCATCAACACTGTGTATACTCAGGGTGGGTAACCAGGCCTGGTCTGCCTTCCAGCTTCAGCAAGTCCTCTTGTCTGGGTGGTCTGCTCCTCCAAGGTGTGTCATGTGACTCCGAGGCACACGGTTCTGTCGCCATTGCCACCTTCTCATTTGTGGTGGCTATGAGCACACTGGTCCTGACAAAGGGAGAGCCTATGTAGTCTTTGTTTAACTAGGTTAGTGTTTACCATTACAGATCAACAAATACCATTATGAATTAAGAGATTAAGAGAAAATAGAATAGTTGTGTTACTCCTTAAGAGGAGAAACATAGTTAAAAGCTTCAGCACAGCATTTGGCATTGAAAATTTACTAAAATAATTAGGAGTACCAATCATTTTGACTTAGGAACTGATGTCTGCAAGGTCTTATTGGATGCTTATTGTTCCCTATGTACAATAGGAAGGAGATTTAGTATCAACTTAGCAACATTAACAACATTTCTTTATGATTTTATTCCTGATGAGCTATCTTAAAAATTATTTCAATTCCTGTCTTTTTGTCTAAGTTACAAATGCTGTTATTGTTTGTATATAATGTACTATCTGCTAATTAAAATTTGTACTTTATTTTTTAAAATCTTTTACAATCATGTCACGATGCAGGAGTGCCGAGCACGTCCTGAGGGGCATCAGGCACAGCATCACCAGCCAGGCAAGGGAGGGGATTGTCCTGCTCTGCTCTGCACTGGGGCAGCCTCACCTTGAATATTGCATGGAGTTTTGGGCACCACAATATAAGAAAGTTATTAAACTACTGGAGAGCATCCAAAGGAGGGCAACAAGGATGGTGAACGGCCTTGGGAAGCTGAATTAGGAGCGGCTGAGGTTGCTTGGTCTGTTCAGCCGGCTTGGAGAAGAGGAGACTGAGGAGAGACCTCAGTGCAGTTCCAACTTCCTCCTTAAGGAAAAAGAAGGGGCAGGCACTGATCCCTGCTCTGTGGTGCCTTGGGTCTGGGGGAATGGCCTGGAGTTGTGTCCGGGGAGGTTTAGGTTGGACATTACAAAAAGGTTTTTCACCCAGAGGGTGGTTGGGCACTGGAACTGCTCCCAGGTCAGTGGTCACAGCACCAAACGTGAGAGAGCTCAAGCAGCATTTGGACAATGCTCTCAGGCACATGGTGTGACTCTTGGGGATGGCGCTGAGCAAAGCCAGGAGCTGGACTCAATGATCCTTGTGGGTCACTTCTAACCCAGGATATTTTGTGATTGTGTGAAACCTCAGTAGCCAGTTCCTCTTAACAAGCTTTGGGAGAAGAAAAACAAACAAAAAAAGCTCAAAAACCCAACCCACCCACCCCAAACCCCCCAAAAACCCCCAAAAAATCCCAAACAAACAAACAAAAGCCACAAAAAACCCCAAACAACAAAGAACTTCATCAAACCCAAAACTTACTCCACTTGACAAGATTATCACTGTTCTCATTTATCTTTATATTTTCTAATCTGTTTGGAGTGCCTTTCCTATGTGTAAATCTCTGTGGACTAAAACCAAAAGCAGAGAATAGACAAGGTGAACTTTCTGTCTTCCAGGCCAGGGGGAGATTGGCAGTCAGGACATTTTGAAGGAATTTTTCTACAATGCAGAGAAAAACTTTTGGTGAGATTTCTTTAGTAAACTAAGGTGCTTACCTGAAAAACTCTTCTTAAGCAACATACTTCACTTTATTCTTCTATATGTTAAAAAGAATGATTACAAGAACTATAGTACAAGGCACATTTTAACACTTAAAAGCTAACTTTTTCTAAATAATACTGATTTTGTAACATATGAATACAGCTTTACATTCACCGTGTCTTTGTTCTTGTAATCTTTCTCCTCCTTGTTCTGTTAAAGCTGTCTGCTGAAAATCCAGGGTAAGTCCCTTTTCTACATGGAAGATTTTGCTATACTTTTATTCTCATGTGTCTTGACCTCTTGCTATAGGTTGTCCTTTCACATAAAATTTGACAGTTACCTTTTTGAATCTCTTTTTTTTGTTTGATCTGATTGAATTTCAGCTTTTTAGGAAAAGGTATGGCATAGGTTTATCTTGCAGTTAATCAAAACATGCAAGCTAAATGTAAATAATTTTTTTGCTTATAGCAACTTTTTTTGTTTCTTTGTTTTTTTATCTTCCTATCTTCCATGCCTCGATCATTACCTCAAGCCTTGGGGAAGATTCTTGGTCTTTGGGGCAATATGGAGGTGTGTTCCTTTCCTGTACTGACAAGCTGAACAGACGTACCTTGTTGGTTCGACCTATAAGCAAGCAGGATCCTTTCAGTAACTTCTCTGGCTTCTTTCCCTCTGTAAGAATCTTTTAAAATTTTTTTTTAATACAGAACTTTCACTAATAAATGCCAGTAAAAAAGAAAAGAAACCCCTTAAATTAATTTCTTGTAATTTATTTTTTTTTGTACTGAATATATTGCTTGCTTATATTGATTATGTTACTTGTGTTATTTCCATCATATCCTTTAGTAATAGTTGTCATTTTTTAGTAGATAAGGGAATGAGGGTTGGTGGTTCACAACCTTGTACATAACAACAGGCCACTGAAGTCAGTGAAATCCATGTATATTAGAAGTGAGAACATACAGTACGTTTGAGGCCATATATGTAAAAGCCAGTTCTAAATGCTGCATTTTTTAGGATTGTAATTCTGATATCTATTTAGGGATTTAAGTACTTGGTATTGCTGCAGTATACCTTTTTGCAGCCTTATAAAATTGTTTTGCTAATTAGGATAATGCAACAATTAACAATTTCATATTTGAGTCTTCATCTTAAATGCTTGGAACGTTACTTGCTGATTCAGAATATCTCAGTGTGAGATATTTAAGCCATTTTCTTCTTGCCTCTTTATCCTTGAAGGACTGTATGTGTTATGACATTGGCCTCCTTATCTGTGAGTCCATGGAGTTATTTTATGTTAGTGAAAGTTCTGGATGGTCTGATTTATTTTCATCATGAATATTGATTTGGAATACTTTCTCTTATTCTTTTTGTTTCAGTTCTTATAGTAAATTAATTTACTGATTTGTTTTAATTAATTTAATTGTAAAAGCTTCCAGTTTTCCACCATTTAAGCTATGTACCCTGTTTATTTAAGAAAGAGATGTTGTTCTTCTGCTAACAATGTTTAAACTAAATTTAATTGATTCCAATCAAATTTAAGATGCCGAAAGAAGCAGCTTCTAGCAAAATATAGTTGCTTATATTTGTGCTTACATGATTAAAACTAATATTTAAATAATCTTAAAGAATTCTGTCAACGTGTTTATTACATTGTTAAAATAATGTTTTTTACATTTTTCCGTCACTAAAAATGACTAATAAACTTTCAAAGGTTATATGGGAACTGTTCTATACGTTTTGTGGGAGCTAAGCATTTAGTTGTCATCTTTAGCTAGACAAATCTGTTTTAAGTGAAGGAATCTGCTATTTTTGAAGTACAATGCAATGTATCTTGAAATGACGTGCTTTAGCATGTGACACAGCTATTTTCTTTAAATACTCAGAGATGATGATGCAAAACCAGCCCAGTACTTATTTAGTTGACTATGGGTGTTCATACATTCATGGTGAGATGAGGTGAAGCTATCTCAGCACCCCAGTGATACTCTAGCAGCTATGGTGTCTGCACATACAGAAGGAACAATGCAAAGGGAGTAATGTCTACAAATGTTTTAAATGAAATATAATTTCTATCAAAATATATAACTGTGTTAAAAATATCAGAAAGTTTTGGTAAATTTAGTGTCTTGAACATAGGGCTTTTTTTGGCTGATTAGATACGAGTTTGTGAAACAAATAATTAGAAAAGAAAATGATGTTCAGAAATTCGTAGTTTTAGATGACCCTATGCAGAGAAGCATGGACATGCTGTGGACAAACTGTACATTCAAAAAAAGAAAGGTGTGGGGTTTGTTTTAACCACTGTTGAAAGCTGCTAGAAAATATAGAACCCTAAAAATCCTAAATAACCAGAAATACGGTAATTGATGAATGTTGCGTGTAGATTTTTGCTGCAGTTTACTTATTTATTTATTTTTCCTTGAAACAGACAACTGCAAAGCTATTAGATGGTTCGCACCAGCAACATGGATTTCTTTCTCTCACTTATACCAAAGCTGTGACAAAAAATGTTCGGCACAAACTGATATCAAGAAATGAACGAAGAACGTTCCATAAGCTGTCAGAAGGTCACACTGATGGTTCTCCTCATTTTCTCCATGAGATCCTTCTCTCTGCTCAGGCTTTTGATGTGGTCCTCTGTTTTCCTTTGCTAAATGCAATTGCAAGCATTTTTCAAGCCAGGTTGCCAAGGAGTCAAAAGGAGAAAAGGAAGTCACCAGGACAACCTATGAGGACTCATGCTCTGACTTCCCGCAACTTGCCTCTGATTTATATCAACACTGGTGTAATAAGACTCTTCTTTCCCAAAAATGAGGAAGATCATCATATTGCAGAAGGTGCAGTATTTTATGTTAGAGATTTTTTGCTGTTCAGTATTATAGACAAATACTTCTAGTTAACTCACTGACCATTGCTTCAGTTTTAAAGGTCAGAGTTAGGAAACATCTAACATTCATGCTACTTCTCTGCACATTTGCTCAAAATTTCTTTTAGCAATTTATTTGATCCTTGCTTTCCTGCTACCTATAGAGTTTGCATTTAAAATGTGATTATAAAGAATGGTCAAGAATTGTGGCAAGAGAACGTAACCGAGTTCTGCAGGGGTGATTCTGTGTCAGCTTTATCATTACCCTGATATCAGTGCAGTGTTCCATAGACACCTATTCCAGCAATGCAGTGTAAGCAGGGAGCCTTAGTTCTTATGGACATTGACTGCTGGAAAGCCAAGCAATAGTAAAGCAAGTAGATATTCTGGTTTCGTTTGGAAAATATTATTAAAATGTACCTTGTGGATGATGCCCAACAGATGATGCAGTTGAGGATTTTAGTTGAAGATATTCCAGCTGTCTTGTGCAAGAGGCTTTCAGGTATTTACAGAGTTTGGGTAGTGTAAGCTGTTCATAAATAGCTAATGGATCAGTGGATAATACTTGTTCTGTAAGATGCTGCTTTCCCTTTGTATGTAAAAATATATTTCCGTCCCTATTACAATCTTTATATATAAATAGAGATGCTGATGTTAAAATTAGACCATGTAACAGCTAGTAGGTGTACATCCACTTCTCACAATTCTTCTAGAGATTAAAAAAAAGTTGTGTTTTACTGGTATCATGATCTGTTTACATAAGTTCTGTAGGTATGGAGGGCTTTTTTTTTACCATTACGTACAACAACACACAATATAATCCTAAGAGTATAGTCGAGATTTTTCTCATAACCTAGTTGCAAGAAGTGCACACTGTGAGAATTTACATAGATAATTTTTTTGCCAGCATCCTCTGCAATTTTCCAACTGGGAATGCTGAAAACACAGGAAGATAAAATTAGACTGGCTGTCTTGGCAAGGAAGAATTATGATTCTAGTTGGAAGGAAGTTCTAGGGCAGGCTGTCAAGGAAATCTTTTTTAAAAGTATGTTTATGTAGCTCTGTAGCTGTATACTTCATTAAAAAGGAATTATAAAAAAATCCTTCATCTTTTTGCTGCTTCTTGCTTAATAATGCATGCAAGGAACAGAATGCCGTGGTTAAGCAGTCAATGTAGGAAGAAAAACTATTTTTTCAAGGCATAATGCTAAAGATTATCTTTACTAAACTAGTAAGAAAACCAGCTACCCTCTTCCACTGGAAAACTCTGAAATAGCATCACTATGAAAATCGGTACTGTTCTTTCATGTCTTCTTTCACCCCAGATTTTCCCAAAGTCTCATTTGTTTATGAACATGAAATAAATTGCTTCCCTCTTATCCTGCTTATTGTCTTCAAGAACAATAGAAATTAGAAACAATAAGGAGCAAGAGTTGAATGAAACCCACATCTCTGGTGTGCTGGGTCAGAATATGCCTCCATAAGACCCTCATTCATCATTTATTGACTAGGAGAGATTTTCAATCCAATAAGACTTGTGTGTTTCAATTTGTGATCAGTGCAGTAAAAGTAGAAAAATTAGTTCAGTTTCTCTTCTAGTCAGTTGTCTGCTGGTCACACCCTGTGCATACTGATAGCTACAAAAACTACCCTTCTCCCAAAACCCACATGTAATTGTGACTTTATATGTATAGTGAAAAAGAAAAAAAAAAAGGCAAATCTGTTGTTACTCATGCAGTCCAAACCCAATGACACAATGAACTGTGGTAGACAAACGCTGAAATAATCAAAATAATGTTTTTTCTTCTGAGGAATTTGCATACGTGCATGCATGACTACACCCACACAATTTTGTAATATTTTAGTTTCATGGTTTTTGCAACAGCACCAAATTATCATTTCTTTTTGTGGTAGATTTGAAGGCAGCATTCTAGCCTTGGCATTAAGCAATGCTGCTTTCTCTGAGTTTGATTTGTTAATAAATCAGGTGGTGTTTCAAGCTCTGGCCAACAGCCCACACTTAGTGATGAAGTAAAGATAACTAAATATATAAAAGCAATATATGACTAATAAGAACAAGAATTACTGCATAGCAGAAGACTATAAGTAAAAATTGTAAATTGCAAAAAACTGATAAGAGGTTGTAAAGATAGAAAAAATCCACATCTGGCTGGTTTGAGGACAATAGCAACTCTTTTTCGTATGTACTAGGAGCGTAATATCAGGAATCACTATAAAGGACATGATAAATTTGTTGATAGTGAAAAAGAAAAGGCAGCATACTGAATAAATGTATGTCCTGCATTTGTACAAGTGATATATTCTTGTCACATGAGCATGACTCTCTACTTTGAAGTCTGTCGTAACATATGGTCTGTAACATCCTCCTCACTTACTATTAAAGTTTCAAATCACTCAGGCTGAGTAACTTGTGCTCAGGGATCTTCGTCTTCTGAGGCTAATTTTTAACACACCTTGGAAGAACAGGTTTTAGACAGCTGAAGGTATATCTAGTAAAATGAAAAGTGTGATGTTGAAATAAAATTAAGACAGGTAGTTTTATTGCTCTCCCTCAGAGAACAGTAAAGGAAAAAATATTACAGGATTCGGTTTATAAAGAATTACATCTTTGTTACATGATAATAAATATGGTTTTATGGAAAATTAGACTTTTTAAAAACATCTGATTTCCATTCTTCATTGTGGTTTCAATTCTCAGTTGATAAAATGTTTGCAAAGATTTGATATGCTTAGACTTTTCTAGGGAGTTTGTGTCTCATGGTATTTAATTTAAATACATCCCCATACTGTGTTTGTGGAAATCTTAAATTAATTAAAAATGGCTAACCAGAAGTCTAAAAAAACCCCCACAAAAACTCATTGATTGGAAATAATAAGTGAAATTGATGTTTAATAGTCTGAAAGTAAATATAAAACCATCATCAGCGAATGTTGCAAAGAATTTCCTGAGGCCGTGCAACTGGGTTACTGTGCTTACATCACTGGTTGTGGAAAATATACAAATTCTTCTAAAACTAAACTTATAAATCAAGGAAATAGTTTACACAGACTGGGTCTTCAGGACTGGAGACACTATCCTGGGAAACAGTGGCTGAAAACAGCTTGAGGGTCACAGTGGACTTAGTGAAAAAAATAAGGGAGGTAGCTGTACTTCTGCATATGGCAGGTGATGGAATATCATATCCAGTTTGCTTCCTGTTATAAAACTGGGTATTGATAAAAATAGAGAGGGTGCCGAAAAGTATCACAAATGATAAGTGCTCGGTGAGAAGGCTTAAAAGGAAGGATTAAAAGAGTATAATTTATTTAGCTCAGCAAAAAGATGACTGAGATGAGTAGGTAAAACGAAATGAGATTGCGAACAACTTTTTTACACTTGAGTCCGTAGGATTTTCCTAGATTGCACTTGTACTGTGAGTATAAAGTAATATATGTACAATATTGTATTGTAAGCACACTTATAAATAAGTTCTTAAAATGTAGCATAGATGTTTTCCCCCTCAATTTTTTTGGTATCTGCAATGACTATGATTGTTTACTGCATTATTCCCATCTTTTGGAAAGCGTGGCTTAATGAATGGAGATACGAATTCATCTTATGAAGTCATATGACTCTTTAGAAACCAGAATATATGAATGCCTGTAATTCTTTCTGGTCTAAAATTGGCTTAATTTATTGACCTGCAGTAAACTGGGCAAAAAAGGTCCATGCCCAGCCTTGGAAAAAAACTCCTAAAATACTTACACAGTAGAGACTGTTATGGGTAGTCCTGTGTTTATTTTGCTTTGCTAAGTGTCAGAGACAAAATTCTTAGCCTAAGATAAGTTTTAATAAGATCCACTTCCCAAGAATAAGGCATTTGCCCCCTAATTGCGTTGCAGTTATAATCAGATATGTATTTAATACCTTCACTCCGTTTTCTTATGTGAGTATTGGAGCGCAAATATCCAACACCTGAGTGAACAGTGGTGGTATTCATTAGTACAATGCCTTCCTAATTTTTGAAAAT
The DNA here is from genome assembly GCA_036785705.1 of Acanthornis magna. Lineage (NCBI taxonomy): Eukaryota > Metazoa > Chordata > Aves > Passeriformes > Acanthizidae > Acanthornis > Acanthornis magna. The sequence goes on along the minus strand of JAWUZG010000071.1, from coordinate 3,746,471 downwards.
ACAAGTTCAGATTTAGTTAAAAAAGGGAAATTTTCATCAGCTTAACTTTTATATCTTATTTCTGGCAACCAAAGCCTCTGTAAATAGTTTTGGTTTTTTTGTTTTGCTTTGGGGGGGCTAAAGGATTTGTCTTTATTTTGTAAGTACATGAGATTCTTTTAGATCATGAGATCTATTTAGAGATCTACATGAGATCTATTTAGTCCACTTGTATGCTAATATACTTGTGTATCAGAACCTGTGTTCCCAGTTTGCCACATATTTACTGGGGTATTCCCTACAATAGTTTCAAATATCATATTAAAATTTATGTGATTTCTTAGATCTGTTAAAAAATGTACATGGATTTATACATATTTAGCTGCAAAGCATGGTGTCTTTTTCACCAAGACATTAACGGGTCTAAAGAAGCCATTTTTTTAAACTTACAGATTTTGCTGGTTCTTACCACACCAAGCATTTCACACTTCAGTAAAATATTTACACTCTGTTCTTCTACTATAATCTTGTTTCCAAAACTCATATATGAGTCTTGCAGAACTTCCTTGGATGCAGGAGCAAATGCGGTATCGTTCCATCCTTGTTACATCTCACACAGGTGTTGCAGTGAACCATTTCCCTTCAGATGATGAACTTCTTTGAACTTGCATCACATGTGCCCCAGAGTTTCCTAGTTACTGTGGAGCCTTCTGACCACAGCCTTATCCAAGCGCTTTGTCTATGCCTGCTGACAGAGTTAGCTTTCTACAAAAAATGTGGTGCTATTTTATTTCTGGGCAGAACTCTGGTTTTCTGTCTAATATGACCACTTCTTTTAAAACTAAGAAACTTTACATGTGGGTGAAATTTGAAAATTATGGAGATAAGTGGAAAGCTGAGATTTTTCTTCTTGGAGTAATTTTGTTACTGATGTGAAATTTACTGTCCAGTACTACATCTTGTTCTTTGTATATGTGTCAGATTTCAGATTCTCTTGTTTCAGTCCTTGTGTTTGAACTTTTCATGTGTGTTGCAGCCCATTCCAAATGCTACCAGGATGATTATATTTTGATATCCTGCAATGTTTTACATCTAAAGGAGCTAGGCCCATAATAAAAACGGTGTGCAATTCAGAGTGCTTTACATGCTGCTATTTCAGCAAATAATTATTGGAGAAACAAACAGATCACAAAGAAATCTGTGGTAAAATGTCTGAAGTGTTTTTGGAATAAACCCCCCCCAAAAAGAGTATCAGAGAAAATGAGAAGTAAAGACAAGGATTCGGTGGTGTGATAAAACTCTGGGGAAATGAAATTACGATAGTTTTGTCTTCAATCACAGCAGGGCTATTGATTTTATGTTGCTTCTGTGCAAAATTGAATCCTTATCAAATATTCTTGTGTACATTTTTTAAAAGAAGTAGTTTTCCAGTGTTCCTGTTATGTGCATTTGACTTTTAATCAAACACATACTTTCTGTTCTCCCAACTACAGCTAATCCAGCAATTAAAGAAGACACTTTGGTTCTCAAGATTGGATCTGTCTCTATGGCTCCTCAGGCTGACAACCCTCTCAGTAGAGCTGTGCTCAGAAAAGACATTTATCAGTAAGTGTCAGAGGAGGGGTTTGGCTTTTCATATACGGTCTCAGAAACATTCATTCTGGGAGAAGTTAATTGATCAATAAAATGGGTACGTGCAGCCTGTAAAAATACTTTTGACATACAATCTTTTGATATTCAAAACCAGGTTTTTCTGATTTTCTTCACTTGTGGGCTTTCAAATCCATTTAGACAAATCAAGTTCTGCTGTGAAGTGCTGATGAATAACAGAATTTAAATGTCAAATCACTGTGAAGTTTAATGTCACAGATGAGACCATTTTAAGAGGCTTTCTTTTATTCAGCTACTAAGTTCACCTTAGAGAAAAGGAAATTTTTTGTGACTACCAAAGTGTTCAGTAGCCATATAGTGAGAAGGAGATAGATCTTAATAATATAAATGGTAAACATATATTCAAACTGTAGGATTCTTGATGTCATGTAGATCAAAGCTTAAAGGAACGCAAACTTCTAAGGAGCACTTTCCCAGTAAACACATTTTCTGTGAAAATGTCATGCTCTGGATTGTGTCACTAAGTATGTGCAAACCACACTAATCATATATAGGCAGCAAAACTGGTGAACATATGTAATCAACATGATAAAAGTAATATATGATCCTTAGTAGAGTTGGCACTGTTGCCAGACATGAAAGTAGGGTTGCAAATAATACCAAGTGAGAAAAGTCACAGAAATACAGATGAACAAGTGTCTTATACTTCCCGTTGGTCTGTTTTTCAGATGTGGCAATATTTTTAACTACTTCATAGTGCTCTTCAATAGAAATTACAAACATCAAAATCTTTTCCCAGCAGTAAAACATTTACTGCCTAGAAAATGACAGCAAGTTTTACTTTTGTCAAGACTAGGATTTTTAGGAGACCATGAAATATCTCCAATTTCACTTCTGTTCACTTAGAAGTTGTAAGAGAGTCTTTTTCTTCACATTTCCATGTGGAAACATTTAAATTAATGGATTTGCTTGTATGTTTAGTTATAGCAGTTTATCCTTTCTTTTTTTCCCCTTTTTATTTTAAATGAACGTTGTATATTTTGTATGATGGAGCTTTCATGGAAGAAGACTTACAGCCTGGCAGTAGCAATAGCTTTTGGTGGCAGGGCCTGATCCATCATTCTGTGTGCTCACAAATGAAAGAGGTCTTCCAGACATTTGTACAGGTTCTTCCTGCTTCTGCCCTTTCTGACTGAGTAGACCCCCATCTGGTACCTGCTTTAAGAGTTAGAGACCCAAATGTAGGTTCCACTCTCCTCACAACCACAAAAACTTGATCAAAAAAATCCCTGATCATAAAGTGGAATCTGCAATTACCAGCTTCTGTTGTAAGGTCATTTCAGTCACCGAGGGGAACTGTGCAATGTTCCTTGTATGCACATTGCAAACCAGTGAGTAAGCAACTAATTTACATCTAAATTCAATGAAGCTATGCTAGTTAACGTTTTTGAGTCTATGTCTTTGCATATGTGGCTTTACCTGAAATGCTGAAATTTGGTGCTTTTCAAATCACTCAATTACCTAAAGGTTCTGATGCCATTAGGACCATTTGCATTATGGTCCTGTGAGTCTTACGTACATAAATGTTGCAGACAAGATTTGTGTAGTGTATATTTGGTTTTCATCGTTTTAATGCAGTTACAGTATGCTCCAGTCCTCCTTTAGAAATCACAACACCAAATGGCTAAGGTAGAAATAAGCATTGGGCCAGAGATATCTCTCATTTGACAGCTACTGGCAGTTTGTTACCAGGCTCCCAACATCATGCTTCCCATGTCTTTTTCAGAGTTTTCTGACATATTGAGTGATTTCCTCTGCTTCAATGACCACTCTCCTAGTTTCTCATCATCTGTCAAATGATTTGGTCTTTTCTTTCCTTTTTTAATAATCCAATCATACTATCTCTACTGTTTTTAAGACGTATCGGAGCAGAGCATCAATTTCTTTGCAGCGTTTTATGGCACAATACTGAAGTTGATAGTGGGTGGTCCTTTGGTTTTGGGAAGAAGGTGACTATTTTAATCTGTTTAAACAAGCTTTGACATTTTCAAACAATAAGAAATAATAGTTTTTAAATTAAAAGTATTAAGATTCCTGTTTGGAGTTGAACTTGATCCATTTTGTAATTACAAATCCTTTGATCCAGAACAAAGTGTACTTAGAGAAGTGTGGTTGAAGATATCTCTTCATTGTCTTACACGGCAGACACTGCTGTTAGACTGCTGGAGTTCTAAGAGAAGTTAATTTCACCGTTTTTCGGTTGTTTTTAAAATAAAATAATACAAAGGGTTTTGTATTGTTGGGCAGGACATACAGTCTGTATACAAGGGAAAAAAACAAACTTGTGGGATATTATTAACACATGATGTTAGGTCTAATGTTAGTATTTGTTTCTCCAAATATGAGAGTTCTTCTTAAAAAGTATTTGCCCTTTTTAGCATGCCCATGGTACACGGTACTAGGTAAAAAACCTGGAGCTAATACAGAATGCTTAAAAACTGAGTAGTAAAATGAGCAAACCCACACAACGTGTAGCTCATGTACTTAGATGAACGATTTCTTAGTAAATATTAACAGAGGTACAAGTGGTACAATATCCAGTGTAAGAGACTCTAAAAAAAAATTACAGCAGCCTGTTGGTTACTGAATAATTAGCAGCTACAGCATTCTAATAATCCCAACATGTCATCTTCTGTCTTTTTCCACCCTCTTTTCTCTAATTTGATGCTGCTGCTTTTAATAGAATAAAAGAAAATAAATTGTTGTCTGAACCACTGTCTTTACAGTGTTTCTTGAGTGGGGATACAAACTTAATTTGTGGTGTCACTTTGCTTTAAACAGTATTCTGTTTAGGCCTGAACTGCAACCACATGCAATTAGTGTCACTTTTGTAGTGCTTCATGAGAAAGAAGAATTTTTGCTTCTCATTTAGAAACTGTTCTTTTAGGAAGGCCTGAGGAATATTTTCATGGCTAGGGGCTGAATAGTATTTCCAAATATCTTTTGAATTTGTCCCATAAATTTATACATGAAAAGCTAAATGTGCTCATATGTCATTAGCAGAATGCCAATGCATGAAAGGTAAGTTGGGTATGGCTGCAGGTCATACTAAATAAACCAGACCACATTTGGCCTGTAAGCTGAAGTGACTCCATCTATTATGTCTTAGGAAAAAGAGCTTACATGCTAACTTGGAGAGAGAGCTATACTGAAAATGGAATGTTGGAAAAACAATGTGCTTCAAACATTTGGGCACAAATATCATTTCAGGTGATTATTTCAAGTTGGAAAGAAATGCATTGACATAGTAACTTCACTTTTCCTATACCATATAAAAATTAGTCTAAGACTATTTCCTTCAGTAGAGAATGGACTAATTTAGTTTTGACTATTAATATGTAGTAAAGAAAGATATATGCACCATAACAGCAAATTTAGGGCTCCTGAAAGAATTACGATGACACAGAGGCAATGTCTCTTTTTCAGTTTTTTTTCTGCTAAATCAAAGGAGTTGGTTTTAATGATTTCCCATGATTCTCTGATTCTTAAACTTCAGCTCCAGCTGTATTTGTCGTTCACAAATATAACCAGAACTATACATTCCCATCAAGAAAGTGCCAGTTTTGTTGATTGGAACTCTGTAGATTATCAGAAGGCCTTTGGATGGGGCCAGGGAGCAGAATAAAGGAGGTTTTGGATAGAATGCAAGTAAGGCAGCTGCCTAGCCTGGCTAAAGAGAGGGAAGAGTAGTTAATTGAAACTGTGAAGGAGTGAGAGTCAATGAAGTTTCTGCCAAGCAGTGAAGGAGAGAACTGTATTTTTATAGTCTTTAACTACCTGATGATATTAAATTTGGGATTGGGAGTGAGGGAGGCTGCTGAAAAACAAGATGATGTGGTCATTTATTGTTTGTGTGATTGTGCTGTGTGTGTTAGAACTTTTGAAGTGGCCAAATGCATAGTCAAATACATTTGACAAAGCAGAGAAAGGTCTAACTCTTGTGGGGAGGAGGGATGTTGAGATAGGGAAATCATATTAATGTCCTGATGCAGGGAAACTCAGCCAGTTATGTGATATTCGATAAATTACATCGGGTAGAAATTTTATAAATGGTACTAAGGAAGAAAGAAGCATCTTTTTAGAGGCAAAAAGTTTCATTTTTTAGGCCTGGACTTGCTCTTGTTTGGCTCTCTAGTGTCTAGTATAAAAAACTTACCTGAAGTTTCTTTCCTCAAGATCTTCATACAACTATCTCATCTATGGATTCTTTGGTACTTTATATGAAAGGAATGCTCTGCTACAGTGTTGGTATAATGGATGTAAGAACTTAACTACACGACTTTTAGCAGTTGTGGTGTTTGTAGCAATACTTTGCTTTGGAGGACATCAAATAAGATTTCTTTCTTGCAGTGAGCACTTCTCTGAAAACTTAAGTGTATGATTTTAAGTGGAAAGTGCTAAAAGGACTTATGCGGCTGATTCTGTTTTTAAAAGACCAAGGTAAGCATAGAATCATGAAATAATTACAGTTGGAAGGGACTTCTCTAGTTCATCTCGTCCAGCCTCCTACTCAAAACAATTAGATCAAATTGCTCACATCTCTCCCCAGACAGAGAATCTAGCAGATTATTTAGATATTTGATAATTACTTATCAAAAGAACAGACTTTTGATGACTATAATGAAACTCTGAAGGCATGAGGAAAGAAGATCCTTTCCCACCTATGGAAATGGCTGCAGCAGAGAAACATCTCCCAGGAAATTCAAAAAGCCACATTTCCTTCTTTGTGTGTCTTCATATATTTTCCTTCTGCCATTTCCTAAATTCTTTCTATTTTAATAAAAGTGACTAATGTAGAATATCAGCATGAATAAATTATAATGCTTTAAGGAAGTGATTAATCAGATGTGTCTGTAGTCCCGTTGACCATTTTTCTGCCCAATTATCTCACATTCTACGAGATAATTTTGTCAACATTTAGATTACAACAGTGTTTTCCTGTATGTACAAAGAGTGCCTAGTGCAATTAAGCTGTGCGTAGTTGGAATCCTTGAACACTTCTAGTCAGTGGAAACATGACATAAACACTAATGAATTTTTAAGAAGTCTGTATGTTGGGGATATGAACAGTGAATAGCACTAGTTGTCCTAAGCTACCAGCAGAACTGGACACTTCCAATAGGAAAATGGTTGAAAAAACTTCATCACAAGACCCAGAAATTCTTTGACTGAAGAAGTAAGAGGAAGTGGATGCATGGATATGCTTAAATATGAAGCACCACGGAGCTGAAATTGAGATGATGTTTAGTTCTACTTCTATATTGGGATAAGGGCTCTGTTACACCAAATACTGTGCAAATAATTTGATTGATTATATAGGTAATTGCTGATCATCCCCAACATGGTTGTTTTTAGCAAACTGTCATGAAACATTAATAGAGTTTTAGGGAGTCTTCATGAACAGATAGAGTATAGTAATGTTGAGTTACAATATTGTTAATACAAAAATTAAATTGCTGACAAAGAGCTTAGAGAATGGAGTCTCTTTGGAGGCTGTTGTGTAAAGGTCTTACTTATGAAGTGGGGAATAATACTGCTAAACTATCAGGTTCTGGGAGTTTAGAGAAGCAGAATCTCAAGCTTTCCTCAGCTTGGCCAATAAAGAACCTAATTGTTGTCCACGCTCTGGATTCATCATTTTTGAGATCCAAGGATTTCATTCATGTCATATATCAAAGCTTAATAGTCCAGGTCTGAGTGTTCCGTGGTCATTTTCATGTGTAGATCTTTCACAGATCAAAGCATAAAGCTGTCCTTAGACTGTTTCCAATTTGTGAATGTAAATGGAAATTCTTTAGACATGCCCCTCCCCCCAGAAAACATTACAAGTAAAGAGTTTACACATGAAAAGGTAGCTGTAGATTTTTTTAAATTAAACTTTTTATTAATACAAGCATTTTCTTATTATAAATTTTTTTAGTTTTTGTAGTTTACTGTTTTTCAAATATTTGCAAATAGCAAACAAAGCTATTTTCCGTATAGGTTATCTGCTATTTATCTTTGCTTTAAGGAACTTTGTCTAGAGCATGCTTGTAATAATCATGTAATGCCCATAATTGGTTAACAAAAATCCTTCCGTGAAATGAGGAGTAATAAACAATTTTCTGTGTCTGTGCTGATAGTGCTGGAGTGAAAGGAAGGAAAAAATGATTCAAGGAATTTCTGAAAGAAGCACATACATAGCCAGCAGTCTGTGTGGAAATCTGTTTTTCTTTCAAATGTGGTTTGGAAAATCAAATGCTTTTCAAAACCTTTCAACAGCACCCACATCTATAAGCATCTTCTCTTCAGAAATATTTTGACATGCTTATGTTTGGAAAACTATACCTTGAAATTATTGTAACAAAAAGCCTGGATTTTCTATAACTTTATTATAACTAAAAAGTTTAAATTTTGGTTTTTTTCCTTTTCCAACCAAGTAACAGTTTAAAAACTGTTTTGGTTGGTTTTTTGGGGGTTTTTTTGAATAGAAGTTAGCATTAAGATAAATGCTTCCCAGAATATGGATCTAATATGAATAATATCCTTAGAAGAGTTGATTGTTTTACAAAGGTTCTAATAAGACTTATTTTCTATTTTACCTTTTTTAGTTTTTAATACTTCATTGAGGCTTATTTGGTAGGCAAACAAGGAATTAGCTAATGCCATCCAGAGTTTCTTTTTCTTTGAATAAAGGCAACAAAGATAATCAGAGAAAAAAAAAATATATGCTCACAGTTTCTTAGAGAAATGTGAGCTGCTTATTAAATTGTCCATATGTACAATAGTGAATTAGAAAAAGTAACAGCTTTAATATATTGTAAAATCTCTACTGCAGTTTTTCTTAAATTTCAAAATGGTTGAAACTGAAGAGCTAATATTGTGTAGGGAAAAATCTTTTAAGAGAAGAAATTCTTAGTGTATTTAAAAGTATTTCTTTTATGGCATTGAAGTTGTGAAATGGGATTGCATTAGCATCCTTTTCAGTTCTCATCTTCCTGTGTTAAGGAAAAAAAAATTGTGACAGCAAAGATTTTGAAATTGTTCCTATAATTTATTTACTAAATTTTTTCAAATTTCAAACCAGGATAGTTTTATTTCTTAAGATAGATATTATTTTTCCTAACAGGATTCTCTCTGCATATAATTTGAATATACAATCTTGTTTCTTTTTTCATTTAATAATCTTTAGATTTATTAATTGTTGAATTGGGATGTAAATCAAAATATTCATACTAAATAGCAAGTTCTAAATATTGTTCTTTGCTATTGTACTTGAATGTGTTTTTTAGCATAAGTTGTCTAAAGACTTAGGAAGGTCATCTTTATCTTCCGTTAGAATCCTATGCTACTCTGGAGTAGGGCTTGGAAGTAAAGTCTTTTCCTGCTTTACATTTCTCTCTTCTTCTATCTTTAGCAGAGAGGCAAAAAAAGACGTCTGCTTAGACCTTTTGCCCAGTAAAATATTCATATATATGGATAGCATTACATGGAAACACCACTCTAATTAGCATTGGCATGTTTGAGGCTATTGCAGCAGTTATTAATTTAAAACTCTCAGTGGAAACTAATTGTAAAATAACAGCTGGAACTGCCCATTTATTTTCAGAAATGTAGCTTGTTAATTATCTAATACCAAAAGCTATTCAAAGCTAAATTTATATTTGGAATTCAGCTTTAAAAATGTTCAGCTTTAACTATTAACTTGTTTTTACTTGAAATTTCTTTGTGAGTTCTACAGGAATCTTGGACATAACTAGTTTTCCTAAATACGTATATTTGAAATACATTTCCTTATAATGTAAGGGCAAAAATAAAATAAATTTTATAAGAAAATAATTTTTACAACTTTACTTTTCTCTTTAATTGATCAGTTTAATCACTGTGTTCTCAATAAACATACCTTTATATTTTTATTTATGTTTTATATTTATATTTTATATAAACATACTTTATATTTTTTTCTTCCAGTTATTCTTACAAGAATCCACTGATTCTTACAATAATTTTTAATTTCATTGTGGAGTTCCTCATAGAAAGGAAATGAAAATATATTTCATAGAAACATTCCTGTCAAAGAGCAGTGGCATTATGTCATTTAAGGATCCATTTGTTGTTAATCAGGGCTACATTTTTGGAGACCTTATAAAATATGTTAGGGGGAAAAGAAAAACAACTACGTATCAATAAAGAATGAATTCAAAGGAATAGCAAATTAATTTAAACAGATCAAAGCTGAAACACATAGAATTGATATTTTTGAAGTCCAGTAATTCTTAAACAGTGCATATTATACAAATATTTTAATATAAAAAGATAATGTCCTTCCTCATTGATTTATTGTTACTTTCAGCTTTGTTTTGAGGACTTAATATGCATTCTATCTGCAAAGCTCTTCCTCCCTTTCTGCTTCTGACTTGGCTGAGGTATTTGCACAACTGTGTTCCTGTCACTGCATCCCAGTCCTTCTTGTGGAGGGGTGGGGAGGAGGAATGAACTAAACTTTTATGGAGATTCACAGAGATGTGTTTATGTGTGGCCAAAAGCCCTGCTCTAGAGGCAGATGGAGATTTCTGAGAGCACCTTCATAAATCTCTCCAAACCATTCAAGTTTGATGTAGAAGACCACGGGAACTTGCTGACAATTTTGGGAGGGGCTCTGGTGTTGAGGTGCGGTGAGAAGAGCCCCCCTGACCTCGGCCTCCTTGGGGAGGTGCCTGCTCCTCAGCAGTGCAGGACAATGCGGTGGTGTCCCTGGCACTGTGTACCCACCCGTTCAGTGACAGATATGATGTGTGTGTGCAAGCCAGTCATAGTGCTTCATTTCCTAGTTAAGGCACAAAGCATTTGAATTTATGATTGTTTCATTATTCAGGTGTCATTCATTCAATCACCTCTATGTGATTTAGAGCTGAATTGGGAATGGGTTTACAGACTCCCTTTAAACTGGATTGTGTGTTCAGATCCTGAAATTCTCAGGTTGGACAGTTTAGCGGTGAACTTAGGAGCAAAACATGAGGGATACATCTCTTCAAAATGGAGTCTACAAAGTCTACATACTTTATATAATTTATTGTAGCATGTACACCATTTCTTTGACTGATTATGATGCCATCATTAAGCAGCTTAAGGTCAGAAGTAAATAGCAGTTGTAAAGTAAAACTTTCACAAGGGCACTGCCATCTCTGCTTTGCTCGTGTGCTATAGTTTGTTCTGTAAAAAGATTTCTCAGCTATGGGTGGTCTTTACTACTGTATCTTCTGCAAAGTGAAGGCTGAGTTAGAGTTACACAGCAGCCTGAACTCAGAGTTTCCTTGGTCTTCTGATACTTCTTACTGTCTCAAACACTGCTTTAACACAGTTAATTGGTATTTTCAGTGTGGTATATGCAGAGCTTGGCATGTGAAATTCATGCAACCTCAGTTTTGAAATCTGTAATATGTTTATGATGACTGAGTGGAGGAGAGGTTATGATTTCTTTCATTTGTGCTGGTTTGAGATGCTGTTTAACATGTGTTTTTTCCATTTCTTTTTTTTTTTTCCAAAAAACTGCAATTCTGCTGTGATGAAGCCAATCAAAATAAAATCAAACAAATTGTTTGGTTTTTTGGTTAGTTCTAATCCTTTTAAACTTTTCGTTGTACTCTATATACTGGAATGCTCCATTTCTTGAACTTCTTGCCTTGGTATTTCCTAGTCTTAAGATACTAAATACTTGTTCTACATAGGGTGGTTTTTTCTTGAGACCTAGGATTATTGCAGTGGTTCTCATCTTCTCCCTTCTCCCTTTTCCTTTCTTTTCTCTGTGTTTTGCACATTTTGAATGAACCCCTCAGAAATCTCATGTCTTGTTCTCTTTAACCAGCACTGAAATGTACCTCCTTCATTGAGATCAAGTCTGTAACTATTTGCTTCCCTTAACTCTAATAATACCCCTTCCTCCCATTTGAAAATATTTTCCAAACCATTAATTCCTCCCTAAAGCAATTTTTTTGATTGATTTTACTGCAGTGGAGGGAAAACATGTCAGATGTTTGAAGAGTTCTTTGAGTAGAGAAGTCTCTCACTCTCCCAACCAAGCAAGTGATGTGCAGACCAGCCATGCCCAGGGAAGGGGCTAAAGGAATAAAGTCTGGCCCTGGGCTTCCTTGGGACAGCCCAGAGTGGGGTGAATGTAAAGTCTTTTTAAATAAAATGTCAAAGATTTTTTGACATTACTTTACCCACAGTCATTGAGCAATGAGTTTTGTGCCCATTTAAATTGTGAGTCTAAATTTGTACTTTTTTAAGATCTACTTTTCCATGGTGTTGCTGTTTGTACTTGTGTATAAGGAACTGGCTGAGGGACTTGAAAGAAATAAAAAATTGTTGGGGCCATCAGGCAATTGTTTTCAGTTGGGTTATTACCCTGAGCCTGTTTATTGTATAGACACATGAGGATTAGCCCTGGCAAAAAGGTGTATTTTATCAGCCTGGGCTTGGATCAGTTTAATCTGCCATGATCTGGGCTTTTGAAACAGCACAGAATTTGACACTGTGTACTAAGAATTTTTTTAAACTTCTCAGATTTAGCATTAATATTATTAAATAGACTGTAACTGTTTAAAAAGGTAAACAAGAAAGTGCACAGAGTCAAATAAAAACCACATTAAATACCACTTAAAAATCCCGGGATACCTTTCACAGTTTACATACTCAGCAACTTCAATGCAATGAAAAATTTTTCAGATAAAACTGGGAAATAAAAGGTAATCTGAAAGATAGAGTTATTTTTTATAAGAGTTGTGGTTTGTGTTTTATGTTTCATGTTATAAAGCAGCATTATTAAAGTTTTTACATTTCTTCAAGTTACATCCCTTTAATCTTTCTTTTCCCCTTACCAAGTAGCTTTATATTGCGCCTGTTATTGTAAAATACAGGGGGGAATGAGGGGAGGTGTTTGGGTTTCTGTTAACATGGGAGAAAATAATTAGCTGGTTCTTAGAAATTAATGCCATGTTAAGAATTGGAGTTGTTCCTCTGTATGAATTACTTGTTGCTTTACTTTACACAAACTCCTAACAGTTTCTTCCCAGACTTTACTTTGCTGATTCTTAAAATATATGATTCAATTCACGTATTAAGGTTGCTTTTCTGTCTTATATACTGAAAATTAACATCTAAAAGTCTTGGCTGCAGTAAGTAGTTTATTCTAAAGGAATTGATGAGAGCTTTTAAAACTTAGTATTCTATACAGTTTTCTTCTTGACTGTTTGTGAGTAAATATAATTTCCATCAGATCTGGTTTCAACAAATGCTTTTGGTTGAAAAGTATTTTCCAGTCTTATATAAAGCAGACTTCTTTTCTTTGTAGCATTTTAAATTCTAACAGGATCTCAAGGTAAATATAATGCAGGTTGTGTGCTTCTGTTACTGAGAAAAGCATATCCCATTTGTAATGAAACATTTGTTAACTTCTGTATACAGATTGCGGTTCATTCCATAAATATTTGTGGGCTCTCTGATGTCCCTCACAGGATTTTATCTATGACAAATTCATACCACAGTTCTTAAACTACATTTTGGATAGAAGATTTCTTTCTTTTGTGAAACTGTTTGCCAATGTCTTTCATTTAGTGCTTGTAAGTATTTCAACTTCGGTTTTCAATTATTTAACAAAAAGGATTATCAGAAATATACAGAATGGTAACATGTTATTTTAGCATATTTCTCTATAGGATACTCTTCCAAGCTCCCATGGCAAAATTAAATCCATGTTACTGTTATCCTGAGCAACTCAAATTGTACTGTTTAAGTGAGCATGGTTCCTATCTCTTGACTGATTTTTCCAATATAGCTTCACTTAGCTCAACCACCTTAAGTACGGTCTAAAGTCATGCTTAATGTTTGTTATGTTTTAGCTCTGACTGTGCTATTAAACCTGATTATGCTGCAATTAAAAAAAAATAGAAAAAAATTAAAAAGTCATATACAGTGGTTTTGTCGCATTTCAGAAGCTATTCTTTTTTCTTTTTCTTTTTCTTTTTTTCTTTTTTTTTTTTTTTTTTTTTTACTTAAGAACAAAAAAACCATCACTTTTTTTTAAGGGTTGCTTTGTAATCTTATGGGCTTCATTAGTTGTTGGACACAAAGTGTAACATTCTTCAGCCTCAAAACATTTTTTATGCCCACTGATATTTTTGTTGCTAGGGTTTGGTGTTTTTTCTGTGAGAAGGCAATGGCCAGCATTGGTGTGTTCATGGCTAAAGCAAGTGCATGTTGAGAGTAATAAAATATGGAGATAGTATCAGGCATCTCTGTTAAGTTCAATGTAAATGATTGGCATAAATCACAGATACTCCAGTTTTCTGGCTTGATATTTTGTATTCTCCAGCACTAAAAAATAAATGGCTGGTACAAATAGAACATAGGAGTATCTATAAATAGATATGCCCTGTACTTGCAGGATACGAACAGAATAGGTTTGAACTCTGTCTGATAACCAAAATTATTTAACTATTGATTAGTAGTATTTAATCTTTGTATGTGACAGTTTTTCAAGGAACAGGAAGAAACTTGCACATTAGCAAATCCAACTGCAAAGCAACTTTGAAAATTTTCTGTTCCCAGTTTAAGGTTGGAAGTGTGCATATATGTATTCAGGAAAAATAGAGAGGAATACAATTCTCTGGCATGTTGACTCACTTTACTCAGACAGCTTGCAATGGTTGATTTTTTTCTGTGTTTTTGGCATAGTAAAAAAAAAGCCTGATATATTATGTAACTGCAAGTGTTGTTGAAGTTGTTTTCTAAAAATAATTTTTAAAATCTACGTATTTTATTCTTCACACATTGCAGCTTATGAGAGTGTAACTGATTATTAAACTGTACTCAAACTACAGATGATGGAATTTGCTATTTCCCAAATGAGCAGTGTATTTGTTTGTGTGCTTGTATCTGTGCAGTGTCCTTGCAATTTGTTTTTTAGCTTCAGGCAGAAAAATAAAACTCTTAAGTTTTCTTTGTAACCACCACCATTTAACTGTTTTGGCTGTGTCATGGAGTCACTGAACTACCTGACATTGGAATCTGTAGTTTTCATGGTCAATGGTCTGAGTATACAGGGATATTTTGAGTAGATTTGTGTATTTTTTGTTTCTCTCTTTGCCCTTCTTCAAATGCGTATTTAGAAGTAAAACTCCCCTTCAATGTATTTTGTTAGGCATAGATTCATACTGACTTTGGAAGTGCCATTAACAATAGTCTAATGGGGTTTTAAGGAAGAAAAATTATTGGCTTTAACATGACAGGTAATATATTTTGTAATTAATATGGAGTGAGTTTTGTATCAAGAGAATTTTCAAGGGATATTGAAAAAGACAAAGTAGTGCCAGGACTTCAGGAAAAGAGAATTAAAGGAAGGTTATTTTTAATACTGTGTTATTGACATATTTTTCAATATCATATACAGTATTTCAAAAATAGTTCCAGCTTGCCATTATGAATACGATGATTCTGTAAAAAGAAGAAGAAAATGCAAGTGGCATCTTGAGAAACTAATGTAATCAGTGTCAAAGATAAATGTGAATTGACTTGGAAAGTTAAATACTCATGTTTTCGAGTAGTTTCTTGTATTATCCATGCTATAGACATTATTTATTGCAATAGACACATGCTGAAAGTATGCATTAATAGACATTATTTAATGTAAAGGAAAAGCTGGTATTCATTTATTTATTTATAATGTTCTTTTCTGCTTCAGATACAATTTGGTTGATGTCCAGGTATGAGTTTGATATATTAACACAGCAGCAAAAAGAAATCCTGTCCCATATCAGCTTATCAAACACACTGGGGACAATTTGGTTTCCAGTCTGTACCTTTATACCAGGTTGTACTGCACCATTTAGAGAAATTCCAGGCATCAAATATGAAGGCTGTGTTCAGTGAAAATTCTCCTCGGTATTTCCTGGTGAATTTATAGACCATCTATAGCAAAGACTGAGGTATTGTACCACTTAACTAGATTAATCAATTAAACCGAAGTAAAATGCAGGCTGAAAACAATGGAAAAATCACAAGATTATTTCTCTTAGTCATGTGGTAAAGCAAGTAGACACAAAATATTTTTAAAAACTGAAATGAAAGCTCCTTTGACTGCCAAACAGCATTAAGTTTTGAGATAAAATTATTTCTACCATAAAGCAAAAGCATAGAAGTCTTTGGGTTATATTGTATTTTGGCTTTTTTTGCTAGTTCCCTCCCCAGACTTCCACTATTTAGAGAAACTTTGTTCCACTTGGTTTTTTCCAAGGAACATTTGGCATCCAAAAATATCATACAGACCTTCCTTTGGAATTGTGCATACTTATCATTTATACAGTCTGATGCATGTATATTTATACAGTGCTCCCTGAATTTGGGTGAATGCTTCAAAAGTATAAAGAGTTTCCTCAAACTGTCTAAACATTAAACAGTATAAAAATGAAAAACTGATTTTTAAAAGTTCAGGCTTGCTCATACTGTTATTTTTGCTGAGGAATTTAAACAATAAAGTTACAGAAGTAATTAAGCAGATGACATCTAAATGCACAGCTGGATACTTCAGCTTTGTTTCATTTTACACTTTTTTTGAGAGAGACCAGAATTACTTCATAGTTTACTAATACCATACCTTATTGTCATAAGGTTATTCATGCTGTGTTCCAGTTACAGCTCTAGAAGACAATTGCTCTGCAGTAGTTCTTCAGCTTCTTTGCAGTAAGTTATTGTACCAGGGCCTTTGTAACAAGGCACTACTTTTAAATGTCTGGTCACCTCACAGGATATGTAGAGCATTTCCTGCCCATAGGACAAAGAAAGGAAGCACACGGCCAAAATGTTTGATGTGTGATCTACTGTAATTCCTTTCATGTGTTTAGTAGCTTTTATATATCAGTGCACTGCGACCAGTCCTGACCTTGTTGTGGCCCAGTTCACTAAAATCTGACCTCCCTAAATGGATAGCAAATGGAATTAAAGTAGCACCTACCTTGCACCACCACTGTAATTAATGCGCGTGAAGGGGTATTGTTTATTTTTTTCTCTGAATAGGTACCATAGGGTTTCAAAATAAAAATATTTAAGTAGTCACATAAGTAAAAAAAAACAAATAGTATATCAATATATAACTGCAGTCACTAATTTTTATCCATATTTTGTATCTTTGTATTCTCAGAGAGCTCTATATCAAGTATCTCAAAATGTTTTCTATGCAATTACTTATATTCACAGAATCATTTTGGCTTTATGCCCACAGTATAAATTAGACCGGTGAAGAGGTGGATTTTGTTGTTTAGAGATACACAGTGAGCAAATTTAGAGAGAACAGGAATGAAACCTGCGTCTCCTATTTTCCATTGGCATGTTCTAGCCTCGCAAAGTGGGAGTCATGTCCTGCAGGCCCATGCACAGCTGGCCAGAGGTCTGCTTAGTCCCAAATGTTCTTGTGCAGAGCACTTGGAGACCTGGCAGATTCTGCTCTTCTGTATGTCCATGCATCCAGTTAGACTTAACTGAGGCACTGTTTTCTGTCCCATTTGAGAGGGTGTCAACCACACATGCAAAACAGGCACAAACCATTGAATTCCATTCACCAGATTTCTTCTTCTGTGTTCAAAACCAAATCTCTCTCCTCTTGCATTGTGATAGCTCAATGGATTTTTAAAATCCAATGGATTTTAAAAAAGGATTGGGATTAAATAATTCTGTGGGATTAAATAAATACCTGTATGAGTCAGTAGTTGCAGCTGGTGAAACTGGTCAAGTAGAGGACACACAGTAGTTAGGGAAAAGTTATTGTGATTTTACAGTTTTTTCATCTCTGAGCAATTTGTTTAAGAACTGAGGGGGTTTTTCTGTGTTGTCTGTTTTTAAGAAAAAGGTTACAACGTAATTTTAAGGGAAGACCTGTCTGCTTCATCTTGGCAAGAAAAAGCTGTGCTGAAAAGTATGAGTAAAAGAAAATAGTATATTTGGGTATTTTAGAAAAAGTTTGATTATTGCTATCATTATTTTCTGTAGAAGAGTTATTGCTGCACAGCCAGAAAATTCTAGAAGCAGAGAGGAGATAAGTCTGTGTTTCTAACTATCCATCTACATGTCTCAAATGTGACTATTTAATACCTATCTTGGACCTATTTAAGGGAAACAGTTGTAGGTAGGGTACTGTGATGGCTTTGTTGAAGACCCTGACTACCTTCCCTTAAAGTCATCCTCTGTCAGGAACCACGGTCATCATAGCAGTAGATTCTGTACTTCTGTACTGACTTCTTCTGACCCTAGCAGCTCAGAGTGAATTCAAAGAGGAGAATTCCTTTTTCAAGGTTGAATTTTCAGGACCTGTATCCAACATGTCCTTATTCCAGACTCTGATGCAGTGAGACTAAAAGAGATGCAACAACAATCAACTAAAATCTTAGTGCTCTTTTATTTGATTGACTGTTCTAGATGATAATGAGTGTAGGTGATTTGTTCTATATATGCATTTTTTTTTTCACCAGGCACTTTGGCATTCATGTATTGAATCATGTTTAAGGGCACAGTAATCCGTAATTGAGTTTTTTTTTTGGGGGGGGGGGAGGTATTTAAAAGTACTGGGCTCCCATATGCATATCCTTGTGTTACTTAATGATCGTTGTAGCTAGTTGTTGTCTCATCCTCTTCTTTATATAATAACACTTATACTGTTTCCTCTCTGCTCAGTGATACTTACCTGTGTAGGTACACAGAGCAAAAAAAGGACCAGTGCCCAAGAGATAGAAGTCGGACATTTATCCAACATTAATTTGAAAAAGAGGAAAGTTACTTGTCACACTTGTATTTTTGCATCCCTGTACCAATTATTTGAAGCAGCCTAGTGCAATAAGAAGAAAATTTTGCTTATGTTTCAGTCACTGGTCTTTCTTTCTTCAGCATACTAATTGTACAAGTAACTTACCTCTCAACTGATTTATGTCTGTGTACAAAAATGATAAACACTACAAATCATTATAAAGTTAGAACTTATGAGTGTTGTTGACTACAAAACATATTCCATTAGAATGCAGTTAATAACTTTTTCCTTTGCATTAGTGATGTGATATATTTGTCTGCTATGTAAATGTTTAAAAGTGGTCAGTTGTTTTTATTTTGCTCATAGAGCTATCACTGATGTTTTCTTTTTACAAGAGTCCTACACATATGAAGGTGAACCCAGGTACCTTCACCACTCCTACTTGTAGGACATCTGCCATGCATTATCTTCTGTAGATAATGTTGATGTATCTGGTTGTGAAGAACACAACACGAGGGCTAATCAGACAGAATGCAGTTTCATTGTTAAACAGATTCCTGTAATCAATAGTATCACTTGCTAATCAGAAAAGCATTAAGCAAAGTAGCCTCACTGTACTCAGTTAATATTTTCATTTAATAAAAATTTGCTGGTACCCAATCCAGAGTATGCTGCCAGCAAATGTGGAGGTGGGACAATAGTTGAGTTATTCTGAGGCTGAGCTGGAGAGGGGAGAAGGAGCAGCCGCCAATAAAGCCAGTCATATGTGGCATAGTTCCTGGGGAAAAGAGGCAGAAACAGTGAGAATTGGAGTTTACTGCTGATGGCATTTGAAAGTCTGCTCTACTGATCCAGACTAAAATGGTTTCCAACATCCTGACAGTCATAAAATACTGTTTGTTAAACCACAATTAAGTCTCCCTGTGGACAGATGGCAGGGTGGAAAAGCAAAGCTGAGGTTACCCTTTGTCCTGGAAGATATGTATATCACTCACTATGGCAGAATATGTACCCAGGATCGTGTACATAATACTAGAAATTTGTGAGGACCTTCTCTTCTTGCCTAAGGATGTCTCCTCCTCTCTTCTTACAATATTAGAATGTTCTTAAACTGCTGCTTTTCTTTAATTTCAGCTCTAGTACCCTGATTCCATAATTCTTCCTCTTGCCCATTGCTCTCATTTTTTTTTCCTGCTTAACTTCTCATTCTTCTTTCCATCTTCCTCACAAACAAGTGGTTTTAATATCTCCAAATTTAGGCACATCCAAGACTTCCATCATGAGAAGTCATGCTACAGGAGTTTTTTAGTTCTAGTACTAAGATCATGTCTGTATATGTTGTGTGATATTGGGGAAGTTCTGTTTCTGTCCCAGGGGCTCAAGTGTTAACTTGTTTGTCTGTGACAAAAAGACATCTATTTGGTGTAATAAAAAAAAATTTTTTTAAAGCTGCCTCTCTTTGAAAAGCTGATTCCTGTCTGAGGCTTTACTTAAAGAAGCTTAGCATTCTCAAAGGCCAGTGTTGCTGTCATAGATTCTCTAGGATTACCACATTTTTGTTGTGTCCTTCTTAACATCTATAGCATCACATTCCAGGTGGAGTCCATTGTGTCCCTAACAAACGCTTCAATTTCTCTATTTGGTACAATACATTCAATGGCTTTGTCAAGGAGGAAACTTTATTGAATTGGGGAAAAGGCAGTTAAGGTGCATTAGGGCAGTGATAAATATTGCTGTGATTTCTACAGTATTCAGACGCAACTCATGCATAGGTGAGGAGCTTTCAGACTATTTAGCACAGGACTCCACAAGCTTAAGCAGAAGAGGAAGGGGTCCTTTTGCATATGTGCCACAGGTTTTACCCATATGAAATAGAGAGTATATATTGCATAAATTTATCCAAGTTTACTGTCTCTATCCTTTTAAAATTAGAATAGGAAGGATCTTTTACCACCAGAGAAAACCTTTAATAATTGAAATTTGGGTAGATAGGTTTGTCATCTCTGTACCTAGAAGCAGAAATCAGTGCACAGAAATCCAGTAAGAGCTAACAAAAATTAGCTGTTGTGTGTAAAGTCTGTGAATATTTCTTAATTATTACATAATGTATAGTCTTTAACTGCCATTTTCCTGGCTTGTTTAGCTTTTTGTAGGTCTCAGATGAGCTGTAAGTGAATAAATTTAACTTCTTTACAGTGGGTCTCAGAATTATGCTTATTCAGCAGCATGTAGTAACTGGTTCAACATGAACTGCTTCTTAAATAAACATACAAAAAGCCTGACCCAGACTAAATCAGTTTTTAAAAAGAAAAACTTTAAACCTGTGTTTCCTGTTACATGCTTGCAATTGTCTTTGGTTGCTTGTGAGCCTATTGCATTGTTGACCAACTGTTGTGTTCCGCACCGCCTAACGAAAGGTTCAGATGAGATAGCGAAGCTGTTTTCAGAAGATGGAAGCAATTAAAATCATAACCCCCGCAGTGCATTTCAGCTGATAAAACATCACTTATGCTGAAGATAGAGAAGCCATGGATTTGGCTTACTCTGTTTTCCTGATTTTATTTGCTGCAAGGATTTCAGAAGCTGCAGAGTTCATGCAAAGCATGTATGCTTAAGACTAGGCCAGTTTTGCAGTGGTTTAACATACTTCCATCCTTCTTGGATGGAATAATAACAACTAATAAATTGGAGGCACACTTAGGAAAATTGTTGATATGGAAAACCAGAAATGAGGGCTTATGTAAATGCCTGTATGTGTATTACTTTTTTGGGAAAAAGGGAAAATTTTGATCCTTGTGTAAAACTGGCATGATGTATTTTCTGAAAGTCATAATGAGCTTAGTCAAAGCATCAAGGCATTAATTACTAATCCTTGTATTTTACATGTGTGTGTAAAATACGTATTTCTTGAAATGGGTCATCTACAGAAACACTGTTTGCTTGGATTTCAGAAGTGTTTCTAAAGGATCAGAAGAAGAGTTTTGTATTATTATAGGAGATTGTTAATAGTAGGAACAGAATGCAAATCTGAATTTTTATATCAGCATGAAAATATTGAAATATTAGGCTGTAATATCCCAAAGTAGATAAAAACAAAAGAAGATACAGAGGATACTGTGGACAAATGTTATATCAGCAATGCAATACAGTAGTGTCTTTTGTTTAAATAATACCCTTGTATCTTTTGCTGCACCTGAATTTTTTTTATCAAAGAGTGATTTTGTTGTGGTTTATGTTTAAATAAGTAAATTTGTAAGGGTAAGAAAGCCATTGTCACAATGGGGAGTTTCAGATTAGAGCACACAGACACATTGTGCTCTAGGAATTTGGTTCACAAGGTCATGGTTATGCTGAATGAGTCTGAGGACTATCTAGGTGAGCCTATTGCAAGTTATCAAACTGCTCATAAAAGAAGAAATGAGAAATGTTCACTGTGAAGTACAGGAGAGAACAATCCATTATGCATGTGAAATTAGTGTCATATTCTGCTTTATATACATAAGCAGATTTCCCAAAAGATGTAATTTGGTGCTTTATTTACAGTAATAGTTCTCAAAACAGATATTGCAATATTTACTTGTATTAGACAAAATATGTCAATAGACATTGGATCATACAATAATCTGCTCTGGTGGGCTTTTTTTTTTTTTTTTTTAAATGCATTCATATTGATGAAATAATGCCTTAGAAAGAATAATAAAAAGCACAGTGGTTGTGGTTAGGTCTCTCTATGTGGAAAGTTGACAAACACATTCTTGAGTTTTAAGAAACCACATTTAATTTTGAAATGCCACTACTGACATAACAGATTTTCAGTGTGTTTCTACTAAGCACTTAAGAAAGTTATAGGGACTACTGAACAATGCCATCACACTGCCTCACCAGGAATGACTTGATCAAAATGGCTTTCCTGTCATCCACATGCCTCTGTGGGTACATATGATTAATTGCTTAATTTTCTTAATTACTAACATACTCTGTTGGTGACAATGCAGTGTATTAGCAGTTTCAACTGTGTTTGGATTTGGGCAACATTGGGACTGCACTTTGAAACGGATTCCATACCTATAGTTTGCATACCTGTACTCCGAGTTTGCAATTTGGGATGTGATACTTTAATAATTATTTATTTTTAAATTAATAGCATTAAGTTCTGCACAAATTGCAGAATCATTAACTTCTCTGTGAGGATAGCGTCTGTATACTAAATCATTCTGACATAGGACACCAACCTTGAATGGAACAGTAGATTGGATGTCATATGCAAATATGAAGCTTAAGCTTCAATGCAGATGTATGAAGTCAATAAAAATAGACTACATTTTGTGATCATACATTGAGGGAAAAAAAATTAAGATCCCCTGGTCCCCTTTGCTAGCTTATTTTGAAATACAGTGATACTATAATGGTGAATTTTTGCTATAATATCAAATGAGCAATGTACAAAAGGCTGTATTTTCCCACTATAGAAAGAGCAAGATAATTTTTTTTTAGTACTTCCCAGTGCGTATTAGCAGTCGACAAATGATAGTAGGAGACTCCTCTGTTACTGGTCACTGGTAAAACTGAATAGTCTCAGCAGCCCCCACTCATTTAATAGCTCTTGAATGTTTTGTTGAAGTTGAGTCTGACTGTTTCCAAAACTCAGCTCAAGACTGAAATATTTTGTAAAATCTAGTTTAGTAGAATTTAGAAGAATCCACGAGGAATGTGGTTCATTTAAAAGTGCTTTTTTCTCACTTGTCAGAATAATTTTATTTTAAAAGCACTGTGCTGAAATACAATGGTAAAAGTATTGTTTTGCCATCATCTTGGAATATTCTTTTCAATTTTTGTTCTTTGATAAATTTGAGCAGTGGGACAATTGTCTCACAATGAACTTCTTGGTTATACTGATGTGTAGGTGTTCTTTTTGAGGACTTGAATGTGATGTCTGTAATCCATTCAATAGGTACGAATCAGTCCTGCTTCCCCACAAGGCTGCTCGTGTGGACCTTACTGGAAGTGCAATGAAGTGCACTGGAAGTGCATTGATCTCATATCAACTTTGGTAGATCTGGCTAAATTTAGGAATATATTCATTTGCAGGAAAGAAGCAGATGGGTATTTTTGAAGATTTGAAATGAAAATAATGCTTAGTGTAGACAAAAATGGCAAAATTTATACGTTAATTTTGTTAATTTGGATCTTAATGAATATCTTGTTGGTCTGATTTTGACATTTGGTGATTTCTTTTCCTCTTTTTGCCATTACAGGCGAGCACTAAATCTAGGAATACTTCGAGACCCTGGATCAGAGGTTGAAGACAGGCAATATCAAATAGATCTTCAATCTATCAACATTGGTACTGCTTATTGGAATCAACTGAAACCAGAGAAGGAAAATGGAAAAGGAGGGGTTTTGACAGAGAGTGAGAGAAATTCTCAAAATCCGGCCCTTGAATGGAACATGGCCAGTAGGTAGGGAACTTATTATTTTCTAGAATTCCATAGCACAAACACTGCAGAGAGCTTGCACAGTGTACCTGAATTAAATAATTCAATACTGGTTTTGCTTTACATTACAAGCACATTTCCATGGAGTTTTGGATTACACATTTGAAATGCATATTGCTGTTGTTGTTACACTGTAGTTACTGTGTGCCTTTGCTTCCTTTATAAGCTCTTCTCTGAGTGACTTACTGTCTGTCCATAAAAATAACTCCAGGGCTGAGACTTCAGCTTCTCAGTCTCTATAAGCAATGGGAGGTTCTGTTTTGGGGTTTTTTACTTTTTTGTGTGTAGGGTGTTTTGTGGTTTTTCTTTTTTGTTTTTAAACTTCTTTTGTTTGTGTTTTCACAAAGCTTGAGTAAAACCAGCTTAGACATTTCTAAATTAGAGAGGGATAAAGTAGAACATTTCCTATTGATTCTGAACTGGGTTTTGCACTTCTATAACTAAACCCAGATGAATTTTGAGAATGAGATATTTCAAGTAAGTCTCCTTTACTGGGTATTGTACATGCGCACACAAAGCCCCACTCTCTGGTTAAACAGGGTTGAAAGACAAAGCATGCATACGCTTGCCTATGATTTTAAATTTTAAAGTTTTCAAATATGAAATTGGAGGCAGGGGTTAATTGGTAATTTGTGAAAATTGGAAATTTTTATTTTAGTTTTAATACACTTTTTTATACTTAAAAATCCATACAAGTGGTTTAAAACTGAATTTTTACAGTCTGTGTAGCAGTCAGATTTCACTTTTCAAACTATCAGGAGTAAGATTTGATTGCCAAAAGCAAGCTTTCAAAAGTAATTTTGTGGATTTAGAAGCATTTCTGCTAGGAGATGCCTCTTTGCCTATACATTTAGCTATTTATTTTCATTTAGAAGTCCTTTATATCTAATTCATGCAGAAACAATCTGATTTTTATGAAATGTGTGCATAATTTTATGGTTCCTAATATATGATTCCTATCTGAATTTTGGGATGAGTTCCTAAAAGTGCTATAGAAAAACAGGCAGAATCATCCAGAAGTAGCTATTTTTGGTTTAATTTTCAGAAAAATGGGAGATGAGAGGATTCAGATTTTTCTGAAAGTTAGGCAAGTTATAGCAAAGGCTACATGAGGATGGCACACAGGCTGAACTTTGTAAGTGATGTGTTGATGAAAGGCCAAGAGGGCAGATAAGCCTGCTCTGGAGGAGAGCATGCAGAAAAAAGATGTGATCAATAATAAATTCCAGTTTATCATTGAAAAACAGAGGGCAGGAAAAGCAGTTCTAACCAAAGAAATGATAAAGCAACAAGGAGTCACAGGAGTACAGATAAAAATTTTAACACAGGAATGGATTCTGTTCTTAATTTATAAGATCATGTGGCTCTTTCCTGTCTTTAAACAATTTTTTTAAACTTATATAATTCCATAGCTGTGTTTTATTTTAAATTCTTAAATTCTTAGTCTTAAAAAAAGTATATGACTTTCTGTTTTCGGCCCTGATGTTGGACAAGTTCCCCATTAAGTTCTTTGTCACAAAACTACACATCTACTGGAATATCTTTAAAAATACAATTATGTTAATCTCCAAAGGACTTGCAGCCAATTTGCAACTTAAGCTAACATAGCAAAACCAGCCACCGAGAGATTGGCTTTCCTTTTCCTTCCCATTGGTGACTTAAATCCTATTGCCAGCAGACCTTGGGTCTGAGCTTTATGGTTATAGATTTAGATAGGAAATTTGGTGGGATTCCTGAAAAGCTCATAAGACAAGGGAAGCAGCTGTTACAGACAGTTTTGAGTTCTCCTTTTTTTTTTTTTTCCTGTGATTGCTTGGACATGCTCCCTCACCAGACTTCCAAAATAAAGTTTCATTAGAATACAAATAAGTATGTTTGGTTTAAAATTGCTTTCGAATGAATCTTCTACTTGGGTTTTAATTTAGATCAGTTATAATTAAATACATTAGGTTTTCCTTTCTGGTGTGCAACAGTATTTTAATTACAGCTTGAATTTGTCTTCCAGAAAAGTATGAATGCCTTCTTACACTTTTGGTTCTAAATTTTACACATTTGCTGTTTTTTTCAGGGTCTTTGCATTTTTGCTTTTTAGTTGGCAGTCAGTTTTTCTGTATCTGGGTTTATTTTAGGATCGGTGGAAGTGATGTGCTGAGAACTGGGAGAACCTGCATGAACTCTGCCATCCATGGCACTATTGCCAGCGTAAGCCAAGAGGGTGGCTGCAGGATGTTTTACATGCTGCTTAGTGTTTCCAGGGTTAAGTTTATCTTAATATTTACTACAAATACCACAGAAGCTTTATGCTTTAACTTAATTGTGTTAGCATTTTTTTAAATTCTTTAAGTTTCTTAAGTTTAACCTGGAACATAATTAATTATTTTTCCTGAGTTATTTTAAGGTTAATTTCTTTGTTTGGTTTTAATATACTTCTGTTTGGTTTTACCCAGCGTTATGGTATATTAGAATCACTGGATTTAAAGATGCTTCTTTGAAATCTGTTACCCTCATTTTTGTAATTCTTAAGTGCTGTGTGGGGCACTACAGAATCCAACCTATACCCAGGTTTTTCATAGTTAGTTTACAGAAAACTTCACTATAGCTACGAACGATTCCTTTTCCATTCCCATTTGTAAAAGCACTACTGAATTATTCCAAAATCAAATTGCAAAAATTTTGAAAAAAATTACATTTTAATTTAATCTGCCTGGTTGCAATTTGGTCGGGTGTTAAAAATTTGCATGAAAACCAAACCACTTTAAGTAGGAGATCTATGGATGTCACACAAAGAAATATCTGAAGGCTTTTGACATAATCTATCATTTAAATGCTGCAGCAGTCTTTACACTGACAGTAAATCCTTCGAATTTTCCCACCACTTTTTCTGGAGTTCAGTTCTTCTAGTACTTAATATGTCATGGGGTTGATTTCCCCCCCGCCCCCCACCCCTTATGTTGCAGTTTAGAAAGCAAGCTGTCATACTCTCAGCTGTTGAATACTTAGAGGTGTTTAGTGTAAAGTTCTTCAAGAGGGGCTCTAGTGAAATGCTGCTGTGATGCCTCCTGTGCCCCTGCAGGTCACCCCAAGCAGAACGGGGGAGCAGGAACACTCTGGTAGGGTGGATGCAGCCTTGCAGAAAAAACTGCTGTGCTGTACTGAGGATCAGGGATCATAATTCTTTCCATTATGAAATGTTTATACTTTACCATAGATGTTATAAAAAGCTCCCTAATGGTGTAATATATAAAAAGAATACTGGAAACAGTCAGACAGTTCTAATAAGGTTATGTACAAATGAAACCTGTCCACATTTATTCCCTTTACCAAACAGCATGTGAGGAACTGGGAGTACTTAACCAAAAGAAGTTTTTTTGATTGAAAACTGCTTTTTCAGCTTGCAGATCTCCCCCTCTCTCTCCACTCAATGGAAAAAACAACAGCCCTGAAGGAAATAAAGAAATATATCCTCTCTTGAGGCCTCGCCCCCATCCCTGTGCAATCCTTCTACAGCTCCCAGCAGCAACTTCTGCTTCCTGCAGCCTGAATAAACTTTGTTTAAAAAAAAAATAATTGGGCTTAAAAGCATTACTTCTCTGTGTGGTAATGAATTGAGTGTGGCAATAATAGTGCGTTACAGTTTTGTCCTTGGCATACCACCATCTGGAACAGCTCTCTGTGACTCTCATGGAGTACATCAGGGAGCCAATGATCTGTTGTTCAAAACTGAACTAAATACCACTGCAAGGATCCGCAGAAAGGTTTCCTGCAGATTTTTTTTAAATAGTTTTCATTTTCATGCTTTTTAGGAAAGTTCTTGGCAGCTTGCCAAGTTCTAGTAAGAAAAACTAGAAAAAAATTGATCTGCAGGGAGGTAGGGGCATTTCTCTTGAATCTCTTAGAATAAAATGCAATGCATTTTTATTCAGTAATTTATTTTTGTTGCTCTCTTTTGTTGTACCTGAAGTTGTGCTTGTATCCATACTGTACAAAGCCTTTCTCAGTTAGATGGGGTGTTTTATTTTTTGTATTAATCCACAGCAAAGAAATGCTGCACAGCATTCTACATAAGATAAAAATCAGCTTTAATGAGGTGTTGTAATATAAAAATAGTAATTCTTTACAGCCAGGTGGTGTGCATTTGTTCATGATCCTGCTTATTAGATGGTCCTCAGAATGTTGCTACGCTATTTTACTGCTCTGTGACATGTCTTTGCAATACCTCAGAGAGCTGAAAGGACGTGAGTTAGCCATTAGTAGTTCAATATCTTAATACATTCCTAATACATTTGAGTATCAGGGATTAGCTAATTTAAACTGCTACATGGGAAGCCTGCAAAAGAAAAATCTTTCATAAGTCTCAAGTTAACATGCTGTCTTAAATAACATCTTTTGACGTTTTGCATGCCTTGTCTACTAGAGAACACTTGGACTATGTGGCCTATTTCATGCTAATATGTTTTTTTTCTTTTTCACATCACGAAATTCTCCATGAGGACTCATCTTTCTGTAGCTAGTAAAATTACATGGTGCAAATGTGCTTTTGATTGTTATTCGTATATTGAATGTATACAAGTTTCTCCCTGGCTTATGAATTTTAAGTATATAAGGGCTCAAAGTCTAGATTCAATAAGGTATTATTAAGAAAAAAATATGATTAATAGTAATGTAAACATTTCCAAATTTTACATCTAGGTTATGTTTAGCTATTACTGGCCATATTTTCTGTTTGTTTTGATTAGTGTTTTCCACATGAGAGTCATAGTAGTAGGACTTAGTCCTACTTGTGCATTTTCTCAGCTTATCCAGTCTCACATCATCACATCTCCCTAATTAGGGCAACATCATCTCTTTGGCAGTCCTTCCTCCTTGTATAAATTCAATGTGCTTCTGACTGGATATAATCAAATACTGATGATTTGATTTGATGTAATCAAATGTTGTTGCTTCCATTGCAAAATTCCGTTCTTCACATTTTTTTCTCTCTTCTTCCTGCAACATTTTTGTCATATTAATCATTAGATACGTCTTTTCTTTCGCGGTACTTCCAGACCCCCTGTCTATCCGTTTCCCTTCATGTGTCTTCTTTCATTTGCTTTGACACATCTACACTCTTTGTTCATCAGACCTCATCCTACCAGTTACCAAGACTGATGCATTCAGATTCTCGAAGAAGCACTTCTTTACTCACTCCTATGTGATATAAAGGTGTTTCCTGTGAACATTCACATAGTTATTGCAATGTTTTATTCAAAATCCTTCAAAAAATTAATTTCTATCATACTGTAATATAAAAACCATAAGACAGGTTGCCACTGCATGGATATCATTACATGTGCTCCTGTTAGTGGTTTAGATTTACTTATTTACTTCCCTGTCTCTGGGTGTGTTTTTTCTTATACTTAAATTGTAAGCCTTTGAAGACAGAGACCATCTTCAGCCTGTGCTTTTGCAATGTGGATCTGTGGTCCATAACCAGATAAAGCCCAAATCGTGCAGATAAAGCCCCAATTCTGCGCTAAGGCACCTCCAAACCTTATCACAGTTGCTTAACTGCCTTGTTCCTTTGTGTTAGCATATGGTCTTTCAAATGCACTTACTTTTAAGTGTAGATGATCAACTGCTTTAACATCTCTAAAAATACTAGCTTTTCCTTTTTTTTCCAAGACAAATATATAACAGATGCATAAATGAAGTACAGAATGAATGTGCTGCAGACATAGAGCCATCATTACGCTCTTCACAATCAAGTTTTTTCATAAGCTCATGTGGCGTACACCTGTGTTAAGTTAACGTTGCACTTAGGTGCAGTGTGGAAGACTCAATAATTCAAAGTGGTACTTGTTTCTTTGTTCCTTTTGTGCTCTTTCTCATATCCTCTCCCTTCATTATTTACTGCTCTGTTTGCCTTCTGTTTGTACTTACAATTATTTTGCTAATACTTGGTTTGGCTGAGGTTCAAATTCACCAAAAAGAAATTCAGAAAGTAGTAAGTAGAGCAGGACAGGGGTAGCACATAAGGATGATTTTAAAAATAAAATAAAGCAGTAATCAATATATATTACCAAAAATGGCCTTTGAGATGCAATGTACTGGGCATCTACCAGAATAAAGTATGAAAATTAAGAAATGGGAATATGCATGAGCTGAAAAATAATTTGAACAGTGATTGAACGGAGCCAACTGAGGGTTTGAGGTTCAACAAATTACTTGCTTTTACAGCTCTGTTTCATATTTTAATATCATACTTACTAGCATTTCAAGAAACTTCAAGTAGAAGTTTTCTAATGTATAGCTGCATGTTCTTTCATAGATTTGTTTTACTACTTAGCTCTTTTATTTTCCTGGGAAAAAAAGGCATTTCTTCTTAACCCATTGAAAAGGGGAAATAGGAATTGGGTGGAAAACCATTTAGTTTAAATCTAAAATGAAGGTGATGGCACAGAGAGAAACAGTTGTAGAACTCCAAAATCTAATACCATTTTCTCAAGTTGAAGATGTTCACTAACCACTTACAAGTCTGATTATTTCTAATTTGGGGATCTAATGAGATTGATCTTGCTTTAAAAGCCATCATTAGAAATCAACAGAGCTATAGCTGACCAAAATGTTAAAGCTTTTTAAGGTAAGATGGCAGTTTTCTCCACTCACTAATTGCCTTACTCTTAAGCAAACTGCACACTTCTTATGGAAGTGTGCAGCCTTCTCAGCAGTGAGGGTCATTTGAGGCAAAAGTTTATTAGAGTTGTGCTCTGCCAATACTAGCTCTGTAGCAGCTGCTGTTAACCTCTGTATACTGTTGTCCTAAACAAATTTAAAAGTTTTAAGGCCTACCCCCACTGTATAATTTATACTCCCTTATGGGTCACCATCCTTCCTAGATGTTTTGAGGACACTTAAAAAAATTATTAGTGGAATTTGAAGCATCAAAATTGAAATAGCCAAAGCAGTAAAATGAATTTAGTGTCTTTTACAGTATGAATTTTGTATCTTTTGCGATAGACTGAATTCCACCTCAGGGTATGATAGCTTTTTTATTTAGTTCCAGCCTAACTCTTGGCTAACAAACCATCAGCATTTGAGATTGGTTGCTTTTCTACAGAATCCATTACGGAACCATTACTAGACTATGCATCTCAATACCCCTTCTTAATCAAGAGATTTCAATACCTATTCCACATGCAGTCAAGCAATTTCTGCATAGACAGGCATGTAACCACACTAGTTAATAACATTACCATAGATAACTCTAGCTGATGGTAGGGACTAATTCTTTATTGCATAGTTCATGTGTCTGGCTCGCTTGAGTGATTTACGCTGATGCCTGAACTGCCACATCTCCATTGGAGATGGCAAAATTAAAGGTAATACAGGGAAATTGAACTGACATGCTGATGAAAAATCCTACATGGATCTGTTTGCTTCTTCTCTAAGTCAATGTAGTTTGATCTTTAAACTCGCATCATTTCATAGTTGCTAATTTTCTGTTTTGTGAGCATAGGAAAACTTATCTCAGACCTATAACTTTATGATGATATTTAGAATTATCCTTGGTGGAATGCAGGTATTTGATATTTCTACAAATGATAATAGGTGAAAAGAATTATTAAAAACTGTCTTGATGGAAAGAGTCTCCCTGGAATTTGAAGTGTATCCTCTTTTAGAGGGTGAACACCATCTTGATCTCATTAATTTTTTTTTCCCTCATCAGAGGCTCTCAGATGGCATTTTGTGGCAATAGTTTATTTGACCTGACCCAGAAGATTCTGGCTATTTGGAATGTGTTGTCATAAGCTATTAGTGATCCATCTATAACAGAATTGTGCTTCTAGGCTTACTATTTGGTTAAAGGGGGGAAAAAAACCAACAAAAAACCCAAAACTTAACACCCAGCTGGAAAACAAATGCAATTATCAAGTTCAGTGACACTAATATTCTTGGTAAGTAAATGTTGATATTTAGCTGAAAAAGCACTAAGAACAACCAGTGACAAAAGGAGTGGAGGAAGACTGACATCCCTGCTTTTTCAAGTAATTTTAAACATCTTGGACAATAGTTGCTAATTTCATGTGGGAACCCTAGTGTTGCATAAGATTTGCTAGTTTAATTTTTCGTGTATTTCTTTTTCGTGTCAGTTTTGTGCATATTTCTTCAACACAGACTTTTAATGCAGAAATTCGAATATAATGCAGGCTTCAGAACAGCTATTTATAAAGTGAAAGACATCCACAGGCAAGTTTTAAAAATACTGATAATACAGTTTGCAACTCTTTAAAAATTATTGTGTGTAGTGCATCAAACAGGAAAAGAAGCAATGTCAAGTGTCAAACTTGTCCACCTGGAGGTAGGTTGAAGGGTCAAGTATTTAGCCATATTTTTCCTGTGAAATGAAGATAGAAGTCTGCCTTCAGGATTGGAATTAATATGTTTAACGGTAATGATTTTTAATGATTATTGACATAGCAATCAAATGCCAAACTGGTATTGAAGAAGTTCTTTGCTATGTGCTGGATGTGAAGAATAATATGGAAAGCTTTCGCCTGTTGACAATTTATAATGTAACTTTATCTTTACTTTTCTTTCTCTTTGTTTCCTAGCATAAGGCGGCATCAGGAAAGGAGAGCTATTTTAACTCCAATTTTAACAGATTTCACTGTTCGAATAACTGCAGCTCCTGCCATTATTTTTACAAAAATTGATGCTGCAGAGAATTTACACCCAGAGGTTAGTACAAAATGTCAACAGAAATAGCGTAACTGTTACTATCTGGATAATCTTAATATTTTACCATTCCACCATTTGGAGTGTTCAGGTGTGTTTTCAAATTGCCAACTGGATAATGGTCATGAGCTGAAATGTTCTTACTCTGCTGAAGAAAGAATTTTTATATAGCATTCGTTAATAAAGGCAGTCTGTCCAGAGCCTATTTTCAGTCCCCAAAATGGGAATCATTTAATGATTTCCAACAATATTTTTTAGAAGTTTGTGATGGAAAGGTGTTGAGAAGTGGTGCAACATTACAAATCATTGTATTCACAAGCTTCTCATAAAGAAACCTGAAAATGCAATCTATAGACCATCTATAATAGGAAAGTTAAGTTGAGTTCTCTTGGCCAGATTTCCAAGACCCCGAGTTGCTTCTAAGCATCCACTTCCCTACCTTTGCTGTGGATACTTCCAGGTACACAGATTTTAACAATTACTTTTGCCAGTCTGTTGTTCAGTTTGTTAACAATGAGTCTGTGAAGCAAGTTGTACACAAAAGATATTGGCTCACTTTTTGGCATTAGTTTGTAGCTCAAGAACATTTTATATAGGGGAAAGATCAGAAAGTTTTTGTCAGTTCCTAAGGATAATTTCTCTTAAAAGCTGCCTTCTGGGAAGAGCAAAATTGGTATGGAATTGTAAAGGGTACTAGATGTGTTTTGCAACATGCCGTCAGTGTACATTGTTGGAAAATAATAGCTAGTGGGCGTGGAAAGAAGAAATCAACCGTTTCATATTTTGTGTAAAGGGTCATCAAAAGGGCAGATGGGAAACTGTTTAATGTAAAAAAGAAAGCCTCGGTATGGCTAAGATGCATAGAAGTTATTAAATTTTTAAAAAATCTGAGCTTTGCTAATGCTTTTGTTCAAGAATTTCAGTATTTTCTTTCTGTATGTACATTCTTCTTGTTATCTATTCCCTGGATGACATTCCATCATGAAGGGAGAGGTCTAGTTTAGATTAGAGCTTGAGCATTGTGCAAACTTCTCATGAGACAGAGCAGTTCTTCTACCCTTCTCAATTGGTTCTGGTTTTCATCTCTTTATTGCTTGCCAACAGTGGTGAAGATCTTTATTTGTGCTAGACAACACTAATAAAACAGTGGCTATCCAGCTAGTGTTGCCAAGGTATTAAGAATGGCTTACAGGCAAAGAGAAATCAATTAGATTGGCTATCAGTGAGTTCTAACACATGATTTTGTTATAAATCAAGCAGAGTTTGTGTTTAAATTAAAAAAAAAAACCAAAACCAAACATCCTTTTCTTGGAAGAAAAGGGGAATTGGAATCATTGCCAAGGACACTCTGACAGCCCACTGATACTAGCAAGGGATGGAAACAAGACCTTGTGTGTGAGATACTTTTCTTGCAAAGTTTGCCATAAATAATGCTGTTGAGAGCCATGCAAAGAATAAGCCACATCCTTTAGAAGTGTGACACACGAGTTTCTCCTAAAAAGACCAAATTTATACTATATATAAAGTTATATATAATATTAAGTATTAACTACAGCAGAGAACCACAATACAGTTATATAGAAGCTGAAAATTATTTCCCCGGTAGCTGTTACCTAGTATTTCCCTTTAATTTGTTCACAGGAAATTTTGGTCTGTGGTCATTCTTTGGAAGTGAATGTGACAACAAATTTGGACTTCTTCCTCAGTGTGGCTCAAGTACAACTTCTTCAGCATCTGGTACAAGCTAATATGGTTGGACTGGAACCTTCCAGTAGCACCACTGAGGTAGGTTTTTCTCTGATTTTCAACTGGATTTTTAAAAACTCCATCTGCGAAGTACTGTAGCTCTGAGCAGGTGTTTGTAGCATCTAGAAAAATTTGTATAGATAAATGAAATACGCGTTTTATTGTTGTTTGTATGGTCTGTTTCAAAATGCATTCTGACATTGATTTAAGAATAGAATGAGTGTTGTTTTAACAATAACATTATTCAGTAAATACTATTATTTATTTTAGTGGCTCTGCAACGTCTTATGTACAGGGAGTATTATCGTATGTAAATGATGAAGGAAACAAATTCTGAAGTAGGTTTTTGAGGTTATTTGGTGTTGAACTTGAACTGTCATTGAATCTTTGGTATTTTCTTGTGAGTTCACATGCTACACTGTCCTTCACTAAAGCTAGTAAACTATAAAATTTTCTCTGTGCCTAGTAACCACTACTCACATTTACTGTCTTCACTCGAGTCCCTAAGATTCAATCCACCTCAGAATATTTTCATACTTCTTTAGCAAGAATGAAAGAATGTGGGTACCTCATGAGGGATCCTTCATCTGAATAGTCAATCTCTCCTTTTTGTCTGGAATATTAGTGATCAGCAGCCATCTTTTGAATTTTGACATTCTTTATTACTGGGACTTGATACCTCAGTTTGTACTGAAAACCGATCACTGTGACAAACTGGTAAGTTTAAATTTTACACTTCTGGGTTGATATTAAACAAAAATTTTTTTTAAAAAAGTGAAAAGATAGGGAAAATTTTTGCCATAAGAAAAAATATGTATTTCTTATCTTCAAAATCCAGAATCTAGTCAGGCTGACAGCATCTTTAAGATTGTAGGAGTTAATACATGAGAAAGCGCCAATTCCACTGGAGTGACTATTGGACCTATTGAGGTGCCTTCACAAATAAGAACAAGAGTTAGGGAAAGAGTTATAGAGTAAGACACAGTCAGCTATTCCAAGAATCTGGCTAATGGGAGACCTGGAGAAGATTTTTTTCTTCCTTTCCTGAATCTCACAGTTTGAGCATTGCATGTGAGTCTGGGTGGAAACATGGAATGCTTTAGAGCAGCCAAACTATTTACATTCCTCTCTCTTCACCCTGTCACAACCCTAGAAGTTGTTTGTTTGTGCTAATCTAGGCATCACATCACCCCCCACTCCTTTATCCCTTCCCAATGATAGAGGGAAGTAAAGGGCATTGTTTCATTAACATTTGGAAACATGAAAGATGAAGAAAAGAAATGCAGTGTATTTTTCTTTTCCTTGAATACTTTGCAGACACAGGGCCTCTTTTGGAGATGAATACTGTAAATTATATATAGAAATATCTTCAATAAATTATTTGTAGAGCACAGTTTTCCCATTGCCAGTGGAATAGACAAAGTCAGAAGATTTGAATGGATGCCAAGAATTTAAATTTTGAGTTGGCTTTGTGCAGAGGTGCTGCATGACTTAACTTGGATTGTACAAACAAAAGGAATTTGCTACAAAATTTCAGAAAGCCTTTTGTTGGCTACATCCTGAGATACTTATTTGTTCTTCATTGATACCTCCTTTGCATCACTGAGGTCTCCTGTAATGAATAATTGGAATATTTCTGGCTCAAGGTGTTTCCCTTCTCTCCAGTAAGTCATAGAAGTACGTCTGGATTTACTATATTGGAAATGTGAATCCATTGGTTGGTTACTTTTTGTCCAGTTCTGCTTCAGTATTGTGTAGCTCTGTGTGCCTAAATGAAGCCACCCCACCTTCTAATATATGCACATTTCTTATTATTCTCATGGTGCTTCTTTAGTCAGCAGAAAGAAACATAATACACTGATTGTATGCTGTTGTTTTTATCTTAGTGAATGAAATCAGAAGTTCGCACATACTTTTCATACTTCACACCTGCATATTATTTCATTGCAAGAATCAAAACATAATTTAGGTTGGAAGATACTTCTGGAAACCATTCCTTTGCTCAAAAGAAGACTCTGTCCAAGATAGATTAGGCTTTTCAGCATGTTGTTCAGTCAAATCTTTCTTTATCTCAGAGGAATGACCATCTGGATAAGTGTCCTGTGCTTCATTACCCTTGCTTTGGCATATTTTTGTCTTTATATTCATTCTGAATTTTGCTTGATAAAACTTCCAATCATTGCCTCTCAACATTTCACAATACATTTCCAAGAACAGTCTAACTTAATCTTCTTCATAGCCCTGCTTTAAGTAACTGGAAACAGTAATTTGATGCCCCACCATCATCCTTATCCTACTCTTTTTCTGTCTCAAAATATACTAGCTCTCTCACCCTCTCTTATAAATTCTGTGCTTTACCTTTTAAATCCTCTTGATGATGCCCTTGCACATTCAGGTTTGTCAATCTCTTCCTTTTGCTATTGAGCTCAAAGCTAAAGACAGTACTCTGGATGTTGACCTGCAAATATCTCATCATCTCACCTCTGATCCAGTGGCTGTGCTGCTTCCCAGTAAATGCTCAGTCCCCCACACTACAGGAACATCCTCCTGTCACGTGTTCAAGTTGTCGGCCACAAGGACTCTTGGGTTCATTTCTGCAAAGCTGTTCTGTAGCATTGGCCTC
The DNA here is from genome assembly GCA_036785705.1 of Acanthornis magna. Classification (NCBI taxonomy): domain Eukaryota; kingdom Metazoa; phylum Chordata; class Aves; order Passeriformes; family Acanthizidae; genus Acanthornis; species Acanthornis magna. Next base: position 3,709,471 of record JAWUZG010000071.1, on the reverse strand, counting down.
CAGAGTTTTTGATTTGAGATATTTACCATCTCACAGATTCACGGAATCATTTAGGTTGGAGAAGACCTCTGAGATCATCAAGTCCAACATTTGACTGATCATCACCTTGTCAGCTAGACCGTGGCAAGTGCTGCATCCAGGTCCAGGACTCTGTGTTTACCTTTGCCCTTCATGAGGTTTCTGTTTAACCATTTCTCCACTTTGTCAATGCCCCTCTGAATGGTAACCTTGTCCCTCAGTGTATCAACAATTCCCTGCAGTTTGGTGTCATCTTTCTTTGGATATGTTTTGTGTCATTGCCAAGGTCTTTAATATGATCAAGCCTTGAGGAATGTCAGTCAGTAACTGGAGTTTAGCTATACTTTGGAATATTGACCATTACTTTCTGATTTTAGTGGTCCAGTGTGGTTTTTACCCACCTCATAGTCCATCCATTCAGCTCCACACTTAAGTGTTTGGATAAAATTCAGCTGTTGAAGACTGCTTAAACTTGGTCAGGTTTGTTAAGGGCAAAACATACAGATTCTAGTACCCTCAGAATCAATCATCACAGGAGGCAATCAGATTGGGGTAAGGCATGACAGTCATCAAAGTGGCAACCCCTTGTTTAAACTTTAAAGGTGTGATTTCCAATGGAATATATTTGGTGGTTTGCGGGGCAATGCCGTAAAGCTTGGCGTAGACAAAAAAATAAAGAAGTGATGATTTATGGGTAAATCTTTTATTTTTCTTCAACTGTTTTAATATTCTGTAAGAAGTTTCAAGCCAGGTCTTCAGTACTGTGTTTTTAGTTATTATAAGCCCTAGCTTTATACTGTTTTATAAATCTTTGATGTACAGTGGACTTATTTTACTGACTTCTTCATAAGGTATAGTCTATTATTGCAAAGAATATTGCTTTGATCTACTTGACAGCTTTAGAGTAAGGACACATATGTGGTGCTTGATAGATTACCTGAGGGGCAAAGAATGTTGCTGCCTTTTTGTAATTATTCACTTTTTCAAAATTAATATATGCCAATTTCCTAGAAGAAGAACATATAATACCTACACGTGGAGAACAGAAACAGAAGTGCTAGGAAATTAAATGCAAATATAAAGAGTGAAGGGCAGTTAACGTCCTGATTTTGTTCAGTGATACATCTAATACTTTAGGTGAAATATTAATAAAAGGGCCATATTTCCTCATTCTTAGAAGAATTTTTAATATTCTGGCAAAGGTATTTCCAGCATAAATGATAACTAGTTTTACTGCTGATCAGTGATAAAACAGGTGAATTTTCAAGGAGTTCATTTCTTCATCTGGCAAATCTATTTCCTGGTGTCCATTACTTACCACCTGGAGATTTTTGGCAAGACTTATTTGTCATACTATCATTTAGAAGTGGAAAACACAAGAACTCCTCTTTGAAAAAGAAATTAAATACAAACCAACACACATCTTGTTCTGCTGCTGACCATGTAGGAATGCATGGATAACATATCTTACTGGAAGTCAGTGAATGCTGCACTCCTTAAATATGGCTATTTTACTTCCCAATAAGCTTGAGATTAAAGCTAGACTTTTGAAAACAAAAAGATTGATTTATACACAAATAATTTATATTTGTCCTAAAGAATGTTCCTGTCTAATAACTATCTAAACTGGAGGCAATGAATGCAAAGAACAGTTACTTTGTATCTTCCTTGAAGAACATAAAAAGTACTTTGCTTACTTTTTCTTCACAATATCTCTGTGAGGATTATGGCTCTAGATGGAGAGAAGATGATTGCTTTTAAAATTCTTGAAACATCTGAAATATTTTCTAGAGGATGCCATCGAAAGCCTTCACTCACTTTCTGTTTCCTATGGTATGTATCTCCTTATCCCCTCCATCACAGAATCAATCACAGGATGGGTCAGGTTAGAAGGGAGCACAGTGGATTTTCTGCTCCAATCCTGCTCAAGCAGGGTCATCCCAGAGCACATGGCACAGGATTGTGTCCAGATGGTTCTTGAATATCTCCAGTGAGGGAGACTCCACATCCTCTTTGGGCAGCCTGTTCCAGTGCTCAGTCACCCGCAGAGTAAAGAAGTTCTTCCTCATGTTCAGCTGGAACTATCTGTGCATCACTCTCTGCCCATTGCCTTTTGTCATAGTGCTCAGCAGCACCAGGAAAAGCCTGGCTCCATCCTCTTGAAACCCTCCCTTCAGCTACTGATAGACATTGATTAAGTCCCTTCTCAGTTATCTCTTCTCTTAGTCATTCTTTAACAGGCCCAGCTCCTCAGCCTTTCCTCATAATTGAGGTCCCCCTCATCATCCTCATGGCGTTCCATTGGACTCACTCCAGGAGCTCCACATCTCTCATGTACTGAGGAGCCCAGAACTGGACACAGCACTCCAAGTGAGGCCTCACCAGAGCTGAGTAGAGGGACAGGATCACCTCCCTCAACCTGCTGGCAGTGCTGTTCCTAATGCACCCCAGGATACCTTTGGCATTTTTGGCCACAAGGACACAGTGCTGGCTCATGGACATTTTGTCATCCACCAGGACCTCCAGGTCCTTCTCCACTGAGTTACTTTCCAGCAGGTCAGCCCCCATCCTGTGCTGGTGCTTGTGGTTATTCCTCCCCAGGTGCGGTACCCTGTATTTGCCTTTGTTGAATTTCAGAAGGTTCCTCTCTGCACATCTCTCCAAGCTGTTGAGGTCCTTCTGAAGGACTGCACCTCTGGGCTATCAGCCACTCCTCCCAGCTTTGTGTCATCAGGGAACTTGCTGAGGAGGTATCTGCCCCTTCACCTGAGTCAGAGATGAAAAGTTAAATGAGACTGGATTCAGTATCGTCCCTTGGGAGACAGTGCTAGTTGAAGGCCTCCAACTAGACCCTGTGACACTGATCACAACCCTCTGGGACCTGCCATTCAGCCTGTGCTCACTTTGCCTCAGCCCTATTTCTCAGGTTATATGGTCTTGTTTGTTTATTTTCTGTTAGCCCAAATGCTTGTTTCCATAGGCTACAAGTCCACAGCTATCCTATACAGTCTGAAATTCAGATATGGAGTTAATATACTAATAAAAATAGCATAAGCTCTTTCTTGAAAGAATATTAGCCAAACTCATCATCTTTTCCTTCAATCATGCTTATTCACAGGTTTTTAACTGCAGTGAAGAATGCAGCACTCAACAATCAGTTTTTGAAAATACGGAAATATTTTCTCACAGTTTAAATAGAAATTAAAAGATTGTCCCTGTTTTGGATACCACTCAGACCTCCCCTTCCCTTTCCTCGCATTGTTTTATTTCTGCCTAAGCCATGAACAAACCTTTCAAAGTTCATCTATGTACTTGCTAATATTGTGTCTGTGTATTGCTAGCCTTTAGAATACAGTAGGTCCTGCACAAATTTGATGTTTAAGAAGTTACTTTTCCCCCCAGAATACATGAAAAAAAAAATCTTGTTGAAGTGCTGGGGCAACTGTTTAACAATTGAGCTGATGAAATATAGGTTCACATGTGCTGGCAAAACAGTCCCACAAAGAATGACCTGGGACTTGAAGTGTCTGACTCGAATTTTTCTTCATAGCTGATACATATTTCAAGCATAATTTGCAGTCAAAGCCAATAGGCAATGGGCACAAGCCTGGGGGAAGTGAGCAAAATGAGGGAAACCTGGTGTGGGCAAATCTTTGTTTTCTTTCAGAAATTCTAGGCATGATGTGCTGGCTAATGTTTTCTGCTTCATTAAAGCCTGCTTTTAGGTATTTGTCCTTTGAGCACTCTGCCTAGGCTGCAAAGGCACTGGCTGCAGCAGTATTTGTCAGCTTGGCAGATGATATTCAACTTCTAGACCTGGCTCGTGGCCAGTCGCAGAGTAAACCCCACCAGCAGGTGTGACATGTTCCATAGGGCAACCCTCTGTGTTCTCAGAAATTGCAGCAACAACCCAGCAGCTTCCTGAATAAATAATATTAATACTAGGGGGGACCAAAAGTCATTTCAACTTTGGTATTTTGTTATTTTATCACAAAAATTATATTTGGAGTCTAACTAATATAAGTACTGGATATTTCAAAGTGAGTAGCATGTTACTTGTATTCATCCCAGTAAGGGAAGGGTTGGGGGAAGTACAGTGTCTATCTGCTCAGATACCCAAAGAAGTTAAATGAATGCTTGAGTGAGTAATAAACAACACACCATTAAAGTGAACTAATTAATAGCTGAGAAACATCCAAAAGGGAGAAGGCATAGAAAACTCATCTATAGCAGCTGATTCCTTCCTAACCTGGCTGAATCCAACTGTGTACTCTTTTGTCACATTAGACACACTGCAATATTATTTGCAGAAGGTGTAAGTCATGAAGTATTTCTCTGTGCTTTCTTGAATATGTTTTTTTTTTTTATTCTCAAAGCATCCACTTCTGTGTGCTTTTAGAGAACAGGAGTCTAAAAGGATCTTTGTTCTGACTCAGTAGGACTGTTATGTTCTCTTGTAGTGTATTTCTGTTTATGGCAATCTCTTCAGCCTTCTGTTGTTGCTATAACTTCACTGTAAGATAAAGAACATGGTCAGCAGGATATATGTACAAAAGTGCTGTTACAATTGCATCACACATAAAATTTGAAGGAATGATAGCTAATGGAGTTTATAGCATTTTTTTCTTGCTGATGATACTTTAGCAGGGCGAACTCCTAAGTGATGAGCAATTTAATTACACTTTAGTCAAGGCTGTTAATTACTTGTGTGAAGAATGAAAAAAAATTTTTTTTGTTGAAAACAAGCATAAATTTGTTTTCCATTTGTATTTTGCTTAGAAAAAATAACAGTCAGAAAACTGGTAAAACAAGTTCCAGATAATACTACTTAAGAAGCCAGACAGTCAGAGTGTGAAATGGCAGATGCACATGTTGCACAGATGTTGTGTTGACTGGTTAGTATTCTTATGGAAAGCTTGTGTAATTGGAAGTATTTTTAGTATGTTGAAACTTTGAGATGTTGGCATTCCCTTTTTGCAAGTTTCTTTTGAAAAAGCTGTTTATCTTTTGTCTTTTGATTACTGAAATCTAAGCTAATCAGTGTTAAAAGAGCCAAAACAGTCTTGGGTTTTGGATTTTATATAAATCAGTTGAATTTAGTTAGTCTTGATGTCCTAAAATGTATTGGTACATTAAAAAAGCTGATGGTGTGTAAAGATAACTTCCTGAGGGTTTAAAAACGTTTTTCATTATGCATTTGATATTTGTTGTAATGAGTGAAAACAGAGCAAACTTGGTCTATTGCATTAGTAATGTCCCAAAACCAGTAGATATTGAAATGTGAACCAATAAAACATTTCTCAGAGAATTTTGTTTTTCTTGTAGCTTGCACAATTACTGATCAGGTCTTGTGTACTTGCTCAGTTCTGCTCATGTTTTAGAGCTTTGAATTTTCATTCTAGGGAATAGCAGGTCACGCAGCATGTAGTTGGGCTATGAGATGCTTTCTGGTGGATCTTCACCACTGTAATTTAAGAATCACAAGTTTATTGCAGCTGGAATTTATATCTTTAGTTTATTGATAAAATTGTTAGCAACAATCTCATGACCTGGGATGTGTGGACTGCATTTTTGCATGAAAAATCAGTAAATGTAGCTTCTGTTTTTTAATGATTGTACATTTCAAAGAGTGAGCTATTATAAAACTTCTAATTAGGTTACAAAATGTAAAGTTTCAGATACCAGAAACAAAGTAAAGAGAAAAGAACAAGGTTTGGATTGTTTTGATTTGAAACACTTAGATTCTCAAGCAATTTTATAAGGTTTAGCTTAAAATTAGGCTTGGTTATTCTCACTGTGTTTGCTTTATGGATTTGGAAACAATGGAATATATCCAGAGAAGCATTCTCACAGATGAGAAGGATTGCAGAAAGCTGTTGTTTCTAAGCACACACCACAACTAGATCCCCAAAGTAGCTCTAATTTGTGTCACTGGAGTTAGGAAATATCGTACGCTTTCATTCCTGCTTAGTGAGGCCACTTCTGTGTGCTTCAAATCGAGACTGTGCCTTCTACATCCCAGACGAATTTGTAAAAGACAACAACTTCCATTACCTAAAAGCTCACAAAGTTTTGATAAGGAAGAATTGCATTTCATGTCAACCTGTGTAATGTCCTTAGAATGTGAAAACGGAAAATTAAGAAGTAGGAGACAGGAAAATCTGTTTTGCTGTAAAGATGTGACCTTTAGTTTCTCTCCTAGAATTACAAGGAAAAAAAGAATGTTTCAAACTGATTGTTGCAATGAAAATGGCTCTTTGAAAGATCTTCATGCTTACATTCTGCACATACAAAATTAAAGGGAAAAGAAGTGTTTATAGTCGCTCTTTGACATACATAGTTAGGACAGTTTTTATCTTACAATGAAGTGTCTCTTCAGTAAGCATTTGGACTTACGTAAATGAGAAAGATCAACAGACACATTAAATAAGATAGATATTAAACTTCCAAGGTAATGAATTCTTAGTATAGTAAAACCAGACTTGAAATTACAGATTCAAAGTGTATTTCCTTTTTGCTAGGAAGAAACTGTTTTTTCCTGCTCATTTTTGATGTCCACAAGCACACAAACCGTGTGGGGAAAAAAAAAATGCAAAGTTGTATCTTGTAGCTGTTTAAGAACTTCATGATTCAAGAACAATTTCTATGGTATTTTCCTTAATGTTTTCTGTGACCACTTACATTAAGGTGATAAGATGTTCATGCATATCAAGACTTCACATAAAATATAGCTGAGGAGGAATTTACCCAGTACAATAATCTGCAAAGTTCATAAATAGCATTCTTCCAAATCTTCTTCTTCCTTGCTTCAACACAAAAGGATATTTAATGAAAGGAAAAATACAAATATTTCACTAGAATACCTTGAAGCTTCATATCAATAGTGTTTAAAGACTCCCATGCTGGAACAAATCTAATTGGAAAACACTTCATAGGGATTGTTGCTATATTCTGGAAAAAAATAATTATAACAGCAAAATAAAAAAGTTACAATGAGACAGAAAAAAAGCCAATAGCAATCTTGAAGTGTTGGTTTTCCTCTATGTTCTCATCAATACTAATTAATGACTCAAGGTTTAGGGTTTTTTTCTTTTCTCTTTTGGTATTTTTCCAAGTGTTTTTAGATAGAGCATTGTGGGATAGAACAATTTTTACATGAGTTTTAAGTGCAAGTGAGGGTTCAGTGCACTTTTTTTTCTTTTTTAGCCTACAGGACTTGATTATCTGAACCAGACCTTCTTTTTTCTGCTCTATGAATTTCATTTATTCTGTCTCACACTACCCGTAGTGAAATAGTCTAAAAGACATAAACATTCTGTCCAATCTCTGTATTGCGTACCCTGCCTAGTAATATTTTGAAGATAACTTGTGAATTATTTTTATTATCATTGCCTTCAATATTATTGTGCTTTCTTATCCAAGTAAAATAATAACTAAATGGTATGTAAAGTTAGCTTAAAACTTCACCAATTCTGATCATTTAATGTATTGACCAAAATAATCTGAAGTATTCATTACAGAGATAATAAAAATATTGCTATTAAAAAGGTCCAAAATGCAAAGTGTTCTTTAGATTAGAAGAGGTGCAAGAAATCATATTGGTTCATTTTTGGGGAAAAAAATCAGAAAACAATGAACAGTGTAAGAATTATTCTAGATTTGCCATAAATTGCAAGTATAGTTGATTGTTGACACACATGCAGGATGAAATCTCTAAAGACAAGGTGGTGGCTCAAACTCACCCTAAAGAGAAGTAGTGTGAGAGAACATGTGCTTGGACTTTCTCACAGTGTGGACATTGCATGTGTCACAGTGATGATTTGCTAAATGGTCTGACGAGGAGACGAAAGTTCGAGTGTTAGGTCACACGATGTGAGACTGAGGGCTCTGCATTCTTTGATCTTGACTAATCTTCTCCTTTGAGTGATCTAATGCTTGTGTACAGTGGAGTTTGATGCTGTGGCAACATTACCTTTAGACAGCACCAGTTACAGTTTCTTCCCTGCATGGAACATCACCTGTTAGGTAGTGTGGAAAACTTGATTCTTGACACCAAATGTAAACACGTGGATTCTGTCATTTCCTCCATTTTAAAGCAAAATAAGATTATTTTTTTTTCCTTAAAGAGAAATATGAGAAATATAAAAGGGAGAGGATAGTTGAAGCCCGTAAAGAATTAATTGAACGTATAGTCAGTGGGCAGTGAGCAATTTAGATTTGTACTTCCCTGTTTTCTTTGTGGGTAGAATCCTCACTGTTTTTCCCCTGGCATTCTCTCACAAGAAACAATTTTTTCCTGCATTTTAACCTATTTTTAGGAATAAATAAAGCTAATATACTCACTCTCTATGTCAGTCTTCTTTAAATAGTATATAATATTTTCTGCTCTCAGCGAAATTAGAAAGTAGAAGTCTCAACATTAGTTAGTTTTTGTATCTGTTTTGTAAAGAACAGGAAATGTGTGGTGACAACCCAAAACAGGTATTGCTACTGAGGGAAAGCCATTATTTGGTAGTAGGCAGTAGTCACTGTTCAGTCATTTGTGTGGCTTGTGATCACCTGGGTGATCACCTATGGATAAATATGCTACTTAATTTCATATTGATTTTCTTTAGGACAGATTTTCACTTTAGTGCTATCCTGAGGCATAATTTTCAGAGTGTACTGCTGGTGGTTATATTGGCTGCCATCCTAATTTTTCAATTTTTCTAGCCAGCTATATTCTGTTTTCTGGTTCAGCTAATGTTGTATCATCTGAGACTATCTAGTAGAATGATATATCCTGGAATGCATGCCTGAGATTTTGTTAGGAAACAAATATGGCTATTTTCTCACAAATTCATCTGTCCTATTGGAAATCCATGAGTTTTTCATACTGTTTGAAGAGTGACAAGAATACTTACATGAACAAATTTTATTTTCATTACTAGTCAGTTTAAACAGAAAAGAGCATAGCCTTTTCTGTGCATTAAATCAAATGGATCAAAGCTGTCCAGAGGGTCCAGGTTGTATTATTGGACGGAGTTAAGTGGTTCCTGTTTCCTCCGAAATTAATTTGCATGAGTCTGAGCTGCGACAGTGTCCTTGTGCCATTTACAAGCAGTTGTATGCTGAGCAGGATTAGCTATAATTATTTTATAGTTTAGCATTTTTATAATGCTTGAAACTTAAAAACAAAAAGAAAAGCCAATCTATAAGCAGATTTTTTTATTCATTATACTTTAGTCAAAGAATGGCATCTAAATCAGTTACACCTAAATCTGAAAATTTATGTTCTGTAGCACCTTTGTAAGATAGTGAATGTTTTATTGTAAGGTGGCATACATTTTCTATTTCTGTTAATGGTAAAGGCTTAAAACCTTGATATGTCAAAGGAAGCTATGCAATTTAATTTGTGTGGGTTTTTTTAAATATATAGTAACATGAAGACATGTAAAAAAAGTTACCACATTTAAGACGTGCATGTGCATAGAGTTGATGGACTAAATTTGCACCATGCATAACTTCATTTTCTTAGCAAAGATTGTTCTACAGATTAATCTAATCCACTTAGATAGTAAGCAGACTTACTAGATTTAATTGCTTTTAGTGGAGTAGTTAAAATTTGTGGAATGGCTAAATCTTTTGAAATGTATATGACATTAATAGTCTTCTGATAATTTTTACCATTGAGCTGTTCGTATGTTTTAAACATAATCTTGTAGCTCAATAATGTCAGAGAGAGTGCCAAAAGTGTAACTTTTTGAGAATGCCAATAAAAACCCTTAGCTGGAATAGCTGAATAATACTTGCATCATTTTCCTGGTAGCTTTACCAGTACTTGGGTTTCCACATAGCCACTTGTCGGATGTTTTCCTGAAAATAACAGATCTTTTGGTCAGTTCAAGGACACTATCAAAATAAAGTCCCTGCCAGTATTTTGAGTCATTGCCATACCGTTTCCGTTCTTAGGAAGCTTTGTCTCATCATTTGATTTTGTTGCCAAAACCAGTGGGGAGGTATCTTTTTGAAGGATTGTGCATTACTTCTTGATACTTCATATGAGCAAACATTCTCATTCCAGCAGAAACCTGGATGCTATTCCTGAATTGGGAAAACAAATGTCTAATCTTGCTTTACATTAATAAAATAAAAAAAAGAAAGAAAGAAAAGAAGAAAAAGAGAAAAAAATTCACACTGAAGTAGAAAGCCTCAAGAGGAAGGGTCCATTTTGCAGACATGTAGGCAAAACACATGAACACATAAGGATTACTCAGTAGGACATAAGCCTGTATGTGGATGCAAACACATGCACAGAGGTTTCACACAGCGAAAACCTCTCATGACAAAAGATCTGAGTTCTGTGTTAGCTTGGAATTTTTAGAAATGCACAATTTAGTTTTACACTCCAAATCTAAGCAAGTGGTGTTTTTTAGTATTTTGAATCACCTTGCAGTTTCCTTGATCCCCTTGCAATGCTGCACAAGTTGCATCCACAGTCATGCTATGAGAATTTTGAGATACCTGAATTAAAACTAGATATTTTGAATGCAAGTGTCTCGTTTGAACTTTACACTTCAGGTGAGGTTTCTAAAGGTAGACAATAGTTCCTGAATGTTAATATCCTCCTTCCGATCATCAACATCGAATTCTGGGATTATGTGGGCTTCTGAGCCTCTCTGAATCCAAATAATTCATTTTGCTCTGTGTCTTGCTTGCAGGGAAGGTCACTTGTATCAGTACTAATAATTTTCCACTTTTCTTGAACATTTGAATATTTCACTGAACTTTGGTTGAGTAAGGCAGAGAAACTAGTAGTGTTTCTTCGTGGACACACAGTGTTCAGAGTGGAAGGATAATAAAGAGCCTAGCTGTATTTCAGTTTTTTCTAATCTGTTTGATTTATTCTGCCACCTATCAGAAAAGCCAATCTAGTAAAATTACAATGAACTAATTTTTAGTGCAGTGTGACACTTTGGTGACAAGGCCACAAAATACATGCATAGGGTCTGTGGCTTTGATCAGTATGATACAATCTAGTACTGTTTGTACTCCCATTTAGATAAAAGAGATAGTTTTCACACTAACATACATTGCAGAGTGTTTCTCATGAGTTTGGAGGAGATTAAAGAGCAGGACAATACTTCCATTTTTATAGCTTGCTCCACTCTCATTGAGTTACTGGTTGCTATATTAAATGGTGAAATCATAGATTATGATTGTGGTAAAAGATTGACATGAGTCATGCATGCAATGCTCATAACATGTACTGAAACAAATTCAGGTTTGCAGCCATTTCTAATTTCTCTGAACTTATTTCTGCAGATAATTGCCTGGCAGTACCTTTTTAGAGAGAAGACATTGTAAAGTTCTCAGTTGTTTATGCATAGTATGCAGCTTCAATGTTTCTGCTGAGCTTAATGGGTTTGCTAATAACCTTGCATATTAACACTTCTTTTCCTCAGTGCATGCTCTTAGGCAATATTTCCAGCTCTTCATTTCACTGAGCCTGTACCTTCCGCCCAGATTACCTGTGACTCACTGTATGAATCAAGAGTGGAAGCTTCATTCTTGACTCATCCTAAGTAAAGGTTTCCACTAATTTTAACTTTCTCCATCAAAACACTGGAGGAATAATGACTTAATAAACTATTCTCAGAAATTAGCAGTTACAATTATTTCAAACTACTGGAGAGTTGTTAGAATTAGAGGATCCCTAAAGCTGAAAATCTGTTAGCTTTACTGAGTAGGAATCCTGTCTGCAAGTCTCATAAAACTGATATTTGTCTGAAGACCAGTGATTTAAGACATTATTTTAGAAACTTGGGCACATTTTCCTTCACAGAGATACAGGGATAATTAGGTTTGTGTGTTTGCATTAGTTCTCCTGTCTTCTTGCAGTAGTTGTATGTCTTTTTTTCTCTTCTGCTATAATACGCTGTCTGGTCTCTACAGATCATCCTTTTCTGATGATCCTTTTCCTTCCAAAACAGGAACAGAAGAGAGTAGGAGAGACTCAGAAACACAAATAAATTACCTGCCAAACTGTTATTTTTTTCAGTGGGAGATGGGCACCTAACTGATCTATATGCTCTTGATAAAGCTCATTATAAAGGCAGTAGTGCCTTCTCCACACAAGATAAGTGTTCATTACACATTGAACATCTGGAGGTTTTACCCACTGTATTTCTATTGAATCATTGTTGTACAATGTAATTTCTGAGTAGACTGGTCTTGGTTGAGTGCTTCATTGGCTCATTTTCCAAATTTGTCTATGAGCAAGCCCACCACAGCAAATTAATTTATGCCCAGTTTAAAAATTATACTTAGAATAATATGTAGGAAAGTATTTTAATAACACTCAACAGCTAAGAAAAAAAATCTGAAAAAAGCAGTGAAAAAAGTTAGTGAACCAACAGGAACTTCATGGCCCAAAATTGGAAAAACATTTTTATGGAAAAACAGTATATGCAAATAATATTCAGTAATATCTGCAGTCTTTTTGCATCTTTAATATAATACACCATAGTAATACCATATAGAAGCATGTAAAGGTCAGAAGTGTTTTTCTTTAAGAAGTAAACTTGTATTTGTATCTGGTCCGCTAATAGATTTAATCTTGTTATCAGCCCACAATTTGAATGGCTCCAATGGAATCGTAGCTCTGCAGATAAAAGCTTTGAAAATGGGAGACTGCTGCAGGATGTGTTTCACAATAGTTCTCCATTGATTTTCCAGTAAGGTATAAGGTCAAATCTCAGCATGGTTTGAGTGCTGGGTGCTCTGAAGCATCGAGGGACTGAGGTGGCTGGAAAATTACCAGGGCTGATCCGTCAGAGAAGCCTGAAGATGCAGCTCCGTGTGTCACCTGCTCCTGAAGGGCACTTGCAGAGGTCCTTTCTCTGACCTTTCACTCCTGCTCCAATGCCATGATGCTTTTCTTTATTTTAATTATTTTAAACAAGTTCAGAGGGCATGATTTAGGATGCAATTTTGAGGCTTATTAGGTTAATCCAAGATGAGCTGCCATGGTCTATCCTTTTCCTTCACTGCTCTGTATTATACAATGAACCAGTGAAGGAAACAGAACAGGCCAAAAAAGTACATTTTTTCTCAGGTTTGTGGTTGGTTGGTTGGTTGGTTGGTCGGTCGGTCGGTCGGTCGGTTGGTTGGCTGTTTTTTTCTTCCTGGGACTTTATTTTTTTGGATGCTTCAAGACCCTGAACTGGCTGTTTTACTGTCACATAAGGCACGAATGAGGAGACACAAATTCAGTCTTTTGTGGAATTGTATGCCAAGGCTGAGACAAACTACTTGCTAAAAATGGGGATATATCGTGATGGCCGTGTTACCAAAAAAACCATATTCTGGGATTCCTAATTTTGTAGTTTTCAGTTCACATGCCATTTCATGTGCTTTACTTCTTCAGGTAGTCTTTAAAATACTCTCAACATGATTTAGTCAAAGATCGGGTTAGACACAAGTTTATTTGGCTTGATGGAGGTGAGATGTTGTAACCTTAAAAAAAAAAAAAAAGGCAGTAAGGTACAGAAAAGTAATTTTCCAGACATCTAGCAGCTTTAAAACCTGAGGCACTCAAGATCCCAGCGTATGTTTCAGTGAGCAGTCATGTGCCAGCAGTTGGATATTTCTCACTGGAGACTCCTGCACTGTGGATTTTTCTGTTTGTGGCATGTAGTATGACTCAGTCTGACTTACATTACTGGAAATAATGTAAAATGAAGTTTGTTTAGTTGGGCAGCATCTGTACATGAAATCTTTTCATCTGCTGTGCATTCAGTTATTTTAATTGCCTTTTAAATGCTCAAAACAGATAAAGTATCTAATATAAAGAAAAAGATTATACCATTTGATTCTGGGAATAGTTCATTTAACTGTACAGTTACTCATTTAGGAGGCTGAAGATAGAGTCTGTATTATGAAAGTCAAGCACCGAGTTACTTTACCCCATTACAATAATGACTTTTTATTGTTTATACATTCATTCATCCTCTCGTAGACAATGATGCCTAAATTTGTCTTCTGAGGCTTCATTGAATTCCGTTTTGAATCATTGCCAGGATATTTGGCATTTTCCTTCTGCATCTTTTATTTTATTTTACATAATGTTAAATATTAGTCAATGGGAGAATATTCCAATTTACTCCAATGGGAGTAAATAACTTTGCTAAATTTCTCATGTTCGAAAGTCTTAACAGTGAATGATATTTCCATATTTAATATTATTAAATTATTTAAACAGAATGGAAATGTGACCCAAAACTGAGACTGGTAAAATTAGTCTGATACTGAAATCTTGATAGTGAAATGTTAGAGAATGTTGTAGAATTGTAGAATCAGTAAGGTTGGAAAAGACCTCCAAGGTCATTGAGTCCAACCTTTGACCAAACATCACCATGGCAATTAAACCATAGCGCTAATCACCATGTCCAGCTGTTTCTTGGACACCTCCTGGGATGGTGACTGTCGTTTCCCTGGGCAGCCCATCCCAAAGCTTCAGCACAGTTTCAGTGGAGAAATTCTTCCTGATGTCCAAATTGAACCTCCTCTGGCACAGCCTGAAACTGTGTTCTCTTCCCCTTTCACTATTTGCCTGGGAGAAGAGGCCAACCCCCACCTTGCTACTGTCCCTTTATGTATTTGCAGAGATCGATGTCTCCCCTGATCCCCCTCTTCTCCAGACTAAACAAACGCACCTCCTCCAGCCACTCCCTGGATGATTGACTCTCTAGACCCTCCACCAGCTCTGTTGCCCTTCTCTGGGCACATTTAGCACGTCAGTGTCTTCGTGCAGAAGTCCAGGTAGATTACATCGACAGGTGACCTAGTGGGCAGCTCACCTGGTCATAAAAGGAGATCAGCTTGGTCAGACAGGATCTGCCTTTCCTAAACCTGTGCTGGCTGGGCCTGATCCCCTAGTTGTTCTGTACAGGCCATATGTATGTGTTCAAAATCAAGAGGAGGTTTCAACTATTACTTTTGAAAATGTCCAAATGAAATATGCAAGCAGACTCCCATGGAAAAATGCTTTTTCTTGCCTTTAACAAGAAAAAAAGCGTCACAAAAACCCCAACCAAAAAAAAAAAAAAAATTAAAAAAACAACAAACCCCCCCCCCAAAACTAAAATAAAGACCAAAACCAACAAAAAACAAAACAAAAAACCCAAAACAACAACAAAAAATCCCAACCAAAGCAACAACAAAAAATCCAATCAAACAAAACAAAAAACCCCAAACAAACAAAAAAAGTCCAACAAAACAAAAAACCAAAACAAACAAAAAACCCAACAAAAACCCAAACCAAACAAACAAAAATACCCCAGTAAAGAATGTGCAAAATTGAGCAAACCTTCAGCATGTCTAAAATAGATATGCATGTATGTTTTAATACAATATTTTTTGTGGAAAAGTAATGATACAAACTTAAAAATTTAATTTAAATTTCAAAAATAACACCAAAAAAGCTAATGCTTTTAGTAAAAATATTAATAAAAAATACTGTGGAAAAAAGAACTCTGCCAGATTTCAGCCTGGTCTTCTTAAATTGAAAGCCTTTATTTGGAAAGAAAAAAAAATTGAACGCAAGTTTCTTACTGGTCTTTATAGGCTAGCAAAATAAACATATTGTTTGTATTAACATGAAAAAAAAAAATTTTGTTGGCATTAGAAAGGATTTAGCACTTGCATATACCCATGTCACAATTGGAACATTTAACACAGCTTTGATTTATGAATATTTGCATCAGTGTTTCACAGAATGTAGCCTCTTACTCTACTTTTGAAGAACTCAGACAACATTGTACAAAGAACCTGAGTTTGTATTGCTCCTGCCATCACAACTTTCATGTAATTCCTGCAGTATTGTGAAAACTGCAATTCTCATCTGTAGTAATTCTGTAGGTCCAGGAGCTCATACACACAATTGCACTTCAAATTGGCATCACTTGTTTTGCAATGAATTCTGCTTAAAAAGAAAATTCCTTAGAGGAAGAAAACCCATTTGACTTTTATATGAAATAAACTGCTTCAGACATTTCTGCTATTTTTGTTGCCTCGTTTTGGCTTGATTTAATAGTTCCCTTTTGGAGGACAGCTTTAGATTCATATTATAAAGGACTCTTTTTGGAGTTGGGTTGATACAAGTAGAAGCAATCTGTCTAGATTTACTAGTAGGACTGAAGTTTTAATTTGGAACTTTATTAGACTGGAAGACATAATTTAACAGTCAAATATGTTTGTATGTGTGTCTTGCATTTTATTTTCCATGTGAAATTAGTATGTCAATTTACAAAATAATTTTGATAATGGTCAGAATTAAATTCAATTATATAACTCATATGCAAAACACATTAAAATTGTTTTAGTTGGAGTGTTCAGTAGAGCAATGTGGCAAACAAAAGTCCTTTAGATAACAACAATACATTAACTAAATTTCTAAACTGTTGGAAACCTTTCAATGCAGTAGATTAAGTACTTGGAACAAAGGAAGAAATTATCCAGTGTTTTCTTTGTAATTCCAGTTTAAGCACAACAGAAAACAAAAATGGAGCATATTCCTTTTCTGTAACTTACTTTGTCCAGATGGCAACATTTTTATTTCCATGTGAATATTAATACTTTTTAGCAAAAGGAATAAAACTAGGTCACATGAAACAGTGATGGAGCAGATGTGATTGGCACTTTGATTTTGTGGTTTCACACTTGTGAGTCTTTCTGTAACTTATGTAATGTGAAGCATGAGCTCATGATTGGCTGAAGGGTTTTGATCAGACTTAAGAAATGACTGGAAATTTTACTTCAATAGTATCATTATATAACCATAATTAATATGAGAAGCTGGAAAAATGCAGATGTAGATGCTTTTCCTCTAGAGCGGCTGCACATCCAAAGATTATATTGTTTACAGTTATTCTGTTAATTAAAGAATTATTCTGTCAAGTACCAGGAAAAGGAACATAAAAATGTTTATAGTGAAATTTACACATACTTACATTTGTTATTGTTGAAAATTCTTGAGAGATTAAGAAATACAATGTGGCAATTCTGCCAATTGTTGTAAAATGCTTCTTTGATTTGGAAAATGTGTTAATTATTGGTCTAAAGTATTAGGTTGTGTGTTTACCTTGATGATTTTATTACTGCTGTTTACAGAGTGAAAACTTTTAAGACATGTCTCTACCATCTAAGTACTGTGATCAGAAATGGAAAATAAATAAGACTTACCTGGTTAAAATTGCAGAAGCTTTAGATAGGACTGCTTGCCAATGCTGAGAAGTAAATCTATGTATTGATCCTTGATGTTATGATGTACTTACCTGTGTGTGTTCTACAGGACATGCCATTTCCCTGGCCTTTCTCTTGAGAGATATATGTGCCATATGCCCTATTGAACTCAGGAGGTTAAGCTAGTCAAGTTACCTATCTCAACACATGAAAAGGAAGAATTAACCACAGTTCCCCAGCTACTAGTGTAGCTTTCAACACCTTTTCAATGGTGTGTAGTATTGATAGGATATATAACTGTGAAAGGACAAGAAAATGCACTGAAGTGATCTAAGAAGTAAACTATCATCTTGATGTGTTTTTTCTCGCTATTGAAAACCTTTCCATATTGCAACTTATTCTGACAGTGAAACTGTAGAATACCTCTGATTTAAGTGCCATCTGGTTATGCTCAAAGCTTTAAAGCTATTATCTCAGCTTAAAATTTCAGCGTGCTATACTTTTTTCTTCACCAAACTATCCATTTTTAAGCCACAAATATTTTTCCAGTCCTTTCAGATTTTATCTAAAAGTATATTTTAACAGTATTTAAATAGTTCTTAAACAATAACAATTTATCTTGATAGATGACATGCTGTGTTTTTTCATTTTATTTTAATTAGCCATTGTGGAACCAAATTCCCTTTTGTTTTATTCCTTTGAATACTGTTTAATTATAGTTATCATGCCAAATATCTTAAAGGTTATTTTACCAATACAGTTTCATTTAACATAAGCCATGTGGAATCAATAGTCCTGTTTCCTAAAGTGAATGCTTGGAAAATCTTACATTCATATGTTAAGAGTACACATCCTTTCCTCATTAGCTGGAAAGTACAGGGATTTTGGCACAGGTTCTGTGTGGAAGCATTGTGCAGCTTTTATATGGATTTTGTTTTTAGCCTTTGATGACACTGTTTAGAATAGGAAGTATCTAATAAGTAAAGCATTTTGTCTAATGTGCTGCCAGTGTGTTTAATATATGCCTGGAGGTCTGAAACATTATCTTCTCCACTATAGTAATATGCATTTAATTCTCTGAAAGCAGAAGGTCGAACTTTTAAAAGGGACTCAAAGTACATTTTCAACTAAAATAATTTAAAACACATGGGATAGGGGACCAGAGTAATGTACGGTTGGTTTTTATGGTTTAATCATGATCATGTTAATGCACACCAGTAGCTAATTAAAGAAAACTTTTATTGTTCATTTTAAATGGGTTATGTAAAGAGTAAGAGAATTGATATAATACAGCCCAATGATAAATGTTACCATTACATTTGCTAACAGCAAGATGATATTGCTGTTCTTGACATCTTTAAAGTATTGGCCCATTTATTCCATAATACAGCAAGGAATCTTTTTAGAGTTGTTATACTGAGAGTCATTCCCTCTCATCTCCTTATCCCACTAGAGGAAAACCAAAATGCTTCCCAAGTTTATTACTAGGCATATCTTCAGGTTAACTGTGAAACACTGTTGGAAGGCTTGATGCTCTACTGGGTTGAAATTGATGCAAGAAATTCCAGTGGTACTTCTGCACTTTTATTTTGTACCCAGTTGTGTTACATGCAGCTGTCTTGCAAATCATTACTCACATGTTTCAACCTTTATAATATATGTGGTAGGACCATACATAAGTCAAAGTTTCATTATGGAACCGGGTGGCATGGAAAACTGTAATCAGATATTGTGTCTTTCACCTTTTGGGCAGTGGTTCATATTCCATACTGCTTAATACTGAGCAGAAATTGCCTTCTGAATGCTGTTCAGTGACCTGCATGAATTGATTTGGGCTCTCAGCAAAGTCTCTGTAGTTGAATGTCCGCATAACAGGAAACTCAGCAGTTGGGACCAATTAGCACCCTTGCAGCAGTGTGCACAGAGAAGCTGAAGTCTGACTGGGGATGGAGGCAGAGCTACTTCCTTACCCTCCTTGAGGTGCTTTGCATAGACTAGAACATTTAATAAATAATTATAAAAGAGGCAAAGAACTAGGTTTCCATTCAAATCAGTTCAGGTGTGAGAAGAGAGGACCCATTTAGAAACCAGAAGTACTGTGATTTCTCCCTCCGCTTGGTCAGACACATGCAGTGCTTTTCTCCCTGGAAGGTTGTCACTTAGTGGATGACACTGTATTTTCATTTCCTCTGGTCAAGTCATGCATAACCTAAATGTCAGGCAGCTGCTAGAGAACAAGAGAATACCATCTAGTAATCATAAGAGTGTCATTTACCACTGAATCATGCTTTCTGAAAACATTTTTGTCAGGCTCAACTGATATCTATGTAACAATTAAAATTGCTGTGTTTAACAGCATATGCCCTCAACTTCATTTCAGGCAGCAT
The DNA here is from genome assembly GCA_036785705.1 of Acanthornis magna. Lineage (NCBI taxonomy): Eukaryota > Metazoa > Chordata > Aves > Passeriformes > Acanthizidae > Acanthornis > Acanthornis magna. The sequence continues at coordinate 3,689,843 of JAWUZG010000071.1, read as the reverse complement.
TTCCATGAAATGATATGGCAAGATTTTTTCACAGCTTCATCCTTTCTGCCTTCTGCTTGCCCCTCAATACACGAGCAATGAAACCATCTGTAACAATTTTGAAAGTGCCATCAGTGCAGGATATGGGTGAAGCACTTTATAGTTTACCAGGCAGACAGGCTGAGGTGTAAATAGCCTAACTTTGCTAGGATATCAGAAGGAATGAGGATTTCTTGGCTCACAACGTAGTGATTCATTAAAATGGTCTCTAGTTATTTTTACAAAGGCTGCATTAAAAGTGGTATCACATTTACAACTCAGTGATATGAGTCTGCCATAGAAAACAGCCGCAAAGAATTTTATTGGTTATTTGAAAAATATGTACATGAGTGAATCTGAAAAGATTGTAACCAGAGCTGGCAAAAACCTTTTCAAAGAAAATCTCAGCTAGTTAATGGTTCTGTTTTAGGATTTCCTCTGTAATACTTTTTCTAGTATGTTCATTCCTTTAAAGAAAAGGAGAGGGGATTACTCCCTTTGTTCCAGAATGCACAATATAAAGGAAGGTTTAAAAGCCTGCTTTTCTTTACCTCCTTCGTAACCCAATTTCTTCAGTGCATGTAGAATCTAATATATTACTACATATTGACCACAGAAATTTGAAGAAATTAAGTAATTTACTGTCTTTAATTCCTATAGTTAAGTTGCTGATAAATTATTTATTTTTAATTCATTATTCTCTTTTGAAGAGGAAGCTAAGCTACTGTTCGCCCTAGTGCATATTTCACTTTTTAAAGATTCATTAGGGTGGAGAAGATATGAAATTACTGAAATAGGTCCTGGAATGAAGAAGTTAAATCATTGATTCAATGTGCAGTGTCAGCCAAAAAAAACCCAACGAAATACTGGACATTAGGCTGGAGAATGAGAGAAAGACAGAAGGCATGATTTCACTTCTACAGAGAACTGTAGTGATTCTACTTCTTGCGTGCTTTGTAAAGTACTCGAAGTGCATAGTGGAGTTACAGAAGTAGAGAGAGGAAGTTAAAAAGATTAAAGGTGCTGGAGAACCTTCTTTGTGAGGAGAGACTGAAAAGGTTGGGATTTCCATGTCTGAAGAGGAGAAGGCTGAGGGAAGCTGTGATCACAGTTTGCAAAGTCATAACAACACTAATAAAGCTGAATGTGGACCTGGACAATTCATATACTACAAAAGATCAGGGAAAGCAATGTCACTAGGAGGAGATGGTTTAAAGGAATTTTTTTTAAAAATAATTGGAACTTGTTGCCCCTGAAGGTTGTGGAGAACAGACTGTCAGTGTGTTCAGAAGGGAAGTGGATGAATTCATGGACAAGAAGCCCAGAAATGGTTACTAAAACAACCACACAAACATGTACGGCTGGCATCCTCCATGCAACAGCTGTGGATGCCTGGGGAGGAGGAGAGGAACAGATTGCAGGAAGTGGCCAGAGTTTATGGTATCTCTTACCAGTTTCCTCCTGGTGCTATCAAAAAACAGTGTACTGGGCTGGATGGGTCAAAAACACAGAAATGCCCAGGTTGGGCATTTCTTATGTTAGCTCCTGTACAGAGCAGAGCAGAAGCTCTTCTGCAGCAGCACAGATGGAAGTGTTATGCTGTGGAAGCTATACAGGCTGAATGTATGACTCTAACCTTCATATGAATCTGAGGAATTAGTCATACATCAATTATTATTGAATTTTTACACTTTTTTTTTTACCACATATTTTAGTATATGCTCCCCACCTTGTCCTCAAGCTTTTGACAGGATTTCTACTTGTTTCATGAGCAGTGTTGAAAGTGGTTTTTCCTGAAGTGCTTTTTTGTCTTGGGATATCTCTGTCTCTTGAGCTGAGACTATGAGGTCTCTGGACACAGCCTTGCAACTTTTTGTTTCACTCTTGTATTTTGTGTGATAGAAGGACCACTCTTTTTGTTTGTCAGTGGTGTATGTGTTCTTTTTGAAATATTTCTGAATGCAATGATTTCTCATGTGAAACCCTGTGAATGTCACAGCCAATACCATATGTGGTCTTGGTAAGCTGAGAACTCATACCCATCACCAAGACAGTCTTATAGTCCTGATGTTTCCTTTAACTTTAATGTTTTATATAAGGCAGCTGCCATTTCCATGACTCTTAAGAAAAATATTTGTTCTACAATATATTTTTATACATTTCAGTTTATAATTTCCATTTAGTCTTTTTATGATCATGTAGTGATTAATATTATATTCTACTTCATTTAATCGCAGTAAAATATTTTAGTGACAAAGGTGACTTTCTGAACATCAGTGCTCAAAATTAGAAAACCATTCTAACTAGGCTTTTTATTTACAATATGTTATTTCACAGATATGTGGGTTTATAATAATCCATAAATTTCTTATAAATTCTTCAGAGTTTAAATAAAGAGTTTAAATTATCTTTTAGATGTTAAGCCTAGAAATCCTTACTGCTTGCTTTTTTTTTCTTTCTCATATTTTTTTGGCTCTTCAGCTATTGTGAGTCATCATTTCATTGGAACAGACACCTGCTGTGTTTTTATGAGTGATTACTGTGTTAAAATTAACTTGGCAGATTTTTTTTTATAATTCTCTTTTTTGACATCATGTTTATGTAGTGATTTTTTGCTGTGACTGAAATGGAAGTAGTTGGGATATGGATATAGAAGTTAATGTAACATTTTCCTTTGCAGGTTTCCAAACAAGAACAGAAGAAGATGGATGTGGCTGATGGAGGAACAGTTGAGACTTCTTCCCGTTACAGCGGGGCGCAGGACAGTGGAATTGGCAGCGACAGCGTTAAGATCAGAATCATTCAGATCGAGCAGCACAGTGGCACCAGCCAGCACCGCATTGCCCGTCCTTCCCGCCAGTCTTCCATCGTGAAGAATCTCAATTTCATTCCCTTTGACATTTTTGTTACGGCAAGTCGAATCTCATTGATGACTTACTCGTGCACTGCTTCACCTAAATCAAAATCAGTGCAAGATCAGAAAGATGGTGAGAAGATAAGTAAAAGCTCCTTGAACCTTCCAGAAACAGTCTCAGGCAGCAGCCATGATACCAAGAAGCCCAGTCAGCCATGCATCTCCTCTGTCACAGCAGACGATCTCTTGAACAGTAACGTTCCCCTGTCTGCTGGCAGAAAAACAGGTCTTTTGTCACTGGAAAGTCTGCACGCTTCCACAAGGTCATCTGCTCGACAAGCCCTGGGTATAACGATTGTACGGCAGCCCGGTCGCAGGGGAACTGGGGACATAGAGCTCCAGCCATTTCTCTACCTTGTTGTGTCACAGCCCTCTGTGCTCCTCAGCTGCCACCACAGAAAGCAAAAAATAGAAATATCAGTGTTTGACGCTGGCCTCAAAGGAGTTGCCTCAGACTACAAGTGTACAGGTAAGAGCACTTAACATTCAGTCCTGGTTATAACTGTGAAAATGATTGCACATCTCAAAGTTACAAAGGGGGTGGAGAGCAGCTGAGAGAACTTCAGGATGTCTTTAAATATCAATCGCTAAATATACATATTTTTAGGATTATATCTCACAGCTGAATCAAGTTAAGTGTGTAAAATGTTTGAAATTAATTAAGATCTAACCTTTTAGCAACCAGTTCTTCCTGTTTCTTAGTACTACTTTCTCATTACCAGATTGTGACAGGGATTTTTGCATTACTGTAGCTTCACAAAGTTTTCTAAGGAAGTAAGAGTTGTAAGCCAAAGTAATTTCATAAAGAGCATTTTTTATGACTGAATGTCACAATATTTTCCTATACTACCCTACCGATAAAATGTAAAGATAAACACTGTAGAAGCACCTGGTGTTTTGGACATAAGCTGTAAAAAAATAAAGTGGTCTTTCAAACGGCATCAAGTGATGTCATGTATTTTAAGTTTTCATTCAATTGAGCAACATGGTTTTGTAAGAAATTCCTTCTCTTACTGAATGCCTTTTTTTTTCCTTTAATTCCATGTGGAAAGCTTATAATGAGAGATGTCAAAGTAGCTGTTCAGTAGAAAATATTCTGAAATATTCTTTTTCTGCCTTACCTGTACTGCTGAAGAGAGAAATCAGATGATTGCACTTCATTTGTCTAGCAGTCAGTACTGGGTATAGTGATTTCATGAGATATGTCATTATGGAGTGCTACCCTAAAAAAGTGTGAGTATCCAGAGATCCAGGTGAACATAAAAGCCAGAATGATATGGGGTTTCGAATTGGTCTCTGAATGAGAGCTGTAGGTATTGCTAGTTTTTCTTTGACAGTATTCACACAGCATAGCAGTTGTGAAAAGTAGTATACTTTTTTGTGCAGCTTTACCAAATCTTTGCTGAATGAGATTGTATCTTTTGAAAATTAGCATTAAAATAATGTGCTTATGCAAAAGACTGAAAATGCAATCTTAATTGTTCTCAGAAATCTGAATTGTAGTGGAACTTTTAAGAGGAATTAAACAGTGCAGAAGATTAGATGGTGGGAGAGAAGATATTTAAAACAGGGAGATTTGTTCTCTGCTTCATTTATTTTATCCTTCTGTTTTCATCTTTCTCTGCTGTTCCTGTCCTGTCCTGTCCTGCCTTGAACGAAACACATCTGTGTTATGAATTTGATTTACTCCAGATTCCCATGTGTATTTATTAAATACTATGTAAAATGTGATCATTGCAGCAATTAATATGAAGAGAATTCTCAAAGCAAAGCTTGAAGGAAGCTTGGAGTAGGTCTGAGTTTAAGATCACATCTTTATTAAGTTAGTGCTATGGAAAGATGCAATAGAACTTCTTCATTTCTCATGTCTGAGGCATTCAAGTGTGTCCTTGTACAAGCTGCCACCACCAATCTACTGGGCAAAGTTCTGTCCATTCTACTTCTACAATTAATTCCTGAAGTCTTTCACCATCTTCATGTCTGTGGGAGTAATTCTAGAAAACACAAGCTGTGATAAAGTCTTCTTATAATTGAAAGTGGATCAGAGAGCACAAAGCATGGCAAGAAGTTTAAATAATACAGATAGTAGGAAGATACAGCCTGAGAACTCTTCAGTCACCATGGGTTGCTCAGTTGGGAGACCAAAGATCACCCATACATGGGTCTTATTACCCTTTTCTTTGGCTTTTTATCTCCATGTTAGGCAAATATAAAAAAGTGTGGAGGCAGGACTCAGATATTATGTGAAGGCAGAAGTCCTGATCTCATCCTGCTGCCTTTGTGGGCAGCAGTAAGTACCTCCCTCATGGATCTCACAGAATTGTTTGCTTGCTGCCAAAGCAGTAGCACTCTTTTCAAAAGGTGGGTTTGACAGGTGGGTGCCAAAGTTCTAGTGCCTAAAAATACCATCCTAAATGTATTAATAAGTTAATAAAATTAAGCCACACTTGAAGTTTCACATTAATTCACTCAGCAGAATAGGTAGTATAAAGTTTTTATTGCCTCTTGTTTAGGAAGACCTGCTGTGCTTGTAATTGCATCGTTTAGGATTGATGTTGTCATTCTGCTGTAGTAACTTGTTAGTTTTGGAAATTTCTATTTTTAATTTCCAGCATGTATTAGAGGGAAAATAGCCATGAACTATATGTGTTATGTATATATGTGTGTGTTTATGTGTCTGCATGTTACAAACACTCTATATATTGCGTATCATATAATACAGAATAAGGAGATCTTTGTCACATTTTTTGTGCTTCAGTGGTTGATTTCATCAATCACACCGACTTTTCTTGATACTGTGACTATTTGCTGGCAGTTTCGTCTGAAAGAGATGTATTATCCATGTGAAGAACAATATAAAGTTTATTTGAAAGAACCAAGTTAGCTTCTCTCCCTCTGTACAATACACATGCACTACATTCCTGTATTTCTCTGTGTATCAAGGACTGGAGAGTGGGAAGAAAGCATAAATGATGTTTAATTTACAGTGAATGTTGCTAAACAATATTTCCAGTTAGCTTCTTTAGAAGACTGCACTTGTGTGTGTATGTATGCATGCAACTAACGCTTCGTTATCTATCATAGAATAGGGAAGAGAACACAAGCTAAATGTAAAAGATATATTTTAACTGGACTATAAGAACTTACGGAGCATATTCCCCCTTGATAACAAAACAAAACAAAAAAACAACTAAACTAATCATAGGCCTGATGAAAATACTGTGTGCATTTCTGGGCAACAGCACAGCAGCCTCTCAGAAATTCAGGCCTATAACATTGCAAATTTTGATCACAACCTAAAAATTGAGACTTGTCTGGGCAAAAGTAAAAATACATTGTTATAAAGTTTTGTTGGCAATCTTGTGGGGGTGGTTTCTCATTACTTAAAATAATACGGTTAAACTTTTGTAGTTAAGCTATATATGAAGTATTTACATTCAAAACTTGCTAATAAAATCTCTCCCATTTAAAATCATTCTATGTATTCTATGCATTCTACACCATATGCACTGCGTAAGATTATTTTAGGAATGTTTTGAAGCATTTGGAAAAATAGTTTGTATCAATTTCAGTGTGAAATTCTGAAGACTTGAATACTCTTGGTTCAACAGCAGTATATTTGGGTCTTGTGGAATACTGTGCCTTGTAGCTTTTCTAAAAGGGAAGATCTACAGTTCTGAAACAACTCTCAAATTTTTGCAAGGCAGAAGAAAATAAAAAATTCTGTTGTGAAATTAGGAAGGTCTTATTTTTTTGGTTGACATTAGTTACACAAAAAAGCTTAGGGTAAAGAAAACCTGGTAATAGCCTGGATGTAGTTGTACTTTTCATCCCTCACGTCCCATTAGTGTACTTCTAAGAAATATGTTGTTTAGCTGTAAGTCAACAAAAATTGTCTAGACTTTAGAAATGCTTCTAACAGGTAATTTGATGACAGTCTGTTTTATGAACCTTTGTATGAAACAGGGAAATTTTCCTTTAAAACTGTACCAACATGAATTTTAAAGATCATAATAGTTAGTCCCGGGTTGGTGAGAGAATTAAGGGTTACTGCTTCATGATGGTTTACTGCTTTGAACATTGTGTAGAAATGAAGATTTTATACTGTTATGAAGCCATATGTATTTTATTTGGGACAAGGGTTTTGTTATTAGTTTTGAATAGAGCATAAAATTCACAATCTTGCACATTAAACTATCACTCCTTTTGTGAAACAAAGCATTGTACAGTGGCCGAAACACCAAATTTCATCCAAAGAACTTGGCTCCTCTGTCACGAGCTGCATTACTTGTTTTTAGCTTAATTTCCGAAAGGAAAGAAAAAGAAGGAAAGAAATAAGAACTGAAGAATGAAATAGGAGGAAATAGGCTATTTAAGAGTTGAGTATTCTTAGTTTATTAATTAGCAGTTAGTAGAGGCACATTTCCATTGGACCAGTGTTTGTATGTGAGAGCATTTGCTTGTCTGGGAGCTAAAGACCCAATGGTTGTGCTTCCTCCATCCTTCTCCACAGCCAAGTCCACTGGCAAATCAGGTGGAGACTTATCAGGATGTTGAAATGGTAGATCAGTTTTATTATGGTTGTGCTAAACTGCTTCATTTGTGTTTTGTAATTGTGCAGCTTGATTGCAATTACACTACTGCAAGATACAGGAGCTTGAAATCAAAGTAAATAAATTAATGGAAAAAATTTTAGCTCCTTAATAAGTGTCACTAAGAAGACTACTTGCTCCTTGAGTTTACTTGTGAGATTCTGTAAAAATAGACTGAAAGATATTGTAAAATGACCCTTTTTATTAAATGCTCATCCTGTATTTAACAGAAAGGCATCTGCTAACTGTTAGTTTTTGCAAACAGAGTTTTGGCCATTTTTACTTAAATAAAAGTGGGTGCAATTGTTTTTAATGTAATCTCATAAGCTGCTTTTATAAATATTTTTTTTACATCTTTATTTGCTTTGTTTCAGGTAATGTAATCCAGATACAAAATTGCCTCATTTCCTGACCACTGTGCTCTGGGCATTCTTGAAAAATCTTTTTTCTATTTGTTTGTTTGTTTACTTTCAAAGAGGAGGTTGTGGTGCTTGGTTGTTTCAAGGGAGAGAAATTTCTCAGTAAATATCTGTTATGCATGGAATTTCTTCAACTTCCGCCAACGACTCATTTGCAAAAAACAGTCATTGTGAGGCCATCCAGAATTATTCTTGATTTTTATTTTACTCTATTTTATTTGACACCCACGCCTTTGATGGCAGGGGGTCCATGAAGAGCAGATGCAGTAGCTAAGACCACATGTAACCTCTGATCTAATGGAAAGCCTTTTCCAGGCTTTGCATGAAGAGCAGCACAGGCTGGCTCTAGCGGGAAGTCTGATTCACTGCCTCTCTGTCAGCCTGTGCTTCCTACATAGCAGAGAGAGGATTTAAGGCTGTTTCCTAGAGTGGCATTGAGGGAGTTCTGCTGGAGTGTCACCTGTTCCCCTCTGAGTGTATTTATTGTCCAGTACATCTGCAGTCATGGATAAGGGGGGAATGGTGCAGCCCCCACCCATAAAGCCAAATTGGCCTGGGAATGTGCATTCCTCAGGTTACTGTAAGCGCTCATTTTTGAACTTCCTGACACAGCACTTGTGAGTACGCTAGCAGAAATGTTTTTCCACTTGTGTTCTTTTAAATTCCAGTGGAAACTGTTTTGAAAACAGGACCAAACGTTCCACTTCAGAGTTTCAAATGCAGAGATGATTGCAGCATCACACTGGCTTTTAAAATTGACTGCAGACCAAAATATGATTCATCCATTGAAATCAAAGCCCATGGCAGCTCTGCTTTGGGCTGGGCAGGGTTGCAGTGGCCAGGCTGCTGTCCCACACACACGCTCCGTAGCCCTGTCCCCTGCCTGGGGCTCACGGGGGGCTCGGGGGTGCTCAGCCCCTCCCATTAAAGCCTCCCTGAGCTGGCCTGGTTTCAGCCGCAAAGAGGAACAAAGACATATTTTGGAGAATGAAAATCTCAAGATGTGAAATTTCTCCTGCCTTCCTCGTTCCCTTTCCGCTTACTCCCTGTTCCCTTCAGAAGTCTGGGGTTTGCTGTCTGCTCTTAACAGAAGACCAAGGGGATAGCAGTGGAATCAAAAGCTTCCAAACTGAAATCAGTTTAGGAAGATATTTCATAAACAGAAGTTTGGAGCTGAGGTCTGGATCTCAGCAAAGCTCAAAGTGGCTTAGTATGTTTCTGTGAATTCAAAAATAGCCAGTTTTTTGTGGTTTTTTATTTTCTTATTTTTTGAGAGGAGGGAGGAAGGTAAATGTGGACTATTGAAAGCTTCAGCTTCTTAGTCTTACAAATTTTAAAATCCAGTCTTGTAATTTAAAGTCTTGTTAATCTGTGATAGTTGTCTCACCATTTTTCTTTTGCTGCCACAGACAAATTTTTCACATGGTGTAGAGGATAAAATTTCTGGCTGTCTTCACTGCTCCTCGCTTCTCAGTCCTTTCTTTTCTCTCTCTTGGCTTGCTTTGGAGTAATTCTAGCCTCTCCTTTTACTTATATATGCATCCCCTGGGTTTTCTCCAGCATTTTCTTTATACAAATAACTGCAAATTTAAGTGTTGATTTTTGGGAGAATCATAGAAAATGGAAATGGAAATGACCTATTATAATACATTATTCAGACCAGTTCCCTGCTGATGCATAATTGTTCCCAATTGTATATTTTATAGTGTTCTGTCAAGTGTATTTTTAAACATTCTGAACGTTTCCATCATTTCCTTGAGAGACAAGAGTCCTTTTTCTAATAGCTCTCCTCATCATGAATTCCTCACTTTTCATTCTAAAATGCCTTTCTTTTCATTGAATTGCTTCTCTGATGTTTCCTATACTTTTGACATAGGATTGATTGATACTGGTTTATTCCTTTCCTGATCCTTGATCCTATGAAAATGCATGTGCTGTTTTCTATCTTATAAGATATTTTAATAGGGATACACATCTTTTGGTTGATTGACCTTTGATGTGTATATATTTGTCTTAACCCTCATACATTTTATTTGGAACTCCCCTCAAGTTTTTGTTATACACAAGCATAGTCAGTTTTGAAACCTCTCGATTTCAGCTTTCTTATCATTACATAAAAACTTAAAATTGGTATATTTGGCTGGACAGCCAAGTCTGTTACCCAGGTCCCAAATTAACTATATGCCACGGGCTTGGAAGCACTTAAGCTGGCTCTTTGTGTGGCCCTTTGATATTATTACCTCTGATGCAAAATTGTCAATGCAATACTCCTGCTTCCAGAATTAGCTCAGTTTCACTTGAACTTAAAAAATGCTTGAAATCAGTAAGACCAGTGCTGCATTAAAAGTAATATATTTTGTTGGACTTCGGCTAATTTTGTGCATTGAGGTTTCTTTGTGTTATGTTCCTAAATGTAAATTTTGGAGTCCTTATCATTATTCACATATCCCAGTCCTGCAGTGCCCCAGGTGATGGAGAGATGACAGTGCTGTGCTCCTTGGAGACCTGACAGAGCAAAACAATCTGCTGAGAGTCCCATGGTCGCTTTATTTTTTGGTTCTGTGTTTAAGTGCTGCAATTCCCAATGGCCTGAGGGCATTTTATATAGTTAATGTAATATGTCATGCAGAGATTTTCTGCTCTGTAAGTTCTTTTCATCAGAGATATTTTCAACTTTAAAGAGCTACAACTTTGAAATAATTATTAGGTATTTTATAACATAAACACATCTTAGGATAATAAGACTACCTGTAAGTATATTCTACAAAAGAAATGTTCAACTATATTTAGTGGATTTTCCGAAAACCTGGTGGAAGATATAGGTTGCTATGTACAGTATGTGATGATATCTTCCAGAAATGAGACAAAATAATGCATATTGCAATGTTTTGTGCCATATTGGTACACCTAAATGTTTATATTAATACTTACAGAGGAACAGCAATTTAGAGATTAATTTAATCGATTCAGTGATGTTCACTGAGCAATATTCAGTAATTTTTACAAAGCTTTACACTATGTATTCTGAGGAACGTTAGAATGTTAGTTGTTTACAATGATCTACCAGGACAAAACAAGGTACTATTTTATGGATCCAAGTCAGAGATAACATCCTTGTTCTGAACAGCTGCAAATCTGTGTTTCAGAAAAAATGTGTACTTTGGTGGTAAAGAGGGTGATGATGATGATGAACAGCAGGAGTAGTAGTAGTATTTTCAGTACACTAGACAAATGCCAGACACAAGATATTCCTTAAAACAATTACTATACAAAGGGGAGTGTGCCACACCACTCTGGTTATTGTAATTAAAGGGAAGGGTTAAGAACCATAAAAATGTAGAAATTCTCATGGAAAATGTACAAATCTGTTGTGTGCAGTGACAGCTCTTAAATAACTATTGAGAGCTGACTTTATAAATGTATAGCAGGAGTAGAGGGAAGAGAAGGCTGTAATGTATATGCCATACAGTACAAATACTGCTGTAAAGTCATTGCCTGAAAATTGATCAAATAAAAACAAAAGAATGTGCTAACTTTTGATCTTTTCCATATAGATCTAAAGTCATGATCAATTGGTTTCAGTAGGTTCTTTGAAATCACATAAGGGTTCATGTGTGCCAAGTTTTATATGAATCACATGATAAGGTCAAGAAACACAAATTCCAAAGCTGACTTTATATACCCAGTCAACATATGACTGCGATACCACAATACCATATGTTGACTATAACAGTGAGTATGTAAATCCTGTTCCTGAAAGGAATTAATTGAGTAAAACTCAAAGCAATTTTAGCAGCTTTTAATTTACTGAAAAGGAGAGAATAGCTTCAAGAAAATCTCCTGAAGTTGCTAAGGATGAGACAGACATTCAATAATTAACATAGCAGACTCAATAATAAACAATGATTGATTATTTCTAATTTAAGACTGTAATGCCAGAATTGAGAACTCTCATAATGAAGGTCACAAGTCCCTAAAGATTAAAAAGGCTTTTTACACTATTGTTTTTGAAATGTGTGATACGTGGAAAATGAAGACAAGAACAAGACTTGGATGGATTTAATTTTAATGTACTGTTGTTGTATTACAGACTGATCAAAGCAGCACAATTCAAGGTGGTGCCCAAGAATAGCTGCTGATTAGCTATTGAGTGAAACTCCAAAGGGAATGATACAGCTGCACTGTTGTCATGCTCTGTTCCTGAGATCTCATAACATTTTGGTCTTTTTGCCTTTATAATTTACCTTTCCATTATTATTTTCTCTACTGAGCAATTGCAATACAAGCCAGTAGCAGGTTTTGAGCACAGATTCTCTTATAAGGAGTCCTTAAGTGTCATTTCTTAATCATTAATTAAAACTAAATTGTGTGCTATTTATAGTCATCTTGATTTATTGATGTATTTTACTCATATTTTACTTGGTATTTTTGTGTTTATTCTAAATTTTGTGTAATCAGAGCTTTGCCCTCTTGCCCACATGTGCATGCATTATTCTACACATGCGCCAGTCTGTAGGCACAAATGCTATGTAAACCAGTCATGTTAGCTATATTATTTACCATATTACATTTAAAACGTCTTCATTTTGTCTAGTTTTGGTATGTAGCATTTTGTTACGTATCGTATTCCTAGAATATAATTAATGGCTATGATGATTATCATCTGTAGATCCTGGGAAGACTCTACCAGAAGCTCTGGATTATTGCAAGATTTGGTTGCAGACAGTAGCAGGAGAGGTCGATGCTAAAAGTGGTATTCCACCTCCTCTTATCACTGTGCAAATTAAAGATTTCCTTAATGGACCAGGTAAGCACTGCACTTTAATCTCTCTTTTCTGATGTAATCTGTTTGTAGATGTGCACACACAGACACAGGATGGGGCCCTGAGCAACCTGATCTAGTGGAAGGCGTCCCTGTCCATGGCAGGGGAGTTTAAAGTAGATCAGCATTAAGATCCCTTTTAACCCTAATTATTCTGTGATTCAATGATACTAGCCAATCAGGAAAGTATTCCTTGCTCATGAATGTGAGAGTTCCCTCCAGCAATTACCCTGAATTAAAGCGAAAGTTGGGGAATGGGTAGTCCTGGACCAGTCATTGGTTTAAGGTCTAATTATTAATTTTCTTCCCACAGTAAATTTAGAAAGGCTGAATTTATCAGATTTCCAGCAGAATGAAACCCACCTGCCTCTAGTCCTAGAAAACTGAAATTTTATTGCAGTTATATTTAGAAAAAAATATTTTGTAATGTTTCTGAAGATTTTTCTAAGCTGTCTTCTCTTGGGTTCTTTGAAATCTGGATACCTAGCACTAGAAATTCCAATCACCCAACATGTTGATACTGTAAAATTTTAAAATTATTGATATAATATATCTTTAATTAATGTAAGTGGTGTAGTGTAGAGGTTTTTTAGCATTTACATTACATACTATGACTAAAAGTTCCACTCCTAGAGCATCAGAAACTCCTCCAAATTGCATTCTCTATTTTGTTAAGTATGTATTTATAGCTACATTACAATGTAAAATAATTGTATATATAGTGAAAGTTGGAAAATACATCATAACTATTTTCTCATATGCATATTTGTTATAATTTTTTCAATTATTTAACTTATTTTTTTACCCTTAATATCCTTACTTCACACAGCACAGAGTGAGCTGTTGTCAGTCATTTAGTGAGCAGCTCTTCAGTACTGGATTTTCCTCTTTGTTCAGTTACCTCTTCATACAGTCTTACAGCCCACTATCTAGTTCTGGATCTACAGCAGGATTACCTTTGCATTCCTTGCTGCTGTAGCATCTGAGCACCACAGAAATACTGATTTACCTGCACAACCCTCACGTGGGTGATGGAATACTCTGCCCTTGCCATTTCACAAGAAAACAACCGAGGCACAGGGATATTAAAGGTTTTCTCATTATATTAAGGTTAGCAATTTAAAACAAACAATTTCATTTTCCAAAGTGCTTAAAAATATAGAATTTTATGTTGGAAACACAGCTCATATTGTCTTTGGGTGAAGCAGTAACCACTTCTGAATATCAGAGCCCAAGACATCAAATTGAGTAAGCAGTGAATGAGACACACATATTTGACCCCTGACTACAAATACTGAGGTTAAGTACCTTGAAAAGCATTTTTTGCACAAAGGCAGAAGTCTCAAGGAAACAGTAAAGTATGTGAACAACCTCATCATTGACCCTTCTTTTAGTTTTCTATACTCTCTTAAAGACATTTTAGAGAAGACTTTTAAGACCACTTGACAACACAGAGCTTTTGTTACATTGATCTGTATTTGGCTACATTAATAGGCCTCTGAACCTTGAGACCTACTGCATGTTCTACTTCCATTTGAGGGAAAAAAAAGGTTAATTGATAGTAACAATGGATTTTCATTCTAATCAGGAACAGCAAAAGAGGGGTAAAGATATTTACTGTCAGGGACCTTTTGATCACTGTTGCCAGAATGGTTTTCTTTTAACCTTCTTCCCTCAGTTCTTTTATGTCCTCTGTCCCCACATTTGTCAGGTTTCCATATTCCCAGACCCTTCATCTGTGCATTCCACTTCTCTCAAGGTTCTCACTGTAGTTTCCTGGCACAGCCTTTACATTTAATTTATTACACACCTGAGGGTGTTTCCCTGATGCTGTCCTGTCAGTAGGACAGATTCCTAACTAAACTAGCAAACATGGAAGTTGGTACCAGCTTACAAGGTATATATTCACAAGTAGTGTAAGTGTCCACCCCAATTTCAACAATTCAGTTGTATCTTACATTAGTGTTAAATCTCTCCCCTCCATAGTGTTTGGCTGAATAGGGAACTGGAAAACCATAAATTAATGCATCATAATCTTCATTCTGTTTGTTCTTGCAAAACATTTAAAACTTCAGAGATTTCTTCCAGGGGCTATTCTTAGCCAAAAGGCATTTTTTTCATCATCTTTTTGCTGCTAATTGGAAATATAATTACACATGACTCAATGGTAATTTCTCTGGATTTTAATGAAGTGTTAGCCAGTGTAGTATAACAAAACAGCTCCGCCTTCCCTTGCAGATTTTTCTAACCTCAGCCGTTACCACTATGAGATCCTCTTCGAATAAACTAACCTAACCTTTACCAAGAAACCTTCCTTGGGGGATGGAAGTTTCATTGGATGAGTAATGGAAGGCTCATTCTGCATGTGATTGCGTCAGAACAGCACATGCAAAGAGTTACAAGAGCTTGACAGCTCCTCAGCAGGCTACTGGAAAATGAGTTACTAACTCCCCTGCGGGACAAGAAGTCCCCTAACCACAGCTTCTTCCAGGGTGAGGTAGCTTGGCCGTCAGCAGGCCTGGAGAAAGTGTTACACCACCAGATCCTAACTCAGCTGGCAGTTGTTCTGCGAGGACTAGAACCTCGGCAAAACTCCCAAGAGCTCTTGCAAGGTCAACAAACAGTATGTGTGATGGGAGACAGCTTAGCTAATAAATTGAATAAATAAAGGCACTGCTGGAGTAGAGTTATGTTGCAGGCCTTGAAGACTATTATTTTTTGGTGAATATCTGGCAAAGAATTTTGCTACTAAGTGACCTTTTTTTTAATGACATAGTGTGTGTGTATTTTCATAGTCGTTTATGTATATGTGGTTTATAACTGCAGTAAGTAAATTGCTGAAAGGCATTGAATGTACTAGTAGGTGCTGCCTATTGGTTATAGATGATCAACTGTTCTGAAAGGTCAGCACATTTTTGAAAGCTGTGCCTATGCAGACATACAGTTGGGATAACTATACAGTTTTCTGTCTAGATTTTAAGTGTTCAGAGCTCAGTGTTTTAATTGTAATGCAGTTTTTCTTTCAGAATACATCATTGGTGTGCTGAGGTTAAATTTCAAATATAAGAATCAAACATGCCTATATTTTATAATGCAAAATACTATCGAGCAGTTGACAGAAAAAAATCTGCAAGTGGTTCCCAGTGTTTGCTGTGTTAGATAAAACCAGTGCTCCTTGCAAATAGTTTGTCAGCTGAAGTAGATAAGTAGATAGTGTTCCACAGAAAAATCATGTGGTTTCACCACACAGGAAACCAGGTTGTCAGTCTATATTAGCTTGGAGATCAAAAAACTACAGCAAGTAGCTAAACTTGGAAACCACTAATTAAATGAGAATAACAGGATATATTAATGCACTTCTTGCCACATGAGTTGATTATTTTGTACATTTTTGGCAACTAAAGAAAAATTATATTTCTTCCAGATTTAAGGTAATAGGATCCTAGGAGAAATAAGCATTCATCATCAGGCCTGTGGGAACAGACCTCAACTTTAACCCCACAATGTATTAAAGGACTATTCTTTCTCTTTCTACAGAAACTAATTATTCAAAATTTTTAAAATTCCATTTACATCACTTTACATGACCCTCTATCTTTTGTATTCGGCCTGTAACTGGATTGTACATCTAATTCTTGTCTAATACTTGGAAGTGAATTATTTATTGCTTCAGCATTAGATATAATTCATTAGGTGAGGAACAAATATGACCATCTTGTTTTAATAGGTTTTTAAAAATTATTGTCTTTACCTTCTAGTCCTTTTTCTGGATTTTTTTTTAAATAACCTTTCTTAGCTCTAAAATCTGTCTTTTTGATGTCTTTCTGGATGCAAATGATACAAAACATGTTATGAAGTACAGCATCATACCAATTGCCTTAAAATAATTATACATGCAAATTATAGGTGTTTTATACTGAAAATCCTCTTTCCCCAGTAGTTTCTTGGGAAGGCATTGGGTTAGATGTGCAGTAATGTAGTAATTCACCTTTACAAATAATTCCTGCAGAAGACAATATCCAAACAAGCTAAGAAATGTTGTGTCCCACTGAAAGGTAAAGTGGGGACCTGGTGGGTTTCTCTTTCATGCCAGTCCCTGCACTCACGATTTGGGCAGCACGAGGGGCACGGCAGTGGATCTAGGCTTAGGCATAAAAAGTGAGGATCAGAACTGCGCCACGCCACTCTCTCCAGCCTTTTTTCCCACTGTTTGCAGAGGCAACAATTGTATCCATTACCAAGGTCAGTGGTTTGGAGAAACCTGGAAAATAGCAGCTACCAGAAACCCACTAGAATAATATCTCCAGCAGGTGATAGATTAGTTGGAACAAATTGGAACCATTGCACTTCAGCAATCCTGGTTTCTTTCAAGCTGTTTTAAAAATGTCGTCATTTTAATACACAATATCAGCCCTGCGGAACAGTCCACAGCAGGTTAATTTGAATCATATGATGTATCACTGCCCTCAGCTGACATGAGCTCCGTTCCATGTGTGAAGCCATAATAAATCCATTCCCAACCGAGGCAAATTCCCTGTGAGAAGGTGAACTAATCCAGGCCTCACACTGGCATGTTAGCCCTCCGTAATTGAAAGCAGGGCCACCTGTTCCCAGCACAGTTAGCCTATAGAGAGAAAATTAGCATTAGATCAGATACTTAATATATTGAAAAATCATTCATACTACTTGCAAGTTCAGCTGTGGGCTGCTTAGCATGACATCATATATAAACCTAGGAATGTGCCCACTTGATCCCAGTTTAACAGTTTTGTTAACCATGGTGTTTGTTAACTTTGAAAGGAGAATTTTTTGATTTAATGAGAGCTGACACGTGAGAAGGGGAACTAGCCAGGGTGCAGACTTTTCTAATTAACTCTGGGTCATTTGCAAAACTTTTGAGCTTTCTAGTAGGTTTTTTTTTCCCTTTGCTCTTTTACAAACAAGTTTTTAAAGCACTGACACTGTAGCCATGAAATTATATTTATTTGATTAAGAGGGCAAAGAGAAATATTCCAAACAGGTGTACCAAGCTGTAGGTATTGCTTTGGATTTGACACATCTATTGTCTGTAATATCAGTGTAATAATGGGTAAAACTATCAAAGCACCTTTTTAAAAGCAGTGTCTACAACACTTACTTTAAATTTAATTTCTTATATTACTAAGTACTGAATATGAAAACTGCACACTGAAGCCATATGGATAAGTTATAAAATATTTTCTTATAATCTTTTTTAGTGTATTGGCATTCTTTTAACACTTATTTCAAACATTGCCTCAATTTTCTGAAAACTTTTTTTAATGTGTGTCTTAATATAGATGTATTATTCAGCAGCTAAGCAGAAAATAGAGAGTTAGTATTTATGGGTTCTTGTCTTTTCCACAAATGTGCTCCATGACCTGGAACAATTTATTTTGTCTCACTGTATTGTGCTTCATCTTCCCTGACTCTCTGTTGAGAGAGTTAATGTTTCCCTTAGCCAGGGTTTTCCGTTCATGATAGTGCCTCCCGATGCCCCCATTATAGGTTTTGGCCTCACCATCCAGCCCTTGACACACTTCTGAGCTGTATTTGGTAGCTGCACGGTTGCTTAATTTCAGTCAGCATCTACTGAATAGCAGTAACCCTCCATTGTTTATTAATGGTATCTTTGGTCTTCTTGACCTGCAACAATTTATCTCTGTTTACCTGTGACAGTTTTACAAAATGGATAGAATTGCATCACTCTGAGCCTTGTCTGAAATCTCAAAGCTGGGCCCTGGCTAGCTGGAGCAGTTCATGTCTAAGTGTCACCTTCACGTAATTGCAATGCCACACTAGGTCACGGAAGGAGGTGTTGATACCACTGGGAGCTCCCAGCATGGCTCAGGCTGATTCAGTTCCCTGGGGATTGTAGTTTGCCATATTGGCCTTAGAGAGCTGCTCCTGTGGGGCTGCAGCACGCAGACTGCAGTAGGTAAATAGTGAGCAGTGACTACCAGGCTCTTCTAGGCTAACTGGCATCTGTCTCACAGAAGCAGAATGCAAGATGGACTGCAGATGGCCTCTGAAGCCTTGTCTCAAGTTTCTTCCTCATTTTCCCTTGATCCAAATTGGGAATGATGAATTAGAGGATAAAAACAATTCATTTGGATTCTTCTTGCTTTTCAATTTCTCTTAATTTGTGTCTCTTTTGATGCCTGACCAGAGACAATTGAGAACAGTACAACTAGTCTTTTCTTTACATGTCTCTTTCCTATTTTATAAATTTAATTTTTGCAATTCAGCCATTACCCTGTTCTGAAGGGCCACCCTGACTCCAAATCAGAATCAGGGCTCAAGATTACCTTTACCTTCCTCAGATTTCCTCTGTTTAAACTCCCTACATCAGGACGGGTAGCTGAGGGAGAAAGAATATCACTGTTGGTAAAATGTTTCATGCCACGTCTGCTCCTCTCCTGTTTAGGACTGGGAAATTAAATCATCTTAAGATTTTAGGATAAGTAGTAGTTTCTTCTACAGAAGTGCTGTGTATTGAGAAGTTTAATATTTTACAGCCTTCTTGGGGTAGGGGAGAGAGCGAGATCCATGTCCAGCCTCAAGGAGAAAGACTTGGCCTTTTCTGTATTAGCTATGAGAAATAAAAGATCCACTGCTGAATGAGGTTTAGGGAAAATGAACAAATTCTTAGAAAATGGCATATTTTTCTCTCTCAGACTTCAACATTTCTGTCTTTGAAAAGATCTTATAGTCTTATAAATGGTAGAATCATTAAGGTTGGAAAAGACTTCCAGGATCATCAAGTCCAACCTTTGAGCACCACGATGGCAACTAAACCATAGCACTAAGTGCCACATTCAGCCATTTCTTGAGCACTTCAAGGGATGGTGACTCCACCAGTTCTCTGGGCAGCCCATTCCAATGCCTGAATGCCTTTTCAGTGAAAAAATTCTTCCTGGTGTCCAACCTGAACTTCCCCTGGCACAGTTTGAGGCCATTTCCTCTTGTCCTGTTGCTGGTTGCCCGGTAGAAGAGGCCAATCCCCACCTGGCTCCAACCTCCCTTCAGGAAGTTGTAGAGGGCACTGAGGTTCCCCCTTGAGCCTCCTTTTCTCCACCTCTCTCAGCTGCCGTTCTTAAAATTTATTCTGCAGACCCTTCCCCAGCTCTGTTGCCCTTCTCTGGACACACTCCAGCACCTCAATGTCTTTCCTGAACTGAGGGGCCCAGAACTGGACACAGCACTCGAGGTGTGGCCTCACCAGTGCTGAGTACAGGGGACAATCACTGCCCTTGTCCTGCTGGCCACACCATTGCTGATCCAGGCCAGGATGCCATTGGCCTTCCAGGCCACCTGGGCACAGCTGGTTCATGTTCAGCTGCTGTTGACAAGCATCCCCAGGGTCCTTTTCCAAGAAGCAGCTTTCCAGACACCCTTCCCCCAGCCTGTAGCGCTGTATGGGATTGTTGTGACACAAGTGCAGAACATTTTGCCTTATTGAGCCTCATAGTCTTGGCCCATTGATCCAGCCCTATTCAGCTTATGCCTAATTTCCATAGCGTTTACTTTCTGGTATTTAAGATTAAGAAAATACAATGGTAGTTTATTACAGAAATAGTATCATAGAAATAGTAACAGAATAGTAATAGAATATCATAGAAATAGTAACATTGTGTACCCTAACTTATGGCATATATTAGAATAAGCCCACTGACTTCAGTAATAGCTGGAATTTATCTGGAGCAACATGCTAGGAGCTCTTGTTATTTTTGTGTTGCATATTCATCCTTAGCCCTCTGACTAAAAAGTCCTTTTGAGTAATATCATTAACCCAAGTTCACAGATGAAAATTATGTCTTCCCAATACAAATTTGAATGTTATGGAGAACAAGGGTAAAATACTCATAACTCTGAAATTTTTTATCTGAAGCTCTAAGTAATAAAATGACAAAGAAAGAAATTGTTTCAGACAGAAATTTCAGAACGCTGCTCATAGGTTTTCTTTTATAGTTGTTATGATTTAGTTCAAACAGGCCATATTGAATCCATTGGGTTTTTTGTAATAGATTTCAAAATACATAATAAATGTAAGTAATATGATGACTAATGGGTCAAGTGAAGTTGGAACTTTTTAAATGAGAAAATAGCTGGAAACGGTTTTCAGGAAACTATTCCAGTTGATTTTTGGTCCCCCACAAGGTGTACATTAACATAAAACTCCGTAGAATCGCCTCTGGGACCTGAATTCCCTCTCTGATTTCATTATTCCAAAGTGTTTCTTTTTCCTCCACTGTTAAGTCATCTCCTGGTGTAGTGGGAGCATATAATAAGTGTAATTTATTTATATTTATCTAATCTCCTTTTAACTCACTAGTTATTTCATCATTCTGTTTCCTAGTAGCTGTTCAGAAAGTTGTAAAGCCTAATTAGAAACTAATAATTGAAATACATGGATTTACTGGGTAATCTAAAGAGATGTAGTGAAGAAATTGAGGGAGAGAAAGAGCGACTCAAATTCTGCACTCAAATGCTATTAAAAAATACTTTGATACCATCTAGTTCAGTTTCATTTAAACATAACAGAAATAACTCACTTGATGCAATCTATTTGCAAGCACAATAATTTTTTCACTTTTTATTTGCTGGAAATAGATAACACCTGGCAAAACAAGTTATTGCTAATACGTCTTAAATCTAAAGAATGCGTTAGGTTATAATTTTGGTAGCCAGTCACTAGTAGGCAAAGGAGAGGCTGATGTAATTGAGGAGTTAAAGGTGGCTTTGAGCTACCTTCTGCTCTGTCTTGATTGTGATGTAATTTTGGACAATTCAAAGAGTTAGTTGAGTTACAGGAAGACTGTGTTTTCCTGTGGGTACAGAATCTGCACAGTGTTATGTGCTGTTTTTCCCAAGGTGTTTAAAATAATAAAATAAAACTGTTACACTTGGAATTTGCACCCCAAAAATTTTATTCCAGTTGAATCCAGGTGCTTCTTAAATTTTAAATCTCTTTTTAGCCCATTTTGAATGTCTGGTGAAGCTGCTGAACATCTATCTTAATCAACTTCTTTAAATACCTCTTCATATTTCATCATTTTCAGTGTCCTGTCCATAACTTAAATATATTTTCCTTAGAAAGAATGTTAAAGTTTCTTTTACATTGCTAAGGATAAAGTGTAAAAGAGGTCAAAGAATAAAGATTGCTCAATTGTGTTGTTTTTTTTTTCTTTTTGAATGTTTTACTTAAAGTGCCAAAGAATCTCTTTACATAATCTTTAACCAGTTGTAAAAATAACCTATATCATTATGAGATAGTTAAAATATTTGCAGTGAAGGTTCCAAAGTTACATTTTCTGCAATTATGCTTCTGGCTGCCATCACATTCTGTCAGGGCTGATTTACTGGATAATAATAACTTCATACAAAACTTTGTCACGTTATCAGTCATGACAAGATTTTTCTGTGTGCCGTATACAGTTTCCAAACAGAAAAGAGGGAAGTCATTTGCATTTCTCTGGTGTCCTGGTGTCCTTTTTTTATTGCCTTCTTGGATGAGTGGCCAAGAGCAGTGATAAAGCACAGGCCCAGGTGTCTGTATGTTCCACGACTGAGCTGCACCAGCGCCCTGAGTCTTCTCTGCCCTCGCCTGAGGAAGCCCCAAAAAGAGCCTCTGCCTTTGTGTTCATCTCCTTTTCAATCTTTTGCATTCAGTTTGCTCTTTGGGTTAAGCCCTTGACACCTGTTGTGTCAACTTATGTCTCTTTTTGGGTTTCAGGGAAGTTTGTTGGTTTTTTTCCCTCTTCTGGGCTATATTACCATAGGAAAGTGTTGGCCATTGGATGTGCATTAGACAAAGCAGTTAGATGTGAAAGTTGCCATACCAAAGCGTAAGGGTTCTCCTTTACTAATTTAGAAACTTAATTATTTAGCAGAAACAATACATATCATCTATTCTATTTTACTCCTTTATTAGTACATTACTAAGGGAGAAATTTAAGTTGATAAGGCAGTTTGGTTAGGTTTTTTTAACATTTCATTTTAAAAACACTACTCTTCCTTTGAGTATTGTAAATAAATTAATGTCATAATGTCACATGGGTCTCTACTTTCTCCCTAACTCCTTTCTCTATTCAAAGGAAGGAGAGGCCCAATGATGTCTGCAAAAAAGGCAGGCAAATCTTGGGATATTCCTAGTGCCAAGAGGGGAGGGGAGGGGAGTTTTTCCAAAGTGTTGTGACATTTTTCTTCCCATGGTTTTAATTAAAAATGTCAGTGCATAAGTATTTTGAAAAATCTTCCAAGTTGATCTTGTGTGGTTTTGAATGCCTGAAAATCTTCACAGAATCACTGAGGCTGGAAAAGACCTCTGAGATCATTGAGTCCAACCTCTGACTGGTCACCACCATGCCAGACAGGCCCTGGGACTAAGTGCCAGGTCCAGTTGTTTCCTGAGCACCTCTGGGGATGGTGACTCCACCACCATCCTGGGCAGCCCATTCCAGTGTTGAACAACCCTTTCCAATCCTGCTTTCTTCTAATGCCCTAAAGCTTCCTAGCTTTGATACTTGCCTTTCTACTAGGCTCGCATATTAGCTATTGCTATTGCAAACTGTTTTGCCAGTTCCTAGTTCAGTGTGGAAGGCTTTCAACACAACAGAAAGAATTTTCAGAAAAGTTTTAATTAAAATTCTAAATTATGGTTAAAAATAGGTTTTCAGCCTTAAATTTCAGTTAGCTATAGCTTGTGGTGTATTGCCGACATTTTTCTAAGGTTTTTTTTTGTTGTTTTTTTTTTTTAAATTCAGCTATGACAGATCTTACATGGCCATTAATAAATTTCTCTTATCTTTGTAGGAAATGGGCCAGATATTTTTGGGGGGAGGGGATCAGAAAAGTACTTTGTCATGTGCCTGTGAGTCTCTGAAGTCAGTAAAAATCTGTGCTTAAAAGCAGCTCTGAAATTCTGCCCCTGCAGCCCTTTACTGTTGGTGAAAAAATTTATCTAAAGAATGGGAGAATCAAGCTCGTTAGCTTGCATCAATGTTAAGAGTAAGATGTGATCCTGGAGAACTTGAAACTAGTTTTGATTAAATATTCATTAATCTGTGTAAAACCTTCAATAAACAATGTTTCCTGTATATATTTATAATGAAACTCAAAACTAAGTAGTGCTGTTTGAATGTTTTATCTGGTTTAGATATATGCACAGAATTTTAATCTCTTTTGGTTCATGGGGTTGGGGCAGTGGCAATCAAACAACAAAGGGAAAAGCACACTTTTCCCCCTAACCAGAATAGCTGTCTCATTTCTGGTCAAAAACTAAATTTGAAATGAAAAATCCTAAAAACTAAGTTCAAAGTTATATTTCTGTAAGGAATTGTTATATGCTGATACTGCAGCACAGACATAAATTTTAGCCTTCATAAAATGCTGCTTCCTGTCTGTGAAATAATCTTGGTAATTCCTACATCTCAGCTACTAAGATATCACAGTTTACAATGATGTTCATATTAGCTGTGATTCCTAAAAATTCTGTGAGCCTTTTAGTAGTCTGAGAAATACCAAAATCCTTTTTGGTAAGGAGATGAAAAATGTTTTTAAAATAATCATGTTATTTTTTAAAAAGTTTAAAACCAATAAATTATTCCAATCTCCCTGGAAAATGAAGAAATCTAAACATTCCTCAGTTTTTGTATTTGCTTTTTATTTCACATTTCATTTTGAAAATACATTGAAGACTTCTGCATATGAGCTGTGTAGGAAACAACAGAATACACATGTTATTCACTCATTTAAATGTGTTGAAAGTGTTCACTGTTGGCTTTGGAGTTTAGTCAAATAGTTCTTCTGGATCTAAAACTCAAGAGAATGTGAAGTATATTTTTATTCTGACACAAAAGAACTAATGTATCTACCCTCCTACACACTCAAATAAATTGTGTGTCTTTGAGATAGCTGTGGTGATCCCTGGGAAGAAACAAGGAGATAAGATCCACATTGTGCTATGTTTTTTTCCTTTAAAACTATATGCAGTGAAGGTTGCTTATAGTATTTTTCATTATGCTTTAATTCAGATTTATTCCTAAAAATATTGTTTTGTTATGTTTTAACATTGATTCAGTCCTTTTAATGAAACATGGTGGAAATACAGTGGAAAAGCTATTTCCACTCAACGCCTAATATTTGTACACAGCTTGAATAATTGCACTACAGCTTCTCTTATTCCTTTTTCCGATTCTCCCCTACAGCTGACATAAATGTGGACATATCAAAACCTTTGAAAGCAAATCTCAGTTTTGCCAGACTTGACCAAATAAACCTGTTCCTGAAGAAAATCATAACCACAAACGATTATGAGCCCAGGAAGGAGGCTGCTCCATCAGCTGGCATTATTCCCGATGAGGATGTCGCTTCGATATCCAGAAACCCCAGCACAAAGGACTTTCTACCTGCAGTGCACACCAACGCTGTGCAAAAGGCTTCAGTGCAAGAAAACTTGTGGGAAGCCCTTTCCTGCTTCCAGAAAATTTCCCTTCACACCGTTCAAGTGGTTGTTTTGATGGAAACCATCCCACATCCCAGTAAACCTTGTTTGTTAGTCTCTTTCTCAAACCTCAGTGGGAGCCTGAATATTAAAAGTGGACATAAGACTGCAGGTAAGAGGTTTTTTTTTTAAAAGTTGGAAGTGCTACTGGTTTGTCTAAATGGTGGTCTAGTGACTTCCAAACTGTGGGGCATTGCAGGGAACTGCTCTAGCCAACATCATAAATCCACAATAGAAAATACCAAATCCCTGATAGACTCCGTTACCTGAGCTTTCCTTTCAGTGAGGCAGCACCCAAGAATGATTAATTTTGTAGTTAATATACCCTAGCTTGTAATTACTAATTTATTGATGGAATTCTGGCTGAAATAGTGGTTACGAGAACCTCTCCTCTGGTATTCTGATAATTTAGCACATAATTCAAAGGACAAAATTTTGACAGTTTTCACTCTATAACTAGATTTTCTTGTTAGGACTTTTGTTTCTGTCTTTAAAAAATGTAAAAATAATTGTTCAGAGCCCTGGCAGGTGCTACTATGTAAATATTGGGTCATGCTGTTATTCTCCTCCAGACTTATGAAGTTTTCAAGCTTTAATGTTTCCTCTGCACACCTGAGAGTCATACAGGGAAAACAGGCACTCTGGCCTCATTACTGAAGCACTGCAAAGAAACTTTACACCACGGGTACAATTAACCAGATACCAGAGGCTCATTTAGAAATGAAGATATTTTGAGTGTCATTGAAAATTGTTTTATTAGTATTGCAATAAAATTAATAAAATGGTGTATTTCCATGGTGTGGAGATGAGCCAGATGTAGGTAGTTGGCAGAGTGGATTGTGAGGTAAAATGGTCTGTAGCTGAAAGGAACAATTTTTGGCCAAATAAGGTGGTGATTTATTTCTTTTTCATCAGAAATATTTTTCCTCAGGCCAGCAAGTTTCAGTTCTTCTTTATTGTTTTAAAAGTTAAAAATGAAAAATTTAAGGTTCACAGGACATAAAAACCCGTGAAAGTGCTGGGGCCTGAAACTTTTGATTTATCCATAAATAAACAGCAGTGCAAGCAGGAGCAGTGCCTGTGTTCCCATGCTTTTCCATTCAGATCACAACTCTAGCACAGAAGGCACTGCAACTGAGTAAAAGCCTTTATAATGTGCTTTAAACAGTTGTAGTTTTGTTTCTGTGTAATAATCCTCCTTCCTCCCATCAGTTCGCCTCTATCATTTGTGCATTATCTGTCCCACGGTACATTATGGTGTCCTCATCATGCTTCGATATATCAAAGCCGGGCCGCTCTGTCACTGCGCTGTAAAGCAATTTGGCAAACTCAGCTCTGTATATCACTTACCCTGGAGTTTTTCATCCTCCCAGAAGGAGGACGTACCTTGCCTTGCATGTTAAGCCTCAGAAAGGTTTTCAGCTACAAAGTTCTGTTTCTTCATTCTTCTGGCAGTCTGAGGAAACCAATCTTTATTTTACGCATTACAAGCCATATGTGAATCTTCAGTATGGTCATACTCTGGCAGGCGTTGTGAAATAAAGCAATACTGATGTTGAATCTAATGAAAATGGACATTAGTTATTCTATATAAAGAACGTTCATAACCAGACAATTAATAAACATCAACAGACACTTTCCACATTTCTTTCCAGTTAAAATTGCTTTATCTCTACTTTATAAAAAGAAAAATACATTTGCATGAGGTTTGACATACTATTGTAATGGTGCAGTAAATTAATTTTAAGTTTTAATAAGAGCGAAAGGCACACTTCCACAAATCTGATTGAAATTGTCAAAAAATCTTATAAGAAATTGCTTGTATTTTTATTTACAATTAGTGGTCTGAATTTAAAGTGCTGATAGAAACCAAAGTGGAAATAAGAACTTCAGGAGAGAAGATAAAATACTCAGTGTGGGGGAAATGGTGTTATAATCTTGTGTTAAAAATAGTTTAGAAGAATACCACAGTTGCTAACTAGATTTGTTTAATTATTACAAAGAAATTATGCAAGCTAACTCAATTTTAAAAGGTTTGTAGCTGTGTCTTGAGAGGAAGGAGCATTTAAATATCTCAGTTCTTCTCTACTTTTCTTTTTATAAAAGCTTTTATAGATACACCTTTTGAGCTGAACAGGGTTAATGTCAGATTTTTTTTTTTAATAGAATGAAAACTAATACGTGAATACTTCACTGTGTCTTTGATTTTACAGTCA
Organism: Acanthornis magna; assembly: GCA_036785705.1. Taxonomy (NCBI): domain Eukaryota; kingdom Metazoa; phylum Chordata; class Aves; order Passeriformes; family Acanthizidae; genus Acanthornis; species Acanthornis magna. The sequence goes on along the minus strand of JAWUZG010000071.1, from coordinate 3,662,339 downwards.
AATAACTATTGTGACCATCTGCAGCAGCTGCATTTTACGAATTATTTGCTGAACCAAGCTAAGAGCAATGACAAAAGTAGTCATCTCAGATGTACTGTTAAAAGAGAGGAAGAAAAAGGAGCATTGCTTGCCTTTTGTACAGTATGGCCATCTGCTGTACAGATGTTATTATATAGAATGACTTCAGATACAATAATTGTAGAAAATTTTCATTAAAACCTCAACAATTTGCACTTGTTTACTTGAATCTGCATAACTCCCCAGTGAGACAACACAATACGCTTGGGGTTTCTTTGGTTCTCACTAGCTTACTCTTTGATCCTTTTTGATGTGCTGACTTTAATAAACATAGTTAAAAACACTGTTCAAAAACATCATGGAAAAAACTACAAAGGAACAATTATAGCAGTAGAAACTACTCTAATCCCTTACTTACGCAAGCTATTTTTAGTGAAATATGGTTTTTTACACGTTTTATGTGGCAGTGTTTTATAAACAGTGTAAACGACCCCTTTTCCAGATGAGTTTTAATGCAGGAGATGAAGTTGTTTTTTAAGGAATCCTATTTGCTAGGAATTATTGTGCAAAAAAAAACCTCACGAGAATATATATTGTCAGCATTTTTCCTCCCTTATAGGGGCAAAATAAAAGTGCATGACCTTGTGTATTGCTTTCATTTCTTTTTAGCTGAAATTAAGAAAAAAGCTTGCTATCCAACTGGTTTTTTTAATTATCAGTTTTCCCTCTAGACTTTACTGGTTTAATCATGGAAACTAAAGGCATTCTGGTTTCATTTTCCTTCTTAATTTCTTATGAAACAAAAACGTTTTAGCTTCTGAAAAACCGAGGGTCTAATTAGTTGAATGATTTCACTTCTAACAAAATAAATTGTAAGTGTTGAACACTCACACTGCAGTTGGATCAAACTAAAACACCTCTATTTCTATATATCCTGCTGCGCTGTTGTACAACCCCAAACTTTTAGTGTGTCAAGGGACTTCATTTTTTGGACATTTTTCAGGTTTTAATACAACAGTTACTTATAACAACATGGTTACTATTTCTGTTAGAATACTTATGTTCCCCTCTGTACTCATGGTTAAATACTGAGTATTTTGGTTTAGTAAAGTAATACTATTGTAGACTGTGTTGCAGTGTACTGGCACAAAGAGAAAAAATAAAAACCCAAACCAAAACAAAATCCCTTTAAAAAATACATTACCGTTATAAATTTCCTGATACCCTTAAGGGTAGGGCTTTGTTGTACTGATATTCAATAAAACAATTATCTCTAGTAATTTTATATTTTGTGGCTTGGAGTTACAAGTTAAAACTTGTACCTATTTTATACAAGTAAATACCAAGCACTTAGCTTGGCAGCTTATTTGTCCTTTTGATGGAAACCCCAACTCCACAAACTGTTGTTAGACCTGGTTCAGTGATTTTTGTCCTCTGAAGTATGTGGCATCTTCTACAAAGTGGCTAGAGCTCGAGTCCCATGTACCCAGTTAGATCTGAAATCACTTGGTACTGTGCTTGAGCTGTGTCACTCACTCCAGAACTGTCACATGGCATTAAAATTGAAATATAATTTTTAGCAAGAAATACTAGAAAATAGAATGCAATTTTAAACATATGGTTTTCAGTTAGTTTGGGTTTGTTGTTGAAATTAGCACTATCTACCTGCCAAAAGAGCAAATAAATTAGGAGAAGTTGAGGACTACTCTTTCCCCAAAGTGAAAGACAGCAAGAAGCCTGTAACCTCTCAGTGGAGCCTTATTTTACTCTGGCTGGACACGGGAGGGAAGTCTTGCTGCTCAGCATCTGAGCTGAGAGAGTTACGGACATAAAATATTCCAAAGATCATACACAGAATTCCCCAGCCTTTTGTCCCATATGTAGAGATGATTACTTTAGCATATAAATAAGGGGGAAAAAATAAACACTAGTTGAGCCTATGATAATCGCAAGTATTTTTACTATACCTGAAAATAATTACATACTTGAGATACTTTACAGAACTATTAGAAATTAAATGCAGATATGAATTGGTACAGAGCAAAGACCAAACTTCATTTTGGAGTTAACTAACTCTCTCGAGAAAACTCTGCTAAGGCGTTGTCATAGCCTTTGGATGCTGCAGATATGCAAGTTAGACCATGGGGAAATAAAACTTTAAATTAGATATGACTACCTAAAATAATATGCAGCAGTAACAAGCCATTTACAACACCCAGAAGGCGTTTGTTACTTTTAGAAAGAAATATAAACTCTTTCCAACACTTGAACAATAGGAAATTAATTCTCTGTCAGTAAAAGCCAGAGGACAAACTAAATATTTAAATGGCCACTGAGGATTGAGGTGGAAGTGCAGCTTGTAGACAGCTATACAAATCACTAACAAACCTTAATGAGTATTGGGTGTGGGCATCAGGGTCCTGTCAGATTTGACACCATGTCCCAAGTAGCTTAAACCCAACACTCAAGGAAAGGTGGAGACCTCATCAGGTCTCTAACATCTGGGATTTTATTTGTCATTTTGGCATATCCTGCAAGCGCAAAAGAAAGAGTAAAAGGGGATTATCCTGACAATGAAATGAGTTACTGAATCTTGTGATAATGAAAAGCAGAAGAATTCTAATTCCTTTCTATAGTCCCCGAGGTGGAGGTGCGTTTATAGTTCTGCAGGAGTATAATGTAGTGTAGGAGGGAAGAACAGATGGCCTAAAATCCATGAAACAAGACACCATCTAATCCCAGGACTGAGTACCACTATTAATCCTGGTCAGATTCCCTACTGATACTTTGTAATAGGGTTCAGAATTGCTACTGATGAACTAGCATGTTAGCTCCAGGGAGCAAAAAAATTAATAAAAAGTTCTTGTAGGTTGTTTATTCAAGACAGTGTGCACTAATTTTGTAGAACTGCATTTGCAGTTTGAGTAACTCAGCTTTAGAAGTATTTTAGATTAATTTTGATTCAGGACAAATATGGTTGGATTTTTAATCTCTTCAGCTGTTATTGTGAAGTTAATTATGTATTTTTTGAGACTGGAATTTCTTTTGATAGTGGGATCCCAGTGTTGTATGTGGCAGTAGTAGGTGATACAGTAGTTACATGGAAGTCAATTTTATAGACTGTTTACATTCATGAGAAAATAGATATAACTGTGAAAGCTGGATGTTTTCTTTATACATTTATATGCTTTCTGTCATGTTCTTCCGGTTCAATCTTCATTTTTCAGTGTGAGGTACAAAACACAGAGGTTAGACATTAGTGCCAGTCTTAGGGACCAGTTCCTTAAGCGGATTAAATTGTTGACATACTGACATGTTTGTTCTTTTTCTATGTCAAGAATATTTTTATGGGATGGAATCACCACTTGCTGCCCAAACAAAAGGTGCAATTTCTTAGGAAGTTCAGGTTACTGTAGCCACACATTTCCACACGCTGCCTTGTGCTAGCTCAGTTACTCAGGTAGCTGTTCATTGGGTTGAGTCAGGGCACTCATTTGTCTGAAAACTTACCCAAAAATAAAGAAAAGTTTCCAACAAGATTGACTCCTTCAGCTGGCTCACTGGACAGGTACACTCTAATGACCATGCTGGCAAAAAAGAGAATACAGGGAAGTATACAGAGGAGGAAGGATTGAAGGGAGGAGACTGGAATAAGCCTGGACCTGGACTGTCCTTAGTCCTCAGGAGCCCCAGCCCAAGAGTGCAGGGAAACCTGTTTGGTTTGTGTGGCATGGGTGTCTCTGTCATGCCTTGGACATCCTCAAGCATAATTGCCTGGGTTATAGAGCCCAGACAGCTCAGCTGTGCCAGGCACTAACTTCAGGATGGTATATTTATAGACAAAAGTTACCCTCTAGTTCATGGATTATTTAGTTTACTAGAGCAGTTGAAATCCACTGAATCAAGTGTATAGCCAGAGGAGCAAGACATCAAAACTGTAACTCTAAATCGACTTTGTGGTGATTATATTGGGCTGCATTTTGAGTGGCATCCACTAATAGTAATGCTTCATGTACAACCATTCAATGTCTGATTTTTCAGTTGTGCTAAGTATTTAGAGCTGTAAAGGTCAGTGGCATTTGTAGGTACCAGCTATCTCTGGAAAATAAACCAAAGTTTTCAACCAGCCACCTAAAGTTATGATGTGAAAATACATAGATCTTTTTCTAAATTGAAGAACATCTCCAAGCCCATCTGTAAAGCTGGAGTAAGAATGTTTAGCTGCTTTTCTGAAACCCACTGATATCTAAAAATAAAATATTTATAAAAGAACCAAGTACTACTCATATCAATATAGCACTCAGTTTTGAAAGCTGGACTCAGACAGGCAAAATTAACACTATTTTTTTTTTTGTTTATCTTATGCATTTTTCTTCACTTACTTGGAAGAACATAAGACAATATAGAGCTTTACAAATATATTCTAAATTGTAGTACTCCAAAGACAACGTTGACCAATAACTAAAATCCCTTTGGATCTAAACTTTAATATGGCTTCTTTGATCAGGCATCACAAAACCCAAAATTACCAAATCACCAAGTGAATTGAGATTTTTCAGTTATTTAGTATGCAGTATTGTAATGAACATGATGTACCTGCCCAGTTCTTCTTTAAGGGAGATGAGCTCATTTCACATAGATAACCATCTTTGACTTCTCTTCTGATTCATCACTGACCTGAACTCCATTTGAACCTTGTTAGACACAAAACAAGCAGGATTCCTGGCCTGTGCTATAAAATATAATTAAGCTCTTTTGAAATGGTGTGTAAAAGAACATAGCTTTACCCCCACTATAACTACTACCACCACCACAACCAATAAAGTTAAATCAAGCACTGCCTGTAATGGATTAAAATAATAAATGTTCCTGGATTTTAGTGTTTGAAGTACTTGAAGAAAACAGGCTCCCAGCAGCCAGTACCGCTGAATGCATGGGGACATTTATTAGTGATGAATTCAAGGGTTTGGCCTGTTTAAGATCATTACTTTCTGTTTACCGTGTGTTACACATCTCATGTTTTTACAGAGCCCATATGTGTCCCAATGTAATGCTGAGAAACTCTTTCACTAAAGAATAGCTAATTGGTAATGTGAAAGTATTGTTCTCATGGGGAGAATGAACCATCATAAGATTCAGCTCGACACTAATGAGAAATCCAGTGCGGTCAGTGGATTGTTAACTAAATCTCTCCTGGAAAATTGTTCTTTACTATGCCTCACCATTTGTTTGCTACTGCTGTTTCCAGACTTGAGTAAATTGGCTGGCTCTTAAATTAACTGCAGAATTTCCCCTGTAATTATTTTCATCGCTTTGTTACCCTTTCTTCTCAGAAGATAAGTTTGACAAGGATACCTGTCAACAGAGCATTGTAACTGTAGTATAACTATTCAGTACGTGATGTATCTGCAGTTTCCTTAAGAGGAAAAAATCGTGTAGGTAGTTGTATCAATACATTAAATATAATGGCATAGCTACATTTTCATAGCTGTCTTAATGTCATTGGCAATCTGAAAGTAGCTATTGAAGTTACAAATGTGAAGAGTGAATGCTCAGAAGCAAATATCACAAATTATCACTTTAGTAGAAGGTACTAAGGAAAACCACTTGCTAATTAAGCTTCAGCAGCCAGATTGTATCTCTGCCACCCAGGCATGGTGGACCGATGGGAAAGCCTGAACTTCTTCCTTCAGAGAGTACCACAATCCCTTGGGTGGGAATAGAGTCAGCAGGCTGCTGCTGTTGGTGAGACCACGTCGCTCATGTGCATCTGAACCAGCGTGGCTGGATCTGTGCTCTGGGACACACTCTTGCTTCTGAGCTGCTCCACACTCAGAAAAGCAATTTTCTTCATAGTGCTATTGTTTGTAGCAAAGCTACTGGCTTTTCAAAAGAGAACTTTGTGCCAGTTCAGTGCCATTTGCTACCTTTATTAAAACATATGTGTTTTCATTTTCTTAAAACTCTTGTCCCCTGTTGAAGTTTGCCAATTAAAATCATGCACTATGTTGCATTAGGTGACAGTGCAGTAAATCAAATAGCATTTGCAGCTAAGGAAGAGCATATGCACAGGGAATAATAGAAGGAAAAAAGCTCCTTCTACATTTCTACTCATTTTGTTTGGAGTCGATTCAAATATCAGCACTGAGATGTTTTTGAAAACAGAAAGTCCATAGTTTCTATCAAAACATTGTCTTTCCCTTTGTTAACCAGGAAAAATAAACAGAGCTCTTTCTTAACACCTGTATTGCTTAAACCCTAAGTGATCGTTACAGTAAGGCAAGAATTGTTTTAATATATTTGCTGCACCAATTAAAATGTTCCAGCTCTTTCTTTTTCTATACACACAAATGAATTTATGCATACATGGCATAAACAAGCATGGAGCCTCCTATTATTAACAAATGCTAATGCAACTCTACTATAATCGTGTATAAACCCTACTCTAACTATATATAAAACTGTATTAGGATATTCAGATTCTGTGAGATGTCTTTGTAAATCTTAGCATACATCAAGCATCTTCTGACTAGAAAAAGGTGTTAGAATATCAAAGTAAATTTCTTTAAGTAATTTTTTCCACTATTCTGTTGTAATGATCTCCACCTTTAATTTTGGAGCAATTTCTTGAACGTGACAAGCAAGTGTTAGCTATTTTTCAAACCCTCCTGTGCCATTTCCAACCATATAAGAATACCTGGATATTCCTTTTGAGCATATGTCATCATAAAGGTAATCCTTCCAATAGCACACAGAAGCCTGGTCTAAGTTTTCTTTTGTTCCATTACTGTAGATGCGTTTTGTGGTGCTATTGTGTTTCTGGCTGCAGTCTGACAGGGGAGGGCTGGCAGCATTTTTTAAACACTGTCTAAAGCAAGTGCTTCATATTTATTAGTCTCTTGGAGGAGTATTTTAAAAGTCATGAAACTATTTGTTCCTAAAAGTAAATTATTGCATGTACTGAAAAGTGCATTGGTGTCCATGAGCCATAATCCAAACAGCACAAGTTAACTTCTCCATGTCACAGCAATCATTTATGAAGATATATTGCTTCTGTGTGCTGCCATCTCAAGTTCATTTCAAATGGAGACTTTGGTTTAATCTATTTAAACTGAAGGTAGACTTCTACAATAGAGGATTGTGAGAGACACATTGAAGAACTGACTGAAAATAGCATGTGGGAGGGCAAAAACAGGGCGAAGTTATTTTGCACCTTTATTTTTCTGAGGTAATTGCTTTATTCATGGGAAAGCACTTCCCTCACTGAAGATGTACTTCCAGGATTTCCATGCAAATAGTATTCTATTGAAACTTCTCTCAGACACAGAGATCTCTTTATTTACTATTGCTTTTTAAGGTTCTTGCATACTTGTTTATCATTTGTTTCAAAACATCATTTCATGCGAGTTTGCCTGAATGCTCTCTGCATTATATTTTTTTAACAGTGAGCAGTGGTTTTTATACTGAATCTCTTCATCCCTGAAAGGACATGTAGATAGAACTGCAAGAAGGGACAAGGGTGTGATTCTTGTCTATACAAGAGCAATCTGGGTCACAGCAGGAAAAATAAAAATGTTGTACTGAGTTCCTGAGCTTTTCCTGGTATTTGTAGGACACAATCCATGGATGTGTCTTGTAATATTTCATGTATTGAAAACTAACCAACACTTCCTTATTCTTAATTGTTTCTTCATTTCTCATTGTTAGCTTAGCATTTGAGAAAGGCACTGCTGATTTCTACCAGCAGTATTATGTGCTGAATGCTCAGTTCTGCTTCTAAGCTGTTGGATATTGTGTTTTCTTTGTACTTTGTGGAGCTGAGATGACAACACAAAGAGACTGCAAAGCATAATCCTTCCAAGTGTAATCCCAGTGAAAGAAAACATAAATAAAACCACTTGTATTCTGGCATTCCTTTTCCCCCTTTTGTTATTTCTACAATTTGGCACATATTCCAATAAAACTATAGAAAGAACATTTCTCTATATTGAAGAATCATGCAAAAGTTACCAAGAATTTCTCCTCTTTAAAATCAACATTCCACAGAGAATATGAAGGGAAACAAAAAAGAGAATTTCCAAATACTGTAATGCCTCTTAAAATAACTAAGCATAGCAGGGTGCCAGTGGGTGTAGATGCCAGTTTTCTTAATTATCAAGAAACCTTGCACAGTTTCTGTCCCATAAGCCTTTCACCCATGAAAGCAGACGCAGGATTTCAGAAGCCAGCCTAGATAAACAGCCTCAAAGCTGGAACTCCTGTCCCAGTTGGTGACAACAGTCCTGTTGGTTGGCGTGGGACAATGGCTTGTTCGAGCCCTTGATGATTCTTACTAAACTCCAGCTGCTCAAGGGAGACATGGCTTAGGTTTGTGATTCCTACTCAGATTGGACACAAGGCAATGCCATTATTACTATGAGGACTGTTGGACCACCTTCCTAGTGGTCCCTGGTTAAAAAAAAAAAAATAAAATCCAATGTATTTCCTTCCATTACAAAAAACAGTTCTTAGTATTATGAAATTGTAACCCTTAGGATGCAGACAGACTTATTCCTTGGATACTAGGAGAGATTCATAGGAGAAGTTTTACTACATGTATTCAAAACAGTGAGTTGTGGTTTTGGGGATTTTTCTACCAGCAATGTTACATAAATATAAAATGAAACTGTACCTTGAAACACCTATGTGTAAGCCTTAGGTGTTTTTTTAATCTTTTGTCTTTTGTAAATGTTTTGTTTCATTAGAAAAATAAGCTGTGTGTTTTATGATGTATGGTGACATCCAATATTCAGGGTGTTGAGTCCAAGTATTAGTTCCAAAGGAGATAAAAGTTAAGCCAACCTCAGATGTAGTACTTTCCATGTAAATATACAAAAGAAATAGAGATATTAAGTATGGTTTGTTTTATTAAACAGTGATTTGCAGTAAGTTAAATTCACAAGAGCTGGGATTTTCCTAAATGGTGTTTCTATCCTCAAAATGTTTGTGTCCTTAATGAGAGTATGTAAGTTCTGTCATAAATGTAATCTGGCATTATCATTTTTAAGTTTTATGAAGCTGTGGAAAGTACAAATGGTTATGATGTGAGAAGTTTAAAGTGTTTTCTCAGGAAATGTGCATTATACATTTTGAGATAAGCATTTGTTTTGAATTATTTGTATTCAAACAGTACCCTCCTTCTCCTGCTAAAGCACTCCTAAGTCTAGGAAGGTGCTACATTATAGTAATTAACCTGGACAAAAGCAGAGAATTGTTAAAATCGCTATTTCCTATCTGTTTGAAATATAATCAAGTGAAGCAGCTGTTCTTGTTCTTAATAGACTTTTTTGGAAAAAAAAATCATAGTTTAATGAAAAATGTCTCTTCTCATAAACCTTAAAATATTCACAATGCAAAAAGTTGTAATGTTTTGGCAAATGGTTCTTTGTAAGGAATGTGAATGAGACATAACCTGCTCCATAACTGCAACGTGGTATAAAGCCTGGTTGATGGTGTGGGTACAAATCTTGTTGCCCAACCGTGATGCCCTTGCAGCAATTGTCCACGCAAATATTTCCATGGAAGTCAGTGGGACTACTTGTATGAATAATTGCTTGTGGGCAGGGATTCCCAGGCTCATGGTAAAGTGAATTCAGGAAATAAGCACATAAATGTTGAGACAATAACCACCAGTGGGATTAAATTTCTCTCTCTCTTTTTAGGAATCCACGGATCATCTTTAGTCCTTGACATAAAAGATTTCTTACTTAAAACAAGTCTCAAAGAAAGAGCCAAATCTCTGATAGGCCCTTTTTGCTGCTCTGTTAATGTGGAAGCCAAGTGGTGTAAGCACAGTGGTGATCCTGGCCCAGAGCAATCTATTCCAAAAATCTACATTGATCTGAGAGGAGGACTGCTGCAGGTCAGTATAAGATGCCTATGGCTACTGAGCCAGACTGGCTTTGGATGATTTTGATTTCTTATGTAAATGGTATGAAAGCCTGTAAAGCTTTGCATCCTATAACTGATCATCAGGTTGGAGGATGCATTATTTTACCTTGTAAAATAAACATCTACTCTTTCATGTAAAGTGTTGATTGAAAAATTATGTACAGTGTTTTGGGTTTGATTTTTTTTTAATAGTGTCTAAGCCCTTTATTGTAGCTGTATGTGTGTGTTCCTTAAAGCTACTGGATCAAATTACTAACACTTAATATCTAGGGCCCTGTTCTGATGGGTGTGTGTTTGTCTGTCCATGATCTATGTGTCTGTAATGCCTAGGGGTAGCTTTAAGAAGTACATATCCTTTCTTTTTAAACTTACATTAATTTCTCAGGGGATTAATTGCAAACTGTTGTTTGTAGCAATTAATACTCAGTTTTCCGTGCTATCCTCTCCTTTTTGGAAGTGCCCACAACTTGAAATCAGTCCAGGAAACATGGGAGTTCTTGAAATGAAAAAGAGATTCTCTGGGGCTTAAACAAGTGGGCTTTAAGATATGTCTTGTTTTAATTATTTTTATTATAGTATCTATACACACCAAATGTTTTTAAATAAATGCATAAATCAAGCATATAAAACACAAAAAGGAAATTTTGACATTTAATTGTGTCATTAAATTTTTTTCCCAGAATTGGCATTAGAAGTTCTTAGAACCACAGCACTGGGAATAGTGTTAATCAGATAATACGAATTTAGAAAAAAATATATCTCAATGAATTAATAAAGTCAGTTTGTTCTTTTGCTCCTTTTTTACTTTGTTTTTCACAGGTACTTGGCTGACTACCTCTATGTGTTAGTAATAAAATGCTTTCTTTTTTTTTTTTCCCCCCCAAAAATTTTGGGTTTTGACAAGTACCAAAAAAACCTATAAATCTCAGAAAGCCATTTATTATTAGAGTATCATTAGGGACAATTAGCTTTTGAAGAGGATAAGTGTTTAGTCTGGCAGAATAGATTTGAGAATGCTAACTGAATTGTTAGCAGTTCTGTTTCAAATTAATTTATTTATGGCTAATGATTTTACCAGCTCTAAATGTGACCTCATCTATCACTGTTAATTTGTATTGCAGCAGAACCTTGAGAGCTTATGTAGAATTGATGCCTCATCCCTGAATATTGTAGTAGGAGTTCTATGCCCTGGATTTCCCAGCTGCCTAAAATTAAAATGAATAAAAGTGTAAGGGAAAAATCCATTCATCACTCCAGTATCAGTGGGGAGCAGGGGCCTCTGAGATTGGCTTAAGGTGACAGAGAGCTCCTTTGAGGTGGTGCTAGACTCGGTGTGGGACCCTGAGAGCAGAGGAACTCTAGAAACTGCAGAGCTGCTTAGCCTGGGGATGTTTAGCTCACAACTGGCGCTGGCTGTGTTTCAAGAGGGCTTTGGTTTATTCTGTGGGCTTACTTGCAGATGCAGGGCAAGGAAAACCTGCTTTTTGACAGCTATACTACACTCCCTTTAGGCATCTTTTGATTTTTTTTCACATTTGAAAGTTGGTATTCCCCCATGGAAAACTTTGTACTACTCTTTATGTGCACACCTGACTTGTTTACTTTTATTCACACCCTTACCATGGACTTTTAAGTTACTGTCGGGGGATTTTGATTTCATCCCACGCTGGTTACAAGTCTAATTTCTGTATTAATTTCTAGTTGCTTCCTTGTCTTCTGTGTTTCTTCAAGGCCTGCTTCTGCACATGAAGTCTAAAGAACTTGTCCCTATTATTAAGATTCTCTCAAAGAGAAGCTTGAATTGAAAAAAGCAGCAATGCTTGTCAAAGCTGGGAAAATGGAATTTTATGAAAACCTTTATTTTGCTACATAGTCTGTGAATCTTCTGGACTTTGCATGCCTGGTTTTATTAGATATTTTTCTGTATTTCTGTTTTAAACTTCAAAAAACTTGGAACGTTTTAACCTCTCTCGGAAGACTTACAGAACACCCAATTCATATGCATCCATATTGTGCTTAAGATGATCTTTCACATGTCTTTTGAGTCACATTCTTTGCTGTTTCACTTAGTTTTTGATGTATTACAGAATTCCATTTTGGAGCAGCAAGCTCTTTGAACAGTTTAAAATTTGTATCTCTAAGGGTTTTTTGTCATATCTTAAACTGAGAAACCTGTGACCAGTCCTAGCATTATGTACTGTTCTTGAATAAAACTTTTAAGATCTGTGGTCTTCCAGGCAGCATCACTATGAATTGATGAGTGGTAGGAATTAATGCTTTGGTTCAGATAATGGAAAGAACAAATTTGACAAATGGTTTTGTAAAGATTTTTTGTTGCTTGTATTCTTTATTTTAATATTAAGAATACTTGCAAGCAATTAAGGTATAAATAGAGCAGACTTAAAGCCGTATAAAGTTCCTGTTGTTTTGGGGAGGTGTTTTTTCCTTCAAAAATGACTGAATATTTGTATATCATTGTTTCATCTTTTCTCATTTTTTAAATCTTTTTAAAGGTTTTCTGGGGTCAAGAGCATTTGAACTGTTTAGTTCTTCTCCAGGAGCTTCTGTGTCAGTACCTTGCTAAAAAGGGCAGTGTGTCAGAGACACTGATACCTGAACGCACATACCCCACTTGTTTTTCTGCGGAAAGGAGTCAGGCCTCAAAAACTGAGCATACCTCAGATGATCTGAGAACAGGCCTGTTCCAGTATATACAAGATGCAGGTAAGAAGCATATCTTTTGGGCTCTCTTTTTTTCTTAATTCTTTTCTAGGTTATAAAGTAAAAACAGTAGTAACTTATTAGACATTACTTGCCTCTTACAATGAATAACTTTTTTTTTTTTTTTTTGAAAAGCAGTTGAAAAGACATCTGCTAGAATTTAAAGAAAAGACTTTAAAATACTTTTTTGATTTCTTTCCATTAAGCTGTAATGTTTTAAAAGTCAGGGAAATTACTTTTTTATTTTCTCTCCTTTTGATCCCAAGGGATTTATTTTTAATCACTTCGGTTTCATAAATCAGCATGTTTCTTTCTAGAAATTGTATAACAGATTGTAGCTTTCTTTCATTTGACAGAAGCACAAAAGCTGCCCAGTGCCTATGAAGTTGTGTTTTACAATGAAACTGAGGATAGTCCAGGAATGATGCTGTGGAGATATCCAGAACCCAGAGTGCTCACTCTTGTAAGAATTAACCCTGTTCCTTTTAATACCACTGAAGACCCAGATATTAGCACTGCTGACCTTGGAGATGTTCTTCAGGTGGGTAATGAGTTTTCTACTTTCAGTAACAAATGAAAATGTTACTGCTGTAAAGTGAAAGTTTTCAAACTCAGATTTATTAAAAACAAGCCCAAAACAAATGTCAGGAGCTCTATAAAACCAATATGAGGTACATTCCACAGCTTGAGCATATCTTTAGTTTTAAAACTACTTGTATAACCATTTTACCCACTTACCTCTGAAGTTTTTATGTTGCATAATAAGCTGTAGCCAAGTTTATCAGTTCTAGTTTGCGAGCATACAGTTTTTATTTTGACTTTTTATGATTTCATCCATCAATCTTTGCTTAAAGACTTCGTTCGGTTTGAAACTGAAACATGCGAGGAAAGACCTGGTCTGAAATTTCAGAGATTTAGTGGAATCATTGAAGTAAAATCTCCAATCTAGCCATTCTCTGCTGTTTCTGTGATGGCAGATGGCTGTGCTGCTTCTAGCAACATCCACAGGGTAGAGGGAAAGGGTCTGTTTTCTCTCATTTTGCTTTGAGATGGTTGAAGTGGATGGTGCAGTTTGACTGTGTGAGATCATGGAACTTCTCTTTGAAGGAGGGCTGAGTGCTGCAGTCTCTGCGTCCCAAAAATAGACCATACCTCACAATTACACTGATCCATAATGCTCTGGAATTTTGCTTTCTAACGTATACAATCAGGTCATTACATTTTCTCCTATCTAGTGTAACTGTTTATAAATTTACTTATTCCTTACATACATATTTTGATTTTAGCTCAATTTTAATTCTGTTAATCTCAGTTTCCCTTTTGTATTACAAATTGGACCTGTCATTATTTTTTTTTTATTTCGGTCATTAATCAGAATAGTGTTGTGAGTCAAGGGAAATAAATATCTCCCAATTCTTCCTATTTGTTCAAAAATGTTGAATTATATTTCATTATTGCTATGATGTTAAAAATTGCTTTTAAAATTGAATTATTCACCAATATGCTTTCAGTTATGAATAAGTAGGATAATCTTCCTCAGATAAATGGTATAATGTTATTACCGTGCACATACTGTTGGTGAGATCATGTAAGTGTCCTGCCAGTTTCTTTGCCCTCTAGACAGCCAAATGTCAGCTCCTTTCAGTTACATGAAAATTAAAATTAAATTGAAAAAATCAGCTCCACTTGGCATGAGGTTTGAATCAAAGATCAAAATTGTGTTATTGTAGGCTGTCTTGATGACCCTATTAGGTTGCTATGAAAGTCAGTATTTTGCCTTCTTCCAGGCTGGTATTTTTGAGCACGGCACACCAAATTTTTGGTATATTACACTCCCATTATAGGTAACAGACATCATGAACCATAATGTGTGTGCTTGTGTAATAATATGACCCTGTCCAAGGGGAATATCAGTTCTTCTTCAAGTGGGCACACACAGCTGACTTTCAGTAGCACACACATTCTGCTTTGTACTTCCCTACGATGGTCTAGAGAAGAAAAGGTCTGTGTGAGAAGCACTCAGCTACCAGTGATCAGGTTCTCTCAGCTTCTACTGGTGTTCATGTAATTCTTCAGTTTTCTGCTACAAGAGAAAAGATTAAAGATATCAGCTGAACATCTAGAGGACATCTAGGCAAAAACTCTGCTCTTGGGCACAGGATGTGCAGAAATGCCTACAAGAAGGTCCACATTTTAGTTGTGGGCCATTAACTGTTGCCTGTCTCAAGGTGGTAATTTATCACATTTTCCAGAAATGGCCAAACACCTGATGAACAGCCATTTTAAACACGGACAGTGTGTGGTGTTTTATTAATCTAACGGAGCTGTGTGAGTGGAATAAATAATGCAGAGTCAATTTTTAATTTCTTTAGGTAAACTGCATTTTCCAAATAATCATCTCAAACCAGCTTCTAATTTAAGTCAATCATGAGGCCTTTCATCAGCTTCACTTTTTCCCCTGTATGGATATACGTTAATTAATGTGCAGATTTAGTGCACATGGAAAATTCATTAAATACAAAGAGAAAAAAGATAAAACAACATTTATTTTATTCAGTTCTTGAAACATTAGACAAACATCTGCAAGCCGAAGACTTCAGCTTTTTTGAAAAAAAAAAAAGATCTAAATTTAAAGACAATAATGATATCAAGCTATATTAAAATATATTTTAAAACGTTTCCCAGGATTGTGTATATGTTCAAATGCAAGGAGGGCCCATAATGTCACCAGCTGTGTTACCAGTCTCCCTTAATCCTCTGTTTCACAAAGATACAGTCAAAGGTGCACTCTGTAGTTTGTCTTGAATTCAAAGTTTGCCAGTTGCATGTTCTTTTTTCTGATTAAGTTGCTATGACATTTCATCTAGCTTTCTGTCTTTGTTAAACTTGCAGCATACCGTTTTAATCATGGGTAGGTTTTAGAAGTATCTGTTTTTATAGCTATTATTCAAATTCCTGGAACTTGCAAAAGCTTCACCATAAAGAGAATATTTCTAAATATTGAAGGTGCGTGTTATCTGCTGCAGCCAAAGGATAGAGAACAGCTTCAGATTATAAGAGTTGAACTGTATTGTTTCTGTTGAACCTTACCTTGCTGCTATTTCTAGATTGCCCCAAGAGCTATTTTCTTGTGCTTTAACTTGTGTTGATGCAAAGGTAAGCAGTTCCACTGGTCAAGTTTCTAATACTTTGTTTTTACAGTCCAAACATGGTTGTTTTTATTTGTGGAGGGAACAGGAAGATCTGATGTCTCTGCCATAGCATAGCATGTTGCATTTACTTTAGCCATTTGAAACAGAATTTTGATCTACTTGTCTGAAGGAAGTGAGAATCCTAGATCTGATTGCAGGAAACTGCATCAGGATTATATTTCTTTGGGGAGATTGAAAGCATCTGAATTTGTTGTTCTTCCTGTTTAACTGTCATTGCAAACACTTTCTATTTAATCTTTAAGCCCACATAGTCCCACTGTCAAATGCTACAAATGTTCTTTGGCTCTGTGTGATTTACCATTCTTTCAGATAACTACTATTTGAGGAAAAACCTTTCAAAGGTGTAGAGTGGTGCTGGGGTGAGAATCATATTCCCACCTCAGGACTAGAGAAAAGTCCAAACTTGGAAAACTCTCACAAAATTAATTCAAAAGGTAAAAAGCAAGATGAAGTAGTAATGCCATTATTTTTTAAATATTGAAGATTGATATATTGATAAGTCAAAAAAAAAGGAATGCTCTCTGAGACTTTCTCAATTACAACAAATAAATCATTCAAGTAGATTGCTGGTAAGAGGAAGTCTTGTGGTTAAAGATATGTGGATGAGCAACTTCAAAAGCCCATTTTATTTCGTGCTTAAAGAAAATATGTACACAAAACCAGAGAGAAAAAGCCTACTGTTCTTGCTCCAAAAATTTAGTTACTGCTACATCTAGGTCACTCTCATGTGCAGATAATTTCTATAATAAAAGTTGTGCTGGTGTTAATAAATTTTTTTTTCAGCAGATATTCACTTGTGAAGACTTAAGGCGTGCCTCAGTTTCCCAGTTTAACATTAAACTATATTCTACAAGGCAATCAGCTCATCATTACAGGGGCAAAGGTCTTCTGTTTGCTCTGTGATGGTCTTGTTGCATAGCCGTTAAAGTTGGAATCTGTGGGCAGTGATGATTCTCATTCCTATGAAATCTGACCATAAAGTGTCTTTCACTAAGGACTTTGAAGCCTGGTAATGGCCTTCAAGCAGATTTTTGTTTGGAATGTATGTAGAAATGCCTCCTGCAGAGGTATCAGAGCTGTAGAAGATACACAAGTGTCTTAGGAACAAGAATGGGCTAGACAGTCTAAATTTCAGAGTGAGGGCTTCAGAGTGTCCCTCTTCATCTCCCTAATGATAAGGACACTGCCTTGAGCTGGCTACTAGGACAATTAAAAGAGAATTTGTGGCAATTTCCTCCAATTCTGATTGTTCAGGTTGCCTTGGAAGTATGGCATTAGGAAGAATGGAGTAAGAGCAATTTCTAATTCCAGACAATAGTTTATAATTATGCAGATAATTCCACTGTCCCAGAACATAAAGAATAATTGAAGAATATATTCCACATCATAACAAAGGGCTGTATTTCAGAACTGTTGTGTGATGCTAAATTCAAGTATGCTTGTACAGTTCCTTGGATCTGTCAAGTCCGGTATTTGAGAACAATCAAGTCTTCTTCATTTCTGTGATATTTTTGAAATTCAAAGGAGGGAATTGAAGAAAAAAACCTGTTACTGATTCAGTAGTGACTTTCACATTGTGCAGATACAATATGAAGCTAGCTACATTTAGATATTTAATCTCAAAAAAAGTTCTGTTGAATGTTTGTGCTGTGGGGCTTATAACTGTACTTGCACTGTGTGTCTAGTTTCCTCAATGTCTTCCCGTGTCTTCCTGCGGTCTTGAGAATCTCAGATTTATGTTTATCTTTGCCTGTGATGTTGTTTTACTTTCCTGATTTAATCTGGGTTATATTGTTGTATCATTTATCTTTACCAAGAACAAGGTTGACAGGTTTAGGTTGGCAGAGGAGAGAGCAAACCTGGGGAGGGGCTCACCAAGGTAGGAAAACAGTTCATATGCCATCAGGGAAATATTCTGCTTTTCTGTGCAAGCAGGTGAACAGGACGCACAAATGATTTCCTGTACAGCTGGAGGCGTATTTTATCTACTAAACCTTTTACAGATTCTCACTGGTTGCCATTCCATTGTAGAGCTCTCTTTCCAATAAGGGATATTGCTGACACTGCCCCACATCTCAAACAGAAAGCTATGTATTGTCACAAGAGCATTTCCCCAAGTGGCATAGATTTAAAAGCAAGAGAAAATCAGATTTGTCCAATCAAAGTACTCATACAATGTGTAGTGCTCCAAATTCTGACTTCTCTGATTTATTTAAGATGCATCACTAACACAGACTTAAAATTCTTTCTCGTGGATTGTCATCCAGTGAGAGATGCAAGCTGTTAAACAAAAGAAAGATAAACTATGGCGTTTGCTCATTTCTCCATATGAAGTTAAAATATCTGCTGAACTATAACCCTGGCAGGTTTTTGCATTTGAGGATGTTTCCCTTGTGTACCTGCCAGGATTCCTATTGCATGCAAGTGTAGTCAGCATTATAACAGCTGATGAAAAGATGAATGTGTGCTGAGGTCTCCTTTTTGGCCTTTCTCCTTTATATAGTGTCCTAAGAAACAGAGCACAGCTTAGAAAAGTGGTGATTAAATTAACCAAATCTCAAGGTCTACTGAAGAAAATTTTAGGGCAGTCAGTGAGTATAGTTCTGAGGTTGCATGGGCTTAACTGGGATTTAATAAGGGAAGACTACATAAATAAAACCACTGTGGTAAAATTCACACAGAGCATTTCCAAAGGTGGTGAAATCTCTTTTAGAAGAACATAAAATATTTCCATCTTCAAAAGGCAGGGATTCAAGAAATTGTCTGTTGCATTGCCTTACATGCATGTGCTATTTAAATAAAGCATTTGCAAACTTGCTAGTCTGGAATCTGATTTTTTCAGCTCTGTCAGCCAATAAATAGTCATTTTCTAACACCTTGTGGCTGTTTAAACAGTGGCTTAAGGAAGCATGAGCTTAAGAATGACTGACATTAGACCTACTGTAAGTCATTTTTCCAGGAAGGATTTGACATGACAGTCAACGGGAAAAGAATTATGATCAATGTCAAAGACATTCATTTTTCCTTTTTACAGAGAGTACCTCATATTTGGCTGGCTCTGCTTCCTTTTTACTTTTCATTCCCTGTTGGGGCTACAGTATTCAGCTGGGCATTTGAGAGTCTGGGAAAAGTGCTTTCTGGGAAACCACAAATTTTATCCGTGTTTGATTTATTTCTTATATTCCCAAAGCAACAACTATTTTGGAAATCCAGATGATTTGTGTGTGACAGGTTAGTGATTTAAGTTCATGCTGTTACTAGATAATAAACTGTAAAGTTTAACTATGCTTCTTGATAAACCTGTTGGTTTGCAAATTATTGAATCTACTGCCACACAGTTCAGTACTGTTTTCAAATAATGAGACTTTTTAGGTGGGTGGAGAAATAATTTGTCTGGCTGTTGTGAACTGCGCAGAAGGCAAATTTGGTGCTTTGTCTGCATTTTAAAACCTAAATTTCTTGTTGGTTATACCTTTGGATGTTATTCAAAATTACTGTAATAGTCACACTACTACTATATAAAGGCTCTATACAGTGTTTTTATTATCTCTACTGTGTGAAGAGTTGCAACAAGCTTGAAAAGAAACAATAATTATTGAACATATCTGATCATAAACTAGAAGCATAACAAATGCCACTTATTCTAATGTAGGGAACCTCTTTCTCAGCAGTAGATGCTGTGTTTCCATTCATGCATGAGCACAAAAATGGATGCAGGTCCTCACATAAACAGCTGGTCTGTGTAAGAGGGCTGTAGCTTTGCTTGTAGCTTGAGCCACTTACACTTGATCATCTGCATGTGAGCAAATTTTCTGATCCTGGGCAGTTTTGCACATGTTTTCCAAAGTTAAGATTCTAACTATTAATTATAAGTATTGTCTTCTTTTTCTTGCAAGGAAGGAAATAGGTATTAAAGAAGTTGGAGTCTTAAGCAGATGTTGAAACAGAGCCCATTCTCTTTGGAAATTCCAGCTTTAAACATTATTTGTGAACTTCTTTGCCTGAGAGTAGGATTATCTCAGACTTTACTATTTTGTTACTGGTTTGTGTGTGTATAATCCTAATTATTTTGCTGTGTGATCTTAGTGTTCCCTGCATCAAGATGAGACTGTATCGTTTGCCCTAGAGTTTCTGCGCAGTCTGCAGGGAGTTAAGCGTAACTTGTTGGGAATGTTAATGGAAGTTGTGCATAATTTGCCTGTGCATCACAGTGAAATTTACCCTTAGGGGTTACTGAGCCAGTGAAAATTCTACTGGGTGCCAGAGGACTGACGAAACCATCAGATTATCTTAATGACAGATTTACACTCTCCTCGTGTTCTGTACTCTTCAGATTTTGTGACTCTGATTTATGAAACTTTGTAGACCCAAGTCCTTCCGGCTGTACACTGATTTTGTGGTACTTCTTGTAGGAGTCAGGCTTTACTGTGGTGAGAATATGTGGTCAAAATAGCTCATATACTGAAAATTATGAGGTACTTTATGTATTAATAGACTGCTAACCTCAATCCCAGAGGTGACTACATTTTAACAGCATAGTGCTTATATTATTAATAAATACTGAAGCCTAGAAAATGAAAAACCTTAAGTGAAACATGAAAGATAGTTCCTGTATGAGAAAGAGAGAATAAAGGGTATTGCCGGAAGTGTGTGAGTCCCTAATGGAAGATCTCCAATCTGTATACTTTTGTTTCTCAATACTCACAACAATACATTGAGAAGTAATAAATTTTAAAAATATTGTTGCTTTTGCTATTCAAAAGGGAAGTGATCATCACATAAACTCAGTCTCAAGATGAATGACAATTAGTAGAAAAGTTTGACACTTTGCAGTACATAATTTTCCTGTTTAAAGTCCTGCAGAAATCTCAGTTATAGCCCACAACTGTTCCGTGCTTTCTTAACAAAAGCTGTTAGTGTGTTTAGAGTAATTTTTCCATAATGAAAAAAGCCAGTATCTGTGACAGATTACATTACTCCACACACCTGCATTTGCTCTGAACCTGCTAGCCTGATAAATTAATAAGTTGGTCACATGTTGTTTTAAAAAGGCAAAGAACATAGCTCCTAATAAAAGAATGCTACATATTTCTTCTAAAAGGTTAAAAAGCATTTCTCAGGGCTCTTAAATTACCATATTCTGATACCAAGGGAAAATAAAACCTGGGCTTAGAGTCTTGTTTGTACTTAGAGGGCTTTCCGGACAGGAAGGCAATCTTGATGCAATTCAGTAAGCCACAATACCAGAGGGGCATTACAGGTGAAAAAATTGCAGCTGTACCCCTCACCACAATGTATTACAACTGTACAGTGGAATATTTCCTGTACAGAAATAGGGCTTGGTTAACTTCGTTTCCCAAGAGTAGATCACATTAAAATGTTATAAAATCATGATTTCCTGCATTTGAATACTTGTGGTTTCTCAACTGGTTCCAATATTACAAAAGGTTTTTTATAGCTTCTATTAGTTGAAGATGTATAGAAACTTTTTTCCAAAGTCAGCTAAAAGGCAGTTATGTATTTTTAAAGAACAATTTTTCTCAGAAGGCAAGAGTTTTCTTTCATATCTCTTTGTTATAACTCTATTTGATATTATTTTATAAACTGCAGGACAGATGTAAATTTAAATAAATTTAAGTAAATATACTAATAGGACTATCAGTGTATATGTTAAATGGAGTTGAAAGAAGTATGGTATATGTTATTACTCAGATAGCAAAATAGTTATTTTCATTAGTCAGCCAAAGACCTCACTATGGATAGAGGAAAAAATTAAATTAGGCAGATATTGCATATGAAATTTTAAAGTGAGTATTTGTAATTTAAATGCCCTAGCTTTAGGACCAAATTTATATTAAAAAATTCAAAGAAAAGTAAAACAATTCCATGAAGAAATTATGTGGCATAATTTTGAAAAACATCTCCATTTGGGGTGTCTGATTATTCCAGAGTGTTGAAAATTGAGAGTGTACTATAGTGGAATAACTTCTGCTGCCTGAAATATACAGGTATGTAACACTTCAAACTGCTGTCAAAGTACAGAAAGCCATCATGAAAATGCAAAGAAGATTGAGGTTGGTGGGACAGCAAATACTTTGTACAACTAAATGATTTTAATCCCAGTACTACTGCTAATCCTAACACTACTAATATGAGGCTATATTTTTACTTCACTGTAAGCCATCACTTTTTTTTTGGTGGTTTGGTTGTTTGTTTTTTTCCCTTCATGAAATAGGGATATTGGTGGTCTGTAGCAGTGCCAGCAGAGTCTGTTTTCCACACAGATATGATACCATCTTAGCTCTGAGGGAGGTTAAAAAAATATATATATCTAACAGGCAAGTGGTTTATAGCATGTGATTTCACAGTGTCAATCACACAAGATAAACAGGAATGTGGATGTTGAAGTGAAGTTACATTTGTCCAAAATGGTGTTCCACTGGTTAGAGTGAATTGAGTATGTTGTGTGAACAAGCATATTACAAAGTTTTATTCTATTTAATATTATTTTTCTTTTGGGCATATTTTCTACATATTGTATTTTTCTACAGAGTTCTTTTGCTAGTTTTATATAAATAATACTTCAAAATTAAATTTAAAAGTAATGTTCCTGGTAGTTATTGCCAAGAATTTTTCCCTTATAAAAGTCTGGATAAAGCTTCTTATTTCCTGCTACTGCAACTTCTGTTCACCTAATGAGAGAATTGTATTTTTAAGACAGTTGGCTCTAAACCAGTAAAATATCTTAATAACAGAATAGCTTTATTGCAGAGCAATCAGTTTATTCATACTCAGGAAGCTGAAGTCAAAATCTCAGTATGGGTTGGTGTGTGACTCAGAGTGCTGGTTTATGTTGTGTTCTGCCTCATTCACCGAGGTGGCCCTGCTTGGAGAAGATAAAACACACACACACACTTCCTGTCTTCTGTGTGCATTTTTTGTACAGTACTTGTTTCTGGACCAAGAATAGCTTAATTTCCAAGAGGAAGCACCCACGATCTGAGGGACTGAGATTCAAGAAATGAATATTTCTTCTGTTAAAGCTTATCTTCTAGCAAATACATGAATCAAAAGGAAGCATCACTGAAAGAAACATTAGGCACATCCTGTAACACATCTGTTAATATCTATCTTTCTTTCTGAATTGGACAATATGTATTTTGCAGCCTAAAAAATCTGCATGTATATAGTTTAAAAGTTCAATTTTTATTTTTTTTATTTATTGAATTTTAAAATTCTACGCTTCAGTATTTAAGTAATAAGGCATAATAATTTTATATAGCCTTCATTCAGCAACCTCAAAGAAGTAGGCTGATGGCTGTAGCTTTTTTGTAGAGACAAAAATGATGTCTGTGGAAAAAAGAAATGGCTAAGAAATAGCTAAGAAATGGAGACACTTCAATTATGTCTGTCCTAGCTGGAAATTATGTCCGTGTCTGAGACCTGTTAGCATTCCAACAAAATGTATGGTGAATGATAGGTATGCTCCTTCCTGCTAACACGCCAGGCTGTGGGAGTGCACTGGTGTTGGCTCTGCTCGGCTGCAGAAATGTACCTGTAAACAGGCATGTGGTGTGTGCCCAGCGCTTTTCAAGTCCAAATTAGCCAAGTAGTCTAAAGCTGGGAGGAAAACGTCAGCTCACAGGAAAATAGAGAAGCATGTTGTGATCTTGAAATCCTTTAAAAAGCATTTGTGGGTCAACAGTCGTTTTTCTATCAAGTCTTAATATTACACATTGCCAGGAGTGGGAATAAGGAGTATCTGTCTGTAAAACACAAGGATGAAACTAATAACATAGCATTAACAGACTGCGTAGCATTTCTTGAGCCCCTAGTTTCCAAGCAGGAATTAAATTATGCTGATGCAGACAATGTGTGACGCAATATATGATTAATAAGAAAAAACACAATCTATCACACTGTAGTGCTTTAGTGGGAGTACTTCTTGTTCGTTACTAACATAATACTGTCTTGCTGGTAGGTGAACAAGTGTGAAGGAAATTACTTGAAGAATGCAGGATTTTAAGAGGATTTTCAGGTTTCTCATTGTTTGGCTTTTTATATTTTTAGTGAGATGTGTATGTTGGAGGTTTCAGCTCTGCTCAAATCAGAGATGCTTCTCATATGTGTTAGTGTAATATACATGAACATTTTTGTCTTAAAATAGGATGAAATGAGATTCAGAGAAAACAGGAATCCGTTCTCTTCTAATTCAGAAGGTTTCTGCTCCAAGGCAACTGTTTCCAAACAGTTGTTTGTTTGTGTCCTGTACTTGCAGGGGGCAGGAGTGGAATTGTCACCTGGAGACAGCTGCTTTCCTTCCAGTCAGATTTTGCCAATACACCATTTTCTTTCATCCAAACACTGCCACGCAATTTTCAGACCTCCAATTCTATAGTCCACAGCAGTAAAGAGAAAAAGGAGGAGCCTTCAATTTCTCTGCTTAGAGTTTAGGCTGTTCCATGCAGCTTTTCATTTCTGCTTCTAATCTCTGTTGTTAATGCTGCTGAAAAATAAGGCATTTGCGATTTTGATCCTTATTGCCATAATCACCCTTTTAAATAAGAGTGTGTGCCACAGTGTGTGGTTTTCTAGCAAAACAGAGCTTGGAGATTCTTGGTTAAATCTGAGCTATGTTTAAATTATACTTTTGTGCACATTCAGGTGACAGGTGAATAAAATTGCAGTTAAAACTGTCCTTGAGAGCTATGGAAGAAGACAAAAAGCTGCAGGGAAGTGTCTGTTGGAGCAGCAAGCTCGTTGCTTATCAAAAAAATTAAATATGCTTTGTGTTTGCTTTTATAGAGGCAGCCCTCGTGGTTACATTTTCTAAGAGGTAATGATTATCTGAATTATAGCTTAAGTTTTATTCAAATATTTTAAGGTAAAAGCACCATGCTTAATTCAGCATGTGGGGAATTTTTTGTTGCAGCTAGTTCAGTTATTCCCACTGCTAATGACTCAGTTCTGGCATTTTAGCCCCTTTCCTGGCTTTCTCAACTATTATTTTTGGCAGCTGATATTGCCCAGAGCTACCATCTTTCCTTAAACTTATCCAGATCAGGCATTAGTAATAAACCCCCTAGAACAAATAAAGCTCGATATGGACAAATCAAAGATTCTAAGTCAACTAAGTCTTTTGCAAGCTTCAAACTAGAAAGCTTACATTTTGTATAGGCAATCACCTAATGTGTCTTTGATTTCTTATTTCTAAGGTGCAGATTTACACTTTGAAACATACTCTCTCTTGCTCTGGTAGATTTCTTGACATATTACAACATAATTAGAAAAAAATGTAAACAAAAATAAAGTGGAATAGTCTTTTCAACTTGCTGACCAGTGTGCCTTAACTGTTCAGTGACATGTTTTTTCTGGCTACTCATACTGCTGAGTTCGGCAATCATTTCTGCACCTTTCCAAACTTGTCATAATTCACTTTAGAGGTTGGCATGAAGTGTACAAAATCACAGAATGGGTAAGGCTGAAAGGGAGCACAGTGGATCCTCAGGTCCAACTTCCCTGCTCAAGCAGGGTCATCGCAGAGCACAGGGCCCAGGATTGTGTCCAGGTGGTTCTTGAACATCTCCAATAAGGGAGACTCCACAATCTCTCTGAGTCACTCACACAGTCAAGAAGTTCTTCCTCATATTCAGGTGGACCTTCCACTGTGTTAATTTATGCCACAGACCACAGCCTGAAGAGGAGTTACGAAGTTAATGCTTCTTTATGGCATAATCGTTGTTTTCATCATTTTACTTTGCCATCTTTTCCTCAAGATGTTTCAATATTCCACCACCTACTGAGTGGGTGGAAATACTGAAGTACCTATTTTTACTTCTTTTTTTTTTTTTTTTTTTTTTAACAATATATGTGAAATCCCTTTTGGGTTTTTTCAAGTTTTGCTTGGCCTTTATTTTGAATCTTTACTGTCAATCTCCCTATTTTATTTTCCTTTATCCTTACTGATAGTTTTGTGGTTTTTGTATTGCATTGTCACTTAAGAAATTCTCTTACCATACTCTTTAACTTGTTCTTCCAGCTCATTAATCTTAGTGGGAATAGAATTCATCACCTTGCTTAGCCTCTTTTAAAATGCCCATTACCTTCTATTCTAATCTAACTTTGTGAGATTCTCATTAGGGAGACTTGCATGCTTAAAAAGAGTTTCATTTTGAGATGTAATCTATGAGAAATAAATATGGTAAATACGATAGCTTTGTGAGACTTTTGTTGCACACGTTACTCAATATTGATAAAAATAGGTAACTCAGATGTTGATAGACATTAGGAAGCGTAAGACCAAACCAAATGTTCAAATATATTTAATCAGGTTCCTAAAAGAATGTCAAGGTATTTTTGGAGACTGAAATTTGAAAGTATGCAGAAATAAATACTGCTGTATATAAAGTATCTATGCAACCATGAAAGGCTGCAGCCTTTTGTCAGAAATGAAACAGATCCTTCTGTAATTCCAAGTCTTTAAGCTATAGGAAATATGCCAAGTATTACAATATTTAAATAAACTCAAATGTTTTATCATCAGTGAAGACTGTGAAGGTTTAAAAAAGAAGTATGTGAGTGTGAATAGCTCCACAATGTGGTATAAAAGATAGCAGATGAAGGAAGTTGCTCTTTATGTGCTCATAGTTAATATAGGGGAGTTCTTTGGATGTATCCATAATTATAAGGTAGGAACATTGCTGTGGTAGTGTAGCAATCTTGAGTGTTTGTCCACAGGCATTAAACATTCAAATAATTTAACACTGAGACGTTCTGGAAAAAAAAATCTAAAACTCTAGTGACACTGAGAGCAAAAGGGATCAATTTAGTGTGACTTTGAAATATGGCCACAAATTTCTATAGATCTTTCCTCTATTAAGTGTTTTTCTCCTGAGGTGTCTGAATGGAGCAATTTTGTTCCTGTTGTTTAAT
Organism: Acanthornis magna; assembly: GCA_036785705.1. Classification (NCBI taxonomy): domain Eukaryota; kingdom Metazoa; phylum Chordata; class Aves; order Passeriformes; family Acanthizidae; genus Acanthornis; species Acanthornis magna. The sequence goes on along the minus strand of JAWUZG010000071.1, from coordinate 3,635,526 downwards.
TTCATTTAGTCCTCAACTCTCCACAGCAAGAGTTAATACAGTTTTAAGACGAAGGATTGGAAATGTGACATATTCCAGATGAGTCCCCATTGATGTCTTACACAAATCAATTAATATTTGTCCCTCACTTTTGGAAATATCTCACCTGATGTCTCTCAAGATGGTGTTTGCTTTTTCCAGGCATCATCATACTGCTTCACAATTTTCCAACTGACATTTACAGATCTTCACCCATTCCAATTGAATATGCAGCTTATAGACAAGTGTGTTGTTATCTTTATGCAGATGACATGTGGGTTTTGATGTTAAATCAATCCCTTTTTCTCAGACTCTAGTCTTTGAAATTAAATCGGCTCTCCTGATTGATATTGCTGTGCTACTCTGTTTATACATTACTGGTTGATATCAGAGGTTTACTGACAATTATTAGATAATTTTTTGTTGTCCTTCATCTTGAACTAAAACATTTTTAGTAACTGTGGTTGCTTTTTTCAGTTTTCACGTGTCATTGAGACTTGACAGATGCAGTAAAAATCCGACTTTCAGGCTCTGTAGTTCCACACGTTAATTCATCCTGAGTTCTTTGGTGATTATTTATGTTCCTTTGCCCTCCCCAGCTTGAACCATTGAGCTCCCAGAATTTTCCTTCTTAACCTTCATTCCTGTTAATTAATCAGCTTGCTGTCACCTCCATCTGCATTATAATCTTCACTGAATAACAAGGAAGAATACTTTAAAAGCTTTTTCTAAATTTACTTGCATCTCTGCCACATTTTTGCTTTTTTCCTGGTTATTTATATATGCATGTCTGCACACAAGTACACAGAGATAAAACAGGTAATAGCACATACATATGTGGTTTTGCTTAGTATTTGCTTTATGTCAGCTTGACTTTTACTAATTCTTAATTTATTAATATTGGTTTTCTATTGCCTATAGAAATGTCTATAACATTCTCTCCAGTTCAGTGATTCATCCAGAAATAATCCAAGTGGATTATTTACAGACTTAAAATGCAATTAAGGATGTAATTAAACAGAACCCACTATGTATTTATTGGGTTTCATTTGCATTTATTTCTCTAAATATTCCTTGCAAGAAAAGTACTTACAAGTACTTCATTATTTCACCCAGGATTTTTAGCAATGTGTTGGCCCACCACAAGGCATTGTGTTGTCTATTATAATCTTTTCTCTGCATCATTGATTATTTTAATAAATTTCTGTTTCTTTATGTAATAAAACTAAAACGAGTTCAAGAAAAAAAAAATTATGACTAGTATGTCTTTGATACCATCATGTGTAGACATCTCATGGATTTTTTGGCTTCATAGTACAAATAATTGTTAGATGAATTGTCTTTGTTATTCATGGTTTCCTGTGGAACAAGTAGCTATTTTTGTACAGAGGAAGAGAAAATTGGAAGTGTTAGTCTGCAATGATGTTCTAAAAACATTCTCATTTAAGTCAAGACAGCACAGAATCTGAGTAATGGTTCAGTTATGGCTTTCTATATGACCATTTACTGTTATTTAGTTTAATTAGTTTTACACTTTTAGTGCATAGAGGAAAATGCATTATATTTGCAATCAAGCATAAAGTAATTATGCCTTCTCCCTTTTATCACAGGTTCCTTGCAGCTTGGAGTACTGGGATGAGCTTCAGAAATCATTTGTTGCATTCCGCGAGTTCAGTCTGTCAGAAAGCAAAGTCTGTGAGCTGCAGCTGCCCAGTATCAGCCTTGTGAACGACCAGAAAGAGCTCATAGCCTCTGATCTGTGGAGGATTGTCCTCAACAGCAGCCAGAACGTGGCTGATGACCAAAGGTAATTGTAAGGGGGAAGGGAAAAAGGCATCTAATGCTACACTCCTGAGGAATTGATTTCAAGAGACTTAGAAATGAAGATATTGTTTTCAAATGCGGTAAGAGTAGTTGGTCCTGCATGAGCTTCAGATTGTGGTTCATCTTCGCACAAGGACATGGAGTGTGCACAAAAAGAGCTTTCCTTTAGGTTCACAGGCAGCCTGGCAGCATCATGACCATCCATTTTCTGAATACAAGGCTTACTGAAAAGTGACGATGAACAGGTCCTGAAACCTCTTAGCTGCGTAAGGCAACAAAATCAGCTAATTAACAAAAGAAGGCTTAGGTGCAAATCATTCTATAATGTAATAGTCAACATTCTTCTTCTGTGCAATAATACACATCACCTTGACTCTCTCCTCAGTGCAAGTCAATGACAATTTTAAATATATTGATCAAAACATTATTATTTTAATAGCATTGCATTATTATTCACACAGATTGCTTACTATGCTAACAGTAAAAAAAATTAATCAGTGTTTTTAAACACTGGGGATCCATTTTTCATTGTTTGTGGCTGGAAACAGTGTGCAATATAAGATATTGCAGATATACAGATATTCACTCTGTTTTCATTCATTCACTTTTTGTTAATATGTAGAGTAAAAGAAATTAGCACTGCTGCTTCTTCTGTCCAGAAACAGCAGTGCAGTTGCTTTCAAAGACCTTCTTAACATTATATATTTACAGCAGAAAACGCAAAATTACTCTCTTGGATCACTGATATTTGCTGATTCTTGCTGCTTGTGTATGAACACATGCTTCAATGAGTATGTAGCATCCACATATGTGTTGAACGAAGCTACAGAATTCAGAGAAATCAGGGAATATGAGCATGGCTAACAAAATCAATGAAGAAAATTAAACATCTGGTTTCCATTAATAGTATCAGGTTGGAAATTATTTCTTGATGTTAATTGTGAAAGAATGCATTTTCATCATTGAGAAGTTAAGTGTTTTAGACAAGGTTAATTCCTCTGAATGTGGGACCCTGGCAGAACTGCCTTCCTGGTCAGCTTAACACCACAGAAATGTGAACTCGGTGGGAACTGGAAATGATGTAGTGAAATTTAGTAGATTTTTTTCATCAAGGCACTTAGCACTGTCGTCATGTTTATTGTTTTCTGCACATATAGGGTTTATCACAATATGCAATGTTTCGTTCAGGGAGCTCTGATAAGCTAATGAGTTGTAATTCTTCAGAAAGAACAGGAATTAAACTGAAGCATTTGAAGTTCACTGCGCAAGGATAGCAGGAGAGGAAAGAAGGCAGCAGAAAACATTTACCACACTACTGAAGTGTTTGAAATTAAATAAACAGAAGAGGGAAATTAAAGAAAAGTGCCTTGAACTGATGCCTACCTGTCCAGAGATGGCAGAGTCACTACTCCTGATACTTTTGTTGGCCTTGGGAATTCATAATAGTTTTAAGAAGTGCAGTTTATACCTACATGAACTAACAGTAGACTGGAAATTTAAAGATTTGGATAGGTCAGGGTGAGCTCCAGAGCCAGAAACCTGAAATACGAGGAACCCTTCTGACTTCAGAGAAGAGAAAGAGTTATGTTCCCTGCCTCAGCAGTGTTTTTAGTTTGGAGGCAAGGGTTTGCTCTCATGAGACCACACCTGGAGTCCTGTGTCCAGCTCTTGAGGCCCCAAACTTAAGAGGGCCATGGACCTGCTGGAATGGTTCCAGAGAAGAGCCACAAAGGTTATCAGCAGGCTGGAACACCTCTGCTGTGAAGATAGACTGAGGGACTTGGGGTTTTTCAGTCTGAGGAGAAGACACCTCCAAGGAAACCTTAGACCAGCCTTTCAGAACTTAAAGAAAGCTGGAGAGGGACTTCTTACAAGGACAGGTAGTCATAAGAGGGGATGGATTTAAGCTGAAAGAGGGCAGGTTTAGATTAGCCATTAGGCAGAAATTCTTCACCATGAGGGTGGTGAAGCACTGGAATTGATTGTCCAGAGAATTTGTGGATGTCCCATCTCTGGAAGTGTTCAAGGCCAGGCTGAATGGGACTTCGAGCAACCTGGTCTAGTGTAAGTTGTCCCTGCCCTTGGCAGGGGTGGTGGAACTATGATCTTTAAGGCCCCTTCCAACCCAGCCTGTTCTGTGGTTGTCGGATAGAAATTCAAGCTGACCTCTCTAAACTACCTTCAAATAAAGCTGCACTGCAAGCTTTCTTAAGGATGGATGCAGGAAGGACTGGTGTGGAAGACATAGTCCTGACCAATCTGGAGGGATCCATCTCAGAAAAACTTAATGGGTCAGAGCAAGAGCAGCTGTTCCTCAGATATGAGGCTTTGGCCTGTGGTGTTTGAGGCACACTGGTGTTTTTTTGGAGACAGAGCAAACAAGCCACTCACATGTCACTGACCTGGAGGTTTTGAGACAGTGCACAAGCACTGAAATGTGCATGGTTACAGCTACAAAACAAATGGAAGGTAATGGTTAAGCCCTAAAGGTTCATGTTCTGTTAAAGGGAAGCCCTGTGTAGGAAATGGTGGCAGAAACTGGGGACCTGCAGAGAAGGTGAACTTTTCTAGATGTCTAATGGCTTACAGGAGGTCCATGTTGGCAGTAACTTTGCTGAAACTGTGACTTCTTCTAACATACTGCTGCTGGTTTGGATAATTTCTTGTCACCAAGCACTCTAAAATACATTCTAGATTCTACTTAACCAAAAATGCCAAAATTTCTTGGGTTTGAGAGTGAGACAGTTCCCATGTCATGGTTAATTTCAATGTTAGTTTTGTTCCTAAAGCAATCATTTAACATGAGATTTTGCAGTCTTGTGGGAAGAGCCACAAGGCTTAAAGCTAGTGCTGAGTGTTAGACCAGGGAATTCTAACACTGAGGGATCTGTGAGAACAAGAAGCGAAGGCTGTATAAAAGTTGAACCTCAGGTTTCCTTTAGAATCATGGTATTTTGACACTAATTACATGCTGAAACTCTATGATTGATTAGTAATTATAATACACTATTAATTGTAAAGTATAGAAATGCTTAGTCCTGTTGAAGTTTATTTTCTTAGTTTGATGTTGTATTTTGGGTCAGACTCTAACCACTGCCATATGCATGCAGCTGCTGCTCAATGATAATATTTTCTTCCTTAAAATTCTGCTGTTTTGGGTTGGGGTTTTTTTGTGGCAACCTCTATGATATGCTAATTATTAATATGAGAGAGCTAATCCCTCGTGGTTTTAGCACTTTATTACTGACCCCTAACATCGGTCATAAGGTGTGAAGCTTAGATGTCTCATGTGACAGGAAAACAACAAGGTTTGTGAGACGATGTGCATTCAGCTGATGTAATGAGCAGTAGTGGCAGGCTGAAGTATATCAGCCAGGAGTGAATATGGTAATATGCAAAGATGTCATGATTCAAATCCTGTGGTATGCGAGCTCTTCTGAGATCGATCAGGAACTAATTGGAAGTATAAAAATGAAGGAGCTATCAAGTGAAGGGCATAATATATATGTGAATGTTGTTTATTTTTGAGAATTTTGTGTTCCATTCATTATTTCTATGTATGTGTAAGGTTTGTTTGAAGGCTTATGAAAGTTTATTCAATGAATGAACAAATTTGAAGTCCTAAGTGAAATAATTTATCATCTCTTTGGGGATGTAATACAGTGTTTATGAAAGAAATCATATATGGTATGAAAGATTGTTTATTGAAGACCTTAAAAGAGAGGATTACAAGGAAATTATCACAGAATAAATTATTTTTATGGGTTGCATTTGCCTGTTGCAGGACTAGCAAATCATAATTGAAATTACTTGTTAAGCTCTGTTTGGTTGGTGAGACACTAAATCCCCTTCCTGGTTTGGTTGGGAATGATTTATAATTTTTTGTTTAAATGGGTTACATTACAAGATGTTTTATGTATTTGTGCATCTTCTGTGTAATTTAAACAGTATTTTTATAATTGCTGACATACTAATGTAAAATACTAATTGAAAATGCCTTAAGATACAAACCATGAAACAAGTATAAAAACTTTTAAATAAGCCTTAAATTGCTACTTTTTAAAAATTCAAGTGAGGAATCATGATCATGTTTCTTGCTAATTGTTTCAGCTTTTATTCAAAGTAAATGATGTACTGGATTTTGACCTCTAACAATTTGGGTTCAGACCAACATTTGAGTCATAAATTAAATGAGTTAAGTGGTCTCTTTCTTCTTCCCAGTGGATATTTTCCCATGTTGTAGTTTCATCACAAATGGCAGTTTTGGTTTGAATATTCCACTCTTAAAATAACAAGAATAATGCAGGTCATTGCTAAGTCGTTCTCAGTTGCGATATATTTAATTTGACCTGCTTTGCATAATGTGAAATATCATAATTTTTATTACTTCAAATGTAGGTATTTTCATTTTAAGTATTCTGATATTTCCCAGCACTTTAAAAAAAAAAAAAAAAAAAAAATAAACTTCTGATATTAAAGTCAGGTCAGTATTATTTATAATTTCCTCTGATTTTGCCACATCCATCCCTCAGCGTGATGTGCCAAACACAAAGCAGTAGAATCTGGTTCTTCCTTTTCTTCGCAGCTGAAAAGTTGTGGACAGTCCATACTGCATTTTGTAGCTCCAAGGCAGCCAAGAAATGTGGGGGTGTTTTTAAATTGTATTCACTTGATGCACAAATTCTGATTTCACAATCATGTCTACTTCTGATATTAATGCTCCTTCTATCGTTCACCAAGACTTAATAGAAATTTTCCTGGATTTTCAGTTAACACTGCTTTATTTGCTGTTTGTGCGCAGCATGTGATAAAGGGCTGTGTTTTTTATTTCTGTGGTCTCTGCAAGGTCAAAGGAGAAAGTGGCACTGCTACAAGTCTGATGAAAGTCTGCCTAAGCAAAAAGTTTAAATGGGATTTAATTTAAAATCACTGGGTCATGGTAGTGACAGTCCCTCTTTAGAAACTGTTCTTTTATATTATGACTTTTTATTACAGTTGGGTTTTTAAAAGAAAATACTACATTAATTTGATTGCTGCTTTCAGTATGTTTTGTACTGTAGCTGGTTTATATTGTTACTGTATTCTTATTTTCATAATGATAATCAGGGCTGTAATTCTGGATATGGTTTCTGGTTGTGTAAAAATCAGATGGACCCCCTCACAGATAAAACAAGTACACTGCAAAAATAGTCTGTGCAGATGGGAAAACAGTAATGAAAGATCCTCGTTCCATTTCTTTTCAGATGGTTTCTGGAAGGTATTTGCTCTCTGTGGAGTGACTTTACCTTCTAAACCCTGGTTTAGGATGCGTTGTCCTGCTCCTCTCAGCGCACCACTGCCAGCGCTTGCCCCTCACTAGCAGGGGAGTGGATACAAGGCCAGCTCTGTCCCATGGAGCAGCATTGTCCCACCCTCATTTCCTATTTCTACCTAGGTTTTTAAGCATGTGGCTGGACTCTGAATTTTGCAGGGAATTGTTTCAGTGGTGGGCCTTTGTGGTTTCTAAGGTGACTCCATCAGGAAAGAAAAAGCAGCTTTGAATCTTTTTGTTCCCAACATTTTAACTTGCAGAGTATTACTTCTGTGTGGTCTGATGCTTGTGGGGCAGAAAAATTGGAGAAAAATATGGCTAAATGCTTTACATTGTCTCCCTGATGTGAAGGTCCTGCCACATTTCCTTCTGCATCCAGCATGTCACGTTGCTCTGTCATCATGGTGTACGAGTGAGAAATGACAAAAGCTCCACCACAGTAAAATGTTCAATGAATAAAAAGGAGATACATAAAATATGACTAAATAAGAAATTGAACAGTTTTGCTTGGTTTTTATTTTATGAATATGTGCATCTCCAAAACATACCAAAAGAAATAAAAATGCTGTGTCACTGATAGGTGAGTCAAGAAATAGGTTTCTGAGGAAAAGAAATATGTCTTTTCAGAGTACACCTCAAATATCAGAAATAAATGTCCCTTTTTTTTACTGCAATCAGTGTAGCAGCTATTCATGTGAATTAATTCTTAATTCAGAATATCAAGGTGCAATTAGTTTTTTCTAAAAGTTCTTCATAGTTTGGGTAATATTTGTTTGCACTCGTCTACCCTTTTTCTGTTTTCATTTCATATGTTCCTGAATTTCTGTTTCTAATCAAAATGCAATGAGCAAAAAATCTTAAAATATTAATAGTTACTTTGAGAGAACTGGCCAGTTTCACAGATTCAAAAGTACTCAGTTGTCTAAAGCAGCATATAAATTTTTGTCCTTTTGGATTTGCTTCCTTGCTTTGTTCCAGCAATCTAAGAAATATCCATGGCACAGCAAAGTAAAGCATCTCATTTCTCTGACTGTGGTCCAGTCCCAAAGATGTTTTATCATGTGAACACAAAGAATAATTTTATTTCCAAAGATGCCAGTTCTCAAAAGGCCTACAATACTGTTTTAGGGGTATAAAAAATTTAAATAAGTAAAGAAGCACAGGAAAGCAGCTGATTAAGTCATTGATGTTTCATCCTTTACCAACCTAATCCATTCTTAACATCTTGTCATTATTCTTTGATAATTAGCTAATCTAAGCTGGGTTTTACTGCTGCATAAGTATTTTATGTCCACAAGTCTTAAGTTGGATTTAAGGTCTATAAAAAAATACTATACTAGATAGTTATTGTAACACAAAATGATACTGATAAATTTACCTATCCATGGAATTCCTTGCATTTGCAGCTGAACATTTTGAGTACCTACTGTATTTGTGCATAATTTTGAAGTAAAACACATCACATGATAAAAAATCTGTTCCTAAAAGCAAAGGTGTGTTGCTTGGAAAGTCATTGTTCAAATTTAAACTTATGTTTGAATTTAAAATGTCTCTTAAATGTCAATAGAAATGTATTTGTGGTGCTTTATAAAAACTAATGACTTTCTGACAAAAATATTAAGTTGACCTTAGTTCATCTTTCATTAAATTTTATTTTAAAAATAAAGACAGTATTTGACTGAGGATGTGGTTGTAATTCTCTTGAATCAAGTCTAAACTTTTAAACTAAAACTCTTGAGAGACAAACTTCAAAGGGAGTGAGAATAAGGAACATTAAGGATCATTTGGGCTTAAATTAGAAGGTTTATTTGTACTTCTGTGGTGTCTTAGCAGCCTATAGAATTGTGATGTAACGTTAGTTTCTCTCAAGAGACTGAAAGATAATGCTTGGAAATTCTTGGCGTTAAGAGCACAGCTATGAAAAAACATCAGTGGGGTGGCACTTTAAATGTATAGTTAATATGTTGTAATAGAAGCTAGTAAAGGGCTCCAGGCTGAGCTTTTATCACTTGGAGATTATGATTGTAGAGTGAGAAGGGCAAAGGAAATAAAGCTTACATAGACATGGGGTTCATACATAGAAGTAGTTTGATGGTTGCAAGTTGGTTTCCTTAAAATCAAGTTAAAAAAAAAGTCATTCTCTTGACCAGATGAACTTTCAGCTCATTCTTATAGCTTTAATAATGATAATATACTCTGCTTAGCTATTTGAACAATTAAAGATACCTGGCATATTTTGGTTTTATTTTCTGCAAATAGGCTTTGGTTTTGTGGTTCAAATGTTTTTAAATTGAAAGTGTAGTTTGACAAAAGCATGGATGGATTGCAATCTTGTCTGTTATGTTCTGCTATGGAAAAAGTACAGACATTGACATTAGCAATTAAAATAAAACCATGATGTTGTCCGTGTCAGAAAATGAGCATGGAATGTCATCAAATCCTCCTGTAAAGTGATAAAATCCTGGAAGTGCTGAAATGCTACTTTGTTATGTTCCTTCTGCAGCTCGGAAAGTGAATCTGGCTCCCAAAGCGCATGCGATCAGCTCGTGACCCCCACGGCTTTAGCAGCTTGTACCAGGGTTGACTCCTGCTTTACTCCCTGGTTTGTGCCATCACTAAGCGTGTTGATCCAATTTACCTGTTTGGAAGTCCACCTATGCCATCATCTTGATCAGCTTGGCACAGGTACGTACTGCTTTATGGGGAATAATAAAAACATAGTTCAGAGATGCCGCTTAACCACTCTTTTGCTCTGTGCAGTCCTCATTTCCTCATTCAAACAGGCATTCCTGAAAGAAGCTCTCACAAAGAGCCACCAGTGGCACAGGCTTCAGGGTGAAACCGCTGAGCTGTGTGCACTGAGGCAGTCCCCAGGGTGGGCAGTGGGGCTGGATGAGCAGCCCCTTCCTGCCTCCGGAACGGGTAACTGTAGAAGCCGTCTGTTTTTCATAGTCTGATTAGGGACGGCAGGTGCCGCTTCACTTTTGAGCCATCTTAGTGAATGAATTTGATCTTTTACATTTTCCAGTGTATTAACAGTACTATTAAAATATTTGAAGATTTTGCAACCCCCTTAGTAAGAATTCCTTGGAAGAGCTCTGAGAACTGCAGATTTAAGTTATTTCAGTTATGATCACTTTTGGAGCTACATCTGGTTTTGTTCAGTGCTCTCTGTCGTTGCATTAATGGCAAATACATTCCAAGAGATCTTTAGATTATTGTCTGATTTTCAAATGCCAGGAATGCTTTCTGTAGAAGATGGGCAAACTTCTTCGATAATTTTGACAGGGATAGCTTTCTTTGTGAGTAGTTTTTGTGTTTCTGCAAGTATTAGAATATATTCATTATCAAATCATACCAGGACTGACATTAAATGACTATCAAAAAATTTCTTCTCTATCAGCTACCTCTATCAGTACATAATCTTCTATTACGCTCCAATTCCAGATGCTCAGTCTTTAAAATTACATACACTGCAAAAGGCAAAAACCAGATTAAAATCAAACACAGCTGTTTTATTTCTCAACAACGACTGAGTTTATGCTGTTGTTACTGTTGTTATAGCATCTAAAGCCTTACGTTTTGGGGCTTCTTTGTGCTATATTATACACAAAGGGAGCACAAAACTCGTTGTATCCATTACACTTTTGTAGAATAACAGGGCTTGATCCTGGATAGGGATGAGTATTTTGGTTCCAAATCTGTAGAGCACTAGAGCATATGCTAATTTTAAGCATGTGAGTAGTTCCAGCAACATAAATAATAACATCAATGGAAATATTCTCATGCTTAATGTTACACAAGGGGTGTACGTGCCTTGCAGTGTCTGCTGCCTCAGTGCTCAGCACTTTGCACCACTGAGACTTCACTGAACACGATAAAATCTCTTTTGTGATACATTTCTCATGCTTTAGTCTCAGGATACTGTTGTGTTTCATTTCTAGTATTATGAGCTAGTATGTCGCATTTCAGTGGGTTTGTGGTCTTGAACTGTCCATAATTGCAGCAAAGACAACTTCCAGTGTGGAGCCTCTTGGCTTGCAGAGCCTCATGTCAGCAAATACTATATTGCTAATTTTTATTGTGTTTGTAATGTGCTAAGTGTAGAATATCATATACACCTACTATAACAAAAATTCTCACAGCAGTATGGTCTCTGTTCCAAATAGGTGGCAATCTGAAGCATTGAGCAGTGTGTAGATAAAGCAGTTTTGCTGCCTGGTCTATTACCATGAAAAGATTTTGGTTTGCAGATACTTTTTGTTTGCAGCTGCTATTAATTATGATACTGCTTTACATCTAACAAACAGTGTGAACAGGATTCATTTCAGATTTCAGAAATGTCAGCTCTTTAATTTATTTTACTTGTTTTCATCTTACGTACAAGCAGTAAAAACACAATTTACAAAAACATACAGAATGCAGCAATGGTGATGTTCTAGTCTTGTTTGTTCTTTTACTTTTCAGCACCACCAAAGTTTCTTCAGCCATTTTTATCAGATAAGAACGTGCCATCTGAACTAGAATACATGATAGTTTCCTTTGATGAGCCTCATGTATATCTTCGTCGGTGGAACGATGAGTCAATGTTCCAGGAGATCCAGTTTTCAACTCAAGCTCACTGTAAACTTCTGGAGTGTCGAAATGTGACCATGCAGAGTGTTGTGAAACCTTTCAAAATCTGGGGGCAGATTGCTATTTCCAGCAGCACAGCAGGGAGGCTGTTGGACTGCACGATAATGGTTGACCCTATTTTCATCAACTTTGGCCAATATGCGCTTCATTCTCTAAACACAGCAATTCAAGCTTGGCAACAGGTATGCAAATACAATAATGAGAAATAATGTAATTATTGCAATTAATTTAATAAGAAATTAGAATATCAACTGCTTTCATTAAAAATATTCCAAAATGTAAAAGCTCTAACTTATACTGAAAGTGTTTTTTCCTAATAAACATTAATTCTGTGATAACAATGAAAGTTAGGAAAAAACTATGTAAGGGTAAATGTAGCCAGAACTGCCTGAGTTTCAATGAAACTACATGGATTTATATCAGTATAATCAAAATCATGGTCTTGAAATGCAAAATATTTCATTAATTTGTGAAAAGGTGAGTGCTGCATGATGTGTCAGCTCAGCTCGGTCTGAGCAGCAGAGCATATTGTTTCCAGCTACTGCTTCCATCCTTATTGAAGTTCAACACTAGTTTCACATTACATTCTGTGCAAGCAGCATTAATGGCTGAAGCCAGTCCCAGTATAAGAAACTTGCTTCTGCAATGACCCCTCAAAGGCCTGTAATTCCCTTACTCCACTATAGCCTTGAAATCAAATCATTCTCTTCATCTGCCTGAAGACCTATGTGGAGCCTGGGAATTAATTACCTATCATGGCACTACAATAACAAAGCCCCCAAAAAAGGATAAAACATCTGTTTTATATCAAAAAATTCTTTTTTAAGGGCATTCCATGGTTTTCTTGTTGCAAAAGGACATTCATAAAACAAGATCTAGTGTGATTTAAATCTTTACAGCTGGCTCAAATATCAATGTGAACAAAAATCTTTGTAGCTCCAATTTCTGTTTTTTGTCATATTTTGAACAATGCTTTTAATAAAAAACAAACATAGAAAGTATAAGAGAGTCCTTGGTAGGCTGCTTAAACCCAAAATATTTCTGCCTTAGTACTAGTCCCTCATCTAAGACATGTGTGGCAACTACTGCAAAATGGCTTCAGAAAGGTCAGTTTCCTCTTAGGATGGAGAAAAAAAAGATCTCTCAGACATAGCTATACATATAAATAAAATATGGTGCATAAATATTTAAATGTTTTAAACCACATCACAGTGTGAATGACTGACTGACTACTCTGTGCCTTGAAGGAATATTCTGAGTTGAAAAAAATGGAATTGTATATTTGATTAAGTAGAGCCATATGTCTCACAGTATATTGCTGACAGGTACATTCTATGAATAGTTGGTACTGATTTATACATGGATTTGGCAATGTTAACATGAGCCACAGGAGGATATACTTCTGTAATTGTTGCTGTAATTTTCTCGTTTCCTCTCATGTCAGGGGTACTTGCCACCATGTTCTGATGTGGTGGGTATCTAACCCTGAGTATTTGAGATTAAAAACTTGCATCGCTTTGAAATTAGGGAACAGTTAACACGCAAGTAGGTTCAAAATGGCTTATTAAATTAATTGTTGCCAAGATGTTTTTTATGTGACTTTACCTCCAGTTTAGGGGGGTTGGCATGTGCTGCATGGGGAGGGAATAAATTTCCCAATAATAAGAATTGTTTGATGTTTGCTGTTCACACAAAATGCAATATAAATGCTACAGCTAGAAGCATAAATTTAATAACCGGGAAAAGTTATTTGAATTCTCCACATATTTTTTACTGGATTAAAATCTGCAACAAGTGATGTTGGAGTCAACAGACAGACAGATGAAGCATGAAACAATTTGGCCATGCACCTTTAGGTCAGGAGTTCTGAATTAACAGAAGTCTCTGTCAGTTTCTTTGTTTCCTAGAAATGGACTGATTTGTTGTTGTTGTGGTTGTGGTTGTTGTTGTTTGGTCTTTTGGTTGGTTTGGGCTTTTTTTATTAAGTAATGGTGAACGTTTTGAAAGTAGATTAAACCTAAAAAATACCAGGCTTTATACTTCTAAGTCACATGCTGAAAATCTGAGAGGATTAGCACTTTTTAAAAACAGTTTCCCCTTTTGACATAGTTCACTGTCTAATCTGAAATCCCTGTTTAACTACAAGTAGTAACTGGCATAATACACATCTAAATGCAAAGCTAGAGTAATGGGTTTAATAATTAAAGACCTGGGCAAGGAACTTCAAGACTGTAATGAATTTAATTTTATTGTTTAATAATAACACACGGACTATCAAGTGAGATAAAAAATGCATGTCTCCTCTGACTATACATGTGGCGGAGTGTGTGGTGTCTTTTTCCCCTTTTTTGGCCATTTAAGCCTTCACAAATTGTTTTACAGCCTTTGTGCTTTGAGATGGTTAGAGAGAGAGGGTCAGCTGAGAAAACAGCTCCCCAGGTATGGTACTAAGTGTTATTCCTGGGAAAAAGCTTTTCCTTTGTGGTCTCACTTTGCAACTGCTTTCCTAAACTTCTCAGAAGTTAGAAAAGCTCCTGTTTTAAACCTGTTTTAGAGTGCTAGAACATCTTTTCCTCAAGGTCTGCATGGTGCTTAACCTTTCTGTTGGCAGTTGCATAAGTTTTCTTAATGAGCTGGGATCAGTCAAAATGACATCTGTGATCACAGTAGTTTCCCCATCTTTCTACCATTAGCACAAAGAACAAAGGGAAAAGGATACAGAAAATTTCTAGCTCATAATGTCAGGACATTGCTATGAGAGTGAAGTTTAAAGAATCCTAAGGAAAATGTTCTTTTCTCTTAGAAGGGCTTCAAGGGAGATGAGAAATTGCTAAAGATATTCTGTCAAAAAATATTACTAGGGGATAGAGTGTGTCTGTGTGTGTGTGTGTGTCTGTGTGTGTATGTGTGTCTGTGTGTGTGTGTATACGTGAGAGGGAGAGAAAAAGCTTGCACAGGTCTTCGGTAGCTTGTGAAGCACAAAGAAAATAACTTTGTGCATATAAAGAGGCCTAGGCTTTTATGGTGTGGGTTTTTTCCAGATCCAGAAATGCTTTGAAATAGCTGTGAGCTAAGACATGAGCAGAAAGTCCTGGGACAGGGAAAGCCTGGTGACTTGTATTATGTGGGATGTTTTTCCCCCTCTCTGAATAGAATTCACAAAATATTTGAAAGCCCTATAAAGGAGAGACACTTTCCAGGCCTCTCTGAGGGAAAAGAACAGCTGAAAAATGATCTAAAGAGGGGCAGGAAATTGTCCCCCAAGAACTGACCCTAATCTGTATCTGATTCAGGCTGTTAATCTTTTGCTGATTCTTTTGATTTGCTGTTTTAATTCAGAGAGGGATTTTTTTTCCTGATCCCCACTTAGGTGTTTTCAGCTCCTGGAGTCATCATTCAGCCCTTCAACATCATTGCCACACAAATGGCCCAGTATTATACCTGGTTTCTCTAGACATTCTTTTATCAATCAAGATTTCTTCACTCCCTCCTTTTGCTGACTTCTAAAAATTTTTTCCTTTTCTGCTTACTCTGGAAGTTTATACTGTCAGACTTCAGCAGCAATGTGGGATCCAGTTCCCTGTGGTGGGCGCAGGGTGCTGCTGCAGATCCCCAAGGACAAAGAAGCATGGGTGTGCAGTGCTTAGCTGCCACGCTGAGCTAAAGCATCCTCATGCTTCCTTGATGTTCCTTCAGGCATCTGTTATTATCAGCACTGGAGGCATCAGTAGCTTTCTCTTAAGCCTGGCAGCACAGAGCAATGCCTTGTTATGCAAGTCTTGGTGTTTCCTTGATTAAAACTTTGGAACTATTATAAAATGGAGCCTTAAATGCCTCATTCGCATAACTTTGAGAAGTGTTGCTGTTAAAAGCATTGGATTCTAGTAGCAAATCTAGCTTTCAAGACTAATGATTAATGGCAATCATTCATCAGCACCAAAATGTGTGCAAGTCTATTAATAATTCCTGATAGGATAACATTCCCCCAGCAGAATTTAGAAGGTCTGTGCATGCCAAAAACTTGCTGGATTTTCTTTTCCCTCTGGAAAATGTAAGAATTTACAGTTTGTGTTTACTTACTTGAAACTAAGTTAGCTAGTAAGGTAAAAAGAAGGAAGTTCCTCATCTTGTGGCATTGTTTTTTCAGTCTCTGTGTAATCAGCAAGCAAATGTATTGGAGTGAAAAGAAAAAGCTTTTCTTAAACTCCCCTGAGGTTGTGTATAGGTTTGACTCTAACAACGTGCTGAGCTCTGTGGATAGTAAATCCTCCCTTTTAAAAAGAACATTTTGCAAAGCTGTAACAGGAAAATATATATATTTGTGGTAGACTTAGGGGTATGTGGGTATGGCAGCTTGACAGTAAAAAGTCATAGATCCTCCACTAGAAAATGCCAAAACAAACTCTGCACTCTGAAAGGGCACTGTAAATGTCAACCTTTAGCACACCCAGATCTGCTACTGAATGTGATACAGACATACTGCTCTGTAATGAGTTTTGGTGCTTGGAAGCAGTGCAATTTCGATTATACTCACCTGACTCCTCTTTCACAAAAGATACCTGATCTTACGCAGAAGAAGTCATGAGATTTGGGAAGACGTTTTAATCCAAATATTCTCATGCTTAATTATTCCTCAGGTAAATAGTATTTGCACAAACACTCCCAGGCAATCATTCTGACATTCATTTACAAAAGAAATTACAACCTGCCTTAATTAAGGACAAGAGGCAATGGACACAAACTGAAGCACAGGAAATTCCACCTGAGCATCATGAGAAACATCTTTACTGTGAGGGTGAACAATCACTGGAACAGATTGCCCAGGGAGTTTGTGGAGTCTCCTTCTTTGGAGATATTCAAAAGCTGCCTGTATGGGATCCTGTGCAGCTTGCTCCAGGTGAACCTGCCTTAGCAGGTACTTTGGACTAGGTGATCTCCAGAGGTCCCTTCTAGCCCCAGACGTTGTGTGATGCTGCCTGTAGATGCACCTTAGATTGTTCTGGAGTTAACCAGTAGTGAGCATGCATTCAAGGATGCTAAATTGGACACACCTTGCACACTTCTCAGAAAAACTTCCATGTGCATCACCCAGGAATGTTGCTACAAGCCGTGAACCAAACTGGTTTTCATGGATAACTGAGGCTGCATGGGGATCTAGGAGGAAATATTTCTCTGCCTCTTGTTTGATCTCTGAATTTCTGCAGGCTTCCAGGCACATAGTTATCGAAGAGCTCAGGGACCTGTATGATTAGAGGCAGGAAAGGTGCTAGCTTTGTTATGTCTGTTTAAAAGGTCCACTGAGAGCAAGGAGGGGAAGCAGAATCAGTTCTCAAAAACAATACAGGTTCCATGAGTTAGAAAAAACATCATGGGAAAAAAGGATGAGAAAAGAGTAGCTGAGCTATGTTGTGAAAAGGGAAACCAACCAACAGAAAAATATTGTCATAAACATGTGCTAGGAAAGATGGGTCAAATAGAGGTAACAAAAACCACAAGAAGATGAATTCTTTGTGTTAGAACCATTAAACTGCATAAAGACTGTCCAAATGTTGGTTTCTTCGAGTAATCGTTATGGTTGCTGGAAAGTTACTTGTAAGTGGAAGGTGCCAACCCACTAGTGACTGGGGCTGAAATATGTGAGAGATGATCTCCAAATCAAATTATCAGTTGCACTTTGGCCTCTCCCATACAGGGGATTATAGTTTGTGCCTTCAGGGGTGGAAGACCTGTAGCTGTGGCAATTTTTCTGACTGTCATATAGTTTCATTGTGCCAACAGAGTGACAAGCAGCCAGACAAAAAGCAGAAAGGGAGGGATGGAAAGATGCTGGAGAAAAAGAGATTGAAAAATCTAAAATACTTTTAAAAGCCATGTTTGGTTTTTTCCTATTAAATGGCATGATGTGTTTTCAAACGAGCCGCATGGAGCTGTGAAAATATTCTCCCCATGTCTCCTTTTTTTCTTTAGTTGTCTTTTCAAGTGTTGTGGTATCAGGAAAGAGAGTCTTCTGCTGATCCACAGCAATATTTCAAAGTAGAAGAAGAAACTGGGGAAGAGGAATTGTAACCTGTTGGCCTGAGAGCTCAGTTGTCAAGCACCTCTTCGTGCCTCTCTGCTCAGCCTGTTGTACCCTGTCTGCCCTATGGAACTTGTAATTTCCCACGGAATTTAATGTTGTTGAAGTTTTTTACCCAAATTAGAAATTTTTTTTTTATTGTAGTTGCAAGTCTTTTAAGATTTGCATTACAGAAACATAAAGTAAAATATTTTAAGCCTTAGGATATATTTTGTCAACCCAAAAACTTGATTTTGCAGAGATTACTATGAGGCTAAAGCTGAGGGAAGAGATCTTACATTTCTGTGTTGTAACAGTCGCCACTGGGCAGGCAGCTGCCAAATGTCCTACAACTGACATTGATTCTTACTGGCTTTCACATCCCTTTCCTTTCAGAACCAATGCCCTGAGGCAGAGGAGTTTGTCTTCAGCCATTTCGTGATCTGTAACGACACACAGGAGACGCTGCGCTTCGGCCAGGTGGACACTGATGAGAATATTTTGCTGGCTACTCTCCACAGTCACCAGTACAGCTGGCGCTCGCACAAGTCCCCACAGGTATGTGAGAAACAGCCCTGCAGGGCAGCAGTTGCTGAAGCTGGTGGTGGCTTTATGCAGTGATTGTTTGGTTTTCTCTGTGGTTTCCTCAACTATCTCTAAAGCTCCAGCTCCTTCAGGAGTCACACACTGCGGCTGCAACACAGAGAAAAGGTAAACAAAGTGTGAGGAAAGCCAGAAGTCTTTAAAAATTACTCAAGGGTAGAACTGGATGTGTACTTTTTGTAAAGCCAAGCAGTTGTGTGGAGCTTCTGAAAAAAGGAAAGACAGCTTGCCAGGTTTCTATAACTAAGCGATCAGTGTCTGTTCTCTGAGATGCACATTAGAGGTTTGGGGAATTTTTTTAATGAATTGTTTTTACCAGAAGCATCTGTTCACTGAAATTGTTTGCAGAACAGGGTCAAACTGGACAAAGCTCTCAACTTAGTGTTTGCCTTACAAAAGATTTGAAATTGTCAGAAACACTCCACTTTTATAGTTTAAATAATACAGTTTCTGGGTTATTGGGGTTTTTTTAAGGGACAAACACTGAAACTGAAATAAAATATTTTTAAACTATCAACAGGAAGTATTTCAATGAAACTTTAGAATCGTTTAAGTTGGAAAGACCTTTAAAATCATTGAGTCCAGCCCAGCACTGCCAAGTCCACCACTAATGTCCTAAGTGCCCATATCCCTAAGTGCCACATCCACACACCTTTTAAAGTCTTTCAGGGATGATGACTGACTCAGCCATTCCCTGGGCAGCATGTTCCAATGCTTGACAGCCCTTACGAGAAGCAACTTTTCCTAATACCCAATCTAAACCTTCCTGGCACAACTTAAGGCCATTTCCTCTTGGCCTATTACTTGTTACTTGGGAGAGAAGACCAACACTTGGGTGGTGGTGAAAAATAGACTACTCATCTTAATTCAAGACAGGACAAGAACTAAAATCTAATTAGAAAGTGTTTATGAAACAGCAAAACCATTTCTTCTCGTAGTATATACCCATCTCCTGCTGAGGAGGAAATGAGGGAACTGTGCCACCCCATTTGTCAAGAAGTCGTTCTGCCCTGAAAAGTTACTAAAATTTTTACATATCCTAGGAGGAATGTAGTGAATGGGAGTTCCTAACTCCTCTAGAGCCCTAGAAAATACCAGTCTTAGCATGTGAGAAAGAAGGTGAATTTTAAATGGTAATTCTAAACAGGAGCTGTGCCCACTTTCGCTGCTGGCAAGTTTCAAGTTACACTAGAAGGCAGAGATGGCAAATTTACTCTGGTTTTTGTTCACATGTCGGCTAGTGGATATGAAAACTACTGAATTTTACATGAATGTGGCAATCTGTGCAGAGCAAATTCTGCCAGAGTAAACGGTTGCAGTTGACACTGAAGTCAAGGCGTAAGCTAAGAGGAAGCCAGGCTAATAAAGGACTGTTTTAGCCCAGCAGCAGAGGAGCTGTTATAAAAAGTGTGTGCTGGTGTAATAGGGACAGAGAGAGGCCTTTTAAGACTCAAAGACTCTGGAGTACTCTATATCCCTTTCCATGTTTTAAGAAAAGACATGTTTTCCCATACACGCAAAATGCGTGTGATGCCCCAACCCACAGCTGATCAAACCAAATGGTGACTGTGCTCTGTGCAGCTGGGCACATGTCAGAGTGTGAGACACAATCCCCACTCATCAGGGGACATAGGATTACAATTGTTGTAGTTCCCTTTGGTTGTGTGAGGGAGAAAGAAAGCTCGCTAAGTGTGACCTATATTTCATGACCAATTATCACTTGTATTTGTAGCAACCACCCAAAATTACATTTAAACCTTTTCATAAATACATGGAAGAAGAGGGAAATATTTAAAGCAATTGTAAATAAACCCTAAACTAAGTGAAGCTTTCCTCTTAAAAATTTGTTATGTCCATTTTCTGGTTACTTACATAAAATTATTCCCTTTTGAGAATCCTTGTATTAGATAGATCTAGTAAAGGTGTAGTTCTGATTATGGTGAATATTCAGTAATGGTGCAAACTGGAAAGAGTTTTGAAAATTAAGATTATCTCAAGCAAGTGAAAAGTTGAAGAGTTAAAATGACAGCTCATTACTGATACTTTCTCTTAGTTGCAACTGAACTTCTTAAGACCGCTGGCAGAGTATATGGTATTAGCCATCTAACACCTGGAAAACAAACTGTTTTCAGTCACAGACTTGAGCAGTGCAAAACATTTCATTTTCATGGCTGATATGTAAGTTTCTTATTAAATGAAAAACAAAAGTGCAGGATGAAAGGTAGGAAAGTCAATCAGGAAACCAAATCGCACATAAGGGAGTGGGTGAGGTGACAGCAGGAGCTTCAGATTCATTTTTCAGATATTCATTCTTCAGCTGACAGTTGGTGATGTCAAAGGGTTTCCCCATTCTGTTTTGCTCTGACCAGATTTAGATTCACTGAAGAACTGGGCTGATAATTAGTCGGGAGTGTCATGATGGATTCCCACATCCCAGGAGATGGCAGAGCTAACAGCTCACTCCTGACTCAGCCACGCTGCTGGCCAGCAGGCTCTTCCAGTAGGGAGGTTATACCTCCCTTGTCCCAACCTTTGGAATAATTTCAATACGATTTCTGCTCTCTTAACATTTTTAAACAGCCATCTCTTGCTGGGAAATTTAGAGACTGAAAAACAGCACTGAGGTAATTTCATTGAAACTATATGGAAGCGCAGGCTTTCTACACACTGTTGAGATAGAAACAAATTTTTTTTACAAAGGTCTTGTAAAGAGAGAGCCTTGGCATTCCCCTATAAGTTTATTCATTTGGTTATTGCTGATACGAGCCATTGTAAATACAGCATGCTTCAGAATGGCAGTTCACCTAAGCAGTACAATTCTTTGTCATTTTAAATCATACAAAACAAGTTTGTTCAAATATTATAACAAATGTTGCCATGTACATTTTTTAATGATTAATACAAATCCTTGAAAGGAAAACAACGACTCAATCAAGACATCAGGTTGTCCCTGTTATAGTATGGCACTTTTCTAATTGTTTCCATGCAAAACTGTCTAGCAGCTTGTTATCCAAAGGTCAGAATAATGCCCAAGCATGGACAAACCCTCTGAGTGTCATATTCGTGGAATGCTAGATGACTTCATAGTTATGAAATTATTTCATTTCTCATGATAATTCCTGACTTGCCAAGTTAGTGAATTTTAAGAACTCTGAGAGCAGATTGTAAGATAAATGTGAAATAATCCATACTTCTGGACTCAGGGACTTCCCTCCAGGCATTAGTTCATACTTGACTTACTTGACTTACTCTTGGGGATAAAATGAGTTAGGACAAGGTCTTAGATACCACATTCTCTTACTGGGAAAGAAAACCAACTTGCACAACTTTGGCTGGCTCATGTTTCTTGTTACACAGGCACTAAGAAGCAGCGGTTGCCATGAAATACTTTATTTAACCTCTGCAAAATGTTTTTTTAGTATGGCAAGGCAGTTCAGTTAAACGAAAATAAATAGTTTTAAAAGGATTGTATTTCTTTTACATTCACATCAATAAAATTCTCCATTTTTCTTTTGCTAATTAAGCATAGAGATGCAGTAATTGCCCATTTAAATTGTTTAACACAATTAAATATATATGCACCTAAAATATTTTAGCAGATAGTTTTATAATGCTTTATTTACGTTTAGAGTTAATTTTATTATTAATGAAACTATAGGCTATAATTTAAAAATTTAATTAATTAACATTTCGTTTTTATGTTACGAAAACAGCTATAGCACACTAAGGATTTGGATTTATCAGCTCTTGATGGTGTCCCTCCAACTGTTTGGCTTAACTTAAAGCTCCTTGCTTCCTTCATTTTTTCCCTGCCCGGATCCTTTACATTTCAGGGAACCTAACCTTTCCCTTTTAACTTTCACTCTGATTCCTGCAAGTCTCGCTAGTTTGGCTAATATTTCAGTAATAAGTCTGAGGTCCGATGCTCACTCTTCTGCGCCGCTCCATCCCCCACATTTTCCTCAGATTTCATGAGGTTTTGGCCTTCCTTGGGGATAAGACACCCCCAACTACATAGGCGCTTTCAGAGTTGGGGTATGTCCAAAACTGATGATATTTGAGGCTTTAAGCAATTCTATCTAAAGCTGCCAGATTTTGTGAGCTCCTTTTGCAGATTTTAATGAAAGTTAGAGGTCTGTTAGATATCATTAAAAGGGAAGAGAAGATACATCATTCCTGTGCTCTACAGACAGCGCTGGCTCCTACATTCTTATTGGATCCAGTCTGCACTCCTTATCTTGATCTTCACATTGCTTTGTGGGATGGGCCCCAGTTACATCAAAAGTCATGTTTGTCTCCAAGACAGCTGTGTTTTTTAGATGAACTGCTGCATACAATACATAGGGTGAAACTCTGAAGTTAGAAGTGATCAGATTGTCCTAGCAATTCACTCAGAGTTAAGGAACTCTGTCTTGCAAGACAGTAGGCAATTGGAGGGTCCCACTAGGGATCACAGCAAATGTACAATCCAGATATTCGTGTGAGAGTCCCCTGAATGTATTCTGCAGAGGTTGTTTGCTCATGAATAGACAGCAAAAATTGTCTATGACATGCTAGTTATTACTAATTGTTTTCCCCACACTCAGACTTCAGCAGAGTCCTCTGAGGAAGCACAGACTGATGGATTTAAGTTTGTTCGTTCGATTTCTGTGCAAAACATAATGTTGCATAGGAGAAGTTTTTAGAAGCAGCAGCTCTCAAACGTTTCTGCAGTCTCCTCCCAGGGTCACAGTAACAGTCCATTTTCACTTTTCACTATCTAACTTGAAGCAGCAGATGTAAAGGATAAAAATCAGTTCCTATGTTGAATTGGGCAATGACTTCAATGAAAATGTGGTTATAAATAAAATATATTTATTTCTTATCAAAGTAAGTAAATATGCCTGAAACTGTGTAATTTTATTGCTGCTTATATAGAATTTGAGGGAAAATATATCTGTCGCTTACTTTTCTGATCATACACTTACAAAGTCTTGAGCAGATACTAGTACTGGTTAGTACATTATTAATACCTTCACTTGAACACATTTAAAAATTTTCTTATTTTAAATAGTATGTCTGTGAACACAAATTCTGGTAAAATTTTATAAACATATTTTTAAAGGCCACTATAGTTTTACAAATAGCAAATTTGCTATATAAGAATCCCCTACAAAAAAAAGACTGAAAGCAAATTTTGATTCTTGTTGTGAGTCCAGCAGGATCACTGTTCATTGTTATTTATTTCCAAGTTGCAGTTCTTTCAGATATTGGGTTATATAATGTGTAAAATTATATGCAGTACTATGTGAGTTCAAACTTAAAAACTGTGACTTATATATCCCAGTTGTTATTGGGATATTTTCCCATTTTACTGTTTAGGAATGTTACAGGTTCTCTGAACAATCTGTTGTACTTCACGTAATCCTCCCCAGGTCATTTAGAGAACAACATCAGGCAAAAAAGTTTTATGCTATTTTACACTGTTCAAGTAGTGAGAAAAGTACTATTGCTTTTCTTTGGGATCCTGCATTCTAAATAAATGCTTATACTATGTTACATGAAATTTACTTTCTAGATAATATCTGGGGCAGATGAGGATTAATATTATCCATGAACTCTCATAATTTGGGTACTGTTCCTTAACCAAAGGATTCTTCTGCATATAGTGAGTTTGTACGTGTGAGGTTCAGATCTGCTTTGCAGGTTATGTTGAGGTTCACAATATCTTCAGGAGCCCCCAGGGTCACAGTTTATCTGCCAAGTGTGACCTTTTTTCTACTAGGTTGTTGGAAATTGCCTTTTTCCATGCTCTGCACTAGCCTTCTGTCTTACAAGGGCTGATGGCATGGAACTGGCCACATCCCCTGGGTCACATGAGAAAGTGAAGCCAAAGTGAAATTCAAGCTGTTTGGTGGCCACTGCAGCTGATAATTTGCAGAATAAATATTTCATTCACTGTTTCTCCAAATACTAATTGGTTTATTGTTGTGAATTCTAATCCTAGTCAAGAACCTCCTTGTACTGTGAAAACACAGTGAAAAGTACAAATCAAGCTTCTCCTTTAATTTTTCAATTAAAAATTGCTTTAGCTTCAAGTCTTAGGATTCAGCTCCCATCTCCAGAGCTACATTTCCTCCATGCTGCTGCATTATCACAGCTTTTATTTTACTATCTTCTGTTTTTTAAAATAGCAGCTGCTTCCACACCATTAACCAGGTCCTCACTTGATTCCTCCCAAACTCTCAGAGTTCATAGCAATAAACCTCGTTCCCCCCCAAAAAAGCATTTTCTAGTTTCACTTAGAAGACAAATACAATCTAATGAACCTTGGTGAACCCAAGTTAAATCTGGTGAATCTACAAGCAAAGTAGAAATCAAATTTGCATCACTAAGCGTTTTGAGGGTTCAAGATTTAAATTACTTATACAGCTGTAAATTGATGCGTTTTCTGGACAGGCATCTTTTCTCCCTTCTTAGTCTCACTTTTAATCCCCCATTTTAGTCCTCATGCCTTGTCATATGACACTCAGCTTTATTTACTCAGGTCGTATCCTTCACTCACACATCTAGCTGAAAACCTAAGTAAATTTTGAGGAGCACATAGAAACATTCTGTGAAGAGGCATGATAAAGGTATTCTTTATTTTAAAGATAAAGCTTTTTCTAGCCATTTTCTCCAGTAGGAGCAGCTTCATCTTAATCTGCCTCCCTGAAGTAATTTCTTTCCCTCTCAAAACAGAAATCCATAATGGCTCGGAATTACAAATCCAAACCCCAGCAAAGTCTAGTCAAAACAAAACTCTCTGGGTTATCTGCTGGTATATTTCCCTGACAGAAAATGCAGAAATCAAATAGTTACATGAATGAGTGCCTATCTTCACATATACAATAGATAGTCTGTTTAAATTCTCTCTAAGCTACAAATTTTCACTTATCACTAGATTGTATTTGTTAGAATGCTTTGAAGTCCACTGAAATTTTTTTGTACCTTTATGCAATGACTTCTCTTTTCTCCTAATATATGTCCCATACCTAGCTATATTTGTCAAACTTTTTTGCACGGACTGCCTAATAAATTCTTAGAATTAGCGTAAAGCTTGATAAATGAAAGGAAGTTAATGGCAATTATTGCAAATCTGTAGTATCAGGTCAGTTTGATACCTGTTTGGTCAGAGCATGGTGCAAATAACACCACGGTTGTGGGTTCAATCCTTGTAGGGGCCATTCTCTTAAGAGCTGGACTTGATAATCCTTGTGAGTCCCTTCCAATTTAGAAAATTCTGTGAATCTGTTTTCTGCTAAAATAATTCTAACATCTGATTACTTAATTCTCTAAAATCACTTCCATTTTTATTTCCTGCCATATATCTCTGCATCACTTAATGTCATTTGCGGATTATTTCTGGCCATCTTTTCCAGAAATCTCACTTTTAAATAACTTAATCATCCAGTGATCCTTTTTTTGTTTTCATGGGATGCAGTTTCTTGGCTCAAAAATAAGTGTATACAGTACCCAATTCTTATACTGTTAGGTCATTCATACAAATATATTAGATAGCTTTAAAGTAAATTATGACAGCTGTATGCTTCGCATTTACCGGTATGCAAATTGTATGTTTATAAAATAAGAAAATGCCAATATATGATAATAGCTCTTCTTTATTTTTCTTTCTGAATCTGGAAGCTAAATGCAGACTAATCGTTGTGCTACAAAGAAAATTAGTGAGGCAGCCTTTGGGAGCTAATGACTGCTCAGGGAAAGCTGACAGCATGTTCCTTGGGAACATTCAACTTGTGAGCAAAGCTGTTTATACAGGGTGGGAGACATCCTAATGTTGTAGCTACATGCAATTACTAATCGCAAATTATGGCATTTACATGACATCTATCTTTGGAGCACACTGTATTTCGTGGGCCTGATAGCTGAGACTGACCACGTAAGTACCTTTTCTCATTATTTGGCTGTCATTTCCAGCTACCATTCTGTCCAAAGTAAACAGTTTTCTAGTTTCTCCTAATTTTCATACATGATGAGATTTATTCCCAGATGCCTCTGTAAGAAACTGAACGGATTCAAGCCACTGCAGCTGGATTTTTTTTGTTTTCTTTTTCCTTTTCTGTAACTAATACTTAGGAATAGAAGTGACATATTTGTTTATGAGTTTGACTATCGTAGTGTATAGCCTCCCTCAACATAAGCTGAATGTAAAGCTGTGCCCAGGCGTGTGCCCATCCAGATACTGCCCTTGCACACACGGGCACATATCAGCCTTTGTGCCTCCAGCACAGAGCTCATTTGAATCAGAATGCAACAGTCATCGCTCTTGCAAGTTCAAAAGCCACCCACTGAATGGATGTTACTGTTCTGTGTGTGACTTGTGCTGAGGATACCACAAATTGCAAACAGGCTACTGAGTTGTAATGTCTTTGAAAGTTATTGCTGTGGTTGTTCCTTAAAACAATGAAGAAAACCCCAGCATTCAGCCCTTCACTAAGTCCCACTGACCAGAGCCATGGTGAATGCTATCTCTTCCTGGAAACAAATAATGGAAGAACACAGTATTTACAAGCTTCAGGTTTTGCTGGTGTAAATAATCAATCTTTGGGCCTGATCCTGTTCTCAATTACTTAAATTAATTAATAACAGATGTCCAAAATCAGAGTGAAATTCAACCCTCAAGAGAGAATTCCCACAAGGCCTTCATATGACTGTTTTAAAAAACTTAAGTGATGCTTAGGCTCTGTGCTGGCCCTCTGCAAAGAATAAATTTTACCCAGAATGCTTATTGCTTTGATCCCTTATATATAGCTCACATCCTTAAGTTTGCACAGCCACAAAAGATCTATACAGAGCTAAATAGCCAGATCTTCAGCTGGTGTAAATTTATGTAACTTCATTGACCTACATGGAACAGTACCAATTTTCACTACTCTGGCTTAAAGAATCTCCATGGGACAGAGGTAAGTGCGTATGGTGGGTAAATGGATGAAAGGCTCTTCAAATGATGAAAGACTATATTGCTCTGGAAGTGATTTAAGTTAAACTGGAAAAAAGCCACTCCTTTTCCGGAAGAAATCACATAGGGAGTATAATTATGCAGTTAAATTTCTTCTCATGCAGTCAAGCTTGAACTTACCACCACATTTGTGTAAGAAATGAAATGTTTCCCATCTCTCAGCAATATACCACATTCTGCATTTAACACACACATTTATGCAAGTTATGCAAGTCTGTCTTTACTTTGAAGGGAAGGGTATTTGTAGTTTTCTGTCTTATTCTGAAGGCAAAAAAATCTGGCATGGACCTGTGTTCTATATCGCCTTGCTGGTAATAGAGTGGGTTTCTAGAGCAATTTCAAAGACAGTGAAGAAAATCCCTTATTTCCTGTTTTATGCTCTCTAGTCTGCTTGACCTTTTTTTTCTAAACACTTGTGTGCCTGGATGCTAAATATACTGTTAAAGCAGGTAATTTTTAGAAATGCATGATTCAGAGCCATTTTATGGTATTGTTCTTTCTTCCGATTGTGTCTGAAATCACAGAATTACAGACTGAATGGATCATTCAGACAACTGGTGTGCTTAGCATTGCTGAGATTTCAAACCAAGAATATTTCTCTGTCATGGGAATTTATGTCCTACTGCAAGGCACTTTTTTTTCCCCGTTATGAAGTAGTAATTTCTTTCTTTCCAGCTGTTACACATCTGTATTGAAGGCTGGGGAAACT
Organism: Acanthornis magna; assembly: GCA_036785705.1. NCBI lineage: Eukaryota > Metazoa > Chordata > Aves > Passeriformes > Acanthizidae > Acanthornis > Acanthornis magna. Next base: position 3,607,373 of record JAWUZG010000071.1, on the reverse strand, counting down.
GGCGGTGGTCTGAACCATTCAGTGTGGACAATACAGGGACCTTTATTCGCACCATTCAGTACAAGGGCCGGACAGCATCACTTATCATCAAGGTTCAGCAACTCAGTGGAGTGCAGAAGCAAGTAAGGATTTGATTCAGTTAGGAAAAAATAACATTAGTAATTTAAACTGTTACCTATTCATGAATTAGGCACTTTGTTATTTGTTCTCTCCTACTGAGATCTGCAAAAAACAAGTATAGCAGTCTTATGGGGCTATTTTTGGGAATTTTTACAACTTTTTTCTTCATTTTGGCATGGGTCTTAGCATTTAAAAGCTCAGTTACCAACACGTATTTCATATTTCATGCTCCAGTAAACATCCCTTTGCGTGGTTCATAAGTTCTGACAGTGCGAAGTTACACAGTCTCTTACATGTTTTAAGCTCTTGAGAAACAGATATTTTTCTTAGTTATTTTAAGAAACTGTTCATAATATATTCTGGGTTGTAATTCAGGCCTTCATATTTCTTAAAGAGCAAGAATTACCAAATTAACATTTGCAAATGAGCTGCTGTGCAATAACTTTCCATTTGCTCCCTCCGTAAAGAGGTCTGTAATAGCACTGCAGCCGTTCTGCCTGCGTTGGCACAAGCCAGAGCATGTGGTGGACACAACCTGCTGAGCTCATGGCTGAGGCAGAGCACCTTGTGCTGTATTGCACAACAGCAGCACAGCTGACCTGGCAGGAGCAGTGCCTGGCAGCTCTGATAGTCCTGCTGAGGTTTCACTTGGTGGGCTGTAGCTGTGGTGTGTGCCCTCATTCATAAAAAAGAAATGATGGTGGTTGTCCAGGGTTACAGGTGGAATGATGTTCCCTGGTATAGCTTGGAAAAAGTCTATTTCTACAATAAACTATTCATGAGTGATGGACAGGAACAACGCCAAGCCTAATTTGGTCATTTTCTGGGTGGTTGCACTTAAATACAGAAACATGTTACAGTTATTTAATGAAATTATAAGGTTTTAAACAGACATGCTGTGAAAGGTCTGGATCATTGGCTTGTGATGGGAATGTGAGGTATCAGTAGAAATCTTTCTGAAGTACATCACCGTGACTGCTCAGAAAGGTCTCAACATTCAGAGATCATCACAGAACTCTTAAAATCCAAACCAGAACTGTCAGACATGGCAGTACTGCTGAGTTCAGTGGGCAGGAAAGTGAAAAAGTTACGTGTTTCTTTCAAGCCTGGATACTGCCTTAGCAATATTTCAGGCATTTTAATGTCTAGATTTCTATGAAATTGCACATACATTTGTCCAATAAAAATAATGTTTTACCAGTGATGCCTTCAGCAGTGCTTGGGAAAACCTAAAGCAGGGAGATTATTCTTCTACAGGTTTTCGCTGTCTAATTCAATTCTGACTTTTTTTCAAAATTGTTTATATATCAGCTATATTTCTTGTGTGTTTTAGATCCTAATCTGTGGAAGACAGACAGTCTGTAGTTACCTTTCTGAAAGTATTGAACTGAAAGTGGTTCAGCATTACATTAGCCAAGATGGACAGGCTGTTGTTAAAGAACACATCAACTGCCTTGCAGCCAAGCAGAAATTGCCTTCATATATCTTAGAAAACAATGAGCTCACTGAGCTGAGCGTGAAATCTACAGGAGATGAAGACTGGTCCCAAGATGTATGTCTAAGTTCTAAACACACAGAACACAGCGCTGTCATTCAGGTATGACTAGAAATGGGTGTATGGAATATAGCATTAGAAATGTCTGAGAGAACTGGGTTACTTGGCGTTTAGACTTCTATTTGATATAATGAAAAAATGAATGTTATCATCCTGAAATAATGTTAGTGTAATGCTGATCTTTCTGCAAACAGGTACCTTCTTCAAAGAGTTCAATTACATATGTGTGGTGCACAATTTTGACTTTAGAGCCCAATTCACATGTGCAACAGCGATTAGTAAGTACTTTTAATGTCTCTGAGATATAAATGTTTATGCCTTACATGTCATAAAATAAATTAAGGTCAGAATGACCCACTGTAAAGATTTATTAATAGTTTATTTCAACAGCTGTATGAGTGAAATAAAATTAACTTTAAATCAATGTGTTCTTTTCTTTTTGTAGATTGTTTTCAGCCCTCTTTTCATTGTAAGGAGCCATCTTCCAGACCCTATTATCATACATATTGAGAAAAGAAGTCTGGGACTGAATGAAGCACAAGTGATTCCAGGGAAAGGACAAGAGAAAGCACTGCAAAATATAGAGCCTGATCTTACACACCACTTGACTTTTCAAGCCAGGTAAAATACTAATTTTCCTTGAAAATGGTTCATTTGTATGGAAAAGAATGAATATTTTACACCTTAGCTTCTACTGCATTTTTTCCAAAAGTATACCATATGCAGAGGGGATATCACAGAACAACCATATGTGGATTGAAATGGTATCTTGGGAAATATTAAATTTGGTATAACTATCCTAAGAACACTAGCATTTGTTTGATTAAGTAGTCCACATTCTTGTGTTTTCAAAAAATTAATTTGTGAATGCTCTTGAAATGTTTTTTTGTGAATACTGAAGAATTTTTAGGGTCATTACAGTGTCATAACAAATCCATGCACGTCAGTAAATTCTCAGGAACTTGTCAGACATTGTAACTTGATTCATCCACAATTACCTTGAGAGTGTTCTTGCTGTAGAGTACACTTGGGAAGCTTCATTAGAGAAAATGTTAGTGCTGCTAATGCTTGATCTTGTTGTGTAAGTGACTGAGGTTGTTCTCAATGGCAGGGAGGAAGATGATCCATCGGAGTGTGCAGTCCCTATCTCTACCACACTGATTAAACAGATAGCAACTAAATCCCATCCAGGTGGCAACGTCAGCCAAGTGCTCTCCGAGTTCTATGGCACTGCGAGTCCTCCCCAGCCTGTGTGGCCTTACAACAGGAAGGATTCAGACAGGTAACTCCTTGCTAAACCTTCTTCATGGCTGTCGCATTGCCTTTCCAAATAAACTGAAATGTTCTAGAAGACTGTATGTGATGAACGTTGAATGTATTTTCAGCAATTACATGATTCCTGCATGTAATCTACAGAATCTGTGGCAGATGGGGGAAAAAATGAGGTCAGCCTCAGGGCTGCTCTTGTTTACACTGAGAAGATTGCATCAGTACGGATTTTTAAAAAATGGAACCATTTTTTGTGAATGCACTTTCTTTACTGCAGCTCTAGAGGCTGTTGCTTATTCAGCTGCTGTTTGTTTCAGTACAGAAACAGAGAGTTGCTGTAGAAGTAGTTGTGGGGAATAAAAGGAAGTGGGATTTGATGACTACAAAAGTCACAGGTTTAGTTCTGAAGGACAGTGGTAACCTAAATTTAGGTTGAGCTTGTGGAGTTAAAAATATGTCTTTATCGCCTACTTGTATCTAGATCTGTCTGGCAGCACCTATGTGTGTTTCTGAATGATAAGGTAAGAAGAGATAGTTTTTTTTTATTTCACAACTAGGAAAGCCTTGCAAATTTATTAAAGTGTCACCTAATCATTTGTAATCTTGAATTCATTATTCCTTTGACTTTATGTTTTTGCTTATTTGTTTTTGACAGCAGTGAACAACTCTCCCAGTGGGATAGTCCAATGCGGGTAAAGCTGTCAGTGTGGAAACCATGTGTAAAAACTCTGCTGATTGAACTCCTGCCCTGGGCATTGCTTATCAATCAGTCCAAGTGGGACCTCTGGCTGTTTGAAGGAGAGAAGATTGTTCTTCAAGTACCTAGTGGGAAAGTAATTATACCTCCCAACTTCGAGGTAACTTTGCCACTCACATTAGCAGGCGCAGTTCTGCTAACCACACTGATTCTGAAGAATGGTTATTACTCCAGATGATTCCCACTGTCCAGTCACTGTGTCTGTCTGTTAGTCATATGATGAGGAGTAGCAATAGCGGTAGGAATTTATCACAGACTGAGTCACCGAGTGGGTAGCACAAACATTGATAGCAGTGTGAAAAGCAACATCTTAAAGATGCATAGTTAAAAATTGTCTGAAAGACGCTGAAGGAAGAAGGCCTTCATTCCATCAGCAGCCTTCTCCCCTTCCTCTCAGTTCAGCCAAAGAATCCATAACGTGGGTGTAATGTAGCAGCCAAAGAAATTTGCTGTAAAGGCCAAGTAAAGACTTTGGCTCCTACTGTGCCAGCATGTCACTTGGGCAATTGTTGACCACAGTAGCAAAGTTGACAGCCTGAAAGGAATATTTGGTTTGAGAGAGCTTTGTGTTATGTTATTTCATAGCTTTTAATGTTACCAAGGAAAGTTAATGATGACATAGGATGAATTACAACAGAGGAAGATTTTTTAGAATGCCTGCCTTCCTTAATTCAGAGATTTGTGTAACTGATCTTCCTATGTATCTTGACCATGCACATTCTTTTTTATTATAACCCTGATATTCTTTAGTTTTGAAATAATTAAAATAATTTGACATAGCAGTTTGTCAATTCCAATTGAACAATCTAATACTTCCTGTTTATTTTGTCTTCTTTTTTCCCCCATGTACCACACAGAAAGAATCAGAGGGAGAAAGGCAAGAAATCATATTCACTGCCTGCTGCATTTAGAAGTGTAGTAGAAGTGTATCAAATTGTCAACAACTGATAATCAGTCATTTTTCTCTTGCAGGAAGCTTTTCAGGTTGGAATATACTGGGCAAACACTAATACTGTGCACAAATCAGTGGCAATTAAACTGGTTCATAATATGACCTCCCCAAAATGGAAGGATGCTGATAATGGGGAAGTAGTAACGTTGGATGAAGAAGGTTTTGTTGAAGCTGGAATAAAACTTGGTGCTTTTCCAGGTCATCAAAAGGTTAGAAGAAAATTATAACGATTTGTAACTTTATCATGTAAAAACAATCAAATGTATGCAGTGTGAAAGCTTCTCCCTAATTATGTTAATATATGTTCAACATGAAGAGAGTATAAACAATGTATGAAATATAATTTAAAGAATTAGATCGCCAAAAACATACTGTGCAACCCATAAAGATAATACAATATCTCCTGGAAAAAGAATTAATGAATTCCCAATCTTGTTTTGATAACATTGACAGATGCAACTTCAAAAGTACATGGTGTGGCTCCAGTTACAAAGTGCATTAATATAGGCAGGATTTCTGTGGTTGGAAAGAAAACAACAGTTCTATTCCTGCATTTCACTGCCTTTTGTGGTTTTGTGTGACTTCACCACAATTTTCATTATCTTACAGTTGTGTGAATTCTGCATTTCTTCCATGGTTCGACAAGGTATACAAATTCTACAGATAGAAGATAAGACAACAATAATCAATGATACATCGTATCAAATCTATTATAGGCCACAGCTTTTTATTTCAAAACCCCACTCAGGAGAAGAGGTAAAGCACTGTTTTGTTTGTTATCTGTGGAAAATGGTTGTTTAGATCTGTCTCTGTATTTAGATGAGCTGCATACAGCAGAGCTTGTAACAGAAATCTTTAGACATAATAATCATAAAGTAATTTATATAATTTAGAATACTGATTCCTGGGTAAATTCAACTCCAGTAATTAACTGGGATCAGAAATCTGTGCAAGCAGCAAATTCTTGCACATTGCAGAATTAGTTCTGCCTGTTCTCCATCTGTTCAGGCACTAATGGCCATTTCTGTAAAATAGGCAGCGTAATCCGTAGTAGCTGTTGAAAATGTTCTCAGAATTTTTACTGAGTTTGTGTGTCAGAGAGGTATATTGGCCTGGCAGGCTGAAACCTTTTTGTTATCCTTTTGGGAAGATTCCAGTTATCTGAACAAAGCTGCAGAACTAGAGACGTGCCCAAAGTTTATGTATTTCATAAACTGCATCAAATTGTGAATATCAGTTTTCTAATAACCTCACAGAATATTTCACGACTAGCTTGCAGGAACCAAAATGCATGCATGGTCAATATATTTTAATCAACCATGTATACATATTTATTGAAGATTACATTTATAGTAAAATATGTGGAAAGAATTCTCAGGGTCAAACTTACCAGAAGAGTTGGCAGATCAACAAATTTTTTAAGTTCCTGTTTCTGTATTGTTTTCCTTCTGCTTTAGTTTTCTTCACATCAGTATCTACAGTTGTGCATCACGCATTTTGTGGAAACCTTACGGGATGGGGAATTGGAAGAATGTTGAGGCAAAAATCCATTCTTAGTTTTGTAACTATAAATGGATTTTGTTCACACAGTTGTGTTAAGGGAATGTAACTTGCTTTTGGTAGAGCTATGTTGTGCTACTGAGAGCCAACTGGAGATTACAGAATTACAGAATCACAGAAGGGCTTGTGTTGAAAGGGACCTTAAAGATCATCCAGTTCCAAACCCTCCTGCTTGGGAGGGGCATCTTCCACTAGACCCGGTTGCTAAAGACCCCCAGATGGCTGTGCTGCAAACCTATACCTGAAGGCAGAATTTGGCCGAACAGCCTTTAATGCAATGTACATAGTGCAACCTTTAGTTAGTTGTGGTCACTGGCTACTCGAGAGCGTTCTGTGCAAAATCCCATGAATACACTTCCATTTAGGAGCCAGCATGCCATGCTACCACCACCTTTTTTGTTCCCAGGACTTCCACTCGCCCGACAGCGCGGTGTTCAGCGTGGGCCCGGCTGGGGCAGGCTCCGGCGAGGCGCTGGGCGCTGTGCCCTGCTGGGACCTGCTGTCGGAGCCAGATCCCTCGGCAGCAGGAGCAGCTGGCAGCGCCAGGCGCGTGGTGCTGAGCTTCAGCCCCGCTGGCTGCGCCGGGAGCCACGAGCTGTGGAGCCTCCCGGCCATCATCAGCGCCGAGTTCGCCCGGCAGAGCGTGGCGGTGCCCATGGGCGACTGCAGCGAGGGTGGATTCTGTACCAGGTATTGTGCGCCGAGCGCTCGCCCGTAGTACACCTACCTTGGGGCTGTAGAGCCTCAGCTGGTCAGAAACCCTAAGAGATTCATGCAAAAGTCAAAGTAACACATGCCCCCCATATGTAAAGGCAAGTCTTACTTTAATATTAAATTGTTATCTTCTCATGGTTTTCATGCTTTTATTGTAAATGGTTTAGTGACATGACCATGTAGAAGTTGTACAATTTTTATAATGTATGGTCTGCTGGTTTTTTATGTGCATGCAAGTAAGAGCATGAAAAGCTTATATTGGGGAATTAAGGTATTTTTTAATTTGTGGGCAACAATTTAGCAGTTCAAGGACAGTGTGTAATAATACAATACAAAAATTTAGGTTTTGTTTATAAAAGGTAGACATGTATTTTTGTAAGCATAATAAGAGGATAAAGAAAAGACAAAAGGGATGGAACTAATTTGAGATCACAGCAAGGAAAGATTTCAAGTTTTAAAGCTTGAACCATGCAGTTGTGCATTCTACTTGCAAACTTATGCATCCAGCTAGTTAAAAATTACAGTCCAGTGACTTGTCAGATGACCAGCTTCATTTCTTGAACCTGATATCTGAATCTATTCATGCTTATACTGGTACAAACAAGAAACAATCTGCTGAAATTAGAGAAGCTACATCAGTATACATTACCAGTGATGTGATCTTTGTCTTGCCTGAAGTGCTTGGTATCATTCAGACCCTCGTACTGTTCCTCTGCAGAGTCTAAGAGGTGTCATTGTGGATACTAAAGATTCTCATACAGACTTCAGATTTTTAAAAATTTTAATGGAAAGAATAAGAAAAGGATTCCTTACCATTCTGCCACAGGCATAGAGAATCTTATGTTCCTAATCAGATTTTCAAACTTTGGATTTCTTAAAATCACCATGAGGTTAAGTGTTTTAAGCAATAGCCAATAAATTTGCACAAGAAAAGAAAAGAATTTATGTTTATGCATGAAGATATTTTACGTAGCTAATGAGTAGAACTAAATTCATTTAATCTCATTTTGGAAACCGATGTAGTGATGATCCATAACATTAACATTTAAAAGAGCAATGGCATTGTGGATCATTCCAGGGGAGCAGTCAGTTACAGATTTACATATTTGTTCAAATATCTTTCATGTGTATCTGAGAAGTATCCATGCAAATTCTTCTGGAAAATTTTAAAGATTTACGTTGAAAATTTGGACGTATAAGCTCATGTTTTTAATTTAATAAAAATCTCTGCTGGCTAGGGCTCTCATTTTGCAGGTATACATGTTCAGTTTAACTCATGAGTACTCTCCATTAAGCAATTTCTTCTCTCATGTTTTTTAGGCTATTTCCACACGTTCTTCTGTTGAAGTGGAGATATGTACCTGCCTAAATGTAGATAAATATCTATTGACTTGAAACTTTATCATAAAGAGCCTTACAGATGCTAGTTTTGAATGTTTTTAATTGTTCAGGATAATAGTACATAAATATTCCATCCAAAACATGCATAATCTAATATATCTGCTTCTGTTTTAGAGCTATAGCACTGACTTATCAAGAGCATCTTGGCGTGACGTACCTAACACTTACAGAAGATCCTAGTCCTCGTATAATTATCCACAATAGGTGCTCCATTCCATTGCTTGTAAAAGAGAATTTCAAAGGTAGGTACTATGCAATAATTGCAAACAGTGCACTGTTGTAGAATAACTTATTTTACTGTACCTCCAGTACAAAATTGAGTTCAATGTGTGTTTTGGTTATAACAAGAACTTGATGCCCTTGTAAAGATCTGTCTCAAAGTGAGAGACTCTGGAAGCTATTGGAGCTAATTGTGAGGTCAGGAGTAGGAACTTAAATGTCTCCAGGCTTTTGGGTCTCCCTGGTTCCAGCTGTCAAGGTGACTCAGCTATAGGAAATTCGGAGGCAATGGAGTTATGTTGACATCAATTCAATCCCATGGAAGATTTATATTTCCTCAGATTTGCAAATGTAAAACAAAACATATTGTCAAAATTCTGGTTACAGTCTGTTAATAATGATCAGCGGAATATTATTTGTGTAAAACTTAATGAAATAGAAAGAGAAAAGGAAGAAACCCAAACGTAATATTCCAACAGGAAGGCAATGTTTTCATTTATTTAGTATTTCAGACAGAAACTTTCTCATTTGTGTAAACATAGATGAGTTTTGATTTCATACAGGTTTTAGAAAGCCCTGATCTTGTGTGTTTTATAAAATTTCAGATACACCGAAGTTTGAAGTTTACTGTAGAAAGATTCCAGCTGAATGTTCAGTTCATCATGAACTTTACCATCAAGTCTCCAGCTATCCAGATTGCAAAACAAGAGATTTATTGCCCAGTATTCTCCTGAAAGTGATGTCTTCTGATGAATTAGTAAATGAATGGAGTGATTTTGTGGACATCAACAACCAAGGAACACAAGTAAATCATTATAAATTACTTCCTGGTTCACAGCATGAATGGTTGTCTTCCTGACCTGCACAGTGCATTGTTCCTCTCCAATAAGTGTATCATATCTGTTGGTTTAACAGTGTTTTATTTAACTCCTGGGAACTCTCCTGCCTAAGCCCCTTCCTGTGGAAGTTTTAGAACAGACTCTCTTCTTCATTGTCTCTTTTTAAAACTAGCTAGATTGAAAATACAGGCTTTATAACACTGATTTTTTTTTCACTTCTTTTTAATCAAGCTGGTGTTGCCTGGAAAAATCACTCCTGAAAATTTCTGGGCTCTGTTAGCAAAGAATGCCACAGAAACCAGGAAAGTCCTTCTATTTGGTGACTTAATTATCATGGGATTTTTATCTTTACATCTTGTAGGAATCATCACTGTTGTTCTCCCTCTGTGTCTTTACAGAAGCTACTCATGTCTTTCTAAAACAAAACAACCCCTCCCTTTTCTTTCCTTCTGTTGTTTTTCTCTGGGTCTTGAGGTAAATGAAAGCTTCCTTGACTGGAGTAATTCTTTCTAATGGGATTTTTTTCCATCTTTGAAGTCATTAGTTTACATGGAATCAACATAAACTGCTTGGCTCTTTGAAAGAAATACTAGTTTCAGATGTTTTCCCTGGGCACCAATCACAAAATGCTCTTGATTATTGAGTGTTATGTTATATAGCAAGTAGTTCAGTTCCATTCAGTAAGCCAGTCAAGCAATGCAAGGTTTCAAATTTCAGTCATTAATGTTATGCCAGACCAGGGTTCTTTATAAGTATCTGGCTCCTAGAAGGAATTAGATGCTAAGACAACATTTGGGGATCATTGTCTACTTGAAGAGCTCTCCAAAAAAAAAAAAAAGTGAGGCCTTCTGTTATTGAAGTTTTAGGATGTACATGTGGAAAATTTTCTCAGGATTTCTGTCTTTATGTTAGAAACTATAAATATAAGTGAATAAGGGATATACCAATAGTGTCACATACAATTCAGTTCAGATTGTGAAATAACTGGGATTTGGAGGATCTTAGGTAATTTGTATTTCTTCTATGTAGTCACAGATAATTACTTCTTTTTCTATTAGAAAGTAAATTTAAAACTACTTAAAACTAATGCCTTAATAAATATTGAAGTATTTATCATCAGAAACATCTGAAATTGTAATCAAAATGGCCAGTCTTCAAGGTAAATGGAGGTTTATTTAGAATAATTAGAGTTTTGAAAATTCTGTAAATGTCCTTCTTTCTCCAGTGCCATGTAGGATTGTGAATATCTTCCAGACAAGCAAAGGATTAAAATTGACATGTCAAAATTAGAAATTCTCTTATATGTAATTCTCAGAAGAATAAGAAATTTGATTAATTAATTTTAATTATCTGTACAAGATTATTATGAATAGTCAAACAAGAATCAGTTTAAGTGCTGATCCTACTAACCTTCCAATTGGTTTTGCTTCTGGTGACTTCTTAAGAGCAGTAAAGATTCTTCAAGACAGACAGCTATTTATTTTACCTGTGCTAGTCCACTATCTTTGTGTTATTTCTTGAGTTTGCATTTCTTTACATTATAGCTTCTGTCATTGCAATCTAGTAACAATTGTGTTGATAGTACCCTTACAAGAAGAGAGAAGCCACCTTGCTCTAACAAGGACTGCTGTGAATTTTCCAAACCTTTAAAACACAAGACTTGCATGGAAATACTGCAGAATTAAGCTCCAAAAGCAATACATCACTTCTTTAAGTAGGATATTCCTAAAGACAACTTATCTGTAATGAAAGTTTGTACACCTGTAAGGAAGACATTGTCAAATTCCCATTTTTCCTGCCTTTTTAGATGTTTTATGCTTTTCAATAGATTTTTCCCATTTCCTTGTGGCTGTGCTCCTTCCAGCAGCTGGCCTGTGAAGGTGTTCTCACAAACCAGTTTAAATGGCTTAAAAATGTGTTCAGTGTTGAGTTGTTAGGCAAGTCTTCATGGATCCAAACTGTAACTTACTTTTCTGTCTTCACGTGTTTTGCATCGTGCTATCAGCCATTGATCTACCCAGCTCTGAGCTAGGGCATAGCAACATAATGTTAGTTTAGGGTTGTTTTCTAGAGGAGAAAGTGGGATTTTGTAGAGCTCCAGGAATATGCCTTTTTTCTTAATCCAAAATCACAAATTAAAATTTCCTATTTATTCTTCTCATATAAACTCCATCCTCCCCAGAAATAAGCACATCTTGCTTATTTCTGGAGGAGTTTCTTATTAAAATGTATTCAGCTGTGCAGTTGAAAGATGAGGAGCAAATTTCATTTCCCTGTACAACTGAAATAATTGAAGTATCAGACTAGTTATTTTCTGAATTTCTGAAACCTGACTTTTTTCCTGAACAGTATCCTGATTTGAGTAAAAGATCTCAACCAGAAGACACTAATAGTATTAATTTAATTTATTACATTAAAAATAGTAATTTCAGTTGCATTCCACATGTTTCTAACTCTCTCCTCTAGATTGTGTTCCTCACTGGCTTTGGCTGTGTTTATGTGGACGTCGCCCATCGCTGTGGAACAATAGTCATAACCTTGGCCCCAGAAGGAAGAGCAGGACCCGTCGGGACCAGCCTCAACAGGTACATAAAGCATGTAAAAGATGATAAAAAGCATTGTCAAACAGTGCTGAGAGGTCAGTCAGCTTTCTGAGTGTTGACTGACTTAGAAACTTTGGCTTAACTGTTTGTTTTGTTTAATACTGCTGGATGCTCTGCTGCATATGTTTAGGCCATATGGCTTTGTGTATCAGTGTTAAAAAGGACAATCTAACATCAAAAGTCATGTCACTTTAGGGTAAACACTAGATGACTGGTACAAAAAGAGGACCTGGGTTGTTAATTTTTAAAAAAGACATTTTTCCATCGTAATTAATTTTGAGTGTGTTTATGAGTTTAAAATTTATTTAGCCGGGTCCTGCCATCTGTGATCTTTCAAGCTCCCAAGGAAACTTAATATGCAAGAGCTGTACAAATAGTCTTACAGTTAGTAATTAATTGTACTTGACTATAACACCACAATCTGGTCCTCAGCTTCATTCAAGTACAATTATAATATTACCTATTTCCAAGCTGCAGAATGCCTGGCCTCCAACAGTCCTGGTGCAATTAGGGTGGAATTTGTTGTACTGTTTTTATTTGCATTGTAATTAAGTATTAATCCCCAAGCAACTGGTCATCAGCAGTACCTAATAGTCCACTTGCTGGTTAAACTTGGCAGTGGGCAGTTTACATTGCAGGGGGGAGGCCCTCAATGCCATCAGTATAAAAATACTGCAGTGGCTTCATTGGAGGGTACTCACTGCATGTGATGTGAAATGACTATCCATAAGCCTTCAGTGAAGCATCTGAGGCTGTTCATGAATTATCAGAAAATTTTATTTGTTGTGTGTTTTAATATCTGTAACTATCCTGTTCATTGATAAAAGAGACAGACAACCCTGGTATAGATATATACTGTGTACTGTCCCATTTCTTAGAAGACCTCCTGGGTGGTACCTGCTGAGGTGATTGAAGTTGCCAAATCTCATTAACGTTAGCAGGACTTGCACAATGAGTTTCCCATGTGTTATAGAGAACGTCTCTCTTGATAGCTCTTTGAGCAAGCAAGATGCCAGGTGAACTAAAAACACAGGAAGTAATAAAACTTCTTTTCCCTCTTGTCTAGAAGTCAAGAACAGACCCTGTCACTGAAAATGTTCATCAGTCAGTTAAGTCTTGCTGCATTTGATGATATTACAAACCACAAAGTGTCATCTGAGCTCCTGCGTCTCACAGCAGACAACATTTTCCTCCACATGGCCCCAGCCACCAGCTCCCTGTCACAGGAGCTCCAGCAGGACTCTGTGGAAGGCCTCCCACAATTTCACAGTCTCCAAGTGTATTGTGAAGACTTGCAACTGGACAATCAGTTGTACAGCAAATCCAATTTCCATTTTGCAGTCCTGCTCTGCCAAGAAGAGAAAAATGAAACAGTGCAGTGGTCGAGAATGAACAATCTCATTGTTTGTAACAAAGATTTGGAAAGCTATAAGGAAAACTGCTTTATAAAACTCTGTATTGCTTTTTCCGAGGAAGAGAATTTCATGTTCCACATGAATGACCTCAGCTTTGAGCTCAAACCAGCTAGGCTGTATGTGGAAGACACCTTTGTTTACTACATTAAGACTTTGTTTGATACATATCTTCCAGAAAACAAAACTGCTTGTAAATCCATGAGTGCTTCAGATACTACCCTGATAGTGCCTGAACAAGTGAGAGAGCATGCAAGAGCTTTAGTCAAGCCAGTGAAGTTAAGAAAATTAAAAATACAACCTGTTAATCTCCTTGTCAGTATTCATGCTTCGTTGAAACTGTATATAGCCTCAGATCACACCCCTCTCTCCTTCTCCGTGTTTGAGCGAGGACCCATCTTCACCACTGCCAGGCAACTCATCCATGCCTTGGCCATGCATTACGCTGCTGGAGCACTTTTCAGAGCAGGTCAGTACTTTTCCTTGATGTGCAACATTTTCGTTGGGTACCAGGATTCTGTGACTGCCACTCAAGATGAGTAACCTAGATGTGAGCGGTACAATTTTTGTTTTCCCCAGACACCGTTTTAATGATGTTTTCAGACACCTTTCAGGTCCTGTCATACAACAGAAGGGAAATAAAATCACTGAACAGACAACAGTGAAGCTTTAAAACGTTGTGCTAAACATCAGCCAACCACCTGAAGGCTTTAGCCACCTGAAGCCCCCACACACAGCATAAAAATGTGTTCTAGCTGGCTTAGGTTTTGTCATTTTATATTATAGCACTAGTCAGAAACAGCCCACATTCCTTGTATAAACTCCCCAAAACAGTATTTAATCAAATTATTCGGCATGTTGCTCTGCATTCAGAAGTAAATTATAGACCTGAATGTTGTTTTGTTGTTAAAACTCCTTTTGGCTGCAGTTTATGATTAGAAATCTGTCTTTCTTCATACAGCCTTCAATCTAAACTGGCACACAGATGTTTGTTGTCCTTTGATCCAAGAACTATGAAGTTTGCTGTTACTAACTTTTTCCCATATAAGATCAATAGCAAGCAATTAGTGTTTTTAAGTTATCAGGTACATCTTGTTTTCCATAAATATTAATGTAGAAATAATGAAATCTGCTCTCTGATGTGTCTTGGTGTGGCAGAGAATTTGTGCCTGAGACAGGAGGAAGCTGCTTCATGATCACACACCAGTAACATACTCCACACTGAAATGTGGAATTTATTTTCCTGCAATATTAATGGTCAGATTTTCTGCTTCCATTTGGACTGCAAGCGTAGCTGCAACCTGATTTCTGTGCACAGTTTCCAAAACTGTACACATGCATTTCAGCTATTTATAGATGCTGACCTTGTCTTTCACTGTGTGCATACCTGACTGGCATTGCTGATTGTGACAACAGTATACACAGTTGTGCACCACAGCAGTGTGAATCAAGTCTTGCAATATTGTGCTTGCAAAATTTGCTTGGTTTTGTTTTTGCTACTTATTTGGATTTGTTTTGCAGTTAAATCTCATTGTACAGAAGGGCAGATCTAGTTGCTCTGTAATTAAGAGTGAAACTGTAGCCAAATGTGGTTCACAGGGTAAATGCTTCTCCCCCAAGACTGGCTCTTTCCTTCTGTGCTACCCTTGCAGTGTGCAGCAGTGCAAATGCCATCACTTGCTCTGGCCTCAGTGATGTACCTTAAGTCAAGCAGATTTAAGTATTAAGAAATGAGGTTTGCCTTGGTGGAATTTCTCTTCAGGAAAACACATTTATACTTAAATCCAACTAAAAGCACTAAAATTAAAATGTATTATTTGAAAGGTGTCACCATGATTAAAATGGTGGCTTGTACTGATTAATGTTTGCTTTAGCAATGAAGATGGTTTATGTTGAAGACTTTGTGACACTTGTCAAAAAAGCTGACTGTATCAACAAAGTTAAAAAGGAAGGAAAAAATCAAGCAAAAAGCTTTATAAGATCTGCAAACCCTGAGGTTTTTTCTCACCATCAGCACAATTGGTCTCTTATGGAAGAAGACCTCATGCTCCTGCATTTTAACTACATTAAACTACATAAACCCATTATTTTCTAATTAAGTTGCCCTCTATTTAAAAGTTAATAAAATCCTATTAAAAATGTCAGTGGTATCAGCCAGATCTAACCCTAGAGTTGTCTGTAAAGAAAATTCAGTGACTCTCTGCTAATACAGTTGTATTTATTTCATGTCAGTGGATATAATTACTAAATATAAGTGGGAAATGGTAACTTGACATGATACTGTTTCTGCAAAGTAAAATGCCACTCAGAGCTTGTGAATTGAGGGATTGTTCCTGGTTCCTCATTCTCCTATCCCTGACTCACTCCCACACCTTTCTCCTTGGGGTGGGTGGTCCAAGCTGGCACTGAGGAGCCATTGGGTTTTCACTGAGGAGCATTGGCCGAGGAGAGTCACCTGTGCTGCAGGTTGCACATTATTCCCATGCAGTCTCCAAGGGTGAGCACAGTCCAGCCAGAGCTTCCCAAACCTGACAGGCAGGGACAGATTAGAACAAACCATCCCTGGGATACCAGAAAACCCCTCAGTTTTGTGTTTAACTGTTTTCATTCCTGGTTTTTACGTGTTTTGCATTCCTGAACATTCTGGCTGACCCAGCAGGTGAGTGGAGTTGGAGTCCCCCATGTCCCAGCCTGGTGGTGCCTGCTGGGGATGTTGCAGGGCACCAAGGCACTAAGCTGCAGTGTCCTGTAGCCACTTCCCATCACAGCACCATGTAGGACAAGGAACGTCAAGAATATTTAGGGGGAAAAAAGGCTCTAAGGAATTATTGCAATAATATTGATCAGAAAAAGCAGAAAGAACATCTCTTTCATCTGTACTCCCCTCCCCACCCCTCCAGCTTTTCAACGCTTCACATAGTGGCAAAGATAATTTATTAAAAATCCTACTAGTGAGGGAATTGCAGGCCCAGCCTGGAGCTCTGGCTTCCCCTGGTCCCAGCAGGAAAGGACTGCCGGGGGTGCTCCTTTCCAGGACAGCAGGGCCACAATGTATGTTGCTGCTCTGTTCATTGCATTGCCAGTAGCTCTTGGTTTTTGTAGTCCATCCCACCCTCTCTCTTATGTCCACTCTGGTTCCCATTTGTTATATTACATGTACTGGAGTTCTCAACCTGCCAGAACTGAAATGTGGGACAGATTCAACAAGAATAATAGATTTTCCAGGAGCTTAGAATGATAGTATGAGATTAATTCATTTCATATGAGTAACATTTTCTCTTCTGTTCAGTTTCATGATTCAGCCTTCCACAGGAATGACTGGGAGGGGTTAAAAGAAAACAAGAAAAGCATCTGGATAGCAGAATTTTTGATGATGAGATGGGAATGAGGAGGGCAGAAGGCAGATCAAGGGCCCTCATGGGAGAGCAGAAGCCCAGTCTGTCCTTCCTTCAGTCTCCTGGCTCTGTTACACCTTGTGCCACTCTGACAGTGCCAGCTGAAATTCGTGGTACCAGGGCTCAAAGACCAAACATTTCCTGTTTCACATTTATTGCCATTTCTGAATTGCTCTCTCTGGGCTGCCAAAAAAAGAGTTATGCAGCACTATTTCCCTAATAAATCTGCTGCCTACCAGCCTGAGAAAGACAAGACCTGCAAATAGCTTTCCAGCAACAGATTGCTGTGTGCTCAGCCATCCAGCAAGCTGCTGGCAACCCTGCGTTTATATAGGAAACCAGATCTGCAGATACCTCTCCTGGGATATGCATAAGGAATACTCCCCTATGAGTAACCTAATCAGCATGTAGATGTCATTGCTGTTTACACAACTGTACTGAGTAGAAGACATTTGTCTGGCTTTCACTGCACTCTGAAAGAAAATGATCAGCTTAGAAGGGTTGGGGTGGATTTAAAATAACTTCTTAAGCACTTGTCAAAAATCTGCATCCCTTTTCCTAACACTCCATCAAGCAATTGACCTGCACACTCCCGTAAAGCAGTACATTGTATCAGTGTAAACTCCCTGTCACAATTCTATCACATAAGGATGTGAAATCACAACGCTGCCTTACAGTGTCTAAAACCAACCCAGCCATCTGAGCTTGCAGCCCCGTTCCTCTGTAGCTGTGAGGCTCTCGCATCCGCCTCCCTCACACACTTTTAGCAGAAATACGGGAAGCTCCTGGAAGGAAGTAATTCTAAAGCTATTTGTGAGTTTGCCAAAAGGATTTCTTTGATTTACGAAGTATGAAAGATTGCCATTTCTGAATTCATAGTGGATGAGTTATTTCCTGTGTTTTGCTCAAAGGAAGTTCATAATGCAATGAATTCTAGTGTGAAAATGATAATTAAGGAATAACCTTTTCACAACTGCTGCTTCTGCAGTTTTTGCAGCTGTAACATGTGTCTTGTTTCTCCACACAGGCTGGGTTGTCGGATCGTTGGAAATTCTTGGGAGCCCAGCTAGTCTGGTGAGAAGCATAGGGAATGGCATAGCTGATTTCTTTAGGCTCCCCTATGAAGGGCTGACCAGAGGCCCAGGTGCATTTGTCAGTGGAGTTTCCAGAGGAACAACATCATTTGTAAAACACATTTCCAAAGGTAGAGCTTTCACTTTATTACTCCAACTACTGCTTTGTCGTCATGTGTTGTTAAAGTTCTAAGCAGTAAACTCTGTCCATCCTTCAGTCTCCTGGCCCTGCCGTATCTTGTGCTGCTCTGACAGTGCTGGTTGAAATTCATGGCACCAGGGCTCAAAGACCAAACAGTTCCTGTTAAACTAAGCTAAGAGGGTAACAAGCTCACATGTAATGTCTCATGTATTAAACAGATCACCACTTTACTGCAGTGCTTAAGAATGTTTCAGAAACTTCAGAATTTTAAACCTCCCAGTGGGAAATAGATATTCACTCAGCAAGTATTTCGTGTGATAACTGCAGAAGTGTTAAAGGTGTTCTGCACTTCTGCTAGCCATTAGAAATTCTACACTCGGTTGCCTCATCATATTTATTATTAAAAAAAAAAAAAAAGGAGTAGATACAGTTGTCATAACTGTGTGAGTACGTGGATAGGATTTGACAGTGGGGCTGGCCTGCCATGGGAACAGGAGGAGTTTTCCTTTGCAAAGCCTGTACAAACAGTGCCATCGCGTGGCCCCAGCTGCCGGAGAGACGCAGGCGCTGCCCCGGCGCTGGCTGCTGCTCCAAGCCTCCGCTCCAGCCTCCCACAGGACACAGCCTCACGGCTCCTTCTGTAAATATTTGTTTACCTTTCCATCACCCCCTCTCCATTTAGATTAGCCTTACACAAATCAGGGAACTGGGGAAGGATGTTCAGATGAGTTTCTGTTCCCACCGGCAAGGCAAACCTGGAGCAGGCTGATGTAAAAGGCGTGACGTGGACCGTAGCAGCAGCGTGGTGATGCTGAACAAATAGTAAAGCATGTTACACATGGGTGTCTGTTCGGTTGACTTGCTGTTCTGCTCATAAGCTCAGTATTGCAGTGAGGCATACAATGTCTCCGTGTTTTAAATTAAAGCATTTTGATCCAGACCCAAATGTATATCTCCATGCATTTAGGTACACTGACGTCAATTACCAATCTGGCAACAAGTCTTGCTCGGAATATGGATAGGCTGTCACTGGATGAGGAGCATTACAACAGACAAGAAGAATGGAGAAGGCAGCTTCCAGAGAGCCTGGGAGAAGGACTGAGACAGGGGCTCTCTCGTTTAGGCATTAGCCTTCTAGGTAATGTACTATTAAATATCAAGTTGAGTGATAATGCTGTTTTCTCATCTGCTCTCTAACTGTGAGTTGTAATTCCAAATTCTGGGGGGTTTGGTGTCTTCTTGTGAAAAAGCCTCACAATATTAGAATTAGTGACTTTTGTATATGATTCTTGCTGATAACTGCAGATATAGAATGAGTTTGCACTTTCTTTGTGAAATAATATTTTCATTGGTATATGATGTAAATCAGAGGGGAAAAAAAGAATAATTCTGCATCAGGCAGGGTGGCTTGTAACTAATTCAGCACAGAGATGTCATCATGCTGATGTTTACTTTCCAATGAATTATAGGAATACCTTCTGAACCTGCTTGTTTTTGCAGCACTGTAGATATCAGGGATTCTTGGGTTTGTTTGAAAACCACTTGAACTTAGTGCAGATGTTAAGTAAGCTTTGATGAGGAATTCTGCTTTTACAAAGAGACCCAGATCATCCTGATTCACTGTAATTTTATTCATCAAGCAGCCAAGTGGTTTGGTTAGAAGTGAAGATTACTCTATCCATTTCAAAATAGTACCTAAAAATTTGAAAACTAACCCACAGTGGAAAAAATCTCTGCGAGGCGTTTTGCAGTAAGGGGCTGGATTTTCTAGGTTACTTCGACTTGTCACACAGCAAAGGAATGCAGAACTGTATTGTTTGGCAGAGTTCCTCAGTATGTATTAAACAGTACAAATCTCTTAGAGATCAAAGTGACCGAAAGCAATCCAGTGCAAAAGGTTAGAAGAGCTGAAGCTTGAAAGGATTTGTCCTGTTTCCTAATCTTCAGTAGTGTACACAACTCCTAAATTTGCAACCGCAACCCTGAAAGCCCCAAAGAGGAAGTGGTAAAAATGTTACAAGTTTGGGTTAAGTTGCTGGGAATTATTTTAAGCAATAACATTAGATGATGTGAAGCACTGTCATTTGATAATGCCTGTAAACCAGCAAGCGAGTGTCCTGGGAGAAATGTGCATAAAGGAGAAATTCCGTATATTAGTAGCCACTGTCCCAATAGTCAGCTCTAACTGGTGTTGCAAATCAAAGGCAGTTTGGAGGAGGTTTTATTTTTCCCTCTAGTTTTATTGGGCTAAGGGCAGTCAGGTTGAGTTGCTGGATGAAAGATTATACTTTTAGAAGCACTATGTCAGCCTGGTGTGTATGTGCTGCTGAAATGGTTTGGTGATTTTGGCTCAATTATTAATAAAACAGAAAGGTAATGTGGTGTCGGTATCCCCTTCACTGACACACCAGAGCCCTTCAGAGCTAGAAACATCAGCTGGGCAGCCTGAAGTAAACAGCAAAACCTTGTAGCTTTGGCTGTAACAAGGCAAAGTTTCTGCTGTTTGGACGGCTGGGAACTCATCACATGCAGGCACAAATACGCCATTCCTGCACCTCCCGGAGCACAAGGGTTCTGTGGTTCGCGGGAGTACACCCGAGTTAAAAGCAAAACAAAAAAACAGAGCTAGAATTTCAATGTCCTTGGTCTCCTAAGAAATCAGATTTCGTGTTAGAAACTTAGAGCTTCGTATTAGCATTTAAACCATGCTCCTCCACAAGCTAGGGTCTTGTTCTCATTCCTGCTGTTATTATTTAGAGATGCCTCCCTGCTAAATACCTCTTTTCTTAGCAGTGGAGGCAGTGAAGCACTCATATAAATAGCTACAGTTCCTGTATACCTGAACATGAGAAGTATGGAACTCTCACTAAGGGAGAGATCAGAAATATTCCACTTACTTTGTATCAGTTTTTTATTTAAACCTGATTTTTAAAAAGCACGTTTCCTCTGTATAGGCAGCAGCATTCATAAAAATTCAGTCAAGACCTAAATTATGAATAGACCTATGTTTCAATATTTACAAATGTGTCAGAAAGCTGTTTCTGTCCTAACCATTTAGTTTAAAGAATATTGTGGCTTACCAAAAAAACCCTGTCATAATTGAAGGGAAGGTATCACTGGGCTGCTTTTTTTCTCCTCTGTGTTCAGAATAAACATGAACATGCTTACTCTAAAATCACTTAAGGTTCTTCATACATAACAAAGCGAAGTGAAGGTGCAGTTATTTTCCTTCACAAGGATGAAAAGTTTGATGAGCATAGAAATGCAAAAAGCCACAATTTGAAGCCATAATTTCTGTGACTTTCTAATTGTAAAATTGAAAAGTGTGAAGGAGATTTCTAGGATAGTCACAGTACTCTCATGTTCATAAAAGCCGTCTGAGCCATGCAGGCAGCTAAGACAAATATAAATGCAGATTTTGTGCCTAGGTGAAATCATGTAAGAGCCCTCAGTTCACCGATACGTTGTGGTATCTACCCAGAAAGTAGAGTTGCCTTTCTGATTTTTCTGAAAATCTGGCTCATGGTGGCCCTGATTCAGCAGAGCACTTAAGCATGTGCTTAAGAGCTTTGCTGAATTGGGGCCAAAATCATGTACTCTTGTCTCCTCCTCAGTGCAAGTTGTTCCCTGTGGTACATTCTTAAGTGCTTTGTCCTGTCTCATTTTAAATGACTCAAGCACTGTCAGGGTGTTGTTTGATTTGATTGTTATCTTTGGCCATCTGTTGTCTTCTTTTCTAGTTTGGGGGAGATTCCTGGGTCATTTTAGTAATACTTGTGCATGAAAAGAAGCAACAACTTATGATAGGTGTGTTTTTTTCTTTTATACGTTTAGACAAAAATGCAGTGAGATTGTTTGTAAAATATTTAGATTTTTGACTCCCACCAAGGAACTATCTTCTGCATTTTACATGACGGGGTCAAACTTAAAATAGTAACTTATAAGCATGTAAATCGACTATTGAAACTATAGGCTGTACTTTTAACTACTGGTCCTAGTGAAAAATATAATATTGAAGTGGCTGCCTTTAGGAAGTTGAGCATATCTGAATAGCCAAAAAGCTGACAACTATTCAAAAAGCTATTTTTTACAGTGGCATAAGTGCTCAGCATTTCAGTTACTCCTGCTTTTGGGGAAAGTGAATTGAGTCATATTGACTGCCAGTGTCACTGTCCTGAGGGAAGGCAAAGCCTGGCTTTCAGAAGCTCCGATTTTTGTTGTTATGGGTGGCGGTGGCTGTTCTTGCTGTGCACTATCTCTGAGTCAGGGCCACTCTATGTTTGCCTAGCTACAACACAAGATACCACGAGCCAGTGCTAATCCTGAAATTGTGTGCTATTCCACACGCTAATTGTACAAATACATTAATGCATGACAACAGGTGCTCTTTTTTGAGATGTATTTTTGTGTGATGTTTGCTGTGATGAGACGACGCTTCAGCCCCATTTTGGTGTGAAACACTTG
The DNA here is from genome assembly GCA_036785705.1 of Acanthornis magna. Taxonomy (NCBI): domain Eukaryota; kingdom Metazoa; phylum Chordata; class Aves; order Passeriformes; family Acanthizidae; genus Acanthornis; species Acanthornis magna. The sequence continues at coordinate 3,584,898 of JAWUZG010000071.1, read as the reverse complement.
AGGCAATCCTGAAGGACAACAGAGAAAAGGAAGCAAAATGGTTTCAGCTTGGCCAGCTTCCAGCCTTATGGCAAAGCATGGACAGTTTCTCTTAGTGGGGGATTTTTTCCAATTATGTCTTGCTCTGAAAGAGTTTGTCACTAGCAATCTGAGCTTTGCCAAGTCCTGTAAGCTGTGCTACATTCACCAAACTTCGTCGGTCTGTGCACGAACCAGTTGCTGCCCATAATCAAATTCTTCTTGAAGTAATCTAGGGATACACTCTGAACTATCTGAATTTTGTAGCTATCAAAGTAACTTTTTTATTGTTACTGAGCAACATGTATTAAGCAGAGTGCACCCCATCTGATGTTTAGCAGATGTTATGTTGTTGCTGGAACCTCTTTGGTCCAGTAATGGAAGAATATGTTTTTGTTTTGTTGCTTTGGTGTTTAATTTTATTGAGGTTTTCTTTATACATGCATAATCTGTGTGTACATATGTGGACATGCATATAAAATCAAATGCCTAGGGTAAGGAAAAAAAGAAAAATGGAGAATGGTTTCATTTAATTTTAAAAAATGGTCAAGGGACATTACAGGGAAAGGACAGGGACAGCAGCAGGACAAGGGAGGAACCACTACATGTGGTTCCATGCTCTGCTTTCCTGATACCCTACTGAAATATGTCAGGGAGAGACTTTCCATGGTAAGTCCATCCCTCATGGCGCTGCTGCCAAGAGCTCTGTTAGAAGGCAAGAAGCCACATGGGCACAGGGAAGATGTGCTTTGCACAGTGTCTGGTGTGAGGAGGTGCCCTGAACCTCTCGTGTGTGCCACCACTGGATTCCCCACGCAAGGGTGGCAGGACCAGCCACTCCTCAATGAAAGGAGTGAGGTTATAGTTTATGTTGTGCTTTGTGGGCATGGCCACGGTACATAAATGAGTTATGGTAGTGAGTTGCAACTCAAGATAAGGAATTACAGAGGAAGAGAAGAATTGGTTGTATTTTTGCAGGTAGAACAAGAAGACTTGCAAAAGGAGGTACCTCTGAGGTACAAAAGGGCAATGTCTTCACAGACAAATTCAGAGCACACATAAAATGCCAGAGTAACAGAAAGTGTGGAATTACTAAACAACTGGCTAATTAAGCTATATATTATTTGGGGCACTATATAAATAATCTTATATAACACAGTCACAGCAGTTTCCATTCTGTTTCCTTGTCCTCTGAGCCTAATTCCAGCTGAGAAGTGCCTGGAGCATACCACAGGTCCTTTGGAGTAGGCTCTTATTTATTATTACCTTATAACTTTGCTCAAGTGTATTGCAGTAAATAATTTACTAGTGCTAGGACTTAGGTGGATTACATTTTATAAGGCAATAACTTCTGTTCTGAAAGTGCAGTTGTTGTGGATGACCTCAATAGATAGGGTGAAGGAGGTCACAGGGTAGTATAATATTGTAACTTAGCAGAACACCAAGAGTTGTTTTATGCCTTCAAATGCATCCCAATTGCACAAAAGAATAGACTGGACAAACAATCCCAATTGTGTAATGTCGTGCTGGGATATTATTTTAGTCAAGCAGCAGGAACAGCTGGTAAGTACTAATGAATTGAAAATTGTATCATTTCAATAGCATGGCATTAAGGAAAAAGCTGCATGGCCTTTCTGGTACAAAAGGTGAATGTTCAGCTGCACGCTTAGCTTCAGTGAGTGACCTCAATTAAAACCAGGCATCACTTCAAAGATAGACCAGCATTTTCTGGGGAAATACTATATATTTGTCAAAAGGCTATCCATACAGAGGTTGGAAGAAGTTTCTCTAAGAGGAGAGAAAGGCATTTATGGGGGATGCAAATCTCTTGAATTGCTGATAGGTAGTATCCCAGGGACAAGGATCTGGAGAGATGTGTGCTGCTTCTCATCCTCATATTTTCTTTGGACAGAAAACCATGTACAAGTACAATATTAGTTCTTGTTGTTCAAAGTCAGCAATTTCTTCATTTATCCAGTGACGGTAACTAAAGCCATGTGAAAACCAATTAGCAGCTCACTGCCTAGTGCATGACACACTGGTAAACACATGGGGCCAAATACCTCAGTTGTGATTGTCCGAATCTGTGGAATGATGCCTGGATTTCCTTCCACATACAAAGCAGAACCTTTAAAGATGTCTAGGTTGCGGTGAAAATGCCTGGTTACCAGGGTGACACTCAGTCCTACTCCTTAAATAATTGTTTTATCTTGATGTTTGCAGCTGCAGGTGCAAACTGAGAGCTGGCCAAGGAGACTGCAAACTTGCTTTTTACTGAGCAAAAGCACCTTGGCTCAGGCAGTCTGGTGTCGCTTTGTCCATTCCTTGTACCCTTAGTGATTTCCAAATAGCTTATCTATCAAAATTACAACAACTAGAGACATGTCTGTGGTTAAGTGGCTAGCATAAACTCAAGATCAAAGAAATGTACCACCTCACATACCTGTTTACATTTAAGAAGATTTAAGCTGAAGTTCTCTGTTGATACTAAAAGCTGGGAAGGTCACTGTGTCACTTGTAAAAGTTTGACCCATGTGCATTAAAGTAAAATATGATGGTTTTCACAAAGAAAGTAACAAAAAGTCTCAAAGTCTAATTCTGCTAATCTTAGTAATATATCAAAAATTGCATTAGCTTATGAACATTTCTGGCAGTGGAAGAGGATATAAAAATGATCTATTGAATACAAGCAGTTTTTATTCTCATGAAGTCAATCTCACACTTACGTGAAAATCTCATTTCCATAGCAGTTCAAGTCATCTAAAACTGGAGGATTTTATTCCTAGCTCAACATTTTCAGAATTGTGACACAGAATGAGCCAAATTAAACTAACTCAGCAAAAGCATTTAGCATAAGTAGTTGAAGGAGGAAAACATACTGTAAGGTTAGGTCATCTAAATGTTTTTTAAAAAATGGTTAAGATTTAACTTAACTGCAGCAAAGGCAGTGTTTAGCTAATTGGTCTCATGCTAAATAGCTGTGTAAGAATGGGGTACAGTCTCTAATCCAAACAATATTCAGGTCCAGTAGTAAGATTTCTTTTTATTCTGGAATATTAATCTTCACTACTTACTGGAGACTCTTGTTTTTCCAGGTGCAATTGCTGGGATTGTGGATCAGCCGATGCAGAATTTTCAGCGAGTATCTGAGGCCCAAGCTTCAGCTGGGCATAAAGCCAGAGGGGTCATCTCGGGTGTGGGGAAGGGCATCATGGGTGTCTTCACAAAGCCCATTGGAGGGGCAGCTGAACTCGTCTCCCAGACAGGTTACGGTGAGTTTCGCATTTCCAACATCTCCATTTAAATTTTAAAATGCTCTTCAGATACAACCTGCTGTGTCTTACTTATTCAGCTCAGTATTGTGTGACCGAGAGAAAGATTTAGAAACGCCACCACTAAATACTTACAAATGCTGCGCTGTTTTCCTGAAACGCCATCGTGTTGTGCTTCTCTCTCGTGTTACTGATCAGCAATGCACAGCCACAGAAACACAGAATGCAGAAAGCATGAAGTAATTCTTGGAATACAGCAGAATTAGTTACAGAAACATATGTGCTTGCAAAATAGTTTTTGACATAAAAGGATTAGAACAACACTATTTCCAATTAGAGCGTTATTTTGAGATTGCTTTTGTTATGGCAGGGAAAGGGTTGTGCTATCTCTACACAAAGAGGGAGTTATGTTCCTGGGAGAAAAAACTTGAGTCATGCAGTAGGAGCATCCCCTTTAAACTGGAGACTCACGAGAACACAGTCCTGTTTTCGGATACATGGGTAACCTTTTAGCAACCAGAGGTGGGTTTTCCAGCTAGACGTAGCACTTAGTGGCAGTGGTACTAAATCCTTTCAAATTGATGGGAACAATTCTGGAGAAACAAAAAGTGTAAAAGATAGAAATAAAATATAAAATACACTCATTTCTTTGCTTCCAGTATCAGTAAATCAAAGACGTTGGTTTGAATATTTAAGAAAAAATGGTGGTTGGAGGGAGTCAGGGAAGAGAAGCAGGAAGACCCATTGATAGAAGGACAATGTGTCAATAATTTCACCTCCCTAATTATACCAGACAAACCTTGAATATTTAAGACTTTAAATGCTAGCAGTATTTATGCTCGTGAATGTGTTAATTAGAATATGAGTAGTTCTCGTAGGGCTTAAGTTCAGGATGCTTCCCACAGCATTCACAACTCATTCCATCTAGTTAAAGAAATAATGAAACAATTATTAGAATTCTTTCAAATTAACTTTATCTTGTTTGTATTAGCATAATAATAACTGTTCCCTAATTATACATCCCATGGATGTAAAACCCATAGCAGTAAATCAGCGTTTTTCTGTTGTTGGCTGCCTGCGTGTTGGCTTTGCTGCCCAGGGCATTACTATTTCTAGGTTTAATTCTGCTGCCATCTTTATCAAGAAACTTGTAGTAGTAGAGGGACAGTTTTCATTGCAGATATGGTATATAAGACATCATGTTTTCCATGACCATGTGACAAAAAGAGTAAGCCAGGAAAAAACATAAAAACTATATCAATAATAGCTGACAGTGCGTGAGAGGAAAATACACAAAAGTTCAAGTAACTCTTACCCACAACTGGATTGGAAATGGGACTGTGCCTCTTGGGGGGGACCAAGGGTGGGGGACCACACAGAAATAAACACATGTTCTCTCTGTCTCCATCTGTAAATAACATTTTCACTCACATAATGCTGAGAACCTTGGTAAGCCAACTGTTACAACTGGGATGCTGCTTTTAAGTATTACCATCAACATGTGTGCTAAAAATTAAAGGGTTTTTTTCATCACTGATGTTTTGTTTAAATTATTATCCATTGTGTAAGAAGGAATCTAAGTTATTGACACCCTTATGCAAAAATGCCTTTGGAATGCTCAGACAAAGGAAAATCTCTTCATTTATTTGTAAAGAAGTATGTTTGTAAAAGAGTAATTTTGCACCAAGACATATAACTGTAGCGCTTGCTACATAACCTACTTCATGTCTGTCATGTAAAAATTTTTAAAACTACTTAATTTGTGAATTTCTGTGCAACCCACTCATTCATTCTGGTGACCATACCTCATCATTAAAAGTTTACAGGCCATCTGAAATCATACATACTGTATCATCTTCAGCTTTGCAGAGTCTCTTTAGAAACCTGCTTAACTGCTGCTTGTAGTCTCCATTTTGTGCTGGCACTAAGAAGAATTCACAATAAACCAGATGCCTCAGGAGATCTCATAAATGTATATGGATCTGTGTTTAACAGCTGGATTAAGTAACTGAACATTTAAATACAGTATCCAGGCAAACTTGCCTTCTAATTTGTACCAATCATGACACGTATGTGAAAGTATTTTAATATTAAGCAAGAAAGTTAACAATGGTCTTGATTTTTTCTACATAAATCCTAAGTGATGTGTCTGATCCTGCTCTGAAGGGATGGCTCTCAGGAGTGTTATGTTTCTCTTGATTGCAAGTGTACAGCTGATTCATAGAACGCTCAGTGGGGGTTTTCTTGTGTCTTGCTAATGCAAGATCACGGGGGTTAAGTGCACAACTCTTGTGTTGTAATATTTAATGAATTATCTTGACTGCAGCTTCCAGAGATGTGACATCATTTTGGATCTGCACTATTTTATAGAGTGCTTTAAAGAGATGACGTCACTGCAACACGTAACTGCTTTGTAGAAAACAACTACTAAAAACCCTGAATTCTCTTGCCACAGGTATTTTGCATGGAGCTGGACTTTCTCAGCTTCCCAAGCAGCGCTCTCATCCAAATGATCAACATGTTGAGCAGGCTCCAAACAGCCACGTCAAATACGTCTGGTAACGTTATTTAGACAATTGCTCATTTTTACATCCACATTGTTTATTAATAGGTTCTGGCCTGTGGTCAAGTTAACAGGCTGCTTCCCTAGGAAAGGCTGAGTTATGGCAGTTTGTTTAGGAACATTAAACACAAAGGTAGTGCATAGAAACCCAATCTGCAAATGATGGGCTGCTGATCTGCATCCAGCTTTGAAACTACAGAGCTGATCTTTATTTAATGGCATTCAGTGAGTTCTTATTTATCATTGCGCTGAGCCCAAGAAAAATACTGCACATCTCCAGAAACAGCTGTTAGTGAAGATAGCTTTATTTTCTGCACTGAATTTCTAAGCCACTTCTCAGGGTAATTTTTCTATTATCAAGGAAATAGGATGGGAAATAGGCAAACCTAGCACAGATATTAGGCCAATCTTGCGGTGAGTGATTAAGGGGTTTTGATAAGTAACAATTTCACATTCATTCTTTAAATCTGAAGTCTTACATCTTTCAGTAATGGAGCTTTGGAGTACACTCCCTGGCTTATTTTACATCTCTAGGTGATAGCTACAGGCTTAAGTAAAAACATAGTGATCAAAATAAGCCCTGGAGGACCCAATGCACTACACTGACTAGTTCTTTTTTGTATTTTTTTTTTTTTACCCTGATAACACAGGAAAATGCTGCAATCTCTGGGAAGGCCGGAGGTTCATATGGCCTTAGATGTCATGATTGTGAGTGGATCAGGCCAGCAGCATGAAGGATGCTTGCTGCTCACCTCAGAGGTGCTCTTCGTTGTGAGCATTAGTGAAGACACACAGCAGCAGGCATTCCCCGTGACTGAAATCGATTGTCTGGAAGATGATCAGCAAAAGGATCTGCTGAAGGTGCAGCTAAAACAACAGAGAGTGCCTTCTGACTTGGAGGTAAAGACTTGAGTATGTTTTTCATTCAAAGATAAAGTTACACTGATGATGGTGCTTTTGGCCATGGGGATACTCACCTTTGGGCTGGGAGACCAGAGGTGAAAGTGCCAAACCAGGAGCCCAGTGCCTCATAGTTGGCTGTGTTGCCCTTCTGTCTCCTCCTTTCTGTCCTCTTGATCATGATATACCATATCTATGACAGAAATTTTCTGAGGGAAAAAGTAGAGGAAGTCTGGATTCTTGGTAAGCACCACCTCTTTTCTGAAAAGGTTCTCGTGGCTACATATGCACGAGGTGTTTATTGTTTGGCAAGTCAGCATTATGCCCTGTGCCTACAAAGTCCCAGCAAAGCAGTTTCTTTTATTCTTCTGTGAATTCCATTAACAGTTCAGTGGTGCTGATGCTCCTTTCAGCATCTTTTTATCTTGTCTCTTCTAGCACAGTGGTCTTGCTTGGCTGTATTTACTTCCTTAGATCTTTCTTCTTGTGCAAATGCTAGCTGTAAACTGGATTAGTTCTTCGCTGAGATTGGATGCACCATGTGTTTGCCAGTAACAGCACAAACCCTTCATCTTCATGTTGAAATATCTCTAAGCCATTTGAATACTGAGGTTTTTTGATTAATGATCTTCTTTTAATGGCAGAAGAATGTTATATTTTTACACTATCAAGAAACAATGTTTATTGTATTAAAATCTCAAGTAGAATCATATGAAAGAGAATTCAAAAACAAACATGCATATCCCAGTTTTTATAAAAGTGTGCCAGGTAGGTCATGGACTGCTATACCAGAAACTTCTGTTTCAAATATAAAAAAAGGACATGTAAAAGCCTGTGAAGTATGAGGTGTGACAAAAAGTATGAGGGCTTTCAGTCAAATCCTAACTTTGCTGAAGTCACTGAAGAGTTTTGCCATCGATTTCAGCAAGGACTTCATCTGTGTCGTGACAGCACTTGAATATTTTCGTGAAAGCTTTCTTTAGTGCTGAATTCTCTGTTTATATTTATTGTCTTTCCACTAACCTCAGTCTCAGAGAACTGTTGACTGAAGTTGCCTTCTCTCACCACAAAGCTACATGAGGGATTACTTAAAGTGTGAATCAAGTGGGCAAAGCTCAGCTTTTTTTGTCCCTGAGTGCTGAGTGGTTGGTGGAGGCACACATCAGACGATCAGAATCCAGACTGTCCTGCTCAGTCCTGAGCTACGGTCCTGGAGGGAAGAAGAAAAAAGCATTGTTCTCACTAGAGCACTGGATGCACTCAACCTATCCTAACCCTAACTTTAGTACCAGCCCAGATCTGTTTTTTATTGGATTGGAGTGTGATGGCTTTTGTCTTTGCATCTGGTTATCCAAGGGGTGAGGAGTAGGCTGCTGGGGGGAAGGGCAGCTTGCCCGAAGGTTGCTGCAAGTGGGTGATGAAGGGTGCACAGGGTCTGCCTGTTTGGGAGAAGGGAAGGAGAGGGACAGGGAGCCTAATTCTAGTCCCCGAGCAGCTGCAGCTGGGAATGTGTAGGGGTTACAGGCAAGAGGCTCTCCTGACTGCACAGAGCCCAACATGCAGAGTCCAGCATTCCCACATACACACGCTCGTAACTCTCTCCTTTGGAGGTACTGGACCAAATACATCTTTTTTTCTGAAGTTCTGGGTGGAAATATGGGAGTCCTACCCAAGTGGTGCAGCAATGCAGCTCTAGGAGCTGTAAGCCTTGAGCCCCCCAGTCTCAGTACAGCATCTCTTTTGCTGACACAGGCTCTTGAGAATGCAGTGGAAATGTATAGCACGGGAAAAGATGGAAAAAGGGCCTGTGTCCCAGGTGGAGACAAGTCAGTGATGGCAAGACAGCAATACAAACAGACCTGGCAAAATATTCCTTCAGAATGCAGATGCTGATACTGAAATACTTGTAAAAATTTAAAGAAATGTGCTATAAGGAAGAGCAATTGAAAGAAATGGAGAATAAAAAAGTTTGAATTTTTTTATGTTAAGGCAGCTAAGATAATAAATCTAATAAAAGATTCCAGAAAGCTTCATATACAGGTTTAGTAATTACTTAGAGTCTTTTGTAGTTAATATTTACTATGTATTTTAGTGGATTGGGAGATCTCATACTTGGTGATTTCCTTTCTGCAGCTGATTCTGTGGTCCTTGAGGTGTCTGGTGCAGCACTGGTGCTGATGGGAGCCAGAGCTTCCCTGCAGCTCCGTGACAAGAGCTTCTACAGACTCTTCAGGTGTGATTAGGGAAAGGAACCTTAGGAGGAACAAGTGGTAACTTGCAGATGAGCAGCCTCAGAGCTGCAGAGCGATGCCTAAACAGGAACAGCTCCTCATATTAATAGTAGGCCATTGTGTTGCACTGAAGGTGTCCTCAGCGGAAGTGCAGACACATCTGTGCATGATGACATTTGCAAAGATGGCCACAATTTTTAGCTGGAAAATGCCCACTCAGGTCAACTAAAATATTATTATGAGTTTAGCAAAGCAGAGTTAATGTTACCAAATGTAAGTCATCTCTATTTTTCTGATTAATTTAGTCAAAGATGCTAGAAATAATACAACAAATTGAAACATTTCGTTTCAAGGCTATAAAAATCCACTTTTTTTGCATTACTGCTCACAAAAACAATTGCCAAAAGTTTTGTTTCAGCTCTGCCCAAAACAGTTTCTCCCATTCCCTCTCCTCTGCTTCTTGGAACAGTTAAGAAACAAAACATGAGTTATTCTACAGCTGTAATCACCAGAGATGTTATAGACCATATTTTGACTCCTTCAGCAATGGGTTTGCCTGATGCCTTGTTCGCCTCCACAATATATAACTTAATCCATCTGGCTAGGAATAGCCTGGATGGATTCTTGAAAACTCTGGCACTGACAAGGTTGTTATTGAAAGGGAAGCATTAATTGTATTTGGATTATCTTCCAAAGTAATTGAGACACTGCTTGTTTCCAGGCAGATGTCAAACTCAAAAGGCCTGCTCTTCCAGCTGCTCTTGGTATAGCTCATAACATCAAGAAGACAACAAAAAATTGAAGGGCCTGGAATTTCAGATATTCACACAATTTTTTTGTGATAATCTGCAACAAGGTGTTTGTGATAGTCCTACATGTTATCGTCTTTGGATCTGAAAAGCAATCTTTGGATTTCTTAAAGCAATGGAAAAAAAATCCTAAAGAGCTGGATCCCCTTAGTCAGGGTGCACAGAGGAGCCCATCAGTGCTATGCACATCTGGATTGTGCAGCACAGGTGTTGTAGCTGCTGTGGAGTTAACATTGCTCAAGGCTTATTCTAGGCCATAATGGGAGGAATTTTAGAAAAATACTTAACCCAAAAGTATGGCCTTGTAGTATGAAGGGGCATGATATCTGTAATATTCCTCTAACAGGTACATTAAGCAAGCCTTAATCAAGTTTTGAATCCTTGAATGATCTGGATATTAACATGAGCATTGTTCAAAGCAGTGGGTGAGGGCACTGACAATGCTAGGTCCTATGTTGGAAACAATATAGAATAACATCAATTCCAATTTTTTCTTGTCTTGACAATATCAGCCAAACTGAAACTGGCTGCAGAAGCAGACACTTAGTTACAGATGAAGTCATCTAGAAGCAAGCAGGGTCCGAGTTACTTTGGAAGACCATTCCGAATGGTTAATATCTCCTCCTGAATAATTATGCTGTATCTGTGGAAAATAGCCTGGGGCTGAATGAAGAGTGGGTTCACAGGAGTGGGTGAGTGGGATGCCAGCACCATTTCCATGTCCTTTGGTAAGCTGGATCTTCTGATCAATGTGGAGGCAGAACCCAGCTGCCCCTGGGCTTACCTCCCTTGGAGAAATCAGAAAAAAGTGTGAAGCCACCAGCCTGCAAGATTTACGCTGTAACTTAAAATCCAGTTTATGTGGGTGGTACTTCAGCATGTTTCTCTCCTTTCAACTGCTGCAACAGACTGACTGCTGAGATAGCTTTCCTGAGCCACCAGACTGAAGACGTGGTTCAGACACCGTTCTCCACTGTAAGCTGTGAGTCTTCTGCAGCAGCCTGCCTTCTGATTTTTCCCTCCCTTAAGGTCGTTCCTTTCCTCTGCCCATTTCATCATTTCCGCTCTTTCTGGGCGTCAGCTTCAACCTTAAACTTCTGAGCTTGGTCATGAGCCTGCTTCCTTTAGCAATTTTGTGATGATGATTGAAAACAGGAATGTTTCTACTCGCTGAGCAGCAAATCCATCTCCAAAGGCATAGTAAAAAACCAGAGGGGACTGTTCTCATGTGAGTGTGACACCTGTCACTATCTATCAATCATATTAATTCTTTCTTCAAATAAGCAACAGAGTATTTAAAATGAGTCTTGCAGTCCAGAAACATGGCAAGATATTGATTGTGGATGTTAAATTGAATCCAATGGTACTGTTTGAAAAAATCATACTATCTAGCAAGACCTGTAAAAATCCCTGAAAGACAGGCAGAAGATAGCAGTCTTTAAATCCTTAGCATGATGTCCAACAAAGACATTTTAAATCCTACAAAAATTAAACTGGTCAGCAGTTCTCCAAGTGTAAAATAAGGAAGCCTCAAAGTCTAGCCCTAGGATAGCTGCTGCCTTTTTCTTTATTGTCGTATTTTGGAAATAACTTCTATTCTGAATGACCTAGCTGGTCATACTACTGTAGTGTCCATGGTGGTATTTCTGAAATACAGGTTTTTTTAAACCATGCAACCAGCTTGATGCCTGCTTGCTTGCTTTGCCTTCTCAGGCTAGTCATAGTCATCTTCAACTTCTTCAAAAATAAGGGCACAGCAGATTGATCTTCCAAAGCCAGGTTTGCCCATGGCTTTTCATCTAATACTTTATCTGCTTGGAACTATATGATAGATGATAGTATTTGATTCACTGTACTTTTTTACCTCTAGGTAGGTCACTTGCATCCCTCTTGCTAGGATCCTAAACTTCTACCTCTTTCAGCCTTCAAAGCAAAGATCCCTTAAGGTCTTCTCCAGAAACAAAATGCCCAAATCATCTGTAGTAAAACCCCTTTGTTTAGAAAAATATCCTTGGTGATTGGGGCTTTTTTGTTACTAGAAACAGATATATCCTAGATAGAACATTCACTTGGAAGGTAGCTTCTAGTTTTCATTTTGAATCAAGTAAGTTAAAGAGTTAAATGTTTTAGCTAAATAGAATTTCTGTATGATAAGCATTGCCAAGAGCTACAGGCATTTTTCTAAAAGGCATTCCAATGCCTTTGGTATATACAAGAAGTTGATCTATTGCAAGGTTCTGCTCTTGACCAGTTCTCAAAAGACACTACCTAAATTTTCTGTGGCAGAGTTAGAGCTTCTCAGAAGTCCGAAACAGCAGAGAAGAGGACTAATTCACCAAGGAGTCAACTGTGGGAGAACATTTGTGACTAAAAAAAAAATCCTTAACTATTGTAAGATTCCAGGCAGGAAGATTTTTATCAGAGTAATGTGGAAGTTATTGTCCTTACTACTCAGTTCAGTTACTGTCAAATACTCAATAACTATTTTATCTGATTTCAGGCTGAGGGGGCCAGAGAGAGACTGTCAGAGCAGCAGTACAACCGCCTCGTGGAGTACATCACAAAGACATCTTATCACCTCGCTCCCAGCGCCGCCACCGCGCCAGCCCCGCAAACCGTGGCTACTGAACAGCCCCCGACTATAACAAAAACCTATCAGTATGTGATTGATCCCAATTTTGCCCAAGTGTTCATTAGCAAATTCACCATGGTGAAGAACAAAGCCTTGAGGAAAGGATTTAATTAATAGTTATTTGTGGTGAGCATAGTACTACCACACCAGTTTGAAAGCAATGCTTTCATTGCAGTAACCTACACAAAGTAGAGACGCATATAATTTTTGAGGAGGTAGAAACTGATAACAAAGCCCAATAGCTTTTCTAATCTTGACAGCATTCCTGCTCCCTAGCCAGAATACTAGTGCTGGAAGGAAAGTGTTCTGGCAAATAAATAAAGTGAGAAGGAACAGCCTTGGACTATAGCTCAATCAAAATCCTTTTTCTTTTCGATAACCAAAAATTAGAGAATAGGGGAAAATTGCGTGCATACGGACGTTTTTACCACACACAGAAATGTGTATCAATACCTCTATATCATATTTTAGGGTCTGCCAGTTTCTGTTATAAACCAGGTTTATAACTCAGCTGTAAAAACTTGCTCAAGGCTGAGCCTTTCCCCCCCCACCCACACTCCCCCAACATGTGCGTCCTGAGGCAAAACATTTTCCCCCACTAAATCTGAAAAACCCAGTGTGGCTGTTTTAAGTTACTAGTGACAGCTGGTTTTTAGCACCACTTTAACCTTAAAATAGCTTCCTTTATTTGACTGAAGTTTTGCAGGACATTAGTCCATAATGTAAACTAGTGCCTTTGTGTGGTTTGGAGAACAAAACATGAACTACAACATGACTTTATTTTTAAAACTCTCTGTATACAGAAACTTTATTTTATCCACCATCGAATTTTCAGAAGTACTTTCAATGTATGTATGACTGTGCATTGTCTGTTCATTAGGTGGAAGCCAGTAACATGCAGTTCAAAAATTTAAGAAACAGAGCTGTCTCCTTAAAATCTCTAAGCTCAATGTAACCCAGATGTGCAGGTGCTAAGTACAGCCTTGTGGGGTCTTGCTTTTTTCTGATCTGACACCACTACATTGTATGTGCTCCCTTCAGCCTTAATTTGTTTTATGTTTATCATCTTTGAACTGATTTTAAAAAGGATATTTAGAAACATGACCTTTCAAATAGTACTAAGTAAAGTGAGGGGTTTTTTTCAAGTTGATTGAAAACTATGGGCCCACGGGTACCAATTACATTAATAGTTACGGATGCCATCACAATACACTTATGAATATATGTTAAACTCCGGTATTTCTTGTAGTAGACAAGAAATCAGTCTCTGGGCACAATTATATGACTTTATAAACCAAATCTAGCTGTGGCAGTTTTATTTTAAAACCAAAAGTTTACTTGGTTTCCAACTATGCGTGCTAACTTTTCTCCCCTTTTTTATGTGTTTACGAAAATGAATTTTGTCTGGAGATTCCTGAACATGGCTGGAATTGGAGTCAAGAACTGGAATAAAGTCTGATCATCACCATTTGGAGCATATACTTTATAGTTAATAACTTCTATGCACACTTGATATGGCCAAATGCACAGTAAATATGAATGCAGTAACTGCAATGTTTTTCTTGTTTTGTTTTGTTAAAAAGTATTTCTTCAAAGCTGTGTGTCTCATCTACTGAGAATAAAGGAGGCTGGGGTCTGCATTGTCCTTTTCTGACTGTGAAATAAGCCCATCCATTATCAACATTTCATACAATGATTTAATAACTTAGTCATTGTTTAAAAATGTTTAAAAAATGTCTATGTATATACACACACGCGCTTCATTCCTGAATATTTTATGGAAGTTGTTTAATACTTCTAATTTTGCATATTGATGGATAAATTGTAATATAGTCAAATTGTTTAAAGATAATAAAAGATAATAAAGCTATTCCTTTAATACTTGTTTCTGTGAGCTATTTATTCATTCGGTCACAAGGTGTAGGACAATGACAAGACTGATGTAGAAGCTTCATAAGGGCTCTGTTAGATCCCAGTTGGTCACTGGACTGTGTAGTGTACCAGAAAATGCAATAGATCACGACAATACTTTGGAAGTCAAAACTGATGACTAACTTGCCAAAATGTATGCTGAAAAGTTTTATGCCTTTGTGACTAACTGAATCAAAACAGCACTGTAGTCACCATTTGAATTAGACTAATCTGTTCCTTATTTATGCAGTACACAGACGAGCCAAGGGGATGCAAACACACCTGTAAAAAATGAGGAACAGCAGTTTCATTTCTGAAAGTTTGTAGATTTCAGCCATTGTTTAAGATACATTTGTGTTTTTCCTGAATTACATTCTCCAGGAATAAACACTTGCTTAAATTACACTTTTCTTCAGTGAATTGAGCTGCATCTTTACTGCATTAGGCAGGTTCTTTCTCCCCCTTCTGACCACATGTATGGAAACGAGTGGAGACGGCACATAAATCAACCTCTCCTACATATGAGCAGTGTGAACTATGAAAACAAAGTTGTCCAAAGAGCAGCTGCCTGTACTTAGCTGCTAAAGCAGTGCAATGTGTACTCTTAAAACATGCTTACTCTCATAACGCTCTTTAGACCTGGAGAGCTCACAACTTCAAATCTATCTTTTTAGTTTGCTTCCAGAACAATCAATCACTCCTCAAACACTCGAGAATAAAGTAAGCTAGCCAAAAAATCTGAAGGCATAGTCAAGCAAGACCTTTCCCAAAGTAGTTCAGGTCAAATAATTCCTTTTTATATATCATTTCATACATAAATATAGCAAAAACCTTCAGATGCTTGGGATAGTCTCAGAGAGGAGCCAAGCATGTTTTTCAGCTCTGCATCTCCTAGAAACAGCGCACCAGATCCTGTAACAAGCAACTGATTAGGGTCTAACTCACAGGTCTTGTGCTATGCTACATCCCACGCCAATTTTTTCTATGATAGAATTAGCTGAACTCTTGCTGGCAAAGGAAAAAAAAAAATTTCTTTTAAAAAATTAAAACGTAGTATTTTAAAAATGGAAAACTGGTGGGTTGGTGCTGCTTTCAGAAAAGCAGGTTAGGTACCCACCTTTGCTCTCCCTTCCTATTCCGGAGGAAAGCAAGCTGTGGGTTGGTTGGCTTTGCCTGCTTAAAGGAAGTACTTGCCTTGCATCCAGTGTGAAACCAGAATACATACAGAAATCAACAACTGCAGCCCGCAGACTCTCAAAGCACAAGCACAGAAGCTAGAACTCACCTTTCTTTGTTAAATACATTTAGCCAGCGACACCTCTGAGCTCTGCTCTATCTGCCAGAAGCTGCCTTCAGTCACAAAACTCTCATTTCTTTAAATCATGTGCTGGTAGCTGAAGGAACACACAACAACTGCTGCTGGCTACAGTTTGTAGCCAACTTCTTCTAACAGTTTAGAAGAAACTAAGAATTTAACGGTAACTAATTTATAGCAACTGGGAATATACAGCTCAGAACGACAAGGGAAGTCATGTCTATTAGCCTGCACACCTGGCAGTAGCAAGTTTCTTTGCCTCTGAAGCTGTCAGTAACTCTGAAGACCCCTGGCTATTTAAATCTGCAGACAGGCCTGAGAAAATGTTAGTCAGTACTTAATGGCATACACTGTTTATACTGTACATTGGGAAGATAAATGGGTATCGTTTGCTATTGTTAAGATCTGGTTTACATTTATAGGAGCTGGGGTATTTGGATTACTAGATGGCTTCCCCTGCATCGCTAATGTCAAATTCCTTGTTTGCTTAAAGGAAGCACTGCCTGCATGGGAAGTTTAAAGAAAATCCCATGTTGCTCTACAAAATGTTCTGGATCACATACATTACTTTATGTGCTTTCATTAGTCCAAATGTTGTTCAAGGATACCTATTAAGTGTTAAGTAGTTAATGATCCGTGTAAAATAATAAGAGTTACTCCAAACAGGATTTGAACCAAAGACCTTCAAATACAACACAGATGGCCTAATTTGTCATGCTGCTTCATACAAAGACTTCCTTCCTTTCATGCAGTCAGCTTTTGCCTGCTCTCCTAGTACCCACATTCAGCGAACAAAAGCTGCAGTTCTGGTACCTTCTTCATCCTGAGCAACAGGCAATGACAAAGCTTGTTCTCACTGACAGGTATCGTGGCACAAGACAGAGCATCGTGTGTCAGACTGCACAGAATGTAGCAGAGGTCCAAACTATGCTTAGCTAAGTACTTCCAGATACTAAAAAGATGATACATGTCTAAAAAAGCAGCAAACCAAGATTTTCATTACCCTAATATCCTAAAATACTTACTTTGCCTGTACCCCCTTTCTTCATGTAAATCAAATATATGTGAACATACCTGCAGTTTAGAGTCATTTTCCAATTAGAGTAACTAACATACCATGTATAAGAATAGGCATTTGCACAGCCTGTAAGTCTTGCTGTAACAGTTTGCTGTTGTAAGGAAGGCAATACAGTGATGACAGCAGAAAAAGACACAAAAGGTTGGCTGGTGTATTTCCAGAACTTCTCTCCAAATACTTTCCTCTCAAGGTCAGCTCACCTAGTGAAGCCAGAGGTAACACAGACCCCTCCAGAAATCCATCCTCTCCCTTTCGGCAACATCTGTCCTCTTGCACATTCCCATAAGCAGCTGGGACAAACTAGCTGTAACTGCTTAGAGATATACTGTGCTATCAAATGTGGTATTTGGCCAAAACAGAAATGCAAATAATTCCTGAAGGAAAGACAGACTTAGTCACCTTGACCAAGTTCTGAAGACTTTCCACCACTCTACCCAGCACCTGAGCCTTTAAGCATTTCTACATTAATGAAGACAACTAAATGTCACTGACATATGTATTTTATTTATTGAATTGCATTAGAGCGTGCCATGCACAGAAGTGCATTGCACTTTACACTTCAGTGAACAAATAAGATTCGGTCATCAAGTCTCCTTGAACTGAAGGGGATCTGCAAGATAAAAAAAAAAAAAAATTAAGTTATGATGGACAAACTTCATGCTCTAAGCAAACATATTAGTATGTATGAATGCAAAGCAACAGAGAGAAATGTTTATGCGGTAGTTTAGTCTAGAGAAATTCCCCCTTATTTCCTGATGGTTGAAGATTCACACACCCTTCATGTGGCAAACAGAAGTGAAACATGGAACAAATCAAGAGCTGGAACAGCACTGCACAGCACATCAGATTCACTGTATATGCTGCACTGGTAACTGAATCAATCTTGCTAAGGGTCTGCAGGAGAAAGGAATGCAGCTTTCAGATAGGAGCCAGAGAGGAAACAAGTGGTGCAGGCAGCCTACCAAGGAAGGAAGAAAACCAAAGTCAAATTGCTTCTCCCCATTATAATGAACACAATCCAAGACCAGCTGTGCTCCATGACAAGCGTCATGCAAGTGGTTAGCATCAAACTCTGAAATTCCCCCTTTATTCTATGGCTGAGCACACAGTAGAGGCAGGATACTCCTCACATTTACACCTGCGCTTAATTTCCATTGTCAGTATCACCACCAGAGTCCACACAAAGTAGATGGAATGGTGTGGAATCACAGGGAGGTGCCAAAGTGCCTCCATGCTCAGCAGGAACAAACTTGGTGCAGAGTGCCATGCTACCACCTTAATTAATGAGCTCTCCTTCCTGCCTACCCAACCCTTTTCTCAGTTCTGGGGCTAAGCACTGATTTCACAGCGAGTATTCAGCGAGGTTAAGCCACTGTATTTACTGCCACATACAGGACATACTCCAATAAAAAGGGAGACATAGAGTGTGCATGATCACTGCACCTTTTAGGGAACTATACCTAGAAAAGGCTTCAAATTTAAAATAGCTAAGATTTAACTTTCTGAGGCAAATGAAAATGTCTTCCATCTGCTCTGCATAGTTGTCCTTTTTTTACAGCCTTCACACAACATTTGAAACACTGGCATTGTTTTGCCCTTCTTCTACTTTTGTACTCACGTGCAGGCACAACAAAAAAGAACTTCTTTCTACTACGAGGAATTGAAAAGATATCTGTTCTTACATAAATAGGCTAAGGAATAAGAAGCATCAGCAATTCAAACAAAATGACGTAAGACGATTTGTCTTCCACATTTTCTTTAGAGTCAATATAATTAAGAAATGGAAGAATTGTTTAGGAAACATTTAATTTTAACAGGTGCACAAAATGTGCAACTTCTTTTTTTAAGCTGCCAATGGGAACACAGGCTGACAGTGGAGCTCTATTTGCACTATATAAAAATAATATCATGAGCAGGAAATAAATCCTGCTCATGATTCCAATTAAATATTCAACATGCATCCTTGTTGACAGTGTTTGTTTCAAATGATTTTACCACCAGATGGCCCTTCAGAATACACTGATGAAGGCCACCTGACTAAAGAATGCAATTCCAGTGTCTAAAGAAGTTTAAAAGTGACTATATGTTAGCAAGAGGACTGAACCAGAGGCAGAATTACCAAGATTTAAACCAGGTAAATTTATAATTTCATTATGTATCTTTGTCACAGTCATAGCTAAAGAACAGCAGTATCCCACTCTCACAAAAAAAAAACCCCAAACCAAAAAAACCCAAAAAAAAAAAATCCTATCAAAAGCTGGGACTGACACAAGATTTTTTTACCTTTTTTCTAATTTTTAGAAGAGATGGGAGCTCTGAGTTTTTTTATGTAATTGTGTTGTGCAGAAACCAGACAGTTGCAGATTGTCATAAAACAGAATTTAGTATTCATAGTGTTAAGTACAAATCTTTTATTCAGTCTTGCTGCTTCATGCAAACAGGCTGAGAAAATCCAGCTGGCCAGGATAATTAAAGCCACAGATTATCACGTAATGATCACAATATGAAAACATTCCAAAAGAATGAAAAACTATCATTCTAGATTAGCCTGAAGTCATTTTAGGAGAAGAAGAGAACTCAATGTAAAAAATTTGCACTGAGAAAGGGGGAGGAACTCTTTACTGAGTTGTCACATCAGCTTATGGAGTTTAATGAGGGTAGTTATTAATAACTACAACACGGTGGAAAACAAGACTTTTTTCCTGATGTTACTAGCAGGGAGAACAAAGTTGGGTAGTTTTCATAGAAAAGGCTATGTGCTAAAAAAGTGCTAAAGTGCTAAAAAAATAGTATTGCGAACAAAGTTCTATCCAAGCTTCACACAATATGGCAAAAATGTGATTATTAGTACACGAGCTGTATGCTGTATTTTTTATATATATGTGTGTGTATATAGATGTATTTCCCCTCATGACTAGTTATCTTCCCCATCTCACCAACTTCAAAATACAAAATGATGTGCAGAAGCTGTCTCTGTTTCTTACATTAAGATGCATGCTATGAGAAACAGCCTCTCCATTTTCTCACTCACTGTACCACCACAAGTATGTAAGCAGAAGATACAGACAGCCCCAAGTTAAGCAGCTCAAGATGTGTTCAAGCATCAACATAACTGTGGAATCAGGCAAGTCTTGGAGCTTCACATTAGAGCTTTGTCTCCTCTCTGTGGTTATGTGAGGGGGGCAAAGGCCTGGCAACATCACTCTGTCTTCTGTATCACACAAGTTAAATGAATTACCCAAAAGGTATTCAGCAGTTTCTATCCTGCCCTTACTCCTCAGTCCTCAGTTCTGTTTCTTCACATTTTTATTACCCAGATGTCTCTTGAGTGCAATTTGTATCCTTTCTCTTTGGAAAGCCCTTTCGATTTGAAAAAAAAAAAAAAAAGGAAGAACCCCCAAGCAGAAGCACAACATGTCACTGAAATAATCTCACTCCTGTTCGAGCGCAGAGCAGCTCACTACCTGCAGATGCAGCTTACCATCATTTAGGCGGTGCACACTCAAGCACACCAGCTGCTTTCATGGCTTCAAAGTCCTTCATGGGATCATAGCTTTTATAGAACTCTGCATAAGCTCGTTTTCTGGGTTCAGCAATTCCAAACTGGAAAGTAACACACAGAAAATTAAAGTTTGCAAAGGTTTATGAACAGATTCTTTTTTCTGTTAGTTCTGTAATTTCTATCAGTGGATATTAGTCTAAAAGGCCTTTCTCTCCAATTATTAAGCATTACTTTGTTCCTGTTAAAACCCACAGTTCAGGCTACCTGATCATTGGTCAGGAGGACAAATGTCTGAAGTAAAACCTCAAAAGAAAGTTTACAGGGTTACAAGGTAGCACATCACACCTTCAAGATCCAAAACCACTCCATCTGTACTGATATTCTGAAGTGTCTAACACCCTCCCTGCTAACAGTTTTATACATAAAACATGACATTATGGCAAATTTTGTGCCTGTGGGCAGCTGCAAAAGTCTAACTACAGATAAAATGGCAGCCTAAACTGAAGGACTACACTTGAGCTACACTTTAAATCAACCACATCTGGTAACATTTTGCAAGAGTGCCAAGCCGCTCTTATAGCTCACCAACATAAAAAGACACAATCCTCATTCCTTGGATACTAACTCACCTGAAGCACAGGGATATACTTAAATAGCTCTCAAAAACATGAAAAAAATTCTGAGGTGGGTTTGTACAACAGCATCTAACATGGAACAAAGTAAATCACTATGGAGATGCATAGTTCTAAATGTGGTCTGCTACCTTACCAAAGTATTAACATGGGGGGGCCAAACAAGCCCAGAGACTGCTAAAAAAATTTTATTCTAAGTGGCCACAAACAAGCTTGTCTACCTCTTAAGAGATGTGTTAAATATATGTGTGAGCTTACTGTTTCTGATAAACATTTGCAGCTCTGAGAAGTTGTGAAAAACCTGAAATTAACTTAATTTCTAGTCAGTTTTATCAACAGCTTCCTGACCACTCAAATGATGCCAATAGTATATCCATGAGTTCAATGGGCAAACCAAGATCCAGTTCGTCCACAAGAATTCACACTGCGTTGTTTGCTTCATGTATGAGATCCCAAAATTATTTAGTAAGAGCACACAAGAACAACTACTGTTCTTATCTTCATCAGAAGTCAAACCCCTAAGTGTGCTTTTCTGGAAACGCAGTGCTCCATATCCATATGATACTCCAAAAGCAAGGACAGAAAGACCATATTAGCCTTTCCCACACTGTTATCTTCAGTGTGAAGAATAAGTTTTCCAAATGGCTTAAAAGCAAGTTTCCTGAAATCAGTCAAGAGACAAAGTAAGACTTGGACCACTCTCTCAAGTCTTAGAAACTGTGGCAGACCAAAGCACAAACTATCTAGAGTTAATGAGAATCAGCTGTGAATGGTCAAGAGCAGCTTGAGACTAAGAGATTCAAGGTCAAGTTGTCACGAATTGCGTGATCTCGAACACACACCATAAAACATCAGATTATTCATATCATTTCTTCAAATGAAGATTAGCAAGATTTATTTATGCTTTGGAAACATGCTTACAAAAATACATTACTAAACCATTCTGATGAACAGCTCAACCCAATCTCAACAAAAAAATATTATGAATTCTTAAAATACTCCAGTGAGCTCGGTTTATAACTGAATGACTACAGAGCCCACCTTGTACAAAGTCGCACATCCCACAGATAATACAAATGCCCCGAGAAGGTGAAACTTCATCCGCCGGGCCAAAAGGCGCCGCATTTGTGGCTTTGGCAACAGTGCAGCCGACATGGTGACTGTATTTCCTGAAAGAAAAAAGAAATACGAGGACTGTGGGAGAAGCTCTACTTTAAATAATTTTATGTACTACACAAAGATCATTCTTTTTTTATTGTGTAATAATCGTCTTCACGATATAAGCAACAGTACTCCTGTCCGTTTGGCCTTCCACTGAGAATATTTAAGGGACAAAACTCAAGGACAACCTATTTATTACACGAACAAAGTTTAAGTTCCTACACTCCTTACACCCATTATCTGTGGAATCACGACTGGCCTTCGCCGTTCGCACTAAATCCTGCGCCCCCCGCAAGGTCTTCCCTCCCAGGCCTGCTGTCCTGGTGTTTTACGCCAGAAGCCATTCTAAGCGGTACCGGGGCCAGGCTGGGACGAGCCCCGCGCCGTTCCCCGCACCAAGGGCGCCCCAGCCCCGCGCCGCCGCCGGGCCCGGCTCCGCAGCCCTCAGGGACGCGCAGAGGTCACGGGGCTGTCGCGGGGCCGCGGCCGAGCGGGAAGCGGCAGCTGGCGGCCCTAGGGATGGGAATGACGAGGGAAGGAAGAGGCAATGAGGGGAGGAAGAAGGAACAGCGGGAGCCCGGCGGCGGGAGCGGGGAGCGGCCTCACCTCAGCTCCCACCAAGGTCCTTGCGCGCCGCCAGCCCCGCTCCCGCTGCGGCCCCGCTACTCCGCATGCGCGGCAGGCGGGCGGCTACGGCGGGCGGCGCGGGCCAAACCCAGCCGCGCGTTGCCCGGCCCGTGTGGGAACAAATCCCGGAATCGATGAGGGTGGAAAAGGCCTTTTTTTCGGCCTCGAGTCCAACCTGAGACCGAACACCGCCATGTCAAACAGACCACGGCACTGAGTGTACGTGCGGTCTTTCCTTAAACACCCCGAGGGACAATGACTCCCTGGCAGCACATTCCGATGTTTAATCATCTTTGCTGTGAAGAAAAAGTCCTCCCTAAAGTCCAAGCCCAACTACCCCGGCACAACTTGAGGTGCTGTCTTCTTGTCCTGTCACTTACCTTGTTACCTGGGAAAAGAACCGATTCCCACCTGGCTACAGCCTCCTGTCAGGCAGTGGTAGACAGTGATGAGGTCCCCACGAGCCTCCTTTTCTCCAGGGTAGACACCCGCAGCTCCCTCAGCTGCTCCTCACAGGACTTGTGCTCCAGACCCTTCCCCAGCTCCATTGCCCTTCTCTGGGCTCAGTCCAGCACCTCAATGTCCTTCCTGAACTGAGGGGCCCAGAACTGGACACAGCACTCGAGGTGTGGCCTCACCAGTGCCGAGTACAGGGGACAATCACTGCTCTGGTCCAGTTGGCCTCACCAATTCTGACACAGGCCAGGATGCTACTGGCCTTCTTGGCCACCTGGGCACACGCTGGCTCATGTTTAGGTCCCTTCTTCTGTCTTTAAGGTCCCTTCCAACCCAAACCATTTTGTGATTCTATTAAGAGCCATGGGAGAAAACCAAGTCACCCCATGGAAGGATGCCTGGGGTGACACTGCTGTGCCAAGGGGCTCAGGCCTTTATAGAGAGAGTTTGCCATGAATTATTGGCCAAGTCTAGAAAGAAATTAAGCCATCTGTAATCCTTTCTAGATGTCCCTTAGCCAGTTTTTGTACCTTTCTTGGAAATGAGGCATATGTGCTTTACCCATGATTTCCACTTAATCAGCACCTGCATGTGGAATTGTCATTTTTGTTCTGGGGGAATCTCTGTAGGATTTACACTGAATGCTATAAATTCCTGCCTTGAAGAAACGAGTCCCTCCTGTGCAGTGAGGTATTCATTCAAGCCTTTTGCTCCCTTGCCAAAGCCAGCAGATCCTGACATCAAATGACAGAGATAGACCCTTAAAACTGAGGAGGAGTTGCTTTTCCTATAATGGAATTAAGAAAAGTATCAGTAGAAAATTGCAGAGGGAAATCATACAGCTGTGGTTACGAGCTGGGAGAATGGTCTTTGCAACAGCAGTTTGAATAGATGCAATTCAGACAACATTTCCTCAAACTGAAGAAAAGTCTGTTACAATAGTTGAGACCAAAATGAAGAATGTCTGCCCAAGAATTTTTCCCATGAGGATTAACACAAAAAACCCAAATGTTAATGATGTCATGCAGAAAGAATGTCAAGATATATCACCAAGGGCGAATCATGCCTGACAAATTTGGTGGCCTCTTACAACAGGGTCACAGCATTGGTGGATGAGTGACTGACATCATCTACCTGGACTTGTGCAAAGCATTTGACACGGTCCTGCGTGACATCCGTGTCTCTATATGGATTTGATGGATGAACCACCTGGTGAATAAGGAGCTAAGGAATTGGCTGGATGGTTGCACTCAAAAATTGTGGTCAAGATCTCGATGTTGAAGGGTAGACCAGTGTCAAGTGGTGTTCCTCAGGGGTCAGTATTGGGACCAGCACTGTTTAATGTCTTTGTTGGTGGCATGGACAGTGGGACTGAGTGCACCCTCAGCACTGTGGGTGCCACCACTCCAAGCTGTGTGGTGAGGTCAGCACGCTGGAGGGAAGGGATACCATCCAGAGGGACCTGGACAGACTTGAAAGGTGGGGCTGTGCAAACATCATGAAGTTCAGCAAGGCCAAGTGCAAGATCCTGCAGCTGGGCTGGGGCAATCTCAAACACAAATATAGGCTGGGCAGGGAATGAGAAGGGACACTTGGGGGTGTTTGTGGACAAGAAGCTCCACATAAACCAGCAATCAGTGTGTGTTCACAGCCCAGAAAACAAACCACATCCTGGCCTGCATCAAAAACAGCATGGCCAGAGGGTCAGGGGAGATGATTTTGCCCCTTTACTCTGCACTGGTGAGACCCCACCTGGAGTCTCACTCTGGAGTCCACCAGAGTCCAACTCTGGAGTGCTGCATCCAGCTCTGGAGCCCCAGCACAAGAAAGACATGGAAGTGTTGGAGTGAGCCCAGAGGAGAGCCACAAAGATGATTAGAGGGCTGGAACACCTCCTGTTGCCTGTGGAAAGAAGTTGGGGTTCTTCACCCTGGAGAAGAGAAGGCTTTGAGAAGACCTTAGAGCAGCCTTCCAGTGCCTAAACGGGGCTTACAAGAAAGCTGGAAAGGGACTTTTTACATGGGACATAGAGTGAAAGGACAGGGTAATGGCTTTAAACTGAAAGATGGCAGGTTTAGATTAGATATAAGAAAGAAATTTTTTACTGAACTTGCCCTCATGAAAAAGACAATACAAAATTAATTGGAATAAAAGCATGGCAGGTTTCATGACTACTGTCATCATAGATTAGATATGAGTAATTTTCCTGTAAACTTCAGTCTTGTGGTGACAGAATATTTTGGTGGATGGAACTAGGTCTGTAAATAAAATCTTGATTGCTGTTTTCAATAGCTTCCTTCATGGCTGGCCAGGTCATTAAATTCTTTTCTGTGTGGCCAGTTTCCCCATGCGCCTGAGATACTGCTGGCTAGGCATCTTTGTGTTATAGTTAAGATGCTAAATGAAGTGCTAATTGTTATCATCCTTTGATGTCAGTAGTGTGGAATATACAGCCAACTCCTTATTGTTCTGTCTAAAGGGCAGTTCGGGACTGTGCAGAAAAGAGATAAAGGATGGAGAATAGAGGAAGAGCCGTGGAAGGAGAGCAGAGACAAACAGCTCCACTAAGTCAGCGCACAGAGTGGCTTCGTGTCGCACTAGTTTCTGAATGGATTGTAGTGCTAAGTGTGGCTTGGACCTGAGTGGACCCTGTGCATCCAAATGCGTGAAAGTAAATAAACCTTCTGAAAACAAGAAGGCATATGATACAGAGACAACAGCAGTTGTTTCCTTCCGAATTCACCCACTCCCTGGGGGTTCTGACACCTACTCCAGTTGTCTTTGGGACACAAATATTATAACTGTTCACTCAAAAGGTGTCACAGGTATGAAAGTAGAATCTTCAATCATTTTTTTTCCTCTCTGAAATACTGTAGAGCCAGCAAGAGTTTACACTTCTGTCTTTGAAAGGGATCATCTTTTGAAGAATGAAGGAAGGCATTAGTGCTGAATCATTTCTTGCTTGTGCTCCACTGGCACTGAAAGTAAAATTTACCTCTGACTTTAGTGAGAGAAAATTTAGTCAGTGAATCCTTGTCTCTTCCACAGAGAGTATCAGCTGTGATACTTAGGACTGTACTTTCTGTGGTGTGGACTGACGCCAGCTAGGAACAGGACTGTGACAATCAAGTGGTTTTGCATATGCCACAAAATGTTTTTAGATAATTATAATCTGGATCAAATTAGAACCAAAAATCTACTGGAAAAAGATCACATGGGATATCAGCAATCCCCCCAGCCAGATGCATGCCCAAATAGTTTAATATAAAATCTACCTGTCATAACAGAAACAGAAGTTAAATAATGCTTTGTGCCACATATGAAAATGCATTCATGTGGGCTCATCCTCCCCTTTCTGTGCCAGAAATTAACTGATTAAATACTTTCTTGCCACAGCTGTGTCTACATCAACCAATGGTGCAGTGGAACAAAGATACGGTGGCACAAAAAGTTTTTTTAACATAATTGGAATGGCAGCTGTATAAAAAAATGAGGATGAATCAATGATTCATAAATGGAAAAAGTCAAAATTAGTAGGGGTAAGAAAAATATTTGTGTACTTCCAAAAAAGCACAAAAAGGAGAAAAAAGAAAAGTTCAAATCACAATAAATGGAGCAGACAGGGATTTCACAAGCTTTTGTTGATTTTATGCAAGTTTCTGAAATAGAAAAATTTTTAAAAAGTGATTTCTTAAGTTTTATTCCACTTGTAAAGAGACAGATTTTGTTATATTGAATACACATGAAATAGTGAATACAAATGAAATAGTTTCACATGAATAGTGAAATGATCTTGTGTTTGGTACCACCATGGGTTAAAATGTTAAAAAAAGAGCTATTTCCCAAGTTCCCAGCTTGCAGTCAAGACATGGCTGATGTGTGTATTCAGGCCCAAGAACCAGAAAACACACCAAGTTTCAGAGCTGATTCATGAACATTCATGTGACACTTGGTTTTCTGGAGTATGGTTCTGCATTACTTGTTCTCACTCTGAAGTCCTCCAAGTTTGGGGGGTCTATCTGAAACAAATACACTTTATTTTAGCAACAGGAGACCCTTGGTTAAATAAATTGGGCTTTTAAACAAGTAAAACTCTGTATGTGTCATTCTTACCTAGAAGTTTAACTTAGACAAGTGTAACTTCGTTATTTATTACCATTATGTTCTATGTTATCATCTGATTTCTTAGAAAAAAACAAAACCACACCTCCTTCCAGTCCCTGTTCCTTGCTCAAAGCCCTTTAAATGATGCCAAAATTCTTCTGTCTTTTGTGGTTTTAAATGTTATGTAGCTTGTGTGCAATGGAAAGAAAGTCATCAAAGACAACATTTTTATACTTTTCCTTTACTCCTCTGTTTTTGAGTAGACGTGCCTTACTCTGAGAAAGTTTTTTCATTCCTCATCCTTATTTTTCCAGGAACATGTGGAACCACCTTTACAGACAAATACTCCAATCTAAAATTTAACCAGTCAACACGTCAAATTGTTACATGTAATTCATTATCTATGGTCTCTACCAGCCCATCTCAGCAAGTGACAGCCCATCCAATGCAGACCACAAGCATTCTTAGTCTGCATTCAGCTCCAGGTGTGCAGGGTACGAACAGCACCGGAGCAGAGCTACTCCCTTAAAAAAATGAAAGCCAGGATCACAACATGAGGACAAAAGGCCAAGTTTCACACTCTTGTTCAAAGCACAGTTTGATTGATGTGCTGTGACATGGTTTAGTTTCACACACGGCAAAATTCTCTAGCTTCAGACATCGTGGGAAACCATTGCATGGCAGACAGTGCTGGTATGACGTGCCCAGCAATCCTGGTGAGTCCCTACATGCACCTGGTACATTTGCCAGTGCTCTCCTCCTTGAGCATGGATGTGTTACTGTAAGTCTGAGCAGCAGATTCACATGGGTACCCTTCAGTAGTCCAAAGCCATTGAAACAAGGAGTGTTCTTCATACGTTTATAGAGTCTAGGCCAGACCCTTTGTTAACTTGTATTTTACGCAGATGTGACCAGTGATCATCAGACCTCCAGGAAGGCAGAAAGTGGCCAACTGCTGCTGTTGACACAGCTTTAATTTGGCTCAAGGAATTAATTCTCACAGAAAATGACAGACCAACTTCCCTGTGGGTGTAAAGCAGTGGCTGTGAAGCGGGAAAATCTCCTTCAAACAGAAGATCAGACTCACTCTCCACAAGGCATCACATTTATGCCTTCCTTGCTTAGGCTCAAGGTACTTGCTTTGGGCAGCTCTTGAAGGAGCGAGCTGCACAGAGGAGAAGAGGCCTTGCTCAGGTTGGGGACAGCATCCTGCAATGGTGACATCTAAAAATTCGCAGTGGTAGGATTTAACCTAGAGATACCTTCGCTGTTTATTCAATTTACCTAGTACAATACAGAACTCATTCTGACAGAAAAAGATTGGCCCAGGTTATATATAAAGATGACTTTGAAATTGGCTCTTATGGCAATTTTTAGACTTTTTCTCATAGATTTCTGAACATCTCATTTTAGTCTGTTTTAATTCACACTGAGGTGATGACATGGTGTTATGAGATGTTGGCAAGTTTTCATTTCTGTGCCTGAAATTACAGTCTAGAAGCAGTGAAGGGTGTCTCAGATTTGTTGTGACTTGTATCATCACAGTGCAGTCACATCAACCAAATCATGTCTGTTTATGAAAAGAGAGTTCATGAACACAATTAAAAAATAAAAAGTACTCCAGAGATGATGTATTTCTTGACCTCTTTATGATCTGGTGAACTAACTGTGAGCCTGAAATCTTATTCATTGCTTCCAATTACATTACCTGGTCTAGTGAAAGATTCTTCCTTAAAAAATGCCATTGCTTTTGTTTATTTTGGTACTGGAAGAATCTGCCAATTTAGGATTGCTATGTTTTGCAAAGGCTCCAGAATTTCTATTTGATATTTGATGGTACTTCTAATATAATAGATTTTCTTTATAACCATAACCTTGGGAACATTTTAAGTTCCCAGAGTCAGGGAATCTCTGACTACAAAATCCCCAGACGAGCTAAAATCCATCTCAGATTGTGGTCCCAGGTTTGAAAGGTGAAGGCACAGTCAGACTTGAGTCTTCTACAAAGTAGTCAAATCATCTGCTCATGTTTTTTTTAACAAACTTGTTATTTGCATAAACTTTTAAAGATATCTATACTTAAACCAGCCTGTTTTAACTTTACT
Organism: Acanthornis magna; assembly: GCA_036785705.1. Lineage (NCBI taxonomy): Eukaryota > Metazoa > Chordata > Aves > Passeriformes > Acanthizidae > Acanthornis > Acanthornis magna. Next base: position 3,555,582 of record JAWUZG010000071.1, on the reverse strand, counting down.
GTTTTGTTTGAAACAATCTAATTAGGAAATTATGGGTCTCCGTTTTCTACTGCATTGAAACTTTCAAGCTTCATGATTAACAAAAATGGCAACAGGTAACAGTATAAGCAACCTTAAATATATTTTGGTTAAATGAGTTCAGGATACATTTTCCTGAAACAAGTTTGGCCATGTTCAATACAGCATTACATGTAAACGTCTGGAAAAATTGCAGTGTTTTTCCAAGCAGGAGGCATGAGATTACTATAATCCATAGCCCCCACCACAGTATTAATTAGCGTGGCTCACTAACCAGGGACATAATATTTGTAAATGAAACTCTAGAAGGGCATCAGTAAGGAACAGGATGTTGAAGCCAAATGGAAAACATGAACCAATAAAAAGGCTGAACTAGCTAGAAGTGCAAGCTCAGCCTTTGAAGTTAGTTCAAGTACTGCATGCTTTAATTTTGGTGTAATCTTATGATGGAGGTACAAACAAGAACTCAGAAACAGATTTTGTAACATTTGGCCCAATTGTAGATGAATCAGTTTGTTGATGGTTACCAACAATTGCACAGCCAGAGAAGCTGTGGTCTTTGTTAAATTAGATTGAATAATTGGCTTCAGTGGGAGTTTCGGGTGCAGAGCAAATGAAGTGTCACGGCCCTTGACTCTCGTAAGATTCCTTAGCAGAGGCTAAGTTTTTGCCTTCAGAACAACCTGAATATGGATTCAGAGAAAATAAGTCCCTCAAGGGTTCATCTACTCACTCCCTTGCCCCAGTATGGGTCTGAACATACTTAGTCATTCCTGGCAGATGTGCATACCTTATCTGTTTTTAGAGCCCCTCTGATGACAATAAGGATATCAAAAGCTCTCTGGGCATTTTGTTTCCAATGCTTAACTATTGTCTTGGAATACAATCTTTGATTAGTACTACATTACCTTGGCAAGCCCAACTAAGCCTATGTATTTCTGTGTCTTGATTTTGTTTTGCTTTGTTATTTTTTAATATACTTCCATGTCAAACTGCAGTGACAAAGCTGTGCTTTCCTGGTGTTTCACTCAAAAAAAAAATTCACTGCTTTTGTCCTTTGGACAGCTTTCTGAAGGCCTACTATTGCCAGGTGCTGAGCATCTCTGGAGACATGAATTAAGAGAAAAAATTTCAATACATTCAGCAAATTACAAGATCAGGCAGCCAGGAGTTAAGATGATCTTTGAACTGGAAGGTCATAGCTGGAAAACGAACATAATCATACACACTCTCCTTTTTTAGATCAAGCATTCACTTCATTAGCTTGGAAATAGTAAATAATTTATTGTAGCCTTTAGTGAATAGCCCAACACATGCTGTTAATTACTTTCTCATTTGGGATAAAAAACACAGCGAAAGTTAATTTTTTGCCTGCATATGCTTTCTAGAAGAAAAAAAACTCCCCGAAAATGCATTTATTTCTCTTTTCAGGAGCCATGCAGACCTGTGGAAGTAGCCATATTCCTCAACAAAGCAAGTGTAATGGCTCTGTTTCTCAAATGCAAGTGAGTACAAACCCAAACATTGTAATGAAACAAAGACTTTAATTTTTTTAAAAAACAGAAGAAAATGGTTGAAACATTGTATTAGGAAAAAAATTATATACACCAAATTTAAACCTTATATGATTATGACAGTAAAACAGTTTACCAAACAAGGTAATTTTACACATATGTTGTATTGTATGTGTGTATATATATATATACAGGTATACATGCCTGCAAACACATACGCCTGTACAAAACTGTAAAGGTGTAAATTATTCTAGAGATATGACAGATTCAATTCCCAAAGTACCATTTTCAGGAATGAGTGGTATCCAAGCCAATCAGAGTCTGGAGTTTACAAACACAGTGCTGATCTGTTGGGTCTTGCAGCTGGGCTGAAATCCATTGAGTTGCCTACCAGTGAAAACTAAGAATGCTCTAAGTTTGTTGATTGCATTTGCTGAGCTATAGTGACCATGGCCTATTGTAGTGAATAATTCCAAGGAAATCTCTCTATTTACTGCCTTAGTCAGATGGGAAATATTGCATAAGCTATTGTGTGCCTGTGCATTCCTTGAGTGTGATGCTGTGGTTTTTTTCTTGCTTGCCTTGTCATTTGTTTCATTTAACTTTCTCATTAATGGCAGAATTGCTTTGCTTTGTTCAAAAATCCTATTCTGAGAAGCAAGTATTACTTTCTTCTTTAACTTCTTGCCAACAAAAGATTTTCAAAAGCATGTGGTACAGAGGAATCGTACAAAATTGAGAGCAAAAAGAAATATCTAAAATTAAAAGCACAAATCCACTTACTACATTCGTGTTTTTCCTTTGACATGAAATGAAATCTTAACGTGAGAAATGCACACAGTTCATCAGCATACTCTGAGCAAATACATAATTAACATGTGGAATAAGCAAAGCTGTTGTCAACGCTTTCACATATGTTACCACAAGACTAAAATATTTTAATTAGTAGAGAAATAGAGGAAAATCCAAGTAAATACAGCCCGTGCTTGACATAAAAATTAGCTTGACTCTGTGAGTATTAAGAGAATCTCATCTCTACCTTAACTACCCTTACCATGCTAGGACAGCTTAGTGGGTCCTGCATAATTCAAATCTGCTCCAGTGCTCTGATAAATAATTACTTAGTGGAGGAATCTCTATCACAGCCATTGTGCAAATGCTTTACTAAATCATTGGTAGAAATCAAAATGTTCAATAGCAGGTAGGTAGACAGTGTAGACTTTGGTGTTTTGTAATAATCCAATTTGCTGGACTGACAGAACCTTATTTGAAGACTATGTTATAAGAGGAAAAAAGGAAACTATATAGGAATACCATGTGGCTTCTGATTTGGGAACTACAGTTTAGCCTATTAGACATGGACCTGTTCCAAAAGTGCGCATTCAAACAATCATGCATGAAGGATTTGGAAACACAGATGTGAATTATAACTCTCTGAAATCCTGGGAATGCTCCAAATTAGGTGGGTTTGAACTGAAAGTACAGATCCAGATCTAAAATTTTTTGGTCAAACTTGTCTTTCCCTGACATTTTTACAGCAACAACTGAATGTATTAAAACCAACAATGTTCCATGAGCTTAAAAAAAAAAATACCAGTTAACCCCATCTTAGCTGTATTCAGATATGATTCACAATGGCTGGCTAAAAACATTTCTATAAAAAGGCAGTAACGAAAATCACCAGTTGAATGTAATGGGATAATTTAAATCAGTCAAATTTAAGTCAGATTACTGCAGCTCCATTGGCCACATACAGCTTCACAGTGATCACTCTGACCCAGTATTTAACATTAGAAACATAAAGAATTTAAGGATTTTCTTTTCCAAGTTTGGGACAGAATTTTGAAACATCTGTTCTCTTTTCAGTCCTTTTTACAAACCCACACTAAAGTCAGTGTTTTTGACTAGAGGAACGGTGTTGGTTGGGACTGGGGCTGGCCATTTCACAAGCATACAGGTGATAGAGGGTAGAAGATGTACCCTGTAACACTGTATAGGGCTAAAGGCACAGGAGGAGCAGTGAAGGAACACCTGCCATTTTTCAGTGCTCTCAACAGCAGGGAACTCAGGGTCCCAAATTGATGCAAATACCCAGTTCATCGATGCTTTTATCTGTAGATTTCATTACTGCAAGTTTCTCCTTTTTTAAGTCAAACATATTTGCAAAGTGAATCACAATGATTCTTCTCATGTAAATGATGGAGAAGGTGTGGCACAGATCAGTCTGGCTTTGGCCACCCCATACTGTATAGTAAGAGAAACTGGGTCTGCTGAATCAGGTCTGCTACTGTATCTGCAAAACACCTCTCTCCATTGCTGCTCTCAATATCTGATGACTAAAAACTAGATTTTCACACCTTGAAGGAGACAAATGAACCCACAGTTCATGGCCTAAGACAGTTCCCCATTAACAGTATTTTAAGGAACAGCCATTAAAAAGGGATCATGAGCAGTACAGAAGCAATGGCAGAGTAACATTGCACAGACACAAATGAGAAAGCATTTTGCCCCTTTTAAATGGCCTGGTGATGGCCACTACCACTCTTGTAAACTGAAATGTGTGCACCTTAGTAACATAATGCAGCACTATGTAGTTTCAGGAATTCATCTCATGGTCTGATATTTTGTGTCAAACAACAGCAGAAGTCAAAGCAAAATGTATAAAGCCCATTCCGAAGTGCATAAGCACAGCTAGTGTTGATATCAAAAGTATTTGAATGAGCAATTTCAGGACTGCACTGTCAAAAATTATAAATGGTTTTATCAAACATGTCAGGTCTGATGAGAGAAAAGTGAAATACACAATAATAGCATCTTAATGTAAATATTTATGAATATAAATGATGTCTTAAAAAATTCAAAATAGTTCAAAAAATTTCAAAATTCAAAACCCAAGAGAGAATAGATTCCAAGAACAAGACAAAAAGGCAACAGCAGTACAAGTATTCTGAAGTTACATAGAATCACCATTCAGAGCAGTAATATTTAGTCAGTTCTCAGGCTCTCTGCTGGAACTGGTCCCTCTGGATGAGACTTAAACCACTATTCCATTTCAGGTATAACACCAAATAGCAGTTCTGGGGTATCTGCCATTGCATTAGATTAAATCCAGTAACCCAGAAATTTGAGGGTCCCTGTCTCTTAATATATTCCCTGTTCAATTGCCCAATATTTCTTTAAAATTGACATATAAAATGAAAATAATGATATGACATGTAGTGCTAGCATTATTAATACATATGATCCTTCTCAGTTGCATACTAAAGACATGGCGTTGGCACTAAGTGCATGTGTGTGTACATACACTCACATATATCTCTGTATATTTCAGCTAACACAGAGACAGAACTGCAAACTAGATTGAGAGTAAATTTCAGTTTGCAGAACTCTGAGTGAATGGGGCCAGTCTGCAAAAGTCTATTCACTAATTAAGTACACAAAGTACTTCTTTTTAAGTTTGATAGACATGTATGGTATTAATGATCATAACTGTCTGGGACAATAGTTTTTGCCTGAGGTAAATTTCCTGGTAAATTTTTGTTAACTATTTGGCAAGGCTGGAACATTCACAAGGAGTTTTATCATTTGTGACAAATATCTGGATAATATTTTTAATTTTTGAAGTAATCCAAGTGTTAGTCATGTCAGAACTACAAGCATAAGATAAGCAATGTCTACATTTTATTTAACTGCCTTAAAATTCCATGAAGGCAAGAATGCAGCAAAATAGAAACTGCCTGCCATGCTCCAGCATTTGGTTGCGTGCACTGTATTGACCACAGCAGTAGAAGGTGGCCTTCCATGTACTTTTTAGGGTGACATACATCACTGCATTTATGGCATTTCATGATTCTTCTTTGCCTTTCACATTAATGAGTGGTAGGCCACACAGTACCACATGTGCTCTGCTCACTACAAGATGCTGCATTCCATCCTCCTCAGATGTACTGAACATTAAAGTTTACTGCATTTGTGAAATTTGGGAGAACATAAAAACCAGGGAAAGTATTTTGTGTTTTACTCCCCTGTAGCTTCCACCAAAACCATCTTTCTTAGGTAACCCAAATACAGGAGGGCAGACAAGCACGAAGCAAACTCTGAACCATGGGGAAAGCAGGAACTGAACCAATGATCTCCCTTGCTCCTTCTGTGAGAATATATGAGCAGGGCAGCTACATCCATAAAATAAAGTGTATTTCTTCCCTAACAGCCTTTCTGAAGCAACTCCCAATGGAAATCCCTCACAGTTTTTGGTCATTATGTCAAGAGTGAAGAAGACTATTAGTTGTTCTTAGCTGTCACTCCACACTGAGGAGGAAACCACTCTTGGATGTTCCTTAGCAGCATAATCTGAGAGATCCAACTGAAGAACCTTTACTTCTGACAAAGGAGGCAGGGCTACATGGCTCAATCTCCTTGGTCACGGGGTCGGGACAAGAAAGAGAAGACTGTCCCATCCCTAACTCAGGGCTAGTGCTCAGGAACTCAGCTCACTGGAGCTCGCTGATCAGCCTTTCACATGCGTTACACACATGTAGAGAAGAATGGAGCCAACATCTTTGAGGCTGGGGACTGGTGTTTGAAGTGGTCTGAAAAATGTGGAGAGGTCTAGTATCATCCTGTCTCTTGCCTAGCAGTTAATTCTTCCCCTGCCCCCTCTTCATTCCCCAATTAATCCTTGGTCCTTAGTCCCCACATCAACTGTGCCCCAAATCTTTTTAAAACTTTTAAAAGTAGGAAGAAATACACAAGAGCTATGAGCTCGTGCAACCTTCTGCTGAGTAATGCCTTGGGACTAAAGATATTTTATAGAAGTTCTCAATCCCATCTGTGTCCTGATAGATTTTAAGCCTTTCTTGTGGATCAAAACTCAGAAATGAGACAGAAGGTGAACTTTGGAACAGGAATCAGACTGAACTGGGAGCAAACAATAACAGCGTTTGACTTTATAATAATTCACAGACCTCCTGAGTTATCCTCGATGAACAGAAGTTGTGTGAATTGCATAGTGAGCACTGTGTGCCAAAAAACACTGCTTCAGGGCTGTCAGTTCAAGGCAGTGTTTTACTTACTTTACTTTCATTAGATCAGGCACTGGAGAACTGGGTTTGATTATAAGATCTTTAAGACAGAGTCTACCTAGTAGTTTGTGCCATGCATACTTCAGTGGAATCTTACTGTGATTTGAGCCTCAAAGTGTATTATTAAATTATTAACAGGAGAGTCAGTGTCACAGGTTGATATGGGACACACTGGAAGATGTTTATTTTCTACCCTTGATCCCATGGTTCTTAATATTATTTCCAAGTCATCATCCTTGCTGTAGAACCGTAAGAACAAACCTTGCACGCACATTGCACTTGCATCTCCGGGCCACCTCCATGGAATGTCTGCATTCCCTTCCTCAGAGAGATTTTAATGTGCCTGAAAAGGTAACAAAATGTCATTGCTGTGTTCAGCCAGTTAAAATAATCAGAACAGTTTTTCAATAAATGCATCAACTCAAATTGGGGAAATTTATTTATTGCCAATTAGAATAAATCATTACTGATTCAGGTAGTGGGGAAGAGAGGGAAAGAAAAGAACATTTCCACACTTAGAAAAAACACTTTTCTTCCACATTTCACAGGTTCGAGTTCACTCCAAGCACCTCTCCTCCCCTCCTTATTATCACCACAGGTTGCACTCTGTCCCTTTTGTGAGGCACTGGGAAGCCCCTTCTTCCTTCTCGCTATTTTCCTCAGCTGCAGCATCCGTCCTCCACAGAGTGTAGACAGTATCTGCTCCACCATGAAGCACCTCCTCCTCCTCAACTTCCTCCTCAACCTCTTGCTCTTGCACCTCCTCCTCTGACTTTAGTGTTCCCTCTGTTGTTTATCACTCTTTTTGTTCCTTCCTCCACTCTCTAACTTTCTTTGCTCTTTCTGTTTCCTCAAGGTGCTGCCATCTTGGCTGAGGGATCAGCCATGTCCTGTGATGGCTCCACTGCAGGCAACTTGGACTGGCTGTGCCCAGCACAGGGTAGCCCTGGCCTCTCTCACAGGCCTCCTGCTGCCAGCCCTGCCATTTGTCCCCAACAGACAAGGTGGGACCTGCTCTGTTACAAAATGGAGGGAAGATGCCACATCAAGAGCACTGATGGTCTTGTGTAGCTATCTCACCCTACCAGCAGAGCGGTCAGATCACTATAGGATAGTGGCAGGCAAATTTCCCGTGGCATTAGAGAGTGGGCTGCACTGAAGCTGGTGGGAGAATCATTCAGGACCTCAACTTTCTCATTGCATTAGCCTTTACCACAGTCTGATGCCTGGCAGGAATACAATTCTCAGGTTTGGAATAACAGGGCAGGCCAGAGACAGCTGGGCTGGGCTGCAGCAAGGGGTGCAGGTGCCTTTGTGGGCCCTGTGGTCACTGGGCCCAGCTAGAGGGTTCTCAGCCATGGAGCAGGAGCAAAGGCCCTGTGCCAGGACTCCCCACAGTGATACAGCTCCATCTATCATTGCGGGGAGCAGAACAGTGATGCAAAAGGCAAAAATGTATGGAATACAGTCACACCTGAGAGGCACATGAGGTCCCAGGTGGCTGGATTACTTTAACTGCAATTATAGGATGTGACAAGAGGGCAGAAAGAGAATGTAAGGGAAGACCAAGGAATGCTGCTGTTTTCTCTGAAGTCATTTACAGAAAATGCTGCCACAGGAATATTATGTTCAGACACTTGGAATTTTAGGACTAGTGAGGGCAGGACACCAACTTGCCTAAAATAGCAGTGTCGAGTACAGAATTAGAAGAGGAAGGAGGAGCAGAGAAGGAAGGGAGCAATATTCCAAGTTCTGTTAATTTTTTTAAGTCCACCTAATTTCAACATAGGCTTAAAAATACCAAAACAAAACCTCCAGAGGATTCGTCCTTCTAGGAATTTAAGCTTTGAAGCAAAATCTTGTTTCTGTCTATCAGATTTTTTTGCTGTCCCACTTCTTTTTCTCAGTCTAATATTTAATTGGTTTTGGCAGATATGATCTATTGCTAGTTCTGTGTCAAGTTTTTGACAGTAACTTCATAGAGTCTGAGATTTCTGCAGTCATCTCATGTTCCTATTTAAAATATCTTAATTGGAAAGCTTAGATAACCTAATGTCAGAGACTGCCATTCTGCAACAAAATTCCGTCTGGTCAACATTAGATCCACTAACCATGGCTGGAGTGAAAAATAAGCTTGTCTTCATATGGAGGCTGTACAGCTTCAGTTAAACACAATTTGGAGTGGGATAACTTGCTACAAATGAGCATCAGCACTGGCAGCAGGAAAACTGGCTTTTAAGAATCCACATTTCAAAGCACACTTGTTGACAGTCTGGTACTCACTTCCAGCTACTTGGGAAGTTTCGAGAGTTTGTGCTTTGTAGGAATGGTGGCTTTCATTGAACTTTCAGGCTTCAGGGAGGGCATAGCCAAGGAACCTGCATATGGAGAAAAAAAATAAAATTTTGTGCAACTGAAGGAATTGAATATTACATCGTGCTATTGCTAGCCCTACTGCTAAATGGATATTTTTAATAAATAAGCAGGTCATAATATCCTTGGCGAAGATGTACGAGCATATTACAGCTGAAACAAGGATGAAGAAATGCTTCTCACATCCTCAAAAAATATACTGACAAACCATGAGAAAGAGGTTTCAGTATCTGCTTCAATGTAAGCTGATGAAGCCCAAGAAGCCAGGGAGGTGAAATGCGTATGTGATTGCCGTGTCACTGCAGAATGAAGAAATGGCTTTATTCCTTTCTGCAGTAGGACCTGTGCAGTAAAGGCAGTGCCGATACCCTGCAACTTTTACTTTTCCCTTCTTAGAAAATACATCACTCACGAGTACAGCACATATAGCAACTCCCCTACACACAGCAAAAGAGAGGCAGAGGTTTCTGTACACAACTCAAAAGAAGAGAAAGCAAAGTCCTTGTACTGAGAGAATGTCACCTGAGCTATAAGCTTGTCCTGCTAAACTATAGAGCTTGGTTAATAACCTGCATGGAATGATGATGAGGTTTTCTCCAGATCTTCTTGCCTTTTAATGAGTATTCTCTCCTGCTCCAAGGCTTCTATGTACTTGGAATAGGACGAGGAAGCCTGCAAGAACCATTAAAAACCATCAGCCTTCAGGTCATATCACTGTAGTTTCTGATCTATTTCAACAGTAAGATAAAAAAACTTGGTTTTGTTATATCCCTATTACTGGATAATTACAAATATTAAGAAGTTGGGTTTTTTGCATTACAATATTGGAACCATGGGAAAAACAGTATTGCTGTAAATAAGTAAATCTCAAAACACTATTATTTAAGCAAGTTTGACAGATACAATGTTTATATTTTTTTTCTCCATCCCTGGTCTGAGTCTTACTCTCTCTTCTTTCATCTTCAAAAACTAAAGAGCAGATCGTTCCCCTCCCAAAATAACATCTGTGCTATCAAGGACTTGATTTTATCTCTGTGCTACACCCTTAGAGTAGGCCCTTTCACTGAAGGTCTCATTAGCCTCGCAGCTCTTTCTGCCTGCCCTCTCCAGCAGAATGCTGCTACCACTAGAGGCAGATCAACTAGAGATGCCATCCTTTCCTTTTCCAAGGATAAAATCTTTCTTTTAAAGGCAACAACCACAGTTCAGATCACATGTAAATAATAGGTTGCTCTCCAAAACCAGTAAGAGAACTGCACGCTTATTTGGCCTGGTTTTTATCTTGCAGCATAAGAAGTTTGGAGCAAATTTGTCATGTCATGATTCAGTAAGAACTTCTAGCACCTTCCTGTAGCAGAAAGGGGCTTGCAGAAGAAAAAAGAAACTGCCCTTTAAAAGGTTATTGTTTGTTCTGCCTCTTCTTGAGGGCTTAAGCATATGCCAGGGATATACTGGCTTGCTCAATTCACTTTTTTTTTTTAATAGGTATGAGCAAAAGTAAAAGGGTCCAGTTAAGGGATAAGAGTGTAAGCACATCTATGCAATTCACACTGTGCTTTCAGATTTTGGGGGTATTTCACACTGCCTTTTTCTATGTTCTGCTCTTCGCTAACATAATGCCATGGGAGGAGCTCTATGGAATACAAGCAGTGGCCAAAGTGTGATGTCCTCCTGATTCACATGACATTTCTGGGATAATGTGCTTGCACAGGTTCCCTGTTATGTTCTAGCAGTGCCAACTCAGCCATGAATGATCCCTTGATACGCCCAATGTAGTATGTCTGTTTTTCCCATTTCCCAATAAAATAACTGTTAACTTTTCACTACAGATTTGATGCATAGTCAAAAGCTGTTACGGAAGAAGTCCTAAAGTGGTATTTGCTGTCAGATTTTCAAATACCTAGATTTCCTAAGGGAGTTCAGCTTCAGTTTTTGACATATGACCAGAACAGGACTCTAGCCTAAACCAAATTATTTCAGGATATGAATTTCACAAGTAATGAAAAGCTTCTTATTCCAGAACTGAACCACCTTTTATTCAATTTATCTTTAAATACAGATTCTTTTTTAATCCACACACCATAAAAGCTTAACATTCTGTTAAACGTTGGTACTACTCAGAACGTACTTTTTTTTTAAATTAATAAAGAACAAAAAAAATCCCCTGTAAGGTAGGTAAACTTACAACATCAAAGCTATTTGTAGAACAATGAACAGTTATTGAAGAACCATGTGACAACAGTATTCAAAACCAAACTCATTTTATCTCTCTTGAATGACATCTGTAGAAACATGTATTATTTACCTTCCTCCCATATCCATCTATAGCTGCTGATGTTGCTGCTCCTCTCTTCACACCAAGCCTATCTACCAAAGCGTTCCTTGGCAGTTGAGTCAAGGACTCAAGCTGAGTCAAGGGCCCAGGGTGAGCCAAGGACTTAAGTTGAGTCAAGGCCTTAAGCTGAGTCAAGTTGATGGGTTTTTTCCCAACTTCTTTACCCTGCCAATACTAAAAACTCATAATTAGATGTGAACAATAGTTACAGAGCTAAAGTAAAAAGCAAAGTCTGAAGAACCAAAAATTGTCATTGGAGATGAGATAGTGTCATTTGCAGTAATGTTTTGCAATGCTAAGTTTCATAATTCATCATGTTGAGCATATTAAAAAATAGCAGAAGATACTGCTTTTTTAAAGCATATCTTTGTTCTCGTTCATGTTTCCCAGCCTCTACCCTCCTGCAGACCATCTTCCTTTCAGATTCAATACCTGCTCCAAAATATAGCTAGGTGACAGAGCAGATCTGCAACAGAACGTATTTTAAGGACAGAGAGGACATTGTGAGCCTTTAATTTAGCCTCAGGTATAAGCACAGAATGTAGGATTTGTCATGATTAATTCCAGTTTGGTCCAGTAGCTGTGTACAAACTACAGTATGTAAGTTAGGAGAACAGGCAAGCTGATTTAAAACATTTACAGTGAAGAACAAGGCACTGTAACCCTTGGAAGACTGATCTGGTGATTAACTATTTGTCATTTTCATGCTATTTGGTTTCACCTTTGCACATTCTGTCTGATGATCCCAAAACTTTATAAACATTAATCAATGTTTATATTTGACCTCACAGAGTTAACCCCACAACATCTCCAAGAGCTGAGTAATACAACCCTCCCATGTTCTAAGTGAGAAAGTGAGAAAAAAGAGAGATCAAATGGTTCCCAAAGTCACTTAATAAGTCCCTGAAAGATCTGGAAAAGGATCAGACCATCTTGTTTCCTTGCTCCCAAACTGTGTTTTCCTTCTTCATCATCCCCACTGTCCCATCAACCCATCAACTGTAAGTTTTGGGTATAGAGCTGCCCAGGCAGTGTGATGCTCATCTTCTCTCCAGAAACAGGCTCGGTAACTTCTGTGGCACGCTCAGTGATGGAACAAGGATCCAGTGCAAACATAGAGGCAGCATGAATACTTACTGCACTGCAGTTTATGTCTGCTGGCTTTCTCAATGAGAATGGTGAATTAAGCAAGGTCTTTAAAAATGACTTCTCATGGTAAATTAAGTGATGTTATAGCAAATATGAATCCCATGCCATTACACCACTTACTAGCAAATAAGCTTATTGCTAAGAGAGATGGCAGAAACATGAAAAAGGAAAATAATGTTTATGGCTTTCTTTGCTAAGGTCATGGAAAGAATAAGTAGAAATCTACAGTATAAGTTAAAGCTATTTTGTGCAATTTTTGCTATTTCTGAAAGCAAAAAAATCCAAAATCTATTTTGGAGGTGAAATGCAATGATGTATACAACAAATTACAAGTACTGGCACCAAGGTAGTCTGCAAAAAATTACTAATATGCATTAAAGTATGTGGCATGTGCATCTAGCAGCTAACAAAGGAACAAGTCCATTGCCAGGATGCCTTTAACAGATTTTGCCCCATAAATAACAAAAAGGCCCACATAAAAAATATTGAGATAGTCAAATACCAAGTTATGCATCATTACATATGCTCAGTGAAAAGCTCGTCTGCCCAATTTTTCCATTATACTACATAAAAACCCAACTCTTATCTGTTCAATTCTAAAACTGAGGTGAGCCCAGGCAGATTCAGTGCCCCAGGGATACATTCATAAACGAAGAAAGCAAATTCCTCTCCTAGGACTATGGTTGCTCTGTTTGACATAAACCCAAAATAGCAACTGATTTGTGGGGTGGAGAGGAGATATATGTAAGAAAAGCTGTTTCTAACCCTTGCCAGAGCTTTCCTCTCATTCAATAAGCCTGGTGGGGCAGAGGAACATTGTTCTTACTTTCACTGCCAAAAAATCATCACCTTCCACAAGCCAACAAGTGAACCTGCTATTGCTCATGTTAGATGAACCTTATCTCAGTATCCTTCAGGGACACTGAATCATTTGAATAGTTATGTTGTCACCGAGAGGACAGAAATCTCAGGCAAGAGAACAGGAACTGGCAAATTCTTTAAACAAAAACAGAAAGGGAAAAGGATTTCAAAAGTATTTGAAAAATTTATCTGTTCCACCTATTGTTTCAAGAAACTTTGAAAGGTAACTGGTTTACTGATTTTTAAATTTTTTTTGGTGAGAAAAATAGTCTACAAACTGTTTACTGTTTAGAGCTGCATTCTCTGCCTGTTCCTTTCTAAAATTTCTTACTCTATTTCCCTGTTTGGAAGGGTAATTCACCTCTCCCACTTGTTCTCCATAAAAGCTAGGCTTTTGCCCTCCTGCCCAAGATTTGCTCCTTATTCCTTGATCTTCTTCAGAAATCTCATAGACAGGCAACAAACAGATGGAAAAATAAGACTGTAAAAACGCAAAAGTGCATTAGTTTGAAATATTGTATTATTGCACTATAAGTATTGCCAATGGCCTTGGCAGACGTGTGTATATGGAGACAATGGGCTTTGGAGAAAGGAACATGAGTTCTTGGATTTTTAGACTTCCCTTGACGTTGGTGTGTGGCCTTGAGTAATGCTTCACTGGTCCTCAGCTTTCATGTGCCTAAAAGAGGATAACAATGTGTACATGTTCTTATGGGCCTATGATTTTATCTGTCCAGATACCTGCATGGTTCTTATCATGAGTAACATCTCAACACATGGACATGGTATTTAAAATAGGTAAAGGTCTTTGTAATGCTACTTATGATAGTTTGCAAGTCCAGTAATTTCTCTGCCCTTAAAAGAATGTTCTCTCCTCAAAGCTCGCCAAACAATTGTATTTAATAAAAAATAAACTTTTTCAAAGCCTATAATCAATAGAAAAAGAAATCCATTATATTTTAATTTAAAAAATCCAAGAAAAACAATTTTACAAGCAAGCATTCCACTGTAGAGGTCACAGTTCTGTTAATGCACTGGAACTGTCTGGAAGCTCACTGTGAACAGTCTAACAATTTCACTTTCAAAGCTGAGAAATATTCAAGAAAAGGCAAAGATTATGCAAAGCAACTGCCACATAAATATTTTTTACAATAATGTGCAGGATTTTCAAATGGTCCTTCTGGAAAATAGATATGAAATCAGTTTTGGTTTGGGTTTGGCTTAATTTCAATTGTGATCCAGAATCTAAATTCTAATATAAGACAATACATCATGAAAACATGAATCGGTCTGCAGTAGCCCAAAGTACACATGGACTGTACACAGATTTATTTTTCATAATTCAGCCTTCATTTTTGCTCTTCTCTTGGCACAAAAGGTGACTAAAATACAATTTTCCTCTGGTTAATAAACGGAGTATTCCATTGACTCATCTGCTTCTAGTTAAACATGTATATGCATTGGCAAAATTGGGAACTAATCATCTTAGGACTGGGTTGCATATAAAGCTTGAAATCTAACAAGAACATTTGGTAGCTTTGGATCAGGCTGAGAAAGGGATATTTTAATGTATGTATCTTTGTTCATGTTATTCAGTTCATCAGCTGTCGCTTGAAACTTTATGAGCCTTACCTTTGCTGTTATCCCTTCCTTCTTTTGCATCTTTTCTTTCCTTTTTTTCTCCAAGGCAACTAGAATTTTTTCACTATCCGGATTGCTTTGGAACTTACAAAATTTTGGCCAAAATTTAAACAGAAGAGCAAAAGTACTCATCTGCACAGGAAGAAAATAAAGTCAATCTTGACTGTATTAAGGAAACAGTTTACTGTAAAATAAAATGCAGAATGAGATAACTATTTTTTTTGAACACAGAGCCTTGTTCCTCCCACGTACTCTGTCCTGACATTTCAGCCCAGCTTTGCTCGGCACATGCTTTTCATCAGTGTGTTTATTACTGGTGAGAAATCTTCCTAAAACACAGTTAAAAGGCACTTTCTTTTTTTATATTTCCCTAAACAATTGTTTGCATTAATGAAAACATCCATCACTTTTTACAAGTATTCTTGATAAAATATACACCAGTAGAATTGCTTTTGCACCGCTGTTCTGCTCAAGTATTTCAAATATTCAGTTCATTAGGGAGAGGGCTTTTTTCCCCTCCTTAAGAGAAAGGAAATACTTCTTTGCCTCTGGAAAGGCTCTTAAACCACATTACAGATCTATGAGCAAATCTTGGATAATTTTTAAATGATATAATCTCTCACAGGGTCGTTTTTGAACTAGAATAAGAAAAACAATTTTAGAAAAGCAAACAGAGGGGCTCAGTGAATTCTGTTGCTGCACGTACTAAGGCTCACATTTTTCAATTTATTTAGATGTTTAATTTGCATTGAGAAACTTGGCTTGAAATGAGCCAAGCATGCTCAGCACCTCACTGCTTCTGGCTCAATAGGCTTGAAAGTGACATGTGAGTCACTGTCAGGTTCCAGTCACAGTTTTTTGGCCTAGTTCTTCCTTTGGTTTTGTGCCACATTTCTGGAGTTCACTGGGTTTACACAGGCTGAAATGAGACTTCTCTTCCTCTTAGGACCTATATGAACCATTTTCTCTGATAAATCATTCATCTTTTGTCATCCAAACACTTTATGGACTCACAGTTTATGTCTAAAGGTGTCAGTGGCAATTTTACAGGAAAAGAAGAACAACTACTTTTCTTGGACTTAGAAGATAAGACAAACAAGGCAGTATCAAGGGATAAGAAAATAGTAAGTCTGTAGTAAAGGTTCAAAAATTGCTATTCAACCTGATTAATAGAAAGATCAGGGAGAAAATTGTCTACAGCCATTTGATACACACTTTCTGTAATAAAGAAATAAAAGACATCCAGCTAGTTAAGCTGTCTTTGTGCTTTACTCACATCTGCATTTTTCATAAAACATGAAAACCACAGACTTTCTAACTACAAATTACTTCTCTGACATTAACCAAGTGGTGAAGAACAAGCAATTAAGAACATAGACAGAATTCATTTCTACTGCCAGAATTCCTACCAGAGAGCTGGATAACACCTTTGCAGGATCAGCTATCTGTCAGAGCCTTTCTTTATTGAGCAGTATATATCTGAAGCCTCTGTTTCATCTCCACAATACAGTCTCATTGAAATATATGACTATAGTACCCTCCTTCAAGCCCAGGCTTATGTGTGGAGTCCTAGCTGTCACATAAGCAACAAAGACTGTTCTTAAAATCAGGCACATAGTCTCTTGCCAGACCTATTATAGAAATTCTCCTGGCTTCTTACCTGTGCCTCTCTAAAAATGTAAGGTCCTAGTTCTTTCCTGTGCTCCACAATCTTCTTTGCTTGTTCAGGTGGGATGTCAATCTGCAAAGCTGGGGGTATGGCAGAATTAATAAAGCAGTCAATAATAGCTGTGATCTTTTCCTGAACTATGGCATCACCACAATGAGAATGGCATAAGTCCTGAAAGATGAAAAACAGCATTTTCAATCAATGGAGACAGACACACGCAAGAACCTTTACAGGGGCCCAGTGATCAAAGAGCAATAGTCATACAAAAATAACGATACAATAAATTCCTTCAGTATGTACAGCAAAATTCTTTTAGTAAATGTGCATGGTCAAAACCATACTTAATACATGAATGGGGCTTCTGGTTTGCAAGTGCAGATACAGAACAATCATTGCTTTTAAGTGATAATCTCTGCCTGCATGTTCTGATGGAACAGGATAGTTTTTAACTTTAAGTGCATTATTGGCAAATAGGAGACAGTTCTGAAAAGAGAAACACAAGTGTGAAATGCACTGATTTTCACAATGAGCCTGCTATGACTTGCATAGCCATGGTAATTAAAAGATAAAGAAATGCTTTAAGTGCTCCAAAAAAAGAGGAAATATTTAGGGGGTGCAAGATATTCTAACCAGGAATGTTGTCACAAGAGGGAACAATTTCAGCTAACAGTACAATCTTCCATTTACTGAAATCTTCTACTTTCACCATTCATTAAGATCTTCTACTTTCCCAAAACCTCAACGTTTGAAATAACTCTGTGCATTATAGAATACAAAACAAACCTTCACTTACAGGAGTGAGATGTCAAAGGAACACTAGAGTTTTCTACTTTCTTAATGTGAGCCTATTGTTCCTGGAAAACCTGTTATTACTGCATTTTGACACCCTGACAATGCCACCATTGGACTTTGACATGAAGGAAAAATAATTCAAAGAGTGTCCTTCCAACACTTTGAAACATGAACTTTCCTTCTATCCATATGTATCAAGAAATTTATGTAACAGTAGGAGACTATCACATGTATCTACTGAGACACAATGAGCACTCTAGAGTTTACAGGAAGATAGCTCTTTAAATGAAGAATTTGAATTTAGTTTTGGTATAGAAGGCTAGATATTTACTTTGCAAAGAAATTAAAACCATGGCTTTTAACCAGAAATGTGGTATGTGAAAGAGTTGACTTGCTCTATTATGAATACTTTTAGTTTTGGAAGGGAAAAAAAAAGAATGATAACAACTATAATAAAGAAAGGCAATGCAAAAACATATTTAGTATATTCTAAGAATATATATTATGGCTTTCTTTGCTCATCTAGCATAGAAAGGAGAGAGCTGTAGTAAGAGGGAAGACAAACAAGCCATATGATATGAAGAGAGATGAGACCGAGCATAGATGAACAGATGGAAATGATCCACAGAGTTATGTTTCTTCATATTTGTTTTTAAAAAAATCTTGGTTTTGGATTGTCCCAAGATGTGCCGCCAGCCTGATGGGTTATGGCGAGCGATGCAGTCATTGACTCCTAAAGGGAGTTCTCTCTAAACTGATGGCATGATAGGGCTCAGACAATACAAGTATGCACTGTGCACAGTGCTGCCCACGCCTTTGGCAATATTCCTGCAGTTCAGCCTGACCCACAACACTCCTACTACTCCAGCACTTTGCTTCTACAAAGAGCATCAACTGCCAACCGTGACAAATCACATGCATAGAGAAATATGGTCAGATTGTACTTTTTCTTGATAACAAGACAAATAAAATTAACATAAATGCAGAGCGGGGGGAGGGGACAAAAAACAATGAAGGCTTTCTTCAGAGAGCAGTTCTACAGAGTCTAGACTACATTCCACATTAATTTGCAGGAAGTTTCCAAATCCTCCATAATGTAGCAATGAAGAGTCACAAATCTGAACCAACTTCAAATACCTAGAAAAGGATTTATGTCATGGAACACCAGGTGCCTTCATACCAAGGATTTTATCTAAGCTAGTCACTCTGTAACCAAGAGAGAGAAGCAGCACCCCCACAGAGCATTTCAGCCAGTGATTCCTTGTTTGGGGATCAGAGATCAGAGCCTTTGTGAGGAAGAGAGATTGACCCCTGGAAACAGACAAGCTTCACCTTCTAAAGTAGACATCAAATTCAAATTCATAAAATTAAACAGTGAAAAGACACCCACATGCCTGCAGAGGAACTGCAAGTGCTACTGCAGTACCAACTGTGTTTCCATCCCAGGTTCTGAGCATGTTAGCTAATCTCACGCTCCCTGCCTGCCATGTGCACACAGGCTATGTTCAGGAGCCCAGGAGAGGTTCTGCACTCTGGCAGCACTTTTGCATCAGGAATATCCCAGAAACAAAAGGAATGAGAAACCCATGAAAGATCTGTGGTGTCCCTGCATTCAATCCAGGGTGTCCCTAGGAGGCTGCAGTGTGATTTAAAGTTTCACTCCAGAAGTTTTCCATTGTGTTTCAACCCACACAGCGATTTCATAAAATTACATGTTATTTGGAAGAGATGCTTTTTGGTCCCTGCTGACCTTTCCCATCACATTTCACTTTGGTCCAAAGCTCAGCTCAAGTCAAATTTGATTGTACAAAGTGAGAGGGAGCTGGGGTCTGCATTGTACATCAGGTTTTTTGGGTCGATACCATCTTTACATCTGTAGATTCCATTTAATTTATCTCTGATTTTTGAGAAATTACCAAATTCAGATATCAGATATAAAGACAAAATGAACACTTTAATGATTGCATATTTTCTACTGCTCAACAGATGTATACCAAACTCTGGGCATTACTGAGTTAGTGGTGTTCCTTTAGAAACTCAGAAGAATATTAAAGTTTGAAGAAGCAAAAGGAATACAGGGATAATGCATTGGAGTCAAAAATAGCTAACCTTGAGAAGTGAGGGATTTTCAGTGAAGAAAAAGAACAGTTTAAACAGTGAAAGAGGCTTAACTGTGAACAACAGAATGCCTATAGATATTCTTGTTCATATTCAAATATGCAAGAATGGATTTGCTTACAAATTCAATGCTTACAAATTCAAATTGTTTACAAATTGAATGCTATTCTCTTTGCTCTGTTTTACCACCATACCTTATACTTTTGCACCTCTTGCCAAAAGAGTACTCCATTCCCCAGTAGGTCTCCTTCCAGTGACACAAAGCGTTGAAACAAATTTGATGTCACTGGATCCAACAGTGCTTTACGGAAAGCAATTACTTCACTAGATGAAGAAACACCCTTACTGTCCACATGCTGTCAAAAGAAGAAATAGATGCACCAAATAAACTTTGTTTCAAAAAGCAATAACAAAAGCATTAGTTAGTGTAAACTGATTCTTATCTTTGCACTGACCGTAACTTTCAGTAGTTTATGAGTTTATGACATGGATACAATAAAATGTGGCAAGGTTTCATTTCTTCCTTTCCACCTTTTTTTTTTTTTCCAGTTTGGTTTGGGGAACATTTTTTGGAAGATGTGATGGGAGAGGAAATGACTGACAATGATTCAGACCATATGACTACACACTACAAAGTATAGAAACAGCTATTGTTATTGATTATGACAACGGGCTACTTTTCTAGAGAACGGTTTGAGTTTTATGCAAACAAACAACAAAGAAAAAGGAGCACACAAACCACATAGCTTAAAGTTCTAAAATGTTTCTGATGGGGATCTCACCGACAAAATGAGGAAGGCAGGAAATGTGTTACCATGATCACCAACAGAAGCCAGAAAGTTTGGTCTCTCTGAAATAAAGCTACCAATAGTAAAATAGAATTCAAAGTCATCAAGACATTTTGGAAATCCTCATGCTGCCAAGCACAGAACAGTAGGCAGCCAGGAATGGGTGGAGAAAGAAAGATGGCTTATGAAGGGACAGTTTGTTTGAACTGAAGTTCATGCTGGCCTGCCTTCCTGAACAAACAGTTCTCGTGCTGTTGCTGAGGAGCAAGCCAAACAACCCCCTTTTGTTATCAGATGGATGAATGAAAACCATCTTCTAAAAATGGTTTAAAACTCTTGAAGTCCTGGAGGGGTGGAGTGCTGTTCAATGGTAAGCATGAGACAGAAACATTTTTAGTTGTTGCCAACAGCCCTGGAAATCTAACCTGATCCTAAACTGAAAGGGCTTCTGCAGCTTATCTTAAAATCAGGGGTTATGCTCAGTGTCCTGTTGCAGAGCCTGCCAGGGGTGAGAGCCTTCCCTTGTGAGAAGGACGGTGGTGGCTGTCCAGAGCGTCCTTTGGTTAAAATAATGTCAGCTCAATTTAAGCAGTAGGTTTGGATCTTCTCAACTCTTTTCCAATTCTCCAAACATGTTCTACTCCCTGTGACCAGGATTTAGGGAACTTTTGGGAAAAATTATTTCTAGGGCATATTCATGAAGGGAAGAACAAAACATTGCTTCCATCCCTATACCAATATATAAACACTGCTTATTTTATGGGTCAACATCCTTGAAGCAGAACATGGAAAATAACCATCTCCCTGACAAACAGACGAAGAGAAACGTAATTTAACAGAACCCACATGCACTTAGGAACTCTTTTGTGCTGATGGTTTGCATGGATAATTGGTGACCGGGTCTCTAGTTTGATTTCAACAGACAATAAAAGTTCAACTGAACAAATGTACACAACTTGTATGTTGGCAATCACAAAAAGTTCACTGCTCTTCAAGAGGAAAAAACTGGCAAACATCTGATGAAATGTATTATTACAAAGGTTTAAGAAGTTTAAATTTGATATTATCTCAGTGCTGTGAGATTAAAATACAATTCTAAATGAAACAGATACTGTGAGATATGATTAAACCTGCCCACTCCACTGCATATTTCACATTCCCTTTTGTGTCTGCACGTAATCCACTTGCAATAATAAATAAACTACCAGATGCTGGAATGAACAGCTTGTCCAAATAAGTCCACTGCATGCAAAATACAGATAAATGTGAATTAAAGGTACAATATCAGTTCAAGGAGTGTTAATACTGCTCCAAAGCCCAGGACAAGAGACCTTTATTTTCAAGTATGACCTCTCCAGACAGAAAGGGGGAGAAATTTACCATGAACATCCAGCAGGGAGCTAAATTCAGAAGTAATGTGAGTAATCAGTCCACTGTAACCAGTACAATCATGATTGCTTTTAGCAGCATTACATTTGGGCCTCACACTGTCAACAGGGAAATCGTGAAGAATATGCAAGGTCCAAATGAAAAAGACCATGGAACTGCAAACACAAGAGACACAGTAAATTTCATTTGCCTTCCACATCCCAGGTGTCTTTTGCTGGTCTTTGCATGAAAGATCTTCAGTTATGCCCCTTATCTATGGTTAAACAAAAGATTATTATTTTTTAAATATTCTTGTTTCTTGTTCAGCCCTGTAATGATTAAGATGGCAGTGGTAGAATAGATCGTGTGTCTTGTCATGGATTTTACGTCTGAAACTTGCGGACCTGCACAGAATGCTGTCCCTTCTTCAGCTATAAATAAACACCTGCTCATTAAAACTGGGGAATTAAAGACGACAAGAGGCAACAGCAATCAAACTGTGCACTTCACTGGTTTACTTTACCTATAACGTTCTGTGGGACCACTTATGTGAGGAATAAATTTTGGATTTGATTTTTTTTTTTTTTTAGTCTGAGATGTTTTTAGTTCCTTTGGACAGCTGTATCAGAAATACAGACTTGATCCTGTAACTTCTTTGTAGCAAAATTACACCTCAAATCAAGGGCAGGTTTTCTGAATAAGGACTACATAGCATGCCCACACTGTTTTGTCATTCTGAAATATGAAGCCAGTGGAGAATGTCATCTGGTTTCACTTCTTCTAAAATACTTTCTTCAAAGAACCTTTTCATCCTCTGAATTTTCAATAGGAAAGAGAAAAGAGCAGTCAGACATAAATGGAGTTAGGAAAAGACTAAAAGCTCATTAGAAGTATGTATTTCCTGTAAACTGTTTATGTGAGATGAATACAGCGTTTTCTAAACTACTTGGGCTAATCTCCCTGCCAGCACAGTGCAGCAGGTGCAAAAAGAGGCATGAGTTAGCTTCCAGACCTGGAAGCAGCTTAGTCGTATTGCTTGGTCTTGTGCCAGGGCTTCTAAAGGAGGCAGAGTTCAGCTAAAAACTGCAGAGGGTTAGGATTTTTTTTTATTTAATTAACATAATCATGATTAAAATTACAATTTCTCTTACCAGAACCTATACTTTCCAAATTGCTTAGTGCTCTGAATCAATGGAGAGGACTCAGTTTATATGCACTTCTGACAACACTTCTGACAATCTTCTTGATGTTACAAAGATGATAGAAAACAAGTTTTATGAATCAATGCAGTTGCATATGTGTCTGCTTGGTGGAACTATGAAGTTTCCTTCTGCTATGACATTCATATGTCAGAGCTGTTGTGGAAGTGCAAAACACCAAGTCTCTACATCTGTCACCAGCAGAATGATCCCCTTACACAGATCCCAGCCACAGAGGCACTCATAAAAGGCAGATGTTAGCTCTGCCCATTCCTCAGTCTTTCTAATGAACCAGCAGGAGTGAAAGGCTCCTCACTCCCAGTGTTTTGGCAACTTTCTGAAGTAACCAATTGGAACAAGGTTTGTAGCAGTTAACCTCCCCACTCAGCAGAATTTCACAAGTCCTGAAGTCGTTTCTACAGGCATTGCAGCTCCAGATGGGAGAATGCAGACAGCATAAGAGAAAGAATTACAGCATGGGAAGCTCACTCATTTGCC
This sequence comes from Acanthornis magna, assembly GCA_036785705.1. NCBI lineage: Eukaryota > Metazoa > Chordata > Aves > Passeriformes > Acanthizidae > Acanthornis > Acanthornis magna. The sequence continues at coordinate 3,532,178 of JAWUZG010000071.1, read as the reverse complement.
TGTGTTCTGGTCACCTTGGGCAAATCCTTTACACAAAGCAGTATTTCTTCAGTGTGCAACTGTATGGCAAAGGCAAAATGGCATATGAAAAGTGTAGCACTACTGCAAAGATTAGCTCAGTCTCCTGGCAGCCTGGATGGCAGCAGAGCCAACACCAGCTCCTTCAGATTTAGGATCTAACAACAATAATACTGTCAGCTAAACTAAGCCTTCAGGTGGACGGCCTTCACACATATCAAGATAAATGTTTCAACCTGTACATACTGCAGCATATCTTTTTCAATGTAAACTGAAGGTAAGTTGTGGGCTGCTTTTCCTCTGAACCTTTTTATCCCAATGGTAAATTATGAGCCAAACAAAAAACAACGCCTGTATGTGTTGCTGTTGTTAAAAAATTACCTTTGCTCGTCCCTCCGCCCCACGATGTTCATCTGCCAGGAACAATGGCAGCCATTGTTTTTCTAATCTCTTCTGGACGCATTGCTGAACTTCTAGCAGAACCGCTGCCGAAAGTTGATCATGAAGGATTTCTCCCCTTCCTCCACCTGAATGCATTAGCTAAGCAATCCAAATACAATAACACATGACATAAACTTTTGTGTATACCAAAAGTCCTTTATCTCTCTACATCCTTGATTTAGCAAAGCATGAGCTTAACTGTAAGCAAAGCACTTAATGCATGCTTACCCAAGGCTCACATGTACTTTTCATAAAAAGGAACAGATTACATTTGTCCCTACCTATAATAGGATACAGACTCTGGCAAAATAATACCCCAGCCTGACCAAGTAAATTGCCTAAGTATCAAGATATATCAGAGTACCATAGCTCAGACTTGCTGTCTGTGGCTTTGCTGGCATACTAAAATAGAAAGCTGGAACAAGTCACTGTGCCTGAAAGTAATTTTTACACTTTCTGAGCTGTCTTGTGCATGCTCTGGCCGTGGCCTCTGATCACAGTTTAAGAGAGATATTCTGTAAGGGATACAGAGAGATATTCTGTAAGGAGGAAAAGCCTGAACTGGAAGGAAGGGACCCATACAACCAGAACAGAACCAGATTTTTGGCCAAAAATGTAGATTTGAGGAGATAGCTTGAGGAAGAGCTGGAGCAAACCCACTTGGGGATTTTTATCTCAGTTACATTCACAGTGATGGCTCTTCATGCATGGTTTTGTAACTGCTACCTTTTCTTGTTGTTCTCTGGTAGCTGGGCTGTTGGGTCCAAAGAAGTATTTGTTGTTTAAGTACTTGTTTTTAATGTCCTTAGATTTTTCATCACTTTTTTCTTTATCCTTGTGGAGCATATTTCTGAAATCTTCAATGTCTAGCCAGCACATGAGATCCATGCTACAAACAAATTTAAACAGAATGCTATTTCAATATTGAGCTAATTTCATCAACATTCTAGGGAGTTATTAGTTTAACCACAAGCCACCAAAGTATTCAAGACCCAAATACCAGGTCAGATTGGGCTGGAATTTTATGTCATTTTTCCTTTGCTAGTACCATCTGCTGGGACCATGGCACTTGCTCAACAGGCGGATCAAACGTACATCTTAGACATCTCACTTGGGGTGCCATCTGGGGTACCCTGAAAGGAATAACCTCCTCAGTATGCCACTGCTAAATCCAGCAGGGACTGTGAACCAGAACCATAGTGCAGAGCTCACAGAGAGAATGAAAAATGAAACAGATGAGAATTTGAATCAGTACTGAAGCTGTGAGCCACTGAGAGATGAGTTGACGCCTCCTGCTCTGCTTTCTTGTTGTATCGCCTGAGAAAGGAGCAGGGATGACAGCTGGGAACATCAGTCCAAAAAATGATCCCCTTCCTCCCCTCTGTGAAGTCCTAGAGTTTAAGTCAGTCTGCAATTAAGCAGATAAAAACAATGAATGGCAAAATTTGTTTCTAGGGCTTTTTGTGGGCTGCTTTCTCATAAATTACTGATTCTACTACTTATTTCATTAGTCAGAGTCACTGGCAAATAATTTCAATGATGCAATTCTCTTTATATTGTTCATAATATTTGAGCGTACACTATAAATTTAAGTTTGTTTTCATAGAATCGTAGAATGGTTTTGTTCTTTAAATCAGATGATAGAACAAATTACATATATACAATTTCAGTTTAATTTATATGACTGTTTTCCAACAGTATCTTATTAGCTGAAGTTCTGTGAGCATTTCAGTGAGTACATTCACTGTATTTGCAGCAGGAAATATGAAACATTGAATTCAGAAAAATCTGTTTCAGTTTTCCATTCAGTTAATAACTGGCTTTTTCAAAACATTAATCTATGAGTAAAACTTTCAAAAGCATCTGACTGATTTAAGAACAGATGTTCTCCTTTCAAAAGTCTTTTGAGACCCTTACAGACCTAAGTTCTATTGAGACTGAAATTCTTTTATTTGCTAGTTCATCACAACATGAGTAAGTTCACCCAAATACAAGTGATCCAAGTTACTGTGGTTTATGGAGTAACTCCTTGGCATCTACCTATGACAACCAAATATGTGCATCTTATTTAAAAAGTAAAATATATAACCTTCAAGTGTGTTAGACAAACTGTTTAGTGATGGCTTATCCTGGCATACTGCACTTTGCCTTTTCAAGGGATCAGGAGCACATCCATAGTCAATTAGCCTACCGAGACTAACAAGTGGTAATTCACTAACCTGAAGTAACACAAATTGTCCTGCAATTGTTTAAATATACCCTATATTTTAAACAAAGTATTAATTAATGGAGCTTTGTTTAGTTTTTACCAGAATTTGCGTGCAGGTGCTCAGCAGCCTGGCCTTCCTGAAACTTGGATCACTTACAATTGGACATTATCAGAACCATAAGTTTTGTTGAAGAGGCAAATGACACGTTTGTTGTTTTTTTCTGAAATTTTCCAGACTGCATTAGTTCTAGGATCCCTTCAGCTTATAGTACCATTAAACACCTTGATTGTAGCGTGCCAGCTGGACTCCAGAGTAAGGAGTCTGGACCCAGCCCCAAAACACTTCTGTGAGATGTTTTCAAATGCTTTTCTTCATTATGAATTTTTACAAAAAGGGGGGGAAAAAGCTCCATAAATTGAACATTTCTCTGCCTGGCTCTACCACTCAAGATGGGACTTGTCTGTCATTAACAAAGAAGCAGGAAATACCAGAGGCAATTCAGTGTACCTGTCCAGGACCTGCTATCTGCTGATTCCTACCATTTCCCCAGATAGAGAGGAACCCAAAACCAGTCGTCTCCCAAGTGCGGTGTGTGAAAGGGATGTGCAAGACCATTTGTTGAGGGGCAGGAAGAAAATACTAGAACTTTAGTAGCACATGTACATAATGTAAAAAAATTAAATATATGTATATATACTAGGGTTCCACGCTCAAAAAGTTTTTACTGATGAGATGCATGAGCAAAAAAGTTTGGAGACCACTGTTCTAGACCACTAACTCAGAAGTCACTTGACTATAGGCAGAATGAGAATGTCCATCTGAACTCATTACCTGCAGTCCTTTTGTAGTCAGTAAGAAGAAAGGACCATCTTAGGAATGATCCATCCAGATTGGTTTTAGATGTTACCTTCAGAATTAGGAGTATTGTGTCCAAAAGTGTGCATTTCTCTCTCTGACTACAAAGGGAACCTATGTGATGATAAGCAGAAGTGACGACATTGCATCTTGACCAGAGGAGTTTTGTGCCAGATGCCCCTTTCTGGGCACTTTTGAAAAAGCTGACCAATATCCAAAATAAAGCTACAGCAGTGCTTGACTAGAAGCAACAGCCAATACACAAAGTATCAACTCATGGGAACCCTGATTAAAGGAAGAAAGTGACAATTTAAGGACAAAAAAAGAAGTGTCAGCTTCTGTTTAGATCTTACTCTTTAAACAAACAGGCTCACTTTTTCAAAGACCCTGCTTAAGACTGTATCTGCTACAAGCTAGTACTTAAATCTGTTCAGCAAACACAAAACTGTGGTTGCTGTCACACTGTGAGAATAACATGCCTGTTTTCTATTTGTACATTTTTATAATAACCAGCTTTAATTTTAAAAATGTACTAAATTGAATCTGTACTAAAAAAGAGAAAATTTTACTCATTATAGGCTAATTGTTCCACTCAGGGGTTTGCCACTAATCAAAGCAGAAACTGAAAGCAGAACTGTAATACAAATATGTTTTGACAGGAGAATTTTTACCCCAAAAATGTTAAGACAATTCAGTTGTCTGAACAATGTGTGTGTGTATTTCACAAATATGCAAACACATTTTTAAAAAGACTAAAATCTGTCAACATTTAGATAGCCAAGATCCTCAGCAGGGATTTCTTCTGAACTTAGAAACAGGTAAAATAATAATAACGAAGAAACGTACCCAGCAGAATGCTCATTAAGAAAAGCCCAGAACCGTTCTAACTTCTCTTTGTCACAGATCAGGTCAGATAGATTAGAACTTGGCAATTCTTTAGGAACTTGATGCAAGTGCTGATCTTCGAGAGCCCCAGTATCAGCAACAGTACTCTGAGGGGAGAAATTATTTTGCTTGCATAACTGCTTTTTTCACCTCAGTATTTTGTTCAGTCTAATAATCCTTGCATTAGATAACCTGTCTCTGTAAAATAGCTTTTTGATTGCTGAGAAAATAAATTGCATTAAGGCTCCGGCTCCTAGTAAGCTTTACTTTTATGTTTGCTTTAAACATATCAGCATGTGCAGGTTCCATAATCAAATAATCCAATATGTACCTGTAATTCACTTGAAATGGACGTATTTACTCAAGAGCAGAGACCCAAAATACATTCCACAGACTTTAATTTGTAATTGACAGAAGACCTGTATATCTAATTAACACAATGACTGTCAATCAGTCCCCAAAATGAATGGTAGAAATCAGACTGTTTGCTTCTCCAAGCTTGCATCTGGTCAGTCTTTCCTTGCTGATACTCAAAGTGTTAACCCTCTATGATAAGGGGTTTGTTTTTGTTAGTAGGTACTAGTCTTACCTCATCCTTCTTGGAACTACTCACTTGATGCAAAGCCTGGAGCTTTTCGAAGTACACCGAGTCCAGCTGTTGAGTTTCTTCCACCAACTCCACCTAATAAAAATAATATCCTATATCACCCCTACAGTACACATTATAGAAAGATGGAGAACTACATGGGCACTTTGCCAGTGACAGTGGATAGAAAAGAGTACATTTGCCAGTAATGAGACTGATGTTTAGAAGGGACAAGAAGTCACATTCTGGAGAATTTTTGAGACAAACAATTCTATCAAAAGCTCTGGTAAAACAAACTTTTCCCATCTGTGTGGGATAAGATGCAGATTTCTACAGAATACCACTAAATAACTATATCTTTAAGCAAATAACTTTGTATTCAAAAAATTGCTAAATTATATTCTGTACATAATATATTGTGTATATATTATATTGTGTATATTGAATCAGGCTTACCTGATTGCTTATACGAGCAAATTGTATGTCAAAGTGCCACTGAGAAGCAGGAAAATAGTTCTTAAAACTAGGACTCTCAATGGGAAATATCAAAAAGACAGAGTGCCGCAGATTGGGAGAAATAGAAATTTAAGATGAGAACAATGTTAAAATATCTAAACAATGAAGGTGAAAGCTTTCCGACTTTCAGTCTTGTCTCCTTCCTTAAATAATTAACTCTGTGTGATTTGAACTCATGAAGTATCGGTATTTTTTAACTTAATTAGAAGCTGTATGTATGTAACTAGAGCAGTTCTTCATGTTATGTACAAACAATCAGTAACTGCACAAGAGACATTTGATGACCCTCCTGACTGACTAAACCATTCGAATGCAGATTTTAGGATATTTAGCAAAATCGAGACAATGCCTTATACTGATTTGCATGTCCACTACAAAGATTAGACAGCTGTGATTATCTTATACAAGTGTTTATGTTTAGATTAATATTCATTGCACTTTCATCTAAATGTGAATATTACACTAATCACTGTGTTATCTGGATGTCTACAGGCTCAGTGTAACTTTATTTCATTGTTATAAAGTGCTTTGGGCTATTCTTTCCCTTAAAAGAAAACATAGTTGAAAAGTAAATAGTAAAATAATTCAGAACACTTTTCATAAAATTTAAAGAGAAAGCAGATAGAGACAGGATGAGAATCAACAGTAAAAAGAAACTCTCCTGATATCATGTTTCATTTAAAGAAAAAATGTAGATATATATATATATATAGAACGTGTCCCAAATAAACAATTTTGGACTCACCTAATTCTCGATAAAATATCTTGTTTCATTATGGACCAAATATGTCCTGCTATAGAGTAGAACAAAGGGGAAGAGGAGAGCCAGGGACTGAACAAAATACAAAGCAGACCTTGAATTTGTGCTTGGGAAGGAGTGCCTAAGTATCAGCCTGCACCTAGTACAAAGACACACTAGTGCCTCCTAGAACAGGTTGTTTTATGTCTGTGTATTATAACTCTTCACAAATGCATGTATTGTGCAGTCAAAAGGATTTAGTTGTTTTTTCATGCTCTGATTAAGATGTTTGTGTTATTAGAGCACGGAGAAGTCTGCACATAACTACACTTGCAAAGCAACACATCCTCTAATCCGAAAGGGTAATAGATTATCCCTTGGTTAACTCTAGGAGATATAAACTGACACACATATTAACTGAAAGGAAAAGTCTATCTCTTCAATTCTTACTTTGGAGGAATCTTTCTATCACTAGAAGCAGTAAAAACATAGCATTCAGAGAGCATAAGAGCAGACTCCTTTTTATGCAAAAATGATGCATAAAAACCCTCGGCTGTGCTGATGACTTGACTCAGTGAGGACTGGCAGTAGACACTAGATACAGTTACAAAAGACTAAAACTAGTCTGATAGAAAGTAAATAAAATTTCAGATTCATGAAAAGTATCAGTTAATTCCAAGGTGCACTGCAGGTCATAAAGAATTATAGCTGAAGTAGTTTTGAAAAAATAATTTATCTGAAAGGTTAGATATTATGTTGAAAAGCAAAGAAAACATTTTACAGATGTGTTTGGATTAGTATATTTCATTTTACTAAGTTTTTCAAACTTTCAAAGTTTCTAAAGGATACTATGTTATCACAGGATGAGAGGGAAAGTCCCCTTGTGAATTAATTAGAAGGTAGAAAATCCAAACCAAAGAAATAAATAACTTTCATTATGGGGTGGGGTTCCTATTGGAGTCTCACAGGGATCTGCACTGAGGTTATTTTTTAAACATTCAGAAACTATCTGGAAAAGGAGGTGAGTGAGGAGACAACAAAGTTTGCAAAATCATTCCACAGAGCAAAAAATTAAATTGACTGTGAAAAGCTGCAGGATATCAGGACACTTCAGCATCTGCATGATAAAAGGCCAGCTGAATTCAACGATAATAAACATTAAGTCATTCCAGTGAGCTCCAAATTAGGGCTTTCCATTAGTAGATATTACTTGGGAAGGAAATCTTGGAATCATTGCAGATGGCTATTAGCTTACATTTTGCACATCCACTCGAAGTTCACCAGGAGTCAAAAGGCAATTAGAATGATAGAAACAATTAGGAATGGAACAAAGAGCACAACAGAAAATATGGTTCTGCCACTGGATAATCTTTAGTGCATCCAGACTTTGAGTACTGCTTGCATCTCATCAAAAGAATATAAAATAACACATCCAGATGGGGCAGTAAGTGCAACAAAGGAATGGAACACCTTCTGTAGGAGGACAGGTCAAAGGGTCTTGGATTCCTGAGTTTCAAGGAGATCTAATTTAACTGAGATACAACAGAAACTTGTAAAAGCATTACAACATTGAGAATAGGACAAGGTAACAACTGTTCACTTGTTCCTTATACAAAACTAGGGCACCAGGTGAAATTATCAGGGAGGGGTTTGCAAACAAATCAAGATAGGCATTTTTTTCTCCTATTGCATGACTAAACCTTGAAACTCATTTCTATAATGAGGCTGAAGATATATCACTCAAGGTACATTTTACAGAAACCCATGGGGAGGAAAACTCATCAAAGACTATTAAAATCAAAAATGTGGACAAGACCTCTGTTCCATGAACTTCCTTGTTTGCAAAGTGCTGAATATGGCTGTATGTTTGTTTTCAGTTCTTATACTCCCTTCTTAAATGTTTAATACTGGCTACCACCTAATAGGCTTAGAAGATCATTCTCAACTTTGATTTTAGGTATCTATTCACCTAGTTGTTCTTACATGCATGCACGTAATAGAAACAAAAATATACTGTACTACAAAACTTCTGCAAAAGGATTTCAAAATATTTTGCAGCTGGCAATGTGGGCATGTTATTACAAGCTGACAGAAGTATCAGCAGTAAGTGATGTTATTTCCTATAAACTGGAGATGCTTCATCTGTCATAGTGAAGAAAAACAGGAAGAACTAACTTCCTGCCCTCCTGATTCCCCACTGTAAGTTCCTCCTTCCGTATCCAAGAAAGAGATGCTAAAGTCTTGAAATTAGAAACATAGATTCATAGAATATTCTTAGTTAGAAGGACCACTGAGTCCAGCTCCTGACCCTGCATAGCACCATCCCCAAGTGCTGAAGAGCATTGTCCAAATGCTTCTTAAACTCTGTCAGACTTGGTGCTATGATCACTTCCCTGGGGAGCTGTTCCAGGGCCCAGCCACCCTCTGGGTGAAGAAACTTTTTATAAACCCAACCTAAACTCCCTCTAACACAATTTCAGGCCATTCCATCCGGTCCTGTCACTGGGCACCACAGAGCAGAGATCAGTGCCTGTAGACCACTTTGTCTCCCCTCACTCTCCTCCTCTCCAGGCTGAACAAATGACCTCAGCCACTCCTCACAGGCTTCTCCTCAAGGCCCTTTACCATCTTCACAGCCTTCCTCTGGACACTTTCCAATAGCTTTAAATCTTTCTCATATTATGGCACCCAGAAAGAGTTTGACCTACAGCTAGCAACTTGTAGGTAAGTTTACAAAGAATAGAGAGCCACCACTGTCATCACCATTTCTTGTTCTTACTTGCCAAATGCACAGTCAGGATTGAAGCCATCTCCTCTGAGCTCCATCAGCATACTCAATTCAAGGTTTCAGAGCATTCTGGGATTAGAACTGATTCACCTCTGATCCACTTATTTAGAGCAGCAATCTAAAAAGTGTTTGGGGCAAATACAGCTGGATCACAACATCACATTTCCTCTATGCTAAGCAGTAGCTGCACTTAAATTCTAAACACCAGAAATGCCTCCTATCACTGCACTGACACTCTAGAAAACCACCTTGCTGTGTGCTTATCATTAAAAATATAGACTGCTTGTGGGCAATCAATCATAAAAAAATTACTTCTGATCAATGGTACGACTGCAGAAACATGAGGCTTCCTGAGTGCAACGAGAAGTTTTACCAGCAAGATGTGTTCCTCCCTAATTCACAGACCAAGGAGTCTATGAAGCCCACGCCTTCCTTTCACATGAGAAGGGTGCTCTCCACAAGAAGCTCACCCTATTTCCACACATTAGGATAGAAAGGAGTGAGTAAAACATCTTGTAATACTTCTCCCTTCCTGAGTATAAATACAACAGAGTTGCATATGAATGCTCTTGTGATTTTCTTCCCTGAAATAAGAACTTTTTCATGGTGTCATCCAGATATTACCTTTCCATAAGTATATTTGTCTGCTTCCATCATCTTCATCCATGGTTCCAGCAAAATAGTGAGAATATGTTCTTCTGCTAGGTCAAAAAGGTCCTCAAAAGCTGGGTCAATTTTCTCATAAATTGTATTTTTCTTATTCTGATGAAGTCCAATGTCCATACTGGCAGATGGAGCAATGTAAGTTGCATAAAGGAACTACAATAAAACAGAAGAAAACTGTTTCTCAGGCATCATCCATTTCAATGGTCACAGAGACTTGGAGAGAATTAATGCGTATTTGTCCCCCACTGCCCTACTGTATGTTCTGAACATATATGTAATTACAGCTACTTTTTTACTAGCATTACTACTTTGTCCAAAATTCAGTTATTGACATAACAGATCCCCCTGCCATTTTTACTCTTACTTGTTATAATGGTTAGATCACAAAGTAACGATTAATGCAACTTCACTTGGATATATTTGGCTGATACTTAGATTCAGATAACTATGATTACTACAGCAACTGCACTCTTCATGAAGTCACACTTTTGTTTTGCAGAATATATGCTGGGCCAATTAGTGAAGGCATCTTACTTCTTCTAAGACATGTAATTTGTAAATTTGAGGTTAAAACTAATGAAAAATTATACTATTTCATTCTGTGCAGGGGTTCTCTTATATAGTTTTCTGACAATGGTGAGACTCTTATCATAGTATAGCATCCATGCAGGAGATGCCACTGCACAGCTAAGTTCTAAGCCCTTACCAAAGCAAGAATAACAATATGCTTCTTATCTGAAGCACACAGAGTTTGCCATTCAACATGTACAAAGAGCAGAAAACTGAACCTGGAGAATGTTTCCTTCTCCCTAACAGCTCATTCTTGAAGCAGAGTAATGTCTTTATTTATTTAAATTTTTTTTTCATACAGTTCCCTATGAAAACTCTTGTTTTCTAAATGTTTCATAAACTATGCTATGAAAATGAACATCAAAAACTCAGAGTAAAACACTTTTTTTCCAGGAATATCTTGGAAGAGGATATTCCAGAATATCTTTCTAAAACTTCGTGATTCTGACTGCAGCTAGGAACTCAAGTGAAAAAAAGATACTGCCAAAATATATTTCATATAAATATTTTCTCTTCTTCATATTGTTAAAATCTAACTAAATTTCAAACATACAGGCAGGGACCAGATTAGTTGCATAAATCAGAATTTCTCTCTAGATAGCACTGACAAGTCCATTTTCATTATTTATTATCACACGTGTTTGACAATGAAGAGTTCAGGATTCCAATAATTCCCATTTTCCTTATGTTGCTAAAATCCAGCTGTAACTAGCAGATGTACAAAGCAATAGAAGAGTAGAAAATAATAGGTTTACTCTGTGTTTAAGCAGTAATAAAACACTGGTGTGCTTAAATTTCAAGCACAAGGGGAGAATGTTTGAGTACATTAAATAACTATGTTTCTGTTTGTTTTAAATGCTGATTTATTAGACTCTTTCTTTCAAACAGCAACAGTAATAGAGTATATCCCCATTATTTTGGACCATTACAATTTGAAACAAACCCTTTAGATTCTCCTGATATTAGGTCACTGAGAAATATAGGGATACAGTGGCTGACATCCATGCCCCAGTTAGCTCTTGTTATGATTACTCTATTTATTGTGTATGCAGGATTCTACACTCTTTCTGCATTTCTACATTTTTACTGAAAACAAAGATGTTTTGTGCCTACTGTGGCCCGTGTTATCAGTGCAATAACGATATGCAAGTGCAAGGTGTAAGGTCAGAGAAAGAGGACATCCATAGGAAGAGGCCTAGCTGAAAACAAGACTACATTTATCCTAAATTAAACCCTTCTCAGTAAATCCCTAAGTACATTTAAATTTAACAACTTTAATTAGATTTGCAGTGATGTCAAAAGTTGAAATATATTTTGAAGAGCCGTAACACTAGGAAAGTTTCAGTTAAATCATGTTAAGTCTGAACCAAAACATTTAATGTATAAAATTAGAGAAATTAGAACGGACAAGTCCAGTGATATGAAGATGTGGTATATTTTAAAACAGCCTTTTTAAAGAGGGGTTAAACATTTCAGTGGTCATTAGGACTGTATTGCTCCACCTGTTATGACTTACCACGCAAGGGATCTGTACATAGGTAAAAGGCTTCAATAAGAGGTCCTCAATATTTTAGCACAAATTAACGTGGTTCCTTATATGATTGATCATTTGAGCATGGTTTTAAGAATAAAATAAAAACAAACACACCACTAGTTTCTTGGGTGGAATTCCTTTCCCCTATGATTTTGTATTAAATAGGTTAACTTGAGTATATTTGCTATTCTTCTTTAGAGTTGGCAAAAAATATCAGCCTACCCAGTCAGAAATTGCCCAGACTAAGGAAGTGTTGACCAAAAGCTTTGACAATCTGCCCACATAAACACTGTTGTAATATATTGCCACATTAGGGACCACCTTTGCAGGCTGCTCTACCTGCAGAACTGTCCCCAGCTCTGTATAATTTCATATGCAAAACCAGAACATAGTAAAGATGGATATTTTTCTCCAGAAGCAATAGTTAGGGCTGGCAATACACATGAAGCAAAAATTCAGAGGTGGCTAAGCTAGCTAGAGGAATGCACTTTTCCAAACTCAAAGAACCAGACCCACAGTGGTATAATGATTATGGCCTCTTCACTTTTGCAGGATGCATATTTACAGTATCTGAGGATTTGGCATCTTTTTACTTAATTCTTGTAAGAATCCATTGCTATGGGATTTGACCAAGTAAGTGAATACATACACTTGCAGATAGGAGAGAAATGAGAAGCAGCTTTCATTCCTGTGTCCCTTGCACAGGCTTGAGGCACATGTGTAGATCTGCGCAGATTTGATTGCAAGGACTGTAGAAAAACTGAGAAGAATTCTAGATATGTCAGAAAAGAGGAGAAGTGTCTGTGTTCACAGCCTTAAACACTGGGTAATACAGTTTGCAAGACACAATTTATTAAAAGTAATAATCATAGCTTTTTTTTACTCCCATGTCATAGAATTCTTGAGGTTTTCTCATTCTCAGTGGAATATTGAAACTGTTATATTGGTCAATCTCCTAAGGGATCAACGGGAAAAATTACATTAAATGAACTCAGAGGTTAACAAGTTCATACAAAAATTTGAAGCATATCACATCAAGTGCATATCAAACTTCATTGATTCATTGTTTTGTTCCTATTGAAAAACACAAGAATTTTTCTACCTGCCAGTTATAAATTCTCCTATAAATGTGACTATGTGATGGATTGAACCCAAAACCTTATCTGGAGATTTGGTCAGTTTGCATATTGGAATTACTTACCATTGTACAAACCTGATTATACAAAATGCTTTGAAAATTCAGATTAAGACTTTGGCCTTGTTTATGACTTTCCAAATCAGGGATTGTACAGGACTTGGATTTTGGTGTGAATTCATCCCCAGATGAGAAGGATTTGATAAGCAATTTCAGAATGACTGAAGTGAAGTAAGAAATGCGAGAAAGATTTAAAGTCCAAGTGCTTTGTACTGCTGCCCAAAGGCATGGATATTGCTCTGATCTAAACGAGGGGCTTGTGCAGCTGCTTGGCAGAATCATATGATGGAAGAATGCAATGCACTGGCTGGTCTTAAACAGAGAGACTAAACTGCCTTAACCTCCATCATCACTTCCCACTAACATAAATCTTGTGTCTGACCCTAAAAGTTCGTAGTAATGAGGACTCGCTTTATCTAAATTGATTCTAGTGTTAAAATATTGCACTTCCCATAACTGTATTATATTTTCTAATTCTAAATAACTTTTTTTTTTAAAAATTAAAACCCAACATTATACATTTCTTTATTGGTTTTATTTTCAATTTTTTTACACTCCCGTGCATATGTTTACAGTGAATAACCATGTATGTTCCTGAATGATTACTGGTACTTGTCATTATTCTTATCCATCAGATTTCATTCTCACTGTCGTTTCTTTCCCCAGGTGAATGCGTATATACCTTAGAAAGCATTTTACTACTCTATCATAAAGCTGAGATAACAATGCCTAACAAATGACACAATGAGTAGCAGATACACAACAATTAAGGTTTGTTCTTGTTTTTAACAGGAAGCAGGCAGCACACATATGGAATATTCTGCATGTCTCTTTCTGTAATAAATAGTAAAATATATAGGACAGTGTGTCATGCAGATCTGATGCACATTCTCTTAGGAGTATGTGGAGTGACTGTCTTCTTGTGCCAAAGGTGAGTGCAGCATTTGGGAAGGCATCCCTTCCGTAAGCAAACTCCATAGACTGGTTGCAGCTTGACTCTTAACTGTGTTCCAATGAAAACAAGTATAATTTTTCTGCAGCCTTAAAAGGCAAGCTTGAGAATGATACCAAATGTTGCAGCACATGTGTTGATTTGTTATGTTACATTTCAGCTGTTAGTTATGCTAATGGAACAGTTTCACATATTTCGTTTTGATGTATTTACTTTAATGGCTATGTGTATGTACTGTCTGCAATTGCCTGGTAACACTGATTGTACGATGTTCTGCTGTCACCACCAGGCCAACACTGGAAATAAGATTAGTAAAAAAGACCTGAGCCTTAAATTTTCAGTCAGGCAACCACTGCAGAAAGAATGTAAACTGGTGTGAATTGAAACCAAAATTAAAACCACCAGGGACCATAAGCTAAGCTTTGGCCTGCAACAAAACACAGGAAAATGGTGACACAGATTAGATATGATCAACTTGTGCATCTGCCGTGAGGAGTTCCCCAGCCACACACAGGCCCGGGCAGATGCAGGAGAGAGTCAGACTTAAGGGGACGTTCAGTTGTCCACAGCCTCAGGCCATTAAAAGAGCTGGAGGGGAAAGCAACTAATATAGGGTAGCAATTGAGTTTACCCAGTACAAGACAGGAGAGTGGGATGAATCAATGCCTTAGCCTCTGCTTGGAGTTTCTGTACAAATAACACTGATTCAGATGAGAACTCTGGACAAATATGCAAATTTCTATCATTTGCCCAGTAAAACTTCCAGGAAGGAAAAGAAGACAAATTCAAGGATGCCGAGATGCTCAGTTACATGTCATCTAAAGACATTACTCTCACCTGCTCTCTACAGGTATTTGTTCCAGTGACATGTAAAGCAGCTTTGTTCTATTACAGTATATATTGAAATATGCAGATATTATATACTCTTATACAAGGTTTAGAGTGGAAAATCAGACCACAGTTTCACAAAGTGATTTTAAAAGTTCTTCAGAGCTCTTCTAATGATATCACACCATTGCAGGTTCTTTCCCTGATGAAATCAGTCTACTCTGCCATCAGCACCACTGGGGTCTAAGTGCATGCTCAATTGGAATACTTATTTATAGGAAATATCAGTTCCACTTAATATTAAATGAGGGTCTAAAGAGCTATTAGGGGGATGACAACCATGGTAAAGGTAATAATGAAGCCCTGACAATCATAAAAATTAAACAGGGCTGACAAAGACCCATTTTCATTACTAAGGTCATTATCTGAGAGATAATGACCGTACTATGAGATCTGCAATTCTAACCCACACAGGAGATTGAAGGAAAGGTACAGCACAATTAGATGGTTTAGAAAAAAATACTATCTCTGATGTTAACACTAAGCAAACAGTTTCCAAATATGATGCAGTGTAGCAAAGGGGAGTTTAGGTAAACTGAGTATAATAGATAAAACTGGGAACACACTGCAGAGCCTGGAAATCAAACTATGCACGTTTGACGTTTGAATCAAGAAATTCCATGGAAACAATCCAAAGAGCTTCTTTTATTCTCCACAACACAGATATACTTTGGTGTGGGTTGCCAAGATTTGGAAACTTTTCTATCTTCTTTTCAGTCTTTACACTGAACAAATGCATTTGTGAAAGGAATGAACAAACATATTTTTGAAGGAAAAACATTATTTACAACTTACTTGAGCTTGCTTGCAAATTGGAAGAGGTTGAAGGGTTTCTCGGTAAAAAAGCTGATGATAAGTCTGTAGGTCGAACCAGAAGTACACACAGTTCTTCCACAACTAGAGATGAAAAATATTGTAAGTTATTGCTACCCAAATATCACAACTTTATAAAGTTGACTTTCCAGTGCAAGCAATTATTTAGCTCCTTGGGGTCATCATAAATCAAGCTCAATTTAAGATGGATTTAATCTTCTGTTGCATACTGGCAGAAGGACAATGTATTTAATAGCATCGTCACAGTGATACTCTATCTTTTATTGTATCCTTTATGCATAATTGGCCAGTAAAATCATTAATATTGTAGTTAACATTTGAAGAGTAACCACTTTTCAGGGGCATAAAGCCAGTGTTAAAGAAGAGATGCTGATAATGGCCATGCAGAGTTTGGAGTTTGTGCCACAGTAAAATAGCGTTTTGCAGCAATAACCAAAACAATCAAATACTGTGTACTTGACATGTTACTGGGACTACCATTACATTTTTATTACACGCATTTCTGAGACACAGAGTCATGGCTTCATTTCATAAATTCAAACAAACAGCAAAAAATCTTTCAGAAGGAGTTTAGATCTTTCCCCAAGTCCTCTTTTTTAATCATGTGTTTATGGGGCTCAGACCTTAAAAATACCCTGAAACCCCCATCACTAACCAATAAAAAATGCGTTCCAAAAACATTGGGGTAGGGAACTTTGTTCCACAAACTGTAGCCTCCCAGATCTGGAACATGAGTGAAATAGGCTTCACAGCTGAAGAGAAAACTTTAAGCAAATAATTTTGAAAAGAGTCTGGCACCTGGAACACTAAAGACATGTGGGTGGATGCCTATGTCCAAGGAATAAATAAGTTTATTGCAAATTCAGCATTTTTAACTGAAGGTATTCAGCTTTGGAAACATTGGATCTTGCCTTCTAGAAGCCAGAGGCATTTTCTCGCTACTGGTGCTGGATTCTGGGTTGTGCCAGCGTTGAAACAGAAGTCCATCTTGATTGCATTCAAACCTCCCCTAAAGACTCCATTTTTCTGCAAAGCCACTAAACACTAACACAGTATTCACAACTTGTTCCAATCCAATCCAATCCAATCCAATCCAATCCAATCCAATCCAATCCTCAATTTACACCCAGCAATGAATGATAGATCTGCTGACTACATGGAAAAAACAGTGCTATGTTTCTCAGAAATCCAAGGAGTTTCATGGAAGCATAAGAACGTTTATAAAATATTGGAGATTTTGGACATCACTATCCCAAAAAGTAAGAAGAAAGCAGATGATCATGAGTAATAGCACAGCAGATGTTCCATCTTTTTTAAAAATGGTTTTTGTGGGTTAAGACCTCATTTTTTTCCACCAAGTTAGAGGTTAGTTTTTAAAAACTATTAGTCTTTTTTTTTTTAAATCCCTGATGGTACAATAAGAATTCCAATAGGTTTGAGACAGTAAGAATCTGACAGCTTGGTTAAGACCTGTCATTAGTTTGCATATATACATGAACAGTTTATTGTTGTTGAGGGATTGAAATCTCACAAGTAATAATTCATCTAGTCATCAATCTTTCTTTCTCCATTTTTTTTCAGTCTGGCTGCCCTCTATAACTTGGCATTCAGTCAATTGTGGACTAAATTATCATAGAGTAGGAAAATATTCATACCTTATTCCCTGACTTCTCGCAGAATTGTGTGAAGTAGTAGCCTGCTCTGTTCTCCAAATAAAGAGACTGCAGCATGCTTTCCATTCCTGATCCCCCGAAGACAGCACTGCCAGCAGCGCTTTTCCCCTGGACAAATAAAACATAGTTATACAACAAGGAATAATAGGCTTTCATTATTTTCAAATGTCAGTACACTGCAATGGAGGGCCACGAAGTGTATTCATCCCAAGGAAGTAGACTCTCTTTTCTACGACATATGCAATTGATCATAGCCCTCCATACCATTTTCCCACTAAATATTCCCATCCAATGGAATAAATCTGATGACTGAAGACATGCAGAGTAGCTAAGTGATCATAGCATCCCTTAGGTGGTTCCTCAATATTAAAACAGAAAAACAAACCTGGCCTTAATTCTGTCATTAAGTCTTTAGCTCTGGGGAATTCCAGTGATACTCACTTAGCTGTTGAGAGTTGTCTCAGACTACTATCTTTTGAATTAAGAGAAGTAAAGAGGTGGTAATTTGGTCACAATTCAGAACAGTTAACTATCATGAAACAAAAGATATGTCTTCTGGGGTTACAACACTGACATGAGCAACAAAATCATGAGCAATTGAGGGAACAAGAAATCCATGCTCATTACCACGGCTAGCTCCTACTGCATTTGAGGAAGAATACATCCATTTCGTCAATGCTCATAGAGAAGCCAGAAGAGACTTCTGTAAGCAGTAAATTAGTCTCTGATGATCACAAGTGAGAAATTACAGCTGACTTGCTGTCTCTGATAGAAGAAGTGAAAGCAGATGAGTATGGTGGCTGGCAATTAACTTCTTTCCAAATAGTAACAGGGATGGAGAACGGCAGGAGGAAGCCAGACTTTTGAAGCAGAGTAGGAAGCTCTCCCTCCCTGGTATGAAGTTAAACTATGAATCCCTGCATTCCCCTTTGCATCATATTTGTGACGGTAAATTGTGGGGTCTTGACTGTAGGTTCCAGTCAAACCCTGTCAGTGCAAATGCAAGGTATTTTCCTCCCTCAGGAAACTGTATGATATATAAAAACT
Source organism: Acanthornis magna (assembly GCA_036785705.1). Taxonomy (NCBI): domain Eukaryota; kingdom Metazoa; phylum Chordata; class Aves; order Passeriformes; family Acanthizidae; genus Acanthornis; species Acanthornis magna. The sequence continues at coordinate 3,513,781 of JAWUZG010000071.1, read as the reverse complement.
AATAGTTCATGGTGTGAACTTTTGCTGAATATACATTCCTAACTGCAAATGTTCCCTAATTGCAAAGACTAACCTTTTTTTTCTGTCAAAAATAACAAAGAAGTAAAATGATTGCAGTGAAGTAATAAACAAAGTGTGATTTTGATGTGCAAAACAAATAAGCATGTGCTCAAGTGCTCAGCAAACCCCATGCACGTGTGAATGCGCTCAGATTTCTTAACATGTTTTTTTCTTTTAGTTGTAAGGCTATGGGTTTCAATACCTCCATGAAACAGCAGGCTGTTTTGAGACCATTCCACAAATGAGAAAGGTTTTGGGTATATTTTAGACTGCCAGATGTTGACATCTCACATGTTTGATTTGTCAGCATTTTAATAGTTATTGAGAAAACGCTCATCTGTGCAGCCTGTCTCTCCTGAGGTTTGCTCGACCAAAGATCTGCTTAGCAGGCAATAATTCAACAAAGAAAAGAATAAAGTACGCTAGCAATAAAGAGGGATTGTACAAATGAAACATTTTCCTCTTATGAATGTTACGATTTTAATGACTTTCTAAGGCAGATTCAGTTTTCACTGTAAGTCTGGTACACTTTCCTAGGCAATGATTTCACTGAAGCATTTCCAGAGAGTTTTCCATAATAGCCTACTGAACACATGGTCACTATGGAGAAGATCAACACTTTCTAGTGAAAATAAACCTCTGTGTGTGCCATGGTTTCCTATCAAATAAGTGACAGGTACAACAGAGAAAATGCTGACATTCTAATTATACTTCTGCGTAAAGCATTGACACTCATAAAATTAAACCAATTTCTCTCCATTATTGATTACTTCATGCTGCAGAATAAAATGTTTTAAGCCATGATTCAAGACAACTAATATTTTCAAGCAGTACTTACATGGAGCAGCTCAGCATAGGTGTACTTTCTATGACTCTGGTACTTTGAGTCATTCATGTCATCCAAAGCTAAGCTATGAATCATGTCTGTGCTCACTGACTCTGGCCTGGATCACAAACAAAAAAATTTTCAATACATATTTAAGAAAAATCTCGGCCTGCTTATAGAATAAATAAGAAGAGGCAGAAAAGTGATGTAATGACATAATGAATAGTAGAGGAAAAAGTACATGGAGTTCAAATTTATAATTTAAAAAAATGTAGAGGAATAAGTTTTCATGTGGCCCTGTGGAAATCATTGGCACTGCATGACTTTGAGGGTTAGCATTTGAGACAGGTTAAAAGAATATTAATGTAGAGAATATTGCCTCTTATATAAGGGAAAACACTTGAATTTGGGGAAATAAACCCTTTTGTGTTGTGGCATAAACAAGCGAGAAACTAATCAGCCAGGAAGGAATTCTCCATGCAAACAATCTGTACCATAACTGTGCTTCACTAAGCAGATAATTGTATTAAAGAAAAGTATTCATGAAAAGAGCAGAATCTAAAATACTTCCATAAATATTTGAGGTATACTGGTGTGCAGAAAATACACAAGGCACTTTAGTACTTACCACACTCTACTGCAAGAAATATCATCCCTTCCAAGAATCTGACCTTCTGTGAGAGTAAATGGTAATCTTGATCTCTTCAAAGAGAAATTTGGTTTAGCTAGTTTTAATAAAGTTGATTGTGAGTTTGTTCTACTTTTCTAAAAGACATTACAGAAAAATAAGGCAATTCTGATTATTTTTCCACCTTTATGTTTTCTTAACATGTTCTCAGTAACTGCTCAAAAACAGCCAAGGGTTTTCAGGACTATTCTTCCTTGTCAATCACAATATGTACAATGGCAAGTTGCAAAAATCTCTGAATATTTTTCAAGATTTTTCAGCATACTTTAATAACCATTACAGCTTAAAAAATACATTTTTAACAGGTAGAAATATGTTACAAGCACATTGTACAGAACTACAGAGGATGTCAGGAGAAGAGTATGTGAACACATTTTGTGAAACTTTAGGAAGATTATCTCAAGTCAGCTCACTGTAAGATATATACAATCACTCAGACTGGGAGAGAAAGGGGTCATTCTGCCACAGCATCACTGATTATTTTGAACAAAATCACACTATGACTATTTGGAGATGCCAATTGCATTCAGAGTGCCCTCAGAAATTCACCCAGAGCTGCTGCTCTTTCTAAGCTCCTGCAAGCCCAGTCTAGCTAGAAGATTCAACAGTCCAAATTTCTTATGAATGGGAAAAAAAAAAAAGGGGAAGCAAGAAATGGGCTGTCAGCTGACTCTGTGATGTTCATGGTACCAGGTCATAATTTTTTGTCAAATTCAACAGGGGCTGCAAAACTTGTAGGTTCCTGTCTGCCTGACCTACAGCTAGTCCTGGGTTGTTAGCACACCTTGTGAACTGGTCACTGCAAGACATAGGTGCTTTTGTTCCTATTCCTGCCATGATCAACAGGAATCTGGCTTCTGAACCCTGTTTCTTCTCAATAGGAAATCTGTCCCAGTGTTTTTCTCCATTATCTCCCTGAATTAGACTTCAAAGTAACTGTAGCCCAAAACTATCCAACTTAAAGTAACAGAGGTGAGTGCCAACAAATCTGTGGCATAGCCTATACAGTTCTTGATACTTGAACCACAGTTTCAACCCACATTCTCCAAGTACCATGTGTCCTGAGACTTAACACTGTATTGCTGAAAACCTGTAGCTTTCAATGCAGTTACCTCTCACATTCAGGCTTGCAAGGAAGAAAAGAGTCAAAACTGAACTGGCCACCTGCAGGCTACAACTGTGAAAAGGTCTGAGTAGCTCATGGCCCTCTGTAGAAAGCAAAAACCACATGTAGCTGATTGAATGGCTGTAGTAACAGAAAATGAACAGAATTCTGCCCATTTTACAGACATGAGGAATAGATCCAGGTTAACTGCAGTGAAGTTGTAAGAATTATTCTGGATTAAGACAAGGCTGAGTGGCAGAATCTGCATTGCCAGAGACTTAATTTTGCAGTTCTGAGAACTTTCAGCTGACACAGCTACCCAAAGTACTTAGGAAATAGCCAGGGTGTAACTGAGAAGATCATTTGACTCAATTTATAACAACTTGCTGTATAAAGTATAATGAAGTTTTATTGCATTTTTATACATAACCATCTTCAATGTACCAGCTTGCTAAATCTTGATTTCCTAAAAAACCAAGTACTTTGTTCTTCCTCCATTGAATTCAAGGAGTTTTGTCATTATTTTTGATGAATAAAAGCTTTGTTTTTCAATGTTGTGAACCTACTTACCTGAAGAAGGGAAGGTGGCATGCCAAAGTTTTGGGTCAATGGCAACAATGATACTATTTGTGGGAAAGGATCAATGTCCACCCTCGGTCTCTCTTGACATGTGTGCCAGAACTTCACTTTTGCACTGGCAGCATCTATTGCTGTTGAATGAGTAACACAAAATCTGGGACCCCTAGGGAGAAAAAATCTAATAAGCAGAAATTTCCAAAATAATGAAACACTGGGCTATTTGGCTGCTTCTTTTCTTTTCCAGTGATTTTTTTTATTGTACCAGGATCTGGTACTATATGCACCAAGAATTAAAAATCAGTTAGTGTTAAAGATATGTTTAAATATGGCATGCTTCCAAATCTAAAACCAAACTACACATAAGTAAACTTTCATTGCAAATTTTGCACCATTACACAGTTGGCTTTCTATCAGTCTGCAGGAAGGTATGCCCCATCCATCCTACAGCAAAGCACAGGAAAGGATTGTAGGCCACAGGACAGAGTCCACAAGTCACGTAAGAATCCACAGCAAAGTTCACAACTGCAGGTATTTGTTTATGCCTGCAATTTGTTGAACCCCCTTGGGGAGAAGAGAACACCTTCAAAAATTTAGCCCATATTTTGGAAATAGGTTAGATTTTATATCCTCACTGAAGCTGATAATATGTAAAAGGCATTTTGTATGACAGGCATTGAACAGTAAAATCTCAGGGTCAAATCCCACAAAGACATACACAGAGCATCCTCAGAACTTGGGAAGGGCAGTGTGGGGAACACATTAGGTCAGAATTAACCTCCCATGCCTGAAGGGGTTTCCCTATCCTGCAGACTAAAGTTTAGTTCAACATTATCCAAGGCAGAGATCCACAAAGCAGCTCAGATGCTCTGGAAGAAAAATAAAGGGTCAGTAAGGCAGATCTATCTGGCTTCTCAGCAGATTTCAGCATAGTTTACGTTAAATTAAAAATTCATGCGCTAATACTTATTATGACATTGCTTCTAATAATTGCAATGGGATAAGTGACATGAAATAATAGGCTTATCAAAGAGAATGGAAATTTATTAAACAATAGAATTTTATTTCACATCCATTTTTTTCATACCAGTAAAGAAGGAGTGGTTTCACTACTTCAGGCTGAATCCGTCTTAAATGCATTATATTCCACTGATCTCCATGCAGTAGTTCAAGTCTGAGTAACACTTCTGAACTGAGGAAATAGTCTCCACTGCTCAGCAGGTACAGTTTTTTCATCTTACTGAGTTGCCTGCAGTCAACAAAAATAGTCACATCAGCATGAATCAAATGCTGTACAGAACAAACTACAGTTCATCCTACTGCTTAAACTGCTGCCATGCAACATGTTTTTAATTGCAAGTGGCAGAAGCCAAAATAATTTTTCCACAAATTAGAGACAGGTTGTGTATAAGACAAAACGTACAGTGCTGTAGAACAGACAATCAGACAATTTCATTAAAGCAGTTTGGCATACTGATGTTCTACTTGTGAATTTAATTTCTTCTACTCTTTATTTTCTTTCTGTTGCCATCTGTTTTCCAAGTCTCTTTCTAATACAGCCTTAGTAATATGATGATTCTGACTTCATGTAAGCTTTGCAAACATGACTCCACAAAAAGAGTTTTATCGGTTTCAGCAGAGTCATTTCGAACCTTGTCAGGACACACATTTAATTGTCTGTTTATTCAGACATTACAATTTACTCTGAAATCTCAAAACCTGCATAGATCTATCCAGGTTACAAAAATTAAAGCAATAGGAATAACTGGGAAATTCATGGGTAATGGGAAGTACCTTTGTTGCCTTGTAGTGTTTTTAACAGCCTTTAGTCTTTCAATATCCATCCAGAGCCACCAGTACCTCTCCCCAAGTGTTCCTTTAATAAACTTCTTGAATCTTTCAAACTCGTGTCTGTTGCCTGTGTCATAAGTCCCATGACTAATACACCACGCAGCCCTGCTGTCTGGCCCACCACTTTCAGAACTTGAACTTAAGCTTACTTGTTCAGGATCTTGGTTTTTAACATCTTCCTTGGCTGTAAGTGGAGAAGAACTTTGGTTAAAGAGTGACTCTGCAGTACCATGGGCAAATTCATTATTTGCTAACTTGCGTGTAAACACTTCAAGCTGTTTTGTGGAACTTCATATTACTTTCAATGTCAGCAGCTGACTGGTCGGTCAGTTCTGAAATGGGTTCCTTCATTACAATTTCAGTAGATGCTGGTGTCTGAGAAGTTGTGCTTTCCTGTTCATATTCTTCTTTTGCCACACTGTCCCATTTCGGGTCTAGATAAACTGTTAACTCTGTTTGGGAAGGAGGGTCAGCAATGGCCACAGAACAGCCCTCCTCCGCCTCTCTGGATCTCTCACTGGTAAAATCAGCTTTCGCAGATGCTGTCCCTGAAGGGGAAAGGAAACTCTGTTGGTGGCATTGCTTAGACAGGAAACCTGCTTCTTCATTAACTCAGAAGAGAACATTGAACACCTTTTGATTCAGGACTGTTCTTTTGCATATCAATATTGCCAAGTTAGAAATTGCAACACGTTTATATTTTGCTGCTGCAGAAAGATGACACCATGTTATTCAGCAAAGCAGGGAAGAGCAGAGGTGATTCTGCTGGTGCTATCTGCCCAGAAACTCAGACCCAGGACTCAGAAACTCATTCAGAAACAGCTGTTTCTGGAGTCAATTGCCCTGTTTATTTAGGTAAGCATCTCAGCTCCTCACCACCAGTAAAACCATGTTGTGCTACAAAGCCTGGTTCCTTCCTGAGTATTTGATCAGTTTGATCAAAGTCACAGTATGTACCATCATTGGGTTTTGTTTTGGCTTGAGGAAGCCAATAAGTGATAATTCTTTGTTGACTTAGGTCAGTTATTGCAAAAGGCTAAAACATCAAATTCGTCTGTCAGTAGGGTAAAATCTTGACAGACATAGAAGGACTACCAAACAAATTACTATGTCAGGGGCTCTGGAAACATTTAACACTCCTGCAGTCCAGCCTGCCACCCAGAAATGGCTCCTTTCAATTTAGAGATATTTTATAACTAAGAAGCTCAGAACAGAGTCTGACCCTGGGGTTTTTTTGTTTACATTTCTCTTCTTAATTCCTTTTATCCAATTCTTCATCATCCCTATGCCATTAAGCATGCCCTGCAACCCTGGTCTACTGAAAGAGAAAACTTACTGCTTTAACCTCCTCAAATATCTTTTCTACTTCTGCCAAACTGCTAACAAACGGAATCTTTTTCTGGAGCATGTTAGCAAAGATGACCTTGACTATACATACTGCTTAGCCAGGTTAATGCTGCTGTCACTGTACAAGTCAGTCCTGCAAAACTGAGCAGAATAACTACAGACATTGTGAACAGCAGCAGAATTTAAGTGAAAGCAAAAACAAAGCCATAATTCAATTGACACTCTAGAATAACTTCATGTCAATCTCTCAGTTCAATGTTTGAAGTAGAGAATAATCTGCACCTTCTGTATTTCACTAAAGCTAAGCTGTAGGGTTTTGTGTTCCTGTGTATTACTAGGGCAAAAGTAAGTAGCAGTCAGCAAGGAGACTGCTACAACCTCTGAGCACATGCCCTACATGCGGCTGTAACAAAAAAAGGCTAAAACTCTCAGATCCACTGAATTCACCTTCATAATGTTATTAGCCTGTGTTATCACCCTCTGTGGTGGCCTAGATGGCAATGGTCCTTAGACATTCCTTTCACCCTCCTCTAAAAATAAGCCATGTCTAACCAGTGCTGGCCACTGCCACAGACAGACACTTGGATTAGGAACATGGCATAGAGATTCCCTGCTCTGCACTTACATAATTTCCTAAGTACATATGGCACGATGTGTTGATATTAACATAAAAATCAGCGTGATTTAAAATATCTTTTCTTAATTCTAAACTATTTCAAATGTTTTCACTCAACAAAGGAAAATTACAGCCTCGCAACACAGATCTGTGAAATGGAAACATGGAGAATCATTTCACAGGACCTGAGGCAATTAGGGAGAAAGATACATCTCTGAGAATGGAGAGAGAGCAAGCTCCTAACGTATGAGCCAAGGCTTCTCTGTTCATCTTGCTGTGAGTAAAAAGCAGAAGCAAGGCTGTGCAATCAGGTAAATGTCCATATGTGCATCTGTATGTTCTCTCCCAGAACCTTTGAAACCCGCCAAAAAATTTCAAGTAAATTGGAAGATAGACAGGATTCCAAATGATTCCATTTTACAAGATTCATAAAAACTGGTAGCCAAAAGACCTTTAAGTGCCCAACATAAACACCCTAAGAAGATGGCTGAAACACATCATACACTATCAAATACCCAAAGAATCCAGACAAGAAAGTCTTTCAAAACTTATGAATTCTGGCCCAACCCCCCAACCTCCCCCAAAAAAACCCAAAACAACTCAACTGACTCTTACAGATTTCTATGAGACAGAAATATGTTAGAAAAAAGCTACTACTATCACAAAATTACTTGGCTACTAGCTCAAACCTTCACTCGACATTGTAGCTATGGAAAGAAACCAATGCCTGTCTGAAGCCTCGAGGTACCATGTGATACTCAGAAGGTAATAAGCAGAGGTAGCAACAATTCCTTAGAATGCCTTTTCTTTCCACCTAGTCCGAGTTGTGTCATAAACCAGAGGGTTGACCCCCTGTTACTTACCCAGAAGGGTATCTTTTGCACTTAACGATTTGTCCCTTTCACGCTGCCCTGGAAAACTCTGAGTATCTTGAATTTTACTAGAAGCTATGGGATGTGTAGATGAATCTGTAGTTTTCATAGAATCACCGTGTTTTGCTAATGTAAACCAATCCTTCACCTGAGAAACTGTGGCCTAGGAGAAGAAATTTCATAGAACAATTAAAATTTCTTTGTTTATTACCATATTTCTGAGAGCTACAGCTTCCTGTCCACAATCATTTTGTGCAGTCTGTGTAGGTTTCTGTAAGGATAGCTCCCAGTGAAGAGAGCTGCATGACAGTAACTGAGCATACTTGTAACACAGCTTCTGTTTAAGTTGTATTACAACTCATTGTCCTTCTTCTATAGTACAAAAAACTTTAAATATAAAAGCTATCCAGAGAATCAAACAATGGTTTAGGTTGAAAGGGACCTTGAAGATCATCTATTTCCAACCCTCCAGTCATGCACAGGGAACCTTCCATTAGACTAGGTTACCCAAGAGTCAGTTGTCCCACTAGGTTGTGACCTCAGTTACAATAATTTCACCCATTGCATTCAATCTATCTTGATGTTACACTCACTAAATATGTTTATTTTACCTGGCCAAGTGATACATAAAACTTCTTCATAGTCAATGAAGTGTCATCGTCCTCAGGAGGGGGAGATGTTTGCTTCCTTATCCAGGGAGAGTAGTCACTATCTATAATGAAATTAATGCCAGTCTTGCTCCATTCTACCTGTGATATCAATTTAGCTAGTCTGAAATTAAATGTTGAGACAAGAAAATAAATAAGTTTAGTTTTTAATCAGAGAAACAGTTGATTTTTCCACAGAATTGGCAATTTAAAAAAATTATCTACCAAAAAAGCTTGCTGAAGAGAAGTTCATTATTTGCTTTATTCATAGAATAATGGAATTATAGAATATCCTGATTTGGAAGGGACCCACAAGGATCACTGAGTCCAGTGACATATTATTTAAGCCTTCATTTGCTGTCACATATGTAGGTGCCAGAACTGCCATTGCATAGCTCACCAGCTTTACAGATAGTGCCCTGCTTTGCATTACCAAGCTTTACCAGTAGAAATTTCTTCTTTCAGGATGATTTTGCATGTATCTCGAAAGTCCCAAGCCCTACTAAGAATCTCTGGCACACTTTGTTCACTAAAATGGAACCATTCTCCCAGAGTGCAGAAGCCCTGTTTCACTATCAGATACTGTATCTCCGGTTCCTGCCTCAAGCAATCTTCCAGCAGTAATGCCACAGCACTGATCACACCAATCGAACTTGCAGATGACAACAAGACAGCTGCCTCTCTCATGAGGATTTTGCTGCTGTAAGAGGATTTCATAGTACTGAACAGTACTCCGGTGCTACTTTGTGTTAGTGTGAACCTCACAGCGGTCAGGAAAAGCAATCTTAGAACCACATGACAACAGTGAGGACGCTCTGGGCTCAAGAACGGGAGCAGAACTTAGTTAAATTAGAAAGAGGTACAAAGCCAACCACGTCACATGTGAAGGGAAGATAAAGCCTACATTTGAGTCTACAACCAAGTGAATACTCAGTTTTATCTGTGCCCACTATTGGAGATCAACCAGGATTTAATTCTAGGGTTAGGATGTTTTCTTTAAAGGCAAGTTTCCTTTTTAGCATCTGAACTGATCTTGATTCTGATTCAGGAAAGCATCTTGAACTACTGATGTCAATTGAAATTAGGCACATGCTTAAAGTTAGTTTTATGCAATTCTTTTGGTAACTCTGCTTGATTAAACAGTTTGCTATAGCAAAAGATAGAAGTTATCGTTTCATGAGCCCCAGATATGTGTAAAGCATGCTGTTAATAAAGGTAAAATTCAGCACTTCCATAGTTTGCTTGTTCTTAGCACATCTTTCCCTTTTGAACTTAAGTGCAGTCTCCAGGTTATTGAAAATAAAAAACATTTTTAAACTGTAGAAGTCTATACCCCAGTAACCTGCCATTACAATCAGCAAACATGAGTTTTGTGAACCATACTGCCAGGCTGCCTCTCCTTTTGGGCCCCTGAAACGTGCTACAATCATCTGCATCTAGACACAGCCTTAAGGGACGTAGAGGTAGATCCGTCCAAAAAAGCACACTAGATCTCCTGAACATCTGCTGAAGGGACATCTGGAAAAACACTGCACATTTATAACAGTAAATCATCCAGCTATGCCATGACATCCCACAGAGAACTTTTCTAAAGGAACTCTGTCAGTGGGCCCAAAGACACAAAACTAATAATTGAAATAAAAAGTCTTGCTGTTTCTTTCCAAATTAATTTCATGGATTCGTAACTTCTACTTATATGCCTTACATATTGATTGGTGGAAGATGCATTGCTACCATGATATCTCTGAGGAACAGAGATTTAGAAATCAGTAAATCCCATTCTTACTCTCTTTGCAATGGTGTATTACAGGATGTAATTCATGGTCAAGGAAAATTAAAGAATGATGAGTGAAAAAAGTCAGTTACTTTATCCAGATCACTAAAATGCTACAATAAAGCAAACAGGACAAGTGGTGGGCAAAACCACTTTAAGAATACCACCAAGATTAATTAAACAGAAGAGGAACATGTACAAATTTAAAACTGAAAGACTGCATAAAAGATTGCATACCTGTATTCAAAGTAACAGTCACTTTCTAGAAATGCTGGAAGCCTTTCTTTCTTAATCCACTGAATTGCTTGTTCTTGATTGAGTTGCTATTAAAAAAGAAATGCCAAAGATTTGCAGTATTCTTTACTTTCTTGTTTTACTTGCCATGTAACTGATTCTCTCCATCCCCCTTCTACAGAAGCATCGCCTCGGGAACACAAATATAGAGTGAACATCACCTTTATGCTAGAACAATTACTTTCCTATTAAAAGCTAAGAAGGTCTAAATCTGATTTCACCTATCAGAGTACAACTTTTGTAAAAAATCATGAGTGTTTTTTCTTCAGAAATAATGTGTGTATGAATCATTCTTTTACTGTATAATTTCAGATGCAAATTAGATGCACAAAAATTTTCTGCAATAGGAAACTGCTAGTTTTTATGACCTTAACACATTTTATAAATAAGAGCTATTGTATTTTTCCTCAAGGATTTGAAGAGTAAGGGACCCTCAAGTTATACTTGCAGAATGAGAGAGCTGTGGATATTAAAACCAAAATCGAACAAATAGAAATCCAATTAGTTATCACCTCTCATTCTTTCATATTGGATCATTGCATAGCTGCATCACACAGTAATTCTCATAGTGGAAACCTACATGTGGCCTGGGGCCACAACAAATTTCTGCTCAGGCAGTCTCAGCCTCAGTGCCTCATTGAAGCAGAAGGAGAGGTGCCTCCAACGAGTGGTTTGGGGGGTGAAAGGGAAATGTTGAGCAGCAAGCTACACAGAGACAGCTAACAAAAAGTCTGTGCTTGGAGTCTTAGAGAGCAAGATCTCTGACTACAGGCCACAACGATCCATAGTTGTTTCCCTTAGAAATTACATACAGTACTTTCTAATTTTTTTTTTATAGTGTACTTTTTCCACTCTTAGGGGATAGCCTATTTTATTCATCTGAGGTGCATTTTTCCTTTTAGTGGACTAATTATTTTGAAGAATGCAGTAACTACCCTTGTCCATAAAAACAAGTGAAGTTTGGGCAAGGATGGATACTACTTATTATATCAAATAATCAGTTTATGTAGATCACAGCTTAAATTTTCTTTCCATGAGCTAATATTCCATTTGGGGCAAGGGTTATTTCTGCCTCATATGTATCTGTTGGGGATTAAAAAAATCTGGATTACTCAGAAAGTGGGTGGTTTCATTTAGAGAGAAGAAAATATTTTAAAATATAGAAAGCTTATGTTGGCAGTGGTTCATACAATGTAATTTGTGGAGATGGAGACTAATTACTCCCAACCACACAGTGTATGCTTCTTTTTGGCAATTGACAAGTTTTTTTTGAAATACAAAAGATAGTGTCTTTATTTTGGTATTTCATATTTACACATTTACTGACTTACAGCCCAGTTTTTTATCTGAATGATTTGTAACATGCTCACGTCTATACCGGGCTGGTACACAACATTATATGTCATATGAGAAGGAAAGAATCTCTATTCTTTCCCTGTCCCCAGAGAAAGATGCTACATTTAATCTGAAGGGGTTTGTTACCTTGGTTAGCTTCCTTACCCAATCAGCCTTAGGCCTTGCTAGGATGCAATCCAGCAAAGCTTTTAGCACGTGTTTAAGTTTAAGCATGTGTTTAACTTCCCTTGATTAAAGTTAAAAACATTCTAAAGTGCTTTGCTGAACTGGGGTTTCTCTGAAGTAAGGTATGTGGGATGCCAGCCAGTTTCTTTCCATAGTTGTGATCAACTCTATACAAGTCCACAGAATTTTTTTCTCAACATATTTTACACCATTGATATTGACTATTGATGAGAAGACACTTCCGTATCAATGATTTGGAAATGTGCAAACACACATGAAGGAAACCTTTGCTTATCTGTAAATTTGTAACAATCTGAGAGGGAAGTAAAACACAGAATAAAATACCACTGCAAGTATTTCTTAGTCAAGGTGTGTTTAAATTCAGGCTGTAGCCTGAAAGGCCTACTAAGATTTTCCAGCCCTAAATCCTTTTCAAAAGTCACCTGCCACTCAAGGTGACTTTTTGTAAGCAATGTAACATTCAAAACAACTGTCAATCTCTTTAGTCATTGTGAAGGCAGCCAAAAAAAAGCAAAGCAGACAGCATCACCTGAAGACTGAAAGACCAAATCCTATTTGATCTGAACAGAACTACTTGATAGAGTTGATCTGGGGTGGCTTCTCCTGGTTCAGTCATTGTAGAACAATTAATGGAGCTGATTTCTCTCACCTTGTGTAATTGCAGTAACCATTTGGGGAAAGCTGCTTCACAGGCCATTTTGTTCCAGCTCAGACTTGAGATGCCAAGCTGAACTGAATGAGGCATCTATGTTACCCAACCAGTAGAGGAGGAATCAAAAATAAGAAGAAATACCACCGTTTCCCCACAAACGGAGAAGAAAGGGTACTGAGGTATAATGTTCCTCAAAAGGCAATAATGCTTCCCCATCCATGGAAAATATTCCAGGGAAAGAAATGGAATCTTAACTCAGAAACCCGGGTTCTCCAGACCACATGAAAGAAGAAATGAATAGTGAAATGGCTTTGAATTTTTCAAGAAAGGTCATCCACAGTGGTAATGATGGAAGCTTAGCCCAGAGAGCAATGTTAGCCACACTTGCACAAACACACAGCATTTCCTCAGTTTAATACTGAGAGCAAATAAGAAATCAAGAACATGTCTTCTGCTTTTGTGCTCTCAAGCAAAGTATTTGTGAAAATTATTATTTAACATGGCAAGGATGTCTATGGGCCTTGTCCTTTTGTAGCATTTGCCCAGTTTAAATGCAGATAATTGCAATATCACATTAGCATCATTTTGTTAAACATCACTGCCTTTTGACCCCTCTCAACACTGTTTTCTTCTCTGAAAATCATTAATCTTGTACTGGAAAATGCAGAAGTCTGTTACAACTCCCTGCTTTTCTCTCAGCTTTCCAGCTATGACATCATTTTGATCAGCCACTGCAAAAAATGTAGCAAGACCTTAGACTGGTCTTGAACAAAATGGAGTCACATCAGTCACATCCACACAAAATAAGCAAGAAAGGAATAAACCAAGCATCCCAGTGAAATACTTTTTGTCCTCAAAATCTGTTGTTTAAAGGTAAAAACCTACATCCAATTATACCAACTTGTATTCTCTCAGGTGCACTAGATGCTTCAGCTTCTGATTCTAACCTGCCTAATTTGGTGCAGAAGACGGCCCTGGAAGTAGGCAGGTAAGAATATCAAAATGAAAACTTTCTAAGCAAGTCTGAAACCAGATTTTTTTTTCTAAATTCCAACCCATCTTTCCATTAATTTAGCTCTCTTCTTGCCAAAGATTATTTTTTCTGGCCATTTCAACTGATGCTAACCATGTAAATCCTTTAGGAATTAATGGAAGAGAGACTTATGTGTTGCCAGACCACAGATGAGCTCATAGCCACACAAGGAAATTAATTAATAAGGAAAGACTGAGCTGCATTAGTTTCAGTCAATTTGCACATTCCAGGGATCACTAGTAAAGTAACTGTTGTCATAATATTTTTTCTTTTAATATTAAAAAGTATTCAGACCACACAGCTGAACCCTGCCCTACAGAATCTTCAAAATTCTGTGCTACAGGATGTGCATCTGTAATTCCATTCACTTGTCTGCTAGACACATGTGCATTACAGGGCATAATTTGGCCCATCATTATGTTTTCCTAACATAAATTAACATTTTTCCCAAGCTACCAAGCCAAACACAACAATAACTATAGCCAGTATCTCTACAGTAAGATCTAAATATAAACTCAGGGGCTATAAGATGCTTACCATAGTGTTGTAATTTGGATCAATACTGAAGGCTGGAGAAGCACTGTGCATTTTGGAGAGCTGCCCATCATTCTTTGCTTTCTTTAGACCATCATAAATGGGGCTTGGAGCTTTCTGATCATGTAGAATATTTTTCGGCTGGCTTTCCAGGCGGCGTGGGGCATAATTAACTACTTCAAAAGCCCCAACGTCAGAGTTAAACTTCACTGGCTGGGCAAAAGTCTACAAAAGAAGTTTGGAAAGTTTATGGTACTGTAGTAAGGCAATTGTCACTTTAAAAAGGCATTTTTTATCATATAGAGGCATCCTAAAGAACACAAAATTGTATTACAAGGCTTCTTTCTCTTGGGGCCTGAAATAGGAATTTTTCTGCATACTTGATTTGCCGTATATCTTTCCAAAGCATTCCTACTTTTTTATCTCAGCAGTGCTTAATTGTCAAGAATTGAATTCATTCTAGATCACAGACCATTCTTTTTCACATGCAAATAACAGATCCAGTACATTGATGTCTAGAATATATAATTAACTGTGAACATTTAGTAACTGTCCTACAAAGATGTACTCACCCACAAGATCAGATCTCCAGTATTATTCTCCCATTCATTATTATCAACAATCAAGACTTGAAAATATTAGCAATGAAACTGACCTTTTAAATGTGAGATGCATTTGAGGAGGATGAATCTGAAGATTTTCATATGTAGGAAAGGCTTTTCACCATATTGTTACCTGTAGGTCAAACAACTACCAAAACCCATGTCTTGTAGTAAATTTTATTATCCATCACTAGTTCAGTCAGATATTGTATAACAAATGAAGTAGACCTAACTTCAATTTTGGCCATGGAATTGTGACTTTTGTCAACTCACAAAAACCCACTGCATGTGTACACACTAAAACAGAGCCACTTTTCATCTTTTAAGCTCTCGTATTAGGTATTTCCCTAAAATACTACCTTTCAAATTCTCTTACTTGAAGAGGAAAAATATGGATGGATTTTACAGAAGTCATAGGGGATACCCACGACAGTTATGAATAGGAGATTATATAAAACCAGAGTATATACGCATCTCTGCACTGAGCTGCACAACAAGGCATGTTGTATTTAGCACATAAGTACTCAGGAAACTATTGGCCACACCTAGACCCATTGCCAAAATTCATTTTGGCTTCGCTCCAGACAGGATCCCACCTGGTGTTTGCACAGTTGTCGTTCCCCTGCACTTAATAAGAATATTTTATTTGTTCAAGCACTGCATTTTTAATTTCCTTGGACTTTTTCATATATCATGCATGTGCACACAGACATAATTCATATACATTCTACATATGCTAAATACATGCTACATATAACATAGAAATATATTACAGCACAATTTGATTCTTCTTCACACCTGTATAAGCCCAAAGTAATGATGCTAGTGTCACCTACTTCGCAGCTTCTGTTTGAAGCCCCCTTGATGATCAATGTCTTGCAGAGCAAAGCCCAGAATCAAACCATGGGGCTGCAACATGTGGTTTCAACATTCCCTACTTATCCCATAATGTCTCACTGTGAAGGCTCAGCCTGGCAAAGCACACAGCATGTGAGAGCTTTAAGTGCATGATTAGTGCCTATGACATCAGACCGTCACTGCTCAGGGCCATGCATTGAATTGCATGAGTCTGTTCGGTTACCTAACTTCAGCTGAAATCATGGATTGGTTTTTGTTCTCTGACACCTTGTGCCTCTTTTGGCACTCATTTTCTCCAGGGCACTCTGCAGGTTTTAGTGCATTTTTTTCCAGATGTACTGAACAGTATCTAAAAAACCTTTTATGTGTAGTAGATTTCTCTACATTCAGACCTCATCCCAATTTGCTATGTGTACATTTTGTTTGCTTTCAAATCTAATTTGGGCTGCTACCAGCTTTTAAGTGATTAACTGTGCAATCTTAATAGTCTTCAATGTATTCTTCCTTATATATTCTTTCACATTTTAAAAAAAGAAACAGAAGAAAGTACGCTAAGAAAAAAAGTACTTCAGTCTCAGCATTTGAAATGCTCTTGCCTGTGGAACAAAAGCAAACAAAATGCAGATTTCATAATAAAGATCTATGTAACTAGACTAGATTATTTTAGTTCCATGTTTTTCAAATTGAAAACTAAGCAAATACATTATTCGTTTATCACATATATCTTTTATTTAATCATTTGTAACTTACTCTAGATCTAGGGTTTTTTCCACACATATTCTATTTAGCTGAACAGAAAACTATGGCAACTTTAACGTAGTGAAACAGATGCTAGTGACAATTTTTAATATGTAAATTGCATTGCTATTTTGGAAATCTGACTACCAATCATTTATAAGACAAATATACAGATGGAGGAAAAGAACATGCACTGATGGGATAGGAAGATTTAGACTTCATACACTACATACTTGACTGAAATAGTGGGTTCTAGTCCTGACTTTTGGGGTTTGGATGTAGTTGCACATCCCCAGGGACATCTAAAGGCATGCATACTTCTTTTATCAGTCAGAGAGTAGCCAGGAGACTTCACACAGTAAGGATGCATCTGGAATACTACTGCATCCAATTTTGGGTCCCTGTACAAGAAGAATATTCACATACTTTACCAAGTCCATCAGAACACCACCGAGATGGTCAGAGGCTGGAGCACTTGCCCTTGAGGGACAAGATCTGGGAGGACTAGCAGCAGCCTTATAGTATTTACAAGGAGATTACTGAACACATAAACCAGGCTTTTTACAGAGGTGTATGGTGGGAGGACAAGAGACCACTTGTCTGAAACAACTGAGGTCTCAACTGGATTATAAGAAAAAGGACAACTGTGAGATGATTAGTACTGGAACAGGCTGTCCAGAGAGGAATTAGCTGCTGGAGGTTTTCAAGACCAACTGGAAAAATTGCCAAGCAATGTGGTGTCAGCACTAAAGCATTGACCCTGCTTTGAGCAGGAAGCCATACTACAAAACTCCTCAAATTCCCTTCCAGACAGTAAGCTGTGATTCTGTACAAATCCCAAATTCCCTGTAGAGCATCTCTCTATCTCTCAAACTATCATATAAAATCATTTTAGAATAGTTTAAACCTTTCTGGAGAAGCTTGCTTACTTAAGAAAACTAGAATGATAAATCAGAATGTTTTTACAAGCACAATAAAAGAAGAGATAATTCCTCATCTTCTTAACTCATCACCATCACAAAAATAAAAATTATAATGTTATGAGAAAAATCAAACGGGAACACATAACCCCCCGCTGCCCCCGGAACCTGATTTTTGTAGAAAACACTTTCCCAGTTATCATACAAGAGAGAGGATCAGTCAATCCATTTTCCTTTCAGTATGTGAAGAACTTTGGGGCAAAACATGCAATCTAACCATTCCCACACATTACAAGGCACAAAAGAAATGTACCAAGAAACTATTCAATACCCTGTAGCAAACTTAAAATTTCCGATGGAAATAAAGTACCGTAAAATCCTGTAATATTTCACAGGACAATAATGAGAGAAGTTTACGACATAACCAATATTCCATCACTGAAATAATGAGGAATCTCTTCAGTGAAGATGCCTATGTTAAGAAGTGGATGATAGTCTACACTATAAAGGAAAGGGAAAAAATTAACCATGCCAAACTAATATACTAAGAAATGTATTTCTTCTCCCACATTTGGAAAGAGCTTTGGCTTTTTACAGACAAGTAAAGTACACTAACCAAAGACTAAGTGTATCATTCTTTTTAGTTTGAGCCAATTTTAATGTTTTGAAGATAGAAAGGGAAATCTCCAGAGAAATTACACTTCAAGATGTTAAGAAAAAATAAATCAGGTTTGGCAGGAGCCTTGAAGCTTGGGATTCATACATTATCAATTTAGCACAACAAATAAGACCAAGGACTTGAGAATACCAACAAATAAGAAGTCTACAGACTTTGCAAACTGTTTCACTCACAGGCAATTCTGCCCCCAAAGCCAGTATGACCAGTGTAACTCAATGTAGTAATCTCAGCTTCAGAAAAAAATCCCTGAGCAAAGAACAAAAAGCTGTTTTCAGATCGTGGTAGAGCAATACTGTCAAATAAATAAACAAATGCATGTACTTTTTTGACAGCAAAGAAATTTCTTAGCTGTCAAATGCACACTGAATACGGTTTTCAGCTGAAAAATAAACAGAATACATAATTCTGAAACCTGAAGTTATACACTTAACTGAAGGGAAGACAAATTTCTCTCAGTTCTCCCATAACAGAAACCAAAACAGCATCCATCACCATGTTGCCAGGATATCAGACATATAAATCTCACTGTTCTCTGTCTTAATGGTTTTCAGATACACTCAAACTTCAGATACAATTAACAAATGTGTAAATATGCTCACATCCCAGACCCAAATAACGTAGTTTGATCCCTAGAGAAACAGAATGACCACAGCTTGGCTGCTTCTTAGGTTAAGGGTGGGAGTGAACAGAAATCTCATCCAGGAGTGTTGCCAAAACCTCCTTAAGAAGGTTATCCATATAGCGTAAATAAATGTCAGTGAGAGTCCACACCAGAAGAGAATTCAAGCAGCTCTATGAAGTGTCTGGAAAAATTCACACTACACATGGTCAATGCAAAATCTCCCGTTGACTTTAATGAGTTCAGGATTTCCCTTCTGTTGACGAGTAAGACAAAAGTCACAATCACGTTATCTAATTAAGAGAGAAGAACATCTAGAGTAAACACACTATCAATAAGGAATGTAGTCAGGAATGTTTTGTTTGCTTCCTTCAATGTCAAAAGACATGATGCAAGTTTTAGTCCTGCATAAGTCTCAACGTAACCTGCATGTAGGGCGTTAGTTCTGTCAAAGCCTTTTTAAGGGAGGTTACACTGGCAACTGCAGCCTCCCTCCTCACACCTGGAAAAGACAAGAGGAAACTAATGAGCACGCACTGATGCCTTGAATCGATGAGTTGATGCACGGAATTATTCAAAGTCATCTTCAAAGCAGTGAAGGGCCTGAACTGTGCAGCAGAATGGATTGCATTTTTGCTTTCTGCCCTTTCTGTAATCCACTACTCAGATCAAGCAAGATTTTATTCTTGACAGCACTAGGTTTTCAGGACCATTCTCTCTTCAGAATGACCAATTGGCCCAAGCGCTGTTAGTGGGCTTTAATTTTTTTCAGAATCATCACCTGCATCAAATGCTGGACCCCAGACTACTTGTCAGAGAGCTTTTACAGTGAGAACAATGTTGAAAAGAAATATTCTTCAAATCTAAAGTAGATAAAATTATGGTCACTTAGTAGATTTCTGATGCAAGGGAAACCAACAACCAGGGACTCACCACCGAAGTGTCATCTCCTGAATGTGCTTCAGTTGAGGCACAAGGTAGCACTTTTGTCACTGGCGCTACTCCTTGAGGTTGCAAAGAGGAAGAGTGTGCCTTCCTCAGGATCACTGGTAACTGGAAAATGACAGGTAAGACCCAGCACGGACTTGGGATGGAACTAGTAGCAGACAGTTTGTAGAGTGCAGGAGAAACAAGTTGACATTACTGTGCTTGCCTTCAGCACTGAATTGGATAGCAATTTCTGGCTTCTGAATTTTCACTCCTGTCTAAATATATCCTTGGATGTTTTTAATACATGGATCAGAAATTCAAATTGTAGCCTGACTGCCTAGAAATGGAAATGTATCCAGACCGCTGTTTCTCTTAAATCTTTCATCCTACATTAGTTACTAAGGAAGGTGTAACTCGTTGGTGTGTCATGTAATTGGTTTCTGCTACTGTGAAATCACTGTACTACTGGCAACAAGTGCCCTCCCGAGGTTTTTTGTATTATATATTTCAGAAATACTTTCTGTAAATTACACTTTATTACAGTATATAGCTCTTTAGAGTACCTAGATATTTATGTCAGATTACACTGAATTACATTATAACAAGAGGATCACATAAGGGATACACAGTAAATCAAAGGGAAAAAAAAACCCCACATGAAAAACCTATTGCTGCTATAGCAAGTCCCCAGTGGTACAATTTTCCATCTGCTAATGGTGCATTACAAATCAATGCAGAGGCAGTCTCTTAAAATAAGCATATGCTCCCCCTGATTTCTTGTATCAAGTCTCACAATATTTTCAGTTTAACTTGTTGCCTAACTACTAGCACACCTGGGTAACACTGTTCCCAGGCAACAGTATATAAGCACAACAAGAATAAAGCAATGGAAATTTCAATGTGTTGTTTTAGTAGAAGCCTTCTGAGGAGAGGGAAATCGGGAATGTAAGGTATTCAAACCACAGAACTCAAGGCATTAGTAGAACTTAATCCTGAAGAGGGTAAATCCTTAGGAAAAGATCAAAGACAAAATAAAACAAATTATGAGAACATTGAAGTTAAAAATAGCTAATAGAGCATCTGTTTTCATGAAGATATGTAAATATGTAGAAGAGAGACCATGCGTCATCTTAGAAATCTACCAAGATTACCAGCGTAAAACAGTGTTTACTCAGGAGTGACTGTGAACTCTTCTGTGGGCTTCCAGAGCTGTCAGGAGTGCCTGGACAATTGCTGTGCCAGGATTGGGGGCTGAGGAGCCCTCTGAGGCCAAGAAGAATTTTGGCTTCTAACAGATGTACTGAAATTTGTGCATGTCCAAGGAGATCAAGAGACTAAAAAGCCTGAATTTCTTACCCACTCTGCAATTTGGGGAAAACTTGAAGTATAATTTCCAAATAAGCAGCAAAGGCACGGAGGATGGTATTCCTGTGCTAAGAGCAATCTGGCACATGGAAGAAGGCCTGCGTTTAAAATGTAAGTAGTTAGGCTTGGATTTAGGCAGATATCCTAAGGCAGCTGCAGGGGAACTCAGGGAAGTGGAGGTGCTGGAGAAAGAAAAATCCCAGCCCTCTTACCACACGTTTTCTTCCACCTGTGTCTCTCTAGCTCTGTACACTCTTCAGAATCTTGTAGTGTGGTGAAAGCATGTAATGACTGAACTCTTGAAAGAAGTCAGCATTGGTGCTGTGCACAAAATCCACACTCTGACATGAAGTTAATACCTCCAGATTCTATTTTAGGATTAAAAATTGGCATGAGGAGCCCATTCTACCACCCTTAGTAGTGCAATTTCCATGCTGTGTACATTTACACAAATATATGGTGTGGCTTAGAAAGACAGCTGTGTCTGGTTCAATTTAGTAAGCCAAATCATTCAGTTATGAATCACAACTGAACTTATTTCATTACTGACTTCACTAAAGTCTGAGGTCCAATGAGCATCAAAAAATATCCTGCCCTCTTTTAACGTTGGCAGTGGTCCCTACCAAGCAAGTTGTAGAATGAGTATGTGTTCTTGTAGTGTAGCCTGCTGGACAGCAGTGCCTTAGGAAGGGAACAGGCTGCAGGGTAGCTCTGTGGCACATCAACACACAAGTGACACTTTGGAAAGGCCTGTGCCACCGGGCAAGGGACTTCAGGTGTAAGCTGTGGGGATGGAGGGGGTGGAGATAGTCAAGGCCAAGACTACTAAGATGAAGCTGGATGAGGCTGCCATACTGAGGGAGCAGAACTGTGCATGTGACTCTCAACAGAGTGTGGGGAGGCAGGGTAGTTGATAGGGAAAAGGAGCAAAATATAGGAGAACTGGTCAAATAGAGGGTACTGGGTATGATGGTCTAACTGTAACTGGATCAGCACCCAGAATATAGTGGAAGGCTGCATCCTTCTAGCTGCAAATGGGAGAGCAAGAGGAGGGAAGTGCCAGCTTCGAAACCTCCAGAGCCATGAGGAGAAGGAGCTGGTTCTTGAGCTTAAATGCTTATTAATCACTGAAGGCATTGCCAGAAAAGCGTAAAAGGACAAACATTTGTTATGTTGTCATGTTGTGCCACAGTAATAGAAGTGTACACTTTTTAAGTAAGTATTTATGTGTCTTTTTAATTTCCTATTCATATTATTTTAGTGCACCGTGATTTAAATACATAAATTATTACACTACCTGAATTTAAATACATAAATCACCTAGGGGTCCTGGTGGACAACAAGCTGTCCATGAACCAGCAGTGTGTCCCTGTAGCCAAAAAGGCCTGGTGTACATTAGGAAGAGCACTGCCACAGGTCGAGGGCTCCTCAATACAGGAGAGACATAGAGCTACTGGAACAGGTCCAGTGGAGGGCTACAAAGATGATTAAAGGACTGGAGCAATTCTCCCATACTCTCATGAGGAAAGGCTGAGGGAGCTGGGCATGTTCAGCCTCAAGGGGAGACAGTTAAGAGGGGCCCTCATCAATGTCTATCACTATCTGAAGGGAGGATGATGCCAGGCTCTGCTCAGTGGAGCCGAGCAATAGGACAAGAGGCAACAGGCAGAAACTCACACACAGGAAGTTCCATCTAAACATGAGGAAGAACTTTACTGTGGGGGTGACTGAGCACTAGAACAGGCTGCCCAGAGAGGTTCTGAAGTCCCCCTTGCTGGAGATATTCAAGAACCATCTGGACACAATCCTGTGCCATGTGCTCTGAGATGACCCTGCTTGAGCAGGGAGGTTGGACCAGATAACCCACTGTGCTCCCTTCCACCCTGACCCATTCTGCGATTCTGTAGAATAGCAAGATAACATCTGTCCCCAGAAGCCCAGTCACTGTGCTATTTTTCCTGATACTAACGTTGAGAAGTGAGAGCAGCTAACATTAAAATACGGATATATTGTAAAAGTCATTTAAGTAGCAAGTTGCAAAATATGAAACTTTCTAAAATGGATTAAGTTACTCTTTATCTTGGTGTTTTGCATATTTTGCAAAGGCTTTCTGTAAGGTACTTACCGGGAGACTCAAAAATTCATTGAAGTAATCCACAAGCATATCATCTGTGGCTAAGAATTCTTCCTAGAGAGAGACAAAACCACAAAGCACGGCTTGTAATAATCTATGCTAGCATGGTTTGAATGCACTATTGCCTCAAACAATATTTTTCCATGAGATACGACACGGAAGCTCTTGCAAAATATTATTTCCCATTTTTGAAAATATAGTCATTGCATCACTGTTATATTCTAGCCATTGCACACTGCCAAGGTCCTTAGCAATTTAAAAAACACACATGAAGGTAAATCCTTTTCCAGTAAATTTACAGATAAAGCCTCTGTAAACACAACAGCTTCTAGATGCTGAAAATCTGCATATTTATTTTTGAAAAAATGTGCATAAGCTAACAGTCTAGAAATTCCCCATATTGTACTTTTTTCTCTTGCACTTGGGAAGGAAGAATATAATATTTCACCAGGGCCACCTTCTGCTCTCACACTGCTGCTTGGGGATGTTTTGAGGGATGTTTGGGGAATCAAAGAGAGTTCACTGACCTATAATTTGGCTCAGCAAGCAAGCAGCGTATGACATAGTTTGAATCTGACAGAACTGTGAGGCTTCCTGTTGATCTCATCCGAACTGAAGACTGCATCTGCAGGTGTTTTTGCATCCTTTTTGACCCCTGCATTTTAAATCCTGCTAACATGAATCAAAAACTGTAGGCTAGAAATTGAATTTTTTGCTGTTGACAAATCCGAAAGTGTGGCTCCAAGTCTTACTTTTACTGTACTCAGTATCTCCACCATCCCCATTTCAATTCAACAGAGGGCAAAACTGGAACAGTATTCCATTGGTCTTCAGATATGTGTCTTCAGTAAAATGAAGACACAAATAATTTTAATAGTTTCACTTTCCTGAATACTCGATAATTTCAGCCTTGCAAGTCAAGGACAACGCACTTAAATCTAATGTATTTGCCAATAGCAGCAAAGGTGTTGTAATACAAATCTTTTTTTCTCTTTCTTAAGTTCATAGCATTGAACTGTGCTGGTGAGAATAGCATTAAAGAGAGGTTATGCACAGTGTATATGGTATCGTGTGTAGGCAGGCAGTATCTTGATCCATACACCAGCAGTCTAACCTAAGTAAGGGACAGCTGGTGCTAGATAAGGAAGAAATCTGAAATAACATGCATGACAAGTCAGGACTAGACCTGGCTGTGTTTGTCTGGCCATAGTCTGCCAGCATTTATTCCTTAGTGCTTGTGGTTGCTGTTGTGACTGACACAGGACAGGCAAGGTAACTCACGCTCATTCCTAGAAAATGTTGACAGTGCTTAAAGCAAGGCTTTTGTGCTTTATTTGGATCACAGACTCATGGCCCAATGCAATTGCAATGCCATGGACCTAGAGATGTTTGGGCACCGATTAAACAGGAGAATTTACCAAAGTGTCTAACCCATTTTGAAATCAAGAGAATCCTCTCACTAATGTCAATAGGCAATCAAATCCAGAAATATCAATTCAGCAAGTGCTAACATAATTAAGAAAATAAATCAATTAGAAACAAGCTATAGTTAGCCTCACGTTTGGTTTGACACTGACAAGGACGAATCTCAAGATAGGCCTAGATAAGATAATACAGCATGAAAACATTTTATTGTTTTAAAGGACTTAGTCAAAACAATTAATTTATTATTGCCTGAAGTATAAGCTCTTCAGGAGTATGCAGGTAACATGTTTGTAATTCCCCAAGGATATAATTCTCTGTGGTCCCATATAACAGCAAGAAATGTAAACACAGTGGTTGATTAATAGATACAAATGTTTATGATCTTATTAATGCCAGCTTTATTGCTTACTGATCTTACTGCATCTATACACAATATACTTTCCTCTGGTTTTTGTAGGGTTTCTTGTAGACAGTCTTATTTTCCTTTGCAATCATAGCTGCACTTTTGTATGTGCTCATTATAGGTTGCATGGAGTTGCATGTACAATACTATAGCTTAGATATTTGTGTCAGAAAGCATTTGGTTTCATTTCTTCCCATGCCATCACTCCTGCTGCACAGTCCAAATTATGACTAGAAAAGCTGCCTTAGAATTGTAACTGGGGGCTAGGGTGTGCTAAAATTTGGTCCAAAACTTATGCTTATGTTGGTTCTGTTTATGGTAAAAAACTTTATAAATAAAATAGCATCTACAAGTTCCCAAAAGCAATAACAACACATTTATACTTTAAAATACACAGTGACAAAGGCATTCAAAACAGGGAACAGCCAAACATTACCTAGGCTGCAACACTTAAGGTATCATTTAATATGAGGTAACAGACATACATAAATACCTTTCAAACAAGAAGACAAACATCAGGGAAATCCTACAATGAGCTATGAGCAAAAGGCAGAAGAGGTAAAGTAAGGAGATTGTTAAACTTGTCACATTGAACCTTCCAGTTGTTTGTTTCCTTCCTTCATCCTAGTTCACTTTCGTTTCCATCTTTATTCTCCATAGTCTCCTGTTAATTTTTTTAAAATTATTTTTAAACTAAGTATTTTGTTTGACAAAATTTTAAGAAATTACTCAGTACTCCATACTTTAAAAGGAAAGAAATGCAAAAACAGACAACAGTTTCCAAAATGGGTTTTTGCTTTTTAGTTGCATGACGAAAATAATGACCAAGCCTTATAAAGCATACTTACAAACATTTCTTCTGTTATACATGGAGGTTCTGAAAAAAGATATTAAATATCATATGTTACCCAAGCAATACAGTCAAGCTGGTTCAACTACAACTACAACACATAAACAAAAAGTAGTGAGGCATGACAACCGTCCTGGGAGTTCTGAAATAAAATAACTTAGTCTGAAGAAATAAAACAAACTCAGAATATGCAGTAATGTTGACCTAGGCATGAAAAGGTTAACTACCACAGGAATTATTTAAATACAATTCAAGTATTAACTATATTATTTCTCATTCATATCAGTGAACTTTATATCAGCTTTCCTTTGCGAAATTGATTACTAGAAGCTTGGTGCACCGTTTAATGAAAATACAAATTTGTATGAGACTCTCTAAGCTTTGAAGAGCAATTATTACAAACCATATGATAAAATTAAAAAGATGCAATTGTGTTCCCGAATAATCAAATCTCATTCACTCTAGGAGAACATCCTGTCTTTAGTGATGCCATTTGAAGGGAGCAAAGTTCTCTCTTCGGAGAGGTGAATTATGCCCGGCAACTTTGAACCTTTAAGTTCAAAACGCCCCTTTTGTGTCACCATCTCTGTACCTGAAGCCGCCACCGCGGGGCCCGAGCCCCCGTGCGGCACGGAGCCAGCCCAGCACCTGTGGGGACGTACCGGTGGTGAGCCTCTTGGACCGCATCCTGCGGCCTGCACCCGCACCCGCCAGCGGCCCACGCCGCCCGCAGAGGTGGAATCCCGGGCGGCGGAATCCCGGGCGGCGTCTCAGTCCCGGGCGGTGTCTCAATCCCGGGCGGTGTCTCAATCCCGGGCGGCGGAATCCCGGGCGGCGTCTCAATCCCGGGCGGTGTCTCAATCCCGGGCGGTGTCTCAATCCCGGGCGGCGGTGGTAATTCCGGCAGCTCCCGGGCCGCCGGGCCCGGCTCGGCCTGCGGCCGCGGCGCCGTTGCCATGGCGCTGCAAACAGGGCCCGGGCCGCGCTCCCTCAGGGATGGCACAGTCCCAAAGGAGGTCACTGGGAACCAGCAAGCTGAGGAGACTTGTAGCCAGAAATGAAACGAAACACTCCCAGAATGTTAGTTTCTACCTTGGCTGCAGCCTGGAAGAGAAAGTCGCGTTTCTGGTGTGGTCAGTGAAAGCTGTGTGCAAAGAAAGAATTCAGGCTCCTATATGAGGATTTCAGTGAGATTTGGGTGTTTCACAGCTGGGATCTGAAAACTACCCTACCTAGCAAGTACCTTATCCTAGAACTGGATAAATCCTTCAGGATTTTTTGGCATGAAAGTTCACTCCAAGGTTCTTTGCTGCTGCGTGTTTCCAGACCAGCACTGTTTTTAGCAGCTCGGCAAAAATCCCACTGGGATCAGTTGTGCAAGATGTCATCTATGCAAGGTACATGAAGGGCTCCTTTGAGAAGCCTCATCCATCAGCCATACTCAGGAAGTCCCCAAAAGGCACCAAGATCTTCCCATTCCCGGCAAACTATCATTTGTGTCCCCTTTCACAGTAGTAAATCCAGTCATACCTCTCATCTGTGGAAAAAAAAGTTTTATTTTAACTCATACGTGACTTTGGTGGAATCCATGATTAAGTAAGAGCAGAACAAATGCACATGCTCAGGGACTGCAGCTTAAAGGTCAGGAATTGATGAGTGGTAATAATGAACAAGCAGCAAATCTGTTATCATAGAGGCAGGGAAAATGACTTAATCTCCTAGAAACACATGATATTTTGTATCCTCTACTCCAGATGTACATTCCCACTCCTGGGGATACCTGCCCAAATACAATCACTGTTCTAATTGCTAAATGGCAGAATAACACATTTTCTAATTGTCTTAATGGAATCTTTTTAGCTGTCTGATTAGTTTTTCGGGGCAGTTTGGATCGGGGTGGGAGGCAGGAGGTGTGTCCCTTAAGAGGACAACAGTATTTCCAAAGACCTAAGAGATAAACTGAATAACGTGTTATTCAAGATATAAATTTCAGCCAAAAGTTTCATTTCAACAGAAGCAAGGAATAAAATATAAAGATTCAGACAAGTGAACTATGGAAAATTTAAATATCAATATTCTGATGAAGTATTAACTATTCTTACATTCTCTGTATGTAGATTCTGTTCAATAAGACATGACAAACAGTAAGTTAATATTGACTTTCCTAATGCCATGTATCAGGAAATATTCTGTTGTCACTATGAAATATTTCAAATAGGTATACTTAATGTATAAGAGAAATATGCATAAGAGCCCATAAAATGCAAAGTTAAACCTTTCCAACAGGTAGAAGAATTGCACTCCATTTTAATTATGAGCCTGGATTGTCTCATAACCAAGCTACTTAATATGATTTTAAATGTTTAAGCAAATGTTCATTATGTTCATTGCACTCATTTTCTCCCTGCCCCTCTGTCTTTCTGATGTAGGTATAAACATAGTCTGCAGTGTATAACTTTTGCCTAAACTTTCCTAATTGCTTGCAATACTTGAAGAAAAAACAACAGAAACATGATGAATGAGCTTCTGCTTTTTTTTTTTTTGCTTTTTTTTTTTTTTTTTAATTAGAAGTGGAAGCTACAAGACAGCTCAGAAACAACTGAAGTCTGGAAATGAGTCAGTTAAAGAAAAATAAAAAGGTCCTTTTCCTATCCTTCTGTCATCAGGTGTATTTTGGCATAGAACTCTTAGGTCTTTCCGTTGTTTCAATGTGCTTCAGAGATTACATTTAGAATTAAGCTCATCAGAAAATACACATTGTCTCTCATGGAGAATCTATTAGCAGTCATCATCACTTTCTCATTATCTTAGTTAACAACACACATTTACGTCAAATACCTTGTGTGTGTGCATTTCAGTCCTGAAAAGCCAGTTAAAAGTTCACCAGCTGGTGAAGCTGAGATATAAAGATCAAGCTCCTTTTCCTCCTTTTTCACATTTCTCTCTTGCCATGCTCTTATTTTACTTTAATTTTTAGTATTACTTAGCTTAGCAGACCTGCAGGCCTACAGAATGTTTCATAAATATAGTCAAAGCTGTGATTCATCCCAAAAAGCATTACCTTTACCTTGTAGTAAAGATGAATGGCTAGACAGGCTGGAGCATAAGTTCTAAAAAAGGTGATACCAGTAAAATACTAGAAAAAAGAAAGCAAAAATACTAAAGGTAGGCTTAAAATTGTTAGAAATTTTAGAAGATGGTGATCTAGCAGAAGGCCATCACAGGAAGAGATCTGCACTGGAAAACTAGTGGAAGGAAAAGATAAATTGGTCCACTTCATACCTGCTGGCATTTCCCTCCTCTACTTATTACTGAAGAACTATTTGGAGAGGTGAACTTTCAGTCAAGACTTTAATCTGTCCTCCACAAATCTCTGAAAATTATGCTTTCAGCCATTTATCAGGGTAAGGATTTCAAAGTATTACCCAGGCAAAGCAAATCAAAACTGCTGAGACAACTGTGCCCTGAAAGAACCACATGCATAAGCTATGCCAGCTTGCTGGATGAACAAGCCTCCTTGGGACTTGCTCAGGAAAAGAAAAAACATAAGCTGGATTTCTTTATTAAATCTAAATGCACACTTGTGTTTATAGGTGCTAACCTGTGCTTGATTCCTGACAGTGGTCACAGTAAAGTCATGAATTTTCACATAATTAATTATGTATTCAAAACATAGCAAATACTAATAACAAAAATACAGACACACCTCTAGAGATACTCAGGGGCAGCCATTGATTTTCCATAGAAATGCCCCATCTCAGATATAAGTGGGCATTTCTCCCTGTGATATCTTTAATATGTAAATATTTTCACAGAAATCAGATGTTAGTGAAATATATCTACTGTTTCTTTTTCAGGCAAGTACCAGACAGATTTTAGTCTTTCATCTGAAAGTTTCAATCACATACACTGAACAGGTGCTAGGAAACCTATTTAAATATTGACTGCAGAAGTGCCGAAGTGGGAGTCAGATCATGAGAGGGAAGTACAAATCCAGTGTCAGATAACTGGCCCTTAAATGCCTTAAATTATTCCATTGGCAAAAACACGGAGTCTGCCTGGGGTGATGGTACAGCCTCTGTGTTGAATCTGATAGTCCCAGTTTACAGGCACAGCTTAATGCAATTCTGTGGCTGTCAGAAAAAAATAGTGCAAACACTTGAGGAAACAGTTATTGGGAATATAAGCTGTCAAAAGAAATTGAAAAGGAGAAAAACAATATTCCTGAAAATAGTCTAGGTGAAGAGCAAAAAAGCAAGTGCTTAAAAATAAAATAGGATGGGTCAATAGCATCCTGGCTTGCATGGGGAATAATGTGGCCAGCAGGACCGAGGAAGCAATCGTCCTTCTGTACTTGGCAGTGGTGAGGCCACACCTCAAGTGCTGTGTCCAGTTCTGGGCCCCTCACTACAAGGACATTGAGGTGCTGGAGCGTGTCCAGAGAAGGACAGTGAAGCTGGTGAATGGTTTAGAGCACAAGTCCTTTGAGGAGCAGCTTAGGGTGCTGTGGTTGTTCAGCCTGGAGCAAAGAAGGCTCAGGGGAAACCTTATCACTCTCTATAACTGCCTGAAAGGAGGTTGTAGTCAGTGAGGGTTGGTCTCTTCTCCCAGGTATTAGGAGATAGGACAAGAGGAAATGGCCTCAAGTTGTGCCAGAGGAGTTTTAGATTGGCTGTTACAAAAAAATTCTTCACCAAAAGGATTGTCAAGCACTGGAACAGGCTACACAAGGAAATGGTTGAGTCACTATCCCTGAACGTATTTAAGAGACTTCTGGATGTGGTACCTAGGGACATGGTTTTGGTAGTGGACTTCGAAGTGCCAGGTTAATGGTTGGGCTCAATGATCTTAGATGTCTTTTTCAACCTAAACAATTCTGTGATCCTAGAAACAGTAAAGGAAGAAATGTGACTTAGTTTTGGGCTATCAACATTAGAAACCTTTAACTACTGGAGGAGACTTTCAGAGGCAAATCCAAAGAGCTTTAGCTCTACCGGAGTCTTTATTTGCATAGTCACTGGAGAATACTTCTTGACTTGTCCACGCTGCCAATGGTCCAAGGATTCCTATAACAATCTAATTCTATCAGGACAATATAGAGGTGTCTTATCAAATTTAAAAGTTTTGAGTAAGATTTGATTTCCATTTGCTTAATATGGGTCTTGAAAAACATGAGGGGAATACAGAGACATATCTGGAAAATTAACTGGAATTTGGAAGGACCGCTTAGCAATTTGTGATATACATTGTCTTCTTACTACCTCCTGCATGCCAAGTAGTTTGTATGCCTCCTGCATACATACCTGCAGTCATCTGATTCTTTCATAAATTTCTCTTAGTGTCTTAAGGCTTAACTCCTAGAGCTTTAGGAGAATTTTACACCACCTTTTCTAATTTTGGAAAGGAGCATTAAGACTTAACGGAAAAAAACTATTTAGCAAGATTATGAAATAAAATTATTACCAATAATGATAGAAATAAAGAAAATATTTAGAAATTATTATTAGAAATAAAGTGTTAGAAATAAAGTGTTAGAAATAAAGTAATTCTGCAAAGACAGGATGAAAATCAGGAAAGAATTACTAGAGCCTCAGCTGTCAAACCACATGCAAGACAAAAACATTGGCATGGTGCACAAGTCTACACCAAGGCAGAGAGTTTTTTGCTGGCAGCCCTACTGCAGTTAATGTAGCATATCTTTCAGCTGAAATGTAGATACAGATCAGAAGAAACTGTGACAGTTATTTCTCAGAGAGATTTCACTATCAGGGGATGTATCCAAAGTTCTGGCACTATGTACAAAAGATTGCATTGTTACCATCTATTATCTGTTTTCCATGTAGATAAACTGGAGTCACCGTTTGTAATACATTTTGGCTGCATTAATTTATGTTTTTCAAATTTACTACCACTTCCTACTTTCAGTTGCACAAGTAAATGTCATGACTTTTTTTTTCTAGGGTTACTCGCAGCTTCATTTATGCCAGGTCAGTTTCTTGATCATGGCTTAACAGGTGTTCCACACCCCCAAAGGTCCAATGCAAGAGGCATGATGAAGCTTCAGCAGATAGGAATTGCATATGCCAATAATGTCAAGTACATTGTTTAGCAAGTCATCTCCTGGCAGTAGGTGTCAAATACCAAAACGAAACACTAAACACATGCATGTCTTCCCTGTCTTGCTATCAAGCAGGTGTCAACAGCAGTCCCCAAACCCAGGATTCCCCAGCTGAGTTATCTAAGTGAAATATTACTGATGCATCAAGTCTGGGTGGCAGCAGTGCTGTTTGAGACAAAACATGCCCCTGACCACCACTTTCCACATTTTTGTTACACTGCTGTGGCTGCTGTAGAGTTCTATACTGAAATAGACTGGAAGACTGGTCAAGCAGAAAAAAATAATCAGGAGGAAAAAAAGAATATTTCATGTTCCTCCACTTCAACAACAAAGCAGTGTCTACTCAACAGGTGCTGAGAATTGTATGAGAATCCATAACTAATAGGTGCTCCTTAAGATTTCGATAATGCTTCAGAAAAGGACCCAAAAGTACAGCTGGCTTATGTTGTAGGTATGTTACTTTCCTAACTACCTATTGCTCTCCTAGACTCCAGGGGTGCCTAGTTAAAAAATACAGAACACATTAAGTTATCAGTTCTTACCCAGTCTTCATTTAACAGACTACAGCTGAAAGGGGGGGGGGGGAAGCCATCATTTTGACATCATTTAAAATATGGTACATGGGAATACTTAGTCTTTTCCAATTTGAGGCTAAAAAGTTAATGTTTTCCCTTTCTTGTTTACCAAAGCCTTCAGAGCATCAATTATGTATGAATAAAATACATACAATATTTTTCCTGTGATCATTTCAAAATCATGATAGAGGAAGCACTTGTACAGTATTCCTACTTCATAAAACCATATTCAAGTTTATGATCTATTTTCTGTACTTGGGGAATCAAGTCCAGAGCTTGCAGCTCCTGCAACTAGCAATTCTCAAATACTTCAACTGCAGTACTTCCATGAAAGTGTTACGTTTTGTACTCTGGACTGGCATGGAGACTGCTGGATAATCCAAGTCTGTGGCTGAGAGGAACTGAGCCAGGAGGCACTGTTCAGGCCAGTCTATAATTCTATGATCTGCCTGGTTGCTGTAGGACCTGGCTGTGTGCCCAGCACAGCTTCACCTTGTAAAGGAGGCCCCAGAGAAGTAATACCATCTGAATTGCTTCCCAGGATGCCCACTCCTCTTGTAGATTTCGGTATGCAGCTCCCAGGGGCAGAAATTATGGCCACCATTGCTTTAAGTCATTCAAAATATTTTGCATTTGTAACGTTGGGCTAGGATGTATGGGTTAAAGGGGGAAGGGAAACTAGAGTTCTGTTCTGTAAGAAAAATCTTTGGTGCCCCCTTGTGATATTTTATCATCAGCATTTGAAATTAAGGGCTATTTTCAGTGAGGAAAGCAGTTCAACATTAAGGTAGTTTCACATTTAAGTAAGTTAATTGAGCAAAGCATTTCAATAATTAGTTTGTTTTATTGGTATCCATTCCATGTTGCATGACATTCTCCCTGGATTACTTTATGACAATTTTTTAAGCCGAGGAAAAAGTCCAGAACAGGAACTTAAATGGTGCCCCGGTAAGCATTTCTGTTTGGAGCAGAAAATGGGACCCATCGTACTTTCTCATATTTTGCCTATTTGTGATACAGAGTCTTCAACAATTTCTTAACAAAAACACTTCCAGCAGAAAGGCTGAAAGGTAACTGCATCCCAATGATAGTTTTTCTGCATCACAACAGTGTACACAAGGGAAAAAGGATAAAGGAAAATAAAGACTAAAATTGAAATATTCATGGGATTGCTGCTTTTGTACAAGTCAGTTCAAAGGAGGAGAGAATGTTTGCAACACAAGCGGAACTCATTTTTAAAAGCCAAAGATGTTGCTATGGCCACAATCTCCATAGCATCTAATCTATTGAAATGTGCACCAGGAAAATGTGATGTATTCATACCAGAGGAAAATTTCATTTTGTATCCCAGTGGTTTACATCAAAACTGGGTACTGTGGTAACTGAATCCTGGCAGAGCAAAGCACTTGTAGGACATGTGTTCCTCAGGCCCCTAATAATGTATTACACCCAGTTCAGAACTTTAGGAACTTCAGTGTCTGCTCAGTGAACATGAGATAGGAATCCTCCATTTAGGCACCAGCAACACTTTAGGATGATAATTAACGTTTTTGCTAAGGTGGAAAACCACTTCACAACTGATGAGTAATTAGCAATAATCTTGCAGCTCCAACTGATAAACATAGTAATGCTTGGTAAAAGTTATCTAGGGTAATTACTGCTTCCCACCTAGCTGTCCCTCTTTTCCCAAAGTTACTATCCTTCTACCACTTAAGCTGATTCTAGTCATAACAAAATAGCTATGTTCAAATAGATTATGGAAATAGGTTTTTCACTAGGAGTCCAGCGTGAAAATCAGCAGCTGAAATACACAGACATTTTCCACATCCCATTTGCCTACAGAGAGACTAAAGGTGCCTACAGAATTAAGACACAAACACTGTTGCAGAACTGCCTTCAGAATGAGTGTTAAAGCACAGAGGGGAAAAATTAGAGGAGCTTTTAACATTTGAACTCCAGTCTTCAAGTCAGAAATCTACTTTCATATGAAACTTCCAGTGTTCAACAGTGCTTATAAGTTCATCAAAAATGTCATGCCATCAGTATTTTCAGCTGAAGAGTTGGTTTCATTACTACTCATCCATTAGCACCCAACTCAATAAGGTCTTACTCGCATTTAGGCTTCCAACAAATTTGGGTAAAGTTCTAACACTCTCCAGAATTTGTCAAAGGGAAAAAATGTGTTAAGGCTTTTTGTAATGAGTATTTCAACTAATCAGAGCTCAGAAAGTAGGAAAGTGAAAACAAGCTTTGATTTTGTTTAACTAAAAATAAACACATCATTCCCAAAAAGCAGTCAGATTTTGCTATGGCATCTGACAAGTGATAACAGAACCTGCTAGATGTTTTGCATCAAAAAATCCTATAAGATTCAGTACAGACAAAAAATTTGCACCTGTAAAAATATAATCACATCAAATACTAAATCATCACAAGGTTGAAACAAAGAAAGAAAAAAGCCTGAAGCTTAGGAGTACAAAGTGTGAGGTTACACGTTTAAGGTTCAGTAGAAATTAATGGGAAAAATTTGGATATTTTCAAAATTTGTGAGAAAAATGTGGGACTACTACACCTAGTGACTGAACTGTGAATGTGCAGAAGACCTATAAACGAAATGTTTATTTTAGCATGTGTTGGTCAAAGTATAACTTGTAGAGAAAAAAAAGCCATTATATTATTCAATGTCTTGAGGAGGTTTCACTTGGAATACAGGTTGAATTGATTTAAAGAATAAATTCCAATGGAAACAGTGAGGAGTTGTTAGACACAACATCTGTTGTTGGATTGTCTTAAGAGATGAGACTAAATTCAGAGGATTTTTGTCAGTGAAAGAACAATCATAATATTGGGGAATAAAAGTTTAAGGGGAGGACCATATATACAGAATAGCTATTTTAATAACAATGCTAAAAAAAGGGAACAGGTTAAGTCACTAGTAGAGCAATCTGGAATAGGTCACCACCATGGTCATGGGACAGTATTCTATTCAGTTTTAAGACAGAACTTAATGAGTTGACATAAAAGCTTAGCACTACACTCCAGGAGTCCCTTTCTAATCTGACACTGCTGTATTTTTTCATGTGCCTATGAAAACAGAAAAAAAAATACTTCTTGTATTAAAATTAACCAACATGGCCTCAATTGCCTAAGGTGTTCCAAAGAATGACCAATATAGGGAACAGGGAAATGATCTAACATGCATTGTTGAGGTCCTTAATTTAATGAACAATTTTTTTAAATCATTTTTGGCTAGTTAGTGATAAAATATACTAACATTCCCTAGCCTATAAACAATTCCAAAGATTTATAACCATTTTTTGCCTAAGTTCTTCCATACTTGTCACCAAGGAAAGAATGATCAGAGACTTTAGTAATTTCAATTTCCTTCTCACAAACCACTTGAGGTTTATGGTTGCTGCTCCAAAAAAAAGATTTATGAAGTAAAATTCTTGCAGAAACATCTGTCAGCAGCAAAAGATTACTTCCAATAATTCTATTTTAGTATTTAAACCCACAGCTCTGGCTCAGACTATCATGGTCAGAAAACTAAATTCATTCCCTGGGCATTTGTAGGCAATGTAACTCCTCCCACTATAGATCATGTCTGTCTGAAGGGAAATAAGGATTGCAAAAATAACGTTTTCAGCAGCCCAATACTAACCCAAATATTATCTTGAACATTATCCCCATGTTCCAGATTGAAAGACAATTCACTCCTCCCTTTCCAACAATCTACTATCAGTTGTAAGAAGGAATCTTGAGCTGGAGAGTAACCACAACCAGAATATTTTACCGTACACTTGGATCAAGTAATTTCTGCTCCAGGAGCACTTTTGCATCCTTCTTATCTGTGCTAGCACCTGAGCTCAGGTCTCTGAGAATTCCTTGAGCCCAGTAGAAAAAGAAAGATACTGGGTGCAAATCCCTAGATTCCCTGATACTTGTAAGCTCTTTTCTGCTTGAGTTTCTGTTTTGTTGGAAGAGAGGTGGGGTAGAGGATCATTTTGGGGGTTTAGGGGTGGTGTTTGTGTGCTGGGGTGGGTTGTTTGGAGTTTGTTTTCTTAGTAAGTAAGAACTTATGTTCTCGTTTGCTGTTTCACCAAAGTCCAGACTCATATAACTTTGTGATATGTGAGGGAGACTAACTGAGAGATACAGTATAGAAAAAAAAAAGCATACTAACAGAGACTCTTTACTTCCACTCTCCTACCCCAAATACTTAATTTTTATCAATAAAGCAATGATATAATGAAAAACTTTTGATTCCTTTCACCCAATTAGAGACTGTTATAGATCTATCATGTACCTTGTGTTCTATTAGATATACTTCATGTGCAGGTAAAGAATATAACATCTGTTTTATTTCTCCCTTGTGTCAAGGCATAAAGCGAATTTTATTTTAAGAGAAATCTAAAAAACAAACCAAAACAAAAAAAAAAAAACCAAACAAAAAACCAAACCAAAACAAAAAAACCCACCACCACCAAAAAAAAAAAAAAAAAAAAAAAAAAAAAAAAAAAAAAAAATCAGTGTCATAGAGAGTACATTTACCCAGAGATGAGAAGTCTGCCATTCTCACTTCCCCCACCTCTGGTATATCAGTGGTGACCAGAGAACACATTTCACCTGGACACCAGAGGATAGCTACATTTGTGATAGACCCAACTGGGCAACAGATATGTAATTCAAGACGACATTTTTGTGAGACAGATTTAGAAGGAAAAAAAAAAAACCAAGAAACTTCTAAATTTGCCAAAAGAAGAGAAAAATGTTTAAAATTATGAAATAGGATTTAAGCATTTTTTCCTTTCAAGCTACTCCTTGTTGAACGGACACTGTAGACATCAAAGATACTCCATTTAAAAACAAATAATACCTGGACCAGAACCAATTTACTCCCGCTATCCTCTCTAAATTATCCTGATATTAACAAAGGCAAACTCTTTGGAAAAGATAACACAGCTCTTTACCAATTTTTTCAAATGGAGACTATACTTAATAACTGATTCTTAAACTGAAAACTGAGTTTCTATATGGTTTTCCACTCAAAGGTGCACCTATTTCAGTAATACTTTCAGAACTATTGAACCCCATGTATTTCAGGATTGTA
Organism: Acanthornis magna; assembly: GCA_036785705.1. Taxonomy (NCBI): domain Eukaryota; kingdom Metazoa; phylum Chordata; class Aves; order Passeriformes; family Acanthizidae; genus Acanthornis; species Acanthornis magna. The sequence continues at coordinate 3,476,038 of JAWUZG010000071.1, read as the reverse complement.
CTGCAACACTCCACACCAGAAGGCAACCTAGATACTCCTCACTGCCTATCATAACTTTCCCAGAAGTTTCAAGAATGCATTTAAAGCTTTTTTTAATTGAGACATTTTAGAGATATTGGTATTTAGCAAAGGTAACATGCAGCGATGACAATAGCAGTCTGAAGTGTTATTACATGTAGTACTTATTCTGCATTGCATTTACTACCATCCCCTACTTTATTTGGTAATTCAACAGCAAAAACCAAAACTAATCCAAATTATTATAAATTATATATATTCAGGTTCTTGTGTAATATAACTTCCTGTCTAGAAAGCTGTTCATTTTATCCTTTAATAGAAAGTATTAAACATTTCTAAAAACAGTATAGTCACTTACTATATACCTAATGAATAAAGAACAAATCCAATGGTTCTTTGAACTTCATTAAGTAAACATTGAACACCTGAAGTTCTAAACAATTAGAGAAATGCAAATATTAAACAAATCAAGTCATTTTACCATTGTCCCACTTCAGGCTCCTCCTCTGTAACGAATGCCATTCTTCCTAAACCAAACCTATATGCACCCACCTCTATATTCCCTAGCTTGCCCCCAAATCCTTCACCTCAGTTGTTCCCTTAGAACAGACAAAGCAGTCCTCAAATTCAAGTTGCTACCAGTCTAACCTAAGAACAAGGCAAAGGCTCAGCAAGCACAAAATACAGAATTAAAGTGTTGATACTTCTATTCATGCAATAAACATGATCTTCTGGCAGATACCTTGGGCTGACTCCTTTAATGATAACATTTAGTTCATAGAGTTAGTGTTAAAACTTCTATACCATTTTATTAACTATGTTGTCTCTCCTCCTTCCAAATGCTATGTGAAACTACTATTCCAAAAGTCAAGAATAGTAAAAGTACTAACCAAATTACAGACCACAACAGTTAGAGATGAGAAATAAGAAGTGATGTCTCTAAAACATCCTGAAGTGAATAATTCTGGTCCATTTGGCTTAAACATCTACAGATTATGTAAAAAGAAATAAATTTAAAAGAAGAAAACATCTTAGGGTTATTTGGAATTTTTAGACAATAAAAATAGAGAGATATGTGAATAAATATTAAAAGAGGCAAGTATGAAGTTTATGGTTTACTTGAAAACTCTTTTATAGTTTGTTTTTTTAATCAGACTTTTAAAAATAGCTCAGTGTTAAGACTTACCTACAAATACATGCAGTATAACACAAAAGACAACATCAGAGGGAGAGTGGGGAATAAACACCAGCTGACTACAAGTGTTCTGCAAGATGCTTGTGGAAAATAAGCTCTTTGAAAGGACAAGCAGGACAATATCAATTGTAGAAGTCAATTGATGGTATATCTTCGTAGAAGTACTGTGTCCATTTCTGTCACCTGTATTTCAAGCTGTTTGTAATTGCTAGGATACAAACCAAAACCACACAAAAATCGTTTGAGTTCCAAGAGGAAGATTGAGTTAGTTTTTTATAGAGGATCAGCATATTTAGTTCAAGGGCAAAATAAGTGAATTTCCTTAACTAAATCTAGAGTGATTTCCAGCTGTAGATAATCCTTTAGCTCAAGTAGCAGTGTGAAAATGATCTGGTATCTGGGAGCTGAATTCAAGTCAGATTAAGCATAAAGGTAAGTTCACATCACAAAGGTGATGCCCCAGCTTTTTTAGATATGTTAATAGATACAGTATCGCCTGAAGTTTTCAAGACAAATTCGTAAAACTCAGTACAACAGAATATCCACACAGCATCAATTTAGTTTATAAATTACTGTTCTATTGACTTCCCTTATGGAGGCTAAGAGAACAAGTTAATTATTCTGATAAAAAATTCAGACAACTAATATATTGGTTTTAACATGTCACCATTTATATAAATAAAAGTATTTTTGCAAATGTACATAGTGTCCCACTTTGAGACATTTTTAAAACAGTTACTGTAATTTAAAGTGAATAAATAAATCCAACTTCAAAGACTTTTTTAGAAATAATTTTCTTTAATTTGTCTTTAAGACAAGAATCACATTTTTAAACATCTATAAGGTGCTGTAGGCTAAATATTGAAGACTACATTTAAGACACTTTATTTAAAAATTAAGATGTTAGTAAGTTCCTACCTACTACACAACAAGTAAAACAAGACATAAAATATTTTTAAATGTTCATTTTTTTAAAAACAAAAATATACTATGTCAATTAAGATATATACATGAGAAGTTATCATGGTAAGTCAGCAAGAACAAGTGGGATGACACTTTCAAAATGCATACCTTTAGGAAGAATAGGAACAAGATTAGGAATTTAGGGGAAGGGGAAAAGGAATTAAATGTAAGGAGTTACATGTCTTACAAATTTAGAGTCTTTTTAAATTTCTTTTGCTTTGGGCACTTCCTGGTGGAGCATCTTTTTTATTCTTCCGTTTTGCAGATAAACTATTACATTCTTTTGACCCATGGAATGCATGCAGACACAAAATACAGAACTCAAATGCACATGCCTCTCTGCTACATAGTCCCCGTTTCTTTACCAATTGATATTTAGCAGGATATTGACATCTTGGGCAGGGTTTTAAAGCTTCATCAGTGAACAGAGTTTTAGCAACCTGTAGCAAGAGGAGAGAGAGAAGAGCGATTTAGTCTTGTGAATGAAAACTTTCTAAAAACTGAAAGCATTTCTTAGATACCTACTTTCATGTATTCTTCCTGCCTACTAGTTGAGTGGGGAACAGAACTGCATCTCCTAGGTGTAAGTTCAGTGTATGAAGGTGGTGTCTGTAAAACAGGAGTTCTGGCTTGAGCTTGAACAGGCCTTAGAGCAGATCTGTTGAGAATATTAAGTCTTGTAGCAGCATCTTCAGCCTTCAATAAATACTCCTGTTAGTTTATAATTATAAAAGAAAAGGGAGCAAATGAGGATTTTACTTCATTTGGAATTTGCAGCTGGATTTTACTTGTTTGGGTTTTTTCCCTCTGCAACAACACATAAGAAGAGAAAATTATATATACTGCAAGTATTTACCATGAAATATTTATATTTAGCAAGGCATCAAGGAGAGATCATTAAAAACCAAGCCCCATAGGCAGGGTAAAAAGCCAACTGTCTTTTAGCGCACTCTGCTGGTGCTCATGTTTCTGAATTAGGACATCTCAATAGCAACTGCGCGTGTATCATGCGGAAGATCTGAAAAAATATACTGCTATTACTATGCTTACTTTTCTAGATGCCCCTTATAAAACCTGCTATATTTCCTTCTGGTGTTCCCAAATACACTATGACACTGTGACACAAGCAGTCCCGAAAATAATCAGGAAGTTTAGAGTGGACCCTATAGCACTGCAGACTAGAGTGAAATAGACCATGAGGAACAGCATGGCACAAATACTTCAACTCAAGTATGAGCAGAGTTTAAAATCTAAAGCTAGAATTAGGCAAGGAAGAGATCCTACAGGATTCTCAAGAAAGGGCAGGAGAGGGTAAGTGAGAGTCTTACATGGTTGAAAGACTAGTACTCAGAGTGCAGGTAACTGAAAAGCAGTAAGAGCCATTACATTCTCCTGGTAGAATCAGTCACCTACTGATTTTGGAACTGTCTCTGTCAGCTAACTTTCTGTAGCTTTACAAGATGTTTCCTCTTTCCTTTTATCTGTCTTCTTTCACACTTGGGAAAAAAAAAAAAATCACCTTTGAGAACCGCCTTACCCGAGCTTCTTCTTTCAGCTGTTTTGTGTACAATTTTCTCCTCTTATCTGCACTTCTGTCTTGTACAATGATTTCACGCCAGCTGTTGCTTACTTTCCAAATGCTGGAACAAATAAAAAAATTATCCACTTGCAAATTTTTTCAAGTAGTGCAGAAGTCATGATAGCAAGACTACCTGGTAAAGATTCTTGCATGGTTTCATATACTCTTGGTCATTTTACAGACTGCTGCTATAGACTAGTTCATCATAATTGTTATGAAACCCAGATCTTGTACTTTACATTTCACTGTATAACAGAAGAGCCTAGAGAATAATAGCAATATAAATAGCACAGCATATCTTTGACTTAAAAAATAAATTAGTTTCTTCCTCCACATAAGCCACTTACCAAGATTATTTTTAGTCACATTTGTGTTAAGAGTTCTGAAAACATCTGTGCCTTTATACTTTCACCTATTCGCCCATTCTCTTTGTAACTAGCAACAAAGAAATCAAAACTGTTGTGTGAAATGTAACAGTTTCTACTGATGAGAAATTAATCTAGAAGATTACTGTGAATAAAAATTCTTTGAGCATCTTTGTGCTTAGAAATAACTGAGGAAATAAAATACACAAGAAAAATTATAGAAAATGTGTTTTGAGTGCTGTGCACTATTGGGAACTTGTAATGAGAATAAATTACTTTCTAGGCCTAAAGGAGTTTTCAATGTATTTTTAAATTTACAAGTACTGTGATTTTGTTTTGAGTTTACTAATTTCCATGTTTGTTTAGCTTTTTAATTCCCCTATTTATTTTTAGATCTACACAGAAAGATCTACTTAATTAATGGTGACAAAACTTTTCAATTTTCTCAGGAACAAACAAATTTTATTGACAACACACAGTATTTCAGAAGTTATTCTAATTAATTTGCAGAAGCGCATATTTTTCCCTTTTCTTTGTGTGTGTGAAGCAATAGTACTTACCTGCATAGACTTTCCACTGTCAAAGCATCTAAAACTATAGCAAGAACATGTTTTAAATTTCTAGCTTTTAATTCTGTTAAAATATCTAATTTTTCAAGGCCCATTTTCTTGCCAATAAGTCCAGGAAGAACATGATCTAATGCAAACACTTCTGTTCCATCAATATTCTCTGAGATTTGCTTTTGGTGCAATCTCTGTCTTTGCAAGCAAATTTCATGAACTATTTTCAGAGCTGGAGTTTTTGAGAGATCTCCATGACTTACAACCAGGTCTCCACTAGGCTTTTCTTTTAGAACTAACTCATGATCTTCACTGACAAAGTTTCTTTCTTTTGTTAATACATGCGTTGAAGTAGGACTGCCATGATTATCTTCTGTTTCTGACTGGGAGCCTAGTTCCCGAAGAGTGGATAACCTTCTGACTCGTTCAAGTTTTCTTGTCTTTCTTTTACTGTCTAAAGTTTTGGAATCTTCTTTGTGCTTTTGGAAGAGCTCTTGGAAAGATCCCTCATAATCAGATGATGAGTCTCCTGATTTGTCCAAAGGAAGTGAATTATATCCGCTATCCTCAGGTGTTGAAAGATCTGGGTAATTTGCCACTTTAACAGAAGGAGAGTTTATATCACATAGTCCAAAGTTCAAGTTCTCTACAGGACTGGTGATAGAAGTCAGGAATTTACCCTCACTGGCCTCAGGTGACACATTGTAAGTAGGAGTCCTAAGCACCCCATCACTAACACTCATAAGAATGTTTTCATTTAATTGGCTAGTGTTACTAACAATGACATCCTTACACTGAATTGGAGATAAACTTTCCGATTCTAACAATAAGGGGTCCTTACACTGGGACTCCTCTAGCGTAGAAGTCCTTTGTTGTGAAAAGGAAAGCCTCTCTTTTGGAGAATCAGGATTAAAGTCATCAGGTTCTGAAGTGCTAGTTGTCAGAGGTTTGTAACCTTTATCTTTTGGAGAATCTGCAGCAGTTTGTGAAAGCTTTTCTTCAGAGCTTAAAACACAAGAGAATATTTTTTTCCTGATGCTTCCTGAAGAGCTAAGTTGACTTTCACAGCATCCTACAGTTGTGCCGGCTTTGACAGTCTTGGGTAAAAGCAGCCTTCTGCGTAGTGAGGAGCCTTTTCTACTTGATTTAGGAGTTTCAAAAAAATCTGCACTTCTATTTGCTTGTCTTTCTTCTGATAAAGAGATAGAATTCAACTCTTTTTCAGTAGGTGATGACATGGGAAAGAAGGCACTTGGATGAATGTGCTCAGAATGCTCTTGTAGCAATGATACACTTGTTACACTTGATGCTTCTTCACATTCTGCATCAGGATCTTTTACGGATTCACTGCATCTGCTGTCCAGAAATGCTGAAGTGCAATGCGTGTCTTTAAAATTTGAATATTTAAAATTGCTGCTGGAAGGTGTTAGTCTATTTCTTTTAAGGATATTGAACCTCACTGGATGACTGTCTGACATCTTCTGCTTGACACTTTGACTTTGTAAATGAAGATACCACTGTTTTTTCTGAAATAAACAATAAAAGCAGTCACCAAACCCCCCTCAGATTAGTGAGAAAACCTTGTGTAAGTCTATCAAGATAGCAGTCATGACAAAGGTATTTTCATTAGTCTCAATACAAACAGTGCTTATACATGAACACAAAAGTAGATGGTTAGCATGAGTGATTAAAATGCATATTATACAGTGAGGCAAGTCAAACATATATCGAGTTAGCTAATTGACCTGGCAGTCCTCATCTGTGGAAAAACACTTCAAATAAGCAACACAAAAACTAGAGGCTTATTGGTGCTGAAATTGGGAACAAAACTCCTCATCATTCCAGCAGGGCCAAGATTTTTATTAGCACTGTGTTACTGGTTCATCCAGCAACAGTTAGTTCTCAAGAATGAACAGAAATTCTGGTAATATGTGAGTTTAGACAAAAGGCATTTCCTCCTTAAGTAAAATGAGAGGATAAATCATGAAGTCACAAGTCTACAAGTCTCCCTATTACTTAGACCCCACAGTCCTCAGAGGTAATAAATTTGGCCTCCAGTTACAAAATGAAAAATTCTTTTTTTATCTGCCTTAACATTTAAATGTTATTTTGTAAAGGAGCTTGCTGCTTTTGCTTACCTCTGTGGGTAAACTGAGTGTTCTGAAGGCTTACATTTCAAAGAAAATTACTGACTATACACACACCAGATACACAGAATTTAAGAGCTACTCTATATTTTCCTAGAAAAGTTAGAAGTGGCTGATGCACACAAATAAAAGATGTGTGGAAACAGGCTTACTTTTGCCATTCATACGCTGCAGAGTTTCTCCAGCCTAATCGTAATGGCACTAGGTCACTGCTTTCTCTTCACAATAACTGTACAAAAGCTGTTATGGGTAATGCAGTAATAGGGCTGTTCTCACAGACACCAAAGTAGCTTGCATTAGTGTTGCAAGACTCAAGAGTTTGAATCAGCACCTTTTACTGGGGGTATGTTACTGGCCTCTAGAACTGATATTCTGGAACATAAACCCTAGAAACAGCAACCAAACTTTCAAAACAGACAGAAGTAGGAATCTTTAAAGGTGGCTTAAACACCAAATATTAAGACATTGCTAATATCCCAACAGTCCTGTCTTGATGTAGCCCTAAGCCACCAAATACAAGCAGTGGGAACCCAAACTGCCTGAGAGAAGTGAGGCAGAACGATTCTTTGATGATCTTGGGTTATTAATTAGCATTTTTTGACCCATACTGAAGGCACTTTTAAAGACTATTGCAATATAAAAAGATGCTTTGTTTTCTTTTCTACTGTAAGAACACAGCAACAAGAGAGATTTAAAAGGAAAAGGATGTTGAACAGCAGAATGACACCTTGGCATAAAGACATACACAATCTTGCTAATATCAGTATGAAGTCAAACAGGCTTAAAAGAAACAAACAAAATCCACACACATAACTGAGAAAAACCACTTCCAGGAAAGACAGGTACATGAAAATAATTCCAAGACAACAACAAACTCTGGAGTCTGGCCTGCTTCCTTTCCTTCTCCCATTTACCTCTACAAGTACCTTACTTTCCCATTGTTTTCCATTGCTGCTTTTTCCTTGTTCTCTGTTCTACACAGTGAAATAAGTGACAGCACAAATAGGAAACACAAGGACACAGATTTAAGCCAGTGTTTAATGAATTAGGGATTACTTCCTTGCTATTGCAGGACCAACACCAAATAGTAATTTACTGTTTCACCTGCATCACTTCTCAATGTTTCAGTAGATCTGTAAGTACTGATGTCCGCCAGTGGTTGATTCTGGGCTCACGATAGTTCAATTTATTCAACTGTTACTTGGATGAAGGGGCAGATGCCTCCTCAGCAAGTTCACTGATGGCACAAAGCTGGGAGGAGTGGCTGATAGATACCGCAGAGGGCTGTGCAGCCCTTCAGAAGGACCTTGATAGGTTGGAGAGATGGGCAGAGAAGAGCCTTCTGAAATTCAACAAAGGCAAATGCAGGTCCTGCTCCCGGGGAGGAATAACTCCCTGCACCAGTACAGGCTGGGGGCTGACCTGCTGGGAAGCAGCTCTGCAGAGAAGACCTGGGGGCCCTGGTGAACAACAAGCTGCCCATGAGCCAGCAGTGTGCCCAAGAAGGCTAAAGGCAGCCTGGGGTGCATTAGGAACAGCACTGCCAGCAGGTTGAGAGAGGTGATCCTGTCCATCTGCTCAGCCCTGGTGAGGCCTCAGTTGGAGTGCTGTGTTAGGTTCAGAGCTTTCCAGGTCAAGAAAGACTGGGAAATACCGGAGAGAGTCCAGTGGAACTATGGAGATGATTAGGGGACTAGGACACCTCATTTATGAGGAAAGGCTGAGGAAGCTGAGCCTGTTTAGCCTGGAGAAGGGAAGACTAAGAGCGAGTCTCATCAATGCATACAAGCATCTGAAGGGAAGATGTCAAGAGGTTGGAGCCAGGCTCTTCCCAGTGATGTCAAGTGATATGACAAGAGGCAGTGGGCAGAAACTGATGCACAAAAAGTTCCACCTGAACATGAGGAAAAAGTTCTTTACTGTGAGGGTAACAGAGCACTGAAGCAGGCTGCCCAGAGAGGCTGTGGAGTCTCATTCTCTGGAGATATTCAAAAGCTGCTTGGACACAATCCCAAGTAATGTGTTCTGAAGACCCTGTTCAAGCAGGAAAGTTGGACTAGATGATCTCCAATGGTCCCTTCCAATTTTACGCATCCAATGCTGCAATTCCATGGTTTTAGGCAATAGACTGAAAATACTTTGTTATGAACCAGAAAATAACTTTTCCCTATATTTTTAAAGGTTTGAAATCTCTGTGCAGCACACTGCTGTACTTCAATCAGTTATTCATGGTATGAGCAAAGGACCACATGAGCTTAGCTCTTCTTTTTGTAAGAAGAGGAAGATCTATAAGAAACCTGTCATAACAATAGAGCATTATCTTCATGTAGTCTTGGAAACTCTTGGAAGGAATAGAGGCTTCATTTTTATGCTGAATTTTGGCAAACTGCAGTTAGTTAGCAAATGTTGCCAGTAGATATTACTTCTAAAAATGGTGATGGACAGAGATTTAAACCGAATGCTGCATAGAGACAGCTGTTCAAAATCTCAATCCCACCAAAAAAACACAAAACCAAAAAACAACAAAAAAAAACCCCAAAAAAACCCCCCAAAAAACCCCCCCCAAAAAAACCCCAAAAAAAAACCCCAAAAAAAAACCCCAAAAAAAAACCCCAAAAAAAAACCCCAAAAAAAAACCCCAAAAAAAAACCCCAAAAAAAACAACCAGAAAATCATACTCATGCTTGCTTTTTCATTCTCAGGCATTCTATGGAACAACTGAGAATAGAAAAATAAAATTAAAATACAGTATCAAAGAAGTTAAGCAAACTTGTGTTTCAAGTAATACAAGAATCACAGTAAAAAAAGGTTTTGCAGCTATGAAGGAGGTCAGAATAGCAGACTTAAAGAAATGTGGTAACTCAAGTAAAAGCCGAATATATGCTGTACAGGGGGCAGCGTCCGGCAGGGGGAGATTGTGAGCTCACTGCATTGATTTGGCTATGTTAGAAAATATTACAGGATAATATAAATAAAATTGCTACTAACACCGAGTGAACGTCTGTCCATTAAGCTTCATTTCACCTCTTTTCTATACTTCATTCTATACCTCGCCATTCATTCATACTCTTTTGTACTTATTTTTATTTCTTTGACCTCTACTCTACGCTTGACAGACCCCACATGGCGTATTGCCTTCAGCCCTGAGGCCCCCACAATAAGAAGGACATGGACATACTGGAGCAAGTCCAGAAGAGGAACATAAATAATCAGAGGGTTGGAGCACTTCTGCTCTGAAGACACTCTGAGACTGGGGAGTTCCCCAGTCTGGAGAAGACAAGGCTTCAGGGAAACATTATTGTAACCTTTCAGTACCTAATGGGGGACATCAAGAAAGCTAGAGAGGGATTTTTTACAAGAGTATTTAGTGGAAAGGCAAGGCATAAAGGCTTTAAACTGAAGAAGGAAAGTTTAGGTTAGATGTTAGGAAGAAATTCTTCATTATGAGAGCAATGAGACACCAGAAGAGGTTGCCCTGAGAAGCTGTGGATGCTCCATCACTGCAGTGTTCAAGGTCACAGTGGATGTGGCTTGGAACAACCTGATCGAGTAAACGGTGTCCTTGCCCATGAAAGGGGTTTGGAACTAGATGATCTTTAATATCCATTACAATCTAAACCATTCTATGATTTACAGCAAACTCCAGTATACACCTCAAGTTTGTATATGCTTTTTTTCCCCCAAAATGTATTACTTGTACAAACTAAGATTTAACACAAGGTCTCAATTTACAGATACAGAAGGAAAGGCTTTTCAGAGGTGCTGAACATCTCTCATAATATAACAAGATTCTACTTATATTCATAAGAGATGCCTAATAAAACCTCTTATAACAACTACTTTTGTAAGCACTTCTTTTTTATCATGAGAAAAATTTCACCTACTAAGTTTGATACATAACACAACAATTTTTTCATTTGGGGATCTTTAATTAGTTTCTGAAAGTTTTCTTAACCTTGTCTTAAATGTCATCAAACAGATGTACAGGGAAGAAAAGGCTAGTCACACCACAAGTCAGTTACAGAGGAAGTAACAAAATCCATATCTACTAAGCGTAGATTATGTGCTCTGTGCATTTCTCATATCTATTATTAATTTCGCAGTTCTCAAATCAATTTACAAATCAACTCCAAACCTTCTGGCAGTTTACTGGACAAAATAATTCATAATCAGATACCCAAACTAAATTCAGTACAGGATTCACAGAGTAGGAATCATTTCTAACAAGTTTAGTCTTACCTAGCACCCTAAAGAGGTAAGAATGTTGGTTACAAGAAGGCAATGTAAATGGTGCCTCCAATCTAGACAGAAGTTCTAGGATGGAGTCACACCTGTTCCTAGTAATTGACATTCCTCAGTAACCCTCACTAAACATTTATGCATTGAACAACACATTTTCTGCCTTTTTTTTTTTATCAGTGTTCACCATTACTAACAAAACAGATAAAGACAATGTTTTGGTGATACAGGAGTATTTTCTCTGTTATTTAAACAGATATGGTATCTGCAGAGAAACAGACCCTGCTCTTTGACCCCCCAGAGAAAACAGAGAAGTCATTGATACCTTCAAAGGTATTAATACTGAAGATGACAAAGCCAAGTCCTATCCATATGATGTGGGTCACTTACCCTAGTTTGTGAAGCAAATCAAGATCTTCCAATGCAAAGGTGCTGCACTCAAAGTATTGCTTACACCTAGTGATAACCTGAAGTGAGAACGGATGTGGAGAGAAAAGAGAAAGGTGCAAGAGAAACATTAACCAGCTGAGACACAGTTTTCAGTCGACATATGTATGTGTTAACTGCAATACCTAATTACCCAGCGATGAAGATAATTGAGGTGCAGCTGGGGACCAGCACCCGAGGGTCTGTCTGTCACCTGGGATGCCGGGGCCGAGCAAAGCAACCGTTTCACCCCCCTCGTCTGGCAAGTGCCCTCGGCGGGCACAGGAGCCGAGCCTGGAGGCCGCCCTACCGCTGGGTGCGGCTGAGGCGGCGGCGGCGCTCCCCGAGCAGGGCTGGAGGCGAGGGGCAGGAGTGACGGCGGGCTGGAGCGAGCGGGGACGGTGCCGCTTCAGCAGCTCTCGCCGCCCAGCCCCGGGCCCGTTGCCCTTGGCGAGGAGCCGCTTCGCCTCTCCCCACCCACACCGGCCCCTCGCGTGCGGCCGCCGCCGCTTTCCCTCGCTCGGGTTTGAACTACCCGCCCTCACCAACCGCTACCTCACCTCCCCGCCCCCTCCGCGCTCGGCCCCGGCCGGGAGCCTGAGGAGACCGGGAGTGCCCAGCCCGCTCCTCCGGGACACGAGAGGCTCGCCCCGCTCCTCACGCTTTATACTTCAGCCCCGCGGCCTCCGCCGCACCCAGCCCGCTGTTAAAGCGCCCCTGAGTCGTTCCTGCCCCTGCTTTGCTTCTCCTCAGGCGCCCAGCGAGGGTGAGGTTTTCCCGCCTCTGCCAGAGCCCGCTCCGCTCCCTACGGCGGAGGGCAAAGGGGGACGGAGGCGCAGGGGCGCCGGCGCTGAGGGGCGGCTCAGGGGTGCCTGAGGCATTCACAGATAATAACCCTTATCTGCACCACAGCCTTTAAGCTTGGGCTATAAAGGTGATAGTTAATTTGAGTTAATTAGCACCATTTTACCCGACAGCCACAGAGCATTTGTCAAGTACATTGCCTTCAAAGCAGTCGCGTGGAGGATTCCCGACTCCAGAACTTCGCAGATCGTCCTCGACTCTCCCGAGGTATTTTTTGCCAGAGATTCCAGGAAGGACCATTCTCCCTGGCTACAGTGTAGAGCACATTTTTCACACCTTGTCCTGTCGTGAATGGCCTAAGGGCTACTCCTGTTTAATTTGTTAAAAAGCTTGTAGTTATTCAGAACCTGGCGCCTGGGGTTTGCTGTGGTTTTAGTTTTTCTGTATACTAAAAAAGGGGGAAAAACCACAAAAAACCCCCAAACAAACAAAAACCGAACAAACAAAAAACCAACCAACCAAAAAAAAAAAAAAAAAAAAAAACCACAAAAAAAACAACCAAAAACCGACCCACACCAAACAAACACAAACCCGCCAAAACTACGACTACGTGGATGCCTGTTTTTCCTGGGCTCGGTAAGGATAACGTGAGGCTACACACGTTCTGCTGGCTTCGCACCGGCGGGATGGGGAATGTCAGACCTGAACGAGAGACCTAAAACCGAGCATGAAAGCAACACCTACATTTAAATACGTGAACTCCAGGCTTCCCAAAGAAACTCAGAAATTAAGTAACGTGATTTCTGTACGTGGGGTCTGACAAGTTGTCAGCATTCCCCTTTGGCAACCGCGCTCCTCCAGCCTCTCGCATCCCTCCTGGCATGAGGCAGCCTGAGAGGGGCCCGAGGAAACACGATCTTAAAAGTTCCCGACACAGAGCCGGCGGAAACTGACATTTTTAGGCAAAGAATATCGGTTTATTTGACTACAAGGTAACAGTTACGGCTAAAAAGAGAAAGGTTCTTGGGATATCTCCCCCTTCTTTTTAAAAATGGAAAAAAAAACCCAAAAACCTACTAGAAACTTTCTTTAGTATAATAGAACTTTTCTGAAAGTGCTTTCTGTAGTACCGTCTGTTTCGCAGGAAGTGAATAAAATTGTTTTTCAAATATTTCTATTTATTTATAAAACACCTTCTCAATAAAACTGGTAGTTTACTAGTGGGACACAGCAGCTGCAAGCTCTGTCTCCATCACTCAAACCTGGATGGACTTATGCGACTTGGATCAAAAATATCCAAGAAATGTAACGTCGTAATTGCGAGATTTTATGCAATGCAGAGAACTATCACACTAGAAAGTCTGATTTAACAAAAAAGTCCCTCTCCCAAAAACCCACCCCAACAAAAGACAAGCAAACAAACAAAAACTCCCTAACCAAAACATGAGAACGCTACTTCTAACAAACAAAAAGAGGTAAGACATTCCGCAGCACCCGCACTGCGCTCGGTTACTGCTACATTTCCTTCCCGTGTCAAAAGTACCTGTACTCCTGTGTCTTCCCCATCTCGTCACACAAGCCTTTCCTCTCACTTGCCTACCAATTCCCCAAGAACTGTTTCATTTTACGGGACAGTGGGAGTCTCCCACATGGTCTCAACACTTTCTGCTACTCTAAATCCAAAAGAGCATCTTTAGGGCTAGAATTTAGCAGCTCATGGGAGCGGGAGTTACTAAAGCTCTCCTCTCGTAAGGGGCAGGTTTTATCGGAAAGGGCTGAAGTCACCGAAGCTTTACGATCGGGTAAAACGTCCTGTTTTTCCAAGGGAAGGGTTAAAGGATGCCACTAAACAAGAAATTACATAATTTCTTTCTTAATAATGGAGGCATTATTTTCACAGCATTAACTAAATTTTTATGGAGGTATTTTTAGTAAGTCATTTTAAATTTATCAGTTTGACAAATGCATTTTAAAAATACTAACGACCCTAGAGAAATAATACCAGGGGGGTTTTTTATTTGCTTATTTAGGAGTTGGTAATTTCTTAGAATGCGTTTACCAGGAAAGATAGAGCTCAGGCTCTTTTTCTCCTCTGTTGCAACCTCTTCGTACCCACTCACACCCGCGGCTCCGTGGCGGACCACAGGATGCAAGTAGTAACCTATAATAATAACTCTGCCTTTTACAAACCATTTTTCTTGCCCATGCTTTATTCTGGTACTCCAGAAGTTATATTTAGCTTTATTCTTACACAGCGGTGTGAAAAAGCAAGTCTAAAGTCATTACTGTGATTTCACTACGCTTGATTTAAACAAAAAATTAGGAAAACCAGAACTATTTATTATCACCCGAGGTCATTTTAGGTAAACTACGAGTCATATTTGAAGGTGATTTACTGGTAGGAAAAGTTCAATGAATTACAACTGATAAAACCTCGTCCGTATTAATTTGTGTGCTTAGGAAACAATTTTTATTCAGTATTCAGAAACAGAAAGAGACCTTTCCTTAAACTAGAGAACCTTTGAATGATTTAGTAGTTTGAACTGACATATTCACAAAACATAGAATTCGTTAAACTTTTTTTTTTCCCCCGGGGATAAAGCAAAGATACCTAATTCTACAAAATGCCAATCGAAGATTCAAAATTCCTACCGCCAGCGAGGTGGAGCCAGTGACAAAGAGCAACCGGTGTCGTTTCAAACCCTGCATGCACTATTTTAGTTCAGTACATCGGGAAACGCCGACATATGAACTTCTTTCATAATAGGACCTTACACTTAAAATGTGTAATATGTATGTTTGTAGTATGTAAGTTTGGCTTCATGTGGGTACATATGGTACCGACCACAACATCAAAATATCAAGATGCGGGGTTTGTCCACGAATTTTAGGTAAAATGCTTCTGAAAACGGAGAGGAGCTTGAGGTAAAACACCTCGGCGGTTTAAAACTCTGCAGCCATATGACCAGACCTGGCGCGGGGCATTCTGCATCCCGAGTATGCTGGGTACAGCCAAATAAGAGAATAAAAACACCGGGTACCTTGGGGCTGATTTTACCTAACCATACAGCTGCCTACTTTCTTCATTGGAAATTACACTGCTATTCATATGGAAGCTTGTGTCTTAAAAGAGTCTGTGTGCTTTTTTTTCTTCTTCTTTTTTTTTTTTTTTTTTTTTTTCCTTTCCCTCCCCTGATGGGTAACACCCAGAACTGAATATTTATTACTTTCTCAACCTAATTGCTATTCACAGCGAGAGGCCGGCGCTGACGGCGAGGCGAAGCACGGCCCGCCTGCGCCGGCGCCGGGCGGTTCGTCATCATCGTGCGCCGGGGCGGCGGCGAGGCCGCGGAGCTGCGTGAGCAGGCGAGCGGCGCTGCGGTTCCCGCGGGCCTTTGGGTGTTCCCTTCGCTGCTGGGCGGGGGTCGCGGCCGTGGCGGGCAGGGAAAGGTCGGGACTAGCGTCGTGGGCTTCGCTCCTGCGTGCCGGTCCCGCGGGGCGGTGGGGGAGGTCGGAATTGGGGCGGGATGGGGAGCCTGGGGCCCGTGGGCTGTGAGAAGGGACTGTCTGTCCTTCTCCTTCGTGGGCTCTGCGGGACATGAAGGAGCGGGTTGGCCTCTCTTACGGGTGCATAAGAGATGCTCTGAGAGGAGATCTCATTAATATGTAAAAATAAGTGAAGGGTGGAGGTGCCAAGCATATTAAGCCAGGCTCCTCTTGGTGGTGCCAAGCACTAGGACAATAGGCAGCAGGCAGAAACTGATGCACAGGAAGTTCCACCTGAATATGAGGAAGAACTTTGTTACTGTGTGAGTGACTGCACACTGGAACAGATTGTTCAGAGAGGTTACAGAGTCCCCCTCACTGGAGATATTCAAGAACCATCTGGGTGCAATCCTGCATCATGTGCTCTAGGATGATCCTGCTTAAGCAGGACCAGGTGACCCACTGTGGTCCCTTCCAGCCTTACCCATTCTGTGATTCGCTGCGGTGCTCTTGGCACATGGAGCCTCCACGTCTCCGCAGTGGATTCTGGCTGCACCCAGATGCACCAATCCGTTGGTGCATCGCTGTGCCTGTTGGCTCTGTCAGCTTGGTGGCACTTAGGGTTGGAGGGTATGTGAAGGCCAGCTAAACCATGGCACGTCCCTGCAAAATACAGAACTGTAGTTCACCGCTGCCCTTAGCAGTGGTGTAATTTTGCTGCACAAGCAGCACTAACTCATTTAGCTACAGCTGTGATCCCCCTTAGTTCAGCTCTGTGTTTTAGAAGACTCTGCTATTTTCCAATGTTAATGGGTGATTGCTTATATCTTACTGCTGTGTGCTGACGAAAAAAACTGTAGCACATGTGAGTTAAGATGCTGCTATGGCTGTGGTGTAGCATACTTAAAAGCTGTAGAGTTTAATGAATTCTTTCCAGTTCTCTTAAATGGAGTGACTTAGTGGGAGTATTGACAAGGTGGTTTGTCAAGTGTTGATCAGACTCTTAGAGTATGAACTGTTTCTGTCCTTTTGTTTTCAGTATCATAGTTTTCCCAGTTGAATTTATACTGAAATGAACTCTGAAGATCAGGGAAATAATCCTTGCTGTAATATTAAGCAAAAGCATCTGAGAACCATTCTCATAAAGAAGCATCAAGAAGGCATAAGGGTTAGGAATTCTCGTCTTCTGTGTCAGACAGAACAACAATGCAGATAACACCAGCCTCAAAAAAACTACAAGGAAATACTCATATTCTTGTCTAGACTTCCATTGGGTGGGAAAAAAAAGTGTTTGTATAGTAACCACCTTAAAATTCATGGTTGCAAGCACGTTTCCATGTTAGCATAGGATTACTTATTCCTATTCCTATTATTTAATTCCTATTGCTCTTCTACCCACAGTCTCTTCCCAGGATTTCTAATACCTTAGATCTATGTAAAGTACATTAGGTTAGCTAGTGTATCAGAAGGGGAGGAAAGATGATAAGGTTTATCTTCTTTGTTAGCACCATTGTGACATGGGTAATACATAAGAAATTTTTGAATTTTATGTTTCCAGCAAGGAAATTCTTAACATTGGCAGGAAGGAGGAAAGAAAATTTTACTTATTGGGCTTTAATGGCTAAAATACTGTTTAATAGAAAACTTTGTGCTTTCTTCATCTTTGGAGGTTTTCTATACTGGTTTGGTAAAGCTATGTGAAACCTGATGTTACTTTGCTTTTAAGAAGTTGAACTAGATGACTTTCTGAAGTCTCTTTCAGCCTGAATTAACCCATGTTCCGTGTATCAAATATAGACGGAATTAGTTTGTATTTACTTTTAAGGAAGTGACTTCATCTTCTGTTAGCTTTAGAGTGAGATACTGAAGTGATTGTGTATGCCTTGAAAATAAAACAACCCCAAACCCAAGCTAATGTGCATGTTACATATTTTGTTTAGAACATGGATTCACAGAAGGATGTGCAGCCTCCAAAGCAGCAGCCAATGATTTACATTTGTGGAGGTAAAGACATCAGTGATTTTTTATTACATGTTATTGGAGATTGGGTGTTTTTATAATGAATAATGTTTAGTCATTATACTGAAGGGTACCTAGATGCAAATAGCTGCAGTGTCTATCCTGATGATCTTTAAAGTTTTATGCATTAATGGTAACATCTATATGGGGTACATATGCAGTGTTGTGGAAGTAATTCCCTATAGCTTGTGTTGCTGTGTGGAGCTCCTCCATCTCTGCGTGTTTTATTGGCAGTGTTGTAAAGGCACTCAGCTCTCACTGAAGTACAGTAGTCAAATTTTCTGTTACCTATAGATAAATCAACCACTTAAAAATTGGTGATTTTCAGGAATCCCTGGAATATTTTGTTTTTTAAGAAAACAGACTCTGGGCTTGGAGGGCTGACCTGAAATTTTCATTAGTAGACAGTCTAGTATCAAGTGTGGAATGTGTTCTGTGCAGCAATATTTGAGTAATTTTTAGCAAGATTCTCTTTTAACGTAAGTGAAGCTTGCTTTTTAATTTCTCTTTGTCTTTTTCTCATGATATCTTGTTATCATTGAGCTCTTGATAGAGATTCACTACACTTGCTATGTTCATTTGCTGCAAATAGGAAGTTGTCTGTGACTACTTTTCAAAGTTATCTGTACATTAACAATATTGTTTTTCTTTGCCCTTTGTCTTCCTCCATAACATCAGAATGTCACACGGAAAATGAAATAAAGGCAAGAGATCCTATCAGGTGCAGAGAATGTGGCTACAGAATAATGTACAAGAAAAGGACAAAAAGATGTATCCTTTTACAAGTGCAGTTGAATGCGTTTTGGGAACTGTGGATGGAGACAAGGGGAAAGAGAATGCAAGACTGAAGTAATGACGTAACAATCCTTCAGGGTCAAAAATCAATATGGTAGAGCAAACTATTATAGCACAATCTCTGCAGTGTGATTTGGCACCTTGGTTTCTTTCCTGGCACTCTTTTTTCTTTTTTTTTTCCATTTTCTATGCACGATATATTAAATTATGATAGTCTGCTGGGTGATGTACTGTGAATTAGTAATATTATTCAGCCTCTTATTAAAGATGGCTTTTTAAATACTTTGTATAGATAGTTGTGACTTTAGATTTAGACCGTCTCTCTCTTTTATTCCTCTCCTCCATCTTTTTTTCAACTACAACATATTTTTTTTCTTTAACTGTATTATTTCAGTGGTAGTTTTTGATGCCCGATGATGCCCGCTGAAGATAGTGACTTCATGATGTAATCTTTCTGATAACTTTGCTCTGTAAAACTCTTTGTGTACAAATGCATGCTCATATTTGTGTTTTAAGAGATTGAAATATTAAAGTTTACTGTAATACTAAATTTTGTCTATATTGTCTTCCAGCAATAGATTTCTAAAGCTGTTGTTTTAAATTGTAGTCAGAGTATGCAGTATTTTTTAAGTTCAGTGATACTGTATTTTTTTGAGTTAGCCTTTTTTTTATTACTCTTATCTAAACTTTATTTGCATTCTAAGTTTGCTAAATGTTCTTTGGACTCCTGTGAACTGCGTAAAATAACTGTGGTTTGAATAAATTCCACTGAAAATGTATAGAAGGGTACAGAAGGCTAGGTTTCAAACAGATCTGGATTTCAAAAGAGAATCTTAAAGGACTTCAGACAAAGGTCCCAATTTTGGCACCTACTTGTGGCTGTGTCAAAAGTACGGATGTCTGGAAGTGTCAAAAAAATCATTTCTCCCGAAAGAAGAGGGAGAGGTAGGAAAGGTAACCATTAAGAAGCAATGTGGAAACAGAAATTCCAAAAGTGCTGCTTGACTTGTTTGTATTAAAGGAAAGAATTAGACCTGTGTTAAAAAGATAGTTTGGGTAGGATCTCAAAACTAAAATGGCATCTTGTTCTGCTTTCCAGATGACTTCACAGGGGCCTGTAACAAGTGGTGTGTTTGTGATGATGAGCCAAAACTTTTTGCATGTGTTTGGAATGTGTGTTACGTAGTTCCACTGAAGCGTACTACAACATACTGCTGGACTGTGTGTGCCTGATCTCAGTTTTGAAGGTGCTAGTGGTGCTGTTTAGATAAGGTGCTTAAGTCATCACTGTAATAATGTATTTTCTAAGGTCTGCATGACTGTGTGCTGGCTTATAGACAAACTGCAGTGGCTTGTTATAGGGGACAAAAAAGCATTCTGAGATGCTGTTTTGGAGCTGTTTGGTTAAGATTTTTTTAGGAATCTGATCTTTGCTATTAAGACTAGGTTTTTTCCTGTACACCAGATACACTCGGGTGTAAATTATAACCCTTTTTACTGCACGGTTGCTATCAGTTCACCAGCCTGGTCTGCACAGCGTGCACCTTGTGCCTGCATACCAGAAAGAAGGGGTGAGCTATTGACACGGCTGCTCAGAAGCGCGAGGAGGAGCGGGCAGGAGCAGCGCTGCCGAAGGTCGCCGGCCAGCGGAGGCGGGTTTGGCCCCTCTGCGGGCACGCCGGGTGGCTCTGGCTGCCGCACAAAGGCGGGGAAGAGCCCCCGCTGCCCTCGGGAAGGGGCGCGGACCTGCTTCGGAGAGCAGTGCCGGGGGAGCGTAGGGCTGACGGGCAGCACTGGTGTGGGCGCCTGGGGACACCGGTGTTGGGAGAGGGACCGCTTGCTCTCCGCTGAGTAAAATACTACGCTGACACCCCAAGGGTGATGGTTTATTAAAGCTGCACGCCCGAGTGCAGTCTTTCTGCCCGCCCTCAGCAAGGCGCTGCCCTCAGCCCTGCTCCCCGCCCTCACCCCAGCCGCGCCTGCGCGGCCTGAGCCAGGGACAGGCGGCCCGCGGCTGCGGCGGGGGTCGGGCCGCGTCCGTGTCCCGGAGACAGCGCGGCACCGGGCAGGTGGGTGCCGAAGAACCACGGGCGACGCCGGTGTCGCCGGTGGAGCCAGGCGGGGCTCTGTGGGAGCCTCTCCGGGGCGTCCCTGGGCAGGGTAGGGCCGCTCCTTGCCGCCATGTTGTACATAGCAACAGTTGCTAGGCACGGGCCGGCCGCGCTGCCCGGCTCGGCGGTGCCTGAGGGCAGCCGTGGGTGCCGCTCGGAGGTGAATCCCTGACCCCGGGCCGGGGGATCTGTGCGGCACATGCACTGGAGGGGCCGCGCCGGGCTGTGGCGGGGCTGTGCCGCCGAGCGGCCGCGGAGTCCTGGGCACCGCGGTGCCCTTGAGCTGCGCTGGGCAGCTCCTCATGTCGATGGGAATAAACAGGAAAAAATGCCGGTGGTGATGAGCTTTTTATTAGTCTTTAATTATTTCCTGCATTTGTCCCTCTTTCCATGCGTGTTGTTCCTTTTCCAGTTACTCAAACTGTAAAGTCTTGGGGCAGAATCTCTATGCAACAACTAATTATGAGCTGTTAAGTGATACCGAATTGTAAACATTTTTATGTAACTACAAATTAATATGTGTAATATGCAAGACGTTAGAACACAATTATTTTAATTTGGTTTATAACTACACATAGTTGTTATCACATACTAGCTACTTGCCCTTATTGTATTTCTTAAAAATAACTGACTGCTTAATGCACTATATAACAGGGGAAATAGAGAAGAATATCTGCTTCATAGAGCTTGTGATCAGAATAGAAAATGATGCAGATGAGCAGATCAAAGGTACAGGGAGACAGAAATGTCCCATTTGAATCCCTCACTTCATCAGTTTCAGACTTACTGGAAAAGATTCAGATTAGTGCTGTAATATAATCAGAGAACCAGAAAATGTGGTTAGTGATGAAAGAAAATTGAATTTATTTTGTCTACAGAGAAGCCAAAGGTTTTCATTCCTTTCGATACACTGCCCTGGTTAACATCTTCCCTCTTAAACAAGGAGTGTCCTCCACTGTCTTGTCCTTTGTGCTTATCATACTTGCTTAAAACAGGTATGTGTTTAAAAAACAGAGAATGTGGTAGGCAACAATTGGCCATTTTTCTTTAAGTGGTCTTTATGAATTGTTCTGCCTTGCAGAAGCAGTAGAGTTGCACATACTCTTAAAGCCATATCTCATACTTCTGTCAGTAAACCTTTGTCAAGGACAGTTCATGTGATCAGGCTTTCAAATCTGATATTTTTTCTTTTATAAGTCTGCTTACATGAGAGAGTGGAGCATGAGCAGGTTTATTCCCTAAATTGGCATTGCTTCAAAATGTAACTAAATGTTTACAGAATCACTATTTTTCTTTCTTTTAGTATTTAGTTATGGGTGATGAGTCAGTACCATTTTTGCTGGGTGAAGGAACCACTAAAACATATCAAATACCTATTAGTCATCTGGATTACAAATTCATTGAAAAATGCACAGATGTTAAGCACCTGGAAAAGATTCTCAGGGTATTAAGGTAAATGTATTTTTTTTACCTTCATTAACAATTATATTCCTGTTCTGTAAAACTGATTCTGGAGGGAACCCTTTTCTATATACTCTTATTTGTCTGAACCTGTTTGTGACTTTCTAGTTTAAAATACAAAGTTAAAGTAGTTATGCTAAAAGTGTCCTAATGATAACACTAGAAATGCAAGTCCTGATTTAACCATCCAAAAAGTCTGCGTAACTCAATGCCAGATTTTCTCAAATGCTGCCACTCTGTTTTGGTTCGCTCATGATCCATATTGCCTGACTGGTAATTTCTGGTGCTATACCTGTTTAACTTTTGCTGTAAATCACACAAGCTTCTTGTTTATGAGCATTGTGGTAACAATATTGAATTGTGTATGTGGGCATTGGAAAATGGTTGAAGGTTAACTGGAATTTTCTAATAAAAATGCTATTAGATGATAGTGAAATTGGGTCGTAACAGGAAAATAGTCCTCTGCAGTCACTGTAGCGACTACACATGGAGGGAAACATGGAGGATGTGGTGCAGTTTAGTTCTTTTTTGTTAACATTTACATTTTTGCATTTTAAAGATCTGGTGAAGAGGGATGTTATCCTGAACTTACGCTGGCTTGTGAAAAGCGTATTGAGCATTTAGATCCAAGGAGCAGAGCTCTGAGAAAAGATAAGCCTGCAGCCACAGCTTCTGATTTCACAACTGAAGAGTGGGAAACAATTAATAGTGAACTGATGGTACAGTGTCTAATTTATAATGGTCCCTAATATAATCACTGTGATGTATCAATCTTCTTGTGCCTAAGTAAGATGTAATTATTTGATTAAAAGAGGAAATGATCAAAGGATTATTTTGGGGTTTTAAAATTATTTTCTTGCATTAATGTCACTGAACCTTTAGTGCATATTTTAACTCCACAGAAAGCACTATTGCTTTTTGTCTTAACTGCTTTTCCCCATTAAGAGCAGTGCTTTTTAAGGATAATTGCTCTACTGCCATAAGGTACGACTATATTATTTATTTATTTTCAGGGCTGGCTGACAGAAATTAATGAGGATGATAAGAAATCACAGTTCCTGAGAACAGACACACCAAATGAAAGACAAGATAACTTGCCTCCCATTCGTTGTTCCAGCAGCTGCATTCCCACTAATGAGGTATCTCCAGTTTTTTGTGTTAATTATAGGTTTTTCTAAAACTGGGAGATTTTATATGTACAAACTTCTAATCATTGTGCCTTTCTTACTAGATTTATTTTGTTAACCAGAAAGTAAAAACCTTTAAGCTCCCCATGCAAGAGACCAATGCTTAAAAAAATGTTTTCTTAGTACTAACATGTGTATTGTAATACTATTTTCATTCTGATCAAGAATTCACTGCCAAAGCAAATCTCCTTAAACACCCTTTTATATTCTTAGATTCATATTTCAAAGTACTGTTTAAGCATGTGAACTAGGCTCCTTCTGGATGAAATTATGCCAGGAGCTTTTCTCCAACTGCCAGTAGGCTTTTGTTCCATGGGGCCAGTCAGGAGCTAGTCCAAAATAAACACCCTGGAACACATACAGTGTGGATGTTAAACCCTCTGCAGCAATTATTTTACTCTATAGCCATTCCTGTACTGGGTAATGCTGGTGTATTTGTAGTCTTTGATTCCTCTTTTTTAATACCTTGAGTTGGTATTCCCACTGCAGTCATACAGCATACTTCCTACTTTAAACCTTAAACAGACTTAACAAATTTTCATAACTACAGAACAAATATTTACACTTTTTCCTGGGTATTAGTTTCCTTAAGTTTTGGGGGGTTTTGTAATTTATTTATCTGCCTGAAATCAGTTTTTTTCTGACCAGCTTTTCTTCCTAATACTAAATAGAGTGTTACTGAGGGGATTGCCAGACAAGTAGGTGTGGATGGGATTTTTTTGAATTGTCAGGTATTGTCATGGATCACTTCAGTCTGATTCTCAAAATTTTCTTTGAAATTCTGGGACACTGCTATAAGAAATTCATTAAGCATTGTTCTTTTTGAAGGTTTGTGAGTCAGAAATGTTGTGAAGGGATTCTTACAGGTCATGTGATATTTCTTATTAATTGCTATTTTTCTTGAATAATTATGTAATAGAAAATTCCTTATTTGTGTTCCTGTGTTGTCATAAACTACTTCTTATTGTCAGCTGGTACACAGATGTTGGACCAAGACATTTGGAGTAGCTAGGCAGTCTCTGTTATGTGGTATACAAAGAGGCTGGGAATTCCAGTGAATGTTTTATGAGTGGTTAGTATTGAGACTAAGGTGTGCTTTTGTTTGGTTTGGTTTGTGTTTGTTTTTAATTAATGTGTACTCTTTCATATTTTGCAATGTATGTTCCTCTGGACTATCCTACTTTGCTGAGATGGAGAGTTATATATAAAGTTATATATATAAAGCTATAGCTTTATCCCTGATTCATGTCCTGTATAACTGTTTGCTAGAACAGAAAATGGTATAATACCATGTGAACTCAGTAAATCCAGATTAGAATGTAAGCATAAAATCGTGGAAAGTGTCTTGAAATCTAGGTTGCACAATGTTACTAAAGAGGATGTGTTCTCCATTCAAAGACAGATTCACCTTTTTTTCTCCTCCTTTAAACCATGCAACAGTCTTCAGGTCAAATTTTGTTCTTTTGTTCTTCAGCTTTTGTTCTCCATACAAGGTTTAGGTGTTAGCATTAGCATTATTACCCAGGAAACCTAGATCTAGCTTCATGCTTTACCTGTGGTATGTGATTTCCATTCCTTTTGTCTAAGCGATGGCCTCTGAAGGAATTGTAACCCGTCCTGGAAGAGAGAAGGGAAGCCTGAAACATTTTATGCAGAAGTACAGTTATATCCCTACTAGATCCCTAGTGAATAAAAAGCTGTTTGTATAGCATACACTAAATTTATACCTATAACATGATATCTCAAAAAAATTGAATAATATACATAATCAGCTTTTCTTTCTTTTCTTTCATTCTGATAAAGCTATATGTATCTTACAAATTTTAAACATGTTTTGCTAATTAGTTAGGACTCTAATTATTTTTTAGACTGCCATGGTATAATTTTGTAAGTGCTATCAAGTTTAAAGTTGGTGTGATAAATTTATCCTCTCTGCTAGTAAGAAATGCACAAAGCCTTCCATAATTTTATGTTGTCATATGGTTGGAGACTGTTCATCTGATCTGATACATTAAAAGTTCAGCATTTTCAATTAATCCAATTCTGGAAATCATTATTTACCCTAATCCAGCGCATTGCACTAATCGGTACAAGTTTGGTAAATGAAAGTATCTTGTTTTGTCTGTAATCAGATTTTCTTGCTGATACTATATGCAGGTATAGTTTTAATTCACTACTGATAGTTTAAAACTCTATATAGTGTTTTCTTTTTATTGGTGTGAATCCATGTGGGTGGATTTCCAAAAATGCACAGAAAGAGAGTTAAGTTTATGCAATATCTCCCTCTATAACACTACGTGGAAGTTTCTGTCTTGGAACCCTGTTTTCCTAGCACACTGCCCAGAATTGTCTTAACTGTGGACATTGCATAATTATTATTTTTGCTGCCTCATTTTGTCCAGGAGAGAACTAAAGCATGTGTTTAAAGATACTCACTTTCAAAAGACTGTATTGATGGGATTTCAGCTTAGGTTCCTTTGCCCAACGTGGTCTTCTAATACTATTCTAGAAAGATTTCTGTTCTCAGATACCTCCTCACGCTACAGCCCAGGGCATGCAAAATACATTCCAAGTTCTATGTTATAAAAATCTACTGTGATAGGATCTACATAGCCTTCATGTTATTTTGGATATTCTCTACTAAAAAGATCACTGGTTAGCTGATACAGAATAGTAATGTCTTAGGCCAGCACACAGGGCCCACAGAAGAAGCAAGCCAAATTGTGTCACCTGTACTGAGGCCAATCCATGTGTTGATCTTTGGTCCAGAAAATGTTCACTGGGCTTCAAACCCAGTGGGATTTATGCATTGTGAGTTAGCACCAAAGATGACAAGCATAGAGTTGGGGTGTTTTTGTGTGGTTTTTTGTTTTGTTTTGTTTTGTTTTGGGTTTTTTGTTTGTGTTTTTTGTTGGTTTGTTTGTTTTGAGTTCCACAGCATGCAAGCATGCAAGTACATTTTTCTTCAAAGCCTCTTGGATGAGATGCTCTGAAATACTACCGATGGAGAAATTCCTGACTCTGTTGGAACCACAACTTGATCACAATCATTTAAAAAATATGAGACTTAAAATCTTTTTAGTTGTGGATTTTTCAGTCAATGTTTCTGTCTTATTCCTTAAACATGCATGCAATAGTTTTCTCCCTAAGCTGGAGTTGCATCCATGTAAGTACCATATGAGTTTTCTTCTGAGAGTTTCAATATTTTTGCTTACTTAAATTAAGGACTTCTGGTTTGAAAGAGATATTTGATATTTATTAAATTAGTACGTTTGTAATATATACAAGGATGCAAATATAATGTTAACTCATGCTTCAGGAAGGCATATGTAGGAGTCCCCTCCTCTAAACATGTGCTGATCGCTAAACATATTTGTCATTTTGTGTAGCTTCCTGAAAGACATAACATTAAGAGTAATTCTGAAGTTATATACTTCAAAAGTTTGTGTAACCTAACATTATAGATAGTCAGAAGTGTTTACAGGAAGGGTCACATTTGCATTATGTAAATTGAGGTGTTTACATCCAGCTGCAGAAGTATGTCTTTGTTATAGTGTCACCACTGGTAAAGCGAGTTTAAGAGGCTTCTGGTCATTTCTTTGGTCCAATTTATCACATGCTGAATTGAACTGGTACAGTCCAGTGATCTCTACTGTCCTGTGATCTCTATCAGATTGTTTGTTTAAACCCAGAGAATTGTAAATCTGCAATTCTACAAAGAATTACACTGGTCTAACTCAGTGAATGGTGGATTGCAAGGTTAGAGGAGGACTGAATGGCCAAGATAGGGTAGATGGGAATATTTTGAACTGGCTGTTCCACTGTGAAATACCTGTTTGGAACCACACCTTGCTATTAAGTATTTTGAAGTCAACAAGGAGGGAGGGACATAGAAGTATAGTCTCATGACAGAGGTAGAAGAGATGCCAAAGGTAACAGCTATGGAAATAGACTCCATTAGTGTAGGAGATGGGTTGAGATACAAGGCAATCAAATCTGATTGTCAGAACTGATTGTTGCAGGAAGGTTGTCAAGATAAATTTTAGTTAAGGCAAGCCTCAATGATGGAGCTTGTCTAAAATCTAGAATGAATGTAAATAATCTTGGAATTTGCTTTAGTGAAGTGAAAAATAGTCAAAAGAAGTCCAGACAATACTTTGAAGTAATTTATTTGTAAGTTTGTTGTGACAGTTCCAGGGACTACCAAAATCTGTGCATTGAATTCTCCCGGGAAAGAGAAGCCTGAAGCCAGGTTACTGATTCAATCTCAGTGTCAAACACCTCATCACAAGGCTGGGTTTTCCCAAGACTGAGTCCCCTCTTGCTGTGTTAGGAGGATGGCTGGGAAGATGGCATCACAAGATAACTAATTATAAAGTTTTACTCAGTGCCTCTGTGATGTGTAACAGGACAGTGGACAGAAAATGTGAGACTCAAGAGTTCCTCAGATTACAATGATATGTGAAATGCATGAAGATTTTCTTTAAAGCAAGATGAATTACATTTTCCAGACTGAGCTTAGTCATGAATAGTGTTGGTTACTAGGAAAATATGCACTGCAGAAACAAAACCAAAAAACCACTGTGAATTCCACTGCAAAAAGTTGTCTTACAGGCTGGTTGTTTGTTTCTCTTTTAGAACAAAAAACTGCAAAACAAACAAAGAAGCAAGAAAAACATCCCACGGGATTATAGTGAATGGGACAAGTATGTTAAATCCTTTATATTTAAATTTTTAATAAATCTTATTTATTTGTTGAACTAGGGAACATAATTGAGGTATTTTACAGAAACATGTATTAAGGTCAGCATTTCAGGGAACTGATGAAATTTTGGTTTTCCTTAAATATTCTGTTAAAATGCAAATGATGCATTGTGTGGCTAACAGCTGAGAACAAGTTAGTCTATACTTTTGTACAAGCTGTGTGAAATACCACAAGTCAGCAGAAAAATATATAAAAATTTATCACTTAATTGATGAAATATTTGAAAGCAGTTCAAGGGTTATTTAACATGGACTTATAAATTTGGTCTTCTCTGTATCTAAAGCCACAGTTCTAAATTGAAAACAAAACTGATGAATAATTACTCCTGCACTGAACCCCCCTAACCTCAAAGAAGGAGCCCTAGGCAGGTGCGTCAGTTTACTCAGATGCAATTACACATAATAGAGGTTTAGACGATCTATTTTTAGAATGGATGAAGCCCTGATACAAAGACACTCTGCATCATGTAATGGTGGCATATTGCCCTCCCAAGTTATGTGACAGGTTGATGCCCAAATTGTTGAACACAGAAAGGGAAAAACATATACTTCTCTATTTTACATGGTGGCAGCTTTTCTATAGTACCTGAAATGTGGAATATGATGTTGTAGAATCAGAGTGAGGAGGCACAAGTTTCCAGTGCAGTAGATGGGGAGCTAAATCCAGACATTGTGGGATTTGGGTAATGAAACTATACCCCAAAGCCTCTACAAAACCCCCGTTGTGCATAAGTTTTGCGTATCAGTTATTTTCATGCATGTATCTTTCAGAAATTGGTGCCTTCCTGCTCAAATGTGGACAAAGAAAATAGGTTATAAAAATAATTTCTGCAACAATTTATTCTTTCGTTTATTCTTTACTCTTGCTACTGAATCTTTCCAAAGTAATCATGTGCAGTTGTTTACCCTTTTATGTGCACAATCTTTAAGAGCTTTAGCATGCTTATAATAATACAGTTTGTGCATTTTCTCATAGAGTGTATTTTTTTTGGATTATGAGTATGCTGAAACAGAAGTTGTTTGAAAGACATTTTCCAATTAAAAGCATATCATGGTTTTAAAACATTTTGAGGATAGGCACTTTCTGAACAAAATATTTTGCTTCTTATTTTAAAAACATTTATTTGAAATGTGGTTAATTTGTAATAAATAGGTAAAAGTAAGCTAGCAAAAGATCAGACTCAAAATGAAGAACAATAAGCCTTATGGGAAAAGGTTTTGAATTAGATATATTTTCAATATAGTATCTCAATTTCAGAAAGAAATTATTCATATTGTCAAGATTATTGTGAAAAGAAAAGGCTATTTTTTTAATATATAAATTGCTTTGAAGCTGTTCCTTAGTTATTTTGGCAAAGGTTGATAGAGATCTTTGATAGGGCTAGGATTGAGCCTGATGCTGCTGTTTCATAAATTTTACCTGTCTTTTTTTGGGGGGAGATAGTGAGGAGGTGAGGCAGAGATTTTCCTTGGTCACCAATAATTGAATACAGCCTGTATGTCTTTTCCTTTGGTTTATAATGGGAATACAGTATACCTTTCTATCAGTTGAGGAGCCTTGCTATGCAGCATTATTGAATTTGTCATGTTTATTAATTAAAGGTTTGATGTGGAAAAGGAATGTTCTAAAATTGATGAAGACTGTGAAGAAAGTAACTCAAAAGCAAGATTCTTCAGTAGGCCAAGTCTACCTATAATTGAAAAGAAAATTGACACAACTGGTAATGTCTTAGAAACATAATTTATCTTTCGTTGTAATACTGTGTTGTAGAGTATGAATACAAATTGAAGAAGCGTATCATGAAGTTATAGTGCCTTTATTTTTCAGCCCCTAGAGAAGCTAAAAGTTGTTAGATCATCAACTGAGCTTGAATCCATGTTTGAAAAAAATCTAGTCTTGCTTAATAAACAGTAAGAATATTTATATTATGTTTAGTTGAGAGCACCAGGTAAATAAGTAAAGCATACATCTTGTATTATAAATGAATGGTAGAGGTTATCCAACTGGTTTTTTCTTGCACTCTGAATTGTATGCCTATCAGAAGAATTTAGTGTTTTATTACAGAAAATAAAATACAAGTTTGTCTTTTAGTAAGCCATGTGCTTTTAAAAAAATGCAGACTGTGACATTCAGAATATTTTATCTGACTGTTTTGATTACATCTGTGCAAGTTGCTAGTTCTTGTGCAAAAATATTCTTTGCTAGGAATGACAAAGAGAGAGAAAATTTTTATTGCTACTCGTGAAAAAGAAAAGGGCAATGAAGCCTTTGCCATTGGTGATTATGTGGAAGCAGTGACATATTATACTCGGTGAGTAAATACTATTGTGTTCTTTTATTTTAATGACTGTTACTTGTGAATGTTGTTTTTAGATCAATGTAATTGAAGCAACTTCTTGCTGAAGCAACTAGTGACTAGTGACTAGATTATTTTCAAAAGGGCAAAAAGATTTGACAGAAGAATATTTAAAGCACTGATGCATCCTGATAATAATTTTTATCTGGAAGAAAAGGGGCTAGATAGTGATGGAATGCAATCTGCAGGTGTCACAAACTTCTTCAGATTTTTCAAACCATTGAGGTTCAAGGGCATGTTTACAAAAATAAAAGGATAAGCAGAGTGTTGAAAAACTAAATTAATTACAAATGTAATTTAACTCTGTGCTTTGAAATGGTAAGGATTTAAAAAACCCCAGAAATCAGAAGTGTAAAAGCTATTATTTAGAAATTTAGAGTTCCTGGGAATCTTGGGGTATTAATTGCCAGTGTAAACTGAGGGTAATGATATGACACTAGTGTGAGATGAGATGTGAAGATAATTCATGGGCTATGATATTATAGTGGGATAACCTTGGAAAAAAGTTTGAGAATGGTAATGCATTTGTGGTCTGTGCAGACAAGTATGGAGAAAATAATGAATAGAAGTAGTGTGGAACAGCAAGAAAACAAATATTTAACAGATGCATGTTTAGGAAGTATCATTCATATTGTCACCAAAGGAGGCAGGGTTTTGTAGAACAGCTTATGACAATTTATGTGGAGGTTGCTGATATATATAGATAGATATGTATATATGTGGGTGTGTGTGCACACTTGTAATGATATTCATAGAGCACAAGCTGCTTAACTGAGGCATTTGAGATGTGTGATTTCTTTTTTTTTTTTTTGTTCTTGCGGGCTTAAGATCTTTTTTGTTTGGGTTTTTTTTACACAAAGATAAAAAGTCTATAGCTGTATTTCATGTACAGTAAATGAAATGCAAATACATAATATAAAAATAGTAAAAATGTCTGCTTTTGGAACATAAATAAGGTACCAATTACTAAGGATAGGCAGAATCCTTTGTAATGGAGAGTTTTTCCATATTTGACCCCCATGGGGCATTGTGTGCCTCCTGAAATGTATGATATTGACACCATGCTGTTCTAACTGGTCACTTTTCTAATCCTATCTGAAATCTCCTGTTTTCTTACAGTTACAAATATTTAAGTAAAATATTTTGGAGTGAATTGTTAATAATCTGAAGGGGTTATCTATATATTGCTAAAATGGAAAACGTAAAGCCTGACCTCTTATTCTTACCCATTGGCTTTCTTGACTGGCTTGTCAGATTCTTGCCTGTTCAAGACAAATCTTCACACATTTAATCACTGCTTAGGCTAGAATGCATCTCCTCTTCTTCTTCACCCTCTTAGTCTTTCTAAAGAGCATGCACAGCATGCACAACATGCACATCGTATCTGTTATCCCACTGGGATCATAGCTGCATAGACCTTTTATCCTTTTTTTGTTTCGCATGTGTTGTGCATTTGTGGCCAAGCACTTGAGATTGTTCTTAACCATGTTTTTTTCGCAAGGGAAGTGTGAGTCTATTGCAGTGTGCTGTCCCCCAGGCACTTCCATTGCTCCTCTTTCCAGTTTAGGATTGTCCTTGCTACATTAGCATGGTTGATGGCAAAGATTCCCTTGCACCATTTTGCTGTGTGCATCCTAGCTGTCCTTATTCCTCAAAGATGATCTGGTTGTTACAGAAGCTAAAGCCAATACCAGCCAGACATTGACCTGGACAGTTCATCCACTGCTGAGTCTTTCCATTTTTCAAGCAAAATCAAGGAGAATCCCATGTGTTCCCCCCGCCTCCCCCCTCATGATCATCACCATAACTCCCAGAGTTGTATAATTAGTCTTCATACTCTCAAAGGTTTCATTTGGCAGTTTTGTTGGAGTTTACATGGATGGTAGGAAGAGGTAGTAGTCTAAGTGACAGATGAGCCACAGCATCTTTTCTGCAACATCTCAGGTCTCAGCCCTGGCAAGCAACAGGCCTCTGAGGACAGTAAATCTAGTTAGTGGATGGTTGCCTGTGGTCTCACAGGAAGAAGTTTCTAACCACTACTGTGGCTAGAATACAAGTATTAATATTGCTATAACACTGTTTTCAGCTTCCAGTAGTGAAGTGTTTCTAGATACAGGTTTTCTAACTAGGAGTCTAACATGGTCAATATTCCCTTTCTTTTAGGAGTATATCAGTAATACCGACTGCAGCAGTGTATAATAACAGAGCTCAAGCAGAAATCAAACTTCAGGACTGGGACAGTGCTTTGCAGGATTGTGAGAAGGTACTAGATATGGAACCTGGCAACATAAAAGGTAAAGTAGAAAATAAAATTGCTCTTCAATGTATTATTTTACTTCCAGCAAATAAAATGGTACATGTAGTTAGTTGACTTAACTGAGCTTTAGATCAGGTCTAAGTACAAATAAGGAAACAGTGTAGCTCCCCAAAGCAATTTTAATAGCTCTTTGGGGGTTAGCGAAGTTTTATGCAGTTCATCCTGTTGATCTGTAATGGGAATTCCTACATGGCAGCACGTTTTTCATAAGATAACTATAAGCCCTCTTGTATTCTTGCAGTACAGTGTTTCCATAATACCCACACTGAATTACAAATTAATTGAAAGTGACATGAAAACCATCGAAGTTCTTGATTTATTCCTTTCTGAAGTCAAGGACTTGAATGTAGCTCACTGTACTTGCATGGGTGGAGGGGGGAAATTTGAAAACTATGAAAAGGTGCTTCACAATTCATGACTGCTGTCTCAAAAGACATAATGTGAAATTGCATCATTAAAAATTAGTAAGTGAACAGTTATTACTAATACAGAAGTGAAGAATTTTAAAAACTGCATAGCTACATTTTATATGTCTAGAAAAAATGGTGTACTTTTATTCACTTTATACTTTAAATACATAAATAATACACTTTGTTCTTTTGTAGCTTTGATGCGTCGTGCCACTGTGCACAGTAATCTGCAGAATTACCAGACAGCTATAGGGGATCTGAATAAAGTGTTGTCTGTGGAACCAGAAAACTCTATAGCTAAGGTAAAGATCAGTGAGTTGAATATGGCTAGAAAGAGATTATATGCAGTTGTAGCGTAAATTGAGTACAGTTTATGTTGTTTGATTTAACTTGAGTTTTGAGGACATACTCAAGCTGCTGTGCCATTGATCAGTTTCCCAAGACCACATGTAGTAGAAGTTTGGTACTTGAATGTGGCCAGATCTTCTGTTCAGGACTTAATTGCAAGGAAAAGTCTTCTCTATTAATGTAATTTAGGTGCCTAAAATTTTTTCTGCTGAACATTCGTACAGTATTAGTGTTTTAGCTGATCAAAGCTTTTTGGAAATTTCTCTTTAAAAGATCCATTGGGGTAGGTGCATTTAAGTTTGACACATAATGAAAAGAAAAATTCAACAGAGATGCCAAGCTTTTGTTGTTGTAGTGGTGAAGTTAACGCTAAAGGAGAGGAACTGGTTTCTGTCCTTGCTTCAGCATGGTGTTACAAATCCTCATTTCTTATCTCCAGGGTAGAATGAAAAACCTTTCATGCCTTCTGGTAAATCTGGACCCTTGATAACCAATTTTGGATCAAAGAAAGCCAGATGCTTTTTTTGAAAATCAAGGTCAGGACGTGGTCCTTGTACTAGTATTACTTCTGTTTAGGAGAGGATTGGTTTGTGTCCTTTCATTGGTATCTTAGGGGTGTTTTGCAGGTTAGAACAGTCCTTGCATTTGGACTCTACATGTCCTGCAAATCTTCAGTACTGGGCAGTTTTGATAGTAAACTGCTATATGTTAATTATGCGTCCATCATACTACTACCCTCCCATTTTTTTTTACATATGACTTGTGGATGCTGTGCAATTGTCTCACCCTGTGAAATCTGCCCAGCTCTTGTTGGTGGCATACTGTAAGCTGCTAGCAGCTCGCTGATCACTGCTTCTTTCCATGGAGTTGTTTGATCAACACTATTGCTTGAACCAGTGAAAGTGGTGCAAGCCTCTTGTATCAAATTCACATACAGCATTTATCCCTTCTAGCCTGTTCCTAGAGGTAAGTTCCTGTCCAGAATAGTTCCTAAGTTTCACATCAGCCAAGGAATTACAATGTCTCTAGATCTGAATTTTGAAAGAGATTTTGGTCTTCTTTTTTTCTGTTTATAAGACTGATTCTCTAAATAGCTTGTGAGTCTGTGATGACAAAATCCACAATAATTGTGAAAAGATGTATCAAATAGGCTGTGCTGAGACTTCTGTGCTGAGATACCATAGACTCATTTTGAGTACACTCTTCTATTAGTTGTTTTGCTGAGAAGTGCTTTTGTAGCTGAAAGCAGATGTCTGTACTTTGCCTGTATCCATGCCAGCTATTATGCCTTGGCTGGCACATCTAGAAATGACAAGTGCTTGGCAGGGCATTTTTTCAAGTTTCTCATTGCTTGGAACATCCTCAAAACCCTCTTGTGCTAAATATGAATGTATGGAACATATGCAGAGTGCATGTTTATATCCAGAATCACCAATATAAAAGTGAATTGGTTGTCAGTAACTGGAATTCTTCAAGGTACTTTGTCCTTGTGAATCTTTGCTTGATCCCATTCATATCTTTATCTTGAGACAGGAAGTACTGAGATGGCACTTCCTTGCACAGCACTGAGTTATGTTTAGCACATAATGTTGGGTGTGTCTTACTCTGCTCTGACAGTCTAAAGTGGTTAAGTGGTTTCTAGGTCACAGTGATAGTCCTGGGTTAACTGTTGGACTTTGTCTTAAAGGTCTCTTCCAATCTTGATGATTCTAAGTGCAGTTAAAGGAGGTTTTTTGGGTAATGGAAAAATGTTATGGAATGAGAAGCTGTTTGATCATCTAATTGCAGCTCTTAAAAAAGGAGCAAACCTTATTATTCAACAGTGTCCCTCTGCTACACTGTTAAGAGACTGTTGTCTCTTGGTTCTAGTTCTCTCAGTTACATTTCTCGATCAGATGTCCGTAGGACATCAGATTCTCGATAGCATAAATTTTGATTTTGATTTTAGGCTTTTTTGGAGATTCTCTAGAGAACCTGTTTCCCATGTCTCTTCTTAGTAGATCATGCCAGATCTCACAATCGTAAATCTATTTTTTTCCTTTCAATTTAATTTTTTTTTTTTTTTGCTTAAGCAATGCATTCAAGAAAAGTATTTATTTGTGTGGTATCTTCACACAAAGATGTGAAGATATCTTGTGTCTATCTCTTGTGAGAGAGACAGAAATTGACCACTAATCTTGGTTTGATGCTGACTCTTGGAAAATTCACATTTATTTACCCTCTTTTTATATTGGCACTTATCTTGATAGTTCTTCAGAATCTTATATGGATTATTTAATGGAATGTATTTGCTGTATATAAATTGTAATTTATATACATAATAAAAACGGCTTCTGCTATTGCTCTTTTTTTCCTCTGTTGTAGAAAAGTCTGCTCGAGATTGAAGAGAAACTGAAAGGTTTAAAACATGGATCTGAGCCTCAAGGCAAAGGAAAAAGAATACTTATTCAAGAGCTAGAGGATTCAGAAAGTAGTGAAGAGAGAGCGGAAAATACAGAAGAATGTGAAAGACATGGTGGAGATAAAAGTAATGTCATATAATTTCCTATTTTATTTTAACTTGAGGAAAAAATTGTTGTCTTTGAGATTGTAATGTTAATTCACACAATTCATCCATATTTTCTTGCAAAGAATTCTGCCTGTTTGAAGATTTAAATTACATTGACTACTTAAAGTAGATCTGAGGGTGAAACCTAGAATCCAGTTTTATTACACATCTTTGTAATTCCTTCTAGAACAGGCATAACAGAGATAAATGGGAAACGTTGCTATAAATCACTTACTTCCCTGTGCCCTGTGTAATTTTACACCTGTCCTTTGATGTGGACCCAGTTAAAAATTTCTTCTGGTGCTAGAGAACATTTTGTGTTCCTGAGATCTTTCTCTCACACAGCTTTCCTGCCTTCCTATCAGCACATTTTTCTTCTGCATTTTTCTTCCCTGCTTGCACCAAAAAGTGTAAAAATAATCAAGTGTAATTTGTCAACATTTGTAATTTTTGTTGTTGTTTGTTTTGGAAACTATCATTCTTTTGTTTTTTTTTATTGTAAGAGATCATCTCTGTGCTCTGAGAGTTTATGTTAGAGGTAAACAATGTGTAATTCTTGTACTGGATGTAGTTTACAAGCAGTTGAAGTGTGTTTCCCATTCCTGGATTAGTGTGTGGCTAATTCAAGGCTGCTGAGATGAAGCCACTGGCATAATCAGAATCCATGGCTTGCAGGAGGAAGTGAGGCAGCAGGGGCTGTGAAGGCTTGCATTGGAAGGTTGCTTTTAGATTCAACTGCATGTCTGGGCTCCAGCCTTCGACAGAGTAGCATCCCTAGGTTAATTTCAGCCTTCTCCTTTCTGTTGGTTCTGTCAGTTCTTTAAGGTATCGTGGCATGACAGCTGTGATTTTTATGTTTTCCTTGTTTTATCTTGAAATTAAGTCATTCTGTGAGTTTTCCAGCTTAGTTGTGAACGTTGGACTTTACATGTGTGATATAATAATGCATTATTTGCACACAAGATTAGGAAAAATACGTTTTTCCAAATCCATTGTTGTCCACCAAATCTCCTTAGCTAAAACCTTGGAAAAAAAGAGTGCAACGTGTTCCTAGCCTTAAATATCAGCTAATTTGGGGTTGTTTTCTATTGTGAGCATTCAGATGACTATGTACCTTCTAGCTCCATAGGATGACTTCCCTTCTGTTGATGAAAGGTTAGGCTTTTAAACATAGGGAAGATTGTCAACTGACACCAATGGCATCTGTGTTCCTGTGATATACATAACTATTTCTGAGATTTAAGTGGCAAGCATTTTCATAGATTACTCAGCATTTTCTTGTACAACTGGAAACAAATATTAATTCAATTCAGGTAATGAATTAAAATGTTCTTTGAACCTAACAGCAATAAGTTAGACTAAACATCTTATGTCTTCTATATACATCTAGTCCTGTAGTCATAGGCAGTCCAGTATTCCATGTAGTCCAGTCATGTAGTCACATTTATTTCTCATTCTAGTTGGTAAACCTAATGCATTCCTACTAAACCTACAATTTAGAGATTGGAAAAAAAATCAAAATACTTTTTTGTTTTCTTTAGCTCTGAAGAGTTGAGTTTTCCTTAAGAAAAGTTCAGAAGTGTTGGTATTTTTTTTAGTCCAGAATACTGCTTTCATGAATACATTTCTCTGTAGACACCAATACAGGAACATGGTTTATAAACACTGAAACTAAAAGACAATGAGAATTACATTTGAGAAGTATATCTGTACAATGTTGTGCATGCTGTTTACTCAGACCTGAAATATTTAACCAATTAGCACTACCCAGCAGCTAAACCAGGTAACTATCAGTATTCCTATAGTCTTGGGGACTCCAGACTCCAAATGCTATAAATGTTTCCTGTTCAATCTGGGACTGGTTCCGTGCACTTCACCTTTAGGAAATTTCCTCCTGTATTCAGGAAGTGATGTTCACATTAGTGACATTCACATCACAAATTATGTGCCTGCCTTGCTTTTTCTTTGTCTCTAGAAGTTGGGATGCTCTTTGAGGGTGTTTCTATGTTTTCTAAAAGCTTGCTCTATCACCTGTTTGTCTGTGACATTTAAATTTTTTTTCTCTTTTGGTGTGTGTAAAATGAAAGTATTTTAGCATGTATTTTAAGGAAGTTGTTCATGCACTGCTGTCTTCATTCATCTGCCCAGCAAGCCTTTTATCACCATTCTCCCTGGAAAATAGACTTTAAACCTTTTTTGCATATTTGGCACTACCAATTGGATGGGTGGTTGGATGTCTCAAATATAAATAATTTAAGTTTTACAAAAATATCTGAGGGGTGGTAGGTTTGGCCTATCATTGTTTGCACTGTGGAGTATGAACTTACTATTAAACATGGTATTTCAAAACAGGGACCACAGCTAGGTGGAGGTTGGAGCTTTCTTCTCTTAGGCACTAGAGGATCTATTGTTTCTACAAAATGTATGCTTTCCCATCCTGTTCAGTTTTATTTCAGTAATGTTTTGTGTGTTTAAAAAAAATTATTTCTTTCATTTGGAACCATCTGGAGTTCATCCATATTGAGTCAGCTTCAGATGTTTTGTTAAAGTCAATAGGAAGTCTGACTCCAATATATGAAAAAATTCTGCTGGACAGATAAATACTTCAAATTAAGGGAAAGGGTAGATAGCATCTTAATAGTACCAAAAGACAGAGTTGTCCTTCTGTGGCTGGTAGTATCAAGAGTCAGGCTCTGCAGAAATGTGTTTTTGAATACTGCAGTGGTAATCTGGTAGGAATTCAGCTGAATAAGGAGTATAGAGATGGTTTTATCTAATACCCTTATCCTATGATTTTTCCTAAATAAATTCGTCATAAATGAAAGTGAAAGTTGAATGATCACAAGTTGTTTTGTTAGATCACATGTTTTGACATGTTTAAATGAAATCTTCTTGAGAAGGATTTATAATTTTTATCCTGCCTGTTCTATGTTATATTTGAGGAGAGTTTTGAAGTGTATAACGCTACTGGTTTGTTAGCTTGTGATCTACTTTTAACATGCAAGCATTTTGATTGGGTCATGGAAAATCAAAGTGCCCGTGTTGTAATAGGCGGTATTTAAAGAGTTAATTTCAAGGTGCGCTCTGTACCATTCCGACACCTCAGGATGGGGGTTCCCCTGTGCCCAGCGAGGAGCAATGAGGTTTCACAGGAATCCCTTCTCAGTAACAATTGCAAGTTACTTTTAAGTAGGAATTTTTCTGTGTCCTTCAAAGTGTTTTCTGGGGCAGATAAGCCCTCCTAGCGTTAGGATGGCTGCAGACCTGGGTCGATGTCGCTGTGAGGCACCCCCCTGTCGCGGCAGGACGATAGTTCGCTCTGATGATGCGGCTCTAACGAGGTTCATTAACGCCCTTGCAGCCTCCGCCGCGCCAGCGGCAGCGCGGGCGGCAGCCGGGGAGCCCGCGATGGGCAACGCGCACAGAAAGTCCCACGGCAAAGGCGGCGGCAAGGCGCAGGACAGAGAGGCACACAAGAACAAGGAGTCCACTGAGAGCGGCGGAAAAAAGGGCGCGTCAGAGAAGAAATCAGGAAAGCATTTGTCAGACCATGAAGGTGAAGTTAATGGCTATGTACGCAGTGATGAGAAGAGTGAAAGCCCCGAAGCTGAGGAGATTTCCAGATCGCATAGAGAAGGGTCTCAGTCGGCTGGTGGTGGCAGTTCCACTTCACTTCCTCCTACTGCAGCAAAACTAAAAAGTGAGGGAAACGAGTTTTTTAAGAGCGGGCAGTTTGGAGAAGCTGTGCAGAGATACTCGGAAGCAATTGAATATGTCATTGGTCTAGGTGAGTGTTATACCTTATACTTAAATCTAGAAATGTTTAGATGATTCAAAGGAACTACAAGTGAACTAATTTAGCCTGCCGCTGGATTTTTGACAGGCGTTACTGTGCAGTAAATCTTGTCTCATTTCAGTAGACAGCAATTCACATGACAAAATATAGGATGATGAGTGAAAAAATGTTTTAGTTTTCTTGGGGTAGAGCTGTTGGCATTTATTTATGTTTGAATACTCACATATTCTAGGCGACATGATAAAGCTCTTTATGGCTTTGCAGTGTCAGCAAACTGCATCACTGCAGTGCAACTTGGAGTATGCAAATCTTTAATTCTTGAGTGTAATTTTAGTATTTGATTTTAATTGTAACTTCTTTTAGGAGAACAAAGTCCAGACGATTTAAGTATCTTGTACTCAAACAGAGCAGCATGTTACCTCAAAGAAGGGAAGTGCAGCGACTGCATTCAGGATTGTAACAGGTAAATTGAAACCTCCCATGTAGAGCAACAACATTCCTGGTGATGATTAAATAATTTTACTGATATATTGCTACTGCTGTTTGACTCAGAACAGTATCAATAAAATCTGTTTCACTGTCTAAATGCCAGATACATTTGTTTCTTATGTAAACAATCACATCGAAACTAGGAAAGGAATAACTTTTAACTTAAGGTCTTACTGTGTAAGGGCATTTTTAAAGCTTATTGTGTACACAGAAATACGTAGCAGGATTCGAATTTTTAATATAAAAGTATATAAAAGCACAATGTTCTGCAGTGAATTATATGTCAAAGCTTTGTTAAGCCAGGTACTTACCACAGTACTGAAATTGCTTTTGAGCACGTGTATGGTGTATGTGTGTGTGTTCTGTGTTTGGTTTGTTGTTTTGGCTTGGGGTTTTTTAATATATACTTGACATAGTTATAAACAGTAATTATAGCTCTTCAGAAATTGAGCTAAAATCCTTTCTGCTTATGTGGCTTTTAAGGATACAGGAGTTAGAGAAGATCAGATGCCTTCAATAACTTCCAAACGCTGTGTCCCACTAAATTATTACAGTATTTCTGATGGTTTGGGTTTTTTTAATGTTTTTCTAGATTGAGTTTGCTTACAGGCTTACGGTGCAATGGTGCAAAAAAGTACCTTAAAAGAATTAGAAATCATATTAATCAGTCAGCTGAATTTTTTGTAGCACAGAAGCCAGCTGTTAAAAAAGCCTTCCAAAACTAAAAACAAAATATGCATGTACCTTTGTAGTAACAAGACATTTAATGTACTGTATATATTCTGCCTGACAGGATAAGTTTTCTGAAAAAAAAGACTCATTAACAGTATTTTGTTAAAATAGATGCAGGACCACAGGCAGCTGGCCAAGGTGGTGTACTTAAGAGCCATCATTTTTCTGTTCAGTAAGTTTGAAGTATGTAAGACTTTAGCTGAAGTCAGTAATAAAAAGATTTTAGGTTTTGTATTCTTACCAGTTAGAAGCTTTTTTTCCCTTACTACTTAATGATAGTGTTCTTAATGTCATGCATATTTCCTGGATGCACAATGACCTATGATGCTTAGTGGTAGAAATAATATGGAGGTAGAAATAATTTAGGGACTGGGAAGCAGAACTGCAAACACATGTAAGTTAGGCAATGTCAAATAAATCTTCCATAGGCAACACAATATAATGGATGATCTACAACTAGGTTACTTGATATCAAAGTAGAAAATTATGTAGTACTAGCATTTGTGTTAACATTGGAGGTTTATCTTGTATTAAGTTTTAGCTGTTTAGGGCTTAGAAGTGTATTAAAAAACCCTGTGTTCTCAAAACTCTGATTTGGAGTACCTTTGATTCTTGTTATGGAATGGGAAAGAAGGGCCCCTATGCGCTAATGTTGATTTATTTAGGACTGTAGTGTGGTATGGTCCCTGTCTGTGTTACCTTTGCATCCTACCCTGGCAATGTGATTTTCCATTCCCATTGATGCTATTCTTCAAGCACAGTCGTCTTTTCCTGTGTTTGTTTATGGTTGTTTTTTTCCTTCATTCTTGGGGTTAAGAACCTGAAATTGTGTTAATATTCTTCTGAGTTACAGAATATCAAGCCTTTTTGCAGATGTTTTGTAGAGATTATGTTGTTGTGCATAGCTGTATTTTTTCAAATGCAGTCAGCAACATAAAGAGGAATTGAAAATGGAAAGTATTTATGACTTCAGATTGGAAGTGTTTAGTCTAGAAATCATAATTTCTTTAGCTTTAGGAGGAGTAATGGTGCAAAGCCAATTTACAGCAGAGAAGTCCAGCCTGCTGGGCATATAAACAGGAGCACAGCCAGTGGGTTGAAGGAAGTGAATATACCCTCATACTCAGCACTTGTTAGGCAACACTGGGATAGCTATGTTGGATTTCAGCCTCCTCAATACAAGAAGGACAGGGATCACTTGGAGTGAGTTCAGTGAAGTGTTACAGAGGTGATTTTGAGCTCTGGAGCACTGACTTGGAGAGGAGAGGCTGAGGGAGCTGAGTTTGTTCAGCTTAGAAGAGAGTAGCTTCCAGGGATCCTAACAGCAGCCTGCCAGCATCTATGAGCAGATTATCTGGAGGATGGATCCTGGCTCACTCGGGCAGTGAACTGCGGGAGGACAAAAGGCAACAGATGGAAATAGAACCACACAAGGTTTGGGACGGTATATTAGGAGAAACCTTCTCCCCATGAACAGTGCTTGGCGTTGCAACAGGTTGTGCAAAGATGCTGGGCAGAGATTCCCTTGGAGGTTTTCAAGGCCCAGCTGTATCAAGCCCCGAGCAACCTTGTCTGATCATGGACCTGACCCTACCTGTAACAGAAAGTTGGATCAGGGAGATCTCAGTCTGGGTTGCTCTATGATGTCATGAAATCAGATTGTCTAGACTCCTCTTAATTTCAGTATTTCAAAAGTTTATCTCTCTTTAGCAAGAATCATTGATTGAAAAAAAGTAGTCTTTGAGAAATAAAATAAAGCCTTTGTGGACTGCTTCATATTGCTGGGAAAGTGCATGGTATTGTGAAGGAGTTCTGATTGCATAATGTTGAGCTTCATGTTGACCAGGCAGACAATCAAAAGTGTAAACAGACGAAAGACAGGCAAAAACCTAAAGTCCAGAGAAAGGCAGGTGTATATTCATGTCCTACTGAATGGGGTTTTTAAATGCATACTTTCATTTAAGGAAGAAGAACTGAAAGTCATGTGAGCAAA
This sequence comes from Acanthornis magna, assembly GCA_036785705.1. NCBI lineage: Eukaryota > Metazoa > Chordata > Aves > Passeriformes > Acanthizidae > Acanthornis > Acanthornis magna. The sequence goes on along the minus strand of JAWUZG010000071.1, from coordinate 3,432,929 downwards.
AGCACCATATACTTGAAATCCTTGCAGATTTAGGCATGACTTAAGAAAAACAGCTTTTGCTTTTAAGGAGGTCCCATTACATTAATCATATCTTGATGAGAGCAGTTTTCCAGATTGAAGATAGGGCTTTGAGTAAGCTGTAGTAAAAGCACTAACAATTTCAAAACTGGGTGTAATTTAGAGTGTTTATATTAACCACTTAGACCCATTTTTCTTAGTTATTTTACTGTAAGTGCCATCTGAAATCACAAAGTTACATATAGTCGTGTATATTATAAAATAGTTTTATTATTATTATTATTTTGGTTACTGTTTTTCAGTCTTGCATTTTTCTTTCTGTTTTCTCCAGAGCTCTGGAGCTTCAGCCATTTTCCCTTAAGCCTCTTCTACGCCGGGCAATGGCAAATGAGTCAATGGAGCGGTATCGACAGGCATACATTGATTATAAAACAGTCCTACAAATAGACAGCAGCATCCAAGCAGCAAATGATAGTGCTAACAGGTAACTCCACTTAGAAATTTTCTGGTAACAGTCAAAATAGAAAAGTAGAATTCAAATGTGTTTGTTTTACATGCTCCCTCTATTCTGTACCCTCAGAGTTATCACACAACTAGTGCATTATAGCTAGAGGTTTGGCTGATCATTTAGTTGTTTTCCCATAATTTCAGTTTTCCTCTCCTAGCAGTAGGTCCCTTTTCTGTTTTTCAAAAGTGTAATCATTTAAATACTTCAAGGTTGGGGGTTTTTTTAATAGTGCTTCTATTTGTTCTCTCTCCTGACTTCTGTTTTATACTATATAAAGTAATACTTTAAGGTCCATGCCTTTTCTGTACATTCCAGTTTCCTTTTCATATTAACAGTCTTTCTGTGGCAGTTGGAGATTTATGTTAAGTGTAAATCCTTCTGTATGATGCAGCTGTGGAAATACTGAAGTAGCTGATACAGTGGTTGGCTACAAAGCTTAGAAGTGTAAAAAATAGAATTGAATATTATTTGCAAGTATTAATACTTTCAACATTAATTTTTGCTGCCAAGAGAGATATTTGAATTACTCTAATTATATTTTAATAATATAAAGTTAGTGCATACCTACTATGGTAATTGTGTTCTCATTAACGTAAAACACTTAAGTATATGAATGATAGGATTTTTACATTTCCTTTTTTTTTTTAATTAACAAAAAAAAAGAGTATATGTGAAAACAGAACAGCCAGTAATCACTGAGCAGGAATCCACATGCATGTGACTTTTACAATGGAATCTAGTACAGGTTTTTCCTTCTTAAGGCAGGACTATGAGCACTTGCATTATTCATTAAAAAGTCCATAATGTCTTTCTTTAAATTCTGCTTGTTTGATCAGAGGAAATTGTGACACTTTATCATCTTTTAGAAGTCCTATTTTTTTTTAATAACACAACAAATTGTTAGTGATCTCCTGTATCTGGTGGTAATAGTCCACCAATCCACTTGGATTGGTGGAATAACTGCTTTTTCTGGTACCTGTGTAATTATTACACTTTTTAAAAATCTCGTTGGCTTACCTTTTCTGCAGATACTCTTTTCATATTTCTCCTTGACTTGGAATTTGCTTAGTAATAAGCTTATTTCCTTTTTCCCCTTAACACTCTTCCTTTTCTCCTCTCTAGGCCTTCCTTATGTTTTTAGCTTCACTGCTCATTACTCTTTCCTCCCTGGCAGCCCATCACCTTATTTCAGCTGCTTCTTCCTTCTTCTCTTCTGCTGGTAATTCATTTTTGCTTGCAAATTATTAATTTCTAAACCATAGACCTCCTGCATAATTGAACTTTAACTATATATTTTAAAAAATATTTTATCATTTGTAAATTTGACTAAAACTGTTTACTAATGCTTTCATTTTAATTTCCAAAGTAACAGACCTTTCTAAAAATTTTTTTTTTTAAAATTACTGCTTTTTAATTTAAAGGTACAACCCCAAATATAATATTTGTTTTGGGGTTTTTTGTTTTTGTTTTGTTTTTTTTTTAATATTAGGAAGATCTGGTCTTAACAACCTTCTTTAATTGGAGGATTTATTTTTTTTTATTTTCAGTGGAAAGTTGGATAGTGAAGTTGACAGAAAGAACTCATCCTACTTGTGTCTGAGGATGGGTTTGATAAACCATGTTGGAGCTTGTCTCGGTGCTTACATAGCTAAGCAGACTTTCCAAAAACCTTAGAATCAATTGCATATTTTTAATACTCCTGTAAAAGACAAGAATTTTTAGTATCAAACCTTTACCTGATCATTTTGCAATCAAGAGGAAATAATTAAGCGTTTAGGTACATAATGCAAACAAGTATAAACAGTTATTTGGCTGTTTATCATGTTGATTAGATGATGTTGAATTGTGTCTTTCCTTGGTTCCTGAGGTGATATTTTTAGATAAACTGGAAGGACTGTCTCTTTTAATGCTGTGTGCCAAATAACTGAAAATTGCATTTCAAGCATGCTTTTAATTAGTGGCATTTTCCTAGCTTTGTGAACGTCAATGGATTTCCTATTTTGTGTATTTTAATTTCCTCTTGAGTGTTTCATTATTTGTTTTTCTCTGATAGAAGTACAAAAGCCCTAATGTGTGGGAATATATTTATGCATTTCCTCTTTCTAAATTGAAATTTCATTCCAGTTGTCTCAATTCCGTTAGTATCAGTGAGCAAATTGCAAGAAATAGCTTGGGTGCTGTTTTTACAAGGACCCATATGAGTACTGTACCGCAGAAAGTGATTTGTGATCAGCTCCAGAACTGGAGGATTGTTGGGTTGAGTCAGGGTGCTGTTGGTGGGAAATGAGTGTATTTGTCCCAGCTTTTTCATTAGACACCTGTGCTTTTTAAACTAATCATGGCACACAGATACGCATTTTTGCAAAAGACTGTTATTACTGTCATGATATTACTAGAAGTCAGTTGATCATCAGATAGTGCAGGATTCTTTCTGTGGATTTTAATGAACTAGAGTTTTTCCTCCAACTTTTTAATGATAAATGAAGAAACATTGATATGATTCTTCATTATGATAAATGAAGAAACAAATTAAACAGGAAGTCAAAAGGGCCCTGGTTTCCTGTGGAAATACCTAAATGCAATTAATTCACATGTTAATATGAAGTGTGTTGTTTTGTTGTCTAATAAAACAACCTGAGTAAGTCTTTGGGCTGTTCAATTTATGATGGTGTGCAACATCTTTTCATAGCAGTTGAGTTCAGGCTATCATAAGATTCTAAAGTTTTAGTAAAATTGGAGCAAAGTACTTGGACAAGCCACAGTGTTGGTATGTCCTGTAAAATACTTGGGAATGGTACAGGCAGAGGAGAGACCCTGCAAGGACATATGTAGTCAACAGTACATTAAAATAGTCTTTTTGATCGCTTAGAAAACAAATAAAGCAACTGCATTATACTATGGAATGTGATAGTCTGAGAATGAAGAAATCTACTTTCAAGTCAGAAATACATGTTTTTTATGCAGCACTGTGTAAGACATAAACTCACTCGTTATATAGCTTTACAAACAGACTTTTTAGTCTCTTATCATTCTTTAAAATATTTTGGTAATTTCTGTTTTACATAAAGGAGATTAGGACTGATGCTGCTCCTTGTATTAGTTTTTGATCAGTCCATAATAGAAGAAGAATATGGTCTTGAGTGCTCTGACTCTGTTGCTAAAGTATTATACTGATGCTTTTTTTTTTTAATAGCTGTTATTCAAATACTTGAACAAAAGTAAATTAAAAAAAACCTCCATTGGGTGATTTATATTCATTCTGTGTTGTTCTTCATGTCACTTTCAAGGTTCTTAATTTTTTTTTAATGTGTATTCATGTAGTATGTTTTTTACACCTGTGTTAGATGGAAATGCACCTGATATAAAAATTTTATTTGCTGTAGTATCAATGTGACTTGCTTTGCTAATCTATTCAGAATTTTCCTTTGTTAAAGTACGAATTAGACTTATTACCAGTTGAACTTGATTCTTAAGCCCATTTTGAGATTAGGAGATGTTTATCTCACTGTTACTCTCATAATTGATTATTTATTTAAAAATATTTAAAAAAACAAACAAAAAACCAAAACAAGCCAATCAACCAAAAAACACCCAACCTCCCCCAAAAACAACAAAACCCCCACAAACAAAAAAACCCCAAAAAACAAACAAAAAAACCCCCAAACAATCAAAAAACCCAAAAACCAAACAACCCCAAAACCCACTACAGAATTTCTAAAGGAACCATGAAATCTTTTATATGGCTTCACTTACTATGTCTACTTAGGTCTTTCTCCAAAAGAGAAGAGGCAGTGGGAAACTCCCACTTTAATGGGATTTGGATTGAACCTCTCATATATGGAAACAGTTGACATATATGGATGTAGATATATGTAGGTATATGTGTGTGTGTGTTGGTTTAAGAAAGACTAAACAGTTTTTATATATAATTAAAGTATTTTTAAATGGGGTTTGACTGATACATTTCTGACTATAAAACTATAAAATGCAACTTAATGCAGACCACTTTGTGGCCTGCATAGGTTTTTTTAGTTGTTGCGGAAGAGGTTTCATTCGACATCTGCAAGTTTAAGTACCACATTTTGCCTGAGAATATTGTCATCTACATTAAATACAAATAACACCTATGAACAGCTGAGAAGAGTACACAAAATAAATACATGGGGGGGGGGTTTGTTGTTTTTTGTTGGGGTTTTTTTTGTTATTTCTTTACTGGATGTGGTAGGCAGCATTTAGAGCTTAGTTGCAGAATCAGTCATTGGCTTAAATATTTACAAATCATGCTGAAGTCAGCTTGCCTTCTAAATGCCAGCATAACACTCTAAAAAGTGGAAAAAGTCTAAATCTTAAATGGATGCAATACTGTTGACGACTGTGACAATATTTTTTAAATTAGTCTTAAGGATAATGGTTCAGTTTTTTAAATTGGAACATTGCATTGTTTAATTTGATTGTAATTTATTAAAGTGTAAGTTAAATATATGAAAAGTCATGTTGGGATTGTTCTTTTTCAGAATAACAAAGACTTTAATAGATCAGGATGGTCCCAGTTGGAGGGAGAAGCTGCCACCAATTCCGGTTGTTCCAGTTGCTGCTCAACTACACAAGTGGGATGGAGGAAACCTCACTTCAGAGAATAAGCCAAATACTATAGAAATCAACAGAGAAGAACAATTGCAGATAAATTGTATGTATAGCTAATGCAAATCTATATTCAGAAAAAAAATCCTAATTAGAAAATGGAATATGTTTTAATAATCTTAAAGTAAGTGCTTTAGAAAATACTTACTAGAGACCTTTGTGAAAAGCTAAAGTAGATGACTGTCCTGCATGTGATGGAGTTTTACATGTTTTATGGAGCACAGTTACGGTAATTTTTTTAAACCAAGTGATGCAGTTTGCAGCATGTAATTTCTGAAGTTTTATAAAATCAACAGAAATACTCATTGGCAAAACATCAGGATTCCCAAAGCCCAGCTCCTGACCCTGCACAGGACACCTCAAATATCAAATTATGAGCCTGAGAGCATTGTCCAAATCCTTCTTGAGCTCTGTCAGCCGTGGTGCTGTAACCACTTCCCTGGGGAGCTGTTCCAGTGCCCAACCACCCTCTGGGTCAAAAAACTTTTTGTGGTACCCAACCTAAACCTCCCCTCGCTCAGCTTCCTTGAGTCCTGTCACTGGTCACAAGAGTGAAGAGATCGGTGCCTGTCCCTCTGCTTCCCCTCGTGAGGATGTTGAAGACCTCAGTGAGGTCTCCCCTCAGCCTCCTCCAGGCTGAACAGACCAAGTGACCTTAGCTGCTCCTTGTATGGCTTCTCCTCAATGCCCTTCACCATGCTCATGGCCCTCTGGATGCTCTCTAGTGGCTTCATGTCTTTCTTATGTTGCGGCACCCAAAACTGCCCTCAGGACTTGAGGTGAGGCTGCCCCAGTGCAGAGCAGAGTGGGACAATCCCCTCCCTTGCCCGGCTGGTGATGCTGTGCCTGATGCCCCCCAGGACAAAGTGTCAGTGGTTTCCCTGACTTCATCATACAGTTATAACACAGTTTTCCCCCAGAAAAACCACCACCTGAACAAACACCCAACTTTGGCAGGAGACATTTAGGAGACACCTTCCAAAGGTGTCTATACATAATCACTGAGTGCTGAACTCTAGGAAACTAACTTCCTTCCTGACTTCTTTTCCCTTCATTGCAGTTTTCATTTTTCTCCTTCAGTAAATAAGGTGAAGGAAGCTCTCTGATTCTGTTGTTACTGACGTTAAACATTAATTTTGCAAAGGCTTTAACCCTATGAATTCTTACTCAAGTATTAATAGGTTTCCCTTTGAGTTTATTTCAATATAAAGTAGTATTGAAGATAATCTCCCCTCGATTAACACAGGGGTGACTGTAGTTTGTAACTGGGCTGTTGGCCAAATACGTAACAGTGATGAGGTTATCTGTCTATAGCATTACTGCAATACTGAATGTCCTCCAAGTGCTTGGCAGGATTTTGATGCAAAACAGGTTTCACTCTATTTTAAACAGAGCAGGCTTTGGCTAGGCTTTGTTTTTAGAAATACTAAACAATGATTGTGTAACTGTTTTCTTTACTGAAGGCTGACTCTTAAGGCCTCTCTTGCATTGGTGAGACCTGACAGTGATAGCTGGTACTGAAAGCCTGCCAGCAATATGATCAGCCAGTAGTTAAACTTTACTGTTGGCTGACACTTCTATACAACAATTGTGTGATTTTCTTTGTGTTTTACAAGTTGAGTTATAATTTAGTTATGTGTTTCATGTAGTTTTTATTTCTCCAAGTCCACGTGTAGTTTTCAGAACTCAGTGAGTTTAATTATTGGTTAAAATTGTTGGTTATATACAGTGTTGAAAACCTGAAGCTTGCAAGGGGCTCGTATTCTTTAGCAGGGTGCAAAAAGTAGATTATTTCATTATGATTTACTTAGAGCTGTGTTGCTAATTACTGTTTGCTCACAACAGAGACATGAAGCTGCAGTTGGGATCAGTTTTTCACTGCAAACACAGCAAAAAACTGTAGCCTAACCCAAAAGCATATGCAGCAAATGATGTGGAATTAAGGAAAAGGCAGTTATGGAATAAAACAGTATTAATTTAAAAAAGTGTAGTTAGGTGTTTCCAGGTTTCTCACTGCATCTTTTATAAATAGTTATTACAGAATATTACTGATGTATCCCTGACTCCAACTGATGTGATTTATCATTGTCAGTTTAGCATAGTAATTGTGGTAATTGATTGCAAAGAGAATATTAGATGAAATTATGGCCACCTTGGTGTGATGGTGGAGATCTGGAAGGTCTTTAATCCTGCTGATTAAATCTCCACCAGTGTAAGTAAAAGCAGGATCTCAGTGGAGACAGCTAGGCCCTCTCTACCACACAGAGACTGAAAGCTTAGAGTTGTCTGTTGCATTCCCATTCTTTTCAGCAAAGTAGTTACTTTGGTGGCTGGGGAAGCATGTGCTGAGGCAGATGTAGACCTGGTAGTTTATGCCTTGGTTAGAGCACCAGGGAAGGCTGGGGACAGCAATGGCCCTGAGCAGACTGACAGAGATCCTCTAGTTGCCAGGCGTTAATCCTTAGTCTGCACAGATTATTCAGCTGCCCTTAATGAACTGACCTTATGTAACACTGTGATCTTCTGTGATGTAGGTGAGGAAGCTATGGAGAAGTTCAAGAGATTGAAAAATGAAGGGAATGATTTTGTAAAAGTGGGGGAATATGAAGAAGCTGCAAATAAATACAGTGAATGCATGAAGTTAAATACTGAGGAATGTACTGTCTACACTAACAGGTAAAGATCCAAAATCTAACGCTGCTTTGTGAGATAACAGTAGTTGTATTTTCTAACTGCAAATAGAGATTTTGCATCCCTTCACTCATTGTTGTGGAAAAGGGATTTTCCCCTACTTGATAAGTGTTTATAATACCAAAATGGATTTTTTGTAAAACATTTTTCAAGGGGAGCAAGTATTAATGTCACTGGTACATATTTTAAAATCTGCTATATAAATAGAGTAAGCAATTAAGAGTTGTAATTAGCATAGCATTTTGCAGCATTTTGAGAATACTGGTATGATTTAAATTAAAAGGTTAACATGCAGTAGCAGTATCTCAGGTACAAAGAGCAATAATTCAGAGAAAATGCACATTTTGAGAAAATAAAAGTAAGAACGCAGTCATACATCAGCATTATTTTAAAGGTTGACCTAATTCAGCAGTATAATTCTTTATGCTGTAATCTCATCAGCTTTTACAAACTAAGAAGGATTTGATTAACCAGTATTTGAATAGGAGAGTTCCAAGTAATAATTAGGTACAGAGAGCAGTGTTGTTTACTTAATCCAGAGCACTTTTTTACCCAGAATGTTGTATAAAAGCCATATTACATTAACCACTATACTATCATATTATAGTAACATAGGCTCTGCTTTTAAAATACGTGCATATCTGCTTAACTTCAAGCATTAGTCATACTTGAATTTTGACTTTTATTAAAGGAATTGGCCGTCTCTAAATCCATCCAGTGATATTCTTGATAGTTAATGGTTTTATGTACTTAAAAAAAAAAATCATTGAGACTGAATTGCATGAATTATTGTAATTAATATTTGCGAGTCAGATAATGTTGGCACTACAGCACTGTGGAATTTACTTATATTGCAGTATATTCTGTTTTTCTATGTTAGAGCTCTCTGTTACTTGAAACTGTATAAATATGAAGAGGCTAAGCAGGATTGTGATCATGTTCTTCAGATAGAAGATTCTAATATTAAAGCTTTTTATAGAAGAGCACTAGCGTACAAAGGATTACAGGTGAGGAAAAAGAACATGGCAGGTATTCTTAAGCACTTCTAAACTTGCTTATCCTCTTCAAAGGCAACGAGGTAGTTGCTGTCAGTGGGTGAATACAAAGTACTCTGTGATGATTTATTACTTTGTAGAGCATTAGACATACATAAAACATTACATAAATACTTTTGCTACATAAAAACCTGCATGTTGATGTAATAACTTGAGAAAATATAAATATTTTTAAAATAATATTGTAATAAATAAGGTTTGACTGGAGATTTGTTAAGCAAGAACAAATCTGTTCTGATATTCTAATATTCTGAGTATCCCAGTGTTTTATATGTCAAGGAGTTTACTGTAACTTTGCTGATGACAAATGGATTCTCTCCAAGTCTCTCTTCATCAGTCCAAACTAAAATCTCCAGCTGTCTTGGCATCTGCTCATGTTTAAGTGCCTGTCGTATTAAACCAAGGTTTTAATTATCATTGTTTTCTCTCTTTCTTCCTCAAATGCATTACAACCCTTTGTCAGTACTGTACTTTGTCACTCTGTGGCAGTGTCAGTACTCCACCTTTTCCTTTCCACCTGCATGGTGGTGGTGTCTCTACAGTGTTCATCTTACATACAGTTTTTAGAGTATCCTTTTACCTGATCATCATAAATGCAGACACATTGTTCATATCCATCCTGAATGTGCCTTCAAATCTCATGTTCCATCACTTGAACCATGTTGTTCCTTTTGTCCCTCCCTCTGGTGGTTCCCCATCTTCAGTGATGTTAAATTGGCCTCTACACACCGTAAGTCTCCCATAGCAATCTGCTCTACCCCTCAGCTCTTACCTGGTATTGAATTACCAACTTCTCACTTCTGTAGGCTCATGATGGCAGCTCTCATCATCTGCTTTGTATTAAATTTACAAGTGTCTTCAAACAAGCATCTGAAGTGATTTTTTCCATGTTGCAGGAGTGGACTGGAGGTCCACCAAGTTTCATCATTGTCCTTCAAATAGATGGACACTTACCTCAGACCTCCATTATGTTTGATGCCTTAAAAAGTTGCCTGATGGTGTCTCAGCTTACAAATCACCTGAGAACCTGTTTGTACTTAACAGCGTACCAGCCTATTCTCATCCCATGTTACAATTCCAAATGCACGTCCTAGGAACGTGATACATTTCTTCCTCTGTTGCAGTAGTTATGAAACTTTGAAAGTGTGAAAAGTCCTAATTTTGTGACATATTTTTTCTGTAACTGAGCTAGCTTAATCATCTCTAACCTTATGTTGTTGAACTTGATAAAAAGTCAGTATAAATATGAGTACATAGTGGTTCTACCAGTCAGAAAAAAAAGGTATGACACACTTGTGAAGAAGGTTGAGAATTGGAGAAATAACTTCTGATTATTTTGCATATCCTAGAAAAAAAATGCTATTTTTGTATTTTTGAAGACTGCCTGAAATACAGTGTTCATGAACTCCTTCACAACAGTCTGAGCTGGGGACTCCCAAAATATTTTGTTGTGATTGGATTTAATGCCTTCAGTATTGCTAATATCAGGGATGAAAGTGATAGGTAAAACCAGAGAATAACAAAAGTGATCTGAAGTTGACAAATGATTCTGTAATGAAAAATTTTATGAGCTGAAGGCATGTAGTTTGGCAAAGACCTACCTAGCTAAGATGGGTAGTGTTATTTGTATATGAATAGCCAGACATGTAGCCACCAAAGCTGCAGTGGAGTTTAATGTAGTAAATGAGGGTTTTTTCCCAGATTTACCAAGATGTAGTTAAGGGAAGATCAGGAGAAAATGTTTGTGAGATGCATTAGGCCTGTGGCATAGGGCATAGGACCCTGAACAGCATCGCCTGCAGCTGGTAGTCCACTCTCTTGCTTTGGGTACAGTCATCTTGTGTGATTTTGGTTGGGCAGTCTGGCAGGCTGCAGTTTTAAATTCAGTAGAGTTGGTTGCTGACCCTTGTTGCTGTTTTCAGAAATCTGTTCCAGAATCTCGTGTCTTTGTAGCTGTGAATCTTCACATCTGTAATTTAAATGGTTTAGCTTAATTAGTAGTGGATTTCTGATTAAAACAACCTGGCCCCTTTGTGCCTTCCTTTGTTAGGGGTACATAATTCTCTCTCACTCTTCCTTCATGACCTAGCAGGCTTCAGTTCACTACTGATGTCCTGCAGCCTCTCTGCACCTTGAATACCAGCCACCAGTCCAGTATGGAACAAAGTACTCTGTGTGCCAAAGAGTATGAGTGACTTGTATGGTAGTTCAGATTTCTTTTTCTAGTGATGTGCTTATGAGAAAAATATTTTTTCTACTTACAGAATTATCAAGCCAGCATTGATGATTTCAACAAGGTACTTCTAATAGACCCAAATGTTCTTGAAGCACAAAAGGAGTTAGAGGAGGTAACCGAACTGCTTCACCTTGACAGCAGTGCTGGAGCTGGCAGCTGGCAAAAACAAGGGAAGAAAATAACCATACAAGAGGTAGGATATCTGTTCATTTTTTAAAAGCAAACACAATAGAAAGCTACACTTTTGGAGAGATAATATTAAAGCTTTTGTTTTGCCCATCTTGAACTTACATTGTTGGGGGGATGGGGTTGTATTTTTTGCGTTATTTCGAGGGCATATTGGAGGATTTTTACATATGGCAAAGTAAAGCTTGGTCTGCTCTGAAGTGTATTCAGAACTACAGCAGAAAGGGAAGTAATTAATTTAGATGGCACTAAACTTAAGGATATGCTCCCTGTAAACAAAAGGTGCTTAAACTTTGAAATACATGCTTTACAGAATGCAGCTGTGAAATAGCATTTCTGCTTTTGAAGTCTCTGCTCCTTGGGCAGCCTCTGGAGCTGTACTGGCAGAGGTCTGTGGTCAGCAGATGTGCTGGCTGCTCCTGTGCTGATCCTAAAGCTATGGACCTGAAAAATGAAATCTTACCCTAAAGAGCAAGAGTAAAACATCTGTAGGACCTTACAAAAGTAACACAGGATGTAATGTTATGTACAGGATCAAAATGTTAGCTTTGCACAGTTCTGGGTAGAATTATGTGATGAAAAGATTTTCTCAGTCATCTGATATTTTTGGATTGTAGCTTTCTTGGTCATTGAAGAATTCTTTTTCCCCTTTTCTTTTAAAAATATATGGTTAAAATGCATAGTTACCAGTCTGTACAGTGATACTGTAATTTGATAACATAATTTCAGAATGGTGGTACAGTGGAAGCTGCAGTTACTAATACAGAAAAAAAAAAGTTCTTGAAGTACTTCAGATTGTCACGAGCTCATGGGATTTTATGTAACTGGCATAAGCTGGTATAGTGTTAGTTAAGCTCTGAGTTGTGACAAACAAAGGGACTTGGAAAGTGTTCAGAGGAGGTTTGGGAAGTGACCACATTGTTCAGAGACCAGCTAACTACATTAGTGGCACTGATTTTTCTATGGGTGATGCAGGAAGCATTTATGTTTACTGTCATAATTACAACTGCCCCTGTTGAGAGCCTCCTGTTTTACCTGCTGTAGTACAAGGTAGTTCCATGAAAACAGATTGCAAAGAAAATTAAAGAAAATTAGAAAAATAATTTATCATCATTATTCCATGTTAATCAAGCTATTATGCAGAAGACAGTCAAGGTTTCTCCCTTGATTCTAAGGATTGTTGAAAAATAGAATGAAATGTCTATAAACCAAATGCAGTATTTTCCAAAAATTATGAATCCCCTGCACTATGCAATACAGTATCTTCAGACTTTTCAAAATACTTGGCATTGAGAGACTCTGTTCAGTAAGCTTTAGTCAGGTTATACTAATTTCACAACTCTTGATGGCTTAAAATAGATTTTAGCAAACGTAGTTGGCCCCATAGTTAATTTTCTACTGACTCATGAAACTTGATAGAGGCTGCAGTGTCAGGAGAAGTGGATAGTGAGGCAGTTTATCCATGCTGAGCTTTCTCCTTCCACAGAAAGACTCCAAACAACAACCTGATATGGCTGCCATGTGCCTGTACTGCCCTGGAGGCACGGCAGAGAAATGAAACACGAGTGTTTGCTGCCTTGACTGCAGCTCTCCTTGCCTTCTTGAACTTCACATTTAATATAAGCTTAGAGTCTTCCTTTCTTCTACAGTCCTTTCTCCCGCTGCTGTGCAGGTGTGATTCCACAGTGCAGTGCCCAGTGCTGAAAGAAGAGTAGAATACACTCTTTTGACTATGATCCTTTAAAGGTGAATTAGAGAGCTCCTGTACCAGGGGGCAGTAGGACATGGAAGAACATGGGTGTCTTTCTTCTACAAGAGTAGAATGCCAGCTTTAATCCAGTGATATGATGGATATATGCAGTTTTTGAAGCTTCAAGTTACCTCTATGTCCACATTAAAGTGATCTGTTGCCACTTTCTTTGTGAAGGTGACTGAAGCTGATGAACAGGAAGACAGACAGTTTGCTACATCAGAAGATGTTGAGACTCATCATGTTCCTGCTAAGGAAGCTGTTCCAAAGCTTGTGCCACAGAAGTCCTCTGAGAAACTCCATGTTTCAGAACCATCCAATGCTTATGACTTCGGTCAGATTACAAATGCAGTGAATGCCAATAAGGATAAAGCTGCTTGTGCTGATCTTTTAACAATTACTGATCCAAAAAAATTGCCAGTGCTGTTAAGTAACAAACTTGAAGGAGAAATCCTTTTGATTTTTATCCAGTCATTGGAACATTATGTAGCTGGAAAAGATCCTGGCCTTGCATATCAACACCTTTTCTACTTGAGCAAAGCAGAAAGATTTAAGGTAAGAACTTAGATTGAATGTGTACTTAAATTGCACAGAAATCTAAAGGAAATTTACATCTCTTAAAAGGAAATGCACTGATTTTCGTATCTCTGTCATATACTATGATTTTCAGTCAACCTGTGCTAATTATAAAATAATTTGTTGGGGTTTCTTTTCAGGTGGTGGTGGCCCTTCTTAGCAAAAATGAAAAAGAAGAGGTGCAGAAACTGTTTGACTTACTTTCAGAAAGCCAGAGTGATCAGTACTCATTGGAAGATCTCGAGAGCCTTAAAAAGGTTTATGAAATATAGGAAGTTAAAGCTTATTGGCTGCATGCATATACTTCATATATAAGATGAATGAATGAACTCTGCAGACTTGCCTGGGTTCTAGTGGGTCTTTACCTTGACTGTGGAATTCTATTTTTTTTTACAACATATGCACATTTAAACTTGCTGCTCTTCTTTTCTTGTAGTTGTATACATCTCTAGAATTTAATGCCCATCTGTGTTCAGCAATAGAGTTCATTTGGAATACTGATTTTATTTAGACTGTTAATTATATACAGAAAAATCTATTTTACATTATATATATAATATTAAAAACCTTGATGGTACAATAGGTAAATACACTCGTAGTCATCACTGGTTACATCATTTTGTGAGTTCTGTGTTCTTGTGATAAAGAGTCTTCAAGATAAACGGGTCAGTTAGCAGTAACTTTGCTAAAATGAGTTTACGAAAAGTATTAACATTTTTCAGAAAACTGTTATAGGCTATCTGTTGGTTCACTATTCCTGGTCTGTACAAAAGAGATTTAAATATTTTGGCTCAATACATTTTAACAACAAAGGTGAATGAATAATATATTAGCTTGTCATGGAAACAATTATGAAATGGATGGGTATGTTTTTAACAAGTGAGTAATTTTTAGTGCACAGAGAATTACTTCTTTTTCTGTGTGTGCAGGAGCAGGGCTGGTTTTCTGACTTTTGGCAGTGACAGAAGAACAAGTGGCTGCACTTCACAATAGAAATATTTAACTCAAGAGTTTTGTAATCAGATTATTTAAAATACCAGCTATTTCTGTTTACAGATATATTTATAAAACTAAAAACAATTTTTTTGGACCAGTATAATTTTTTTTTTTTAATTTCAGGCATTACTTATGTTTTATATTTGATTCTGACAAAGTTCCTTCAAAGGTGAAGCTTTTAAATTTTTCAAATACCCCAATGCCTTCTTTGCACAGGTGATATAAATGTATATCAGACTCACTTAGCACTGCAGAAATATCATTAAGAACGTTGTTCTAATGAATTTTTTTTCTCAGGTGTATATTAATTAATAAAGTTTTTTTCTTGAAAAGTACAATTATGGATTCTCTTTTCTGGTTCAGTACTCTTTAGGTTTATAATTCTGACATGTGGATTAGGGGTTTAATCTTGGAGTGCCAAGAATGAGGCTTTCAATTCCTAAAGCATCATCAGTACAACTGATATTTAGCAATTAATGGGTTTTCACTTTGTGATCTCATCAGGTTAAGGCAGACCCTAAACTTCGGCTGGTTGCAGATGTAGAACACCAGCATTGCCTGCTGGTGTTCAGTCATTTTGGTGATGGTCCTGCCTCATTCAGGTTTCACTGAGATTGGCTACTTTTTCAGACAGCATTTGGGAGGGAGGGCCTGATGGACAGGCAGAACAATTTCTAAGGACACAGAACTTTTTAAAAAATTGAATCAAACACTGGTAAGGGACTGTACTGCTGATTTGGCCCAAACAGCTCAAGCCAAGGTCACCAGTCTTCAAAACTGAGGTGGCAGCATTAGACCACTGGAAGTCATTTTGGGGGCATGGGGTGCAGAACGGAGTATCTTTAGGTGTGGATTTCACACCACCATTTGTTTGACAGCTAAGGGCTGCCTAAGTCTGTTCCTCTTGGCTTAGTCTGGGAAACTGCCTCAGGGCCTGCAGGAGAAATCTCTGCAGCCCCAAACAGTCACAGCTGAACAGCAAACTTGAGGTCACCTGTCAAAGACAGTGTCCTTGGCCTGGTGAGACCGAGTGGCCTCTGCACAGAGAGGGTCACAGCACCCAGATGTGGCACTGGAGCAGCTGCTGACCAAAGGAGCTTCTTGCTCACCATGGGACCTGCTGCAAAATGCCTTTTGTGTCTGGCCCCTGTCTCTGTAATGGTCAGCAGGAGAAGCCATAGAGCTGCTCAGTTTCTGCTTTCCTCACTGCTGAGTGTAGGAGCTCATCTCTCCCTGGGCAGTCCCCATCCCTGACCCTCCTGGTCTATTTTTCCCCTCCTATTTTTGAACACTCCCATATTTTAAAATCTTGTTTCTGCTCTGTGCTTGGCCTTTATTTATGCTGCTTTTTTGTCTCCCCCTGCCCTCCATAAATAAGTGTAATCTCTTCTGCCGCTTTTGCTGCTCTGCCAGGCAAAGGTAAGACTGTAGCTGCTTCCTCAGTACTGCAATGCATGGCCTCAGTGTGGACACAGTGCCCAGAAACAACGGAGTAGGCAATAGGGGGGGCAAGAGAACCCCAAATGTCTTATGTGGATTTGTGGCAGGGAGACCCAAATCCCAGCATGGTGTTACGCTCTTGGCTTGTCACTCACCCCCTCAGTGTTAACATTTGCCTTTGTAAAAACAAACCAACCAAATGCAGCAGCAGGACATAGGCAGGAGAGCACTGATGATGCAGGTGATGGGAGCAGGCCAGCAAATGTGACCCCAGGGTGGCAATGATTCAGCCACTCACACACACAGGACGTGTCCTGTACAGCCAAGATACCCAGGCCTGCAGAGACCCATCTGCTCATGGACACACATTCCTGCTTTTCACATGAGAGAGCAAGATTGTTCCTGCAGCCACCACAAATGTGGTCAGTGCCTAGGGAAAATCATGGGAATGTGTTCATACTGTTGGTACTTTGGTCCTTTCAAAGTAATTTTGATGTTTTTCGAGAAGCCAGCTCCAGGCTGAACAGGTGCTGTCACCCAACGGGCAGAGGGGCTACAAGGGCTGAGTGTCAGCATGGCAGGGTTGCTTCCCTGGCCAAAAAGCTGATGTTGTACAGGGCCACCACTTTTCACTCTCTCCATGTAGTGGTGCAGGCAGTGGTGAGAGCCCAGTTATTGGCAAATCACACTCCTTGCCCTTATGTGGGATGTATTTCCACTCATCAGAACCTGCTCTGCTTTACATAATTTGTGTGCACATATACAGGGCTACTCCTGGGCCTGCCTTTCACAAGGGCCTTCACACTTGTTCTTTACAATAAACAAAATACGTTGAACAGCAGGGAACAAAGCTTCTTCCCCATTACAAAGATTTATGACCCAAGTCAGTGTAGCTGCTCGGCGCCTGCGAGCTGCAGCTACCCAAGGGACAAAGGGCTGGCAGCTTGGAGCAGGGGATCACCCCCGCTGGCTGGCCAAAGGGGCATGAAATATCACCTACCCATGGGTCCTCCCCTTGGGGATGTAACACATTTCAGCTGAGATGCAGCCTCCAGCTGTGGCACTGCCATTTCCTTAAACCCCTGTGCCATTTCTCAGTTGCTCCTTGCTAAATGCCACCCTCGTAAATACACTAAGTGACATGAGAGTAGTTTTCCTTGTAAGCAAGAGGGATTACAAGGGGATAAAGTGCCCATCAGACAGAATACTGTGCTCAGAAATGTCTTGAGAACACAGCCTGCGAGGAAAGCTCAAGCCCAAGCAGCCCCATCACCAGTGGCCTGGTGCCTAAATACAACCACTCCAAGTTAGGCTGTTGGGAAATTTAATGTCCTTATTGTTGGGATGGAAGCAAGAACAGTCCTTTCATCAAGCCAGCTGACCAGGAGCTGGTACAAGGAGAGCTGTGCCGTGCAGGTTGCTGCGTTTGCCCCCCAAAGGCTTCCTGCTGGTACCTGTGTGCAGGCAGGTGCTGAGACAGTCACATCTCAAGGATAATCAGCTGGCCTGGCAAGGAGCAAGGAGCAACAGCAGATTCATCTCCAGAGCCATCTGCCAAGACTTGGGGCTGTGTTCAGCACAGAAGTTCAGTGCCACCCATGAGGTTGTGGATCAAACTCCTCCTTTTTCCTCCAGAACAGCTCCTTGATTACCAACTACCTCACAGCCACTTTTTTCTGTTTCTCCTACCCTTTGAGACTGAAGGTAACAAAGACATCTCCCCAGTCTGGAACTGTGCTTCTCACCAAGATCAGGCCAGGGAGTTCTTCAGCCCGCACAGTGAGAACATTTTGCTCCCAACAGCAACACCAGATTATTCCACCTGAGAAGACCAGTGTGACCAGGAGCAGTCAAGGTGGTAATGGTGCTCTTCAGATCTCTGTCATTTCAGAAAGTCATTCCAAACAAATCTCAGTGTCATTCCGAAGTTTCTGCTCAAGACTGCCGTAATTTCACCTCAATTAGATAGAATATTAATGGATTTTAAATTCATTAATAGTAATGTTTTTCAACCTTTCGTTTGATTATCCTTATAATGCATTATTATCCATAAGAGTGGTGGCATTACTGAGGCAACTATTTAAAAATCAATCTGAATGACTGGAAGAGATGTAAGTCAGTCAAAAAATCTTTATAAAACAGTAAAAAGTAATTAGCTCATACATGCAAAACTTTGTGACATTGATTGAATGAAAGGATGGTTGTACCAGTATAGATACTTCCCTTCAAAAGAGATATGCAAACATCATGATGAAAGCTTTTATGATGGCTTTTATCTATTTAATGTTGTAGCTATCTCAAATATTCTCAGATGCAGCAGATACTGAAATAAATTTCCTCAAGATCCACAATCTGACATGAGTTAAGTCTAATTGGCCAGGAATCATGAAAAAAATTTCTGAAAAAGAACCACTGTGCTGGGAGGTCACCCTTCCTGTGATTTATTTGATCTTTCCTGTGATTTATTTCAGTGAAAAAAAGCTTTGCTTTATTGAATTATTACATAAGAAAAGCATCTTCTGCATTAGTGTACTAATGGAAGTGTATCTTGTACGTTTTTATAGACTCAAAATTTGGTGCTGCATTAAATTTATTGGTGCTGTTTAGACTGCCTTACATATGAAATATTGCCTCTGAATTAAAAAAGAATGTTACATAATTAATCAACAAAAGTTTTCTGCTAAAAACTTATCTCCAGAAAAAACTTATCTGTATTTCTATATGTTACCTCTTAATGTGCTGTATAAAATTATCAGATGATTTCAGAGTGACTGAAAATAATGGTATTGCTTGATAAAACTTACTTACAAGAGTAAACCGTGTTTCCAGTTACCTGCACAGCAAAACTGAGGTCCTGAAAAATTAAGAGGTAGGTTTAAATCTGCTGAAATAGCTCTTCCATCTGACAGAAGAATAACTTACAAATGGGTTTGGGATGAGTTAATCCAGCCCGGGCTTCTATGATGCATCCCCACTGGTTTTAGTTTCTTACTTCCCAAACCTCTCAAGATGTGAGAAAATGAGCCTAATGAACAGGCAGTTCAGCTGAGCAAAAACCACAGGTGTTACGCAGAAACTCTGGCCAATCTGTGGTGTTTCAGAATGAATTCTGTGCAGGCCATGTGAACTGAGAAGAGCATTGCTTTAGATAGAGAAAGCAGCGTTTGAGTTTAGCTCAGCCATCTGATTTGTGCCAAGATGGTGCAGTTTTGTTTAAAGAGCTCATGCCAGAGCCATTTCCCTCTCACAAAACCATTTACCATCCTGCCTGCCAGAAAGGCAGCTCAGATTTCTTTTCATCTTAGAGAAGGCTGAAGTCTTGTACAAAATGTAACTGACTTTAGATTTTACATTTCCAAGAATCACAGCATTCAGTTTCCAAAGCACACCTAATCAAATAAAAATATTTAAAGGTGGCAAGAGATAAGAGCAGTCAGCACCTCACAGGATAAAAGGCTCTCTGGGAACATAGACATTTTCACAGGGCTGATCAGCACATTAAACAACAGACCACTAGAAGTCAGTATTTAGACATTTATTTCAGATATGCAGTGTACACGCATATTATTGAGCAAAACCAAATTGCAAATATACAAATACTGTAACAAGCATTACCAAATAACATAACTGGCACTAGTGTTATAAGCTATTACTGAAACTGGTGAGGATAAGTCATGGAAGAGGACTGCAGCTCATGGCATTCTTTTCATCCAACCAAACTTCCAGTAGCACCATAATGGCAATACATGAAACACAAGACAGAACATTGTTAACTGTTAATCTGAGATTCACAACATTTTTTTTTTCCATTTTAGTGAATTACTTAGCAAAAAAAAGTTAACAGTGCAGGCGCTTTGGCCAACTTCAGCTTGTGTTCAGCTGTACATCTTCCATACACAAAAGAAAAAGAAAAAAGCCAGCATATTTGGAACCCATCTTTGCACTTGGGCAGTCATTGCACTGCACTTAAGATTCTGGGACTGAAGACAGGCATGTCTTGCAAAGAGATGTCAAGTCCACTAAAGCCTGAGTGAGTCTTTGGTAGGCCAATACCTCATTATTATATCTACGACAGTCATTTTTTATTCACTAGGATTTTCTTTTGTGATCCAAGGTGGCCAAAGAGGACATTCTGGAAAACATTACAGTAAAATCCTCAAACGACCAGGCACTTCAAACCCAGTCTTTTCCAAAGGCACCAAGAATGGATGGGGCACCAATTTTCCCCCTAATGAAAGGTGACTGCATCTGCTTTTCTAGAATGCTTATAAATCACTGGATTGATATTTTACAGTTTTTATACACTATATAGTAGCCTTATCTGCTGCATGACTGGTTGCATGAATAAATAGGTAACCCCACTGTTCTACACAAGTGATGTCTCCATTCCACCATATATTAAGTACCAATTTCTTATGTTCTGAAGTTATGTAAAAGCCATAACCCTGCTCAAAGTGTACACACATACAAACACTTCTGACACAGGCTACATCCATCTGAAGATATGCAGTTCATTCTACATGCATTCTAAATACAGTGTGTCCAGTTATGAAAACAAATAATCATTCTGAATATTCACTGTTGAAGTATGTTTGTATAGGTCTCTGCAGGTCTTTGCTTCCCTTAAATTTAAGGGTTCACACAAGAATGGTTTTAAGTCACTAATGCTCAGCTAACATCCTTTATCCCAAACCCCATATTTTCCAAGTGAACAGTGCAGGACATATTATTCATTTCAGCATTTAACATATTAAGAATTTACCAATTTTTATCTAAATACACCAAGTATACGCTTTCAAGCAAAGTTGTGGCAAAAATACAAAACATGGACGTATTTGTACTGCTGTAATGCACTTGGTTAAAGCCTTCATGTCTCTTCACACAGGTCAAAGATCCATAGGAAGTATTCTGCCTTATCAGACAAGTATATAGAAAATGCAGTTGTATCAAAACCTTGCTTCTGCTGGTCACCTGAAACTTATGGAAGTCACATGTGATTCAACCAGCTTTCAGACAGGGCTCTTTAGTGGCAAATATATTTCTGCAGCACTTATAGACTTAAATTTCAGTCTGAATAGCAGTGCTTAATTCCACAGCATGTTGTGAGTGGTTGTTGTTTGTTTCTTTCAGTGTTTCACCAACACCTAAACCTACATCTGTCGAAGATCCATTATTAATGTTTTCCTCAGCAATGTAACTCAGCTGTGCAACATCAGTGCTTGGGGCTGTTGGAACAGGCACAGGGATTCCACTTGGCTGTGGAGAGTTTTCCAAGCGATCATTTTCCACCTCTGGGAGAACACTGACTGTGGTAAAACGAGTGTGATAGTCGCTGGAACCATGGCTACAGGAAGTTTTCATACTTTCCATATCTGAGCAACTGAACTCGGAGAAATGGCTGGAGTGCGAATCTGCTACGGATGGAATACTATCGCTCAGAGAGGGAGAGTCAAATTCACTGGAGTTTGTGCTTTGCTGTTCCAACAGCTGAGCATCCATGTCCTCTCTTGTCTCATTAATCTTCATGCTGCTCTTCTTTCTCAGCTTACCTTTGCACTTCTTCCCCGCCGTGGTGTCCTTGGACCACTTGGTGGCGCCGGCCTTGCCCTCGGGCGGGCCGGAGCAGCCGGCGGAGCCGCGCCCGGCAGCGCTGCCATCCTCCACGCTGCTGCTCCCGCTGTGGTGCCGGAACTTGGCTGGCTTGGACTCGATATCCACCTGCACTTCCAGGCTGTTGCCTTCCCTAGAACAAGGGAGAATCTGTGAGTGGAAGTGGTCATCGGAGGGCGGAACGAAGTCTTGCTGCTTTCCAACATGCACAGCGAAAGTGAGAGGGATGTATCTTGTTTTAGAGAAATGTTTAACCAAATAAACAGCCCAAAGGAAAACACAAAGTCTGACAGACCAAATGCGTTACTGAGCTACAACAATGACATTCCTCTTTGGAAATAACCCTGGAAAATGTAAGCAGTCACATGCAATTCCATTTGTAACGAAATTTGCAGTTTCAAAGTGTAATCTTCAATGTAGAACAGCTGAGGCATACTTAGAATATCCTTTAATAAGCAAGGCTTATTAATACTCTGTTTTCACTGCATTTCTCTTACCTGTCCAAAGGGATGTAGGAGTTCAGAATGGATCCTGCCATTGCTTTGGTACTGGCATTGTCACTAACTGTTCCCAAGCTAACCGTGCCAGATTCGCCGCTCAGACTGTATCGTTCTTTCTGCACATCTGCTTGTACTTCCAGTCTTTGAGAGAAAGAGAGAGAGATGCATATGCTGCCACAATAGTTATAGCAACTAGCTGAAAATCAGTGTCACCTTGTAGATGGTAGTAAGTAAATAAGTCAGTAATAAATATCCTGAGTCACTCCAGTACAGATGTGCTTATTTACCCTCCTGACACATGCTCTCCATTCCGTCAAAAATGAGTATTTTTTTATTAAAACCAAGCAAACAAAACCACCTCAAATCAAAGCCAGATTAATTTCCTAAAGGCTTTAACCAAAAGTTCTGGATTCTTTCCCTCCTGAAATTTACAGGGACAACTTCCAGGTTCAGCTACAGTTCTTTTGCAGATAGTGTGCTATACTCTAAAAATGGTAAAAACTATCAGAAGGGTACATAAATTCAAGACAGGATAGTTCCCATGTTTCCCCTGCTACAAATTACTACTAATCAGAGGCAGAGAACTGTGTTCTGTACTCTGTACTTTATATTGTACTGTTATCAACTGCAACAGGAATAACAGAAATCTGAGCAATCTTAAGTTGGGCACAGCAGATAAGCCAGAAATCAAATTACAAGTGTTTTTCCAAATGCCTTGTTTATCTGTGTTCTGACAGTGAAATTGAAGTGGGGTTTTTTGTTTTGTTTTTCACTCTCAGCTCTTTAAAGAAGAGGGTATGTATACCTCACTCAGCAGTCACAGCCTGAAACACCTGTCCCAGCATAGGGGAACTCTTGTTACTCTCCCTGCACTCTTTATATAGCCTGAACTCCCAAATTACTCAAAATGAGCAATGTTGGCACCTGATTTAAGAAGCGAGTTCCATCCTGACTCCTGCATGCTAACAATCCTTTCTACACACTCCCTTTGTCTTCAGGGTGCAGGAGAGCCAGCTATCAGAAAGGTCCAAATTCACACAAGGCATTGAGAGGTGACAAGAAGCTGCCACCTTGGCAAGGCCAGGTGCTCATCTGCCTCCCCTCCTGCCTGAAGCCCACCTGGAATCCACACTCCACCCAGGTGTTCTGAAGGCACAGCTTGGTGCCTAGAGGACTGAATGAGTCAGCAGTTCTGACTTTTGGGTGAGGTGCACGAGAGAACAAAACTGCATTAGACACGAGCTGCCTCCCTCTGATTCCTGGCCACAGGGAACTCTCCTGGGGAAGAAGGAGAACAAGATCTCAAACCCTAAACAAAATCAAAGTCTTGAGGACTGTGGTCAGGCAGGATCTCTTGAAAATCAGTAACTCTGTCAGGGATGAATTGTTTATCTCCCAGAGACAGTCCCTTTTAATAGGAACCAATTTCAAATCCCCAAAATTGGAAAACCGAGGAGGTGTCTCCGCCTATGTGCAGAGCAGCAGAGTGCAGGGCTGGGAGCAGGTCCCTCACCTGTTAAAGCAGTTCACCATGGCACTCCCCGAGAGGCTCCCTGTGATGCTGGCCCCAGCCAGGGCCATGGTGCTCGCTGTCTCGCTCAGGTTGTCTCGGATGGCTCCGATTCTGTCCATGTGGCTGCCGCTGGCGCTCAGGCTCCCCGTCAGCCCCCCGACACTGCCCTCCCCTATGCTGGGGTTGTGACGCGCCTCGGCCACTGAAGTGGTGTCTAGACAGAAACAAAGGAGGCTCATCAGTTATGGAAGCAGCACTTAATTGTTTCTACAATGTGACCATGGAAACTGTTGCTGAAATTATGCCGAGAAGAAGGATTTATAAAACACACTGTCACAAAAGAAGAACTTTGTAAAAAAAAAAAAACCAACAAAAAACAAAACCCACAAACAACCAGAAATAATTAAAAAAGACAACTTTCTTGGAGCTGCTATAATGGTTATGCCTGGCATCCCATACTTAGGATACCAACAAATTAACCATGGATAGGACAGGAAACATGGAGTGAAGGGATACAGAGAGACCCCATCACAAAGGATAGTGCCATGTAATCAAAAAATTGAAGCATCAGACCAGTCTTTAGTTTGCCCTATTAAAAATAAAAAAACCTAACCAGCTTCCACAAACCAGGATTCTCAAAGAGCAACATTAATGCTATCTTATAACTTTTACCTATGGAGAAGACTTGAGTCTGGCTTTGATTAAAATGGGTAAGAAAAGTTTTAATACTTGTGTTACAGCCCAGCACAAAATGACAGAGAAGCTCTTATCATCTATGAGGTGCAATTTCAGCAATGAGCAGAAGCAAACCCAAATGCAAGTAACTACTCTAGTAACTAAGATAGCAAATACAAGTCACAAAGCCCATATTTATAGAAAATGGAACACTGAATTTTCTTACCTACAGCAGCATTTGTGCCACCAACATTTATATCATTTTCATCATCAAATTCTATCCTGACACCTTTTCCATTGCCAGCTGACACACCACAGCCTCCACTTCGGCAGAGGGAAATCGGAACAACTCCATACACATAAGCCAGCATAATAGGAACACCAATACCTAGAGAGGAAAGTACAATCTTTCATTAAAAGTGACTTTTATGTTAGAGCCTTTCATAAAGGCAATTTCATTTTCCATGATTACTTAATATTTGATTAATATTACACTTCAAAGAGATCAGGAGGGAGCAAAATTAAGAAATATTGGTAAATCACTAAGGTGAAATGACAGGAAAGTACTTTCAACTGGCAGAATGTCCTCTGTCAGCACTGGTAGGAAGACAAGCTTAATGACTGATGAATTAATACTTTCAGTATGTCCGTAACATATTTACAAACAAAATTAAAGTACTTTAAAGATTCACAAAAGCTCCATTAGGGACTGTGGTAATGTTCCACCTGAGAGGCAGAAATAGCAGAGATCTATTTCAAATGTTATTCAACTAAAAATGTTAGTACCTCTACCACTTTAATTAAGGGCATCAATTTACATCCACTGAAGGGAGACATGGCTTTGCTATTAATTTAATAGGACTTAACATTATTACTACTCTAGGATTTTTCAATATAAGTTTTCCTTAAAAGTAAACAATTCTGTGCAGCAGGGTGGCAGGAATTAAGTGAAACCAGTTAAAGGAACTGTAGACTCAAGCACACACAGATACGCACACATCCATCCCACCACTTCAAGTGGACTGTGAAAATTAGTCCTTTGGCATTGGAATTAAATCATCCTATGGCTTTGCTGATGGAAGTATACAGAAGGTACAAAAACCAGCATACAGAAAAATGACAAGTTGGCACATTCTGAAAAAGCCAAGACAGAAGCAGACCTAATAGAAAGGCCCCTCAGTCTAATCTAAAAGAAGGGTTCCAATTATACGAAGTCCCCTTCACTAGAAATTTCTCACGTTCAAGGAGGAACTCCATATTCTTATGGTCATTATTTTGGAAGCCATACAATGCCCTGTGACTGGAGGCCATGTGTTAATGGCAATGGCATTTTGCAAGGGCAAAACTCCACAAAACAAAACCCAACTCTTTCCCTGAGAAGCCACATTTCATCTTTGTTCAGGAATAAGAAACCGCTTGAGAGAAATTAAGTCAGGCAGACCTATAAATACAACTATGAGACTTTGTGTCCCACCACCTGTTTAGCAGGGATCTGACACCACAGCCACATGAGAACAATGCCATGCACACTAACACCAGTTTTATGGCTGGCATATCCTCAGCTGCACAGTGGCCCACCACTGATAACAAGCAGTTTAAGCCACAGCTTCCTGGCCAGTTTGATCCATCACTTGCTAAAAGTGTCTTCCTGAGGTTACTCAGTTCTCTCGGAGCATTGCTCCTGGCACAAGGAGGAACACTGCAGACGAAACTGGGTTCAGGGGGCTGATACAGCTTCAAACTAAATGCTGAGTCTTAGTGTGAGTCAGTTGTCCACAGCAGGTTACTGTGCAACTGCAAAGATGCCTGTGCTGCAACAAAGAAGCAAGGGAGTGCCAGGCAAGTCCCCTCCTTTCAAAAAAAATCTGGGTTTACAGTGATCTTGAAATCACCTGGGAAGATGAGACAACTATTTTGTAAGGAACAGCAAGATTCTCTTTAAATGCTATCATCACCAATCACCATGAGAGAGAGTGTGATGCAATTTGAACTGACTTCCATAGCAAAACAAGTGGTTTGTCAACTACTGCAATGGTAAGTGTAAGAGACTGTTTTTGTTCTGCATTGAGAAAAGTTTGATATGAAGTTATTAAAATATTAATAGATTCTGTGGCAACAGGATTTTTCTTGGTAATTTCAAAAACCTTTAAATACTTCAGTCTTAAAAGACAGATATGACAATGTGGGAACTTCAGTTTTCAAGGCAAAAATTACTTTTAATTCTTCAGGAAATGCTGCATTAAAATTGAGTACTGTATTCTTGATTCTGGCCCAATAAATGTATAACCTCAGACTCCTCCTTGTTGTGGTTCCTCTACCTATAAAAGGAAACTGCAGCACTTATCTCAGCTTTGTTTTTCATGAGTGCTTACAGAGTTCTGGTTGCAAGGTGCTACCAAGACACAAAATAGTAGTATTCGCTTACCTACAGTTACTGCAGCTACAACTGGAGAAACAATTACAGATAAGGTTACACCACCTGCTATAGCCAAGTTTCTCTTGTGCTTTGAAATGTCTTTGCCTTCATATCGATTGTGAATCTTGAAAGAAGAAAAGAAAGGGGGGTTAGCATATTATCAACATCAATAATGCATTGCTGCAAGAATGGAAGAACTGACAAAGTTTGGAGCTGTACCCTGTTCTCTTCCAGAGAGACCACATTTCATGTCATGATTTATTTCTTATCTCAAGGAAAATAAAATTTATACATATCCTAATTTTAGGCAACCTCTAATAAGTAAGAAGTCTTCCCGTTCAGCAATTAAGCATTTATTCTCAGCCTCAAGTTTGAAGAGCTAAGTAATTGAAGAGCTTTGTTTAATCATTACCCCAGCTTACACGCCTGGGAAAAGCAGAAAAAACTTCAGGATAAAAGAACTGCCACATGATCAAATTGACACTTCTTACTTCCAATCATCTTTTCCCTGAACAGTATGGAGTTAAAACTTTAACAGATTACTAGATCTATGGAAACAGGCTGACAGAGCTATGAGAGAGCCTTTACCAAACACAGCCTGGAAGGAGGCAAAAGCAAGAACTCTGTTGCTCCAGCACCCCCTCATGACAAGCTGTTGAGACAGGAAATGTTTCTGCAAACCTGAGTCTTAGCTGTGCTACTGTTTACTGAGGAATCTGCTACCCAAACCTCTTACTGATGGTTCCGGTCTGTAATAGCTCTGAAATATGACTGCCTTAAATTTATCTGCCACAAACCCCATATGAACCTGAAAGGCCTTTAAAGATCACCGTTCTACAGAGATTTCCCACATTTGTGTGTTTCATTTCCCTTCTCTAGGAACATGGTTTCTCAGAGATACGCTGTACATTTGTCATCAGTCTTGGCTAAGATGTAATTACAAAGGAACAACAGGTATCTTAATGGCTGTCACAAAGCCAAGTCAATCCTCACTCCATCTAAGGAAGAACACAAAAGATGAGTACCCAGGAAGATAATGACAAAAAAATGAGCTGGATGTCATGCTCTCTAAATGATCATGTTATTGAGTGCTGTGCTTTCTAAAATATAATTTCAATTAGAGATCTGGTAGGGTTGTTCTCATTTTGGAGTAAAAGTCTTTGTATTTGTTCAGGCAAGGAAAGGGCAGAGAAGGCACTGTGCTTTGTGCAAAGAGAATGCATTTATTTGCTCTGAGGTACATTATACAGAGAGACAAACACGGAGTGAGGGAGCACTTGAATATTGAACATTCCTATGGATTAAAAAGGAAAAATTGAACACTCTCACAGTATGAGTGTGCGAGAATTACAAATCCAGAAAGATCAGCTTTCATGGGGCTCTGCAATTAGCAGGGTTGCCTCAGGCACTAGATTTTACTGTTATGGACAACCATAACTCCCGAAACAAAAGGCGTAATACAACAAACAGACATCCATAAAGGCTACTGGGATTCCTTAAACACAAAGCAACAAAAAGGATTGGAAGGAAGAGGTTACAGAGTAGAAATGGATTCAAAACACCAAGATAGAAGGTTACACTAACAGAAACTACTATGAAATAAGAAACTTCTGAATATTGACTAAATAATAAAGGATAATCAAACAAAAATACTAGGCCAGAAGAGGGATTTCAGTAAACACAGAAAACTATTAGGTTTCAAGACTTATATCTATAGAACCAGAGCACTAACACTTCCTCAAGGAAACTCTATCAAAGCACAAGCACAAACTCTTCCAATGCAGACGACGGACAGAACTGAAAAAGAAAAATGAAGCTTCCTTTACCAAGGCAGCAACAGCATTAAGAAAATAGAAAGTAGGTCAGATTACTATGAACGGGTATAGAAGAACAGCATGAGGGTGTTAGGCCAAAATCAGAAAAGTTAAAATAGAGGAGACAAAAAGCAAAGGATATCAAAGTCATGGAGAAATTATTCTACGAGTACAGTGCTAGAAAGAGGAAGACCAAATTGGATCCATTTGCTGTTTAACAAAAATGAAAGACAGCCAGCAGATGAAACTGGAGACCTGTTCCTATTTTCTTTTCCCTTCAGTTGTCACTGCAGATCAACTGTGAGCCAGATGACTGGTGACAAAGAAGTAAGATCTGTACAAATACAGCAGGTTGGAGCGTACTTTCATGAGCTGATATGAAAAATACCTCAACAGGCTCTATTTCAGAGTCACTAATAGTAATTTTTGAAAATTCTTATTTGTAGATGTCTGAAAAAAATTCCAGGAAAACTGAAAAAAGTTAAATGGCAATGATAATCTTAAAAAAGGCACAAACCAAGAAGCTGAGGAAGTAGAAGACCACTGAACTGAACTCTCATTTCCTGAAAATTGGCAACCTGTAGACATCAAAGCAAAGGCAGGAAATAAAGAGGTCACACTGATTTTTTTCAAGTAGAAATTACAACAATTTAATTTTCTCCTGTTAACAGATAACTTAGCCTTGAGGATGAGGAGAAACAGATTACACACACTGACTAATGAAATTCTTATACTCTTGTATGACACTCAAGCAGGTTATAATGGTCCAGACTGAAAAAATGAATAAGAGAAATCTACTAAGCTTCATGTGAAACTACAGAAAACAAGTGAATAGTCATTAGGTTTTATAACTACCCACACTGAGACTCTTCCTACTTTTTCCAAGAGATATGCCTTGGATCCAAGAGTATTGAACATTTTCATTAACCGGGAAGGTGGAAGGAGAAGAATGTGTGTGCTGAAATTCAGGCCAATACAATCTGGCAAGGTAGCAAGAATGCCAGAATTCACTCCAGTCCTGAGAAGCTGAAGAGATGGCCTGAAATGACCAAGATGCAGCTGAATGGCAACGAGTTCAAGACCACCATTAGGAAGAGAACAATTACTTAAATTACCAGTACAGTGGGAAAGGGTATGTGTTTTAGAGTACACAAAATAAAAACAGCACATTGTTGAGAAAGAGGTAACTGGCACAGGATCACCCTTTCATTTAACTCAGCAATAGTAACGCTGCAGCTTCACTGCTGTATTCAAACTGGACAAAAACAAAGGTGGCATGAACAACTACAAGGAGATCCAGAAGAGGAAAATCAGAAACCTAAACCAGTGTGTTTTCTTGACACTTTCTCAAGAAAAGCTGGAAGTGCTAGGTTTGTTAAGAATGGACTAAAAATACCATTAAACATGTAACGGCATATTGCAAAACAAAAGGATTCTCTTCATCAGCTGAAGAATAGGGCAGTAGGAATTTACTGTAAATTCTCTTCCTACACCAATGTTAAAAACAATAAATTTTTCTAAGAAAGCCAAGCTTGAAGGGCCTGTGGGATCTCCATCGTCAGATGCTTTGAAGTACAAACATGTGACAGGAGTCACAGAGAAATGACCACTAAGCACGGGGATACAAAAGAAATTCTCATGATGCTGCCCTCACAGACTAGTGCTCTGAGACCTTAATACATGAAAGGTGCTCAGTGATAGGGTCCTATCCCAAAACATACTGAGAAAAGCTAACCATCTAAATGTAATTTGAAACAGGTAACTGCTGCCGCCTTCCTCTTCTCACTTAGAAGGTTCCAGTGACTGTATGGGACTAAGCCATAACAGAATAAAAGGATCAAAAACCAACTGTAGCAGAAAGTAGAGTACTTGCTTGAAAAAAATGATTAAATAAATACAGCGGAAAAGCTGCACCCCTGAACTTTTTGTATAGCAGACACACTCCCCCTTCCCTCCCCAATAAATGCAGAATTATGAGCCTGTGCCAGCGACTGTGAGAATCCACGCTGATAAAAGCAGAAAAACGAATCTTCCAAGCCATCATTTCAAAAAGCCATTTCCAAAAGATCTAGACAACCTATTACTTTATCCTAAATTACATATAGGACTTTGTTGATTACTTTATAATAAAAGCTATTATGTTTTTAAGAGGAAATGTATCAGCTGCCTTCTGATTAACATGACCATTTCTATCTCCTTCCCAGAAGAAGTAAAATGAAGATGTGCTAGCTAGCACTGCACACTGCTCCACAGGGTGGACTGGCCCAAGGCAGTTAACAAGCTGCTGAGTATAAATGCTTAAATATGTGCACGCACAAACCTGAACTAGCAATTTTATACTAAAATTCTGGTAACTATCCGCTTTTAAGAAAAAAAATAAGCTCCTTTTTGTCTTCCTTGTCCTCGAAAAGAGTGTTTAATTCTAAGGGACACAAAGGGAACCAGAAGTTAAAAACAGAGCAATTTTGAAAAAGCATGCAGGAGTTTTCATGGCAAGATGCAAACAGTGGAAATTGTTCAGTGCTTTGCTCTGAATGTTTCAAGAAAAACTAGATTCCTAAAAACAGTTTTTCCTTCCTGCACAACTGTCACAAATATCCTTAAATAAAGCAGGGGTTGGTTGGTTTGGTTTTTTGGAGATTGTTTGGTTTTTCAGATACTCAGCTGAACATAGTATCGCCCAAGCCATACAACAGCAGGTAAAACCTGAAGCATACTGGGAGTTGAAGCACTATTTACCTTACGTCCCACATACACAGGAATTCCAATAATCATTGCAGGAATAGCAATGCCAGCTATTAAGGCAATTCCTACAGGAGCTCCAACAAGTGTCCCTAGTTGCCACAGTATTTTCTTCTTACGGCTCCATGGTTTCTTTCCCCAAAATGTGCAACCTGATGGGCTAATAGAAAGAAATAAGAAAACTGTAAAGAAACTGTAAATAAATCAACATAGATATACACTACTGAAGATTTCCCTAGTTACAAAATTATTGTCCTTAGGTTCAAGTTACAGATGTTATGGATACCAAATCATCAGTTATTTCTTTAGATATTCTTTTTTCCCTACACAGCATATTTTGCAATGTAAAGAGAGACATATTGCATATGGCCACACACAAATCTATGGTTCACAATAACTTATATAATCAGAGCTTTTATATTGCCTAATACAAAGACAATACAGCAGTATTAAGATATCAGTAAAAAGAGGATGCATGCATCTAAAATACTTGATTTGTACTAAGAACATGTTGCATGCACAAAACTTAGAAAACATTTAAAAAAAATAATAAAGCACTAATTTAAATACATGTATTGAAAATGAAAGTAATTCTCTGACATGGACACTTCAACTGCGATTCCCTACACCAAGAGGAAGAAAGTCAGACTTACAGCACTTGGGAATCTCATTCCAAATACTTTAGAAAACAAATTACCAACCGCATAGAATTTTTTTTTTTTCTTAAATGTACCTTAAATAATGTAAATCTGAGATCTCTTTCATACATAGCCAACAGAATTCACAGCCACAGACAGCACAGGTCATATGATTGCAGCTTCCATCATTCATTTTTATTATATAAGCAGCACAGCGTGGGCATGGCTTTATGTCATCAGCTGTTTAAAAATGAATATTAAAATTGTATCAGTTCCTTAGACAAGCAAATACAATCAAAAGAGAGACACACATTTGGGAAAACTGACTGAACCATTACCTGAAAAAAGTTTTTTATAAGGTTGCTTTACAAATCTTCATTTGACAATGACTTGGTATTGAATTTGTTTTTACAAACCTTAGACTGAGCAAAACTAATGAAAACAAGGTATATTAGACCACATTCAAGTAATTGAATAGTTAATGTATACTCTCCGTTCATGGACTTTCTAAGCTTAATGAAATATATATAGGAGTCTGACATTAAATATGCATGCTAACACAGGATTGATAATATGGTCTCTTTAAATATAATCCTCTTTTACATTTCATGGTGTTATGAATCTTATACTTGAATATTCAGTCTCCACTCTGTTAACTTACCTTAAATCCATCTCCCCATTCACATTAATGTACTTCTTTGGTATTGCCAACCTCCTCCTGAGTCCTTTTCACAGCCCTACTTGAGTTTATACTTACTACCTAGAAAAATATACTGTAGCACAAGAGAACTCTGGAGAATCTCCTTGTTCCCTAGTCTAATCTGGAAAAACCAGGTTAAGCGACCAGCTCTGTCAAACAATGGGTCTTTGGGCAAGGGTGAAATACTTGTGTACTGACACATCACAGTTGTGGTCTTCATTCCTGGTTAGCACCTGCACTTTGGGACAAACTATTTATTCACAGCAGCAGAAATACCTTGCAGCTCCTAGTACAGAGTTTACTGCCTTCTCTGCTACTAGGTAGCACAGAGGGAAAAGAGAGCTCACACTTGATATAAGAATACCTAAAGAGGTGCAGAACCAGCAGAAAAAAGTACCTCTACCAACTCCAGTGCAAAGGAAGAGTAAGCAGCTCAAAGGATTCACTAGCTACTCCCACATGGGAGTGCATGCACAACCTCCAGGGCAGTAAGTTCTTCAGCACAGGAAAGGCAGAGCTACAGCTGTTCAGGCTGGGAGGAATTGAAAGGGTAAGGAAAGGAGTTGGTGTGCTAATTTATTTAGCTTATTTTAAAATTTATTTGAAAGCTAGAGCAAGATGCCAGTTTTTAGGGTAAGATAGGATGCATTATTAAAATAAGCCAGAGCAAACTACAGATTAGAGACTCTCAAGTCTGGGGCTGGATTGGAGAAAAACAGCTCTAGCTACAAGGTGCAAGTGAAACTCTTTACCCCAAATATCTACCTTGCTTGTTCAGGCAGATACAAAAGCTGCCAAATAAATCAGAGTTTGGTGTAATTCAGAGCCAGTTCTTATCAACAACAAGCTGGACTCCTGATGTGCTAAACATTACTCTGAATAGTTTATCCTCTTTTTTAGGGAATTATGACCAAGCTCAATTTTAAGAGACTGAATTGTTTGCTTTCTGGTAGACAAGACAGATGAACATAGAAAACCACAGATGAACCTAGAAAACCACAAATTAGTACTAACAAAGATGTCAAACATCAGAGCTGGCATCAGAGTAATACTCTTTTTGAAAACAGAAAATCAGTGGTTACGAGTTTTAATTTTAACAGCTGGGAAATTTCACCTACAGTGGAGAAAACAAATGTACCAGTGTGTAAGTGATACAACTGAAGAAGTCAACATGCTAAACATGTGGGATGCCTTGCAGCAAGTTCATTTGATTTCACAAAGTAAGGACTTACAATGATGACAAACTTTTAAGACTTAAGTCAGATGTTCGGTCACAGAGTACTTCAAAGTGTAACATTTAAAATTTTAATTCAAATTTAGAATTTTTATTTTGTTTCCGAAAGACAAAGCATCTAGTGTCTATCTACCATGACACAATTCCATTCTTTCCTTACCTAGGGTTAATTGTGCAAATGTACAAAAGAGATGTTTTACAGACACAGCACCCTCATCATAAATACCTGCTGCTCCAGACTCCTGGCTGTAACTAATAGATGAAGAACGAATTGTTCTCAGGCGCAGGCTCTGAGCTCTCTCCTGGCGAGCAGCATCGCAGGTCTGGTTGGGATGCCAAATTTGCTTACAGTGGTAGCAGAACTCAGTTCCGCAGCCTTCTCGGCCACACGTTAGTTTGGGGCAGCTGGCACATCCAAAGGCAATCACAGCGTATCTGGAATGATCAAGAGGGGCAAGAGAATTCTGTTAATAAAACCAATTCAAAGTACAGAACAAAGCTGACAAGACAGCCGTCAGAGCAGCTGAAGCAGGTACAAGGGCAGGGGACATCAGGAACTGACATTAGGTGGCCAGCACCAGCTCCTGAACACCTCTTTCCACAACTCCATTGCCACTGCATTACATTAAGACTGTACAAAAATACTATAATCACTGCAGCACTCACTTACCTTTAGTCCATGCAGTACCCAAATATACTGTATTTAAAGCTGAATGCAATACTGTAAGGTTTACAGTCACAGAGGAACCACAGTTTAGAAGAGTGGGACAATAAACCCAAAAAAAGGCTGTTTAAGTAATTAGGAAAAGTTACAGTCTTAAAAGTGTCCCAGTCACAATGGGCACGTGTAAGCTTGACCCTGCCTATAAAGAGGGAGGATCCCTGCTAAGTAACCTATAGCTTCAATGACATCTGATTTGGCACTGCAAGACATTTTAGGATTTTATTAGTTGTCTTCTATCATGAACACCACTATTTACTTAAAATAGATGTTTATTAACTCTTTATATTCTAAAATGTCAAAACAACAAACCAAGTATTCTATAAATAGGATTTTGGTTTCTCAATAATTACGGCATTTTTAAGAATACATTTCAAACTGTAAATGCAAAAATTGGTAAGAGTTCAGGTCCTTACTGCCACCTTTACTCTGACAATACCACAGAGCAAAAACGTCCAAGAGTGTTGAGACTTACAGAACTGTGTTACACTTTGTAATCAGACACTACATGAACAGTTCTATATAATGAGAGTTGTAGTGACAAATCTATTCCTTCATTACACCTGCATTTCAAAGTTCACATGATAAAAACACAGACAATGTGTTCATACTAACAGTAAATACAAACATATATACATGTTTCTTAATTCCTACCCATTGTAGCTTTTTTCAATAATTTTATGCAATAGCTTTCTTTTAAATATATAATATTAAGGCCACTGATATGAACATTTAAAACAGATGTATGATTTTACTCACATGAACAGTGTCCCTGAATAGACTTCAATAGATTTATAAATGCAACAAGACTGAAGCTTCAGTCTGTTCAAATGAAGGTAATTTTATTTTAAAAGACTGAATTGTTTGTTTTTACCCCCTGTCCATTTTATAGCAGTTGCCTAAATTAACTTAATATATTTTTTATCAATAATGATACTTAAAAAATTATTCCCACTCACAAGCCAGCTTAAAATTTAGCTATTTTTATTTAAGAGTAGATAGATCTGAAGCTCTGCAAAGTTAATTCAAATCTTACCCTTTCATTACTGTTTTAAAACAGCATGTTTGAGGTTCTCCCCAAGAAATTTTGCTAACAAATAGGAGCTTTCAACCTTTAACTTACACATGATGCAGTTACAAATGAGATACATGCTTGTCTGTTTGCAAATATTTCTTGCTTTCCAAGTAGAGATTTATTTCAATAATTAGTAGACTCTTCTATATTGCTGCCAAGTTAATCAGCTTCATTTTCCCCACTTTCTGCAAACTGAAGAGATAATTGCTTTGCATGTACACAAAGAGACTCTGATCCAAATGCTTCTTCAACATACAGGGACACATTCAAGGCTTGCTAACGTTATATCAAAGAAATCTCAAGCGTGAGCCACAGAATACAGTATTCATTTATATCCTGCCTCCTTCCTATTGCTAATAAAGCATGGGCACATCCCTGAAACCACCTTCTATTTGAGACTGATGTATTTGGTACACCTTTACAAAGTAACTTTTTAGACCAGAGTAAATCTCAGTTCAAACTGTACAGGATTACAGGTTTAATTTTAACATTTGCATTCTTCTTAAAGGAGACGTGAAAGCCAAAAGTGCTTGTTTAGGTTGAGAGAAGGGACAACCAACCAAACTCAAAGCAATACCCAGTAAAACAAAAACCAGAGGCAGTGAGCAATTAATTGAAGGCTGCACAGTGAAAAGAGGGATAAAGAATTCGTACACTTTTGCATTATCTCCTTTTTCTTCGATAAAGATATGAAAACTTAGGAATCGCTGCTCTCTTCTAATGATGGCAGCAATACAATCTCAGAGCAAAACCATTAAATAATTCAAACAGAAGAAAAGACAGAACACATTTGGAATACTGATTCAGTAATGCTTGTTAAAATGACACGGGAGAGTTGGTATGAAAAACAGAATATAAAAATATTGGTCTAGGAAAAGGCTCAAGGGGTTTCATTTTGAGTGCTCCTTCCCTAGAGCAGGGTCACCTCTGTGACAGTGCCTCCTATCAAGCCACTGCTGGTAGGTTACAGCTGGTGCAGACTTCTAGAGTGTTTCAGGTAACAACAAGGATCAGGATGCACTTGAGCTTGCAACAAAAGCTGAGGATGAAGCAGCCTAGGGTCAGAAAGTCTGTGGTGTCAGTGGGATGAGCCATTCTGGCACTGGGCTGCTGCAGTGCAGGAGACCCCTTGGCCCCCACGCAGCCCATCCAGGGCAGAGCTCCTGCTGCAGAGGCTCTCCTCCAAGCTGATCTGCACTTCTCCTATTGGGAAGATAAGTAGTTCTCCACTGGGACTGAAGTAATAGCAGTGCACTCAGTCCTGCAGATAACTTTGTTTCAAGATCTGTTTGGTTTGCATTTTGCCGTCCCAAGGACTTGTTTTTACCCAAAGAAAGTTGAAACAGAGCAGAAAAAGAGTTATTTACTTCTTAACAATTAATTGTTGTTTCCCTAGAACACAGGAGACCAGTGATGTAAAAAGCTCCCCCAATGGTTTAAGTGATCTAGTTTCCCTCAATTTTTTCATGTCAGGGATCGAAGTTTTTATAATTACTTGCTCTTTATCTGGTCCAGATTTTTAACTTGGTGTGATGCCCAAACCCTGAAACAGTATTACATGGGATACTTGATCAATGCTGAGTAGAGCTGAAGCACTGTTGTGCACCATCCATTTTTTACATATTTGTGCATTAATTTTATCCTACCAAAGTGCTCCACTTTGCATCAATTTCCTATTTTTTACAGTACTTGTTTCCAATCTTAAAATCAGCTTCAGGAAACGATGCTACCCCTCTGAAGTTATTGTACCTCTCTATGTTGGGATTAATTGCAAATTTAGTAAATGCACTCCATCCAGCTCCTTCATGAAATATTTGATTCATGCTAAAAGGTCACAACCCTAAGGCATTTCGCCAGTACTACATTTCAAAAGCTGTTCAGAAAAAGAAAAAACCCCTCAGCTTTAATTGCCTATTGTACAACTTGATTAGTTGCCAAAGCAATCAGAAACTGCGACTACTGTTGCACCACATAATTATTAAAGCAAATGTCTGCTGAAGTTTGTGTGTACTGTATGTCATGCATCATCTCTGAACAGTGTTTGTCAGCAAAGGCTCTTCTGTGAAAGTCTGAGTAGTGTTTGCTTCCCTAAACCTTACACCTGTGCAGCTCCTTCCTTCATCTTCCTTCTGAGCTCTGCCACAACATTAAACCCTGTTATTACTTTCTATACCACTCCCACTTCTCCTTCCTACCTCCCTCTGTGTGCTTTCCCTCAGTTAGGCACATACAGACTTGTCAGACAATGCTGTGGTGGCTGCCTGAAATCCAAATTTAAATTTTTAACTGGAGGATTCATACACAGGCATTACTCGTGCTGGAGGCACTACTGATAGTCTTTCTTTTGCTCAAGCAGTATGTTGTTTTCCCTAAACGTCTTAGATTAACTTTTGCTGAATGCTCAATCCCTGTTGCCCAATATATCCAAGTGTTCTGAAGGTTTCAAAACAATCAGGAGAAGGATGAGAAAAAGACAAAACATGATTTCAGGAGCTGTTGTTTCTTTAGGACCACAACCAGCAACGGTGATCCTCCTGAGAAGTACTCAAGTAACCAACTTTATTCCACTTTAAACTAGTAATGAGACTTCAGTGAGGAGGTACTATCTGTGCATTAAAAACAGAATTCATCTATCACTGTGAAGCACTTCCCTGCCACTTTATTAGGAAAAATTATGGTATCAGAAGTAAAACATAGGGTTGCCCATGCAGTACTGGTTTGTTCCCTTCACACATTGGTAGAATTTATCTGCCTGGCAATATACTGTGTTTTCCATGGGACTCCACTCCCGGAGTATGGAGCAGGCAACAAGCAGTTCTGGAGCAATGATTTAAATACTTGCTGCACACAAGCACATTCCTGTGGTCCCACACAAGTGCATGGAACTTTAACTTTGTTCTGAAGACCCACTTTTTATTTTTATAATGGTGTTGTCCATAGCAATTATCATCACCATTTCTGACCATTGAAAGATACTTCGGAATTTTTTTTTAAAAACAGGTAAGAAAATTGAAGCATAAAAACCAAAATAGGTTAAACAAACCTGCCTTAGTCTTCTTAATTAAGTACTAAAAAAGCATCTGAACCACTGAAACATGGTTTAATAGAAAATAGTATAACAGTTCTTAAATGCTTCTCCTCAGCTAGAATAACAACTGTTTGTAACACAAAAACTCGGGGCAAAGCATACTTCTGCCTATCAAATAATACCTTCTAGTGGTTGTTTTCTTTTGCAGTATCAAAATATTAAGAGCAAGCTGTACTGGCTTTGTCCATACAGCTTTGTTACAATCTCATGCAACCAAAACATCCCTCAAGTTATTTTTCCTTCTGTGTTCAAACTGTGTCACAGCAATGCCATCCACTTTGGACCAGATATGAAACTATCACATTTCCAGTCCCTGCTTCTGACTTGCCTTAGTAAATCCTGTTTCATTCAAAGTATGAAAGGAAAATTGTATTTGAAAGAAGTCCTAAACCTTAAGCACCTGATTATTAATATTGGAGTATGTAATAGTCAGTCATATCTTGCTTGTACTTTTGCAACGTTCTTCCTTTTCTTCATTCTACTTATTGCTCATCTGTGAGGCTTTGAAACAGCTGTCATCCTCTGAGTTTTTAGTGTGCACTGCACATCTGGATTGCAGTCATGGCTATAATTTTTAAGCTGTATGGCAACACAAACAACCTCTAAAAAAGCAGCCTGCTCAAGAATGCCATTATGAGACACCAGCAGCAAAAAAGCATGATGAGCTGCTCTGTAGTATTCAGCCTATTTAGAATTCAGCACGGTTTCAGAACTGTTTAAAGTATTAAAGCAAAGTTAAAACATTAAGTTCCCCAGATAATAAGCAGGAACAAGCTGATTATCTTACATCAGAATCCTGCTGACAGCAACAAGTGCTGTCTCAACCAGCCACAAGATGGAAGATACTTGAAGTAGGAGAGGCCTTTTAATTCAAAGAAAAGCTTAAATAATTTTTCACAGTTAAAAAGCTAAATACCCACTGTGCTTTAACAAACTAAGTTAAAAGCAGTCACCAAATTTTCACTTTTCTTTAGTCTGAGCTTTGCACCATTGCCTTGGCAATGCAACATCTAAATTTCTTTCGCCTGCTGTAAATAAATGGCAGGCATCTACCAATGAAAGTTTCTTGACATTGCTGAAATTCTCTCTGTGCAGAAAAAAAGAAAAACCTACTTGAGAAAGCATTTTATTTTGGAAGGCGGTTGTGGCTTGGGTGATTTTTACTGTTGTTTTCATTTTCATTTGTTTTGTTTACTTGTCTATTTTTAAAGAGAATTTTGCCTGCTACCTACTTGTACAACTGTAACAACACACTAAGTAAAGCAAGTAACTTTTCAAAAATCATAATGCTATGAAAATGATGTATTTACACTGACGCTGTTTTTCAAATACGGGAAAAATACATACCCACAATCTGGAGCTGGGCACCACCGACAATCAGGATCCGCAACCAGCCATCGCCTAAGCATAAACTCTTCATATTTTTCCATCAAGATGTCATCATTTAATATCAAACGAATATCATGAGGATTAAAACGTTCTGAGCATTCTGGGCAGCTAATATTAACTCTGCTCTCTGAAATTTCTATCCGGAGATACTGACGCAAGCAATCCACACAAGATCTATGGTGACAAGTCATTATCTCCGGGAACCTGTCCTTGGAGTGCCGCAAAAGGCACAAGGGGCATTCCATGAAGTCTCCACTTGGTTTGCTGCTAGAGGTTGTTCCGTTATCAGAAGAGGTACACGTGGAGAAAATTGAGTTCTTGTCTGTACACATTTCTGAATGAATACTTTCAATACTTGCAATTCCATCAACACCTCCATTTAAATCCCTAGACTTGCGTTTCGTGTCTTTTTTTCTCCGAAAAAGTGAGCCCAACGAAATTCTTCTTTTCTTTGGTGCCTTTTTAACCGACGGCAAGCTCACAGAGGAAGCAGAAGACTGGAGGTCCCGATCAGAGCCCATTTGCCGATGTAAACTCATGTCTAGGTCACTCATCAGAAAGGGATTAAATTTCATATACCATCCTAATCATTTTTAAGGATCAAACAGAGGCAGAGGATACACGCATCTTATTACGTAATCCAGTTTGAGAGTCTTCATGCAAAAAACTGACATGTATCTGCTTCCAGCAAATTCTTTAGCAGAATTCCCTGTATTAGGAGGAGAGATGAAAAAAAAGGATTAGAATCACAACCATCACTATTGGTTCTGAAAGGTTGCAGCACTCTAGTGACCTGGTTTTCCTATTACTACCACCTCTTCCTCATCATCTGACCCAATACCTCTTTCTGTCAGCTTTTTCTAGCCTTTACATCCTTCTTATCTTAACAAGCCTGAAATTTCCTTCTGGTTCAAGGACTATCTTTGTTACACTTAATGAGCGCAGAGCACGGCAACTGCACTCAACTGCTCCCTTAAGGGGAGTGGGGGGGTGTCTGTGTGTCTATACATGTGAAGAAATTAAAAAAACTCAAGGTGACAATGAAGTAAATGTACAAGTTCTTCTATAAAGCTTAGCAACAGGCTTACAGCATTGGAAACTTTTCTGTTTACCTTACATTTTCTGCACATGTGGTAAGGTCAAGTGCAAATCCAATACAGTTAATTAAAAGAAAGAGTTCTCTGTGTGTTTTGAATCCATTTAGACTGACAGTAGAAATTAAATCACTGTGGCTAAACAACTCAAGATATTCTCAGAATTTGAGGGTTCTCAGAGAAGTATGCGTATTTATAACAAGGCATCTGAATATTTCAGGGAGCAGAGCTGCAGAGCGAGTGACAGCCAACACTGCCTTGCCCTTCAACTTCTATATAATAAAGCAAGAATTACAGTTAAGGTGACAACATTTGAATTTTTTATCAGATTTATTTCTGTTAAAAAAAAAAAAAAAACAAAACAAACAAACAAAAAAAACCCCTAAACAAACAAACAAAAAGAGCCCCAAACCAGATTCACATCACATATCAAGATTCAGTTGTTACCCATGTACAAGATGACAGCAATGATTTCTGTCTTTTCCCTGCTGCTTAACTCACTGACTCCAAGGAGAGAGAGAATGAACTTTTCCTATTTTCCTCAGACAAAGGAGACTATTACAAAAAGCAGCAGATCGTCTCCAACCAAAACTACTAACTTCTCCCCAAACATGCAAATATTCCCACTTCTCGGAAGCCTGACTGTACAAGAGGAATTTTTTTAACTTTTAGCGAACTGCTTCTGTAACAGAAGAATGAGAAGACATTTCTCATGTGACACCAGTGTTGCACTTCTGCATGCAACTACTGCCAGCATCCTTTCTTTCCTCAGTATTGCCCAAGTTACCTCCCAGAAAGGTGTGAATGAGTTTCTATGACTTTACCAAAGGATAAAATCAGAAACTGGCTACTGCAACTAAGTGCAAAGGTAGAAACAAAGGAACAGATGAATGCCTATGTTCACCAGAGCCAAGCAGTCTGCACACCAGTTAGGGACGGGCACAAATCCAAACACGTGCTGTGTGTCTCCGGAACAGGATCACTGAGCTGCCTGGGTCAAGACTAGGGAAGTTTCAGAGGATGGCTGAGCGGCAGCGGAAACAGGAATCCCTCTCCAAAGAGGAAACACAGAAATAGCCCACGGGCTGTCCACCTCACCAGAGCAATGCCTGCAGCAGATCCACTGCTGGACCCTCTTCAGACCACCATAGGAGCAGTTATGTGTGTAGGAGCAGACAGCCAAGAAAACACTACTCGATTTAGACTACCATCCAGGATAGCAGTATTTCACAAGAATGCTACCTTCAAGTGTAAAAATTAAAAAGAAAAGAGAGAAAAGGAAAAACACCTAACAACCCCACATGAAAACCCCAACCAAAATCCCTGTACATCTCCTGGTTTTGATAGAAAGAGTTCTTACATTTTGAGCCCTTACAATTCTTTTAGAACGAAAAAAAAAACCACTATATTCTATTTTTCAAATGCTGAATTATTACTTTTTTTTTTAAATAAAGGAAAATCTTACCACTGTGAACATATTAAAAAAAAAAAAAATCTTAGTTTACTCCCAGAGACTAAAATAAAGCGTCTAAATATTTCAAGAACATAACATACTCTTCCTTCCCTCCTAAGGGAACATTTTAAAATCTAGTCAAAAGGAATCTTGGATGCTTTACCTGCTCCTGTTCCCAAAACAAATTTAATAGTTTTGCAGCCGCTGTTTCTCATTAAATGACCTAAAACATTCCCATATCTAAAAAAAAGGGTGAAACTAAAAAAAAACCCTGCTCCGTAATTATGACAGAAGACAACATATCAAGATCCTGGAGGGAAGGATGTTGTTATATCATAGATACACAAAACTGGTAGATAATGTCTGAAATACACTACAGATACAGCCCACTTGACAGCTGACAATAAATTAAATTTATTTGTTTAGAAGTGCAAGAATAATCTTAAAAGCATTGTTATAACTGGATAATTATTAACATTGGTATGCTCACACAGATACTACCAGGGCAGTGGAAAATGGCATCCTCCTATACCAGGAGAGCTCATGAACAAAATGAAAAGCACTCTTTTCAGGCAAAAAGTTGTTTGTTGTTGGTTTTTTGGGGGGGTGGGGTTTTTTGTGTTTTTGTTTGTTTAAAAAAAAAATAGAAAAAGGTAGGAAGTAAACACAGTAACAGCCAAGTCTATGACTACAAGCCTTCCCCTCCTCCCTTTCTCTGGAGAGGAAAGAATGTGTATTACAGCATTTCTGCCAGTTCCAACAGATGTACAAAATCAAGAAATAGCAGCTCTGGTGATGAACCAGTTGTACTTTTTTTCTTTTTAAATAAACAAAGATTCTCCCATGCTGTAAAAAAAGAGACCAGTATGTCCCATAGTTCTCTTTGCGTAATGGGATCTGATAAGCAGTGCCTCTAAAATAGCAGATTGCTCTTCTAAGGAAAATAGTTGAACTTTGACAGGATTTTTGAATAGAGAAGTTGCCAGTTATTTCAGACAATCATCAATTATGCTCTCTAGATTTAAATGCATAAAACTAGTTTTAAAAGCCATGTTCTTCCTTATATAGTAATTCTGGACTGAAATTCTAGTGACGTTCAAAGATGACTTTGCCGAAGTGAAAAGATTCAGCAGATGATTTATGACAGGAAAAAATGAAGACAAACGTTACAACGCTAATAATGATCAGAACTGTACAAAATCATAAAAGCTTTACTAGTGCAAGCTGGAGCACTGGCCAGTTCTCATGTTGCCCAATCCAACACAGCATCTGCATGTTTCGGCTGACAAAAAGGAGGAAAAAAATACTTGATTCTGTATAGCCAGAGAACACAATGCCTGTATTATTCCGGTAACAATGGGTCCACATGAAGGGGATATGCTGTGTGCAAACTGAAGCTCTGAAATCCAACTACTTGAAATGAGCTGAGACACACAAACTATGGTAATAATAAACAATCTGATTTCAAGGCAACATACATTGCAAGTTTTGTACTACTCTCACTAAGCAGTATGAACTCTGTCAACACACAGAAGAAACTAGTATGGGCAACAGCAAAGGGACAGAGAAACCACAGAGTGCAAATCGTAAAAATTTAAGTTTACCACTGTTCTCAGCATTTCCTCAAAAGCACTTACTGACTACAGAGAAACCGTATTTCTGGCTTCCCGCCATGCCCAAAGCCCTGCCACAAATCCGAA
Source organism: Acanthornis magna (assembly GCA_036785705.1). Lineage (NCBI taxonomy): Eukaryota > Metazoa > Chordata > Aves > Passeriformes > Acanthizidae > Acanthornis > Acanthornis magna. The sequence continues at coordinate 3,388,470 of JAWUZG010000071.1, read as the reverse complement.
TTCCAGCCGTTCTTCGCATTTTACTCGTGCCACAGTCTGACCACAAACACCAGTTGCCACAGCACAAACACACCTTGTCATTTGAAGAGGCATAAATGACATTTACACTTGCAACTCACCTAAAGTCCAGTATTAAACTATTATCTGTTCCTTCTGCAACCCTGCCTGAACTGTTTGCTAGGGAAACCTAATGAGTATCCAGCTAATTTCCTTCAATACTTCTTTTTGACCATACTCCTTTAAGTAAATGCTATTGCTAACCATGCAATGGAGGGGGAGGGGAGGGAAAGGAAATGGGAATAATCTTGCAAAGGGAGAAGATTTCAACTCAGAGATGACTGGGATGACAAGTATCATCTAATATGACTCTCCATGGCACAATCGTTGCTCCTCTCATCAATTCCAAAACATTTTGGAAATGCCCTAAGGGCAGCTGTGAATAACCCTGCTGGTTTTGCAAGAAAAGAGTGACAAAGCCCTACCTCCATAAGCCAGCTGCTGGGGGAGATTAGCTCCCTCATGCTCCTAACTGCCCCCCAACACATCAGAGGCACAGGATCAGCATGCTGCCTACTCTCCCATTACATGTTCAACCTGCTGTACAGGGGCAAAAAATCGGAGTCTGCTATCAGGACAGCTTCATACATGTTTGCAAAACAAAGGCAGGCTTAAATATTTGTGTAGGAATGGAGAAAACCCACTATAAACATAGATGTAGCTACATCCTAATAAAACCCCTTAAATATTCCCTCGTGTAATTGCTGCTTAAATGGCAAATCTAGACTTCTCCTGTTCCAAACAAACTCTGTTCATCTTAGGCATTTGCTCCTCCAACAATTTAACCAAGCACCAACTCTGTTAGCATACTAAAAGCTACTCAACTCTGTCAGCATACTGAAAGCTACTTCTTGATTAAAACTGACTACTAATAGCTTCCTTTCTGACATCTGCAATTCCCAACATCTACACCCTGTAGCTGCTTCTGGAAATGCACCGATCCAGCTTAAAGAGAGTTGTAAAAAAAACCCTTCAGAGCTTGAATTTCAACCACCAACATCACAGATCATTTCTGCCTCCCTCTTCCAATGAGCATCTCCTGTCAATCACACAGCATCCTAAAATTTCTAGGCTGTGATGTTCTTAACATAGATGTATCTCTAATCATCTAAAAGAGGCATCAAAAACAAATTTTCCTTTTCATTTAATCCATGGTCTAAGAACTGTAAACATAGTGGAATAATATGTAAAACAAAAATATGCAAAAGCTGAAGCTACTAAATGAAATACCAATGCACAGGATTTTCAAATGCCAAACAAGTACCTAATTTCAATGGCCATTCTTTAAGTGTCAGTTCATTCCACAACAGGTTTTAAAATTGGGGGAAAAATACACTTTTGCCTGATTTCTAAAAGAATATACCCCTACTCACTTCACACATGCCCCAGGGTTGAAGTATACATCTGGCATTGCTGAGTTAAAACAGTGAGGAACAGCCTGAAAAAGCAGATTAATTTTGACATCTACGTGCATCTGAAACTTTCCCCCATTAAAAACACCTCACCACAGTCATGTCAATGCACATGGTATCAGGCCATGTTAGGACTGTTATTTGGTTTTATTACAGATGATTTAGTACAAGCAGAACCATCACTTTGCAACTTGGGAGATTATGTTGAAACAACAATGGTTCTGGCAAAACCTTTATACGCACTAGGATGAAAAATAAAATCCTTTAATGGTAACATAATGCAGCATATTGTGTTAGGCAAATGCATATTGTGCAGGTGAAATGCTTAACTGCAACAATTACCAGAATGCTTTTATGACTCCTTCAGTACACTTCCTTTCATAAACTAAAATTAAGAATAGCAACATTTTCCATGTAATGTTTCAAAGACTGTGAAGCCACTTCAGTTTAATTTGTGTGGCATTTTTGATGTCTTCTAACTTTGATTTCTAATGAAAGATGAAATAAAGAGTTAATAGTATTTGGACTAAATGGAAAAGTTAATTCTATAAAAGAAAGTTAACAATTTTGTATCAGAAGATTTCTCAAGCTTTTAACACAAACTCATACATACAGATACTTATCAAACATTTACAGTGATTTGTTACAGTATGATGTACAAAATGCAAAAAGAGTTGTCAAAACCTCTTAAATAATTCACTTAAACTGAACTGCGTGAAACTACTTTAAATATATACTCATGTAAATTTTAGTTCATTGTAACTTTTCCCCTTCAAAAAAGGGCACAAATATGGGAGTTTACATTTTATGAATGTAAGTCTTACCTTTCAGACACTGTTGGAGGAAGAAATCTTTTACTTTCTGTCCTGCTTTGTTCTAAGAGCCACACATGTGAATAGCTCTCTTAAAGCATGAAGAACATTCATTACGAAAGTTACCAGAGTTGCTCCTACTAGCAGTAAATCCTTTCCAGAGTGAAAATTACTTGATCATTAAGTTAATTACATCTCATTTTTTTATGCTTACAACAGACTATTGATAGCTGCAGAGGACACTATTTCAAAAACAGAAGTCCCAAATGCACGACTAACCCGAGTTTTTCAAAACCTTTAGAAATCTGCTACGTCAAGTCTCAAACTTCACATACCATCTTTAAATGACAGAAGAACAGGTACAGTGAAATAATATCCCTTCTTTAATTTATGTAAATTCAAAAGACTAGGAGGAGTTCCCAGCAAGTACCATACACCAAGCACTCACTCACTAATTTCACATTGGAGCTCACAGTGGGCTCAGTGAAGGTGCTGTCAAGATCTGGGACATGCCTGTATCAGCACAGACCTGATAAGCAGAATAGAGTAGGGCCCTTATCCCTAATTTGAGAGGAAGTTAAACCCTCTGGAACAAGCCAGTTTGGCACGTGTAAGCCATTAGACTAGTGCCAAGTGAGGAACAAGGGGTCTTCCAGGAGCAAAAGGTCTTGCTTTAATATACGGAAGTTTTCACGATGGAGAGTCAGTTCACTTTAGGGAAAGTCTTTTGGTGAGATTTAGATTAAAGAAATTCTTTACTCAGAAAATAGTGAGACACTGGCACAGTTTGCCCAGAGAAGCTGTGGATGCCCCATCCCTGCTCTAGGCCAGGTTGGATGGGCCCCTGATCAGCCTCATCTAGTGGGTGGTATCCTGCCCATGCAGGGCAAGGGGATTGGAGCAGGATTATCTTCAATGTCACTTTCAGCCCACATTATTCTATTATTCAATGTTATTAAAAAAACCCTGACATTCATGGATACTATTATACAAGAATTAAGAGAAAAGCATTTGTGAGGCAGATATTAAATTATCTCTATTGCACTGTTACCATGTCTCAGTTTGTTCTGACTGCACTTTATTTTTCCTTAAGGTTCTGTGTCAATTATCTGGAAATTCTATTTTCACTTACAGAACAAAGCAATATTGTTTGTAAAACAATGATACAAACAGACTGACTATGAACCCACTCGGGCTCAAGGCCTGAGAGAGTCAGACTGACCGGGCACAAAAATCAAAAGATTGACAGTATTTAAAATACAGAGAAGCCTACAGAATTGCCAAAAGTGAACTGATATACAATGTTCTGTTTAAAAATTCACAATGGTATGTAGCACATGACAAACCAATCCTGACAGCTAGAAAAATCTTCAACAGCTTATTAAAAAAAAAAAGTTATGCTTCTTCCTTAGAAATTTATGAGCAATACATCCTGTATCATGTGTCCATGACAGCTGCTATGAAGAAAGGAAGTCTTGCAAGCTGCTCAACTCATTCTGAAAGTCTCTCAACAAATGATTGGCAACTCCAGCAAAACTGTTCCTCTTGCAGATAATGCCTATAAAGAAGAGAGTACACTCAAAGTGCCTCCCCTTGCTGATCTGGTGGCAAATGGAAAAGAATTCCTTAAATTCTAAAAACATCAAATTTCCAAACCAGCAGCATTAAATCTGGCTATATTGTGTGCAGTGGCTGACCAAAGCTAAGAACTCAGTGGAGAGATGCTTTCTATTTGTGTATCTGCAGGCCTGCATCTGTTGCAAATAAGACTATTTGCAATTTTCTCTTATCTAACTCAGCAGAGCAATCTTAGCTCAACCATGCACTCACTTGCGTGTCAAAAGCTTCCCCTATGCACTGTGGTGCATTCTGCAAACAAATGTACACCAAACTCTGCCAACAGAAACCAAAGTCTTGGAAACACTGAGGGGAAAAAAACCCCAAAAAACAAAAACCAAACAGGAAGCAAAACAAAAATCACCAAAACGTTCAACTGTTTTAATCCTTTAATCATTAAAATACTCACACTAGGAAAATGTTTTCCTTGCAAAAGTAATGGGAATACATTCTCTTAGTGCAATGACAGGCATATATTTTCGCTTCTGAATACTGTGGAGAGATTTATTTTTATGTATCTGTATCTATATATAGATATATAACCAGTGTTCTAAAATATTTGACTAGCTAGTTGTCTGAAAAGTGAAAGCAACACCAAGGGATTTAAAAACTGTACAAGCTGCCTCTGCACCAAGAAAAGAGGTTTAATCTAATTGTATTAATACTTTCATTCCTGCAGTTGTTTTTTATTCTACACTATAAACTCCAAAATAATCAGTAAAGACATATACACCAGCGAAATAACAAAAAGAAAGTTTTGTTTCCTGCAGTGTCACCAAAATTCTGCAAGTGGAAAACATTGCAAACTCCTGAATGCTGAGATCATTCCTACAGAAAAACTGTTCCAAAATGAAAATAACCAATACTAACAAATTTCCGGAATAAGCAGATTTAATTTCAGGTCTGTAATCTTGACTGGTCAAACAGTAATGGTTACATACTGAATTCTGACAAGCTTTTGCTTTTAAGCAGGCTTACAAGTTTGTCCTGCTATAAAAACAAACCAAATAAAGTGTACCAAGATTTAAGGTGGGACAAATATTGTAGCAGAGGGATCGGGAACTCTGATGAGCAGGAGTTCCAGAGAGAACACATAGAATTTAAACAGCCTACCAGAGACAGCAGCTTGAGGGGATATGTAAGAGGAACAGATCACAGCTCCTCGCTCCTAATGATTTTTAAACTCAGCAAGAGCCAGAGTTTCTGTCTTGCACTGAGGGAAGATATTATTGACTGTCTGACTGGCAGCATCTTCCAGCTCTGTTTTATCTCTGGCATAACCAACCTCTACTTTGGAGGCAGCGGAGACAAATAAAAAATAAAGAAAAACTACCCACAAACACCAACATCCCCCCCACACATTGATTTTGAAATAGCCTTGCCTCAAACTAAGAAGTGCTGGAAGCTATTAATGGATTACTTTTTTTAACATTTGGTGCTATTTTACCATTTTTAAAAAACCCATATATACAGATGTACTTTGTATAAAACTTTTAAAGTAAACTAATGAAAAGGGACCAAGTTAGTAAGAGTTTTGAATTCTTCCACTGACACCAAGGCAGGCTAATAAGACCTTACCATGGGGGTAGGATAAGAACACGGTCACAGTTTCTGAAAGTCACTGTGACAACTCAGTAATTTGTCAGTATCTCAGCCTTTGAGAACTGAGTAACTGCCCTGCATTGGTCTCTTTTGGTATATCTCTTTACAGAGAACTAATAATTCTGGTAAATATAATTCAATATAAAACCTTCAGAAAAGCTTGGATGACTGAGTGAATAATCCATGCCTGTCTATTCTGGCAGCAGCAAGTTGAGGATACAGTCAGAAACTATGACAGTTTTCTGAACTCTGTTATGGCTAATGCCACAACTTCTGAAACTGCCCCCAGGTCAAGTACGAAGTTGCACCAGTCTAACCAACTGCTCCCAATCACTCAATAGGTGAGATTAGTACAAAACCTAGCAAAACACCTCCGATTCTCCTGCAGCCTGACCTATTAATCTATTCTGTCAGTATGTTAACTGAAAAATCCTGCAGGGATATATTTCAAATCACCAAGTCAATTTTTGGAATGATAGTTCTAAATTAACTGCTGCAATATCAAATACAGCCCAATATTTAATATTTAAAAAAAAAAAAAAGGAAAAAAAAAGGAATAACTGAAAGAAAAAGAGACAAAAACAAAGACAGGGAAAGGTCTAGCCAGGGAAACAAAAATACTCCATCCTGCCAGGAACACTGCCTGTAGCTTCCAGACAGGAAACTCACTGCCTCCAGAAAAACCATTGGCGTCAGGAAATGGCAGAAGTACCATGAAACTTATCTCACAGCTGAACCTAATGTAAAACGAAAAGGAGAACATTAGAAAAGGAAGGTAAAGACAAACCAACTAGCCCCAGATCTTTGCTTATGAATACACTAGGTGAAAATTTAAATCTTACTGATGTGTCTTTGGAGTAAAGAATTAATGGAAAAGATTATTCTAGTCCTGTTGAAAAAAAAAACAACAAAAAAAAACCAGGTTGAAAAGATAGAGCCCATTCAGCACAAGAGAAGGGGAATGATCTGGCAGCATTTAGAGGCAGACTCCACTAGCATTGTAAATAGTGTAAACACTAGTTAAAAAGCACAAAGCAAGAAAATGCTGAATGCCAGGCATTTAAAGTACATCTGATGCTCTACCTATGCTGGAAATACAATACATGCCAATAGGAGGAGTTATTCTGCCAGCACAATTATCCCACCTACAACAACATCACACTATGCCAAAAAATATGCTATGTCAGCACACAGCAGGATTTAGCCAGGTTGATGAGATTTTTTTCCCAACATTTTGCACTGACATCAACACAGACTGAGGAGTAAGCAGAGTTTCTCTATGCAAAACAACTGCTGCACCAAATGGGCAGAAAAATCACTGCAAACACACCCACACATGGCTTTAAAGACTTAATCTTGTGAAACTTTCTTAATCTTTATTGCCTTGTTAATGGAGTCCAAGCATGAGTCAACATAGGGGAGTTTGTGAATCCCCTGCAAGCCGCTGCATAAGCCAGAGGCCTCATGTCAGGTGACACACTGGGTCACACAGTGCTGACGAGACCCTGGCAGTGCTGCCACGTTCTGCCTGGTCAGAAAGTTTCACACCAAACTCTAAAAAATGAAATTAAATACTCAAAGGTTCCCTGCTGTGCTTCATACATTTACCAACAGAATACAAAGTTCAGAAAAAAGCACACAGGACCTACAGTGATGCTCCTCTGCCAGCTGAGGATGCTGCAGCAGTTGTTAGTGCTTACTGACACAAACAGGGCTGTGTCCAGATGTATCTGCACTATTCCACTTACTCCATTACTTTTAAATTAGTGAGTTACACCTCCATTACCAGGCCTCACAACACAGTAAGTATTTCTGAAATACAGCTGCCCTGCCCTCATGCTTTTGAGGAGGGATTGCAAAGCCTTTTCCCCTCCACGCACACCCTCATATTCATACATGCAAACTCACATACTCTTTCTGTGTTGGATGTTACTTTTTTCCTCCAAAGCATCATCTTAAACAGTTCTTTCTACATAATTACAGAAGCATCATTAGCTGGGCCCCTTTGTGCAACAGACTGTGACACATCATCTATTTCCAACAATTACAGGCAGAAAATACGAAGCAAGCATAATGCAATTCCTAGAAAAGCTACTGTGCTTATTTTCTCCACTATTTAGAACAGCTAAACACTTCCTAATTATAGCCTCCAAACAAACCTGTATTATTTCAGGCTCTGAGGTAAAACCATACTTTGTGGTTTTTAAATAGTAACACTGGTAATATGCCTTCAACTGTAAGGTAATATGCCTTTTTAGTAAATCTTTAAAAAACCCCAACACCTTAAGTCAGATTTAAAAGCTTCCTAGACCACAGAAACATCAGATTTGGTAAACTGAATTAGTACAGAAGATGCTGCTTCCAGCCATGAGTACTTGTTAACCTAAACCTGAGATACAGCCCTCAAATGCAGAGATTATTCTTTCCATTAAAAAGCAGAGTAAATAATTTGCAAACACAAAAAAGTTTCTTCATTATTTTTAAAATCAGCTGTAATCCTACAGCTTGACTTTGAATCCCATCAGTGACATCCACAGTCCTACTCTGATGGCCTTAAATACAGCTTTCCTGAGCTGTTTGCATCCAGATAAATCTTAGATGAAAAAAGTACCTTAAATTGAATATAACACAGGCTTTCATATTTATTTTCAAGTCAAAGATATTTATTTAATCAGCAATAACAAAAGTCAAATCTCTGTTCATCTTAAAAACAAAATACCAGTTTCTCTAGTGGATCATAAATTCACACAGTGCCTTCAAGCCCTTGCTTTCTTTTTACTTGCAAGTTAACCATTAAGAATTTCAAATTGCAGTAGAGGATTACTGATTTATTTTCTTTTTGCTTATCTAAACCTAGTGTTAACACCGGGGAAAAAACAGTCCTTGAGCAATACATTTACTGTGCCTCTAAAAAACATCTTCACTTGAAACATCAGCAAAGAACTGTTACTGTAATCGCAGTTTAAAGAGCTAAAAGCAATATCCTGCCAGCCAATAGTGACAGGCACAAATATTTACAGAATATTCTGAAACGCCAGTAATAAACAAATGGGACAATGCGAAGTTTATCAAGTACATTTTCTACCCACAAAGATACACAGCGAGTAGCAGGCTCCAAGGACGACTCCCAGCGACACCCCCAACACTGTTTCCATTCCAGCATGCCATTATTCCAGAACAGAGCGACTGCATGTGCGCAAAGCAAAACCTCACCCTAACTTGGCTGACGTCAGAGGTTTCTTGCCAGCAGACGCTTTAGAAATAGTTACATTAAGTCTCCATTGTGCTGTGTAACACAGAGGTTGCGTTCCTGAATCGCAAAACGAATGCAAAAGAGCAGGAAGGGGGGAGGACAAATTCAATTTTTCAGCCCGAGATTACAGCTGTATCTGGCACAGTCTGTCCATGTGACCGGCTCGCTTTGCAGGCTTCAGGTAAATTCTCTGTACGAGGCAGAGGCAGGAAGGGAACCAAGCGGTGGCAGAAGAGCCGCAGAGGTGAGCGGCGGCCCCGAGCCGGCGAGGCACGGCCGAGGCAGCGCCAGCCCCAGCCGCACACCTTGGGCCGCACCGCCTGACCCAGACAGAGCGAGGGCAGACGGCACTGCATCGGCCTTCTTTTCCACCTTCCAAAAACAAACCAGATGCCTCAAGTAAGAAGCATTTGAATTATTCTAAAAGCAGCAACCGGAGCCAAAGCTAACAGTTTGTATACTCTGCAGATCGCTGAAGACTAAGGGATTGCTGAAACTGCCTGCAGACACTGGTCCGTGGTGGTGGCAGAATACCTCACACTGGCTGCCCTGGAGAATGAACAATAATACTAAAAAGAACTCAAAAAGTAACTCAAAAAGTAACTCAACTATTCACTTTTTTTTTTTTTTTTTTTTACAGTGACCAGGGCTCACCTTTGCTCCAATCCAACACCAGTAACATTCTGAATTTTTACTCTGAAATATAGCATTCACTCTCAGCAAGACACATAAAAACGTGAAGGCACATTCACAAGTGTGACATGGCTCATGTCACAGATCCTCACACTCGAGTCTGTAAGCAAAAGGACCTTGCAACCATCTTTGTGCCATACTCTCAGCTACCCCCTACGTTTATAATAAAAGGCTCCTCACTTCAGTCAGAGCTTCTACCTGACATCCAGCAAGTGCCAGATGAAACAGAAGAACCCTCACTGGGGACAGCAGTTCTTAAACAGATTTGTAACATGGATTTTATAAACCTGCACTGAACACTCAAAGATAATGACACTTAATTTCCACGGCCCCTGACATGAGTCTGTTCGTCAATGAAAATCATCTTGGGGAGAAAACTGAGCATCTGACAGAGACACCAGACAAACCAGAGATGATGTTGACATCTGAATGAAAACCAAACACAAAGAGCTTCAAGTTTTCCATTCACGAAGGGCCACATGTCTCTAGATAACCTGGTGACACTATCAAACATTACTAAGAGAGCCCATTCCAACTCAGTAATGGGATGAGTTGCAGAAAAACCACTGGCATCAGGAAATGGCAGAAGTACCATGAAACTTATCTCACAGCTGAACCTAATGTACAACAAAAAGGAGAACATTAGAAAAGGAAGGTAAAGACAAACCGACTAGCCCCAGATCTTTGCTTGTGAATACACCAGGTGAAAATTGAAATCTTACTGATGTATCTTTGGAGGAAAAAATTAATGGAAAACATTATTCTAGTCCTGCTGAAAATAAAAAAAATAAAAAAGACCAGGTTGAAAAGATAGAGCCCATTCAGTGCAAGAGAAGGGGACTTGTGCTTCCTGTGATCTGGACAAATCTGTATTTGTATTTGCTACTTCCCAGTAAGACCAGATCAGTACGAAATACCTGGACATGATGCCAGCTGCTCTTTAAAAAGCCCAGAGATCACAGCGTTCTTCCCCTCAGGTGTAAGGATTACTACACAGGTATAACGCCTAGGCTCTAGTCTGAACCCGGATCTTTCTTCTGGCCATTGAAACGAATTTAAAAAATGTGGTATGTGTTCTCAGGGTGGGTGGGGAGGAAGAAACAGCCAGAGTAAACAAACTCTGAAAGTATTTAGGATTTCAAGAATGGAGTGTTAGCACTAGTTCCAGTCTTCAGGCAGCACAGAAGTGCCTACGGCAAACGTGAAATGCATCTGTGCAAGAGATTTTTTTTTCTGCAAGTCTGCTTTATAATGCAGGGTGAAACTTCAACAGAATGAAAAAATATCCTTGATGATTGTTTCATATTCAGTCTGAAATGTACTTCCCTAGCCTTGTTACACTGCAATATGTGTGTGGTTTCCTTGCTACAGCTAGCATGAGACAAAAATGAATCATACGCTGTACCAGTGCCAGAATGGAGAATAAAACAAGCGCAATCACTGTTATTGAGGAATGAAAGTCCCCTACAAAAATGTCCGTTGCACATCTGTTTCCATTGTAGGATTAACTTTTTCAGTTACTTTGCCTGAGAAATAAGGCACATAAAAAGTCAAAAAAGTTCTAGTAGTCTAGAAGTGCGACATTTTAATCAAATCATTTTAACATAGGTAAGTTGATAAAACAAGAGATTTTTATGATTTAATAGTTATTTAGAAGCTTCAAGTCCATGACTGAAAACACTAGATAATAACAAATTCTATTCTAAAAAAGCTGCAATTTCTTTTACATTTCTGGTATATTGTTTGTTTTCAGTAAGGGGAGCTTATTCTATTTTCAAAACTATTACACAACATGGCAATAAAAAAAAGCTGAAAAGTTATTCAGAAATTAATTCTGAAGTTCTTTTAGCTGTTCCTTCATTGGCTTCTTTCATGCTCACATCTTTTAGGATCACCATTATGAACAAAGGTATTCATAACAATTCACTTTCTGTCCTCATTTCTGACCTTTCTGATTTGCAATTCCACTGTTCACCACTCATCCTCAAATAATTCCAGTGACAGAAAATTATCAAATACTGTATGAAAGAACATAAATGATTCCTCACTCTTTTAAAGTTGTGTGCAACTACAGAAGTACTCTGCTGCAAAGTTTTAGCCACTATTATTAAAGAACCCTCCTCTGAAGAGCAAATCTGTTGTCACCTTGCAGCTATCACAGTGGTACAACTGTGAGAGTCGTGTGATGGAACTTAAGGGAGCTGAAAGGCCAAGGCACATTTAAAAGGATTCAAACATCAAAACAGGTAGAGGATATGAATAATAATGCAAGTAAACTAGAAGAACAATCTGCCAGGTCAACTCACATGTCATAACACTACGTCCAAAAAGGGATTGTTACAGCTCACATCACAAGACTTATATTATTTACTTATACTAGCAAGCCTTAACTTAAAATTAAATGTATGCTGAATGCAGCCTTTTTAAATACCTGCTGGTCAGGCTGACTGTTCCATACTGGGAAGGTAACAGCTACACTAAAAAACACAGCACTTCATTTAAATTTCAATTTTGATATAACTTAAGTAGTTTGTATCTCCCCACACTTCCCCATTAGGGAATTTACAACACCTTCAGCTGCATTTGCGGCTTTTCAATGGAAGAGCAAAGCATTACAGGTTTACAGAGCACAACTTAACAGGTTTCTCTGTCTTGGTACAATCCCTCCCCTTTCTCTGCAAATGTCCAGTCACATAGTAGCCTCAGAAGCCAAAATCCTAGAAGACTGTTCAGCTGAGACAGAAGCGGGAAAAGAAAAACGAGAAAGGGAAAAGAAGTATTAAATGGGTAGAGTGAAAGTTAACCTACCAGAGAAGGCACAGGTCTGTACGATTGACGCACAGATGCAGTATTGCTTGTTCGCTAATTTGACCTCACCAACACAGCATGCAAATTACTGTGAGAAGGGAAAGAGGGGGGAGGATGTGACACAAATTTTTCTGAGGAAGAGAAAACCCCACAAATATCTATAAGTTGCCCTCTCCTTAGTAGGTACTCAGCCTGGTGTAGAGTAGTTGTGTAAGTGACATTTACTCCTTCCTTAAGTTTGGCTTGATAACAAAAAAGGAAATTAATGTAAAAGTTTGGATCACGTGTGTTTCAGCATTCCTGATAACACTGGTTTCTACTTTAACTTTCTACCTTATAAAAACCCTTTTTTCTAATCCTTTCACATTTGTCTACAGTATCAAGATCCACCAAGAAAACTGAGCTACCAAGTCTTTTTCTAGCAACGAGGACAATAAAACTGTTGTGTTAAATGACTTTTTCTTATAAAACCAACTGTTTCCTATAGTGTACTTAATTACAGTACATAAGAGTTCTACAGAGCCATGCCATACCTGGCAAAAACAAGTGAAAACTATTATAATCAGACAACTGCTAATGTGATTATAGAAGACAAAATCTTACCCTCCTTCTGCCCCCCAGAAAGTCCTTTCCCCGATAAATAAATTATCTGCCTGTGACCTACAACATTATCAAATACTCTTCAGGTAACAGAGGCACACAAAGCTACACTAAAAACTATGTGTAGATTTAATATTGCATATTTGAGTGCTCAAAATTTAAGGATTCCAGAAAGCAAGCTGTCTATAAAAACTAAATTCAGCATCCCTCATGCAGCCAACTGACTGTGTAGCAGATGTGCTGGAAGACAATGCAAATGCTGGTCCAGTTTCAGCACCTGTGATGGCTGGATGTGATATCTGATCCATGTCACCATTTCCAGGGACATCAGGACATCTCTTTCCCTGTCCACAACAAAGATCCAACTACCAGGATAGGCAGATACAGATTAAGTGGGGCCAGTTGCTTCCCACCCAAGCAGTGGTGAGTATTGCACCAGGTAGGTGAGCTCCAGTAAGAGAAGCTGGAAAACTACTGCTGGATGCCACTTAGTGCTCTAGCAGTCATTTCCAGGCCTTGGGGACATCCTAAAGGTTGTGTCCAGTTTCTGAACTTCCTGTAGAATCACACACACATACTGATTTTTCTGGAGCTGGCTTTGTTCTAGCTATGGCTTTTTCTCATTTCCCTATTAAATGAGGCTGTATATTTTTTGCTTTACAACAACATTACACAACACTGAATTCACAAATACCACTCAAGTCCTTAAGATATTTTTACCAGACTAAAGGCTTCAAAAACATTAACAAATCACTCTTCAAAATAGTCCTGTGAAATCTCGATAGGAATTCTGCAATGAAGATTATTTTTCCAAATTTGCAAAATGGTAAACAGACACCAAAGTTAATGCTGTCACCTGAAGTGAGATTAAGATATCGTGGGCTGCAAAAGTTGTATGGCTGTTTTGCAACAATATAGGACTGTATGGGTTCAAAACTTAGGCTGAGCACTGACAGCACTGACCTGCTGATCAACACCTGAACGTCTACAGATGGGCATATAGAAAAACACCTAACTACTCCACAAGGGCCTTGCCCAACACCACAAACACTACAAATGAGGTGCCAGATTCCTTGTTCTAGCATTCCGTATCTTAAGTTTATACCCCAGCACATGCCAAAGAATGGAGCTGTTGTCTAATGTTTTATATGCCAATAGTATTTTTTTCTATTGTCAGGGCATGGGAATGTTCTCTTACACAAATTTTCTGCAATTTAATCATTTTCAGACACCAAGTGACAAGACTTAGCTAGCATTAACTAGAATTAGTTTCTCTTTGAAACTTCTATCCCCGTGACAGATTTGATTAACACTGGACAATGGGTTTCTAAAGAGGACAACAAACCTAGAAGAATGCCTTCTCTCAAGGACACTACAGCTTGTTTTGAACTAGGGGTTGTAGAATACATCTCAGTGGAGGAACCCTGTGAAATAAACCCATGCTCCCACAACAGCAGACACAGGTGGGAGCTGAGAGGGCTGTGCATGGCCAAGCTTTATTTAAATCTTTTCATCCCTCCTCTCCAGATGCTGGTCAATAACTAGCACGGTTTTAGGACCTGTGAACAGTCTCTTCTTTCATCATTTTCTTTTGCAGGTGCTCAAGTTTGAGGGCAAAAATGTGAAATAGGGAAAGCTGTCATAAAAAGGGAGATTTGGTTTAGAAGCAGCTGTTCCAGTCTACATCACTCTCAGTTCGTTCATACAACCTTTTCTTCCTGCTTTTCCTCACTTATCCCTTTTTCTTCTACCTCTTCTGGTGCCTCTACCCATCACATTTTCCTGTACCTCCTTTGAATTGAAGGTAGACAGCTCCCACTTTGTCTCAAGCCTCTCATGCTGGCAGACAATCAAGAGGAGAAAGCATTCCCCCTTCTCACTTGGGTCTCTCATTACTGACTGGATGCCCAGCAGCTGTGATACAAAATTTAAGTATCTCACCACTTGCTAAAATCGCTGAAGAAGTGTGGCTTTACATGAAATGTTCAGAATTTTGATGCCACAGCAATCAATCAGTCTTTAAAGAAAATGCTCAAAACCACTTTCTAAAACTTTGCCCTTCCTTGCAAGCTTTCACATAAATAGAATAAAGATGGAGCAAGGTTTCTTTACCAAAAAAAAAAAGGAAAACAAAATTCAAAACCCCTCTGACCTCTGATCCAAAACACAGATATTATAACATTCTCAGACCAATTGCACAGCACTGTATTTTTAAACACTAAGAAACCTTTCCTCTGCATTCTCAGAAACAATATTTGGTGGGGATATTAAAATAATTTTTTGTTTGTTTTAATATCCAAGTTGAGCTGCAAAATATAAATGCCTCAGACCAGCTACATTTTGAATGAATTATAACCCAAAAACTGAATGCCTGGTTTCATAATGTGAAGTATTAATCTTATTTATGTAAGACACTGTCAGTTCTAAGTGTTGTATACACAGTTGTATACACAATACTTGGAGTTCCTAACAAACTCCTAAAAAGAGAAATTCTTTGATGTTTACTTCATGTAGCAGCCCCAGTTCAAATGAATACCTACCAAGACCATTTCCATTGTATCATACACTTACAGCACACGTATAAGTGCATTTTTGTATATAGTATGAATTCTAAAAACAAAACATGAAGAGAAAGGACACATCACTCATTTTACACATAATGTTTGAAGCAGACAGATAATGAAACTTGCCAAACTCTCACAGAGACAATGCACAGAACAGCAGATGATGAACAGAGGAGCACGTGTCTTACCTCACAGCCAGACTGGGATCGCAATGATCATCCTCCTCTGAGCTGCTAAGCATTAAGCCACAATAACTCCCCAACTTGTACTCATTTGCTTGTACTCTAATACATGTAGTACACCCATCATCGTGGGCTGTCCTTAAAAACATTTATAAATCCCACCACCATTTGGAACAGAAATAAAGCATGGTTTTTAGCTCCTTCATACTATGTTAGTACAAACAACTGTTTCTTCCTTTTATTCCCTGCTTATTTTACAGTACAATATCCTCCACAGGACTGGCATCACTGGAGAAAGACCCCTTACATTTTCCTTAGCTCAGCAAAATACATGGTATGTAATGGTGGCCTGGAGGTATTTAATGCCATTCAACAGAACGCCTTTCTCATCCTTGAAGGAAAGACACACACATCTAGAAGGACATACATATCTAGAAGGAAAGACAAACACTTGATAAAAAAAGGACAAAAACAATTTCAAAGAACTCAATGTGCTGACTCCATAAATCATAACAGAAAAGTGTTGATACCTTTACAAAGAAAGCTCATGATAAAATGATTTTAAAAGCTTGAAGGCCTTGATTTGTTTCTCCAAAGTAACGCAATCTTCCCTAACCAAGAAGTAAATACGTAAAAGGCCAAGCCAGCTATATTATCACTCAAACTAATTCAGAAATGTAAGTTCAAAAAGGATTTCAATAATATACTACTGTAATCCCAAATTTAATTTTAAAAAAGCTATTCAAACAATTACTTAATTTGATTATGTTTTGTAAAAGAAACTGCAAACTTCCAATTGTCTCCTAATTCATAAATTTACAAATTACAGCATGAACTACAACATCATGAAAAAAACCCTGCTGGAAGTGCTCAGGCACTTGATTGAAAGGGAGAGGATGTAGTTTCTGTGTAAGACATATTCTTCCAATACATCCTTAAAAGCCAATCTAAATTTTACTCAAATGCAAATCATAAAAGAGTGTCTTAAAATGTTACCATTTTAATACATTTCAAGGTATCAGTAACCATGAGAAAACACATGCTGTTATTTAAATAAATCAACATTCCCAACTACCCCCAAAGTTCACCAGAACACAACAGCCGCCCCCAATTTCATGAAGTTCTGGATGCTGTCTCCAGCGTATGTAAGACTCCATGGAGCAACTGACAGGAGAAACAAATCTTCTATTGGTCCCAGGTGCTAAACACGAACTTGTAACTTGTCAGACTAGTTTCAGATCCAACAAGTACATTTATCTCCCTCCCAGTATGTTCTAGTACCTTCTATACTGCCATCCATGTAAATACCAAATCTGTCTCTCAGCACTGTGAATATCCAAGAAAATCTATGGCAATAAGCCCAAGAGCCTAATGAAACACAGCTCAAAAAACTGCTCCTTCAAAAATCAGTATTTAATTTGCTACTAATCCAACTGAATATATTCTCATAGTATAATCTGAGGACAGAAGTTCTAACTTATCCTCGTCTCTCTCATATAGGAACTGAATTTCCACCTGGAAAGGATGTGAAGCCTTGCAACGGCAGTGTTAGCCAGGGAAGCAAGTGCAGGTCCAGAGACTGACAGAGGGAAGTACTGTATAAATCTCTGCATCATTTACAGCCAAACACAGCCATCCATAATACAGTAAATTACGTATTTTCTAGATTTACAAACAAACAGTTGGAGAATGCTTGTTTCTGCTCTTGTCAGTGATTAGCAGAAAAACAGGAAATGAATCAGACTGAAATAATAAATCTTGAGAAGAAACACCATGATATTTTTTGGTCTTACGTAACATTCATTATTTTTTAAAGTGACAGGAACATCAACAGACAAATTGATTTAAAAATCATAGTTTTAACAGATACTAGAATAACTATGGATTGTTCAGAAAAGGAAAACAAATGTGGGTCTTCTTTTTCATTATATTATATCACAGGTGTCTTCCACAGTCTTTCTGATGCATCATGATCCACATACAAGTTCACTGACTGATGGAACACCAGCCAAGATAAGAAAGGCTGGAGGGCTGCCAAACAAGCATCAGTGCCAAATTACAGTGAACCCTTCATTTTCTTTCCAGCTTTGCCACACAACACGACAGGCTTAATTTCCAACAACTCTGGGCCTCCGTTTTACAGATACGCTATTGATAATCCCTTTACATTTCCCTAGGACCTCCTTCAATGAGCTCTAAGAAGTAAGACACAATGACAACAACAAGTTCTGAAATCACTTTCCCATGCAAGTGCAAAATCCTGTCATCTTTGAGCACCATTTCTGGTCTGTCCCATCTGTTATTCAAGAGGAGTGAAAAATAACCATGTTAAAAAAAAAAAAAAGAGAGACGCTAACTATTCAAGAGAATGCCTTTCCACAAAAACATTAAAATGGCAGTCAATAGGCAGATTATTTTGACTCATGATGTCACATGACATTTTAAGATAGCTGTCTAATTGCATATACAGAACAACAGAATCAGGCTATAACCCCAACTAGAGACCACATTAATCACTTGAATTTCAACTTTGCATCAAAATATTCTCCCCCCCCACCAATCAAAACTAATCTATGGGGGGAGGAAATGAACAAAATTGCATCCTGAACAGGTACAGTTTTTGTCTTAAAAATAAATTTTATGGTAAACTGACAGCGCATTTTTTTTCCTCATTTGTGGAGCATTATTAAAGGTGTGACAGAATCACCCTGAACCATGCTGGATGTCTTGCAGCTGACACTAGTATCAGTTTCAGTGATTTAATCCCAGGCTGCAAAGTTTTCACCAGCCACCCAGAGGGGTCAGAAACAAACTTGTCTCCCCAAACCAAGGTATAATTTATGTCCTTTCCCAGTCTGGGCTGAGGAAGGGACTTGGATTCAGATCGGTTTCATTTCAAAAGTGGAGGGGAAATTTGAACTCATGTCAATCATTATATCAGCAACCAAAAAAAAGGAACACAGCAGGAGCATTCTGATCCTCCGCATATCACTAAACTTTCTTTATTTTCCTTTACAGCACAGGGTGAAATAACTCCCTCCTATTTCCATACTTCCTTCTCATTACATATAACATCTATAATAGCCCACACATTTTATCAAATTGATTGAATTTAAAAAACCTAATATTGTAAGAGCAATCCAATTATTCAAAAGAATTATTTTTATTCCAAATCTTATTTTTCATTATTTTAAATGCCTCAGAAATATATTAATTAGCTATAGAATAGTCTGCAATCACAACTGGCAAGAAGGAAAATGTTTAAACTGATGCCTTGGATCTCAGATGTTCTAGTAACTCAAAGTCTGACTTTTAAAAAGACTATTAGTATACAATTTTTGCTGAGGAACAAGCTGGTTATAAGTGCTAAACCACACATACAACCTTAAAATTAAAATTTTATGGCCATATAAATATGCATTAGTCTTTCAGTTTTCCAACAAATGTGTTTTGGGTTTTTTTTTTAAAACCTTCCCAAAATACCAAATATGTGATGGAAAGCAATATACTATATTATGATGTAAGTGTACTAACTTATCCTAACCAATAAACAAGCTTGTGAAGAAAAGCTTTCTTAAGAATTAAAGTAACTTTATTCTAATGAACCAAAGTACAATCTTGTCTAGCTGTGACAGGGATTTCTTTTGCCCAATAATTTCACAGATTTGATGCATACATTTAATATTATGCCCTGAATAAAGGCAAGAGGAAGTCAGACTAACTACTGAGCCAAGGAGAGCATTAGGCTTATAAAACATAGTCCTTGTATTCATATGTAGTTCACACTTGCTCTGGCTTGTCAACAAGAATAAAATATTTCACTAATCATGGACTTGATAAATGTTTCTCCAAAGCTACCTAAAAGTTGATGGGAAATTGAGCTGAACTGGTAAAAATCTTGGAAATTATGTTATTTCCAGGAGATTGCTGAAAGCACTTTATTACAGAGCATAGTATTAAAGGAGCGGACTTTGATAAAAAGTTTTGGTAACAGACCAAAGCAAACAAAAAGCATCATGAGTTTTAAAATGCTAACCACACACTTACACAGACACAGCAAGAATATTAAACACATGGCATCCCATGAGAATGCAGGGAAGCAGTCCTCACAGGTCAGATTTGCAGAGAAATGAACTGGCAGTGAAATCTAAACATGACAATTTCAGGAGCATTCAATACTGTAGCTGTAGTAAGAAAAATGAAAACCAATGTGTCTCCAACAATACTGCATATTTGTGTGCATACATCAGCTTATTTGAAATCAAGTATCTGCGGACACCCTAATTAAGCAACTTGAGCCAGTAAAAATGATTATAATTTAACTACATTCCTTAACTAATGTCCTGGTTAAGCAGAGCGTGAGACAGGTGCTACCTTGTCTGTTTATGGGATACTCTAGGTGAGGAGTCACTGAAGAAGAAAAGACACGGCCCTGCAGCATCATATCATATAATAAAAAAATTATCTGTATCGCCTCTTTCAACCAGGGAGCTCATATCCATGGCAAACTTTTCTTTTTACACCACTATAATAAAAATATGCAAAATTATAGTAAGTCCAGGAAACCTTTTCCAACAAATTCACAGAATCAGTTATGTCGGAAAAGACACCAAAAATGATTGAGACCAAATGTCAACCTAACACTACTAAGTACACCACTAAACCACGTCCCTAATATAATCAAATTTGAGGTGTCCTACAGTAATAATTCTTTTCCTATGAAAGGTTCAAGATTAAAATCCCTTCACATTTGCACACATTAATAAAAAATGTAAGATGGGAAGGTATGTTTGGTTTTTATTTATTTCAGAAAGGAAAGTGAATTTGTTTCACTTTTGAAGGAAGTACTTTGAAGTCAGGAGCTTCACTGTTTACTTGAAACCATTTATTTCCTCCTACAGTTCCAAAGAAAACCGTTACACCAATACATTAGAGGAAGCAGGTGTATAATTTCATTGAAAAGCTATTTAAGCTTCTGAAAAATGAACTATATGTCAGCACAGGAGATCTTTCAAGCGTTTCCTTATGTTACCTGTTAGAACATATAATTTAATATTTATCTTGCTACTTTATTAAAAAGCAACCACAAGGTATTACTACACAGTACTAGCTAGTACTGCTCTATGGCCCTAAGCACAAAATAAAATGATCACAGTGCCAGGAAAACACAAACGTCACATCAAACTGTAAATATATCAAGAAAATCCTCAGCATCACCAAAATAATACAGTAAAACACCTAGGGACATGACAGTTAAAACAAACGAACAAACAAACATACAAACAAACACACAACCCCCCTTTTAAGCTAGATTGCATAATTCCATGAGATACTGCATCACTTATTTTCAATGTGCCCTCAGTTTTAGTTCAAGCATACTTCTTATTTTATAAATCAGTCATCACTGAAGTTACAGTAACATCTGGACTTGTTTAAGACTAATTAAGCTAAATATAGCTTTAAGAAATGTATTTCATCAGGAAAAAATACATTTACAAAATTATATTAATGTGCAATTAGGCAGCTTGCAGGTTTTTTGTATTTTAATATAATTTCTTCCAACAATGCACAAAGCAACTCGGCGTGGACAGAGACACAGCAGATCTGCATGAATGCAGGTAGATAGACAGATGCACATGCATTCTAAAATATTAAAGTATTTAAATACTAAAGAGAATACAACTTTTCTAATGTACAGAGCAAGAGGCTCTGGTATAGAGGGGCTTCATGCTCAGTAGCTTCACCACATACTTTCAGAATCCTACAGAAGCAGCCCCACTGAGTTAGCTTCAAAGGGTTAAATCGGTACAAGCAGTGGCCCATGCTGCCTCTTGTTGCAGGTTAACCCACCCTGAAGCAGAAATTCAGAACAGGACCACATTTTACACTTCAGAATGAGGTCAGGTATTTGTTTTAAACAGCCTGTAATACAAGTTTAAGCTAAATCTTTGGATCTGATAGGAGCAAGGATGCTCATTGCATTATATTGATGACTGTAGGTTAGTAAATTCCAAGAGAAGGGCATTAATAAACAGAAGGTGGTAACCAGTATAATACTTGAAATCACTGTGGCTATTTGCTAAATTAACAATGTCCTTCCAATAGCAGCCAAGTTTCCAAACTAGCTTGTGGAATATTCTGTGGGACTAACTCCCAAAGGCAATCATTTACCAGAACTCACTCTATAGATGCCAGATACCAGCAGCACACAAAGGAGTGCAGCAGTCCTACAAAAGGCAGCAGCAGGCTTTTAAAGCAAGGATGGATATAGCACCTCATGGTTAAACAGCAGATGTTATGGGGGAGGAGAATGTAAGCGCACACTCAGATTAAGTCAAATTGGAAAAAGATAACCATGCTATTGAAAACAGAAAATAAAGTAGTAAGTTAAATGCACTGTGACTCACCTAATTTTTACACTTCAGCAAGTAATTTACTTCAAAAGATGGTAACTTCTTGTTAAAAGAAAGGCTAGTTATTATTATGACTGCCTGACACTTCCCACTCCAACATCCTATTTTTCAACCTGCTTAGAATCTTCTCAAGCAAATTGGGCTGAAAGTTATATACCAGCATCGCCTTCAGAACTCTTATTTCAATCAAACTACTTAAGACAACAACAACAACAACAACAAAAAACACCACAGCTCAAAAAACCACAACAATCTAATGAAGAAAATTATCCCAGAAGAGAAAATAAATCAAAAACTTGCAGTATTTTCTCTGGAAAGGTTTAGCACTAGCACACTTTGAAGCTGGAATTTGAATTCTAGCCTGTGTATCTTGGAGGTACATTTTATCACCCTTCCAGCAATGTGAATATATCCATGCTTGCAAGTTTTCAGGAATGTGAGAAAAAGATACCCCATCTTTAGCAAACAGCATATATTTTATCTGCAAATATTTCTACTAAACTTGATCCAGCCTGGAACTGAATAGAATCTTCCTTTCACTTTTCAGGTGAACAATGTGCTGCATCAAAGTACCAGAATATAAAGGTAGGAAGCTGATTTATCCTTTCCAACATCCGGCTAGTAAGTGGCAGCAATGTAGAAGAAACTTTAACCAAAAGTGGAGGGGGTGGGATTTCAATCTAAACCATGTTGCAATTCTAACAATAGTCTAAGTGGTGGCTGCCAGAAAGGTGACTGAATTCTGCACTGAAACTGGATGGCTGAACAGCAACTCCAGCAGAGCATGCTAAAGAGAAATATAAGAAAAAAAATGGGGATTACAGAGTGAGGAACCAACAGCTGCTGTTTGGGGAAGTATTCTGTGAATTTTAGCACAAGTAATAAGAGATTGTATATGAGAGAATGTACTGGCTGATCACAAACACTAAAGAAAAACAAGATAACAAAGGCAAGAAATAGATTCTACAGAGTAGTTGAACAGGGAACAGAGAGGAAAAGCATCTCCAAGTCACAGGAGAGAAAAAACAAAGACATCGGATTATGTATTGAAAAGAATTATGATTTTAGATCAGCTAAGGTATCATCATAACAAAAATCTGAACTGGCTAAATATGAATAGGATTTACATAAAACACTTTTAATTATGCAGAAAGTAAAAGTTACATTGCTGGTGAGCAAATAAAAAAAAGCAGCAAAAGCAGCTTGTACTGTAAAAGCAAGCCTTCCTCTACTGCCCATCCTCTACAGTCCAAAGACATCCATAAAACACTCTACACAAGCACATGGATCATAGTGTCTAGGGTCAATCCCTATAAAGCATGACAGAGTATTATTAGATACTACTAGCTCAAATAGCAGCAGTCTGCCTAGTGAGTAGCTTCCAAACCCCCTGATATGACCGCAGTTATTATTTTTATTGGCTAGAAAATAACACACAAACTACATTAGAAATAATTCTCTTTACTTGATGAAGCCACATTTGGAAATGATTGCTGAAGTACATTATGACAGTTTAACTGCATGGTTTTTATACCTTCTCCCCGCCATAGTATCTCTGCCTGGTAAACACTTAATAGGTCAGTGGTCAGGATTTTGTTTGTTCTTACTCATTGTGCCCCCCATAAAAATAAATAAACAAACAAATAAATAACTGCTGCATAACGCTACATTGAAAGCAGAAATTGATTTCCTCATAAGTCATTGCAGAGCACCAATACGTTAGATTAATATTGCTGAAATAGTCAAAAAACATACTCATTCCACTGAAATAGCATGGTTATTATTCCTGTTAACAGATACAGTATTAGATTGTGATTAAGGATTAATTTATTTACAACCTCAGGTGCCTAACCTGAGATAGCCTAAACGAAACTAAGTTCTTGGGCATCTTACACAGCAAATTATATGCTCAAAGATATCTGCAGTATCAATTGTGTACACATATCCCCACCCCCACCAAGCACAGCCAAGATTCAGATGCCTTTATCAGATGAGATAAAATTTTTTTTTTGCTTTATTTGCATTATATCACTTATTCAATGGAAATAACTGCCCTAGAGACTAGGTTTATTTCTGCCCAGTGTAGATGGATGCCCCAGTAGACAGGGCAACTGTATTCTGAGGAATGGTTCTGCAGAGGAAGACAAAACCAAAAAAACCACAGCCGTACAATTAAGAACAGTAACTTAATAAAGGGAGGCAAAAAGATAATCCAACTATGGTTGCTTCTTCAACTTTAATTCTCGCATTTCTTAACACTTGAGAATTTTACCTAAAACCTTGAAATTACAGTGAACTGCACACAGTGGCAGAGGAAGTCTCACTTTTCATTTACATGTGCAATTCTTCACATTACAAAGCCTGGGCAAACAAGTTATGTAATTGCTGCAGAAGCCATACCTTGCCATTTCTAATATTTCTAGTGCACTCATTATCATGGTTTCTGAGAAACACAAACTACCAGCATACTTAAAGCTATCTTCCCTGTCTTTACAACAGACAGAGCTCTTGCATTCTATACGCTATGAAAACCTCAGCCATTCTTCACCTACAAAATGCACTGTTTTGCAGAATGCACATTAAGTTAAATTAAAGTTACTGCAAATAGGTACTGACTTTGATAATACATACTCAAATCCATACTCCAGTCAACTGTTGCTTGACCTGACACTCGTGATAATGAAGGTAAATCTAATAAACTCCCTTTTTTGAAGGAAATCAGATCACCAAAACAAGACTTCCTTACCTAATACTCCAAAAGCACCATATTCAGGTACTAACCTATAGTAGCACCATACAAAGCATATATTTCAGAGATGGGCTTTAAAGGTGAATAGTTCTAACTTCAAAAGGACTACATTTTACAGAGAGCTTCACTACCTACACTGTGCTTTTACAGATAAAAGCATCAATCTACCAGGCTTCCCATAAAGTGTTGAACTTCTGTTCACTGTACTGCCAACTGGAAGCTCCTTCCTTTCAAGGTTCAAATTTATTCTCTCACTGAATGATTTTTAGAACAATAAAACTATTCATCTGCATCCTTAAGAGGTGCAATTTCACCATTTCATGAGGAATACCAACAATATCAAATATTCTTTATTATTTTGATTTTTATCCAAGGAGAAACAAAATCAAACTTACAGATGGTTTAAGAGAATCCATCCCACAAATGCAGCATACTCTGGCTTTACATTAATTGTGTATATGCAATTTTCCATAAAGTGGCTTTAAAAAGCATACAATGCAAAGATCCCCACAGCTTGTGAAAGATAATTAAGGTTGCAACTGTGACTTACAAATTATTTGTTACCCTTAAAACAGAAAGGTAATATTGTATGACCCTTGAGATAATAACAAGGATATGACTGTATAGCCCCAACAAAAAAAAAGCAATACCTCACACCTCAGAAACAAAACAGAAAAAAGGAACAATGAAAACAAAACCATGTCACCGTCTTCATATTTTACTCAATCAACCGTTCTTGGTCTAGATCCAGCCACGATATTATGCTAATTAGGACAGGGTGTAGGAGGTAGGAAGAAATCGTTTTCACTGCTTACTGTTTTAAAGAAAAAGCTGTAACATTGCTGGGCAGGACTAAACAGGATGCTTCTATTTCTTAACCCATTCCCCAGTAAAAAACACCTCCTGCAAAGCTTAAACTTATCTTTTGCTGTTGAATTAATCTGGCACATCATATACCTTATCTACTAACTAAATTAAACACTGAAAACAGGGAAGCTTGTTCTTCCTTTCCCAGACATGTAGGCAGCATGTAATCCTAATAATCTAAATTCTTGCAAAGCAGAATATTTCTCTTTGTTTATCCTTGTTCTCTTTTTGTGAGTTAGTTAATCCATTACCTAATTCATCTTGGAATCATCTTTAATTGTTAATAATGGAAAGACTCAGGACTCCTGTGCTGAGTTTACAGGCTCTCTTCTATTCTTGCCCTGGCTGAATTTCTGCCTGGTGTCAGGTCACAGAAGGCAAAGTCTGCTTTTCTGCAGCTATGCACAACCACCACAGACAAAGTCCAAACAAAGCATACTGACACATAAAGGGGGAAAAAAATGCAACAGCAAATAGGAACAGGAAGGTCAAGAAAAAACAGAAGATTAAAAAAAAAGCCAAAACAACAAACTAGTCACGCAGGAACTTTAACAGGAAAATACTTTTGGTCATTAGGTACTAAAACTCCTCAATCAGAATGCAGATGGCTTAAAACCATGGTGATGTGAAATGAAGAGTAAGTGTGTATGAGAGCTTTGCAGGTTTCTCCTCTGTGTTGTCCCACAGATAAAACTTACACTGACTATAAAATCTTACACTTCAGTAAAACAACAGCCTGGTTTCACAGACTATAAGCACTAAAGTTCCCTTTGCTTAAAAAGGAGCTAGAAGCTTGATACCTCCATCTCTGACCCTGAGTAAAAGGGCTCCTGGTCTCCCAAGACATATTTTTAGCAGTATCATATAAAGGAAAGCTTAATTTCTCTTGAAAAAGCCAAGTCAAACAAAAAGTAAGTATCAGACACAGCTTCACAGGTAAAATGAAAGTGAAAAGGTAGCTGCTCTTCCCAGCAAACTGAAGCAAGGTCTTCAACTCAGGAAAAAAAAAGTAATTTAAAAGGCTTTATTCTGTTTACATTTGACTTAACAGTATAGTAGAACACAAAATCAGAGCACCTCCATCAGGACACACAGTGGAGAAGACTTTGATTAAAGTTATTTTTCCAGTACACAATCTAAAAATAAAGTAACCTTGAACACACTCCACCTTCCAGACACATTTCTTTGCATTGATCAATGTATTAGATTGCTTTCTACAGAAACACAAAAGACAGACCCAGAATAAGATACTTCCCAATGGCTGACCAGAAGAAAATGTTTCTTATCAGACTTCACCTTTGCCAGTAGGATGATGTCACTACAATCACTATTTATTCCCATCCAAAAGTTCTTCCACTAGCAAAAGTCTGAGGGACACCTGGAAGTTCCCTACATAAAGCATTTTGATATGGAGAAAAGCCAAAGAGTATGTTGCAACAAGCACTCTCAGTCAGCATCTTCAATTATTATACATAGTTCCTGTACAGATGTTAATTAATACTCACTAAAACATTTACTGTGAAAGTCCTATTAGATCTCAATACAAGGAAGAGCCGCAACACTGAATATGAGCTTGGCATATGGCCCCCAATTTTCACGTCATAAAAAGCCAAAGCACTCCTCAACTATCTTATTTAGACAAAATAAAAGCCTTTTATTTCCTAAGAGAAAGTATAAATGTTTCTTCCCGAGATTGAGTTCTGAATGATGATACTGCAGAAGATTTGCCAAAACATCACTCCCCTTGTTCAGTTCCACAGAAATATACAGTAAGTTCTGAGCACCATGTACTTTTAGCAAAGGAAATGGATGAATGACGCATTTAGGCATGGAAACACCAATAGTCTTTTCCTCTGGAATGCAACTGTTATGGTGCTAAGAAAGACTCTTATTTGTATAAGTGCAGTTAACAAGGCTATTTTTTATAAATACTAAAAAATAAAAACAAGACCCAGCAACACTAGTGCTGTGGTGCTATCATATCCAAAACACTAGCCAGGCAGCACTGCGAATGCCCCATGCCTCAACTAAAACCTTCAGTCCCACCTGAACCTCCACTGTTCAGAAGATCCCCCAAGGTGCAAGACCACTTTGCTCTCCCTAAAAAATATTTCTTGAAAACATGCACAAGGTAAATTTGTCTCACCAGAAGTAACACACAATGCACTAAACACTACAGCTGGAACTATCTGATAGATTAAGCATTTTAGGATAAAAATAGAACTTGATTAGTTGATGTGGCTCACTGAGTTTGGTTTTATCTGAAAAATCTGATCATTAACCAAGATACTTAAAAGTGATAACTTTATTTATTAAGGATATGCAGCATCAGTGAAATACAGTGAGAACAAAGCAACATGATTCTTACTGCACACAATTTCCCTAGAGTTAGTCCTTTTGCTGAAGCAGTTCTTCATCCACTAAATGGAACAACTGAAGGGTACAGCCAGGGGCTCCAATTTAGAGTAAGCTCTAATCTGCCTTATGGGAGCAGCTAAAGGACCTATGGAAAAATGTTTGTTTAACAGTAATTTGTCTCAACTATAAATGGAAGCAGAACAGAACTGACATAGTCCCACAATGACAGTCTGTGCTGAACAATAACAGGATACTTGCATTAATAGAGTTGTGTTCTATATAGGAAGCAAAAACAAGTGACTATACCAAACTCAATTGGTACAAACATTTATTTCTGCAAGATGCCCTTCAAATGTCTTGCTGAAGACATCATTGGGGGATATGCTGGCCTCTAAAGAGAGGAAGTTTTAATGCCTGAGGAAACACCTGTATATATGAAACTAAGCTCATTTCATTAGGTCATTTTGCTAAGTTGCTTTAGGTTAAAATAACTCTTATATCAGCTTTCCAGACTGGTATAATATGTCTAGATGCAAACTGAATCTTTGGAAATTCACCCTTCAAACAGAAAAAAAAAAATGAAAGGGGGGAGAAAAAAAAAAAGGCAACGACTATTCTCATCTTGTAAATGGCAATTACAGTTTTGGCTACCTGTCCAACAGGAGGCCACCAGTTGCCCAGCAGGTGACTGACTTCAATCCACAGTTTAAGAGTGGAAAAGCCCACAGTAATCCTTCCATTACAAAAAACATAACTTAAAATGGAAATACTCCTACTTTTTCTTGTTCCATGGATAAGCCCCAAGGTATGGTTAATTCTTCTAAGTGGGCTGCAACATCAATGAAAGTAAAGCAAAACAGACACTCAAAGCCCTTCTCACTTGCCTTAATGACAAAAGACCTAAGGGTGGTATCATAAATGACATCTCACAACTCAGCTATGGGCCTTTTCTTCCTTCTCCAAATTCTAGTTTGAAGAACTCAAAGACCGTTCTATAGCTGGCATAAGACATGCTCACAAAAGGAAGAAAACTTTGTGTAGAGCCCTGTGATATTCCTGTCCCACACAACATTTACAGCTCTTTTTAGATACCCATTGCTTTGGTTTGGATCCTTGAGTCAGCGCACTAAGAGAAAAAAAAACCCGACAAAACAAACAACCTATGCCAGAGAAGGACCAGCAACCAAAACCTAGGTAAAACACAGTTATGAAGTGCCTGAGAACTGCCAGAAATGTATCTGAAACAATCAAGATCACTGAAGAAAAGACTAAGCCACCTTAAGACTCAGAGGAGCAAAGTCTCTTCCATGAAGTCTTTCATCAACTAAAAAATAAACAAGAAAATCTGCGATAAGGTGAACATTAGTTTGCAGAAGTTTGGAAGAAATTTGTCAATCCATAAATTGGATTGTCAAGAAATAAATCAAAAGAGTGCCTGAAGAAATCTGCTGAAGTAATCCTCTGAGTGAATACTTAAGAGGGAAGAGTGTAATTCTATTTCAAATTCTACTTGAAGTTTCTTTCTGAGTTAAATAGAGCACAACAGTATCTGAAATGTAATCTATATACAACACAAAAAGGTATATGTTTTTCCTTAAAGATTATTTCATTGATGATTTAAAATACAAACTACTTGAAATTAACTAAAATTAGAATAAAACAGGGATAAAACTTCCACTTCAGAGACTCAGAAATAAAACGAAGTCTCCTCTTGTGAAAAAAGTAACATTAAAAAAACCCCCAAACAACTGTTCTAAGAGGCACTGATACAGCCTCTTCCACATTCTTCCTACTGGGGAAAAAAAATGGTACATTGCACACTAATAAAAACAATCAGTTCTCTAAGACTCAGTGTAACTTTTTACCTTCCTGGTAGAAGTCTACCTCCAGGTGCAACTCACATGTTTTTAGCAGTAAGATCCAACACCACTCCCAGTCTCTTGAAGCTGTATTAAGTACACTGATTCATTCAGCTATACATCTTCCATCAGTTAACACAGAAGGCACAATGGAAACAGACCTAAGATAAACATAAGACAAAAATCTGAAATCAGCTTCTTTATGGGTAAGTCAGTGTTAGAATTAATACTTTTATTAATCATTCAAAGAGCTTTCGCTGACCCTCAGAAAGAATTGGACTGACACACATCTCAGCTACAAACCAGAAATCACACTAAGAGTAGAACCTAAAACATGTATCCATCAACTCATTTAATTCAGGTATTAAAATTCATTCTACTAGGCCGGTACATGGTGTTGACATACAACTCAGAAAACAAATCACAAAGCCAATATGGATGTCTGACCATGGGCCAGAGTAAACTGACCCCAAAATGGAGACCACCAAGCTTGGCTAAAGGCCAACAGAGGACAGTAGTCCAGGGCAGTATAGCTGGACTTTAGAGCTCAAAGCTCTTTCTTAGTGCTTCCAAGCCAGGATTCAAAAGTCTTGTGAAAAGACTCGGGCATCCTACTTTGTCATCGTGGAAGGAAGGGGGGTGGTGTGTGCTGGATCTTTGTAAGGAATACTTTAATAAGAGTAAGCAAGATCAAAGAGGCCCAAGTAAACAGGGGAAAAAAATCCTACATACCAGACTAGTTAGGAAGAACCACCTACCCAATGAACAAATTCAGTCTGAAGTTTTTCTGAGGGGGAATAGTAACTAAATGCTGTTAATTAAGAATGTGGAAAAAAGAAAAGCACATACCATATATTTTCCACCACAAAAGACTCTACCCAACTGCCAAAAGAATTCAAGGGCTTGTGTTCTTTCACAGGTTGAATAATATTCACATAAAACAAGTTTTCCTAATGCATTTATTAATGCTAACTGGGAATCCCATAGCTAAGGAAGTTTTAATGACTCATTTACTAATGGAGAGACCAGAATTTGTACACACTACGAAGGTAAACAAATACATCTGTCAAGCATCTTCTTTCCTCCTGAGCCTCAGCTAGCATAATTAATCAAAATCTGATGATTGCTCTGCATATGGAACGTGTCATTTGTCTGACAGATTTAAGGGGAAGGGGAGAGAAGAAAACCACACTTAAAACATTTCAACGCCTTCTTTTAGAAATGATGATCTGATGTCCACAAACTCAAAAACAGTTGACAACATAAACATAACAGCTAGAATTCAGCATTTTACGAATGCTGAATTGTATAAAACGTAGTTGAAACTGGCATCCTTCAAGAAATATGCACACAGAAGAGTTACGCATATGTAAGCCTTTTACTAAACTCGTTTTTAAGACTAGTGTTATTGTCATTATGCAAAAGTGAAACTTTCATTTTCTGGACAAATAAGCTGAGTTCACATGCCATTAAAAAGTGCTTTCTCAGTTTTCTGAAAGCTTTAAGTACAAGCATTTAAATGTTAAATAAGTTAAATAAGTACCAGATTTTGTAAACTGTTAAGTAATGTTACACAGACATAATTTCTAAGCATTCAAGTGAATTGTTAGCTGAGCAATTCAGAATTTTACTTCAGTCTGACCTGGATATTAAGCTAAAAACTTTATTTTCCAATGAATTTAATATGCAACATTTCATCGGATACTGAAATACAGTTCTTTGACTGACAAAAAGATTAATTATTAAAAAAAGCACTGAGGGGAAAAATTAATTAAAAAAAATGAATTTCTGATTAGTTTTGTCTCCAGAATTAAACCCTGCAAGACACATTTCCCCAAACTGCCCTTAATAAAATAATGCTATCCTTGATGACAATTGAGATAAAGCACTAATCAGTACCAATGCCAACTACAGAATTTTAACAGTAACAAGATTGGTTGTGCTCCTCATGGAGAAACACAGGCACATATCCAATAAGCAACCACAAGGGCATAAAGGCTTCAAATTTTGATTTCTCTGCACAGCAATAACAGCATTCTACTACTGTCTGTTTGGCATATCCCCATAACTCCACTACCACCCCTCGGGCAAAGCCCCATTTCTTTCTGTCAAGCGGCAGTACTGGAGCAGGAGAAAGGCGAAAGGACGCCTTCCCTTTGCCAGCCATCACCTCTTCTTGCAGCTTACTTACAGCGACCCTGGCTTTCACAGTTTGTTACCAATTCTTCCCTATCTTTCGAACGTGCGCCTGCAGTAGCTGCTGTGTGTGTATAGCAAACTACCAGGTGGAAAACTCCCAGCTTTGCTTCCTCCCAGAAGGACCTGTGCAAGGAAAACACTCGGAGGGACGCGGGCTATTCCCACTGTTCGTCCGGCAGGACGCGAGCTATTCTCACTGCTTGTCCCCCACCACCTTCACAGTCAAGATGCAGTATCTCTGCAAACTCCTCCACTCCTCCGACCCCCCGGATGCGGGGTGGGCAACAGAGCACAGAGAGGTCAGCTAGAAACTCTCAGGGGGAAAGGTGCGAATGGTGCCCCGGGGGTGCGCTGGAGGCCCGGGAGCTGCTCGCGCTCCTCTCCCTGTGCCAGGTCCCCCCGTGCCCCGCAAGTTCCAGTGCCGGAGTTCCCAGGCCCCCGGCCCGCTGCCGCTGCCGGCCGAGGAGCGCGGCGCCGGCCGAGGGGCCCCCGCGGCCCACCCGGGCCGGCGGAGTGCGGCAGCTCCTCCCGCACACCGCGCCCGCCGCGCCGGGGCCGAGCGGGACCCACCCGGGGCTCCCCGAGCCCTGGGGCCGGCCGAGCCCCCCTCCTCAGCCACGGGCCGCTCGCTCCGCCCGGGGGGAGACAATAGGCACGATGACTTCACCCTCCAGCAATGTGAGGAGCAGCGGGGGACGCCGCCGACTTCCCCCCGGCCCCCGGGACGCTCCCGGGCCCTCTCCCCCCGGGCTCGGGCTCCCGCCCAGAGGCGGCTCCGGCTTGGAGGTTCCGCTCCACCCCTCACCCGCCGCCACGCTCAGGGCGGCGGCCGCCGGCGGAGGCCCGAGCCGGGGAACACCGCCACCGCTGGGCCCCTCGGCGCCCCCCGCCCCGCCGCGGACCCACCCCCGGTACCTGCGAGTCGGCGGGAGGAAGCGGCGCCGCTCCGCCCGCCCGAGCCCGGCGCCGCGCAGGAAGCGCCTCCGTGCGTGTGTCTGTATGTGTGTGTGTATGTGTGTCCGTGTGTGTGTGAGTGAGGAACGGAGGGGGCGGCACCGCCCGGCCGAGGCGGGGCGGGGCGGCGCGGGGCCGGGGCCGGGGCCGGGGCCGGGGCTGCCCGGGGAGGGAGGCGGCGCCCGGGCCGTCGGTTTCCGCGACGCGCTGAGCTCAACGCGCACGGCGGTGCCGCCCCTCGCCCGCCCCCGGCAGGGCGGCCCCGGCGGGAGGGAGCGCTGCGGACCCCGCGGTGGGGCCGGGGGCGCTTACGCGTGCCTCCGCTCGCTGCCGCCCGCGTTCCGGGGATGCTCCGAGCCGGCGGGGTGGGTGCGGTGTCTCTGCCCCCGGGGCGGGGGACGCTGCGGCGCTGCCAGCTGCAGCAGCGGCGCAAGGTACAGCTTTATGTGTATGCACAATTCCGTGGGCTTCGCACCCATGAAAGTGGAAAAGTGCGAGGCGAAGAACGAATTACCAGGGCGTTCCGATAGGGTCGTGCTGCTGAGCGCTGATTCACTCGCCAGGATGACAAAACCCTATTTCCGTGCTGTAAGATCGAGGTTTACCTTCTTTGCGCCCTCCTCGCCATTTGAAACAGAAGCCGCCTCAGAATTTGCCCAGAAGCCCCCAGCTTTTCGTTCGTGGCATGGCCCTGTTCCGCATTCAGCTGCGGTCAGCCCCGGGTTCCCTGGGCTGCCTCCGCCCGACCTGTATCGCTCACCCGTCCCTGAGTTCGGGTTCTCCGTCTGCTTTTACTACCGACCTCCGTGCAGTCTTCCGTGGGATTCCCTCCCTCTGCAACCCTATCCTAGCTGCTGCTCTCTCCCATAGCCTGCTCACTGCTCCTGACCTCCACTTCTGGCCCAATTCCGAATCTCCTCTGGCATGTTTTCAGAATTCTCTGCATACATTATTATTACAATGGGTTTAAATCGTGTGCTGTCTTTTTTCTTTTTCCTAGTTAATCATTCATACTGTCTCATGTCATCTCAGAATTCTGTGGAACTGGAGCTGATGATGTGCTTATGGCTAGTGGTTCTTCCATTAAGCTGGTATGAAACCTGAAAACTTACTCTGGAAAAAGTTATTAATCACCCAACCTGCATTTAACGTGTGCAAAGACAGTAAAATGAATAAAATGTACCATGCTTTTCCTGTGGGATTTGCAATGTACCATTAGTTAAAGGCTTGCACATATACTTTATTTATGTGCATAGTTCTATTTAAGTCAATAGGTACTTCCAGTACATCGAATTAAAAGTAAATACAAGTCATTCCATGGTGAGATACTTAATCTGAAATGACAGAATAGGCAATTACAACAAACAGGGAGGGGAAGTGGAAAAGAAGGGTAACAGCAATGAGATTATACTGGAATTTTGGCATGTTGTGTGCAAAACACAGCAGTTCCCTCTTTGCTTGTAAAAGCTAGTGGCTAGGTGAGTTGCTCAGGCTCCAGTACTGAAACATGTACATGTTGCCTAGGGCATGTAAGTGGTGCCCTTGTGTTCAGCTGCATAAGATACACAGAAGTTTCTTACATACTACTACTTGAAGAGTAAAGTTTTGGACACTTGGTTGTGGATGGGATTTGATACAGAGAAAGGGTATTAGAGAAAGAGAATTAATTCATAAAGTGAGAGGAGAAAAAGGAAAGACAAGAATGGAGGTGCATGAAGGAAAGAAAATGAAAAGAGAAACAAAATGATTAGCATATAGAACAGCATGGTAGGATAGTGAACAAATTTTGGAATAGCAACATCACACCATTTTACCAGCTCAGATGTGCAGCTACAATAAACAAAATCCAGCCAGCAAAGCAATGCAGTAATGTATTACTTTCTAAATGTCCAGAGGGATTCAGCAAATCAGTACAAATGTTCTGAAATCTCTTGGCTAAGGCTGGAGAATAGGGGGGGAACGGAGCCCAGGTGTTTTAAAATTCTGCACTGGGACATTGAGCAGTCACTGTGGTGGTCAGATGGTTTCTCCTTGAAGCTGATGAGAGACAAAGGAAACCTCCAGCCATCCACCCTCCTGAGAGCTTGGCAGTACAGAGCCTGCAGCCAAGTAGGTGCATTTCATCAGAAGTATTCAAAATAGTCAATTAACAAAATAGAGTAAGCATAGGAAAGAAAGAAAATCTTTTCTGCACAAGCTGTACACCAAAATAGTTGTTTGTTTTGGTGTGTAAGGAAGATTTGTTTGGTTGCTTGCTAGCTTATTATTATAGAAGAGGATGACAAAGAGGTATTAAGGAAAAGTAGGGACTACTCAAACTCTTTAGCAGAGAGGAAATACCTCATGCACACTGCATTTGGTGAGGCATGCAAGATTTAAGAATGCAAACTGGCCTGTCTTTCCAAAATACTTTCTGAAGAACATCTAAGATTTAACCTTTGTGAGTATTTAATTCAGTTGCTGACAGAAAAGTACAAGGTATTATATCACAATACAAAAATACTTCCCTCCAAGCAAGGTGTCTGGTATGTTCTAAGGAGGCATAAGCACACACAACATGCTGTCAAACGTGAAAAAGTAAAAATCATGTCAGCATGAAGAGAGGTGAGCAGAGAGAGCTGAGGAAGAAAAGTGCTTTTTCTCTCAGTGGTAAGGAATAGAGAAAAGGGTATGACATGGACAACCTCATCTCAATTTTGTATATCCTTCTCATAATCTCTGCTTATCTGGACTGCCGGCCTCAGTGTAATTTCAATATTTACATATGAAACACTGCTATCTCATATGGTAGTGTAAAACCAGCACCTTGGGCCAGAATTTCATGTGTTGGTGGTCTTTTCTTTAAACTTATGTTGGAAGAGTATCAAATATGATGGCTAAATGTTTCCACGTCTCTGATCCCACGTCTGAGTCTCCCTTTGAAATCTTTCATCTGAATATTCAAGCATCATCTTCAACATAAAATTGACAAAGCCAAACTCTATTTTTTCATGTAATTTCATATTTTCTGCAGGCTCTGTCATCATCTGGTCTCCAGTCCATCATTTTTAAGGAAAAACCTGTCCTCAACCCTTCCCCTTTTGACACGCACATTTGTGTCCCTGATCTTTCTTTCATCGTGTTCTGAAGAACACCCTTTGTTGAAAGATTCACCACTCTCCTACATTTTCCAGCTCAACTGTCTCGCCAATTTATTTTTTTTCCTGCAGACTTTATTTTTAGCACCCCTGATTTTACTGATCTGTCTTACAGTGTTGCCCCACAGATGGCTGCATTTGCACAAAAAGCATTGCAGAAGATTGATGTGGCAGCAGGAACAAGTGGCATAGGGAAGGAAGAGAACTGTCTAGATCAATTTTGCCGCTGGAAAAAATGTAGTATGGAAATGCATTCTGACCTGCAACTAAAGAAGAAAGGATAAAAGCCTTTGATGAATTAAAATATCTGCAATACCCATGGATGGCAAAACAGAGATCAGGCATGCAAAAATAGAAAATATTAAGAAATATCACTATATGACTGATAAATATTATATATTAATACAGCTGAGAGACAAATTGCACAGGACAGGAGTAAGTGTTGGATACCATTGGGTTTCTGTTTACCCATTGTAAAAGATTATTTGCCATGAAATGCTTGTCATCAATTGTTTTGAGTGCAGTAGATTTAAAAAAAAATTAATAAAGGCGTGCTGTGGTGACAAGGCTAGGATAATGGATTAGTGACAAATAAAGCTATCTAATGTAGATGCTGTCTCACTGGTACAGGTTACAAAGTGGCAAGATACCAGTAAATAATGTGCAAGCTGAGAACTTTCCAAACTTTCGCCATGTCATAAAACATTAAAGATGAAGGCTTCCATAGCCATTTTAAACATCTCAGATCTCTTAGAATTGCATCATATGATCTAATCAGTTTCTCTAGTAGTCAATAAAGAAAAAGCAAAAGTAGAAAATTTATAATATATAGAACTACAGTCCCCAGAACATGCCTACTGCAAGAAAGAAAATCTGTCTAAATAAATAAAATAGGTTTATTTCCAGCCCCAATGACAGAGAATAAAAATAGGTTGAGAAATCTAGGTGCCTGAATCCAAACAGTGCTCCTAAACACAAATGTCACTCATATTATAAGACTCCAAAAGTTTGCAAAAGTCTGCTGTATGAGCTTAACATTTCTCAAATGCCTAAAACTCTACTCCTAGATACAATATTTAAGCTTTGGAAGTAAGGAGTTGCAGGATGCCCAAGTGATACCTGTGCATTTTCTTGGAGTTAGCCATTTTTAAAGGTCAGTTGGCTATTAATGTCAGCATCCTTAGGGAACTTCAATTTATTAGAAAAATAAATGAAAATCAAGTAAAAGTTATGCTGCAAAAAGCAGCAGACTATCATTTCTGTTGCACAATACTGTTTCCATTCTAGTCTCCTGAGCTTTCCTCTTCTGTTAGTCAGAACAGCCTGAAACTTCTGTTTTTCTGGGTTCAGAAGTTATGTGCTCATTCTCTGCCCAAAGGTGAAATTGTTTCTGGAAAGCTTGAGCAAGAATGTTTTTGCTGGGTTTAAATGTGAGAACAGTGGGGTAGGGGGAAATGTTGCATAAAGGTAAAAGTGCTTTAGGGTTTTCTAAATAACTTTTTCATCACAATGGAGAGATGTGAAGAGATGAAAGTCATATTGGAAATAACCCTG
The DNA here is from genome assembly GCA_036785705.1 of Acanthornis magna. Classification (NCBI taxonomy): domain Eukaryota; kingdom Metazoa; phylum Chordata; class Aves; order Passeriformes; family Acanthizidae; genus Acanthornis; species Acanthornis magna. The sequence continues at coordinate 3,350,780 of JAWUZG010000071.1, read as the reverse complement.
CTCAGGGAAGACCTATACTTTCTCTAAAGTTGGTCTCAAATCAGTCCTTCAAGCAGCATATACAGTCCACCTTTGTCAGAGCCAGGGAGCATTTAGACTTGACCTTCCCTGAGAGAAAAGGCATGTAGCTGCTCAGATTTAACTGTCCTTTGAGTCATAAACAGTTCCTCCATATTTTCATGGTGACACACTGACTGCACCCCGACGTCCTGCCCCATTACTGCCTAATTCTTTGTGGGGTGGCTCATCTGCAGTGTATCTATGGGTTCCCCCACAAATGAACTGGGATTGGGGAGGTTGATGAGGGAGAGGCTTGATGCCCACGGGGTTCCCACTTCAATGCACATGGTGGCCACAGTCTGCTATTGGTGGCACAGGACCTCCAAATGTGTCCCAGCAGGCCTTTGTGGCCACCTCTCTGCATGTCCTCATGCCACAGTTAAGTCTCAGTCATAGGCATTTAAAAATATAAATGTCTGTGTGACAATGAGGGGCCTCTGTCAACTGTCGTGGCATGTGCAGAAGCAGAGTGTTTCTCCTTGAGAGCACCTTCCAGTGTCTGCTGACCTGCCTCGAGTCCGTGGCCAGGAGGTCAGTGGACCTGAAGGCAGCATGTGTTTGCAGCCAGGGCAGCAGCTGCCAGCAGGGAGGGCAGAAGGAAGGCATTCTGGGCTGGCATGACACCACCCAACCCATAGTCACATGCTGTCGTGCAGTCCTGCTGGGTGTTCCATGTCCAGCAGGAGCACACATTGGACAAAGACAGTGAGCAAGGTGTCCTTCTTGGCTGGACATGGAGTGTGCAGCCTCTGATCCTCCTGTGGCCACAAAACCATCTTGTTAGGGAGCAGCACAGGCCAGAGACTCCCCAAGGCAGCAGGGCAGGACCTGGCTGCCAGGGCCTGTCCCACCTGGCAGCTGGAGGCACTGGGGCAGCCCCAGCCCTGGGTATTGGGCATCGCCCTGGGGACAGGCTGAGGCCAGGTTGGGGCATGAGCCCACAGGTGTCCCTGGCTCAGTAGAACCCATGGCTGAGGAAGGAGCTGATGGCTCCAGAGGGCTAAAATGGGGTGCTGGCACCTCAGGGTCCCTACACATCGTTATGGAGAGACTCCACATGTCTTTGCCTCTGGCTGACTTCAAGAAGAGCTCACGGAAGCAGAGCTCTGTCCAAGAGCATTGCTGTGTGCAGTCGCATTGGTGGACGAAAAAGACAGAAATGGTGAGGAGGGATTGCCTTCAGCCCCTGCTTAGGGAACACATATTTTCTGATACAATGGCAAAGGCTGTGAGACCCAACAGCAAACAGCAGTAGGACATGGGACCTCTGAGCACAGAGAGCTTTTCAGAAGTGCGCCATCCCTCCTGGCCTCACCAGGGCAGATGAGCCATAAAAGAGAGTTGCTTGCTCTGCGTGGGGAGCTGCAAACACTGCTCTGCCAGATTGTTTGGCAGTTCCCACTTACAATAAAGCATTCTTCAGCCTCAGCCACTGCCAGGTGCAGAGGACATGAGCAGGGCACTCTGATGCAGCCTGGTTCTCCCCAGCATCAGCAGGTGAACCATAAAACTACAGTGCTCTCCTCTATGCACTGAGGCCAGCACTGGGGTGGCCATTTTGCCATGAGCATTGTGACCCTGCCTTCCTTCCTGCCAACGTCACTGGCAAGTTTGCTGTTCACTGTGATTGCTCTCAGCATGACCCTCGTGAAGCAGCATTTCTGGCCTTTGCCTCTTGCCCAGAAGTCTCCTCTCTCCTTCCTCAGACTAGCCAGAAGCAGGCTTTCCAGAAGTGAAACTCTTGCTTCCTTGCATGAAGCTGACTCCAGACACAAATAACAGCAATGTCCTGCGGTCAGGAGCACCCAATTCCAATACTCTCTCCAAGAGTTTCCAAGACTTCAAGCCTCTTTTGAGGCATAGAGAGAAGGCAGTGACTGCAGTGCTGTGAGTTTACCCAGGAATGGTATATAATTAAATCTTTGACGGAGAGCTCTAGATGGTTTTGATTCATGGTAGGCAGCATACCAGGATGTGCTTAGATTGACCATGATGCAGTGTGACTGGAAGAGAACTGCTGGTCTCAACTGTCCTTTCCTCATGCAAGAGAGTGTCTGAAGCAGCCAAAGAAGAGTCACTCCATGAGCCCGGGACTATTGTCCAAACGCTTCTTGAGCTCTATCAGGCTTGGTGCTGTGACAGCTTCTCTGGGGAGCTGTTGCAGTGCCCCACTGCCCTCTGAGTGAAGAATCTTTTTCTGATATCCAGCCTAAACCTCTCCCAACACAACTTCAGGCCAGTCCCTCGAGTCCTGTCACTGGAACCACAGAGAAGGGAATTGGTGCCTGCCCCTCCTCTTCCCGTCATGAGGAAGTTGTAGACTGCAATGAGGTCTCCCCTTAGCCTCCTCCAGGCTGAACAGACCAAGTGACCTCAGCCCTTCCTCAAGTGGCTTCTCCTCATAGCGCTGCATGGGGGACTTTATGTGCATTTGCATTGATGTTGAAGTGAAGAAAATGCTGTCACGTGTTTTCTTCTCCCTGCTGTCCAACAAGGTCCCCAGGAGCTGGTACTCTATCTGGCTTCACCCCTGCCATGCTACAAGTGGAGCACTACAGCTCTTGGACGGTGTGCTGACTGTGCCTCTCCTTCCCAAAAAGAAAACAGAATTGATTTAAAATATATATAAGATATGTTTGAGGCCATACTTGTTAATTTCTGGAACCAGAACTAGCCTTTTTTATCCCACAGTAATTAAATCAGCAATCAGAGGATTTGGCCTCTCTGAGAACTGTGTCTGCCTCAAGTTTTACAGAAGGTATTTTGTGTGTTGGTGTTGCTTCCTTTTTTCCCTTTTTTTTCCCCTTGGCTTGTCTTCACAGGGTTTTTTCCCTTGATTCCCTTCTATTTTTGTATTAGATCAATTAAACACATGATACCTAAGACTACACTCACTGTGCCCCCTGCTCCACCCCCTGCACTGAGTTCTGGCCAAGATATACGGACAGAGATTTCCTCTCACCCAAGGGTAATGAGTCACAAAGTCTGGGTGATTAGAAGGAAGGGTTAGGGTTTCACCTGCCTTTTGGGAGATCAGTTTCTCCTTCAGATCCCATTCCTAATCCTGCACTCACTGCAGATGCACTCTACTATAAGACCTGCAGAAGTGAGTCCTCCCTGGAGACTGCAGTGCTATTCATCGCTTTATGGAAGGTGTTTCTGCACCACATTTATCCCCAAAGAGTTAGAACTGACATTTGGCACTGAAACTTGTTTAATTTTTATTTTTTTTATTTCAAGTTTTGATAAAGTTTAACCACTGAGAGAGTCCAGGTTTCTGTTTGAAACAACAAAAGCTGCCATACTGCTCAGTGGGTGGCTCTCTGATGTCATTGTGGGGTTTATCTATAATGCAGGGTGTGTAGATGCATTTGAGCCAATTCTACTTGGGTTCAGCCGGCTGTGCAAGCACAGAGCTCAGTGAAGAACAGCAGCTCACCAGCCTTCCAGGCTGTGAAGTGTTCTGTGTTGCTGCAGCATTAGTGCTGACACCGAGTTGGTCTAGATCTCGTGATCCTCATCTTACCACTGCTGCTTGATTTTTTTTTCCCCCCCCTTTTCTTCCCTAGGGAATACTGAGATCAACACACCTCTCTGCTTATGTGGATGTCTTTCTGCAATGCTTGGGCTGTGTGTTTTCAGCTTTAGGTGATCCCAATTCACCACCTATTTATCTGTCAGGTCTGGGCCATGTAATGTAGAGCTGAAGTCATTGGTGACTGGAATTCATTATTACACCCAGATACTTAGCTGACACACACAAAAGGCTGGATAAATTTATGATCAATAAGAAATTCATGTAACTACAGAGCTGAAGAAGACAACAAGCAAATGATGCAATCTACTAACCACTGACCTTCTGATGGAGGAATATGCACCTCTGCACATGTATTCAGTCTTGATAGGAGAGCAGTTCCTCTGAAGCCTCTGATATTGCCTGCTGCTGGAGACAGGGCTCAGTGGAGTGATTACCTTAGTCATGACGACAGATACTCCAATGACATCAGTGGAAATCCTTTTCATGGTGCTGAATTACAGCCTGACAGCAGCAATCTCATGACACACTCCTTCTGATTCCACACCTGCGTCGTGACAACTGTATTGCTTGGTTACATGAAAACAATATCACTGCCTAAGGGGAAGACAAAATGACAATAAATTTATTTTTATGTAATCTTTGGATTCTTTGCCATCCCCTATTTGCTTTCTGTATTTTTTTTTATTTTCCTTTTTGCAAGATTCTACATTTATTGGGACAGTCTTTTCACTGCTTGCAATTTCCCATTGCTCTGATGTGATTGCTTTCCTGTTTGCAATTTCTTTCTCTGTGCTGCTGGAATTTAGAAATTAGTGTCACCCTTAAGATTTTTCTAGGTTGTAATTGACACCAATGAAACACCTCCCCATCCCAAAAGTTTAGAGGAATTCTGCTTTTTTTAGTTTTGTTGACAAAAAAAGGAAAAAAATCTCACTAATTGGGTTCATATAATCTGTTATAAGTATGTGTGAAGACTAATTTTTAAATTTTTTTTTTACTTAGGATGTTAAGACAAAATACTTGGAACCTGACCACCTGCAATTAGGACATGAAAGATGTACCTTAGTGTTCTGAAGACTGGAGATACCTAAACAGTTTATATTCTGATACTGAAGACATAGGTTAGTGTAAACATTTTATCATATGTCCAAGGCAGGTCATTTTTGTGTGACATACCGTAGCCTCATGTCAGCTAGTCCCAGAAGAAGCTGTGTGAATTACCTTCTGGCTTCATCTGTCTGTCTGCTTTCAGTGTAGAGAAAGCACAGATTATGATCTTAGGTTCAACCTTACCATTTGAATAGTTAAGGTTAGGTAAGATAAATTGGGTCCTCAAATTAGCCAAATATCAGGTTATCAAATGTTCCTTTTTTCCTTCCTCCACAGCATTACTGAAAATTAGATAGTGATTCTTGCAGAATTATTTGATATAAAAAATGCTCATACTTAAAAGCAAAGTGCTGTGATTAGTCAGTGATGATATCTTACATAGTTTAATTTGCAAATAGACTCTTATCCCGTTTCTCAGACTCTTAAACCAGTTTTTCCACAGCTGAAGGATTCTGTCAGCCAAATCACAAGAGGCAACTGAAGGGAAGTAGTGAGGGATCCTCTGTGCAAGGATTTTTTTTTTTTCCTGTGCAAAGATGTGAGCTAGCTGGTTGGTACTTTTTATTCCTCTTTATTCCATATGAAGCCTTGATTTAGTGCTTCTGCAGTACCAGAGATGTGTAAGGGTCAAGCCACAAGACTTGTACAGCCACGTTCCTCAGCCATTGAGAGTGCCCCATGTGGGCTTAAAGTATGTCAGGACTAATGGAGGGTTAGAATAAGTAGAATGAGAAGGTGCAAGATCATAGGTCTTTGCACCATACTGAACTGTCATTTTTATGCTTTTCATAGAATTACCCTCAATACTGATAGGTTAGGAAGAGCCCAGAGAGGAGAGAGTTAACATCCTCTCAATGCTGTGCCCATGATGGCCTGCTTTCTTTTTGTCTTACTGCGAAGCAAAATACAGGATGCATAAATAGAAACACTGAATATAGACTGCAGGAGATTATTTTAGCACCATATGAAGACATGATGCCAGTGAATCTGTAATTTGAAAATATATTTTTGTTGCAAGATCTAGTGTTCTGTTTTACACATAGACACATACACATAACAAGAGCAATGAGGCTGTCAGTTTTGGCCATCTCAATAGTATTGCAGAATTCTGAAGGAGATGACAAAACACTGCATTCAGTTGAGAAATCAATTTAAGCAGAATGCTTAGAGAAAATAGATTGTTATCTATAGAAAAGGGAAGTTAAGGGCAAGTGGAACTTCGCTAAAGTATGCTCTGTGTTGGAGAAAAGAGAGAAGTTCTATGGCACAAATGGAGTTGAGCTAAATCAAGTCGAGCAATTAAACCTGTTGAGCTAGTTTAATTGCAAAAAAAAAATCAATTATATCTAAATATTAAGTTCCTGAAACTGAAATGGATACTAGCAGTCTATAAGGAACTTATATACCAATGTCAAAGAAATAGTCACAATAATTCATATATGGAATTAAGTAGCAGGGCATCAAGAAAACCATGTGTAATATTTTAACAGGAGTTAGGCAAATCTTTGGGTGTCCAAACTGACTAGTGCTTGTGTTGCTAAAGAAAAGCATCTAGATGTATATTCTGGGCATTTTCCATTTCAAAGTTCCTTCATCCCTATTGCCTATGGATATCTTCCCATTATAATGTTTCAATTGGCAATTTTTTGATCTATAAATAAAACTGGTCATTTGGTATATATCTAATCCTAGTGCCATTCTCTAGAGCCAGGTAAATGAAAGGCAGTTTAAAAATAGTTACATGGAAGAAAACTCTTTCCTTCCCTTCTTTCATATGCACAGATAGGCTTGGAGGAGAGTGTTGGTGACTTTTACTTTCCTTTAGGAAATATGGGGAGCTTTTCCAGCTGGCTTGGCCAGAGTTTGCTGGAGCACAGCCCTGCCATGCACTCCCAGTTCTCTGCAGCTTGCTCACTTCCCCAGCTCTTATGTACCTTCCAGTTTAATGAGATTATTTTCCCTTAGTGTTTTGCCGGTTTTTCCTGTCCCTTCTTGTTTTTCAGTGGAGTAATCGTGCTTACTAATATCTTATCCAAAAGGCCAAGACTTCAGTACAGCTTTGGAAATAGTGCATGTAATGGACTTTCATTTGCCTCTTGTTTGTACCTGCCTTTAAACTATTAATAGAAAAATTCAGGAAAAAACCACCCTAACTTAACACATTTAATACTCTACTAAATATTTTTCCTGCCAAAACTAAAGATTATGTCTCAGAGTCAGTGCACAGAGCAATGGTGAGACCTTTTTTTTTCATACTGTCTAGAAATTTCCTACTGTGACCTATGGAGAGCTGCCTGGATGTCCCCACAGATTTGTCTGATCAGATGTTGCTGGCTCCTCATCCTTTCCAGCTGCTAGCTTCTAGTAAAAGCAGGGGGGAAATGGTATTCCACAGAAGTAATGAATACAGCTGCTCCAGGGGCATTATGCGAATGTGTACCAGAGAAAAGATGATCTCCACAACCGTGGAAGCAGGGAGACAGAATTTGCAAGGCAGCCTCTCTGTTGACCTGTGATCTACCATATGGAAAAGTTGGACATTTGAGTGGGCTTTTAAATCCTAGTTGGATTAACCTCTTTGTAGTCATTCTTTACCCTCATCTTCCTCCCTACAGTTACAATACACTATTCTAAAGTACTTCTCCAAATCTAGATCCCTGGAATGTACACGTCGGGTAAAATCCTTAGCTCTTGAGGCTAAGGATCTTGTCCCATTACTCTGCCAATGCAGGCCTTTTTAATAGTCCTACTCTTAATCTAATTACTTCTCCAGTCTAGTTTGAAATTTTCTCAGTCAATGTAGAATTCAAACAGAACTGTAGGCTGTATGAATAAGCCTAACCTAATGGGAATTTGTTCTGACTAAAGGTCAGGTTAGGCCTCTGAAGAATGATAGTAGTAATGAGTGTTTGGTTCCCTTGAAAATTGCAATTGTATGGAAATGTCACAAAAATACATGTATCTTTATTTAAAGAACTGGGTGTTTTTCCCTCAGGGTCGTTTAAAGCCACGTGACTGAGGTACTTTACAGTGCAGCTGTTAGAGATGGTTCTGACATAGTCTCCTTTGCAATGAAAGGGAGGCATGGAAAGTAAGAGATCTTCAGATAAGAGAAAAATCTATTGAAACTGTGCTTAGGGCTTGTCATCTCCTTTTTTCAGAAGAAGACTTGGGTCAATCCTGCCTTTGCACCCCAGAGACTGTGCTGCAGGTTGGAGAGTTGAGAGGTTCAGCCTGCTCCACACACAGGCGTCTGAGGGGCTGCCTGGGGCTCTGCCTCCTGATAGCCCCTTCACCTCTGAGCACTGAAGCCAGGGAGAGCCCCTTTCACACTACAGCTCCTTTCACACTACTCAGTTGGTGTCCCATACCAAATTCAAGGTCCTATTTAATGAAATTCTCTCCATATCTGTCTTCCTCTCTGGAGCAGTGACCCTGGTATGTCTGTAGGGTTACAAGAGATTTATTTTAGCTAAAATAAAAGATAAAGAGAGACTCAAGTACCTACTACTGATAAGCAAATAGCTTTTATTCCAAAAGGAAACACGATTTGAAAAAGTGTGCTTTGGACAGAGGGTTGCGGAGGCGTAGCAGTGGATGTTCACACTGCACGTGGCATTTGTTGTACCCTTTTGACAATTACCACCTCCGGCGGAACGCAGGGCTGCTAAGCTGATACAGAGCTGGCTTTCCTACCACAGAGGATGCCAGGGAGGTTAAATGTGCCACTGAAGGGGCAACGTCCTTCCGATGCATGGCTGGAGCAGAGCTGTGGGCAGCCTCAGCCTCCTCTCAGTGCTGCTCTTCCCTCTCACCCCAGCACCGTTCTCTGGAGAGAGTGTAAGCCCAACTTCTCACTGCTCCTGAGCAGCAGATGCTTCTGATGCCAGTCCAGATGCTTGCTAACAGCATGGGCAGATCCTGTGGAACAGTCCTAGCTGCACTGAAGGACACGGAGGGCACCTTACTGCAGTTATAGCTTCTCCTTGTAAATGGCTGAGTAAAGACGAGCCATTTGGGAGGGAAATGAAAGCAGCAAGGCAGATGGCCCAGGAGAGATGTGGGGTCAGAGAGGGAGAGGTGGTGGTGTCTTCTATCCTAGACAGAATGCAATTGAAACTGCTGGGAGGGAACATACTTCTGGCACATGGCTCTCTTCCTCCAAAGCGTGGTTGTGTGGGTGCTGCAGGAGTCAGGAACAGCTTTGCTTATTGTGTGACTATTTGTTATTTCAGCCCGCTGCAGACTCAGGGTAGAATTACCTAAACACTCAATAGTCACACTTTGAAACATTCTTTTAATTCCAGAACCATAAAGACTAGAGATTTTATGGTTTTGAAAATGAAAGAGAACCATACAATGACTTGCAGATAGACATAATAGCTTTTTACAAGAGGTTATAGACAATTTTCTGACTACAGTGAATCTGTTATGAATGTAAAAACACTTACGCTAGCATGCAAGAAAGGGAGAAGGAAGACAAGAGAAAACCTGTTTACTTCTAAAGGCCTGTTGACAACTAATACAAGATCAAAATTTAGGTTTTGAAAAACAGTACATTTTACCAGGCAAAATCTAATGAAGCTGATTTTTAAACAACTTAGCACAATTACATTGATTGCAAGAGCAATTTGGGTAATTACTTGTGGAAATGACCATAATTAGCCATAAATGAGCAAGAACCTTGCAAATGTTCCCATATACAAGATTTTCATCTTTCTATGAGATGTTCAGTGTGCAATGCAAGAGCAAGAGAAAAAGCAAGAGCTTTCTTTAAGCCAATTAAAAGGTGTGGTGCTTTATGTTCATAAATGATGTGTCATGATCTGGATATCCAAACCCCCCAAACTTTGGTGCAGTTTTGCTACAAGTGATGGTTGGGATTTTTTGGGAAAGATGGGTGTCCGTTGTTGCAGTAGCACTGCCCAGTGACACATGTAACTGCATTTTATTATGAAAATGTGGAGGAGGAGGAATCGTTCTTTTTCTATAGAAGTTCTACCAGGCATCTTGTCAAAAAGTTAATTTCAATATGGTAAGAAGAACAAAGAACAATTTTAGGAACAGTTTGATATTTTATTCATATTTAGATTAGGTCCAGAGAGATGATGAGAATGTTAATTGGTCTCCTTGAAGAGACAGACGTTCCCACCAAGTAGAAAAATCATCTCAAGCAATTGGGTCTTTTTTCTTCATTATTCTTTTTTTCCCTTTTAATCTCCACTATGCAAAACTAAAGGGCAGTTGAAGAAAGCCAGGCCAAATGGCAAGAAAATGAGCACATGAATAGAAGAGACTTCAGCTGATGAAGGGATTTGTGAATAGCAGGGACAATAGTCAAAGCAGGTCCTATCCTTCTGAATAGAAATGAGTTTGCTAGGACCTTTCGTAATTGTTTATGACCTATTATTGTTGTTATCATCATAGGTCTCTAGTGAAAGAGGAAAGTAGCTGATGGAAATTTATGGCAACTTCAGAGATAAAATGGTGACTCTGTAGAAACTTCTGCTGTTAAAAAGCAACATTGAATAGCTGTAAGAATCTTCTCTGTTTAACCTAATGGTGCTGGTGATAAAGACTTCCCAGCAGAATGCTCAAAGTAACACTCTGAAGTGACTATCACCAAGTGGACTTCTCTTCCTGAAGAGTTGTGTTTTTGACAAAACTCACCTCATTGTTTATCAACCCAGTGAACTTTCTCTGTAAAACTCCATCCAGCTGGACAAGGCTCATAAAACAAGTGCAACAAAATAGATTAGCTCTAAAGCTCAAATCAAGAGGTGGCAAAACCATGGGTGACTGTGCCGAAGCCCTGTTTTTCAGCTCTGACAGGCTATCTCCCAGATTGATAGCAGTTTTCCAACATTCAGTGTTATTTCAGTTGGCTATAGTACTCTTGTTTCCTGGTGTTGTTCCATCTCTGTTAATGTTTATATCTTTCTTTGGACTTTTTTTTCCACTGAGCTCTCCTGCTTCATTAGCACTGCTGCTAAACATGACGCAGGAGCCTAGCCTTTTGGGGGCTGTTGACTTTGCTAGCACCTGATGCCCAGCTCTGTCCCACCACGTCTGACTTGCCCTAGCCCTGGCAGCGTGAGGAAGAAGAGCAGCCATGTCATAACCTCTTGTGAAATACACCCATTTGTTATGATACCAGCGGGCAAACCAACCCCACGGGAGCAGGGTGAGTAGCAACACTACCTGCTTTTGTCATGTTGAAGTAAAGAAATTACGGACAAGGGAAGGGACCAGGCAGGGGACTTGCTGATCTCGCTGCTCATGGCCAGGAGGTGCAGATGGTGTCAGCTGGAGCAGAGCAGTTCGCAGGGGCTACGGAGGATATCTCTTGATTAGCCCACCCTAAGCAGTGGGGGGAGTGGCCATCTGGCTAAAGAGGCCTCCACCAAGAGACAAGCTCTTGTCCATCTGGGGCTGTGGAATGACTGCTTGTCTTTGGGGAGCTTTTTCTGTTCTTCAACTCTCCTGCCCAATAAACTCCTGTTTGGTCAAGTCCATCTGTTTGATTTTCCTTTGAAGATGTGACATGCTGGGCATTTGGGTAGGAAGAGCATGGTTTCCCTCAGGCTGGCTGGAGGCTTGAGCTGGTGTTTCCTTGGTCAGTCCTGAGAGTGAGCCTGGCGGATGGGGAGCGTGATGCTAGTCTCTGAGCTGGAAACGTTTCCTAAACAATTACATGTGGCAGAAGACTGAGTTTGATGGTGTCACAAGCTCAAACCAGTAATGTATCCTTGTCCTGTTCTCTCCTTTCCTATCCTACCCAGCTTCTTATGCTGTAGCTAACAGTACAATTTCTGAAGAGGCAGAAAATGCAGCATTGTTGCTAGTGAGGAAGCAGTAAATTCCCTTGTGAATGTCTTGGGCTGTGATGATCCACAGACCAGCATAAATTTGGGCTTAATTTGGTTCTGGCTTTTGCTGTCAGAGGAGTGAGTTCAACTAAATTTTTCCATCTTGGTAGGACATGACACCAGATGAGAGTTGTCTGTCTATGAATACTTAAATGTATAGTAAGCTGGAATATAATACTCTGGTCTAAGTTTAAAAAAAATGTTATTTTAAAAGACAATGCTTAGTTTTTCATTTCAGGGCGTGGATCAGAGCTTCACCTGGCCCATGACTGCATGACTCCCATGAAGGAGCTATTATGGTACATACCAACAAGGGGCTGGCTTCAGAGCTGTGATTACTTTGGCCCCATATTATCTATTCTTACTTTGCAAATGAAATGAGTCTGCTTGTAAAGTAAACATCCATCATGCACCATGAAAGACTTGGGAAGCAATGATTCCTGTCTGAAATGAGCTCCCATATAGCTCAGTTTCACATGTAGCTGTCAATAGCTCTTTCATGGGCTGTTTGGTTTACATCAGATGCATATAATTATCCTCTTTTGTTAAAGTGCCACTGAGTCTGGCCCAGCTCTTTAAAACTCAGCCCCTGCCCAGTCTACAATGATCATTTTCATCACTTGCTTTAGCAAACTTTCATAACCTGGAGAGGTTCAACTGCAGTTAGCAGCAGTAGTGTAAAATTAATTACTTTTGTATATTCCTGTGCTGTAAGCACTGTGTGCAGCTACTGTGCTGTAATATTAGATTAAACTGAGTACATTATTAGCTTTATCAATGATTCATTACAATCTTAATGCCAACCAAAAGGACACAGAGTACCCATTTACCAGTGTGCCTCTAGCAAACACTGCAACACATACAGGCGCTTTTTTTGGGAGTGCCTTTATCAAGGAATATAAAGTAGCAGAAATTTCCTGAGTTCAGTACATGTGCTACAAGTATATTATATCAGAAATAGGAAAAAAAAAATCCCATGCTTTTAACTCCAGACTTAAGGCAAGGTGCTCAAGATGAGACTCCGAGCCATGTGTTCCAGCCAGCCAGCATTAATACAAAATCTGTGTGACAGCAGAGAACTGTAGAGTAAGAGCTAGACCATTTGTACCACTGATGGACAGTTTTGCTCTTGTCAGTCTGTGTGAAGGCTGGAGCAACTGAATGCAACTGTGAAATAAGCTTGAATGAAAAGAAGGCTCACAAAGACTCTAGAGGCATGTGGCATGTGAGTGATTACCTCCTCTCAGCCATCCGTTCTTGTCTTCCCCCATGTTTTGGAAGGTGCTGTCTCCTTAATTCATTGGTCCATCCATTTCCTCCACTAAAAAGTCATTCCTCTTACACTCATCCCTTCATAGCAGGCCCTGAAAGAAGGATGGGCACTTGGAGTGCTATTAATATGTAGAAAAATGCTAACTAATAACAGAATAAGGAGAGCAAGGGAATTTTTCTCTACCTTTTGGGCCAGGATGAGATGGGTCATTTCGAAGAGCAGACTTTAGCTGGTACAGATGTAATGCACAATGTCAAGGCTTCCCAGTCTTTTTAAAAGCTGAGGGATTGGCCTGCGATATGCATACTTGTCAACAACTATATATTCACCACTGTGGGCTTGAATCAAATCCTGCTACACCTCAGTTTGCCACTGGTATAACCACTGATTTCAGTTAAATTAGTCTTTATTTACACTGGTGAGAATGAAGAAAGGCAGGTTTGCTAAGTGCAGCAGATCACAGAAACCAGTCTTTTTCTTCAAGGGAGGCATTAGTCACCACTGCAGGCACTTTGATTTGTTAGTCTGTGCACAGCACAGGCAGGCTTTCAAGAAAGCAAAAGAGTATTTGCATGGATTTCCTGAGATGTTCAGTGCTCTTGTAAGAGGTGTGTTGGTTTTGGTAAGGTTGGCTAAAATAGGTAATTGCCTGCTTCAAAAATGAATCAGTGGAACTCCAGAAACAAACCCTGCCAGGGTTTAGAAGCCAGGGTTGCTGTGTGTGAGACTGACAGGTATTTCCTTTACCTGTGTCCCAAGAACAGCCCACAGATGTTTACAGGGCATCCCTATTAGTACCTGAAGGATGGGAGCAGTGCCATGTGTCTCAATAGTCACGTATGATTACTGTTACTCACTGGTAGCTATTTGAATGTGCCTCATAGAGCTCAAAGTCCTTCCAAGAAAATAAATAGTTATTAATGATAACAATTAGATTACTGGGGCCTTTGGAGCCTTGCTGGGATTCTCTGACCCAGGACCAGGAGACTCGGTAAACCATGAGTAAGAAAATTAAACATCCAGTGATTAGGTTTCATTTTACTGGAGATAAATCTGTATTTCTACTGGAAAACATTTAGGGTTTAATGACTCAAAAATAACTGAAAACTACTGGGTACCACTTTTGCCATTTGCAGATAGATGACAATAAATTACATTATATAAATGAAAAACCTAAATCATCAGATTCAGATATTTAGCCCAAAGGAACGGAATCACAGAGTGGTTGAGGCTGGCAGGGACCTCTGGAGGCTGTCTGGTCCAACCCTCCTGCTCAGGTTCACTTTGAGCTGGCTGCTCAGGACTGTGTCCAGACAGCTTTTGAGTGTCTCCAAGGATGGGGGCTCTACAAGCTCCCCGATCAACCTCCGCTGGTGCTCAGTCACCCTCACAGTGAAAAAGCGTTTTCTTATGTTAAAAACTCATCATTAAATCTCAGTTTTTGTGTGATGCACATACCAATAATTTTGGAAAGTAAAAATATCAGGTTTTGCTCTTTCTCCTTCAAACTGAGTAAGCAAAATGGACAATGTCTACAAAAGACAAGTAAATAGAAGAAATTGAAAAATAATTTCCCATTAAAATGCTGCTTCTTTCAGCCAAATCTAATTAGAAAGGCAATTTCCTAGAAGCTTTCAAAATTCTTCCCGTTGCTTTCACAAATATTTTTGCAGTATCACTACCCTTCATGTTGTGCATGGAGCATGTCCCTGAACAAATCTGGAAGGCGTCGTTGGCATGCCTCTCACAGCTTGCTGTGCTCCCAGTGCAGTGCTCCCTTACATACTCAAGGTATGGAGATATATATAGATATATAGAGATAGATATAGAGATAGATATATGCACATATGTATACATATGCGTATATAGTTCTGCAAATACTCTATGCATATACATATATTAAAAATGCTGAGTATTTAAATCAATACATATGCAACATAGAGATGCAGTCCTGTGTATGTGTGTGTGCATATAGATGCACACAACCATGTGTGTTTAAGCTTTATTTCTCCTTAATTCCCTTCCCCCTGTACTGGTCTCCTTAGACTGTAAGCTTTGTGGATCAGATGCTATGCCTGTACTGGTGCGTCTTGTCGTGAAGGGGAAATGAGGGGAATCCTGTAATATAAATTACAGAATCACACACAAATATAAATTTATAACTCAAAATCTGTGTTCAAAGAACATTAAGGCTGCAAAGTCAAGCAGACAGAGGTAGGAAAGACCAGGACCAGGGAGTCCTTTGCTGCTTTAATTCAGTCCCTTTGCATACTGCTAATTACCTGATCATATATTCTGTTTTTAGCTTTTTCATCACCTCATTAAGTGTTTGAAATTTGCAGTTCTAACTTATTGAGCAATGAAGCAAAATAGGTTTTCCCCTGACTGTCCCACATGCGAATTTACATCCTAGTTGCGGCATGCTGTTCAAACTCTGCTACTGGAAAGAAATGGTTGTTTCTGCTCTTCTGTGGGGGTGATGTCCTTAGCTAATGGCAAACTGAGCTAGACAAAGGGAAGGTAGTTTTGATTTGGCAAAATTGAGATGGATTAAAGTGAAAAATTAAAAACTTGGGGGACACAATTTGAGATATACTTAATTTTTGAGAGTATTCATCACCAAATAATACTTATAATTTCAAAGCTTATCTCCTGAAGCTGAGTTTGATGCTCAGCAGTTCCGGAAAATGAGCCCATAGAGCACCAAGCCACCTTTAACTGCTGATCACAGCCCAAGCCACTGAGCCATCTGAATCCAGATATGAACTTCTGTGGTTATGTTCAAGGCACCCAAGAAGCAGAAGAAAGCTCTCCCAGCTGTGGTGTGGATCCCCATACATTCTGTCGTGAGAAACATTGATTCTGTGCTGCTTCAGGTCAGCACACGTCAACGCGATCCACAAACGGAGGTTTGGAATGAATTAAATATGAAAATGAATAATGTACCTTGTACACCACTCACAAGGAGACCTAGTTTGAGACCACATTTAATTTCGTACTTCTCTTAAATATTACATTGTCATTGCATTACAGAATGATAAAACAAAAGTCCCAGGCTGTATCCTGAGACAAGCGGTGGAGGTTTTGGCAGCCAGGCAGGGAGAATCAGGAGCACTGGCCCTTGGAAAGGTAGCAGGAGCACTGAGAGCTACAGAACAGGTGAGCTGTCTGGATATTTTATGAAAGTCATCCCCTTTGACACTGTTCCTTACCATCATTAAGTTTCAAAGTCAGTCTTGGGTGTATTTCTTTGGGGCTGCCATTTCCCATAAAGATTCTCCAGCTTTTCACAGCCTCTGACATACTCGCATCTGTTTGCACTCACTTTGGGCTTGGAAGCATTTCTCAAGAGAAGGAGCAAGTCAGGTGAATTTTTCTTAAAGGAGAGGTAGATTTCTTGAGCACAATTTGTTGGTATTGCAGGAAAAGTTTGATTTGTAAGAAATTTGTCTCCTTCCAAGCCTTTGGGCTGATTTTTTTCCACGGGCTATGTGGCTCTGGTGTCTGCTCTCCACAAGGTGTTCCCAGCTCATCTGGCACAGCCTTTGTGCGTGACTTCAAGAGCCTCTGCATTTCTTGTGACCTTTGAATTCGTGCCCATGCACAGAGCAGTCCCCAAGCTGCTGCGTGCTGCCTCAGCTCCAGCCTTGAAGGACTACCTGAGGTGCAGTGCCAGCTGAAGAAAAACACCAAGGATATTTTTGGGAACTGCCCACAACCACCCCATAAGTTTTCCTGCTTGTAATTCACAGAAGAGATGTTAGCTGTACCTGGATGATATCCCGTGCCTGTACCTTTCTGGTACTTTTCAGTCCCATATGGCAGAGAGAGGGAGATGTAGGTATCAGTGTCACAGGACCTGCTCTCTTCTTGCCTCTTTCGGATGTCCTGTGGGCCATGGAGCTGGTGCTGCAGCCAAACGCTCACCAGGGATGGGGAGGGCAGAAGTCTGAAAGTGCAGAAGATTTCTGGTGAAGGAGTGTGCAGGTGACCATGTGAGCGACCAGGGATGGGAAGGACCAAAAGGCTCAGATGTAAGGCAGAGAGGAGATGAGGGAGGACAGAGTCCTTGGCATGGGGCAGGCTGTGAAGGATGTGAAGCAGGGGATCCACTCTAGGAAACTGGCAGCTGAGGAGTTTTGGGAGGGGTCAAGGGGCAGACCAAGACCAACAGATGCAGCTGCAGAAGCAGCACGATATGGCCTTCTTCCCTTGTACAGCTCAGTGCTTAAGGGAGTGAGACTGCCAGGCTATTCAAAGGCTTTTCAGGGACACATGATAACCTCAGGGGCTCTGGCAGGCAGCTGCACGGTGAGAAACCAGCTCACACGCACAGGCAGAGGGGCTGAACAGCCTGGCCTCCGTGTGATCTGCAGTGCCATGGGGCTGGACTGCACAGGCAAGGTGAGAATATCTCCTCTTGTCCTGTCTGAAAATTCATACTGAGAATTAAGATGCAATGTTTGCGGCAGTCAAGAGCTCAGCTTGATGATCCCAGGAGCCTCTTCTAGCCCTTTTTCTTGAGCCTGGGCATATATATTGCTGTGCAATGCATCATCTGGCCCAAGGGTGTGCCATCGGTTCATACAGCAAGCATAGCATCCCTGCTGAGCCCAGACATGGGACTGTCCTCTAAATATGCCCTTTCTGCGTCTTTTGCTAAAGCACATGTGTGGGGAGGTACATGGTTTTCCCAAGTACATGTCCTCACTTTTCTGAGGTGAAATCCATGGTTCTCATGACCAGGATCTGCACTGGAGCTAGTTCTCTGGCCTATCAACAGAACTCCTGTTGGCTTTAAGAAGAGCAGGAGTGGATGGAAGGATCTGTGAAAATCTGATTTCAAGTAAGAGGGATTCATATAACATATCACCAATTAGAAATAATTCAGCTAAATGTGAAAATTAAAATATATTCAAGAAAGCAATAGGAGGGAAGCAACTGACTTGAAACTGGATTTTTCTTCTATACTTTTCATTTGTCTATGGTTTAGAGAAAACAACCCCTCTTATTTGAGTTATCTGACTCCACAGCCACTGCAGTACATCACTGCACTTTTTTTCCTCCCGTATCTGGTAAGGAACTGGCAGTCTGTTACCTGGGTTTCAGGTACAAGCCAGAAGCATGACATTTAGTCACCTGCTCCTCCCATTTGTGTGTGTTAGATCAATGGTGTGGACCTCTGTGGATTAATTGCTATTCCCTTTTATGTACTCTAGCTGGCTACAGCTGCTCAAGACACTTTTAAATATCCCGACAACTCCAGTATTGTTTGCTGACACTTTCTAAATTCTCCGCTCGGCATCTGGTTGTTGTGATAGCATCAAATGCCCTGCTTCACTTGGAGGCAGCCAGAGGCTTTGGTTAAGGGCCTGTGCAG
Source organism: Acanthornis magna (assembly GCA_036785705.1). Taxonomy (NCBI): domain Eukaryota; kingdom Metazoa; phylum Chordata; class Aves; order Passeriformes; family Acanthizidae; genus Acanthornis; species Acanthornis magna. The sequence continues at coordinate 3,332,550 of JAWUZG010000071.1, read as the reverse complement.
GTGTTGCGGAAACAATCGAGGGCAATTTGAGTAGCATCTAAAAGCCATACTGTTTATTTTTCTGTTCACATGGGCTGCTTATCACAACCACCTGGAAAATTCCACACATGCAGCTACCCCAGAATGGGGCTTTGTGATAGCGCAAGAAAAATGGTTATTTCATGTGATTCGCTAGCACTAAGTCACCAGTAGGTAAAGCATGTTTGGTGTAGCGTATGAAGGCAGAAAGATGAGAGGGAGTTTTAAATTTAAAGGGAAGATTTGTTGATATGAAAGATTAACCCAAATTTCTGCTGTTGATGGCCAGAAACCTGCTCCCTTGCCATGGCCTCAGCTCCCACCATCAGCTGAGGCTTGTCTGGAGTTTTGTTGTGTGTAGGTTACAGCTGAGTGCATTTGTGCCAGGGTTGTGTGTCAGAACTACTCGGTACGCTGCATTTTACACAGAAACACCCTCTCACGGGTGCTGAGAATTTGCTTGCTCTGCTGCTTTTCCTTCAGCTTGGCCAAGGTGGGAGCTCTGGCTCGGTGGAGACCCATGGGTATGCTGGGGATGAGGAGGGTGTCTGGTGGCTGGGAAGGGAAGGCAGAGCACGCCGAGAGAGTGCCCAGGGCACAGGGTACCTGTGGATGGCCACAGTGTCCAAAGGGCCCAAGGGTGTGCCCAGCTGAGCTCCACGGTCTGCCTGCTCCATCTTTTCCATAATAACAAACTGGAACGCAAGGCAATAGATGAGGCTGAGATTAGGATGAAGTTGCCTGTTCTGTGCCTGAAGCTTCATGTGGGGTCACTGTCTCAGAAACAGCAGAAGCAAGAAACCATGAGCCAGGAAAGTAAAAGCTCTTCCCTGTGCCTTGCTTTCTTCTGAGGCAGAGGCAAGGTCCCCTTCACCGGTACCACATCACCTCTCGGTTCTGCTGAGGTGCTTTGGGGTGGCTGAAGGGACACTGTAACACCTACCCTGCCTTTCACCAGCTCTCACTGCTAGAGCAGTGTTGTACTGCACCCAGCCTTTTCCTTCCTCCTCCACCTCAGTCTCCAGCCTTTTCTTGTGCAAATATGTCTAGGGCTGTAATCTGTGGCCATTCCTGGGTGACCTGGAGCATATATGCCACAGCAGCTGGTGCTATAAGGAATGGGGAAGCTGTGGCCCTTGTAGCTGTCCTTGTGATCCTGCTAATGGGGTGTGCATGGGGCTTTACTCTCCTTGCTATATCCCTGGTGCTGCACAGACAGCGTTAAAGAACTAATTTCATTAAGGACACACACCACCACCACCCAGAGACAGTTCAGCTAGATAGATGTTCAGGCTGAAAATCAGTGTATCGGCGAATCTAATGCAACACATTAGTGTAGTGAAATCACAGGTATCTCTGGAAGTTTTCCCAAAACCATTTGGATGTCCTGAGAGGGTGACTTCCCTGAAGATGTTCCAAACCCTCCCATAGTGACTGGTGTGCTCATAGTAAAGCTTCCTGCACTAGCACCCAGATTTTACTTTTATTGTGCAGTGTAAACCTTTTCACTCTGTTTGGGCTCTGCTGCTTCCTTTAACATATTGTCCATTTTTACAATTGATTCAGCAGTCTCCTCCCCATGAGCTATCACATCACTATTATCTTCCTTTTTAATCGTGTCTGACATTCAATTGGCATATTTTACAACCTTATCAGTGAGATTTGTGTTCTCATTTGACCTCAGTCTGCCAGAGATGGGAGGGCAGGGAATCCTTGAAAGAGCCTCAACCCTAACGATAAATACTGAAGAGCGGAGGTATCTTTCTTTGTGACTCTTGCTGTGTTCTGTAAGAAACCATCCCCAGCCTCCTATGGGCTGTCTGTACCAATGCCACAGGACCCCTTGCCTTACTGGGCTCAGCAGGCACTCCCAGTGCTACATTGCATGGCACTTAATCACCTGTTTCAATGCAAGGAATCGATGCCTGTTCTTTCCCAGCTCTCTCTCCATTTTCCTGGTAGGGCTGGAAAATGTACCCCTAGCCAGTGCCTGCTGTAACATTATGAACAAGAAAGAATTCCTCTGAAGCTGCCCAGCCACTGCTCTTGTCAAGTCTCACTGGAAAACATGCGAGAGTGGTCTGCTACCTTAGGTTTCCAAAGGGATTCACAACAACATTGGAATTATTTGTTTGTTTGTTTGTTTGTTTGTTTCAAATATGGCAAAATCTGAAAGACCTAAAGGTTAATGGAGACTAATCCAGTACAAGACTAAGAGATTGCCCATCCTCATATTAACATCTCCTAGACTGTGGATTCCTCAGGGCAGAGAATCCCTTTTCTGTGCTTTGTAAAGCAAAGCAGGCTTTTGTAGTGCTGGATATCTGCTGAGGGAAAGCTCAGTCTGGTCTCAAAGTGTTTAGCCAAGTAAGGCTTCTGCATAGCCTCCGCAAATGCTTTTCAATTCCAGAAAAAATACTGTCAAGGCCTTCAGGATTTAGCCCATGAATTGTGATTCTCATAGCACACATTCCTGAGATGAACTAAAATTTTGTCAGGAAAGTCTCTCCTCCTGCTCATGTCCCTGGTGGAGCAATAGTCTTAATGTCTGTAGCTCTCATATGATTGCAACTTGTTGCACAAGAGCAATTACAGATGAAGTCTGAGCTGCCTGGCCTGTGGCTGCCTCCCTGGTCTTGTTAGGCATCAGTGGATAACTGGATGGATGGAATGTGCTAACGAACATATTCCCCCACACCAGGCTTGTCCTACTGCTTACATCACTCACGTGGAGTGATTTGCCCTTACCCCAGAGTAAGAGCAAATCAGGTGAGTTAAATGAAGGTCTCAAGTGTAGGATTGTCTCCAAACAGCAAATGCTGACGTACCTCACCCCTGCACAGAAGAACTTGGGGAGGGAGGGAGCGATGGCTGGAATACACAGTGTTTTTCTATAGCTGTCCTGTGCAAGGCTGCCTTGCAAGGGAAGCTTCTGGAAAGCTGAATCTCTCTCCTTACATTTTCCCAAATCACCATGAAACACTAGAGAAGATGCAAGACCAGTGAAAATTGTCCAGGTGCCCTGGAAGGGGGCAGCAGGCTGAACTGGCTGCAATGTGGTGTAGCCTACAAACCTATCCCATGCACCTGAACTTGTCTTTGGTCAAGTAGGTTCTACTAGGCTGTCCTGGAAGAGGTGGCCATTAATATTTTTCCCTCCTTCTGATGACACATTTTCTAAACCACAAAGCTGCTTTGATCTGGACAACATTAAGAGTCCTGCTGTGCTGTGGGTTTTCCCTTTAAACCTCTTGGCAATTATGCACACTGGCAGCTATGCCTTCCCTGAAGGCCACTGCTCAGAGGTCCTCCAAATGGGCCATGTCCTTTCATACAGCTCTGGACCTTTTTTCTTCCTGTGACCTTCGTCCACAGAGGCTTTTCTTGTTGCTGAGCCTTGGCTGCCTTGGGTGGCTGCAGCTGGAAACATGCTTGAGTTTAAACCCTCCATGTATACAAGAACTTGACCTGATGTGAGCCTTGCGCTGCTGACTTCTTCCTCACGTTCCTCCTCTGCAGCCAGATCAGCGCTCAGAGATTTTGCAATCTGGTGCTACTGTTTTATGACCCATGTAGACGAATTGTGAAAAATTGGCTCTGACTTGGAGTTCAGGGCAGGAAAAAGGCTAGTATCATCTTATGTGTGATGATCCAGCATGGTGCTACTGTGTGCATCAGAGGAGTCATTCTTGGAGGTCTGCTTATTCAAATGGAGAGTTTGGCTTCAGCTGACCTGGGTATAGTCAAGTTACTGGCTGAAGGGCTGGGTTGGAGCTGGATTCCAGTTTTTAGAGCAGGTGGCACATGGGAGGTTGTGTGCTTGCTTGCTGCCTGCTTCTGCCTGCAGCTGGATGGTCCTGGAATATACCTCTGTTAATAAAAATGAGGCAGCAGTAGAGCCAAACCATTCTGCCTGGCAGCCTGTCTGGAAGGCTGTCCCTTCTGTCCAGCAAGGAGTTTAGAATATTTATGTAAAGACAGCAGAAGTAATCTGTTCCAGGGTGCCTATGGAACAGCAGGAAGGAGTCAAAATGATTTTCAGATACAGAAGACACAGCTTTTCATGGTTTTCTTCTTGACCTCACTGGAAAGAAGGCAAAGTTTTCAGCTGCCACCAGCTGTTGAGTGCTCTGCAGAGGTCTAATTGGTGGTGTCCATCCCTTTCCCCATGGGCAGCCATCCATACAAAAGCTGTCACCAGTCACCTCCACAGCAAGGCTACGTGACAGCAGTCCTGGGATTCTTGATGGCAGGACACTGTCTGATCACCACAGGCTGTGGTGTGCCTCACCACCTCTTTTAGAGGAGTGGCAAGGCCCTTTGTGCCTTATTAGACATCTCTGAGCCAGGAAGCAGCTCCCTGCCTGGGTTAGTGGCCAAGAAACCTGTCTAAACCCTTACCTTTAGCACAGGCCATCGAGTATCAATCAAAGGACACGTCTAACAAGGACTTCAGCTCACTCTGAGATCATGCAGATGCTTCATGCATTGCTAATTCTCTCCACTCACGCCTCTCCTCACTTCAACTACTCTTCGCTGCAGCTCGGGATAGAGGCAAAGTGGGCAAGTTTTCTTTCTTTCTCCCACCCACTGAATGCCTGCTCACACTCCAAAACGTGCTTACTCTTCCCTTTTGTCTGATTCCTAAGGAGTTCCAGTTTCTCTGAGCTCAGTTGCTTTCCTGTCTCCTCTGCCCCTGACCTTCTGGCCATGCTCAGCAACAAGTGTGAGCTATGCAAAATGTTTGTCTCCCATCAGGTGTAACAGATATTCCCATCATTTCTGTCCAACTCTGCTGCCAGTAATAAGGATGTAAATAATGCATGAGCTGATGCTAGATGGGGATCAAATATGCACAGCTGTGAGCTATTATGTGGTACCCTGCTTTAAGGTTGGTGAAAAGAACCACTTCACAGCTACTTAGGATTTTTGCATTTTCTTCCCAGGAACTTCCATCTGAATGTGCTCACAAGATAATATCTTAATTAGTCACAGTCCTTGTTTCAGTTTCTGCTTTGCCTGACTTTGTTGGTTAAACAGCTGAGCTCCCCTGGACCAGGGTCATAGCAAAGCTCATGGGAGGCAGAGATTTTTCACTGGAGGAGGGCAAGCAGAAAGGTAAAAGGTGAAGATTGTTTTAATCTCCTTGTCTCTCCCCTCCCTTAGAGTAGCTCTGAATAATACAGCCTAAAGCATCCCCATCTTGAGGCCTGTGGACACCTCCCACCTTTGCAGAATGGAAAAAGTTCACCTGAGGCAGGATGTTAGCCTGGGAAACGAAGCAGCCATTACCTCTCCAGAGCATTTTGACTGTGTCTTATTTCCAAGTTTTCATACTATGTGAAATGACAGCAAATCAGGCACAACACAAGGCAAATTGTCTCTGAAGCTATCAAAATTGTCACTTTTGGACAGTTTTGTGTTCAGCTATTACAAGTATGCTTTTCTAAATCTTTTCCTGTCTTTGTTGATGTTGCTGCTTGCTCACTGAGACACATCAAAAGGCTTGCCAAGTTCCTTTTTTCTCCTGCTCAAAAGGCACCTGTGCTCTTGCTGCTTCGTGCTGATCCATTTCTAGCACACTTGACACACGAAGGTCAAACACTTTTTCTGATGTTTCTGAGCTTGTGCATTGTGAGCAGCTGACGCCTGCGAGTGTTCTTTTCACAGCGCTGGGAGGACAGGCAGCGTGGCCAGGCAGCACCCAGAGCACAGCGAGCTCAGGTCGGGAAGGTTTTGCTTTGCAAATCATCTCATCAGGGGTGACTCAATCCCATGTCAGGCACCTGCTTAAATGGAGGGGGACTATCATGGAGTTTCCATCATTCCCGGGCTGGAAACCACAGGCCGCCGGAGCAGATGTCAGAGGATCAAAGACAGTGGAGATGCCGAGTGTCCAGGCTGTTTAAGGTTATAAATAAGGTGTTTTAGGAACAGAGGAGGGTGAAAGGCACACCCTTCTGGCTGGTCCTCATTCTCCCCAGAACTGGGATGCCGTATGGGGGACAAAGCAGGGGTCTTTGCCTCCGTGCACTGCTTCTCACGGGGGAGCAGAGGGCACGGCTGGGGCTGCCCTTGGGGCAGGAACCAACCCTTGAACAATGGGGTGAGGCTTGTGCACAGCACTTGCATCACTCGTGGCCCATCACAGTGTGCCTGGCCTTGGTGAAGGCTTCATGTGAAACGATGTGGGGAAAGACTCTTGCAACACACAGAATTAAGCTGAGGCTGTTCAGCACTTACTTTAGTTTTTTGGGTTTTGCCACTTGGCAGTTTCTAACAAGTTTCATCTTTTTTTTATGTGGCATATGACTTTTGTCCCCCACTAAGTCATTGCTGTGTTCCTAGTGGTGGCTGTAGGGTGTTGTCTCTCAAGAACTGTAACTAAATACAGTGTTGTCCTTTAAGTTAGCATTCCTTTTTGGTGAGTCGTTTTTGGTGAAGAGGTGAATTGTTGGCTCGTTGTTGTGCTGCTCTTCGCTGGAGTATTTGGGTGCAGGCTACCACAGACATCAACTCAGGGGCCAGGAAGGACAGTCTGCACCATGGAGGGAAGAGGGAACAGCCCAGCCATGCTTCCCTCCTCCAAACATGGGCACCACTGCCTGCCAAGGTGAGGACAGCGCTGGGCAGAGGGGACCTGTGTGTCTTGCAATGAGTCTGCAAAGCAATCTACATTTTCTTTGGCTTTGTGAGGGGGAGATGCTTCTAGCCTGACCATCTGCATCCAGGCTGCCTCTCAACACTTTGGAGGGCACTGTCTGGGGAAAAATACCCAAATCCAGACCAATAAAAGAAAAACAGTTGGAAAGATTATGACTTGTCAGTGCCCACAGTGCAGGCAGGAGCAGAGCACACCAGCAAGCAGAGCTCTGATTGTCACTCAAGGAGGGAAAATCCCTCAGGGAGATACCCCTGTGGCTGGGCATAGAGAGCAGGAGAGAGATTTCAGAAGGTAATACATAAGAACTACAAGATGTGCTGCTGGCCATTTTTTTGGCTGATTTTCCTCTGTGTCCCTTAGGGGACACCTTATTATGCCATCTCAGCAGCAAGAGGCATTACCTGGATGCTATTTATCTGTGGTTATTAAAAATCCCTTTTTAACTTTATTGAGAAAAACAATGATCCATCCAGCACCCTGCAGCTGTGCTTCACTTAGTGGCATGCTTCTTTAGGCTGAAGGATTTTCAGAGGTGCTCAAAATTGTTATATATATATATATATATATATATATATATATATATATATACACACACTAACACAGATTCCCTGGATGATGTGCAGCAGAATATTACATTGGGAATATCTAGAAATCCCGGCCAGGATCCTTTCTAGTTTGCTCTGCTCTCTGGTGCTGCAGGAAGCGTTCCCAGCTGTACCCCTGGATGTGGTCACACACATCCCTCTCCTGTTTGCTGACATTTGGAATGGATAGCCAACAGCTTTATTGACATTTCTGTACAGGGTGCAACTGTCATAACAAAAAGATACCCAGACATCCAATTTAGCTACAAATTTACCTCTGTCATACCAACCCTAGACCTACAATTCTGAAATGTACTGCCATAACCAATACCAGATTTTTCCAGTATGGATATTAGCAACTTCACATAGTCCCACACACTTCTTTGTCATCCTTTTTGGCTCCTCCTTTTCTGTTATAGTACATTTTGAGTATAAAGTGATACAGCCAATCAGTAATAAAGCACTTGGATGGCTTCTATATCAGTGATCAAGAAAACAGTGTCAGAATTGGGGACTAAGGAGGGGAGCTGAAAGAGAGCAGGTTTTAAATTTCATTTAATGATGTCTACTAATACATTGTCAGAAGATGAAGCAACATCATCTACATCTGGATGAGAAAAGGAAATAGTCATAGTTCCATTTTCACATCCAAAAGCTTATGAAGTGACAAATGGTGTTTATCCTATCTGGAAAAAATTTTATCCTTAATTGTAATGCTGTCACTGCTGCCAGCTCTCACAGCTTCAGTGTGTGGCTCATGACAAATGGTGTCTTTTCAAGCCCTGTTTTGATTATATAGGAATCTCAACAATGTTTTTTTTTAAAGCTTGAATGTATCTCCTACAGCAGAACCTGAAGACTGAAGACTGGAAGACAGAGAATTCACTATATATTAATGTTTTAAAATCTCATCATTTTAAAGGAAGTGTGATAATTTCTTCTTATTTTTCAGTTCTCCAAGTTAATAATACCACGCTCTGGAAAAGGAAGGCATGATATACACAGTTAGACATACAGACATTTGTCGCCGCAGTGCCTCTCTGCAGAGAATCACATTTATCAATGCAAGCCTTGTATTTTTACCACACATATCAAATGCTCACATATATAGAAGGTACAGGAATATGTAATTATACTTCTGTTTGTTCACTTGATTACATTTCCTAGACTCATCTAGGAAGATAAATGCCATAATATCCTGAAGATTATCCATGCCATAAGATCACAAGGAGAAACTTTCTCAGAGAAATCTAATAATGTGGTTAAAAAAAAAAAAGGACAACAAACCAAACCTGTAAAAACCCAGCTCATACGTCTTAGACACTAGATTTTTCACATTAAGAAACAGCGAAACTAGAAATGAAGAAAACTTAATGAGATAATTTTCTGCAGTTAAAGATTGGTGGGAATATGCAGGTAAATCCAATGCTTAGCTGAAGGCAGTTGGTACACATATCTTGTCATATGTATCGTTATTGGACATCAGAGAGCATTAAAAAGGGGAACTGCCCATCTCATAGTTCCCTGGAAGTGCTGGGCACTCATTCAAACACACAGCAGCAATGCTTCTTAGCCGGTGAGCCACCACTTACTGTGACTGCAGCACTTTTCAGAAATAGGGGATGATGCCAGAGCAGGAGAGAATCTTTTTATCCCCCAGACAGCAACAGCCAGCTTTGCCCTGTCACAGTCAGCTTGAGGGAATGCTGTTGTAGGATGCAGGAATGTCTGACTATGGGGTTTTGACTCAAAATAGACCTCAGTCCTGTCTGAATAAACATTTTAATGCTTAGCCACAGAAAGATGTTGTCAAGAGGATGGATTCACACACTGGAATTAGAATATTTCTTGTAAACATTATCACAGCTTAGTTCCTTTGAACGCGGAGGTGCCTCACCACAGGGGAGCACAGAGTTTATGGTCATGCTGGCAGTCTTCCTCTGGCAAACAGAACACCAAAAGCAACAAACGTGGGAAGATGAAGCCAGGCAGAGGGGAGGTGAGCTGTGGGAGCAGCTGGGCATACTGTGGCTCTGGGCTGGGGCTGGGAAGGTCACTGTTGAGATGGCACTAATTTCCACCTCTACAGGGCTTTGAGATCTTTACTTAGACTATGTTGTGGAGGCATGACACCTTGTAGAAAACAGTGCCCTGAGTGGAGAATTCAGCAGGAGCCTGGTCAGAGAGAGCCTTTGGAGTCACTGAAGGAGTCCCTCAGTGCTGCCTGTGCTCAGCAGCAGGCAGTGTGTGAGTGAGCACTCAGCCCCTGTGCACCGGCACACTGCCAGGGCAGGTATCCATTTGGGCCATCCCAAATCTGCTGGGGTTTAAAGGATCCAAGTTATCAAGATGACAGACTATTTAAACTGAGTCATTTCACCCAGCTGATTCCAACAGAAGGACATTTGGGAGCAGTGTCACTGACATGCTGAAGGGACAGCTGTCTCCACCAGAGATGAGCAGCAGGAGCTATTATTTCATTTGAGAATAGCAGGAATACAACCATGAAACAACCATGGGATATGCAGAGGACAGGACAACTAGTTTCTTTCAGGGATTTTAAGCAAAGGCTTGGTGGTGGCTGTATTTACCAGGCAGATATTTACTGTGAAGTAGACAACACAATTTTACAAAGACTGTGCATCTACTGTCAAAATGTGAGGGTGCTGAGACCCTGCTGTGTTTGATTCAGACCAACATCCTTTGTGGCATTGCCAATCCCCCAATCCACACAAAGAAAAAGCAGAAAGAAATCCATGCATCTATCCAGTCAACTAGCTCTTGCTGGTCCCCTTTCCTGCCGGCACTGGCAGCGGTGGGAGGTGTGGTAGGGTGAACACTGCAACTGGTCAGACAGGGTGTGGAAGGAAGGCTGTGCACGGTGGCAATGTGAGGGCAAGGAATGGCCCTGTTGTGGGAGGCACTGTGCTCCCAGCCTCTGCCCAAGATGAGTAGATCCTTTTCTGCACACTTTTGGAATATGACAATGGAAGAAGCTGAGGCAATGGTCCTGTAACATCTGTGGGTACAGTTTTGTCCCTGCTCAGCCCTGGGCCTTTGTTCTGGAGTGATGCTTTCCCACTTACATAGATCTGCAGCAGGTGAAAACCAGCTGGATTGAAGGACAGAATGGTGTAAAAGCTTGGGCCGTACCTCTTGTTTCTAGCAGAGCCCATCCTTTTCTAGAGCAATTCATAGAAAATAGTAGATTCCCTTTGGATTTACACCAGAATAGGAAAGCAGAAGCTCCTGAGAAGTTCATGTTCCCAGAAGAGCTATGTACTTTAGTACAAAGCACACCCACCCTTTTCTCTGGCCTCTTCTTTGGATGACTCATGCAGATTTCTGCTTGCTGCTGCCTTCGATCACTCCAGTGAGTCTGCTCTGATTCAGCCGTTCTCATTTTGAACTCCCTCAGAGCATTTATTCAATCCCAGCTTACCAAGGTCGGAAACTAATGAAAACAACATGATACAATTTCCAGAGATGCCTGGTATGCTTGATGCTCAGCTACCTTTCTCTGCTGAATTGTCACGCAGCTTCTCTGCAGGAACACAATCAACTCTAACACTCGTTGGGACAGCAGGCCTGGGGCTGTTTGCCACCATCTCCAGTGAATAGCTCACATTCCAACCAAGTCTTTTTCACCACATGTTATGAAGAAAATATGACGTTACTCACACTAGAAATAGCTGGGAATAATATTTTACAGGTCCAGATGGTATAGGGCTGTCACTATTGGCCTCAAGAGTCATGTCTTTCCTCTAAGAAGAGGATATCCCGTCTGAAACGGAAAGATGTAAAATTAGGAAGTGTCCATCTCCAAAGATGTTCAGTATGTGGAGCAGATGAGTCAGAAACTTCTCTGTTTAGATCTTGAAAATTGAGAGAGGGTCACGTCTGTGAGCTCAAGTACATGTTTGAGTGGGCAAATAGATATAAAGGGGATCTTGAAAAAAACAGCAGATAGGGAGAACTGGAGAAATGTGTTTACAGATCAGCCTGGTTTTTTGCAGTAACCAATATAAATAGATACTTGAACAGGACAACAAGCTGCTCCAAGTGAGAAGAGATGAAGGAAAAGAAAAAAGATGGCCTTGTTGATTGGAAAGTTTCACTACATTTAAGCAAAGGCCTGAAGGAACTATGGGATGAGGAGAGACTTGTTTTGGGGAAGGGTGCCAACTGAGCTGTGATGTTATTGTAAAAAAAAACTATTTTGGTTCTTGCGCAAGTCTTGGGAGGCAGTTTTCTAAAATTCCAGGGAAAAGAGAAACCAAAGCAGCAAGATCAAGTGGAATCTCTTTTCTGTCTTCTTTTGTGAGCAACAACAGCTCAAGTTACAAATGAAGATTATTTGTGTTCAGGATTCTGCATGCTACCTTTTAATTTCCACTGCACATCTGTGAACCATCTAAGAAGTTCTACAGCAAAAACAGGAAAGATGACATTACCCAGTGAAACAAATTATGGCAAAAAAATCCAAAGACAACCAAAAAATCCTGTTTGGAAGGAAACTCAAAACAAAGAGTTCCCCCCGCCCCCCTTTTTAATATACCATAAAGAGCATAAAGGGCACACATATAATTTCTTTTCCTTTGGGACACAACTGCAAACCACATAATGGAAAAAGACTCAAAACAAGTTGGCCAGAAGAATGGAGCAAATGCGTGGCTCTTATGGAAATACCTCAGCCCTGTTGCTGATCCCAGGACCTCTGCTTCTTCTCAAGTAAAAGCTCCAGCAGCACTGCACACCCACGGATTGGATCAGCCATTGGCTCAAGAGTGACAGAGCAAAAATTTGACTTCCTCTGGAACACAGGACATTGCCTGGCCATCTGCAGAGCCTCCTGGGCACAGGGTGTGAAGAGATCAGAGGAAACAATCCTGCTCCTTGTGATAAATTGCTTTGGGGTATTACCAACACCATCAACAAAGCCTTTGGTTTCCTGGAAACAAATGCAAGTTACTCCCTCGCTTCCAGGCGACCAGATTTTGCACCCACCTCTGTTCTTTGAAAGATAAGTTCATTAAAAAGTCATGATCATGCCACACCCATCTCCTCTCCAATGTGAACAATCCTGGCTTTCCAGGCTTTCCTCTTGAGGAAACTGATCCCTTTGTACTTTTCTCATTGCCCTTCTCTAACCAGCTGTATCCTTGTGAGGCAGAGACCAAAACCATGCACCCAGGTGTGGCTGCACCAAGCTGGAAGAGCCTCCCTGAGGGTGCTCGCCATTTTCCTGGCTTTCTGGCTGCCACGGCACACTGAGCTGAGTTTTTAGAGGAATAGTCCGTGGTGACTCCAAGAGCATTTTCTTGAGTGGTGACTGCCAGTTGTGAGTTCAGAACCATGTAAAGATGACTCAGATTATTCTACAGATTATTCTACCCAATCACCCATTATTCTATCACCCGTAGAACCCAATTATTCACCCATCACCTTGGTGAACACTGAGGCTCATGTGTCACCCTTCTGCCCCCTCTCTTGCCTTTGGTAAGTCCTTCTGGAGTTCTTCACCTACAGTTCGGCACTTCACCAGACAATGAGCTTGCCACTGACTGCAAACCTGGGCTTCCCAGACACACACCCTTACTCCAGGCTGCTGGTGAACATGTTGAGTAATACCAGAACGACTTCTAGGGGTTCTGTTCTGGCTGCTTTTCCATCCTAAAAAAGTCACAGTTGAACCCTAACCTTTCCTTTCCATTTCCAAATCACAAAAGGACCTTTCATTCAGTACATGATGACTTAATACATTCATAGCCTTGGTTGAGAAACTGTCAAAAGCTACCTGAAAATCTAAACACAATATGTCCAGTATCTCTACATTCTTGCTACCACCCCTGTGGACTTCCAGCAGATTGTTTGCAAGGTTGTCTCTTACAGAAATCATGTTTACTGCTTTCCTTGATATCACAGTTCCCAGTGTGTACGTGGTCTTTTGCTCTGCTGTTGTAGGAGGGCACAGAGGCCATGTGTGATGGCAATTTACACACCTTGGGCCACCAGTTCTGCAGCTTCACATGTGAACTACTCTGAAAATGGTGCCTGGTCCTACAGGTTTACTGACCTCCAGCTTATCTGTTTGGTCTATTGTTTCCTGGGAATTCAATCACATTAAACTAACTCCTCTGATGAGTTGCTATCAAGAATATGCTGGGTTTGGGGCTCTCTCATGTCTTCAGCAGGCAAGACTGGAACATTAAACCCACTGAGCATTTCTGCTGTTTTCTTGTCTTCCCCAAATGCCCTTTCACATATTTGTCCTCAAACTAGTTGGCTTTCTGCCTTTGCTATATAAAGAACTATTTACTATCAGTCTTTGCAAGGCTCAACACACATTATTTTTTAGCCCTTTTAATTTCTAGTATATGGTTGACTTCCCTTATTTTATGGGCTTTCCTGTTCTCCTAATTTGGGTAAGCTTCCCATTTTTAAAGATTAACTTACTGCTTGTGATAGCATCCTTAATGTACCTACTGAGCTGTGAAATGGCCTTTTTGGATCACATTGATTTTTTTTTTCAAATTGTGTCAAAATTTTTACCTGAGATTTTAATATAGTATTTTTTTAACAGCATCCAGGCTGCCTGTTCCCTTCTGGCTTTTGGGCTGCTCTATTTAAGACTTGCTTTCTTTCTTTTTTTTTTCTTTTTTCTTTTCTTTTTTTAAATCTCATTTTGATTAACCTCTCTTGAAAATGAATATCCATATACTGAATATGCTTGGGCTGTTCTCTCCCACAACATTGCCCTGACTGTGCTGTGATTACTGACACAGAATTGTTCTCCCAGTAACACCTGACGTAGGTTCTGTGTGCCACCCAACACCAGCTCCAGAATAACATCTTTTTGTGGGTTCTATGGCTAGGTTTGGTTTTGTTTTTTTAAAACAATCTTTTATTTGTGCCTCTGCATCTCATGTTGATAAAGATACAAATGTGGATCATCTTATAACCTGCCTTAAACGTGTACCTTTAATCTCACTTAACAGTTCAGAGAATCAGAGAATAGCTGAGCTTGGAAGATACCTCATCAACCCACCCCTGCTCAAAGGAGGATCAGGCACAGCAGGTTGCTCAGGGCTGTGTTCAGTTGTGTTTTGGGTATCTCCAAGGATGAAGGCTTCACAACCTCTCTAGAAAGCTGTTCCAGTGTTAGACCACATGCACAGTGAGACATTTTTTTTCTTACTTTTAAATGGAATTCCCTGTATTTCAGTTTGTGCCCACTGTCTCTTGTCCTTTCTTTAAATATCTTTGAGAAGCCCCCTTTAAGTAATTGCAGTGACAGAGTTCTGCGAGAGCGCAGCACAGCCTGGCCAGGTTTTTAACTCATGACAGTCTTTTTCCTTGTAAGGATCCATGTAAAGATCCCCTCTTTTTAGTACTCACAAGACTGCATTTGGACTCTGTGCCCAGTTGGGGTCTCCTAGTAAAATATTGACAAACTGCAGAGAGTCCTGTCGAGAGTCCCCAGGATGGTCATGGTGATGCAGCACTCACTGTGGGAGCAGGGTCTGAGAAAACTGGATTTGTTTAACCTGGAGAAGAGAAGGTCGAGGCAAAGTCTTTATGCTGCATGCATCTTCCTTATAGGGAGTTACAGGAAAGACTGAGTTATGTGCTTCTGGGATGTGCACAGCAAAAGGAGAGAAATTCCAGCTGGACATACGGAAAAAGTTTCACTGGAGTACTTAACCAGGGGAACAGGTTGCTCAGAAAGGTGGTGGGATTTCCATACTTAGAGACACTCAACAGCTGGCTGAACTAGGCCCTGAGAAACATGAAGTGACTTAGAAATTAGTTATGTTTTGAGCAGTAATTCTTCCCCCACCCTTGCTTTTGGCATACCTTTTCCTGAAAGCTCACCTGTAACTCATGGCAAGATAATTGCCTTCTCTGGGCACAGGCATTTGCGAATGCCAGGCTTCATTCCCAGTCAGAGCAGAGAGCACATTTAATGACGCAGCTCTCTGGTAGCAGAACACGTTTGGCATCTCCCACTGCCTCACAGTGCCTGGAAGCATAAAGCCGAGTGCCCTCCAGGGCAGTGAGAGTGAGTCCAAAATTAATAACTCTTCCTCTACAAGGCAAGATGGAAAAGACTCGGAACAGTCAAGAAAACATTGCTCCTTTGCAGGCAAACTTATCCCTGCTTTTCCATCCTTTCGTGTAATCCACCCACCACAGAAAGTTGCTAACTAGGACTTGGAAAGTAAAATGTGCATTAAATGAATGGTTTGGCAGAGGGAACATCTGTTTATGAGTAACTTCTTGTTCTCTACATATGATAATGGTTATGGATTAGTGTGCAGAATACTGAACTTGTTTACAGCTCCTAGGAACTGTATGTTTTGAATCATTAATAAGGAGTGTTTTCAAATGCAGAATTTCTCATCAACACAAGCGTTGCTGCTTTTCCCCTCCCTCAATAGGTGCAATTCAATTTGCAAATTAAATATCAGTGAGATTCACTTAATGTCACTCTTTCAACAGCCACAGAGATCAACATTTTTATTGTCACAGTCTGTTCTATTTAGTATATTGATATTCATGACAGTTACACAGCAAAAATAGAACCATTTTCACATGATCTCTAAAAGATATTCCAGTTTTAATCTGACATGACACCAAAGAAAGTAGGAAATATCTTCTGGGAGGGGGTGGGTCTGCTTGTTTAAAATAAACCTGGGAAACAAAGAATCTAAAATGAAATTATTTCGAGCCCAGAATATATATATTTACACTTCTTTCAGAAGGATAGTCCCTTCTAAGGGAGATGGGCTAGCCACGAGCTTAATGATGAGGACTTTGCATCTAGTGCTCTTCCTTAAAGAGTTTTCCATGATCTGACTCTCACCTTTTCCAGCCTAGATGCTTTCTTCTCCTCTTGCTTTTCACTCTGTTCTTTAGGCAGCTCATTCTCTTGTGGAGATACTGCCTTTAAAAGCAATAGAGTAACTTTTTAGTGGAAGTACATGTGTGTAAATCCCAGCTAGGTGTTACACTGACTTAAGCTCCGGGCGGTGTTAAACACAGGTTTGTAGGGCTGCGGATTTGCTGAGCTCCCTACAGACAGCACATGGCTTTTGCTTGTTTCTCCCTCTCATTTTCGTGTGGTATCGCCTCTGCCTCGGTGCTTATTTTCTCTAGATTGCAACGTGAGCCTCCCGAATGCCACCACCAGTGTGTGTGACTGGGAGGTCTGCATTCCAGTTCCCCATCTGAGCTGGGGGCAGAGAATAGTCCATGACATATTCCAGTAGGAATGCCTTTTTTAAAAGAGCTTTTTGGCAGCACTCCAAACACAGCAAGTGCGGGATGAGGATCTGATTTCACCTCTAATGCAAGAAATATTCATGTGAAAACTTCCACAGAAGAGATTGCAACAACAGTTAAAAGTTGTAATTAGTTTCCCCGCCTTATCTGATTTTGATGAGCTTGCACCACACCCTCCATAGCCACACTCACACCCTCGCGTAGCTAAACTAATCTGAAGGGAAATCGGCTGTGTGTTTTTTCCTGTGTCGTAGAAGATACTCAAAATTACTTGGGGATGGCTGGACAAGTTTATCACACAAGACGACAAGAAAAAAAGTATTAAATCATAAGAAAATGCACGTGACTGTATTTTGGACTTCTTATTGCTGCTTTGCCCAGTGCAGAATCGGAGGGAGGAAGACTCTGGCTGTCATGTGCAGTGGTCTCTGAGCAAGCAAGCCCAGGATCAATGCCCAGACAACCTTTAAACCAGCTACCCACGAGAGAACATTTCCATAAAAAAACGAACACATTCTCTGCTTGGCAGTTTTCAAGAAAGACCTACTAAAAATAAGCCTAGGGAATAGAATTCACCTCTACTAGCTACTAAAAATCAGCAGATCAGCAGAGACATTTGCTTCATGTCATCATCAGTGTTTTCACACATCCTTCACCTGCTCATCCCTCACAGTCCTCAGTGCTTCCCATCTTGCTGTACACCACCTCTCCCTTTACCACACCCTCTGTGGTCTGTGGGTGTTTTACCTTAGTCTATTAAAATTATTGCATGAAAAATAAACAGATCTCAAAGTGATTGTTCCTAATCAGTACCATGAAAATTGCAGCTTGTCTCAGATCTATAATATAAACTTGGCTGCCCAAAGACTTATGTATAGTTTTTTGAGTGCATAGATAGGTTGGTCTCATGAAAAATTAGACCAAAGTCCTGTCCTTGTTTGTGTCCTTAGACCTTCAGAGCTATTCTGATGATAAGTAATGTCAGGGGCTGGACTTAGACACTTCCCATTGCAGCAGGAAGGCTTAGGCTCCCTTCTGGAACCAAATCACTCAAATGACAAAGATTTTGACGAACAACAAAGGCAGAGTGGCTCCTTTGCTATCTCTGGTGGTTTGTGTGAATGTTAAAGACATGCAGACACAGCAGAGAAAAAAATGTTAGCGACTATATGCAGACAAACATAGAAGTCTTCACAGCAGGAAAAATCCCCCACCCTTGTACAGACTTTTGGCTGAAAGATAATGTCTTTGTTCCCAGCTCCAAGATGCTGTCACTCCTATTTGACTTCTTCTGCTCTAAAAGAAACAGACTTCTGCACATGCTTTGTAAATGAAAGGGATTGCATTGAAAAAATGTTTATTGTTATCTTTTTCTTCTTAACAGAAAGTGCCTGTGGGGTCCCTCCTTTCAGTCAACAGCTTGTCAGAAAGCATCAATAGCAGCACTGAAGGAGTTTGATGTGTTATCTTCATCCTTATTAGCCATTATTGATCCAGAGGAAGGAGAAGCAAGTTGCACTGGATGGAGTCCCTGAGCACAGACTGTCTGTATTGGAACTGAGCAGATATTTGAGCTTTGATAACTTTATTTGTAAATGTTCCAACACACTGTTAAAGAGAGGATACTGTCCGTGGCAGATATGAGCCTGAGAGTTCCTCTTGAAAAGATTAAATCTACCATCTCTTCTAGGGAGATTTGCACAGTAAGGAAAATTACAAACTTAAGAACATTACAATTCATCTTCCAAAAACAAGACCACATATCAAAATGTTATGATCTACTCATTTTTATATTTAAAATATTTATATTTTATATTATTTTAGTTTTAAAAGCTCAAGATTATTTTCATCCAAAAGCTTGAGAAGAATAAACTATCCATCTGGGTATTAAATTTTTATATAGGTATATCTACTTAAGGGTACAAAATGTATAACAATATAATAGGGTGTTTTGAAAGTCTGAAACTTCAAAAGTTAAACACCTTAATAAACTATCTTCTCCAATGCTGGACACTGGATAATATAAAGTTACTATTAAGAAACCCAAATATCTTGAACTCTGCCTTACTCTTCACTGTATCACACTGATTTTTTTTCTCTTGTGAACACCCCAGGATAACAGAGACATGAAAAGAGGCCATGAGGGACAACGGTGTGGGACATCAGCTCTGGATGACAATTACCACAGTGGCGGAGCTGACTGTGGAAATGTAAGGTGCCATGGCAGCTGGGTGCCTGACCCTGTCCCCTGGCTCTGAGCTGTAAAAACTCCTTTACTTAACTCTGGGGATCAGACTTCTTATGTCTGTTGTCACAAGCTATCAGAAATACTGGTCTGATTGCCATGACATAAAACTACTTATTAAAGCTAATAGTTAAACAACTAACGCTCCCTTGCCAAATTGTGCATAACCTCTCACACACAATGTCTTTCTAAACCTGAAGATTTATTAAAAGAGAAAAACAAGGTGAAAATATCAGAATGATGGAAAAAAACTGAAACCCCTTTAACTCACATCAGGCAGCACGTTTTCTGTTGCCAGCCATAGCAGATCTGGGCAGGCTCCTTTTGTGACCATGCACTGTACTGAGAGCATAAACACAAGATAAGAACCTCTCCAAACCCAAGGGCTGCAGCACTGCCTGCTGCAGCATCTTTCTCTTCCAGCAAGCAGCAGAGAGCAGAGGGGTAAAGGATGGGAGCCTGCTGGGCAGCAGGACTGTGCGGCTGGGACAGGGGCCTGTGTTGAACTCCTGAAGACAAAAGGCTTTCCTGTACATGAAGAGCATTTTAAAAGCTTCCTCTCATGGCCTGAGAGTTCACAGGCTTGGTAGACAGACTCTACTAAAGCTATTTAAAAACTTTCCTTGCCTGATTTGAACACAGTGGCTCCGTTGAGGAAAGTGATGTTTTTCTCTGGAGCTGCATCCTGGCTAGGATGCGGTAAAGCATTTTTTGAGAGAAACTTTGTTAGCAGTCTAGCAGGGTCATCCTCCCCTTCCACACCCCCAAAAAGGGGGAGAGGGAGTGGCACTGGGCCAGTGCAAATGGTTGGGGTAGGAAATGAAGAACCAGGAAGGGGAGTGGGATGCAGGGATCAAAGCAAGGATCCAGGATCAGTATTTGAGCAGAACCAGAATCAAGCCAGCAAATACGTTGTAACAAAAGACTCCCTGCGATTCCCAGGGTGTCTGTGGGCAGCCAAGTACTCTTAGGTTCCGTGGGAGCTCCCAAATGTTCCTGTGGTGGCCAAAGGCATCTTGAAGTGTCCTTAGGCCTCACCCAAGTACAGGCCAGTTACAAGTCAGGATGGTCAGTTTTTGGCCATCAAATCCATGAATTCCCTGTATTCACCAAGCAATTTGGGAACTGGATAAAGAGTCTCATAACATTCAAGGCAAAGCAGTGTAACACTGATAGCTAACACACAGAGGACGGCATGGTTTTGCTGCTCCCCATGCTCTCCCCAAATGCCCTGCAGCTACCAACAGCATGAAAAAACTTCCTCCTGGTCCTCATTTTGCTATCACCATTATCCACAGTACAAGTGTGCCCACATCTGGATGGCTGGGGATATGTATTACTCTATTGCAGTAGTGAGCAGGGGCCAGGAACTTGCTGTGCTGGTTACCCAGGCAGACCTGGAAGAACTCAATGGAAGACATGCAGGCGCAATGGAAGATGAAAATGGAAAGATGAAATGTCGAATGTTCATCTGAATGCAGTCTGAATTGGGCTGAAGGAGAATGACCAGAGCCAGTTTTTCCTCACATTCACCTCTTCAGACTTGGCTGACAGGATGATGTCTAGGACACTGTCAGGCACATGAGAGCATTTTCCATCCATAAATAACCATCTCTGGCAAAAGAAGTGATTAAGAAGCAGGCAACAAAGATTTTATGTGATACTTAGGACAGATTTGAATCTCTTTGTACTGTCTGAATGATGCAAGGAAGATAAAAGCTACTATCTTTATCACTGAAAGCATTTTAATCTTGTAGTTGATCATGAAGTCTGTTCCAAAACTGGTTACCAGCGCCCCTCTTGCCACACACAAAAGCACCACAGTCACAAGACGCTGACAACCACATGAGCTCAAAGTCTGAAGTCTCATTCTTGCTTTTTTTTTCCTGTGGGAAGTCCCTGTTTAGATCAAATACATCATTACTGTGGGAGATACAAAAGCAGAGCTCTATCATTTATGATTACAATCTGTCTTGGGACATACTTTGCATTTTGGAGGTGTTGATCTCAAAATACTGGCCAACTTCTTTGTCTTCACAATTTCCTTCTATTTCAGAAATTACAATGGTTGCAGTGTGAGGAAGTTTCTTCTTTACTTTTTGTTTTAAAGCTGCTGTGTGGTCCTGCACTGTGAGGGCCACGTAGACCTGGTCGGAAATTGCTAACTAAATTATTTTCCCGGTAAAAATACCTCACCCTTTTCAGAGCTACTTTTTCAGCTAGATTATATGCTCTGCCAGTGAAAGAGGAGGGAGGCTAACACTTTCTGGCCTGAAGGTCAGGGCACCCTTTCTGGATGAAAGAGCTCGAGGCTTAGTTACTATTTGATTACCAGACAAACATTTAATCTTTTCTCACGTCCTTCAAGAGAAACAAAAAACAAAACAAAACTTAAAAAAGGCCTTGGTGTTGACCTACTAAAATAATTTGAAAATTCTGAAATCTAAACTGTTCTCATGGGATGGCATGAGCTTTTCTTTTCACATCCCCCTCAACCAGTAAGTTTCATAATGGTAGAGATAGCTTTTAGTGGGACTGAACTTCCCCTCAGCAGCCCTTCCCCTTAGAACTGGGGTCATTTAGACTGAAAGAGACCTTAGAAGTCATCTTGTCCCTCCTCCTGTTAAACATTAGTCCAGCAAGATCAGATGGCTCAATCCCTTGTAAGTCAAGTTTTGAGTGTCTGGAAATGACAGCTTCTCTGGGCAGCCTGTTCTGGAAGGAGCTTCCTTCATGGTGAAAATTTTCTCCCTAACATCTGAATGAATTTCCCATGCTGCAGTTGGTGCCCACGGCCTCTCATCCTATTAGTGTGCACCAACAGAAGAGTCTGACTCACGTTACTGAGCTGGGGAGGGTAAACCACCTCCCTTGGCCTTGACCAGCTGTGGCTGCTTCTCTTCAAACACTGTGTGCTCCTGCCCCCTCACTGTCCCAGTGACTCTGCTGGTCTTGCTCCAGTTTGTCAGTGAACTTCTTGAACAGGGGAAGAACTCCAGAGCGGACACAGTACCCCAGCTGTGGAATTCACAAGTGTGGAATACCAGAGAGGAATGACTACTCCTGACCTGCTGGCTATATTCCTGCTAATGCAGCCCAACATATGGTTGGTCTTTGCCAACGTATTACAGATCACAGAATATTCCGAGTTGGAAGGGACCCAGAAGGATCATCAAGTCCAACTCTTGAATGAATAGCTCATACAGGGATTGTACCACAAGCTCGGTGCTGTTAGCACCATGCTCTGACCGACTGAGACAATCTCACATGCAGCTGGAGGCACACCAGGACACCCAGGCTGCTCTCTATAAAGATGCTCCCTAGACAATTGGCCAGGCTGAGATGTCGCACAGAGTTATTCCGTCCCATATACAGGACTTGGCATTTGGCTTTGCTGATTGCCATGAGGCTCCTGTCAGTCCATTCCTCCCACTGTCAGGGTCCCTGTAAATAGCAGCCTTGCCCTCCTGAATATTAACCACATCCCTGCAATTTGGTGTTATCCACAGGTTCTAGTTGTTAATGCACACATTAAAAAGTGTTGGGCCCACTTCCAGTCCCAGGGGGACACCATCAGTTGTAACCTTCCACCAGATGGATTTTGTACTGCTGATCCCAATCTTTTGAGTAAGACAGTCCACTCAATTTTCTATCCACCTTACTGTCACTTATACAGTCCATATCTGACCTTCTTACAGAGGCATAGTGAAGATTTTTGGGCGTCTGTAAGATGTTTTGAGAGCTGCAGTCCCTGTGTGAAAAGAAAACCACAATAAATTTGTATTAAAATATATTTGTTACATTTTCTGAGTGCTTGACTTTGCAAATTAACTGAGTTTTTGTTTATACAATTTCATTTCTATTTATACCAAGTGGGAAGTGTTAATATGGGGCTCAAACCCTTTTAAATATTGGGGCATGTACATGTGGGTATGTTCATGTGTTGCTTTTTGTTTTGTTTTGTTTGGTTTTTTCTGATAGATGCTTTGAAATCCTGTGGGTGAAAGATGCTGTAGGAACAACTGTGAGTGACAAATCTCACTCACTGCAACTACAGGGACCAATACTATTAATGTTCTACTTTTCCACGAATCTTCTGCCTACAGTAATGGATAATGTGGTTATCCAGGTTTCTCTCCATTTGCTAGTTGTTCTTCTCTGTGCTACCTGTGGCTCATGAGGACAGCCCTCCCAGCTGCAGCAGTCACTGCCTTCCCATGGCAAGGGCAATGGCAGAAGCACATCTGACTTCAGGACCACCCCAGTCTTTCCCTCTGTCCCTTCCCTTCTCACATTAGACCAGGCCATCCTTGCAACAGCAAAAAATTAGTTTCACTTGCAGTGCTGAGAAACTTTGAACTCCATTTGAACAGATACTGAATTTACTTCACAACCAACAGTGAAGGGGACAGCAGAGGGGATGGAATGATTGCATTTGAGAAGGGAAGGTTTTTTTGCAAAGAAACAGAAGAAAACTTATTGAGAAAGCTCGGGACTCCTTACTGTACCCAAAAGGCAGATGGGGCTTTTGGCGACAATGTTAGCTGTCTTCCACAGATAAAAAAAGAGGTTCTGAAAAAGAGGTTTTAGTGTTAGTGGCCTGGCTGCAGGCACTTTGGGCAGGTTCGGATGGTGGCTAGCCCTGCCTGTCACAACAGACACACATAAAAAGTTCACTTGCTGAGTGGGTCACACTGCAGTGGGTGCAGCTCGAGCACTGTCACTGCCTGCCAGGACCGAGTCTCACTGGCAGAGCAGCCACCCCAGAATCTCACGCATGCTCACGGCAGGCACTGGCTGGGAGATGGTCATGCATACTGCAGTTTCTGGTTTGCTTAGACGATGAGAAGAGCTTAGTGACAGCTTTCCAACAACCAAAATTAGGGAACAATTCAAGGTCTTAGAAAGCAGGAAAAGGAAATAAAACACAAGTTCACAAAGAAGCTATTTTGAGAAAGAGATTTCTATCTTCACACAACAACTGCAACTGCTGAAACTATTCAGTATCTGGATATCTGGATGAAGATGGGTGTTATCTGAGGAAGGGAAGCTTGACCAAAAATAGCAGGAAGCAGAGCCTAGAGAGACTGATGCTTTCTTGTTGAAAAGTTCAATTGGAAAACAGGAACACAAGGCAACAGTGAGAGAACAAGCCCCATTGGACACATGCTGGGCAGTGCTTAAGGCAGTCCTGGAATGCACTCTGAGATGATGGGGCTGTGGCTAGTCATAAGAGCTGATGCAGAATGAAGGCTTTGTAAAATTTGTCTTTGCTGTAAATTCAGATGGGTGTTATCTCAGGGTGGAAAATAGTTTCTTGCTTTTGTCATTGAGTTTTCAGCATACATTAGAACACAGAGACCCAATGGCTTACCATGTTCTCACCCTGTGAGACCTATCCTCACAGCAAGCCATGTATCTGATGGCTGGACAGTATGAGTGATGGTTACTATTTAATGCTAATGCAAATATTTCAGTGGTATTTGAAAAATATAAATTAAAAGGTAATGGTCTGCTCTAGAAGAAATCCCAAAGTTGATTGCAAATTAATGCTGTAGACACAAAACAGAATGAAGTAACTTTTGGGGGAAAAATGACTATTTTCCTTCATGTAGCATAACGATGCATGCTCAAGCTTGTCAGAGAGTGAGGAATACTAAGGTCAGCTTGAATGGTCTGTGTTTCTCATTCTGTTTAGCACGAAAAGTGACAACTCTGCTCAGGCAAACTGTTGTCTACAGAAAATGTCTTGCCGACTTCTGCAGATTATGGCTCAAACTCTTGTAATGTCAGCTGGTATCTCCCCAGAAGTAATTTATTTCTTGGTGTGCCCTTGGAGATACAAAAACCCCATTATTATTACCAAGCTTTGCCATCAGCAGTCTCACTTTAGGGTACCGTGGTGATTAATACTTGGGGAATGTCTGAGCAAGGTTTGCATGCTGTGGAGGAGCAGGATGCTTGTGCCATGCCTAACCCAAACTGGTCTGGCCCTCAGTTGCAGAACACAAGGTTAGGCATGACGGGGAACACGGTACTTTTGGCAAAATGTGAGTCATATTGTACTGACAGAAAGAGGTTATTTCAGGGCAAGAACTAGAAGACTGTGGAGAAGCACGAAGTCAGTGCTTAAGGGCAGATACAGCTTTCAGGTAACCAGGTATTTACCTGAGTAACTCCATCAAGACAGAATCTACTTTGAATTTGCCTAATTAGTTTGGAAGAATTGGTGCCTGATTTTCCACGCTGTACTTTCTTTTTCTTTTTTTCACTGCTTTCTTTTTTGCATCCTTTCTCAGCACCGACTACCGCTTGCCCTGTTTTACTTGAACATAACACAGTTATGAACATTATAAAGTTTCATGTTACCCTGTGACATCCCAAAGTAACAATGATGGTCCAAAAAAAGGAGAGGGTGCCATTTCAAACAAATGACACAAAGAATTGGGGTGCCTTGGTGTGGTTTCTGACACCACTCATAGACAGTGGGCTGAATCTATTGCCCTGCGAGTCATCAATAGTCTTTCTGATAAATGCCAGTTCCTCTCAAGGATCCAGTACCTGCAAGGTCTCTGGAAGTATTGCATGTGGTAATCTTATGCACATCAGCCTGTTTAGAACTACACTGCCTATGACTTACAGAGGCTGTGCTGTGCTGGACTCTGTCCTTCATTGTTAGCACAAGGAAAAAAGATATGAGGTACATAAATTTTTTAAAAAGCATAGAATTTATTATTTCCGTTTTTAATACCCACAACACAATCACAGCAAGATAATATTGCTTTCTCACAAAAAGGCCTTCAGTGTAATATAAATGATGAATAAAAATGGAAAGTAAAGACAAAACCACTGAAAACTCATGAGGCAGGGTGCCATTTCAAAGCAGTGAGTGAACTACAGAAATGAATCCTAATTTTATTTTAAAAATAATTATACCTCATTATTCCCAGTGAGAGAGTTGTTCTCCTTGCCTAAATTGCATACCCTTTTATTTGGTATAAGTCACTCTCTACATAGAAAGACAATTCCAGTCTCATTCATTTAGTCTTTCTGTTTTCTGCTTGGCTGAGATGTCTAACCAACTCTCTCTTCCCTATGGAGAGCTGGCTTCACCTTCCTTTGCTTTCCAATGTGCTATTCAGAATAATTTTCCTACTTTCAGGACTTGGTCTTCAAAGCATCTCATTATTAAAACTCCCAGTTATTGTTTTTATTATTATTATTTTTCCCAATATAAAGAAAATGCATTCAGAGTTTAAAGCTAACGATGATGCAAGCAGAGCCTAAGCATCTTAATCAATATTTAATTTAGCTAGATTTGCTACTTAATACTGAGTAGCCAAGTTCCATGCATTAATAATTGCACCTCCTGGTTTTACAAGAAGTCTTTACCAATACAAACATTGCTGCATCTGCAAGGACTGAGAACAAGCTAGAGGCTCACACTTTGCACTTATTATAGCCATTTATCTTAATATTGCTTAGGAAAGGATTAAGATAACTTGGCTGTAAAACTACCACTTCCAAGCCTTAAGCTCATTTTGGTGTCACAGAGAGCTGGATGGACCTGAACTGAGAGAGCTTTCAGAAAGCCTCAGCTTTCTGCACAGTTCAGCAGAAGGATTGACTCTGTCATCTGCACTCACAAAAGCAGGCAAACATCTCATCTTAGAGCTGGTTCATTAAAAAAACCCAATGAAACAACAACCCAGCTTTGGCAGAATAAAAGGTGTGTGCCTTCACCTGGAGAGTACAGTGGGGTGATGTGGGGACGCTCAGACTAAAATCTGCCCAACCTGGTGATTTGTAATAGCTAAGATATTTGTTTGTTTACAAATTGTAGCAACTCCTTGAAGAGTATTTGGCAAGAGAAAACAGTTCATCTTGTCTTTAGAAGTTAATCTGGTCTTTAGAAGAGGAATCTACACTTTGCACAGGGTTTTAATGACGCTTAGAGTCTGTCAGTTGCAGCATTCTAGCAATGTCACTCGGCTTACCCATCTCTTCCCCCATTCCCAGAGAAACTGTCAATCAATATTCCCACCCTTTTGTGTTTCTGTCATAAATTATCATCAGATATTTACATATCACCAGACTGCTAAGACAAAGTCCACAGTATAGCTGCTTGTCCTAAATAAGCTGCCCTGCTGAGGCATACCAGGATCTCTGGTGAATGGGTGAGCTGCTCATATCCAAAAACATTTTTCTGGGCTTTCAATGGTTGGAAATTTGCCTGCAATTCACACAGCTGGAAAGAGACATTATTGTTTTTTAGACAACTTTGTCAATCCCTACTGGATATCTGTGTGTACAATGAGCTTCAAGGCAATAAGATGGGCAATTCCATAGTGGAAAACTGAAGCAATACCATTGCTTCAGTGGAGTTACTCTGGATTTACAGTGTGGAAAGTGAGATTGGAATCTGGACAACTAATAATGGGTCAGTAAATCCTTTTCTCACCTTTTTTTCCCCTCCCCAAGAAAGACAGTGAAGCTATTGAAAATGGAACTGGACCAAAAATAAAGTGAAGTGGCTGTTGCACACAGTTAAGGCTGCACCCAGTGGTCTCATAAAGAACAGGGAGTTTCCATGTGGGAAATTCCCTTAAACTCTGTTTATCCTCATGGGAGATGAGCAAGCAGCCAAGTAAGAGAATGCAAAGGATTCAGCTGCTCCTAAGGAAGATGGACCTTAGATTGCAGAGGGAGAATCAGAACTGCTATTATTTTTAAATTTAACAATCACTGTAAACAACAGATCTCTTAGTGGTCAATGTGGCCAACACAGGCTTCAACGTGAACATTTAATGAGAGAGGTTTACACTTGATCTTGCCTCAGCCTAGTGCAATAAAATATGTGGCAAAGGACATTTTCACAAGTACAACACAACAGAAAATAGAAACAACACAGCTTACACAAGAAGTCTAAGACTGCTTAACTCATGTCTTGCAGCACTAAGAATATTTTTTAGTCTGGCTGTTTTCATACCAGACAAGTGTCTCTGATGTTAGCCATGTTACACCAAGAGACTCACCAAAGTTAGGGTGACACTTCAAGGCAGCTTTTCACAATGCAGCATCCTGAACACGGTTTTGTTCCCACAGTCCACCACTGTGCACAGTGGTGGTGAAAGCAATGAGTTTCACGCTCAAAATAAAGCCTCACAAGCCTGCTATCAGTACCTTGAGTTCCCTTTACTTTTCCTCCCTCCTGTCTCTCAGTGGATTCCTGATTGCATTTACTTTTCTCTTTTCCCTTGGAATTTCCCAAACTTCTTCCTTCTGGATACCAGAAGGCAAGTTGGGCCCCATCTCTGAGAACAGTCTGGTTCCTTCCTCTAATGCTGAGCTTCGACCCTGACCTCTACTGCACCAGCCCCGGTGCTGCCAAGGGCTGTACGAGAACAGAGTAAGACCTTTGGGATACGATCCTGTGTGACTGCCTGAACTGGAGACCCAGTGAGCACAACAGATGGAAATGCTATGGGAAATAAAGCAGCTCCTTTTTACAAACTCATCCTCACCCTGTGGGACTGGAGCAGTCTGAGCAAAGTAGCTCCACAGCTAGTCCAAGACACGGCTGGAGAGCACTCCCCAGCTTCCTGCATTCACACATGCCATGTGGCCTGACTTCTGAGACTGGATGCTAGATTCAGGACCCAGCCATCAAGTGCTGTCATTAAATGATGTGCTAAGAATGGAGAAATGTCACTGAAGACCTTCCAAAGCTCTGATTCCATAGCTCATACATCCTCTTGCTGCCAAACTTGTTTCCAGAATGAAAACTGATCCCTGGCTCAACAGGGAAATGTGAGACCCCCTACATCCACCAGAAAGAAGAAAGGGAAGTGTCTTGTTCACAATCCTTCCTACTCTGCTTACACTGAACTTCAGCCAGAGGCAGTGACACAGGGAATGAATGCCTTAGAAACTGTAGGAAATGGCAAACACCTGGCTCAGCTTCTCTGTTTTAGTCTTCTTTAACTCCCATTATGTCTAGCTGAAAACTGGCAGGTCTTCCATCTTTGGCCATGATTCCAGATCTGAATCTTCTCCAGACACCAATTACTTTTGCCCACGGCCACGGAAATCAACGGGACTTCACACACTGCTGCAGAAGTCTCAGCTGGAGAGTGATGATGTAAGATCAGAGCTTTTGTCTGCAATTCATGTGTGCCTAAGAGTGCTAAAGAAATAATAGTTAACAACGAGATTATTAATTGACATATCAAGGAATTTATATTCCTTTGTCATGAATATATTGGGAAAAGTGAATATAATTACATTGAGTAAAAAACCCTACAGGCTATCAGTACCAGTAGTTAATTTTAAAGACTTTTTATGCATGTTAATGACAATATCACTCAAAGATTATAAGTTATCCTGATTTCACTGGCAGGGAAGCAGAGGTTAAGTAAGTTTTTCAAGGCCACACAGCAAGTAAGTCCTTGGATTTATAACTCCCAAATCTGCCTTCTGCTCAGTCCAGCAGGTCATGCTGACTAACTGTGGAATGCATATTTCCAAAGAACTCTTAAGGGACAAGATGAATCAGAAGGAACAAAAGGTACAGATAAAGTAAGCATTGATTCTAAAAAATAAATGTTTTCCACCATTCAAAAAACACAAGTCAACTTCTGTTTAAGTTGTCATACCTCACCAGTGTATTAGCCAGGAACAGGAGCACTAGAACACGAGGAAATTGTCCTGACAGTGTTTTTAACAAAACTGAAAGTAGACACAACAGCTTTATGTCATGAGATTTCCAATACAAAGGAAATCTAATTTGTGTCTGAGATTTCAAACGAAGTTCATGGAGGTTTATCCCAATGTATCTGTAAAGTTCAGAGAAGCCAGAATGGTTCCCTTCCATGCAGATCTTGGCTGCTATGAGACTGTAAGAAACAAGAAGTGATACTATTATTTTAGCTTCTTGAAGACTATTTCTAAGTCTGCTCCTCAGAGCTGGACCTATCTGTGCATACTAGAATACTTACAAAAACCAAGCCTGTTTTAAGCAAATTAAGAATTTAATTTACTCATCTTAAAGATGAAACGTTGTCAGAAAACTAAGAAAATTAAGCGGAGCTGACCCTGCAATTTCAAAGACCTTTTGTCAGACATTAACCAAGACAAGTGTGAAAGGAAGTGCTGATACGTGACAATACTATAACCAGACCATCTGGAATCTAACTCTGGAGCAGGAATAAAGAATTCATTTCCATTCCATCAAGAGTCTCCATCCATAAAAAGTTAATTTCGTTTTATAGATAAACAAAAGGGAGTCGCCCAACCTGACACAGCTCCCTGAATAATCAGACAGAACATGCAGAGGCCTAATGCACGCAGCAGTTCAAGCTGCAAACTGCCTGCGCTGTGTACCCTCTTCTGACTGCACCTCATTAATGCCTGCCCCCCTTGTGACGTGGGACAAATCCCAACCTATTGCTGGCAGATCAAAATTAAGAACCTGCAACAATCTTTCTCATGTCCTGAAAGACAGGTAGGTACTGAGAGTCAAGTGACAAAGTATCAACAAAAAACCCTTCAGAGATTACAGAACTGAATGGCCCTGTTTGAACTTGGCTTTGGTTAAAGTCAAGCAGCTGGAAAAGCTCCTGATCCCATACTCACATGTAAAAAATAGATGGAGAAATCACATATTCTGATACTTAATTTAGAACCTGACATTCTAAACTTACTCTGCGGGTAGTTAAGTCAGAACCAGACACTACTCCTACTATGCATTACCGTTTCAGAAACAGACTTCTGAGACCTGGTATATAGAAACATCTTAAATAATGTTGCAAATAAAATTCACATGAAGAATCTTATTAGTTTTAGTCAAGAGGAGAAACTCCAATTCTGCTAATATTTCTTGTTACAAAACTATGAATATTTTTACTCATTTTGAGAGCTCTGGTAAAATTACACTTAGATTTCTGTAACTAGAGGAATGAAAAGATTTCCCCCAAACTCTTCTTTTTGCCAGAAGCATGTCTGCATCTGTCCAGTTTTCCTCAGAAACATCTGCAGTTTCTAAGGAAGTTGCTATCTCTCTCTGAATCTTTCTTCTTACTCTTTTTGATCCACTACTTTGAACATTCCTCCTTCATGTGCCAAAAAGTCACACTGAAACTTAGATCCTAATAGTTGCCTATCCAAACCAGGGGAAGTTACTCAAATGAAATGTTTTTATGAAGAAAGTATGATCTGTCCTCTGCAGCAGGGGCTCTCACACATGGCTTGTGGCCTCCAAGCTGGCCATGCAGAGAGAGCAGACTATGCAGCAGACTCCGCTGCCTCTCCTCCCCACCGTGGCACTGGGTGCACATCCTTGTCTCATCTGTGAAGTGACAGGGCACAGCCAGAAATGCCGTGGTATGTTCCTAAAGCAGGGCAGCAGGTTCTGCCAGCTCACGGTTGTGACTGGGAACCACAGTGGTCTCACCTCTTGACATCTGCTTTGGCCTCGACAGGCTGTGTGTCCTACGCCACTTGCAGCAGAAGGGGAATATCTGCAGCGCTGTATGCCCACTCCAGAGGCTGTTTCAGCACCCTCCATATTGTCTGTCACAAAGCCATAGCCAAAAGGTGGTAAACCTGGGCCCTCCCTGTAAGCTGATCTGTGCTGCTGCTGCACACAAATGTCCAGAGCCTGCAACACCCTGTTCCATGGAGCAGAGAGTGGTCCCCACCCAGTCCCACTATCCAGTCTCAGAAGCAGTGCAGACTCTTTATATCCACTCTGACCTAAACCAAGTTAGACTTGCTCACAGGTCACATTTTGGACATTTTCTGTTGACAGCTGAAGTAATCCACATGCTTGGTTTGATTTAATAAAAGTAACTAAAGAATTAACTATAGCTTTAAAGATGGGAAGTAAAACTGAAAACAAGGCTCACACAACAAGGTTAGCTTCTTGTATCTTTATTACAGGAAAGTCTAAATTAAAAAGATGATTACTACTGACAGCGGTGAACTAGTGAACTGGAGCCAACTGATAACCCTCTCTTCCAATATATCCTCTTCCATCCCATAAAGGTCTTTCATTCTAGACAAGGCTAGCCAAATAAAGATACCTTGGAAAGGACAATGGCTCAAGTAAGATAGGGGATAGTGCGCTGTAAACAGTAAAAATGAAGATATGGAAAGAAATTACAGTGAAGAAGTTTTATGAGCAGAATCTGCAGTGCATATGAAATAGGGTAAATCTCAAGCCTAGGTGAAGCATAACAGAGGCATGGAGAGGAGAGCAGAAGATGAAATGACAAGGAGGGGCAGAGTTAGGAAGAATGCAGTGGGAATGAGAATAAATTTCTGTTAGGGCTACCTGACTCAGCTTCCCAGTTCAGGCCCTTGGGGTCAGATGTATTCAAGCACTAGCGCCAGGGCAGGGGCAAGGAAGCACATTGGGAATAAGGCAGCAAGTGCCTGGGTGCCAGCAGGAAGTGAAGTCTGTGGCCTTGTACCCTTACGTTAGTTAAGATTTAAAAACTGACTTGCAGCTGAGATTGCTTTCTTGGCTTAAAAACACATATAAAGTATTCCTAATTGTTCTGCTGGAACATAGCTTGTTTCTTGGAGGAAGACACAAGTTTTCTAAACTATACCTTTGAATTTCAGAACACACATAATGGCACAATGTTTCTACAAAACCATTGTATTTTGGGTAGAGTGACTCTGAATGCCCAACATGAAATCCCCACGGTCCTGGAAGGCCTGAAAATGCCATGAATAGACACCTTTCCAGCTTAATTACTAGACTATCTTTTAATTCTCCCAAGTGTTTTCTCCATCTCCAGAAAGCTTTCTGGAGGACCAAGTTAAGTCAAGGACAACAGTTCCTCCAGGCAGCATTGAATTTCACATGAAAAATGGGAGAAGATGACCAAGTTTTTAACTAAACAAACTGTACCACACTAGCAAATGAGTTTCTCACTTTGCAAAACAGCGTAACTCTAAAAACCAAAGAGAATTGATATTTTGAAACTGAAGAATTCACCTACTATCAAAGTAATGGTGCTTGGTGGGGAAAGCACACCTCTGAGAGGAAGGTAATGTCATCTACCCTTCTATCACCAGGACCAAGAAAATATCTCACTAAATCAGAGCAACAAATAAAAACAGAGCTGGTAGTATATTAAATACCAATCTGATGACAAATGACAAACACCAGAATTCTTTAAATCAGACTTGTTTCAGACTGATCTCACTGGAAGCCTTGTTTGCTATTCCTAAACCTCCTTTTGGCATAGGAGTACACAGAGTAAGGACACCCACATGCTCATTATCTGTGGACATTTGCAGGCTGTAGTTCTAGTAAACATTAGATTAAAAAAAAAAAGTTCCTTGAACTTTGAAATAAAGAAATAAAGCTTTGACTTCTATAATAATTACAGACTTTGAGAACGGCCTTCCGTTCAAGCCCTCTGTTCACCACTGGTGTTCACTGACTGACACAAGGGCTCAAAACAGTACCATAAATGGAAAAACCACCAGTTCTGTAGGGAACACATCTGGCAGGACTGTGCAGTCCACATACAAGCTGTCATGACTTTCAGTGGGATACTCCATTATTCTTCATGTCATCTACAGAAACTGGCCTTGCCAGCTTAAACCTATCAATATCTACACACTTCATTTTTGTCAGAAAATATCTGTAGCCAAACAAACCCAGCCAGATGTTCAGCGTGCAATGAAGCAATATGAAGATGAACATGTGGCATTTCAATTCTTACATCCTAGCAAAAATCCACTGCATTACCTAGTTTTGTTTCAGTACGCACACTTCATTAAGCCAGACAGCCTTTAAACATTACTACCTTCACACCACTACAAGGCTGTGTCAGCTTTTCTTTTAGAAAACTTACCTGCCAGAGGTTTTTTCTTTGAAAAACCCTCATACTAAGGAACTTGGCTCACTAAGAAATTCATATTCTACAGATCAAAACAAATTTACTGTGATTTTCTTCTTGCTTTGCATTAAGAGAATGTTATCTGTTCTTTTTGCATGGCAAAGGAAAATGAGATATTATTGCATATACTTGATCCTTCATCTGGATTCCTGCCTTCTGATATTTAGATAAACATAACTTAATACACCAAAAATATTTAATGTTTTACAAAGAGCTTCTGTTCACATTTGGTAAAACTTCTTTTGCTAACCTATGTGCAGAGGGATCCTTGTGTAAGAGGAACCAGTTGGGCTTCCACATGAGCAGCTGTTAATGTAGGCACACATTCAAACACGCAGTTGTCTGAAATAGCAGCGCTCTAGACGTTGAAAGTCAAGAAGGGCCAGCTCAGGTTGCAGGGCTGCACAGCCACCCCTGTGAGATGGTGTAATCACAAGCCAGTGAAATCCTTCTCCTGGTAGGAAGCTATTACTGGTCACTCCTCATACCGCTTACAAGCGCTGGGATTGGCGTTTAAGCAGTGATTCATGAAGGTATCACACTGCTCTGCCTGCCGTGCTGCTGTCTTGGCTCACTGCAGTCACTTCCCTCCTGGTTTCTGCAAACCATACATAGCACACAGCAAATTCTATTCCAAATGTCTCTCTCCCCATTTTTTCCTTATCCAGAAGGTAGTTTAAAATCACAAATGGAAAGAATGTGTCACTTGAACTGTTGTGACTTGTTCACACTTTGACTTCACAACATATTCCAATTTGTTGCTTTTTAGTTACAGCAGTTTCCAGTTGATTCCCTGTTCCCTTGGCATTAACGAAGAACAACAGTTTTGTCTCATCATAGTCATTAGGAAATACTGGTTGCTCAACGCTTAGTTACAGGAGTGAATTACAAACTATAAATGCCTACAGCAGAGACACATTTTTCAGGGTTCTGCACACGCAGACTGCTCAGCTGCAACACAAGAGCACTCGTCCTGCTTTGCGTAAGAGCACAGACACACCAGATCACTGTCAGTCAGGGACTTCTAGTGTTCATCTCAGATTTCTCTGGCAGCATGACCCTGGGAACACTTCACTTCCCAGCAATAAATAGCAAAGAACTACCAATTAGTTGCATTTGTTTCCTAATACTGTATGTTTTTAAAGCGTTCTCCTCTTGAAGCATTTGTTAGAGCAGTACAAAAAATGCCAGGCAGCATAAAATTCAGCGAAGTACTTAGATATGATTAAGATAACAGGCACATCATACTACTCCGCAAGTGCACATCCAGTGTCACCAGAAATGAATTTAATAATATTAATACAG
The DNA here is from genome assembly GCA_036785705.1 of Acanthornis magna. Lineage (NCBI taxonomy): Eukaryota > Metazoa > Chordata > Aves > Passeriformes > Acanthizidae > Acanthornis > Acanthornis magna. The sequence goes on along the minus strand of JAWUZG010000071.1, from coordinate 3,297,531 downwards.
ATTCAAGATTCATGATTCAACAGTATTTCAGCACTTAGAGAGTTCACAGAGAACTGCAGGTTATGAAACTGTGCAATGACACTTGAATTCTTCTACAAAGCTCCAACACCACAAATGAAAAGTGCAGGAACAACTGGCAACATTTTTTTAACACTTTGGATGACTGAGGAAATTTTACAAAGTGTATCGCAAGTAATCAATCTACAATGATTAATGTTGAAATGTAAAAAAAAAAGAACAATGAATGAAGGGAAAGCATTCTGACCTAATTCTCACATCACTGAAGACTTATTTTAACTACCAATTCCAATATAAATTTGACAAAGAGCTGACTTCAGAAGCAGGAACAACTTGAGAAACAAGTTAATTTGTGTGTCAGCTGAGAAAGCTATCAGTTCTGTTAAGCATCAGCTTTGGATAACATTTAAGTATATGCTAGACTTTTGAAAATCCTGAATATGACAACAGATAATATTACCCTTTTTTTGAGTTTTCAGAGAAGTTATCACTTGCAGTTTGTACTTCTGAATAGATTACTTGATTTGCATTTAAGGAAATATGACCATATTTTGACTAGAAAAAGAGCTACCTACCTAACTAGCCAGAGTTGATAATTTTTACTTCTTGAAGTTATTAAAAACAGCCTTAGAGATTAGTTGACTCATGGTAAAATCAAACTTGCAATCAGCTGCAGACCCAGAAACTACCTAGATCTTCTGTTTCAATATTTCAAAGTGAAACCATGGTCTTTCTCTCCTATGAGCTTTTCATGATGAAAAGCCTCACAGTGTCAGATGATGTCCAGTAATTAAATACCTGTTGTATTTTGGCAGCCAGAAACAATATCTACTCATGACAGTCACCCAACAGAACATGCCCTGCTACAAAGTAAATTACCAGTATGAGTGAAAACAGAGCCCTTGAAGATAAAGAGATACGGCACATGAACAAGTTACTATGAGGTAAGATAGGTGTAACCTTGCCATGGGATAAATGTGAGCACCAGGACAGCCCACTGCAGAGGAGCCTATGTCTTTCCTTTTTACACTCCAGTTTACCTTGCACAATCTTGTCCACCAAGTTGTTTCATGTCACTGGAAAAAAAACAAAACCACTTCATACCTCCATGTTTGTTTTCCCTCTCAATTCCTTATTCCGTTTTGGCTCATTAGTCTAAGAACAGCTTGAGACAACAATCTGTCTTGGATTTGTAGAGTGACTAATCTTGAATCTGTATTAACATTATGAAATTAATTTCTGGTGACAGCAGGGCTAATTCTGTACCTGCACCTGCAGGATAGTATGATGCACCTGTTATCTTAATCATACTTAAGCACTTCAGCTAAATTTTGTGTGGCCTGGCATGAAAGTGAGTACTCGGATCAAGGTACCGAGACACCACTGCAATAATAAATAAAAGAAATCTTATTTACCTACAGATAATCCAAGATCTATAAAAGTCTTTACACTGAAATTGTAAAACCCCCTATGACAAGTATGCTAAAGTTACAGGATGTAAACTCATTCCTTGGGAGCAACCTTTGAAAATGAAGATATTAGTGTTTGTAGATATATTGAAAGGACCAGCAGTCCTTTTTCAATAACAGAGGTATCTACAGAACAAACTCTACTTTTATCAGACATTTATCATGTCCTTATTTCAAGAAGCAGCAGTCATTACACAGTGAAGTTCAAACAGTGCTTTGGATTTCCTTATGGTTTAAAACGTGAAATATCTTAATTTGAAACACACAGTTTTTCCAACCTTTTCAAAGTGCAGTTCCTGTATGTGTGCTTATGCATGCAGTGAAATAGGAAAGGCTACTTAAGGCTCAAGCTTGGTTTTTCTGGTTATGTTTTGTACCTCCTCATAGGTAATCTTAAATTTTGAGAGGCCTCTAGATCACATGTTCAATACCTGAAATCTCAGAGAAGGGTGACAGCCAGACAGCAATTTTAATTCAGCAACAATACTGAAAATAAAACAGGCAAATCTGAAGAACCTGTGCTCTAAAACCTCATTTACAGCAACTGCATGGTTGCCATTTCTCATGTAGGGAACCTCCCTACTTCTGAAATACTATCAATGCAAAACAAACTAAGTAAAATGGTGTAGCATCATTACTGCTGCACTACTGTAATAATCAACCAAAACATATTTACTACATATTATTTATTTGTGGCATTCGCCCATACTGAGAATACAATTACAAATTATGCAGATAATACACACTGAAAGACAACATCATTAATCAAGCTGCATGGTATTATTGACAGAAATGTACTTATTTAGACAAGTAAATGTAATTTAGGCATATGATGAGTTTATGTTTATCTATTTGTGAACAATGGTACCATAACTGAAATACTCAGAAGAGGAATATGCTCTCATTTGCTTTTTTCTTAAGATGTTTTCTTTTCTGCGGTATTGTGCAGCTAAAATAGCATTGTGTCATTAAACTCTAACTTAAGAACTGAGATCAAGATTTATTCAGATGCAATTTAAAATTATGCCCAGCTCCAGTGAAACCCATGTCACACATCAAAACAAAGACAACAACCCCCTTCATTCAAACTAATAAACAAGAAAGAAAAATATACATGGTACCAGAACAGAACAATGTAGATTACTTCTATCAGTACTTATTATATGTAAAATAAATGTTTTATGTTATTTAGCAACAATTTAGGAATGGCTAATTTAAAAAATATAAATTGATTTCTTAGGCTCACAGACTGCATTTTGTTTGGGATTTTCAAGGAAATGGCAACAGAGAGAATTAGATGTCTAATCAGCATGGGGAGAGAGAATCCACTTTCTCTGAAAACACCAACTTACTATGCAATACTTTTCTAGCCTTCATAAAGGAATATCTAATGGATTCATATCCCTAGGTTATTTACAACAATGGGTTTCACAGCAAAGTACAGAACGGATCAAGATTTAATTTCATACAATGTTCCTAAATATTAGTATTTTAAATACTTTTATTCTGCATACTCAGAAAGTAATTTATAAGTGTGTAGGCTTTGTCTGAAAACAACTCAAATGGAAAACTATTCTAGAAAGGAATTCTATTCAATCAATTTCTCTCCACAAACATGAAAACAACACAATTATATGGTTCAGTCTGATCCTTACAGGAGGAAGAAAAAGTTATCCTTCATTATATATTTCACAACGACCTTACAGAATTATTATATACATGGCAGAACACCTAAATCACTTTCTAATTAACCTTACAAAGAACGTTTGCTTAGCAACATTTCAACAAAAATGCAAAATTTTCAGCCCAAGGCTTCTTCCAAAGCACAACTAACAGTTTCGTTCTACAAAATTTACTTCAGGCAGGTATTAACAACATTAAATTCATCTGGGGAAGACGCACTACATTAACCTAATAAATAAAGGAGTGATCTATACATCAGAGACATAGTAAAACTTGAACTATTTCTCATTCTTTTTTTAACTAGCAGATACAAAACTATGGAGAGGCATTAAAATAACTATGGAGTCGCAGCTTATTACTGTCTATATATCAGAATGTGTTACTACATTATTTAGATTTCTTGAGGAGGACTTTTAAAACAGTATTTTTCTTTCAACTGAAGCACGTACAAAAAAATCCAACAATAGATTTACCTCTCTTCATAGGAAAAATAAACCAAATTTGGCTCTGCAGTAGGATATATTTTTCATATGCAGGAATTTAATATTCATAATGAAAGGCCTTTTATAATCACAATATTTTATCATAGAGGATTATTTTCACATCTTGCTTGCAAGTCAAGGTAAGTCAGAGGTAGCTTAGGAATGCTTTAGAATTTAGTGTTTTACTTGAAATTAATTAATCCCTCTTTCAAAGGGGTTAATAGTAAGTACAAAAGGCAAACAGTATATACAGCTGCCACTGTCTGCACCAAGAGAATAATTCCAAGAAGCTCCAAATAAGATTAGAACAGGGAAAAGGACACTATACTTTGCATTTGCTTCAGTGCACCAGTTCAGGCTGGTTTTCTACAAAAGGAAGAACCCCGCTAACATAATACGCTATTCCAAGGGACAGAAGAGCGATGACAATGATGAGGAGCAGCACCCTCCAGAAGCCCAGGTCCTCCACAAACTCTTGCCATGTCGTGCGGAAACTGGAAAGAACTCCTTCACCTTGCTGTAGGTTTGGATTAAGAAGGGAATGGCTTTCCATTGCACTACGAAGGATTAAAGTTAAAAATACATCAGAGCAAAAGAATGCACCTTTAAGTATGACAGTAATCCTACTAAGGGCATCTGAAACATTCTAAAATAAAAATTAAACCCACCTACTGATTTATAGCATTGATTCTGCTAAATCAAGACAAATCAGATCAGGAAAACACTCCTAATTCTAAACTTACTTTAGCTGAAAGGACATTTTATTAACCTGTACAAAGAGAATGATATTTGTATATGTACAACTGTCCTGAATTTTCAGGCCTGCTACCTAGAAGCCTTCAAAGGTCAGTCCCCATAATTCCTACTAAATATGGCTTAGTAAAATATAAGGAAGCCTAAGTTAAGATCTCAAGGGGCACACATTATTTGCTAATAAAATAAATTATGACTAAAAATAAACTCTGATGAATAAAATGGAAACTTTAACTAATATTAATGTGATGCTGAATTCTGCAGTATTTATTTTACTACTCTCCCGGATGTCTTTGTTACATGCCTCTCCTCTAGCATAAAAAAAAAATCAGAGAAATCAATAAATCTGGATAACAAGAAGTTCAGAAACTTTCTGAACAAGTTGGCATTGCTTTGTTTTCTGCCATATGGTGTTCAGTGACTGCTTTGATGTTTTAATATTTCACTACCAATCCATCAGGCCCCTTTAAATTGTCAGACTAAATTAGGAACTGGAATTCTCACTTTCAAATGAAAAACTACTATAAAATCAGAGTGAGGCGGTCTTCTTGACATGGTTCACCTTCAGAAAAGATATGAATTGTCTCAAAATATTGTATGGCTTCTTGTGTAATTCTCCCAATTTTGCTGGTTTCACAATTATAACAGGAAACTCTCTGTTGCTTATGAAAAACCTCATGAAGAATAGGAAAGCTTTGTCATAGCTTTCACTTAAAACTTTGGCCATCTGCGGAGTCTTACTACTTCTCACTTGACTTACATGGGTGTTTACAGGATCAGGCCCTGACAACCACAGAAAGGAAATTGTGGAATCAACCACATACTCAATGATGTCAATAGCAGAATGCAAGCAGAGAATAAAAAAGTTCTTCTTCCTCCCTTTTAACTGCTTTCAGTTATCATATTCCTAGATATTTCTTATAAGACTAATAATAAAAAATTTTAAAATGGGGGAAAAGTAATTTCCAAGTCAAAACTAATGTAGAAATGCTGCTGTTCTTTGTGACAAAAATAAACTGACAAATGATGGTTATCAGAAAAAAGTCTCATTCATGAATCTCTCTTCTAAGATCACATCACGGGAAAACTTCACACTATTCATATGGCATTTTTTCTCAGGAAGTACAATCACCGAAGAACAATTAGCCTAAACTGCCAGAGCTTGCTCAAGTATTGCAGCATCATGTGCACAAGATTTCAGGAATTGCCTATTAAACAGCCTGCATTTTTGTTTTTTAAATATTTACCATGCTGTAAAGCTATTTTAGCTTGCCCATAGCTGCAGGATTTAGTCATCTTCCTTGCTTATTATGATTTCCCAAGCAAAACAAAGGGTTTAATAACAGACAGCCCTTTGTGTAGAACAGAACTTCTTAGTAAGTACTAAGTAGTTAATACATAACCACAGAGAGGTTAAATAAAGGTACAATGCAATTTAAGTGAAAAGATCACATGCTTGCTCATCAAAAAGGGTATATAAAACATTTTTGCTATTTTATATTATGGCCCAATTAAAATCAATGTTATTCAAGGTATTTTTTCTAAATACAAATTACAGTTGCAGAAGAACTGGTAACGCAGTTAAGACATCCTCAGGAGAATTTGTGCCACCCAGCCCAGACAGATGTTCTCCTGTGTCCAACAGCGGGTGGGAGTTCACATTTGGACACGCTTGTGGCACAGCCACAGGTCCTGCTGGCTGTGCAAATGGACAGACGTCTGTGTGAGAGAGGGACAGAGCAAGCTCTGCCTCCTGGCAGCAGGGCCACTCCTCACTGGGAGGAGGGCAAAGCAAGCAAAACCAAATTTGACTTGGGAAAAGAGCTCTGGCCTCTGCTTGTAACAAGGAGCAGAAAACTGAAGTCAGAGATTGTTTTTAGAAAGAGCATTATTTCTCCATAGGTTCATACATAATGTAAGAGTTCAGAGGGCAGAGGACAGAAGACATAAATCTAAGTGTCTCTAAAAAGTGAAAATAATACCAAGAAGAGAAACTGTGGAGGTCTGAAAAGCCAACTGGTAAAAAGACATTATTTATTTACAAAGCAAGAAGCACACAAGCTCATTTGCTTTGGCTCCTGTAGGCTTCTGTTATTTGTTACTTTAAAAATAACGTATTTCAGACATTTTAAACACCTTACCAAACAAGCTGGGTAGTGCACTGTTTATGTCTCTGTGCCTGTCCCCAAGGAGAGCTGCTGACTTCCTTGCCAAAGCAAACAATATAACATTTATGAAGGTCAAATAGCAGAAAGGAAGCTATGTTCGTTAAAGGGACACCATCAAATCAAAAAACAGAATTTAAATAGGGCTGAGTTGTTGGTCCATATGTTTAAACAAAATCAGCCTAAGTGCACTTCTGTGTGTCAAGAAACTTTCAAGAAATGTTAGTAAAGTCAGAAAGGTAATATGCACTAATTCTTATAGTGTATAACCATGTAATTTTGAAAATAAAATTAATTTTCTGTTTCAGGGCTTAAAACAGTCTCTCTGACAGCTGGGGTCACCTGATGCATAAGAAAGAACTTCATGTCTGCTCACTGGGAGTATTGGGCATTATTTCTGCAGTTTTGTTGGTTTCACCTTTTCTGTTTACTCAACTTGATCTAACTCTATTTATACAGCTTCTTTTCTGTTTACAGTACAGCCTGTCTACATTTTGACACAAACTGAACAACAGTTATGTGACAAAACTCCCTGTGTTTTGTGATATAATGGTCCAGTAGTCATAGTTCATGGTCATCATTAGACAATGTTAAAAAAGCCACAAGTTTTTTGAACAGGGGTAAACAGCATATTAGGACATACTAGAGAGCAGGAGACACCATTGCTTTATACAACAGGGCTGACAATTTTCTTTATGTAGTGAAAATACCTTGCTTTCGTGCTTTGAAGGACTTCACTGCATTTTTCAGGGTAGCATTAACTCCTGGAACTGACTAATGCATCAAGCCTGTTCTCCTATACCTTTGTTTTCCACTGAGAAGCTTTTATTTTATGGCATACAGCTTTCAGTAATTAGAGCTGCATTTTGTGCTGCGGAATCACAATCTACTCCTACTGATTTCCCCTCCCTTGTAACCACAAGTTTTTGTCTTCATCATCCCAGTTTTCCTCAAGGTTGCCTGCATCTCACTTCTCGGTATCACTAACATGCTTCTACTTCTCATGCTTCCACTTTATTTAAGAAAATTCTAAGTAAGCACAGTCCCAGAATCAGACCTTTAGGAATTCATTAGTAATTTCCCTCTAACCTAATACTTTCCCTGAAATGGTCAGCAATTTTCTTAAAATCTTCAGTTCTCCTTTAATTATCTCTTTAGCCACCATGAAATTCTTATTCTCCATCTTTTCCAGGACTACTAATGATAGAAATTTCATTTATGGCACCATATAAAATCCTTTATTCAAGTTCAGATGGATGAAAAGTCTGCTACCTCTTCTTTGCATAGACAATCATCTTATCAAAAGGATGTCAGGTTAGCCTATGATTCTGGTATTTTGCATTTCACACTATTTTCTGCTTGACTTTGTGATAAGAGGTAGAATATTTATTTTTGTGACTCTGTAATGGAAAATTAAAATCTCAATAGAAGAAGTTATCTTTTTTCCCTTACATTTGATCTGTTTAAAGAAATTTTTCCAAAATTTAACACACAGTTTTGATTTCATCTGATACTATCAGGCCAAATTTGATACCATCTGTTTTGAGGAATAAACAATCAAGTCAATCACAAAAATCTAAAAGCCATAAATATTATTTCTTCTAGTAATTGTTTTTATTTTGTAAATACCTTTCACTTTCAGCTGTTTGCATTGTCTCCAGCTTTGAGTGAGCTCCTCTGTTAAATCCTTTCACCTCTTGCTCCTCTAAAGATTCCAGCAGTCTAATCACATCTTTATTCACACCCCTTCGTTTGGCAAGAACAAGTGGTGTTGCACCTTGGTGGTTGCTAAAACAAGCCCATAAAAAGACATAAAAAATTTGAATACTGACATTTTGTAACAAGTCAACACAGCATAACATGTTACAATTTAGTAAGTCTTCAGAACTATCTTCTGTTTTGCCAGACACTAATAAATTCCAGTCTATCCAAGTTACAGCACAACTGGCTATAGAAGAAAACCAGTATACTTAGGTTCGAAAGCGCACAACTCTATCCCGGCCCAAAATAAAATCAGAATTCCTAGGACTCTAATCTAATTGGAATCTCTGAATGTTATAGCAAAAAAAACACCCCCTCTGAACAGTAGATTTATAGCAATGTTCAAGTTTAAGCTTAATTTCAAGAAAGAATTGTGCAATCTGGCTCCTCATAGTTCCTTTTCCATGAGGGTATTAGGACATCAGGCAAAAATGAAATAAAATACAGATGGTCCCTCTGCTGCTATTAAAATAATACTGAATAGGACCAGAGCTGCCTTTAGACCAGGAATTTCCACCAGAGCTGTTTGAAATGAGGGAAAAAAAATCCCAACCCACAACCCATAAATAATCTGGTCCACCAATAACTAGTTTTGTGGAGTTGAAAACATTAATGAGGGATAGGTACAAGAGGTACAGATTTAAAAACTCAAAGGTTTTGACGTTACTCCTGGTTTTTGCACACATTGTGAATATGCAGAAAGTTCCACAAACAAAGTAATTCAGTAGAGGAATTAAACAGCTAGTTATTTTGCAGCTTGAGAGCTTCCATCTGAGCACTGGCATCTGACAGCTGCTGGAAGCCAGAAGGAAAGAATATACAATATTCTGAGTCACAGACTTTGAGGGAGGGCAAAAACATTGAAAGGAAGCATTGTTACCAGAGGAGTATGGGAATGAACTGACACACACATATACTGTATTTTCTTTGTCTTCTATAGTACAACAATAGAAACTGGGGTGAAGAAAATTCTTTTAAAGTAGTCAATGTGATTTTTTCTTTGGTGCCAACCACCCACACCTGGCTGTCTGGCCAAACCAGGGCAGCAATGTCATCAATGAGGCAGAATTAGATACAGCAGCCCACACTAGCAGCAGCAATTTTCATTTGCTTTGCTTGTTGCACAGACTAGCAGAAGTGGCCTCTTACTGTTTTCCTGTCTTTTTGTTTTGTTTTTTTATTAAATGGTATCTTTGTAAGTGGAATTGCACCAAAACCAGCATTTCAGCAACAGCAGATTTATATGCAAGACTCTGGTGACAGAAGAGCACTATATAATAAAACATGTACTGTAAAAAGTGACTTACCAAATATCAATTTTAAGTCCATTAGAAACTAGGAACTGGATGGTATCAACATGCCCACACAGGTGAAGGGCTGTGTTACCCTGGTAATCAGTGGCTAGTAGGTCAGCACCAAATTTATGCAAGAGTTGACAGATGTCTACATTTCCTCTGGCTGCAGCCAGGTGAAGGCCAGTTCGGCCTCGGCTGTCACGAATATTTGGGTCGAAACCACTCTCTAACAGTCGTTTGGAATAGTTAAAATCTCCATCAATACAAGCCTGCAACAGCGGCACATTTGTCTGGGAGGAGTCGTTTACAAAAACATAGGACATTGCTCTGATTCTCTCAGGAGGAGGTGACCAACCTGCAAGTGAAAGAGTGAAGAAATGATGGTGAAACCAGGCAAATAAATACAATGCAAATAATCAGTAGACTGCTCATGTTCCCAAAAAAGAATACAAACTAGCTTGTAGGCCAACTCTGAAATCTTTTCGTCATACACATTAACTTTGTGTGTTGCATTCCCTTCTGGTAATATGGAAAGAACTCACATGTTTGGAAAGAGCAGCAAAGCTTTGTTGCTATTACAGAAAACTGGTAAGGTCTCCGCCACAAATGCAAGACAGGTGATTAGTTTTCACCCTAGTAGGGAATCCCAGGTAGTAGTATTGATATTAAAACACCATAGATTGGGATAGAAAGGAAGAACCTTTCATAAATGGGGAAACTCAAACAATTCAGTCCACTGGTGCAGTGACACTAACTGCAATTTTTACCAGCTATAAACAAAGCTGCTCCAATGGGATTTTCATCATCTGAATTTGAACTTTAATGCACTAAGTACAGTACAGCTAAAAATGCTTGATTATAAAAAATACTAATTTCTTCATTCTGCAAGAAATCTATTTTTCAATAGCCTTTGCAGAACATTATTTTCACAATGCCAGACACACACCAACTACTGAGCAAACAAGAACAGCAATACAGACCACAGAAAACGGAATGCATTAGGTGAAATTGCTCACCAAAAACTGGAAGTGGGTACAAGGAAGACAATGATAAAATCAAGTACAGAGCTACTGTGGGTTCAACTAAAACGTCACCATGGAGAAACACAAACGTAGTTTCTCTGGCTTAATAGGAAATAAAGGATTAAATATCCTGTATCAGGATGCAAAAGAGGAAGATAAATGTTTCACCATGGATTACTTGATCTAGAATATTTCATGAACTATGATGTCAGTTTTGCAGAAGAATATTTTAAGGATGAGTCAGATAATGAGGGTATGATGACACTGTGTGCTTACAGGACACAGAAAAGATTACTTGAATAAGGAAAAAGAGAACGATTTAGCAAGATAAAGGTAAAATGTTCATGAAGCAACTGTAAGAAGCAATGAAAACATCTAGAAGACTGGACAACAGTCCTCTCTTTGCATCGCCTCAGGGAGGAGGCAAAAAAGGAAAAAAAAATCACACCAACCAGTAATAATCTTTAGACGAAATCTCAACAGAGATATCACAAAGTTCAAGTGACAGGAGGGAGAAGTGATTTTACTAGATAAGCTTTGAATAGAAAGTGAACTGAAACTTCACTTGAAACAGTATTTTTCAGTTGCCCAGGGTTTCTATTCTGGGCTTATGGTGTAGCAGTGTTCTGATTAACTATCTGAACCTCTTATTAAAACTGCTATACACAGCTTTAAATTTTGTCATCTATATAAGGTATCCTTCCACACCAGCGCACTCATTCAGCCAGGAGAATGGAAACATGGCCAGTGGCCAAAGAATTCAATTTAAAACCTCTCCTTTTTTGAGAGTTCATAATGTCTATATTTTATAGCTCTTCCCCCATGTTTTAGATCAAATTCAAGATCAAAGTACCTACAGAAATAATTTCTAAATGTTTACACGCTGGTCCGAATAACAGCTGTAGCACTGGGGGCTATTGAGATTAATAAATCATATTTAAACTTCACTAGGTTGTGTTTTCTATCTGGACAAATTCTGCTACATGCATCGACACTGTCTAGTTTCCCAGTGCAGGAATGCACAACCTTTTATTATTTATTGGATGCTGAAGAGAAAGAGATAGAAATAAATTCCACATCCTGGTATCTGTATAAGGAATGATTTTAAGCAGAGTTCATTCCTCTAGGCTGCAAGTATGTTTTTAAGCATGTGATAGTACATCGCTGGCTCAAGAACCCTTTTCCACAACCATCTCCAATAGCAAGTGTCCAGTTCACACCATAAAGCTGCAAGACTGGTGTCATTTAGGGCACTAACAGTTTCCTTATAACCTTATACAACAAGAAAGGACAATGTAATTACTTGCATTTTCAATTAATATGCAACAACCCCCGGATGCTACAAAGCTAGGATTCGCAGCTGACAGCAATTTCAATTCTCTTGCCCATTTTCCACCCAAATCATGAATGATACAAGAGTTGTTCTTCCACTCTGCTTGTCCAGTCTTCGCTGAGAAAAATAATGGGCCCAGTTTCTCTGCAATATGATTGTGACCTTTATATTCTGCACCAAATCTTCCCTAAAGCAAGATCATAAATCATTTTAAAATCTCCAATTACCAGCCATAGTAGCAGCGTATCAATAGTACAAACCCCTACTTGCACTTGACAAAAAGATTGTGATTCACTTGTAAAATAATGCTTGAGTGTTTAAACCTGCTTAACGAAACAAGGCCTAACATAAATCAACGTAAGAATATTATACTGGAAGATACTTAAGCTATTTAAGCAACAGCATGGCATGCTCTGTTAAATGTAAGCTAATGTTTGTATTTTCATACCAGACATGTACGTCTGGTAATGCCTTACAGAATTCCCCAACTGTGACGGAACATTAGCTAATAATACCAAGAAAAAAAGTCACCTCCTTATCTTCTCAGAAAAGTTAGCACGAAGACTAGCAGTTAACAGAAAGTGTAACTGGAAGTAATTCTGATTCAGAATTCTAGAACTGATCACTGATGTGTGGAAGACTAAAGTAAAACCTTAGTATTTCACAGTAAGAAAGACAAAGATGAAGCAAATCCTTCTTCCCAATACTTGAAGATTGTGCACTAAGCAAATGCATTCACCAAAAAAACCCAAAAAAACTGGACCATCTGGTTTGATTTATCTTTGTGATTAAGAAGATTTTTTTCTACAAACACAATTCTATTTCACATATGGCTGCCTAACCCATGCCAAATACAAGCTGCATACAAAGCTGAACTATGCACCATATTTAAAATGGCAGTGCCCAAATGACAGGTCCTTGCCACAAATTTAACCCAACTTCACAAAATTTCCTGTCTAACAAAACACATTAAAAAATTGCAAGTCAACTTAGTTAAGTATTTCTGATTAAACAAATGATGGTTACATTTCTGTCCACAGTATCAAAAAGCTTATTGCTGCAATAATTATCTAATACAACAGATTTAGGAACAAAATTTAGAAACAAACCGGCATTATCCATTCTCTTTAAATCGCTTCTGAAAGGTGAATCAGGTAACAACTCTGAACCTGTCCATAAGCTGGTTCACTACCAGTGAGGACTGATTTCATAGGCAGCAACTAGGACAAATGAACTTGAATTAGTAACAAGACACAAAATATTGCAAAGTGACCATTCTGAACATCCCTAAAAATTACTACTACTGGTTAAATAAATCTAATTTTTAAAGACTGAAGTAAACGACTGCTTGTAAAAATACATCACTATCTACTGAAAATGTATCTGTTAAATAGTAATTTTGTTTTAAAAAATTTTCCTTTTAATAACTTGGTACTCTTGACAGAAAATTAGTTTTGTGAAAAAAAGTAAATTCAAAGACATCCTCCCAAGCTAGAAAGATTCCCTTTAGAAATGCATAATATAAGAATACATTTTCCCTAGATTTATATAGCCTCAATACAGTGTATGTTTTAATTAATAACTTTAGAAATTATGCTGTAAGCCTCTTCAATGACACATGTGAGCTAGTACAGGCTAAGAAAACTTAACCAAGCTGTTTCATTTTCAAAAGAAATGCTTATATTAAACAATTCTGTAAAAATAATTTACTTTAATAGGAATCATTTGTCTCTCACTATACTGTGGACAATGGTAACTCAGTGTCACACACTGATCTGTTGTAGGACACATTCTTGCCTGCAAAAGCCAGGACTGATCTTGAAAAATTCAAACCACAGAGCTAAACACAAGTTCTGTCACTTCTTAAACTAGTCCTAAAATTTGTGTTAACCACGTACAGTTTTATTTTACGGTAAATATATGCTGTTGTCTCTGCATTTTCATTAAGTTCAACAGCTACCAAACACCCCCAGGAACAGGAGAGAATGGCTCCACAGGAGAGACAATCACTCATGGGTCCCATCCTTCCACAAAAAAAGTAATAATGAACCTGGCCAAGTTGGGATTAATCCCCCAGCCACTGCTCCATAGGCTATACCAGTTCTGCAAAGCTACAGTATTTCCCAGTACATTCAGGAAAACTGAATTAATTGTCCCTATTTTAAAACAACACGTCAGGACAACAGAACAGTATCAGATTGCTCAGTCCTTGAGACTTCTCAATATTAATATACACTTTGACATCTAGAACCTAGGCATCAGTAAGATTACAACTAGAGAGACTGCCACCACCAAGAAACTAAAACAAAACCCAGGGAAAGTAACCGCCCATGCCAGCTAACACGTGACATGCATTACTTGCAAAATTTGCATTTGTCAACTCCCTTGTGGTAAACAGCATCCTCTTTCTGTAATGCACTTCGAAAGCACTTCAGTCGGTGGCAGTGGCTTGCAGAGCTCCTCCTCTTCATTATTTAAGTGAATGAAAAACATTCCGGTACTTTGCTTAAAATTCTGAGGGAGAAATTCCTTGCCAAGTATTCATGCACACATGTACTTATGTGTAAGTTACTGAGAAGTCATTTAACTGAAAAAGTATTATATTTAGTGAAAAATTATGTGATCAGGTCATTTCCATTTAGGAAAGAACCCCATTATGCACATCAAAATCCATGTAGAGTTCTGTGTTTTCTATTAGAAACCTTTATCTTTTCAGTACAACTGGAACCGAGTTTTATGGCTCCACTAATATGCAACTGCTGCTAAAAGCAGCACCTCAGATTAAGTACAGCATGATGCCTATTTTACACAACGCTGTATTTTGCAGCATTTGCCCTTTCTAACTTTAGTTATTTTTTCAACAGCTCCTGGATTTGGGGTATCACAGCAGGTTCGTAACACCTACATTCCCTCTCATGTCCCTAGTCAGCCACATGGGTAGGCGATAATAGAGTAACATTATTTATGCAATTTGTTTCCAATCATTCCCATTCCCTTATACAGACATGAAACATACCGGTGTGTGTTCTCCTGATGTCAGGACCATCCTGTAAATAGAAACTCTGGTGCACTGCATATACAAAGGGCTTTACAAGTACAGGCTACAAAGTGCTTTATGAAAAAGTTTTGACAACTATTGCTGCTCTTATGGATCAGCAGATGATGGCATTGGGAAATGCCAGTACGTCAACATTACAAGATAAAAAATATACAAGACCTCAAATGCCAATCCAGGGTTGCAGAATGCTTCCCCAGATAAAATAGTACAAGCTTTATGTATTTATCTACAGAAAACAAGGTAACAGTAAGAAAGAGATCATTCTTTTAAAACATCTTTATCAACAAGCAGATTCACATTCTATCCTTGCTAAACTTGACTGGTAGCTCAGTTGCGTTATGTGTTTCAGCACCTTTAACTGCCATCAAATATACAGCTAAGTATTTTTGAACACTGGTCATTTCTCATCTTCTACACAAGAATTATTTAAGAAAAAAGGCAATTTGCAGATTTCTTCAAATCATCCGTAACTTTAAGACCCCACAAATGGCTCAGTAAAACCAGTATATAACTGCAGCACTTCTCTGATCATTGTGGCCAGTTTGAATACATCTGTTTTTATAGAAATTTATTGAATCATATTGGTCATAATTATCAACCTCTTCACAAACCTTTATTCAAATTCCATTTTTTATCTCTGCTGGGAACATGGAGAGTGCATGCTGGTCAAGAAAATATTAAAGGTTACTACATATGATTTAGCTGTTGGTTTATTTGTCTGGTTTTTAACAGAGTAGAGAGAAATCGTCCCACTCTTAATTAAGTGTTTGTGTCTAAACTTTCTGCAGACTCAGAGCAATCTTCTGGAAAAGAAGACAAAAGTGACAGAGGAAGAAGGGATAGCGCCGGCTGGCCACAGGCTGCCGAGGCAGGAACAGCACTGGAGTCTGGATGGACACTGCCACCACGCGGACTGATGAATTCCTGTCCGACTGGAGGGACGCACGGAATCGTGTCTGAGTTGGGAAGGGCCTTAAAAGGCCATCTGCTCCAACCCCCCTGCCATGGGCAGGGACACCTTGGACACCTGCTAGACCAAGTTGCTCAAAGCCCCATCCAGCTTGGCCTTGAACACTTCCAGGGATGAGGCATCCACGGCTTCTCTGGGAAACCTGTTCCAGTTTTAGTTCAACCTTATAGGAAAGAATTTCACCCTTACATCCAATCTAAACCTGCCCTCTGTCAGTTTAAAGCCATTCCCCTTTGTCCTATCATTTCCTGCCCTTGTAAAAAGCCCCTCTCCAGCTTTCTTGTAGGTTCCCTTTACGTACTGGTGTGGTGTGTAAGCCTGAACTCACATTTTTTCTACATTTGTGGTGTTTTCTATTTTCCTGGGAAGGAAATGGTGAAAGGCCTGAAAACAAGATTTTATGAAACTTGATTAAAGGATTCTGAAATCCAAACTGCTATTTCTTTGCAGTATAAACAGCATTCTCATTTAAGCTCTGATCCTCTATTAGTGAAATGAGGACTTTGGTTATGTTGCTTGACTTCTGAAGACAAAGGTATTTCATTTTAAGAAGTATGTATTTATGCTTGTTTCTTAAAAAACAACTAAAACTAAATCCAAAACACCCCCCCCCCCCAGTCCTTACTTAGACAAACAGTAAGTCTAAGACAACACATTTATTAAAATGGGGAAAAACTTTCTGTGTCCAGCAGGAATCATCAGAAATCAGAACTTAAGAGCAATAAAGCAAACTGATGCAGAGACCAGAACCACACACACTACCCCAGATTTGGGTGCACCAGCTGCAGCAGCACAATGGTGCCCTCTGTCTTCTTCTCGCTGCCTCCCTGAGGACAGTCACCATTTTCCTGCCTCTCTGGCTGCCATAGCACACTGAGCTTAGGTTTCCAGGGAACATTCAATGGTAACTCCAAGCACTTTTCCTTCAGTGGTGGCTGCTAGTTGTGAGTTCAGCACCACGTGAGCATGGTTTATTCTGCCCAAGACATCATCTTACTTTGTATACACTGAAGCTCATGTGCCACATTTCTGCCTCCTTCCTTTATTAGGCTATTTCTTTTTGCCTTCTGTATAATTTTTCAAGCCAACCACTTCTGCATGTAAGAAACTTCTTTGATGCTATAAGCATCCAGTCTCCTCAAAAGCCTCTGGTATGGTACTTTTTTTTACACTTCCTGAAAATCCACACCACCTATATCTACAACCCTACTCAGTAACCCTGAGTAAAAGCTGATAGAGCCTTGGATGTAGCAAACCTCTGAAGACGTACCCAATCTCAGGCAGAACCAGTCCCTAAGGTACTAACACATAACATGAACACACATATTCTCTGGATAACAAACACTGAGGTGAAGAAAGACAAGTATTTTCCACCATCTGTGGGAAGCCCATAAACCAGAAGCCCTTCCTGATATGTACTGCTGCTCTTTTTCTGTCACCATCTACTACTGCTGATCAGACATTCTAAGAAGTCTTGAGCATGCTTAAGAATATGACCCATCAATGACCATTACAGGATTTATGCCTCTGGGTTTATATTATAAAATTCAGCTGATCTAGCTGTATTACTTGGATGTGAGAAATTTGCTGAGTGACAAAAGCGGTGTTTAAGCAGCTCTGTTCCACTCAGCCAACTGAAATTTTACCAATAAAGTAAAAGAAAAAATGTCACTTGAAAAACTGGTGTTGATACATGAATGAAAGCCAGAATCTAAGTCCTGTAAGTACAGACACGGCTGCAGTGGGGGACTGCACAAGAGAAAACCCTTTTTTCCCGTATATTTAGTATCATCTTTAAACAGCAAAGTAAACCACAACAAAACTGACCATTTCAGTATTTGTGCTCTTGACTTAGAAACACAATAAACACCCACAGTGGAAATTTGGTGGAACAAGCCCATGCACACAAGACAGGCCTGTCACCTACTCTAACAGCATTCTATGGATGATCTCTGTAGAAAGTTCAATGCATCAGGGATCATTTATTTCACATAACATGTATAAAACAATGTCTTCTAAAATATCTTATGTGCTTATTAACTGATCAATCTGGAAGTGGAACATCCACAACTTGAGATCATGTGTGAAGATATCAACTGACAGACTGATCAAGAGAAAAGAGTGGCAGTCCTCAAAATTCCAGCATACCCAAATCCGTAGAAGAGCCTCTAGTAGTTCACTCTTTGGACAACCCAGTATCTCAGGTCCTGAGCTGCAGATGAGGACTTCAAGGCCACATGTGTTCAAACACTAAGGTCAAAAGATCTGTGAGGTAATACAGTCAACTTAAGGCACTGCTTCAAATCTCTCACTCTTGCTGATGAGCCAGCTCTGACTTAGGGATACCAAAACCTGCTGAGAGGAAATGTGGCACTGCTTACAGATCAGAACTGATTTTGCAAGGCCCCTCTTGCAGAGGCAAACTCGCACTGTTCTGGTAAGAAGACAGCAGATGCACAAGCTACACTTCAGCCTTCAACTCATCTCGGCTTACTCTTCACACCTTTTCTTCAACTCAGAAGAGACAGCAATTAGCCAGTGTCATTTTCTGATTGTCATCGACCCTACTATTAAGACTGCAAACATTACTATAAATATTTTTCTTCTAAAAAACAATTTAACAAGTTCTTGTTAATAATCTATTTCACAAATGAACAAAAGAGAAAAACTGATCTATAGTCTACAGGTAACACTAAGCTTAAGCCTCTGCTGCAGTAAACAAAAGCATTACTTTTACAAACCAGTCATATTCCATCTAGAAGGTGTTCAGCTTTTGCTCTTCCTTGACCTTTTGGAAGGCTGGTCCTCAGTATCAGTGCTCTCTGATGGTTAGAAATTCTCATATATTATTAATCTTAAAATCTGTGTTAAATTATTCATGTAGTAACATCATCCTTTAGCCCAATTTATTCCCTTCATGGTGTTTACCTTGATGGTTCAATAGAAAGCAAAATTATTCTGCAAAATTAAAAAAAGCCAAATGTCTCTTCCAACAGACTTTTAATTTCCCTACGTGACCTCAGCATATCTTCCTGTTTCTGTTACACTTTTTTGCTGAGAATGATTAACATTATACAAAGAATTCTAGAGTTCTGTTCAGGGATAACAGTAACTCCTTTAACTCGATCACTGTAGTCAGCATTTACCTCTTCCACAATTCAATATCTTGTAACTACCTAACATTCTTGGGCTCTATGTTGCTTTCAAATGGTAGGAATTTCTTCTGCAATTTTTTTGTTTGCAAGGTTACAACTGTAAACCTTCTTTCTTTAAATTGTTATTGTATTTATTTCATACCCTAGTTCTCAGCATCACCCAATTCTTTCAGTGTAGTATTATAACCCTCTTCTATATTGCCAATGCCTCCCCAACTCTTTATCACTACCAAATCAAGACAGTAAAGTTTTAATTGCTACATCAAGAGCTCTATTAAATATTTAATAAGATTGGTCTCAAGACTGATCTTCAAAAGAACTAATTTAATACCCTTTGATACTCAGATTTGATGGATTTTCGATTCAATATTACTCACTATAGTTTGTCTCTAATTACTTCCCTATTTTGTCCACAATTCAGGTGTTATCCCCCCACCTTTCCACCACAATAACAACGTGAAGCAGCTTTAGTGTGGTCTAGAAAACAAAAAAGGGAACTACTCCATTTCCCTTAAATACAGTAATTGCTTCATCAAAGACAGTTTTGAGAGCAGGCTAAAATACGTATTTCAGTTTCACTTATCTTCACTGTTTTCTCCTAGAAAGCACATTCAAAGCCGCACACTTACCAAGGCCCTGTCAGCAAGGCCGCGCTCCCGTCCCCGTTTCCCTCCCCTCCCGTGAAGGCTGGCACCGCTCCCGCTGCTCTCCCACCAAACGGCATCACAGCGCTCCACCTCCCCGGCTCCCGGGCCGGGCTCTGCACAGGGCCCATCCCCGGCTCCCTACCCGGGCCTGGCACAGCCCCGGCGGGGGCGAAAGCGCCCTGCCCCGCCCCGCCCCGCCGTGCCCTCCCAGGCCTCCCGCTGCCGGCCCGGCCCCGCGGTCCCGGCCCCGCTCCGCCGTACCTGCGCGGGGCTCTCGGGGGGCGCGGGGCCGGGCGGAGCGAGCGGCCGAGCGGCGGCGCGGGCCGGGCGCCCCCTGCTGGGCGGAGGCCGCCGCCGCCGGGCGGTCCGGGACCATCCGCCCCCTCACAGCCGCGCCTGGGCGGGCGCACGGGGACGGACGGAGCCGCGGTGCGGTGCCGGCTCGCCGAGAGCCGGAATCAGGAATAGTGTGGCCAGCAGGACCAGGGCAGTGATTGTCCCCGGTACTCGGCTCTGGTGAGGCCGCACCTCGAGTGCTGTGTCCAGTTCTGGGCCCTCAGTTCAGGAAGGACGTCGAGGTGCTGCAGCGTGTCCAGAGAAGGGCAGCGAAGCTGGTGAAGGGTCTGGAGCACGAGTCCTGTGAGGAGCAGCTGAGGGAGCTGGGGCTGTTTCGCCTGGAGAAAAGGAGGCTCAGGGGTGACCTTCTCGCTCTCTACAACTGCCTGAGAGGAGTCGTAGCCAGGTGGGGGTTGGGCTCTTTTCTCATGCAACCAGGGACAGGACGAGAAAGCATGGCTCCAGGCTGTGCCAGGGGTGGTTGGAGTTGGACATTAGGAGGAAATTCTTCCCAGAAAGGGTGATTAGGCATTGGAATGGGCTGCCCAGGGAGGCGGCAAAGTCACCAGCCCTGGAGGTGTTTAAAGGACTGGACAGTGGTGTAGTTGATAGGTGTTCGGGCAGAGGTTGGACTCGATTTCAGAGGTCTTTTCCAACCTAATTGATTCTGTGATTCTGCAATTTTGACTCTGCTGTGTGCTACCCCTGTAACACCACAAAAATCAGCAAGCTAAAATATCAGGCAAAAGTACAGTTCTTCTCTCCCCACATCTTTTTGGCACCAAGGTTCTCTGAGTACAAGTGAATGGGGGTGAGGGGAGAAAGGGTGGGGCCTGAAGTTATTTGACTTTCCCCAAAGTATTAGTGTAGCTTCTGTTTTGGATGGATGATACCTCAGCAGGTCAATAAGCAAATCACAATAGTCTGGTCTGCTTGGAAGGAGCAGAGGAAATGCATGCCTTTCCTAGAAAATGCTTCGGCAATTGCCTGCTCAACTAATTACAGGTACTCACAGAAACATTGTAAACTGATAATGTAAATACTGCTTCCTTTCTAAGAGAGTAGCACCTTTTTCCGTCAACCCTCCCTTTTCTTTCTGCCCGACAGTGTCTGGGGAAAAACAAAACAATAAAGCAGAGTCTCGGCACCCATTCACACTGGTAACTAGAGTTGTAAAAACTCTAAAGAACAGTGCACAAGCAAGGAATTACACTGACTTTTTTTGTTTTGCCTTATAATTCAAGACTTCAACAATGGGTTTATTATTTTCAGACAATTCATTTTGAAAGTATCAAAATAAATTATCAACGTTCTCTTCGCGAATACAGTCATCTGCATTTGGCCTAACCAAAAATCTTTTCCTTGATATAAAACCCAAATTAACTACCTGCAGTGGAACAAATAAAGAGTTAGAAGGGTATATGCATTTCAGTAATTAGAGGTAGAAACATAAGCTAGAAAATCTCACATAATACTGTTCAGGTTGATCTCTCTGAGATATTTCAGAGAGAATAGAATTTTTTCTTCTGCTGGAATAGAACACAGGACCAGTTGTTTCTGCTCTGAGGCTTATTGCAATATACTATGCATGGTTTGAATAACAGTTCCAAATGTGCCAACATCAATGTTATTCGGCATTATGGTGACCACAAGGACATATATGCAGGTACTTTAACTGCCTAATAGGCCTTCTGAATGGGATTGACTGCTGTTTAATCACGCATTCTTTAACCGTAACAACTGCATAAATGTTACTTTCAACTCTACTTTTCCTAAAGGGTACCAAGTACTTTCTGAAGCTTCTGAATAGCGTATTGTCTGGCAGGTATAAGCTGGCAAATTATACTATTTTGTTTCCTGTATCTGCAGTTTTCTGTTGTATTAGGAAAGTCTATGGTACCGATTTTTCTTCTTGATATATGTTTGTAAAGTAAATGTCCTGAAAATCTAATAAAAGTGTCTATCATGAAGCTATGGTAACCATGCTGCAATAACTAACATCGAGGCATTAGGAAGCTGGAACCAGGTTTTGCATACATTATCTCTGTAGAAGTTATTTCATGCTTGTTTCAAGATTTCCAAAAGACATTACAGCAGAATTGCCGAGGTGCAGGCACTTCTACATCCCAGCCTCACTATCTGCAAAGTCCACCTATGCTTCTTCATTTTCCTACTAAATCTTACTGCGGCACTATACTGTGTATCCAGACAAGAATTTTCAGGCTGTTATGCTAATCTAGGAGTATCAGTGTACTCCTACGGGATCAGAAACAAAGGAAAAGTTACATTTTTCTTCTCATGAGTCAGCAGGAAATATTTGGTGTAAGTTTTCAGAGTCTTTCCACAGCATCAGTTAAACTTTTCTCCAACTCAGAGCAAATACTTGTAAGACTCTTGGGGATGCTAATGCCAAAATTATAAAGACCCAACTCAAACAACACTTTTTCAAATGAGAATGTACAAAACATAAACTTTTAATACATTTTTCATGCATCTTGCAAAGAAAAATAGAGAAATAGCAGAGGAATGCCATAAGAACTGCAGCATTGCAATCACAGCATTTAGAAGCTAGCTCAGCATGGTTTAAGATTTTATATTAATTCTCTAAAAACACAGCTTGGTGTATGAAGTCCTAAATCACTTCAGATTTGCTGTATAAAAAGAGATATAACATTCCATACTATCACTGTTTACCGCAAGAGCACACCTTGACTTGCTTTAACAGCTCTATTCTAATCAGCTTTAATTTTCGTACCTCACTTAGTTGTGCATCAGCAGCCAGACACAGCTGATAAGCTCAGTTGTTTTCTGTCCCTGTGGTGCCCTGTCCAAGGCTGCTCTTCTCATAAAAAAAATATTTTAAATATGTTCAGGTCAGAGCAATGGCCTCAAGCTCAGAGTGCCACTCAACTTAGTCCTTGCTAAAGCTTCGCCACAGCAAAGCCACTGAAACACAACCTTCAGTCTCCAGTCTCCAGCACAGGTGCAATTCTAGTCAGAAAATCTTGTCTCCCTTAACGTCATTTGCAAGTTGTTTGTGAATGTTGAAAGCCACCCCTAACCTAGAATCTCATCTCCAGCAGTAGCAAGTACAGAGCACTTCAAAGAAAGGGGCCAAAGAACCCACCCCACTGTTTAATCAGTTTGCTTGTTGAAGAAGAGTTAGTGATTGGTTTTATGGCTTCTAAAGGAACAGCAACATCACTTTTTCTCTGAATTCAGATTAAGTTTGGGATTTCTCTTTTAGAAATATTTTTCTTTGGCCAGTCACACTGTAATAGAGGTATTTATTTTAATTCATTTGTATTATTCCGTTTCATTCAACAAATGACTTGAAAGAGAAACATCTTTTAGTCATTTAGCTGTTCAGGAACTATCAGCAATGGATACTGATTCCTGCAAATGACCTTGGAATTGCATCTTTTATGTGATGGGAATGCCTGTGTATGGATATGTAACATGTCAAAGTTTCCAAATGGCTATGATTCCCAACTAGAGGGAAAAACAAATGCATAAACAATCCTAGTATGGAATCTAAGTACAAGTCTGTAAAATACATCAGCAGCTGCATGTACTGATACTTGCATACTTGATCTCCATATATATTCTGTCTTTCTGTAAATGTCAAATGTGTCATTCAGAAATACTTGCAATAAGCAAATAAAATGAAGCAAGTTGTGGAACCCATCAAGCTAAGATAAAATTTTTTTATTCAGACTTTTTTTTTTGCCCTCTTTTTCCTCCCAAAATTCAAGTTTTCCTTCATTTACTACCCAAATAAGTTTTCATTAAATTTTTTTAGAAGTTTACCTAACCAGAAAAACAGGTTTGGCTGAACAACACAAGCAAGAACACACTGTATTTACATTTTGGAGACAATTTCTCACTCACTAACCTGTTTTTCTTGGACGCTGGATTTCTTAATATTTTTCCTCTATTCAGGAATCTTGCTCTCTGGAACAGATTGACAAATGTAAACGTAGAGTAAGTTGAAATGCTCTCCTAAGTACTGTAACAAAATATGCTGAGCAAATCAGCATTCAGTTACACCCAGCAGCAACAGTGCAGGGAATGAACTGGCATAGTGGCCCTTCTCTCAATTCTCTGTTTTAGTACAAGCTACTATCAACAGCTGATTAGTTGCATAATGAATGCTAATCTTCATAATTAAAAGTTTACTTCCATTATAAATAAACTTAGAAATAAAGAGATCCAGTCTTTCCCAAGATTAAAATTGGCCTTTTCTTCTGAGTCAGTTAAAGCTACGAAAAAATATGCTGTTCATTGCGTCACTGCTCACTCTAATCAGCATTGGCCTAGAAGGTCACACATGGTCCTTTCTTTTTTCCTTGTCAGACATTTTCAGTTGGCAGACAAAGCCTTTAGATATCACAAGGTTAAACAAAGACATTACTAATGCTGGAAATTATTTTTAAAAATACCAAATATCTAAACATACTTCCATCCTGAAAGGCCCACACAAAAGACAGAAGTATTTTAGCTACAAATCAGATTTTTAGGTTATTAACACTTCTAAAATTTTCTCAGTGTGAATGTCACAGAACTCAACTTGGTCTAACATTGCAGCAGATGGAGCCAGCAAGTGAAGTGGGGAAAAATGGAAAGCCAGAAATGGATACAACAGAGTAGTGCAGAGCATACAAAAAATTATGCCATCTATATCCTTTATCATACTGGAAAAAGTTAAAGTCAAGGAGAGAGAGTGTAAAACATATTATTAAAACTGTGATGGTAAACCATGTCTAACATTCAGAATATTATTTCAGTAAACTGAGCAAAGATGTATTTTTTAGTCAATTAATTCCGTACTGAAATTTTGGAATGTGCAAGATATTTTCCTCAATGGTATTTCTCTCAGCGTGGTTGTAAGAGTGATAGAGTAGCAGGCTTGTCTCATATTAAATACAAATTCCTATGCCAACACACATGTTCAGCATTTCATGGCCTTTGGCTGCCTTCATCATCTGTTCTGATATTATTTTCTTCAAGCAGCTACTGAACACAAAGGTCTAAAGAGGATAAACCAGATAACTTTCTGATTTCTTCTATCAAAAGACATACTTGACCCTTCCCTTCTTTCTTCAGGAGAAAATTACAGTCCCTAACTACTGAATTTTCATTTTCCTGACTCAGTTAATTTTACTCTGTTCTGAACATCTTTATAGTGCACCAAATGAGCTGCAGTTCCTTATGGCCCAGCCTCAGCATGACTAACCTGGTAAGATTACATTTTACTCTGATCCTTTCCTAAAAGGATTGAGAAATAACCTGTTTTGTGTACAAAATTATCCATTTTCATGTGCCTGAGTCATTGTACTCAAATCGGAGCTCCAGTGTGTCTTTTTTGCCATCCTTTGTAGCACCCTGGAAAAACAAACAAACAAACAAGAAAAACCAAACAAGAACCCCCCAGCCAATGAACAGAAGGAGCAGCTAAAAACAGCATTAATGTGTTCGGGCTTAAATCAGAATCAGTCAATTAGGTTCATTTTATACAGTGTACAAATAAAACAGCTGATATCTCTACCAGAACACTTTGCCTGTGGGAGGCAAGTGGGAGGTAGGAAGGGGGAGTCTTTGCAAGCATAGAGCTGGCTGAAGCAGTTATTTTGCTCCCACACAAAACTTTGACAACTCTACCTCCAAAAGGAAAGGAAAGGGCCAGGTAAAGTATTACATGGAATGCTAGGAAAGGAAGAAAATGGCAAAGTAAAGCTAGATTTACTGCTGTAAAGGCAGCCAAGAGAATATGTTTCAGACTAGGTTTGGAGGGGAATATAGGTAAGTGGAAGAGATTTAAAACACATCACTCTCTTCTTCCCAGACCTTCCAACCTTATTTTTCATAAGAGGAAGTGAATTTAGATACAAAGTCAGTGAAGTACTTACAAGAAAAGTAACCTGCCAAATTCTTAACCTGTTGATTTTAAAGCTGACCTCTTTGATTTGGTTAGTAGGCAGTGTTATGCAGCAGCTAATCTCATCATTGCCAACATGGATGTCAGCTGAGCAGCTTTTTTCTGGATAGTCACAAATAAAAGGATCAGACATTAAGCTGTATGTACCATAGAGCTGCACATCTTGAATCTGCATTGGAAACTGCAGCAAAAAGAACTAATGCAATTTGCTGTAAAGGCAAGTAAGTCTAGTGATTTGAAGGAAGAAAAAAAAGGAAAAAAGAATTAAATTAAATTAAAGGGCTATAAGACAAATGTTGAAAATTCCTAATACTCTCTCTTCTGGAAGGACACAGATTCACCACAATAGGTCAGTGGTGATTCAGAGAATAGTGCTCATAGTCCAGAGTTAGAAACTTGATTTTTTTTTTTAAAACAGCATATGATGAGCTGGGTTTTTTGATGATTACCAGATATGATGATAGTAAGAGATAAAACTAACAAGTAAGAAATACTGTGAAGAGCAGTCCCAGCAGTCTAAATTTTTATCAGGTTGCCTAAGCTGGAAGACAAACTTTTGCACCTGCATTTTTCAGAGAAGAATGGCATTCAGCCAAAAACTTCTTACCAGTCCTTAGGATCCAGCTCATTCTGTTGGGATTTTTAAAAAATATTAACAGAGATAGGAATCTTCTTTTCTATTTGGTGGTTCAGTATCTGACCAGGAGATGGGAGACCTGTGTCTCTAGTTCAAACCACTCCACAAAACCATGCTCTGTTTTTGATGACAGAGCCTCTAATATAATTTCTTTTTAAAAACCACTCCCTTGATCTTTTTAAATTGGTTTTTTAATGCTGTTTTACCTTTGCTTTGTTTACATTTTTGTAGAAATTCAACTTCCTGCATCTGCTCTTCTGTTGGTTTAACCCAATTCCCTCTTAACTTCCTGGATTACCTTAAAAGAATTTTTAAAAATAGAAGAAAAAATCAGCAAAAACCTATTTCCTTTCACACAAACATTCAGAAACACACATAGAAATAGAAAGCTTGTGGTTTGTTTTGGTTTTTTAAACAAAGCCTTTGATTTTTGGGCAAGTTCACTCTACACTGTTCTTTCCTCATGAATTAATAGTTTCCAAAGCTGAGTGTAGGTGTACAACTCAACACACCTACAGTTCACCTACATGCTTTCGTATCAGGGCAGAGTGCCTACATGTTAGGAACATACAGATACATATATCACTTTGAAAATACAGTGGATGGATACCTAAATATGTCCTTTTTGTGTAATATTTTGCCCATGCACAAAACATAGATGAATTAGAATCTCTAATACAAGGGTTTGAAGGAGAAAAAACCCAAAACACCATCAAGCCCACTATCAACAACAGCTATATCCAGCACTTAGAAAAGTGCCACAAAGCAGTGCCAACAAGAACCATTTATAAATATGTCAAGAATTTGTATAAAAGATTAATTTGGGAAAGGTAGCCTTTAAAATTACAAAGTCCTTTCAGTTCTACCTGTATATGTAGCAAGTTTGGTGAAGCTCTACAGTCCATCAGCAGTGTATCAAGAGAAGGATCCATATAACTTACTCAAGCCAAGGGAAAAAAGTAATAAAAGATGAAGAAATGCTTCTATTGAATGGTGGTTACATTTTTTCAGCGAAATAAAATGGGAGCACAATCCAGAAAGATATCATTACTTACCAGATTAAGAAACACCAAACTAACCAGTAGATGTAATCTTGCAGTGTGTTCTGTACTCACTCTTTATACATTGTAACAGAATGGAAATAAAGTCGAGTCAGGTTATCCAATCTCTCCACTTTGATTTTGGTGCTACCAAACATAAGAGTTACAATACAGAACTAACATTTTTTCCTCCTTTCCTCAGACAGCTCTGGGTTTCTCAATACAGCAGTTGGTAAGGGTCCTAGTGCAGCCACTGCCATGCTGCAGTGCTGGCATGCAAGACCTAGCCTGAAGCCAGCTAGCTGCAGCACCAACTGCTGTGGAGCTGTGGCAGGCTGACATCAGTGCAGCAGCGAAGCAAATCGAACACTCAGTTATCCACGTGCTGGGGGGCACAGCTGGCCTGAGCCCTTTGGTTTAAAGCAGCTTGGGTAGATCTCCACAGCCGTATGACTGGAGCAGTGCAGGCTCCATGGCCGGTATGGGTGTGTCACTCGCACTGCGCTGTGACACCGGTCCTGCACACAGCCCCATTTCCTACCTCTGGGCTTGGAGCAGTGCTAGATGGAGAAGTATCTACTCAGACAGTTTGTCATAGCAGAGAACCATGCAGTTCTTTCACTGGACTGCAAGGTCTGCAGTTCATAAGGGCACTTACAGGGAAACAGAGAAAGCTTTGTAGAGGCCAAGCTCTAACACAGTAGATTTAAACCAGACAAGGTACCAGCATTAAACAGCAGGTTTCTGTGTACCTTCAAGCCAAGCAACCTTCCTCGCTGCCACCAAAAGACATGGTCTGTTGTTCCTCTGCTGCTCCAATCATTCATCTGCTGCAATCAATACAACTCACTAAGCAAGCAAAAATAGATTTCTTTTCTTTCTTTTTCGTAGTAGGGAGAGGTAGAGCAGAGCACAACTGCAGCAGGGAGCCATTAGACTGGCCCTGCTATGTTGTCTAACTGCCCCTTCAGGGCACTCGGACAAATGGGACCTTGGCACCACGCTCCCAATCCCCATGATTTATCCTCACTCACAAGTCAGCATTACCATTTGCCGCACAGCAAACAGAACAAGGGGACTGACTCAGGCCAAAAATAGGCCATCAAAACCAAATAAAAAAATAAAGAGCCAGTATTTTTAGACCAGGTTGGCTCACCAGTCCAGTTCACCACTGTCTGCCCACACAATTCCACCAGCATAACAGAGGAGTAGCCCAAGGAACAAGCAAATGAAAGGGGAAGAGTGCGGTGCTGTTTAAGCCAGGCCACTTACCAAAAGAAATGCTCAAGCTATGGCCTCAGGTATTCGGTATATTAGTGTATAGAAATGAACACTTCAGATAAAAAATAATCCATCTCTGCCCAGAGGGTCAGCTTGCAACTCAGAACTCAGAGTTCTCTTCCATATTGTTTACAGATATATTCTTATTTGTGGTCACTGCTTTGTGCAAGTATAAATATTAGGAGGCAAGGAGCCACAAAACACCTCTGTAGATTCTGAAATAGAGAGGGAATAAATAGCTAGCTACAGTAAAGGGCCTTTCAGGAATACTACAGAGACATGCAGGGCCACAGAAACCTGTCAATTCCAATTAAAAATTGGCCTCAGAAAAAAAACAAATGGTCAAGCTGCCGAAGCTTGAAGGCTTTGTAACTAAGTTATTCAAGGGATTTCTTTCTCTGCTCATAGTAGTTGTCATGCATCTTAGTAGTTTTGCTTAAGCTTCTTGCTCACCACTTTCTGATCCCAAGCTTACGGAGCAACTCCTTCATGCTCTGAAGACTCACATAAGAAAATTTAAGTTTTGCGACTTTTTTCACCACTGGGGAAAGAAGAAAAACCACAGAGACATCTGGTGAAATCTAGTGAAATAGCCCAACTACTTTTTTGTATCCGATATTGCTGGTTAGCAATGTGCTTTTACAGAAGAAGAACAATAAATACAGATTCTGAGGTTAAGTAAGGTGACAAGCTAGTTATCTTCCTCACTTCTCTGAGTCTAAACTTACACAGCTCTATTACTTGCAGAACATCTCTACTCCCTGAGACTATAGTCTTATAGAATGGCCTTCACTCAAAACACAGCTAAGCATGATAGATGTTACAGGACACATGGATGAAAACTTCCAGGACTGGTGCTATTCTGGAACAGAACACCAGACAAGATGTATGCAGTGTCAATGTAGAGGAAGAAAAGCATGCCACTCTTCAGGGATCACTACTCTTCTGCTTACTTTTTCAAAAGAATGTAAGTCTAAAGGCCCAAATCTGTAAACGTTTAAGTCTAAGCTGAACATGTGTTGCCGTGACGACGAGTGGAGCAAGCCAAACACAACCAATGTGATCGATAAAGTAAGCCCCCTTTATTTCAGATTCCAAGCCTTAAGTATTCTTGCCAGTAGCTAGCAGGTCTACATGTCATATTATCATTGGTTAGTAAGGCTACTTGCCATATTATTATTGGTGAGCTGTACACAGTTACATCGACTTGTCCCCTCCCAATCATGGTCTCTGTAATCGCTGATGTTCTCGGTACTTCCCAGACCACCAAGGACACACTGGCCTTGCTTTTCCCTTGTCAGCACGACTTGCAAATCCTTGCGGCCTACCCTCAGCTTTTGCTCGCACAATGCCTACTCTGTATTCTGCAGGGGCAAAGCCTGCAGAGGCAGAGCCTCAGCACCCCGTGGCCCTGCTCTTCGAGCCATATTTCAACAAACATGATTCAGCAGAACACTTACTTAAACATACCTTTTTAAGCCTGTGAGCATCTAAACATTTTTTGGCAGTGGAATGTGGGTTACATTTGGACTTGATGCATTTGTGAGGATTATCAAAGATGCATAGAAATGTAATCAACTGAAAAACATTTCTATTCTCTTGTGTATCTGATCATATCCCAATACAAGGCTAAAATAAATCCACCTGGAGCTGTAGAGGAAGATACATTTGAGATGTAGTAACTGCCAACTGTGTACTCAGAGACATCTTTCACAGCCAGAATTAAGATGGTAACGGAATAATAAATAAAACAGACACAGACTGTAAAGTTCCTACCTCACTAAGTAAGCCTGAGTTGCTTCCTAAGTCCAGTTGTAACTGGACCTTCATTTTAAAACATTCAGAAGAACACTGACATCTCTATGCCAATAAAAAGACTGTGAAAAGCTAAATGACTGCAATGCCTAAGTCAACTCCAGCCAACAGCGAAGACTGTTCACTGTCCTGATGTGGCCTCAGCTTATCTGAGCCACAGGCCTGGATGCCACCTCATCCACGTACCTGCCCACATAGGAAAGAGGACATCAGCAGACCCATGAGGATGCAAAAGCCTCTTCACGTTTTGTGATTATAAAGAGACTCACAACCCTGATTTACAGCTTGCTTAATAACTCTGTGGTCAAACTTCAGTTACTGGCAGTTAAGAAAAGAAACATGTAATGATATCAAGGAAAGTAAGCTGGAAACATTGTTTATAAATATAACAAGATAGCTTCCTGTCCCATTGTTAAACTCAGCATGTGATCTGTAATTTAAGAACTGTTTTATGTAGGTATGGCCATCCGATTAAATGCCTACCCAGAATACACACCCAATAGTTCCCATGTGGTAAAGTTGCTACATGACTTGTAAACTCAAAGGGATGATATTGTATGTGAAAGTCTTACCCCTACACCCCACTCTCTCTGGCCATACTTTGTTCATCACTACCAGGCTTTCCAAGACCCTATAGGGGGAGAGAGCTTGAGGGAATTTATCAGACCAGATGGGTCTTTTAACCTGAGCGGGCTCATGCAAGCCTTGTTCAGATTTCAGGTTCAGTCTCTGCAGCCAACAACAACAACAACAACAACAACAACAACATTCAAGTTACGCACCTTGTAAAACTTACTAGAGAGCACTTCATCATCACAATCTTGAAAGTGAAATAGGCTAAAATATTTTATAAATTCTCTTGACAGACCCACCTCACACAATGTAACCTTTAAAAACAAAGAGGGTCAGAAGCTTTGCTATACATTAGTATGAATAAGGAAGAAATGTTCAATACTTATTAACATAACTTAACTTTTTATATTTTCCCTTATGTCACATTTAACTGCTCATTTAAAAGCAAATATAACCACTCCCATATTCCAGCATGAGAATTTGTGATGAGTTTCATAAGTTTCGAAGCAATGTAAAAATGTAATAAAATAGACTGATTACTACTGTCATGCATATAAGTATCCTCTAACTCAAGGCATCTGCCATGTTACTCCAGATCTTTACTACTAAATCCTTAAGTCCTGTTATACAGTGAGCACTGTGTGCTCTGAATTAACAATTACTCATGAGTATCACAAATATGTATTTTTACAGGATTTGTGTATTTTCCAGGCTGATAGAGTTCCCTTGTTTTTCTAGGAAATATCTACACGTCCTGCCTCTTTACTGAAAACACCAGTCTCGTAGGGTTCTGTGTGAAGGCTTCTGACAAGAGCAGACTTGAGCTCTGTTGAGCTTTCATTATCAATAATGCATAAGGAGGAAGAACCCTATCTGGCTTGACATTTGGGTTGGTTTTTGCTGTGGCCTCTCTACATCTTCTCTGAAAGAGGGCAGAAGTAGCATCAACAGAAAATGCAGAAAATATTTGCAGGACCAGCTGCACAATGAGATAGTGGGGACAGAAACATCAGGCAGAGGTGAGCCCAGTAACCACTGAATATGATTGGGGCAGTTGTCTTGTTCTGGTTTAGGTTCTGAATAAACAAAGCATATGTTAAAACAGCCATCACCTAGAAGAATACAGTACCATGCAAGCACTCCGAAATTCCAGAGTGACCATAATCTCCTGAGTTTGCTCAGGAAAGTGGTATGGCAACTATAAGAAAACTCTTCAGCCCTGAGAATACTACTGTCATAGCTCATCTGGGAGACTGTGCAACCTCATGCTTTGGTCAGAGAGGCTGGGCTTTCTTTGTCTGAGCACAAGGTGGAAGTGCTGGGTTTCAGTCTTCCAAAGGGTGACAATCCCAAAACATTTCAAGCTCTGTATCACAGTGACAGAATTGTAAATTCATCTCCATAGTTCAGAAGGGTTTCCTCCAGCTGTATCGGTTGGTTTAAAAAGCAGACACGTTTTTGTGCATGGAAAAAAAGTAGACATCAAACTAAAT
This sequence comes from Acanthornis magna, assembly GCA_036785705.1. NCBI lineage: Eukaryota > Metazoa > Chordata > Aves > Passeriformes > Acanthizidae > Acanthornis > Acanthornis magna. The sequence continues at coordinate 3,264,607 of JAWUZG010000071.1, read as the reverse complement.
ATAGGTTGGAAACAGTTGTTCCCAGTTAAAATTTAAAAACACATTAGTGAAGTTCTTATAACTGTTAATATCAGGGCTGTTACCAGTGAGGGCAGCAGACCATAAAAATCACTGTCAGTTCAGATGCCAGATATAATGGGAAGAAAGTTTCATAAGTTCAAACACAGAAGACAAAAAAGTGAATATCACCTTTTATTCTGTATGCCACTGTGCCATCCTCACAAATTACTTCAAGAAACTAGCCACAGACTAATGTGTTATCCCTTGGTAGTGTAACACTGAGCATACCAGATGGCATTTCCAAGGAATGGCAAACACAGATCTCAGATTTAGTAGGATTTTTCTGGTTTTATTTCTTGGATCAAAGCACAAACTGGTATATGCTGCCTGAGCACCAGACTATTAGGGAGTGACAGTTGTAAAACCTACCTCTGCCACAAAATAACAGTGGATGTAGTAGCAATTTACAGTGACAAAAGCTAAATAATTCCCAAAAGTCTTATTTCATCTTTAAGGCCACAAGAGAAGAAATGGTGTCTGCAGCATTTTAAATATCATTGTTTCTTCACAGTGTCACATAAACGTTAAACATATATAAAAACAACATACAAAGCAATATACAACACCACTGTCTGGCTTGGAAATTACCTTGATCCACTCTAAACTGAGAAGTTTATCAAGCCCAAATTACTCATGCTTTTAAAGTATATTAGAAAATCCTTTCCTTGCCCAAGTCCCCTTTAAAAGTTTCTTGTCCAAAAGGATCTCCTGATTTCTTCCACCCTATTAGCACCTACTTCTCTCTCCCCAAATCAGAATTCCTATCTCCCTGCCAGCCCCAAGGCTTTTTGCCATCAGCATCTCCCACCTCACAGGTCTCCTGTTGCAGGAGACCCTGACACCTACCTTCCCGAAGACCCGGTCCCAGCAGTGCCTCAGGTGGTGCAAACCCCATGACAGAACAAAGCCAGGAGGGGTCACCTTGTGTTATCCAGTTTATGGATCCTGTGCACAGGTAGTGTAAGTTCCAAGGCCAGACTAATGTCAGCTCAACAGAGCACGGCAACTGTTCAGCTCCCTTGTACCTATGGCCAGTTGAGAACTACCCTCACAAACTCATATTGCAAAGGCACAGCAGAAACATGGTACACACTTTTCTGTACAGTGAGACGAAATTTCAGAATCCCATGACAAAGAGCAGCACCCATCTGACAGATGTATGCTTTGTTGTTGCTGTTAAGATTAGGAAATAAGAGCAACCAAGGAAGCCTTGCTCATGCACATGTACATGTGCAAATACACAAAATAGGTGGAGCCATTGCTGCTCCTCCTCTCGTGGCATAAGAAGGGAGCTCCAGCTGAAAGTTTCAAACACACACCGGCCAGTTGTGTAAACAATATTTGGTTGCTACTGGTTTCACTTTGTAACTAGCAATTGTTTACTGTGTCTATTGCAACAGCTGTTACAGACATCCCAGAGCCAGTGCACCAACACTGCAAACACACAGTTTGACAGAAAGCACCAAGGGACACAAAACAAGAGAAGTATGCAGAAAAAAAAGATGCATCAGTTGTGCACTCAGTTTTAACAGCAGCTGCCGGCCAAGAAATAAGTGAAGACTAGATCATTTCTGACTTCAGTGTTCAAGTACTTTCACCCACACTATGCCAAACCAAAGGCGGCTTAATTAAGAACATGTCCTTATAAATTTTCTGATTCTATCTTACGTGAAGGAAACCTGGACTTTACAGCTAAATGCCATAGAAGCAGAATACATAGAACATTTAGAAGTTAATTGTAGACAAATCTAAGAAGCAAAAAAATCTCATCTGCAAAACCAGAAATGCCCCCCAGCCCTCTGGCACAATAAATTCCTCAAAGCCCACAGAAAATACTCTTGTATGTCTTCAAATAGAGAGTTTTATCCTTCCCTAACTGAAATTATATTAATTTTTGCCCACTTCTCACAAATGGAAACTTCCAATGCAATTCTAGAAAGCCATTACATGTAATATTCTTTCTGCAGTGTCTGATGTCTGGATATCAAGTCTTCTATTGCTGCCATCAGCAAGGTAAACATCCAAAAAGGCTCTCTGGATTCGGATACTAAATGTATCCTGTCAGGTAGAAATGGAACACTGTTTTTTGCTTTCCATATTCCTTCTGAAGATGCTGATGCTTAATTCCCTATTTATTCAAGTGAAATAAACAATTGAGATTACCATTTAGTACACACAAAGTTACTAAAATTACTGTTAAAGCTTCCAGATGACAAAAAATAAAAATGCAGAACAGCAAATAGGAAGAAAATGAAAAATTGGAGGGGCATCTTTTTGATGTTAATTCACACAAGCTACCTGGTATCTCAGTGTTTGTAGGCATGATGCAGTCACTTCCTAGGAAGTAGAGATTCCAAAAAGAGGAAGTGGATGCACAACTGCAAGTGGATATTCAAAGCCACAATCTTGCCAAAAGGAGAAAGTGCATCCCTGTACCTAGACCTAGGAAAGTGTCTGGTGAGAATCATACGGATAGTGTCTGAATAGACCAGACCCACTGCTACAGGAATACCTGCAGTGCCAGTGCCCAAGGTCCAAATCCCTGCACAGCAAGAGGGGTTATAAAGAAGAAACCTGAAAGCAATTAGATCGTGAGAAAACAGATCTCAAATAAATGACCTCAGAGAGCTGCCTTATGTGTAGACATAATAAAGGGGTGATTTGCAATCTGGACACTAAAGCACAGAAGCCAGATCCATTGGCTGTCAGCTGATGATAGATGGAGTCAGACTACGTGCAAAGCTCACATTTCTAACAGTGAAGTAGTGCACAGGAACGGGGTATTCTCCACTGGCTTTATATCAAGACTTTTTATGTCCCTAAAATACTTTCCTGAGCTCAGATTCAGAAAGTGCCATGCCTTGCCGTGCATGAGAAGGCTGTTACTCATTTCAGGAAGATGGGGACTAGTTTGAGAACCTGCTTGGGATTCCATCTGGATCAGGTAGCAGAAGCTCATCACTGCAGCTCCTCCTCCTGTTTACTGCCATGTATCAATAGACAGCAGTGGTCCTTCTGGCATTTTTATTAGTTAAGAAGAGGTACTTGCCTTGACAATCATAGCAGAGGAAAATGCTGGAATTGTACATAACTGCATGCAACATTAAATTTTAGTTTCTTGTATCCACCTTTGCCAGCCTGGCAGAAAATATGGGAGAGTTTCTGGGAACCCTTAGGTTTCAAGTACTCTTGGTATCTTTCTGCAGAGTCTTCACGGTGTCTGTGTATAGGAGCCTGTCCCAACTCCTGCAAGGTCAGCAAGAGCAGGGTTGCAGCTGACATTTATGATGTGTGCTCTATTGCCCCTCTTTGGGTACCATAGAGAACATCCTAGGATGTATGACTCTAATTAACTGACTCAGCTCAGACTGATAACTCTTCAGTCAGAAAGACTGTACTTGCCAGTAAATCTGACTCAATTAGGAGTTGTTTCAAGGTAAGATCAAATACAAACAAAAAGTATTGGTTTGGGGACTTTTCCCCACAGCAACTGAAAACTAAGAACCTGTTATAAAAGTTTGTAGAATGATACGTGTGGAAAAGTCGAGGAAAGCCAAATCAAAACAACCTTTTTTATTTAAACAGGCTTCTCACAGATTTTCCTGGCACCTAGTATTTCACATATCTGCATGCCCACACACCTGTTTGTGTGTGTTAAGGAATAAAAGAACCTCTTCTCAAGGCATTGAGTCCTTCTAGGGACTTAATCTTTATCTCCAAACTTATTTCTTTCTTATCCAAGAGACAGGTCTAGTCATTCCTCTTAATTAAAATAAGCACTACTTTGCTCCTGTGAAGTTACAAAAGCCCCTCTTGTCTCTTAAACAGACGATCATCTGCTGTGCTTTCTTGACTGCCTATTTTCCTCGCATGGGAAGGAGCAGACACTTCCTCACGAATACCTTTGGCGCATGTATTTTGGTATGAAACATTTCACATGTGATAAAAATGTATGTGAAGTGTGAAACAAGCATGGGATGCAAATATCAGAACGAGATAAAGACACACCCCTGGTTACTGACTCTCAATGAGGAGCAAGCAGGTCACTACAGTCAGTTTACTGCCTAGGGCACAGCAGTGCTGGGGGCTTAAAGTGTGTTCAAAGGCTCAGATACCATAGTAAGCACTTCTGGGTGTATGTTGTTAATGATGAAGCCTCCACAGAGAAAGGACATGAAGGACTTTATGCATGTACTTCTGCCAGATCTTCACTGCCACCCCTGCAGCTTTTACAACCTGGATACATCCATGGCAGTCCAGGGTTGGGAACACAGAGGTCATGTTACCCTTCTGCCACTCATAGGAGTCCCATCTCACAGAACACTTCCCTACTTGACACCTCTCTACTCAGCAATTATGAAGGTGAAAAAGACAAGGACAAGCATGGTTCAAAGTTTCAAAGTATTTCCAAGCAGTTGGAGTTCTCCAAAACACTGTGCAACATATTAATTTAAGGATCAGGCAGATTAATTTGAGGCTTTTCATGAAAGGATGTGTTGGAAGAAATAAAATCTCAGTCCCATCTAGAATAGTCATGTTAAGTTTCACTGTTTAATACTTAAACCAGAGGTTTCCACAGCTGTCTTTTTTAAATGGCTTTATTTTATCTTATTTGACTCTCCTGAACTACAAGCACAGCTTCACTTCATGGCATTGGGGACAAATTCACTACTTATCTCCAATTTCTTATTACTTTTCTTTTTAAAAGGACATGTAATAGAACAAAGGAGAATGGATTTAAACTGAGCGTGGGTTTAGATTAGATATTAGGAAGAAAATCTTTACTGTGAAGGTGGTGGGACACTGGAACACATTGCCCAGAGAAGCTGTGGATGCCCTATTCCTGGAAGTAAGGACAGGCTGGGCAGGACTCTGAGCAACCTGGTCTAGTGGAAGATGTCCCCACTTATGGCAGGGGGATTGGAACAAGATGATCTTTAAGGTCTCTTCCAACCCAAACCATTCTATGATTCTATGATTCTCTTTGTAAGGTTATGACACAGTAAACCAAAAATAAGAATCATCTTAAACTGTTGTGTTTCTGGGTTTTCCCCCTTCTCTTCCTTTTGTCACCTGCTTTTAACTCAGAAGGCAGGCCTGTCCATGCCAGAAACTCCACACATTGTTCCGTGTTATAAATATTTGTTTAGCTTCTTATCAGTGAAGTATTGTTGAGACCAAAGAAAATTACTTACCTAAAACAAAAGGAGGAAACAGTGCAGTCTGTAAGGCAGGAGAAGACAGTGTTAAGTGAAGAAATACAAATACAGACATGTCCCTAAAATAACACAATAGAATCCAGCGTAAGTGTAATACAAATACAATGGAAAAAACATTTACCAGTATTAGCAATGATACATTCAGTAAGTGCACACGGTAATCCTAACCACTTCCAAAATGGATGGAAAATTCTGTTGAAGTAAATTTGCAGCAAAATCTAGGATTTTGTCCCACATTTTAGTTTTGGAAAGAGCAGTAGAGTCTTATCTGCTCAAAATAGGCACCAACATAAAAAACCCTTCTGTTTTGGCAACAGTAAGTGTTCAGTAGAACTATTCATGTTTCCTACTCCTTTGGTCCTGAAATTCAGGAAACATGCCATGTAACTTGAACTGGGCACTTGTATCTCTTAATTTTGTTTGAATATTCCTTTAACAGTGTTACTATTGCCTGTAGTAAAATCTCCTGAAATATCTAGAACTGCTGCCTACTACACACTAGTCTGTCCCAGTAGCTTGAAGCATAGCTCAATTATTAACATAAGAATACTTTATAATACAGAGCTGGTAGGGCATTTTCTTTGGGTTTTGGTTTTGATGGGAAAAAAAGTTTTCATAAAGAAAGAAAAACAGAAACAAACAATAAACTAACAAAAAATGGAAACAAACAGAAAGACCTAAAAATATATATGTAAGTTATATAGCAAGAAAGATATCTAGATATCTTTCTAAACCTCCCATTTTTCCTTTAGAGGAAAATCTATTTCTCCTCAGAAAGCTCTCAGTGGATCTGTTGCTCAGCTAAGAAGCATGGACCATAAAAGGAGAAAGGATGAGAATGAGGTCCCTATTACAGCATATTTGAAAAGAGCAGCAGGTCAGGAGACTGAATGGTATCTTAATATTGAAACAAAAATAAAACAGACATCCTTGAATTAAAATTCTTCAGAACTTTCTATGCCAGAAATCTTCCCCCTTGGCCAGGACACAATAGAAGTCTAAAAGTATAGGAATTTCCCACATGAAATTCAGATGAAATTCAGTTCTGTGTCCAGCTGCACTTTTGAAATAGAAGTTAATAAATAAGAAACACAACTCAGTCTGACTTCTGTTTGTGCACATACACATCCAAACGCATCTGTGACTTAGTGAGAACAGAGGAATGCTCCAAGCATGCATTCCTCTACTGCTTGCACAAATGGTGTGTTGCAAGGTCAGGGGAGCAGAGATTGCATGGTCAGAGACAGGGCCTCTAGCCAAGAAAATGCAGCCCATGATCAGACAAGCTTTGATTCCTGATAACACCTGCAGATTTCTGGGTCACATTTTACCTACATTTCCAATACCATACACACCACAACTCTCTTATGGTATTCAATCCTTGGCCTCGTGCTTGCTTTTCAGAAAGAAAACCACCTTACATCAGAGTCCTTTGGTGACGAACAACATAGGAATGCTACTTTTTGCCTGTTATCAGGCTCTGCTCTGCTCTATTTGCTCAAGTACTCAAACTTTTCATCTGATCTTTCATCAGCACCTGACTATTTTTCTCATGTTAGAGGCTGCTGTTCAACACAGACTGGAAAAGTCAGCCTCTTAGATTGCCAACTCCAAACCTCTGCTGCTTCAAGGAAACATCTCAATTCCCTTCATAAATGCATGGTGACTGGCTGTCCTCACAGCTGCATCCTGAATACACTACATTATTCCATCGACGGCAAACACAGTCAGACCATAATCTCAGGTTACATTAAAGGACATCAGTGAATTGCATTGAAATGAGACTGATAGGGATATATGTACCTGGGCATACTGTCTTTCTCCTGATGCAAAAGGAGAAGACACAACACAGTCACAAGGTCTCCTCTTGTTAGTGGCTTCTTGCAAGAACCACAGCACTTTTCTTTAGGAGCTGGAGGTAGTAAGGGATATACTGAATCAGTCCCTCCAGCTTGGTCATTATCCAAGTTTGCAGAATTTGAAAGAGTGGAACGCCAGGGGTATTATGGGTTAGGTCATTCAACTCTATGTTCAACTCTACTACACGATAGTGTTGGTAAATATTTTTGCAATGCTTGTTTTGAGCAAAACATCCATTCTGCCAAGCTATCTCCTGTTGTGTTGTATGTCCTGCTGTCCCTTGACAGCTCCTCCCAGGAGGTAGGTTACTGGGGCAACAGCCAGAGTATGCCTGCTGTAATCTGTGCAGCAGGAAAAGGTGGTGCCAGGCAAAAATAGGCACCCGGAAAGCTGGGTTAGCCTGCATGGGCTTGTTCCAAACTTGGAAAGTTGGCCCTGTTAGACATGGTTGGGTGATACAGCTGGTTGATGTGATTCTGAGTGCAGACACAGTTGAGTCATGTTCAATACTGTCAAGCAGCTGCAGAAAAGCCATGGTCTTTGCACAGCACTCCCACTCCAGCACACACTTCACAGCCCCATTCAGAAGAAACATAGGACAATGACCAAAAAAGTCTTCAGTTTGACTTTTCCCCGTGCATATTGTATTTTAGTCAGTGACATGAACAAATCCTTTCAGGTGGAAGTTTAAATACTGCTGTTTAGGACAAACCAAGAAAATGAAGTAAGTACTAACAGATTTTCTGAATGAACAGCCCTATTCTCTTTCATAATAAAAGATAGAAGTGAAAGTGAAAATAAGTCAGCAATATATGTTTTAGGGAAAAAAATATCTCTACCCTAGCAAACCCATTGACATCTGGTTTCCCATCTTCTGGTTCTATTAAAAATGAAGGGTTCTATTATAAAAGCTGCACTGGTTTGACCTGCAGACATATCTGCTCAATAAATTGCTGTGGTGGCAGAAAAGTGACTGCTTCTCATTCATCGCCACCTGCAATGCAGTCCCTCTGCCACTTCTCCCACATCAGCTGCCAGGTTGCTTGTAGTGGTATGCGCTAACTTGTTTCAGGTAGCCAAGACCAACTACTCAAGGTCAGTCCATACCATGGCCAGAAAAGGAACATACTTTTTCGCATTTTTAATGATTTTTTTTCACTGATCATCCTTCTTGCAATGTGACATGAGCAAGTTTGGAATAATGCCTGGTTTTAACACTAAGTATCAGTAACACAGAAACACTCACTATGTTTTCCCACCAGAGAAAAACGTAGGACACTAAGTGCTGCCTACACATCTTCAACAATGGGGGAGAAAAGAACAGTACAGAGGTGCTTTAAGAATGAACTTCACTCTGTGTCTTTCAGTGCTGTTACAGAAGTTTTGTCACTCTGCCATAAAACATCTCTCAAATCACAATATGCTAATAAATACTAGAACATGCACAACAAGGCCAGTTTGTTGGGTAAGATTCTTTAATAGCCGAAATGAATACCTATTCAACTGTCAGTCACACCAATAAAAGGCACTGTGCACAGGTAATGACAATAAATGCTCTCTTGTCTTTCACAGAGTTATTTGATCTCTACTTGGAGATTGTTCTTTACCATAATGAAAGAACGCACAAAGCACTACTGCTATTTGTATTTTGAAGCAGCATTTATGTAAGCACACCCATTTAAATTTTTAATTGTAAGCAAATAAAGGTGTAGAACTACTGTCTTTGCCAACCAGGAAGCCTAAACATAATTTATTAAAATGCATTGTATTGTGGAACAGAAATTTGGCTTCATTTTATGTCTTGAGAACATACCAAAATTTAAGGAATGATTCCGTGCCCACCTTGACCTCTACAAAATAACTGACTACTTTTGGCAGCACAGTCATCACTTGCCTTTATAAGCCTACATCCATATGTACATAACCTGTAAAAATTTGTACTATGCATGTGCTTATCAAGTCACCCTTCTCACCAAAAGGACTGATAAAGAGAAAAAAATTAATATACATTGTTTCTGTTGGTGTGCTAAGAGAAATCCACAATGTCAGCATGTTGAAAGACATCTTTAAACCCTGCAAACAGATATTTTGAAGAATTATTTCCTGCCAGAACTTTGTAGAAGAAAAGTCAGTTGGCAGTGTTTGACGACATATTGCAGGCATTCCTGATGAATTTAACTTTCTTTAGCAGCCCTGTTATCAGTCTCAACAAGACTAATTAAGACTCAGCAGTAATTACTGGGAGGCATCTGTAGGGCTATAGCAGGCATTGGATCAGAACTAAAGAGACTCCTTCTCACAACAGAAACCAGATATAATTCACTGTCTTTTGGCACTTTGGTAGGTCTGAACGTATGAGATGGTAAATAAACAGTATCTTTTTATTTACAAAGTATGTAGGAATAATGTTTCTAGAATTTGTTAGGAATACTTGTTCACACCATTTTCTATAGCCTTCCTGAACTCCCCTTACATACCTTAATCACACATAACAAGTGAAGAGCTATTGAGACGCAAACTTCTTACTTGGTCCTTCAAAACACACCCACTTCCCAGAATAGTTCACTTCAAGCAAGGTTACCACAGGTCACCAAGCACTTCCCCGAAAACCAAAACAGCATCACCTCCCTAAAAATGCTGTGAAGTCATACTGCACCCACCTGCTCCATAACACTACTATTCTCATTAGAACCACAGCAACAGGAAAGGAAGAATGGAAAGGCACATACAGCAACTTGCTAGTCAGACACAAGCAAAAGTTATCAAGGCTCCAAGCCTGCCAAAGAAAGATTGCACATGCCATGGACCACATTAAAATGGATTTGAAAAGTCATCTAGGCTACAAGAACCCAAATATGTGCCAGATTCTGCTCATCACTACAACTGCAAGATAAGAGAACACGACATTTTCCCAGCAGTCATCAATATACTCATCAGTGCAAACCACTGACACTATCAAAAAGCATTTACAATTGCAAAATCCAAGAATGTGTGTAATCCTTCTATTGAGCTCTCACAAAGACTTTCCTGTGAACTGTTTAGAGGCAAAAGATTCATCAGATATGCCACAGAATATAAAAACAAGCCATGCAGTTCTTTCCATGTGAGAAACAAGTTTGTACATGGAGAAAAAAACAATAGCAATACTATTATTATTGCCACCCAGGCTTCACAGATAGCACTCTGTCATTGGAACTCACTGCTTTACAAGACACGCCAATATGCTAAGAACACAAGGACAGGAAGATAGCAAAGGAAGCCTTGACCTTGGGAGGTAGGATAATATTTCAACTCTTTCAAATAACAAACTATTTGGCTGAAAAATTCAAAACTTACCTGCTGTAGCTTTCAAGAAAAATCTTTGAAGACATTATTATTCGTAATAGTTGAATCTAAAGTAACTAACAAAAAAGAGAGAAAAATGGGGAGGGAGGAAACCGAATGTAGCTAACAGATGAAAAACACAGCCAGTGTCTCAAAACCTGACTGTTGGTTAAACAGTCAGTGTTACTTTACTCATCCTTTGGTTTCTGCACAACTACATTTATCAGTCCGTTAAATCACTGAAGCTATGAGTAGGGCGAAATACATGGAATGCTGCTCTTCTCCCGAAGCAAGACTTCAGTAAGGTTCTTGGCCTTGTAACTCCATAGTCACTCATGGCCAGTAACTTTCAAAGAAATGAATACTCAAGTGAAAAAAGATAGAATAATTACTAAGTAAAACTTTAAAGACTAACCCTGAGTTTCTGTTTTGTAAGTCTTGGCACAAAATATCTGAGGCCAGAGGCTACAAAACCTCTTTACGCTCATCCCCCTGCACACCCTTCTTCTTGGGTAGTTGAAATGGGTTTTTCTTTTTTCTTGGCTTACATGAAACTCACAAAACCCATTCTAGGGATCCTGCAGATCCCTATAACACAGCACATTGCACTGAGATTTATTTTTTCTACAAACTCTTTGTGTAATTCTCACAAGTCTTGGAAACCCTTGAAGGGAGGAGGTTTATGTTACACTTCTACCTGTCCAAGTGCCTGTCTTTTTTCCTCTGTCTTTTACCCGCTGGGTCCCACATCAGCTCTGGCAGCTGTGGAGCAGTAGGGGTGGGTGGCTTCACTCACAGATCTAGAGGGACAGAGAATGGACAGACTATAGGCTTTTCAGTGTGAAACTGCACTCTTTTGTTTTAGGAAAACTGCAGAAAGGCAGCTTCTTCAGAAATAAGACAAATACAATATCCTGATGTTCTCAACTCGGTGAAACAACAGCCAGGACAGGGCTGTGATGTTTAGTCTCAGCCTTTTAGCTACACCCTTACTCAGCTCAGTATAGAAGGTAGAGCATCCTGCAATCACAATTATAGACACAACCTTGAAGGTTTAAGCCCAACATGTGAAAGTTGATCAGGTTGTTACAGCTAAGCTTACCATTCTGAAGACACTGCTCCAGCTGTGACTGCCTCTCATCTGCCATTGGTTTGGTCATTGTCAGGTAAAACTCTGGAGGGAAAGTAGGCACAGCACTCCCAAAAAGCTGCCTCAGCTGCACAACAAAGGAAAGCTCCACAACAGTGAGGACAAATCCATAGTTTCAAAGGAGCTTTCAGTGTTCTCTCTGTCAACAAGACACGATGTTCCGCAAAAGGCACAAGGCACCCACCCAGAACCTCCCTGATGGACCTCAGGGCCCACAGCGAGGGCAGAGCCTTTGTCAGGGCAGCCACCAGAAGACAGCCCAAGTGGGCAACCTCTTTTGGTGTGGGGTCCTCATTTTTACAATCTTACCACTTCTAAGCTCCTGCTCCAAGCAAGAAAAGTTAGTATTATATTAACCTTGTCAGCTAGGTCTTATACACAAACAAGGTCTGGTTCCAGATGTCTTCCCTTTCCAGTATGTCCATACAGGATTTCTTTGTTCTGTACCCACAGAACTATTTTTTTTATGAGCTGGTAACTTCTGTCCTTGACTTGTGCTCCTGCAGAGGCTTTTACTATTTTGTCTATGAGAGGTGATAAAAGTTATTAAATCATCTAATATTGACAAAGGAAAAAAAGACACAAAAAAAAAAACCAACCAAAAAAACCAAAGCAAAGCAAAGCAAAGCAAAGCAAAGCAAACCAACAAAAAACCCAAAACCACAAAAAACCCCAAAACCCCATACCAAAACAAACAAACAAACAAACAAACAAACAAACAAACAAAAACAAAAACAAAAACAAAAACAAAAACAAAAAACCCCCAAACCAAAAAAACAAACAAAAAAAACCCCAACCCAAAAAATCTCAAATGACCACAAATTCAAATTATCTGAAAGTTTGATTCTTTGTCCAGCTGTTATAGCTGGCTAATATGGGTGTAATGACTCTGCACAAACCCTACACCATCTATAAACAGATCTGGAAGTATTAGAAAACCACAATTACACTACCTTACAATTGACATAAGATGGTTCCAATAGATTTGGGCAGTATTTGGTTGCTTGAAAGTCTAAAAATTCTCTAATATAGTCAAACACTCTCAAGAGAAGAATGAGCTATGTTTACTTTCTCAAAATGCACATTGCTAAACACAACAAAATACAGCGAGTTTGCTTGGAAACATTATTTAACCTAAACCAAAATAATGTGTCATCTGATCAGTAAAATGAGACTCCTTACAGTATACTGAGACGTTATTACTAATTAAATTTATGCACCAGTATTCAACTCAGCAATTAGTGTCATTAAATCATGTGAAAGATGACATTTTCCCCTCTGGCCCTTGCTGCCTAAGTCTTTCACATGACTCCAGCAACTGAAGTATGAAGGAAAAAAATGTTTATTACTGCAAGAATTAGCAATACCTTTCCAAGTGAAGCATATTCTCACAACTCCACTCTCCCTACACTGGCAACACACCAGCATTTCCAAGGTCTTGATTTTTAGATATGACGTGTGAATTGCTCAGAGATACAGAGCATAAAAGAGTTAGATAACACTGCATGCTTTGGTTTAATGTAAAGCTAACTGCAATAGTTAGTGTAGAGTGGTTTTCATCTTCAAAGCCCTTCGCATACATGATTTTCCTCCAGGGAAAACTTATCTCTGCTCTACAGGCAGGCAAACCGAGGAGATAGAGCAAGAAAATTTGCCAGGAGTCTGACAACAAGGTGGTCCTCTCCCTTCCTTGTATGTTCAGGCCATGCCTCACCTACACAAAGTGGTGCTGTCTGTTATCATCACTTCACACAAACTGAGACTCTGGCCTACTTAAAAAAATAATTAATTCATCTCAGCACTGGCTGCTGGGTAAGTTTCTTGAAATGCAATAATGTGTCCTCAGGATCTGGGCTACAGAGGAGAGAAACTTCTTTCAACCGACTACATTTTTGCACATCCCAAAGAACTAAAGGAAAATGCCCATAAACTTTAAGTGTGTATTTGTGTATGGTGCTGAAAACCCAGATAGGATGCTCCAACCTGGTGGAAGAGGTACTTAAGTCTTCATCCAAGATTTCCACCTAAAATAGAGCAGCTTCCCTAAATATGACAATTTCAAGCTCAAAGAGCTGTTATCTTCAAAAAGAGGAGTAAAGACACAGGCCATATTTGGTGCTGTTTCTTTTTCATCTTTCTGCAATAAATGTTCCCCTCCTCAGCCGGAGATAACATCAGTTTCAAAGCGTAGTTGACCAAAATTAATTATCTCCTGCTTAGTCTAGTCCCACAGGTTTGGCTTTTAGTGTCAGTCCTGCCTATGCTGTCTAGATCAGCTATTTCACTGAGGGCCGTGCTGGAGGTGTGCAGATCTCGATGGCAGAAAAACAGACAAAAAGTGCTAAACTGAAAAAAATAGAGCAGCATTAAAACTATACAGCTATTACGTATGGATTATATACAGAAGGAACAGGCCTATGGGCATCTCCGTCTCAGACATTTTATTAAATATTGAAAAAAGGAGGAGACACCATTCTAAGATAAAAATGCCTTAACATGCTTCATGTCAAAATAAAAATTTATCTATGCAGAAACCGTCAAATAATCAAAGGTATGAAGCCATTCTGGTAGATGACTGACTAAATGAAACTTTAAAAGACATTTCCGATATTTAATTACTTTTTACCAATCACTTTACCATGACTAACAGATTTTTTTAGAACTATTTCCACAATAGTAACTTATAGGAATCACAGATGCTAAGTGACTCACTCAAGGCTGGCATCATGACCAGAATCCACCAATGTTGCATTTCACTCTTAACACTATAGAAGACAGTACCTATTTACTCCCTGCCTTGAAGTAATCCTGTGAATACTCCAACAATTGCAAGAAATAATCTGTTCCTTTCAGTCCTACAACAGAAGTATCTTAATGATTATATTTCTTTAGTAGGTTAATGATTATGGTGTTTCTTTAGAGGGGGACCTGTTAAGCAGCTGCCAAACTGAAAAGCCAAATGCAAACATCACAACATCACAAAGGCAGAAACCAGGAAGGGCCTGGATCTTCAGCAACTGTTTGATTTCAAGGAAATCCAGTGATATTTTTAAAGCACAAACCATTGTCCAGACGGTCTCTATGCCCACTCTAGAAGCTTCTGTAGCTTAGTCTTGCAAGAGAGCCTTACCGCTCCATGAGCACAATAAAGCCCCAGAGCTCTGTTAGGGGTGCTCTGGTCATGTGCAATCCCCAGAGAACTCTCAGGAGAGAGCATGACTTCAGCACAAAGCACTACCTGGTTGTCCTTGGGTTAATCTAGGGCCAAGGCTCAGATCCTTCAAATGCATGTCCAACTGCCATCGACATTCCAGCTGAAGGTGTTCCCAGTCATTTGCAAAGAATGGCTGCACAAATCTCAGTTCAGCAAGTGCAAACAGCCCAAGGTGCGTGGAATTCACCTCAGGCAAAGGGAGACTGGTCCTTCAGCTCTCCTTCCTACTGCTAATACTTAATACCTAAACATCAAGACAGAAGAGGAAATGAAAACTGGATTGCTAGAGCAATTGAATGCTCTAGCTCCTAAAGAAGAGGCAAAAGGAGAGAATGCAGAGCCACCTCTGGACTCTCTTAGAGCCAAAGCTCCATCTCCCAGAGGAAGGTCAAGGCTGTAAATCCTCATACCAAGACAGTCACCTTCTGTCAGTCCACAGCCAAGTGCCCATGCAAGAGGAGAAGGACTAAAGTTGCACCACTCTCCTCAGCATTTCTGCCAGCCCTGCCTAAGCAACTCATTCTAAGCAATATCTCTTTTAATGTATTGTTATTGGTTAATCACACTTCCCTCTATATGGTTTTCCTTGGGTCCTCAGCTTAAGGCTGAGAAACCCTTTAGGATGTGAGGCACCAAGGGGTAAGTTGCTCACAGTCAGTACATCTGCACCTCCCCATCAATAGTGTGTCCAAAACATCATCTGCTCCATCACTACACAGTGCCTCTGAACAGCTGCTCCCTTCAGACTGTCCTTTTCACAGAACAACTGCTCTGGGAGACAGCGAGGACATAGAGTTTGGAAGTGTCGAACAACAGAACTACTCTCAGACTATAAAGTGATGGGAAGCAGGAAGATGCACAGCAAGAGAAAAAGGGAAGATAAGGCACAGCATCACAAGCAAGAATTATGTGTCCTTTGCATCACGAGTTAGGAGAGGAGCTTGTAGAGGTAGGAGAGCTTTGAAAATTGTTACCCTGAAAGTGCTGCAATTAGTTCAGTACCTCATCCAACAGATGCCACAGACAGATCCTCCAGAGCAGTATTCAAGAAATACCCTCAAGTACAGCAATGCAGAAATCTGTCCACAAGGGAAGTTTATTTCTAATTTACATCCTTTACATCACAGAATTGTTGCATCTGTGGGACTTCATGGTCATGACACGTGATCTGGTCACATGTGGTGAAAATTACTGTATCCTGGAGTTTAAGACTTCTCATACATGTGCATTTTTCTACATTAACAGAGTATTTCAAGCAAAATAAGCAGAACAGGATATAATAATTATAGACAAGCAACCTCACAGAAGAATAGGGAAAGCAATTAAGAGACAGCAGTGTAGTTGTAAATTTCAAGACCGAGTGTGGGAGCTACCAACAGAGGAATGAAGGAGTTGAAAATAAAAATCAGCTAATAAGTTGTAAAGCCCAGCACGAGGCAAACTCTCAGTTACTGGGGATGCAGAGAAGGGAACAATTTTGCTGAGAGAACTAATGATGTTAAAACCTGTTGAGCAAGAAACAGCAGGCATCTTAAAAAAGGAAGCAAATGCATAAATTGATTTATTAGTTCAGATAGGTTATCCAAAATGTTCCATTAACCAGAGCAAAATACTACTGTGAGAGGTCCCCCAGGGAACAGAATTGCGGAGCTGCAACTCCAAGGGCACACCTCAGTAAACATTGCTTCTCATGGCAGCCCTGCTGTGACTCAACTAACTTTTAGCTGTGCTACTCTAACTTCTTGTGCAGTCACACAGAGTTGGGAGAGATGGATTGATACCTATCCAGGTTTACTGGCTGAAAAACTGCTTCAGAGTGGTCCTATCACTGCAACTGAGGGTACAGCAAGGATGTTGACAAGAGAAGAACACACCTAATCCACCACCATGAGAGGTGTTCACCAAAAAGGGCCCTAAAATAGTGTTGTTGAGATAAAATTGTACTGCTGAGAAAGGAGAACAGTGTGCACCCAGACTTATGGAAAAGCTAGGAGAGATTTTGCTTGGAGCCAAGGACTGGCAAAGGCCAGCCAGAGAGCAAAGAGAAGGCTGACAGCCACTCTGTTTTCTCAGAAAAACTGAGCATCACATGCTCCCCTCTACTTTCCTAAGAAATCCAGAGGAAGGACAGAGGGGAAAAGGATAGCAACAGTTTCTTATTGAGGCAACTCAACAAGAAACAAAGCAAAAGTAGAGATAAACAGGCAGATTCACCCTGAAATCATCCACTTCTCTTGCCTGGGGCCATACATTATTCTCTGAGAATTGCTATTTCTTGAAATACTTCAAACCTGTGTTGCAGCTGTTTTGTAACTGTCTCTGTGGAAAGGGTCACTTCTGAGGTACAGACTTAGGCAATTTGAGATCCAGCACTCGGTAAACTCCCAGTTTGTTAAAAAAAAAAAAAAAAAAAAATCCTACAGTCGACTGTGCAATTTGCCTGGACTAACCTCCATACACTTTCTAGAGCTGTCCATGGGATTAATGACCCAAATTAAGCAGCTGCACCTCTCTCCCAGAGGCCAAGGAAAAGAGGCACTTGGAGCCAGCAGTTGCTTGGCCAAGGTTTCCCATTAAGCCTGCTCACCGTACCCTTCTGCCACAGCCCTTGCCTTTTTTTTTTCCTTTGGATTTGCTTCTCAGTCGCTGGTGGATTCCACCCTGCAAACGTGTGCTCCATAAGCAGCACTGTCCCTCCGACAGGGCGGCATCAGGAGAACCAGGCGGGTATGAGGGCCAAGTGGGTGGGCCGGGCTCGGGGCGGCACCAGGAGCACCCTCACCTGCCCGGACCTGTGGCTGTGCCGCGCCCTGCGGAGCAGGAGTCCCTGTGGGCACAGCGGGGACCGAGAAGCAGCACCGCGGCCTCAGCCCGCGTCCTCAGCCTGCGGCCTCAGCCAGCGCCCTCAGCCCGTGTCCTCAGCCCGTGCCCTCAGCCCGTGCCCTCAGATCGTGCTCCCAGACCGTGCCCTCAGCCCGTGCCCTCAGCCTGTGCCCTCAGCCTGCGGCCTCAGCCCGTGTCCCCAGCCCACATCCTCAGCCCACATCCTCAGCCCGCACCCTCAGCCGGCACCCTCAGACAGCACCCTAAGCTTGTGCCTTCAGCCCGTGTGCCCAGCCCGCATCCTCAGAGTGCACCCTCAGCCCATGCCCTCAGCCCGCACCCTCAGCCCATGTCCCCAGCCCGTGTCCTCAGCCCACACCCTCAGCCTGTGCCCTCAGCCCACACCCTCAGCCTGTGCCCTCAGCCCGCACCCTCAGCTTGTGCCCTCAGCCCGTGTCCCCAGCCTGTGCCCTCAGCCCGTGTCCCCAGCCTGTGCCCTCAGCCCGTGCCAGGCCTGCGGGGTCACCTGGGCACTGAAGCACAAGTGCCAGGCAGGGAGAAAGCTGAGAACAGCTCAGGGAAAGAGCCTACAAAGTGGTAATTCATTATGAAGTGATGGTAATTCACTATTTCTCAAGGAACACGAACTAGCAACCATCTGGTGAACGGGGTACACAGCAGGCTTGTAAGAAAAAAAATCCATTTTTCACAACGTGCCTCACTGGAAGTCAAGTGTAGTTAAAATGGCACATCCATCTCTGGTTTGGGACTTTTGTTTATTGCTAATTCCCAGACAATAAGGATGATAATTCTTGTTGGTTTTCACAGCTTCCTTTCAAATGTTTCTGGTACACTTCAGGCAAAGGCACTGCAGGACTGGGCTTTCTCCTGTCAAAGGCCTTGCGGATTTACACAAGCAGCACTGCTGGAGATGTGAAACAAGTTCATTAACATGGAAATAATGCCACTGCAACGCTTGCCCTGCAACTGAGGGACTGATGCAAGCATGGTACTCTGGCCTCACCTTTCTCTTTTTTTCAGAGAAGGAAAATTGCTTTGAGAAGGCTGTGATTGACGAGATGACCTGGGGAAAAGCCCTTCCCAGTAAAACAAGTTTTATACACAGTTTTCAAGAAACAGGATTAACTGTGGGCATTGTGGATAAAATAAAGAAGAGCAAGTAAAATAAAATTGTATCACGTGTTTGATAACTTGATTTGGTTTTACTTTTCATCTGTGCAGCCAAATATAGCCAGTCTGGAGATTTCAGGAGCACCCCCACAACCACCCTCCTACAAAGCCAGCTTTGTAGCCTTGGTGTCACAGTTGCCCTGGTGTACAGGGGAGATGAGGCTCCCCACACCCTGGGGACCTCTGGAAGAGCTTTGCTTCCACTCCTGAGCAAGGCTGCTATGTGCATCCTTGTTTGCATCCCAAGCCACCTTGCAAATCCTCCACTATTGTAACCTGGGAGGTTAACCACTTGCAGAATGAGTTTATTGGAAAAATGTGAGGCATAGGCAGACAGAGGAAAGATCTGCATTCCAAGTCACAGGAATCTTGTACTGCTGTCATTCTAGGTTGCTGGTCTATTCTTATCTGCCTAAATCTGGTTCCTGAAAACTACAGGAGGGGAAACTGAGCTAGTTTTGTTGGTGTCCTGGTTGCAGGGCAGGGGCATGGCATGGCTCTGTTGCTGTTCCATACCACCGACATCACTGCTGGAGATGTGGTTTTGGGGGGAAGGAAAGGTGAGTGTGTCACCAAAACTGCAGAAAAAACAGAAACTCTCCAACAACATCTTTTCAGGGTTAGAGAATTAGGCATTATGTTATTCTGTCCAGGATGTTATTCTAGCCTGGATGTGCAGTAGAAATAATTTCATCCACACATGCCTGGGCTGTGCAGTGAAAATCATTCCATCACATAGTTCTTTACCAGACTTTTCACATATTAATACATAAAAAACCCAAAGGAATTCTCATTCACTGGTCCTAAATGACACAAATTTTAGTATTTGATCTCCTGTTGGTTAATGATCCCTTCACTTTTGATAGTAATTTGGTCCTCATTCTTTGGTTCTTGTATCAATCTTTTCCCAGACCAGATGTCTCTGACCACAGCGGGGGGTGATGCTTGTTAATATTAATTTATCTCCTGTCTATCGTCTGCCTACTCCCAATCCATAGATGTTAAGCTCATCAGGCTGAGGCCTGGCGTTGGTGAACAGAGTTTTTTGAAGAGAAACTTCAATTCTTCTCCTCCTGGGGCAAAGGCAAACAACCGCCTGACTAAACTTACATAGAAAATTTTAAAAGTTGTATAATTTCCAACAAGCGCACCCCAAAGTGCACCATTTTTGCCTCCCTCTCCCCAGTGGGAGGCTGTCGATATCAGCCCTGCAGTCCCCGTCCTCTGCCATTGCCGTCCATCCCTTCCTCTTTTCTCTAAGATGTGGCTACAGGATGTGGTGCTGAAGAAAAAGCATCAAAACACAGAATTGACGTGGTGCTGAAAGATGGTGCTGGGGAACGGAGAGGGGGCGAGCCCCAATCCAGCCGAGCCGAGGGAAGCTGAGCCAAGCCCAGCCAAGCTGAGCTGAAAGGAGCTGAGCGGAGTTGGGTGGAGAGGAGCAGAGCAATCAAAATCAGTGGTGCCAGCAGCAGCCATGTGGAATTGAGTCCAGCATCCAAGGCAGCGGCACAGAGTCAGAACCCCAGTGCTCTCTGAGCCCCAGCACAATGTGGACGATCTCGCTTTTGAGGGCTTGTTCATTGTTTTCCATTGTCTCAGGCCCAGGGCCAGTGGGGAGCTTGCAGCGTGGGAACAGCCACCATCTTGTCTATGTCGCTGGGCCACGTGGAACTAAGTTGAGGTAGTGAACACCTTTCTGTGGATAAACCACTTTCTCTTTTTATATACTCCTGTTACTAGTATTGCTGCTGTTACTGTGGACTTCTTATTCCATTGCTTGTTGCTTTCAGTATATTGTTATCCCAACCCACTGTCTGCCTTTGTGTCCCTCCCTTACTGGAAGAGGCAGGGGGGGAGCAGGTGGTTTATTTGGAGTTAAATCTTTGGTATTAAAGATTTGCCACAGGTGGGAAATCTCCCTAGCAGTGGTAAGAGACAGGATTAAGTAAGCTTCCACTTAGAGATGTGACAACCAAATATGCTTGGGGCCCTCTTTTTGAAGTGTAACCTCTGTTTTATGTCATCTGGTGACTTCAGGTTTAACCTAGAACACATGTAACCCAAGGCACCCATTACTGAAAATGTGACACAACCATTTAGCCTGCCCAGGGCATAATTTTTGGTTTTTGAATGCTCAGATATCACGTGGTATATTTTAAAATGTGCTCAGAGCTATAAAAAAATACAAATGTCTGGGCAGCTATACCAGTTGGAACACAACAGGATTAGGGATGTTTCCTTAGCAGGTGACATGGGAAATAGGAGACCATTAGGCAGATGTACTGCTCTTAGTAATTAATGTACAAAAGGGCCAATATGTTGGCCTATCTTGTAAATTCTTTTTTCTTAATGATTACATTCAATCCCAATACAAGTGAGAATTCTAAGTTGAAAATTTTTTTTTTAAATTATTCTTCCTTTATTCTTGTTGCCCAAGTTGCAGCTACAGGTGCACCTTGTAGTCAGTGTAGCTGAAAACATTTCAGATTTGTATTCACTTCAAATGCAATAACCTAAGGATCTGGAATTCTGCCAGCTGCATTTTCACTTCCATAGAGCTACTCTTTCTCATTGACCATGTCCTATCGAAGATAAAGCGAGACTAAAAGCTTTCCTTCAGTGAGGTAGTCACACCACATGGACTCACATATAACTATCAAAGTCTAATGAGATTGTGGTCCCAAGGGCTGTGGCTCTCTCTAGCATAATAGTTTGGACTAAAACTCCTAGGTCTATTGAGAATAAATACAAATTCAGGTGTGGGAGGTTTTGGATTTTTTTTTCCAGGTATCCCAAGCAGAAATAAATCTACTAAATGTAATTTCAGGAAATCTTTTTTCCAAAACTCCTAATTCAAAATGTTTAGGAGCCAGTCAAAATGGCTACCTTTGAATATCCAGTTGTCTACAGCAGTCATTTAAAGACACTATTTAATCAAGGGTAGACACCTAATTAGCACAAACTGGCAATAAGACATTGCCAGACACCAGAACATCTTAATTTCTACTACCTTGTCCCCTCCTCCCCTGGACCCAGTGAACTCTGAATTCCCTAGACTTCAGCAGAGCAGCAAAGAGAATGCACACAATCCAGATCACCTCTGCATCAAACCCTTGATTTAGCTGCTCATAAAGCCACATTCTGCTTGGGAAATATAATACTATTCATTCATTCATTGAAATTG
This sequence comes from Acanthornis magna, assembly GCA_036785705.1. NCBI lineage: Eukaryota > Metazoa > Chordata > Aves > Passeriformes > Acanthizidae > Acanthornis > Acanthornis magna. Next base: position 3,242,579 of record JAWUZG010000071.1, on the reverse strand, counting down.
CCACTCATTTCAGGAGTAGGCTTTTGGCTGCAGCTAAACTCTGAAGTGTTTGCTGTGGTTAGGATGGAAGACACAAAAGGACTGAAGGAATGAAATGCCAGAGGATCCAGCAAAATCAGCTTAGCACTGGCTGGCTGCAGGGTGCAGAGGATCAGCGTAAGCCTCTGACCCATACTAGAGGGAACATGTGGCCACAGGAAGTGCCTGCCTGTCAGGCTGCCTGTTAACCCAAGGCAACAGTTCTCTACTGCTATTGGAAAAATTGATTTTTCTGTGTGCTGCATTGTTTTACAGTAGTATTCTAAAGATGCACTGATAGAGGCACTAACAAACGCCTTGTTTGCTATCTTTGAGATTTAGAAATAAAATAGAAGACATTTATTGAATAGGTATCTGTGGTACACAGCAGGGAATTACCATGTAATCAAGATTGTGAAGAAATAAACCATATCAACCCACAGCTTTGTTTTCTTAAGCCATCATGATCACCTCAGCAGAGTTGCCTCAGCGTTTCCTTCCATCACAGAAGTTACCTAGTATGTCATGCTGCTACAGATGCCAGTGCATGACACACCTACAGAAGTCTCGTACACACTGGAAGAGGTTCTGTTCCCCTTCTTTTTCAATTTCCCCATAGGCTTATTCTTACAAAACAAAAATTAGTTTAACTCCAGCAGACTCATGGTACACACAACTTATCTAGGAACACAAGCATTAGAGAAGTGGCCTTTTACTTTCCTTCTACTGCCCTGAGACTCCTGAAAATAGATCTTTGTGTTATCCTTTAAACCTTCCATTAAACCTTTAATATCATCAGATTCTTCAGCATTCCCATTACGGTGCTATATGTTTTTAGGTCATTAAAACTCGATAGTGCTAATGTTTTTATAGTTGACATTACATAAAATCAAGGTTATACATTCAGCCTCTTAACATGTACATGTCTTGCTTGAACTGCTTCTTTTGTAGGATTTACCATCAAATTTCAAAAATTCTTAATTCTAGCCATACACCTCAGCAAGACTGCAAATTAAAGGCTATCCCAGCCTGCCTCCATCAGGACAGGACTGAGTGTAATAAATACACAAGTTTAACCTAATGCTTTTACAGGGAAGGATTTTAATTAGAATCCATTTACACCAGACCAATTTAATTTCATTATGATATGCTTAGTTCTCAAATTCTGTAACAGAAAATCTGAAAATCCTTGCAAGAGGAGAAAAACAAGGGGGCTCTTGAGCTGTTTTTTGGGGGACTTCAGAAAGTGTACTAAAGGGCTTTAAAACTGCAGCAAAACGTCAGAGAACACTGGCATTTCCCACACACAACACAGATATCAGAGACTTTCAGAACAAACCCCCTTCTTGTGAATTCCACAGAATCTGTCTTCTTTACATACAGCAACTAAAGCCCAACAGATCACAGTGGCTAAGGGTCATGCTTTCATGACTAACAGATCTTTGTGCCTCTTCCCCACCCCAGCCCAATGTGCCAGGTTTTCTTTTCTGTAAAAGCAGGACATGCCATTTTCACTGTTTCCTTTCTCTCTTTGCATTATTGATTTTGAAAAAGCAACTCAGAGAGCCAGTTATGGGCTAAACTGGGTAGAAAATACCTCTCCCATTCCACAGGTCTGCAGAAAGTACTCCCTACCTAAAGGGGAAAAAAAAAGCAAGCAAGGCAGCAACTGTAGGGTAATCCATCTGTGGATGGACAAACTTCAGTGTATCTGCTAACTCACACAGTGAAAGTTTGTTTTACAACAAAAGCCCCTTTTACTCTGTCTCTCAGTTATGCCTTTAACACTTAGCTTAATTAGGCATGTAAGTGTTAATCCAGCCAAACTCACAGCCTCAGTATGGTCCTGTAACAAATGAAACAGCTCATGTGCTAGTGCTGCCTCTTCCTGCTTTTGTGGACATTGTTCACTTCACTGCAAACTCCTAGTGACACAAACTGACCTGAAGATCCCATCAGCCCTGAGTGAAGACAGAATTATTTCTGTGCTATTGTACACCAGACCAGATTCAGATCAAGCAGCAATTTACTAAAAAAAGCCCAACACTTCCCCCTCCCTTCATTTCAACTCTTTAGAAGACAGTCTACAGGTATAGGCTAATCTTCTCTACAATCCACTAGAACATATTTTAGAGTGGGATTCTAACTTGGCATTCTGGATGACAAGCTTATGAAAAGTACACTGTACAAAAGAAACCATCACAAGTAAGTCAGTGTTTAAGGAATTTTTATTAAACCAAGAATTTTATAATCCAAATTACGTTTCTTTGCTCAGCTATCAATTCTCACTGTCAACTAAAACAGTGGTGATATTCTGAGCTTTTCCACAGTAAAGAATTACAAAATTAAAGAAAGGAATGCTTTAAATTTTTGTACTGTGCTGAAAATTCTTTTCCCCTGGGTTTATAAAACATTAATTTGTATTTTTTATTTTACTATTTTTTTTTAAATTTTAAATCAATAAGTAATCTAGGACTAGCATTTGTTTTGCTAGCCCCGGCGTTGCTCTGTACGTAAGCTTCAAAGTTTCCTTTCCTTTTTTTATTTATTTTATATTTTGCAATGTTTTTCTCAATATTTAATAGTTTTTCCATGTTTAGATTTTTTTTTTCTTCGGTGAAGCGAAGTTCTAGATTGTAGTCCCGGATAGTTCTGCAAAGAAAAAAAATGCTGTTATGTTTTAAAATGAAAGCAGCACCTTACAATTTTCTGACATGCTTTCTGCTGCTGTACACCATGCAGCACTCTGGGCTTTCACTCTGTCAATGACACCGAAGATCTTTAGAGGCAGAATATCAGAAGTCCCCCCGCTTTTTAGGGACACGAAAGTATTCAAAAGTCTGTGATCCTTTCAAGATAAAGCTGACTCTAGAACTGGACAGTACCTCAGGCAGCACTGCTTTAAGCACAATGTTACTGTAATTAACTTGACTGCAGGTCACCTCTGCTCTTGAGGCCAGCAGACTGAGGCTCATCAAATAACTACCCTAGTAGTATTTTCAATTTCCAATTACTAAAACATCATGGAGCGGGATGGAGTAACAGTTTCAAAGTCTGGACATCTGAGTTTAGGAGAGAAAACCTATTCAGCATGGATCTGAATTGTGAAAGTGTCACTAGCAAAAAAAAAAAAAAACAAACAAAAAAACAAAAACAAAAAAACAAAAACAAAAGCAAACAAAAAAAAAAACCAAAAAACAAAAAAACACAACAAAATGTGTAAGAACCATGACTCAAATTCTGCCTCCAAAAGGAAAATTGTGGAAATTAAAGTATCAAGAAAAAAGTCTACATGAACAAATGTTAAAGCAGGCATCTTCAAATGACAGCTACAAATGTGGAATGCAAGTTCACAGGCAAAATCTAACTAGACTGAAGAGCTAAAATTCCTTTTTATCCTCAACTTCATGTTTCTCCCCTGTTAAAACTGGAAAGGTACCACCATTTGGCTCTGTCATGCACAATTAAGATACCAACCCCACAGAAGGCAATGAAGAAAAATCACTATTTTAAATTGATATTAAATTCACCCAAATGTGAAGACAATATAATGCTTAGTTTTAGAGTACCATTTTAAGCTTATTTCAATTCCACAAGTTGCTCCCAAACAACACTGTGAACAGTAGCATTTGACAGAACTGCCCCTTTTTTTACATGTGCCTAGAACTAATTCCAGCTAATTGTGCTGTTAAAAACAATGACATGTCAGTAGCTTTTGCTAAGTGAGCACAGAAGTTTGTTTACCATAGCTGCTACTTCCTGTGGCTGCAAATGACATAGAGCCTGCTGCTTACAAGGGCATGGACCAAAGACTTGCCCCAGTCAATCTATGGAACTACAGTGGTCAGAAGACTTACTTACTAAACACTTGGAACCCCAGTGGGATTATTAACTGCCTTTTGAGCAGCCTCTTTAGCTTGGTGGGCTTGTAGTACGGCTACAGCTTCATCAACCTGTTAAGCAAAAAAGAAAAATTAATGAAGGGAAGCTTAGCAATTTCTATGTATTTAATAATACAGTGTAAATTACACATATAAACAATGCCTGCATTGTTAAAAAGAAAAAAGAAAACATCACAATTCCAGTTCATACAATATAAGTCACTGCCACCCTTTGAAAGATGATACTCTTGCCCTGAGCCACTGTTGCATTGCTGTTACTCCACTGTGCCAGCATGAACACCTGTTAGATCAGCGTAGACTTAGCCACCAAACCAAACCAGTGCAAGACAAAAGTCCACCTACCTTCGAACGAAGAGACTCAGGAGACTCGAGCATGTGGAGGAGTTCAGAGTTGTCAATCTCCAACAACATACCAGTGATCTTACCCGCCAGAGTAGGGTGCATGCTTTGAATAAGAGGGAATAGACGTTCACCTAGAGAGAAAAAAGTTAATCAGGGACAAATCCAGCCTAAAGTTAAGGCATAAGGGAAACAAACACCTTGTTCTACTGCTAAAACCATTTACTCCACATTTTAAGATTGATGAAAGTATACTTTGACTGTCCTCCTGCTACAATGCATAGAGAACGGTATCATGTACATACCTAACATCTGCTTTTGTTCTTGTGGAGGGGCAGAAGCCAACATGGAAGCAGTCAAGGGTTCTTGACCTTGCACATGGACAGCAGGCTGCAAATTAATTTAACACCATTTGAAAATTAAATTCTGGTTCATAATTAGGTGCAGCTTCAAACAGTCAATATTTCACAACTTGGCATAAACAACACCTACAGTATCAGAAACCTCAAAGAAATTACAACTATCTCTACTTAATCAAATACTACTGGTTAGAGCTGAATGATGATGCTGGAGATTATTAGAAGGTGCCCCACTGAGGACCAAACACAAGAATTTAGGCTAAGGTATGAGGGAACTGAAAAGTATGAAGCAACACAGGATCACATCCTGTCCCAGGTGAACTTGAAATATACTTAACTCCCAAGTGCCTTTACTCTACTGCCATGATGCAGAGCCTGAATCCTGGAATGACAACTCTTAAATGCCCTCCCATTACTCTCACCACCTTCCTCTGCAAAGAACATCAGTCAAAGCACAGAGAAGTTCCCAAGATCCCATACCTGCTGCATAGCAACCTGGGGCTGCGTGTTGAGATGCTGCTGAGGATTGCGAACACCCGCAGCGTATTTGTATTGTGGTACTGTGCGCACAGCAGGAGTAGCCGCAGTAGCTGCTGCTGCAGGACGTGGACCCATTGTTTGTGTTGATGTATTAGCTGAAAAAATAGTAACATAATTCCATATGTGAATAATAATAATTATAATTTCTTTTTTTGCCCAACAAACCAACTTGAACCAAATACCTAATTTTAGGTATTGTATTTTTAGATTAATCTTAGTACTATTGTCAACTGTCACATCACTGGTCACATCTGAAGGTTCAAACCTTGAAATTTACTGGATGTTACTTTCCAGTCACTTCACTGATTAATTGCTTTTTTTATATGCTATTGAAAAAAGACCTGTGAGAAAAAATCCACTTTGTTTGAGTATTAATTTAATTTTGTTATAAGCTAAAGGATGTTTGATTTTCTGAGCACATTATGTCAGTCATTCTAAAAAAGTTACTTTTAGGAAGTAGATGGCTGTCTAATACATTCTGGGAGAATTATGCCTCCAGAGAGGCTGTGGACTCCCCATCCCTGGAGACGCTCAAGACCAGGTTGGATGGGATTCTGAGTACCTTGGTATAATGGAGGGCTCCCTGCCTCTGGCAGGGGGTGTTGAACAACATTACCTTTAAGGGTTCCAACCCAACCCAGTTTTGTGATTACAATCAATTCTGGTTCATTCAGTGAATGTGCAGATTTCACATTCATGATATTGCACCACAAAAATAAAACATACATAATACACATATGAAATATAAAAAAAACCAGTAAGAGCTAAAATTGTATCATCTCAGTATTTCCACATGCAACCTATTATGACAACTGCTGCAATGATGTTTAGAAACGATAGAAGCCATCATACAGTATTTACTGAAGCACACACAAGTGCTTCATCCTAAAGAGATGAGATCGCAGCTGGAGTCTTAGCTGGGATAGTATTTAAAGCAATTAGTAGAAGGTGATACCAGCTTATTCATTAGGAAGAGCTAGAAAAGAAGGACACTATCACCTGTGATACTGAACTTACAAATGCTTTTCCGAGATCATTCCGAACCAACAAACTCGGAACAGAAGTCTAATACTTAAAATTTGCATAAATCAAACTCACCAACACGCTGCGTTGACATGACTCGTGGGACTTGTGAAGAAGCTGGTCTCATGGTACTGAACGGTGGTCTGGGTGCTGCTGGGCGGATAGCACCAGGCATGTTTTGGAATGCTAAGGTTTAGAAAACATACTGTTACATGCTGAAACACTGAGTGGTGACAACATGACAAACAGAAGACTGATACTGCAATGGCACGAAAATGTATTTGGAAGCGCAGAGGTAAATGCTACAGAGCTTACAGCAATCACTGGAAAGATGCAAAGAAGTGACTTACGATGAGGTCTGGCACCCTGAGCAGTCCAGCGAGGACTAGGTCGAGCAAGTTGAGCGAGCTGATTAGTAGGATAGTACGCAGCACGGTTCTGAGTCTGCCAAACACAACAACATCACTTAACTTTGTTGTCTGTCAAGGGCATGCTGAACAGCCCATCACCATTCTACCATGAAATTAAAATGCTGAAATCATGGACACATGGTAACAGTTACATTTACTGTTAAATCTAAGCAGATTTTACATGCAGTACAAATTATTCAGTTACTTGTCTCTACACATACCTGAGGAATAGCTGCCATGAAGTATCCTGAAGGAGGTGCTGGCTGGTAAGGGTTGATTACAGGATTAGGTACTGCTCTTACACTTGCCATCCTCTGCATGTACTGGTTGGTGAGATGAGCTTGGCGCTCCTCTTTACGCTGGGCTAGAGCTACATATAATGGTTTAGTAGCCACAATTCTACCATTCATTTCTGTGACTGCTTTGGTGGCTTCTTCTGGTGATGAAAAGCACACAAATCCAAATCCTTTGCTGCGGCCACCTTCCATCATCACCTGTAAGTATAAAATTTAGTTTTAAAACTAGAAGTCCAGTGCCATACCTACTCAACTTTCATGAGTTTCTCATTTCAGCTTACTAGGAGTGAGACCACAGGTTCGTTTTACTGAATTTTTTACAAAAACGAGTATTATTTTGTTATTAATAGCTAACTGTTACCTGAATACAGATGAAAATCTCATTGAAATAATGACCACATTATTGCACTGGAAAGATGTAATTTTTCTCACACTAGTCTCACTACTCAGTTTATTTCAAGAAAGGATGACCATACAGTGTTTAACCTGAAGTATACAAAAATCAAGGAAGCTGATGCTCACATTTATAGTGAGTCACATCTGCTATTGAATGAAATAAATCACTTTCTTTGGTGACAGATCACTACTCATTTTCAGAGAGAGGATGAGCACCATCTATGAACTTTACCTTTGCACTAGTGATTGTACCAAATGGGGAGAACTCTTTTCGGAGACGCTCATCATCAATCCCGTCATCAAGATTTTTCACATAAAGGTTTACACCCTAAGAAAACAGACAAGTTATTTTTAAAAACAAATGTTCTGTGTAAAACTCAAAATACCATATAATAGAGTTAGTCCTCAATTTAAAACTGCACCTGGTATCTGGTGATCCTGTCCTGCTTCATTTGTTCAAACTTGCGCTTCAGCTCCGTCTGTCTTTCCACCTTTTTCTGAGCCCGGCCAACATAGATTTGTTTTCCATTGAGCTCTTTCCCATTCATCTCATCTACAGCCTTCATTAATAAACAAGAAGTTATCAATGCTCTGTACTCCAGCATTTTTCAGACATACAAAAAAAAAAAGCATTTAAAATATACAAAGCTACATAAAAATTTTAGAAAAAGAGCTAGTCCATTTTAAAATACCACTAATTGAAACAAAATACCGCAAGACTTCCCCACTTATGGTAACATGAAAATTGCTTTCCAAGTACACTTCTGTCTTGTTGAAGACAAGCCACAAGGGATGCAAAAGACTTTTTTTATATGAAGCTGGAGGAAAAACCCAAGTTGCAAGAACTATTTCTCCAGCCTTATCTTGCTAATGGCAGAGAAAACTAAGCAAATATAGTTGAAAAGCTTTAATTCACCTAGTTCTGTCTTTAATATCTGAAACTGTAGTATCTATCAGATCTTCCTATACTGTATATTAAGCTACAAATGGCACATATAGCTTTTTGTTTTTCATTTTTAGTCTCCCATTAAGGAAATACTTACAAGTATGAAAATACAAACCTTTTCCTCTTCATACTGTTTTGAATTACAGCTATTAAGATGTGAAAACTCTGGTATGTATTTACTCAACTAATTTAAAACCAGAAGTCATCAGTTTATTGTATATATTTATGATCAAAGCCATTAGACATATTTATAGAGATACTGGAATTTTATGTTATTTAAAATACCCAACATGTGATTGACTACAGCAAGAGAAACTATTCATTAATTAATGTATGCAAGACTGAAAAATGTAGATGTTAAGACAAACAGGGTTTGTTCTAATCTCTTGCTTCTATGCTTGCAGTACTGACAAATCACCAAAATGCCTTTTGAAAAGCCAACTTTGTTTGTTGCCACAATTTGTTCCGTATGCGTTTTTTTCCCTGATGCTATGTCCCTACTGTCACAGTCAACTGACATACCAAAGCAACCAGCTGACAAAGAATTAAGTTATACAGCATACTGGCATGTTATAGACATATACATGAATAAAAAGGACCCTTCTTCCAAAGTTACCCCTTGGAGTAAAAGCAACATCACAGGGCTCTAAGACTATTTTCTACAGCTGTGCCAAACACGCCTTATAAAACTAATAGCTTTCCTGCTGACTTTGCAGAGATAGTTTGAAAACACAATTCTTTCTGCCTTGTACAAATGTTTTGTGCAACCAAACTGGATCCAGTGGTTCAGAGATGCAGTAATTTACTATGCTGTACATTGCTCAGAATGAGGGAATCCAAATATCATTCAGACCTTTAAGCCCAACTACAACAGGTTTTTAAATTATTAATCAAGAGTCCCCATTTCTGCACTAGTTCCAGCTGTCTCAGAGTACTCTTTTGACTTAACAGGGTCCTTGGATCAACTGACATTTGCTCATAGGAAAGTATTCTAAATGACAGAAACTGTGCTAAGTAATTTAGGGAGTGAACACCTCTTTTTGCAGGGTCCTTGACCAATTTAAAAATTTTAATCACCCAACGAAACTTATTATTTGGGTCTCAGTTACAGAATTCCTAAAATTAAGTCCAAAAACTTACTTTCTGGGCATCTTCATGTCTTTCAAAACTAACAAAGCCAAAGCCTTTGGATTTTCCACTCTCATCAGTCATAACTTTCACACTTAGAGCAGGACCTAAAAAGAAAATTAAATACTTAAGCTTCATACACAGTGTATTCTTCCCACCTTTTGAACATCGTCTTTAGAACATAAAATTCAGTTTATTTCACTTGTATTACAAGGGACACCTACACCAATAATAGGATCAAGTAAATGTCACCCATTAATACGTAGTTACTAATTTGCCCCAATGAACTTCATCATTATGGCTGAAGCCTGCCATGCCGAACTTCTTTTCTACCGTATTTTCAGCCAAAATTTCACGTCAAAGTGAATGAAATTTTTTTTATCATTAAAAATTATCACATTTAAGAAGTATTAGTGCTTCCATCCTTTGAAACAGGTATTGAAAAAGCCAGAGGGAAGACTTGCAATTAGGTATACTTTTCACTAGGTATCCTGGTGAAAGGCCATCCTAGGTCAGCAACTCCAAACCTCTGAAAAATTGCAGTTCATAGACTCAATTGGAAGTAGCTAATTCAGCTGTAGCAGCTAAATTCACTACTGTTTCAGCCACAGATACTTTAAGAGCAGAAAGGAATTTCCTGCACATGGTGCTTAAGGCTGCTACAGGGTATCTCTTGCACAAGGCTTTCCCTTGCTTTACATAATATCCACTGGAGAACAGCAAAAGCATACAGGAAAGAAATTTTTTTTTAAAAGCTGAGGTTGAAAATAAAATGTGAAAAACCTGCAACTGCATTAAGGGTTTTGCCATTTCCTATTGTGATGGTGACACATCACATACATTACTAGATCATAGTCATATGTCTGGTGTAATTTTGCATTGTGCATAACCGAGGAGCAAGGCAGAATCATATAGCTTGGCACTGGGATAGGTCCTTATAATTTTGTATTAGGTCAACCACTGCAATGCAACTGAATAACAGAGGTAGTCTGCAGGTCAATGAAAGCAACAGTAAACTCACTTGTCACACATTCTCTAGATGCAGCCATAACATCAATCTCTACTAAACCAGACAACACTTCTATTCACAACTTTCAAAAAAATTGCAGAACCCATAGACACACTATTTTCAGATTACTGAAAACAGTTCTGATGGCAGGACCATATGTGCCATTCCACCTATTTAAAATTCAGATATTACCGCACTTTTAAACCTGGAATTAAGTACCAACTTTTCAGTAACCTTTATTATGTTTTTAAGTAAACAGACAACCAGTTGATTCTTTGTATTTCAAGGCACTGTATAAGTAAGTACAAGTAATAAGTTGAAGTTCACTTGTGTTTATATAAACTTTAAGACATTACCAAACTTGCCAAAGAGTTCCTTAAGTCTCTCATCATCCATGTCTTCTCCAAAATTTTTGATGTAAACATTGGTGAATTCTTTTGCTCTGGCTCCAAGCTCTGCCTCACGTTCCTTGCGGGATTTAAACCTTCCAACAAATCTAGTTGCAGGAAGAACAGAGTAATACAGATTAAAGCATGTCTCTCAAGGTTTAAAAATTTACTTTAATCCTCTGGCATCGTATCTTGTTCTTAATCAGTCCCATTCACTGTAGGTATGAAATTCTTTAGATAAAATATTTATGATAAAACTCCATCAGAAAAACAACTCTACTATCCTTTGCTATATCAGCATGTTTATCACAGTTACGAGGCACAAAAATGCTTTCAAGCCATTGGCGAGATTGTTCACTCTTACAAAACAGCCTTTGACAACAGGAGCTGGACAATGGAAAGAGTACTTAGTAAAGAGGCTAAACAGAAATTCTAGGTAATAGGACAATCCCTCTGCCATACTAAAAACTTGGCAGCCTTAAAACAGTTACTGCTCTCTAATCCAGATTTTAGCAAGGGATATTTAACTAGTGGCCCCCACTCCCCTACACACCCTTCCAGCCTATATCAAAGATTGGTTTTTTTTTTAGGCATAGTGAAATAAATAGTTTAACTTGCTCTTGAGTCAAATACCATTGCAAATTGGCTGGGAACACCGATGGTTAGTTCATACTGCCAGAGAAAGAACAGAACCTGAACATAACATTCTGCAGCCCAACAACCTACCCTGGCACAGATTGTACATGGCTGACACTGATTTCTGACTGTTGCAGAATCCTACTTTCAAATTTTATTGTACGAACTTTATAGTTCCAAATTTGGCAAATGCAATACAGCAGCATACAGTAACTCAGTAATTTTTAAACTTTGACAATTTCAACCAATTTATAGTAATCAAGTATAGGAAAAATGGAGGCGCAATGTGTTTAGCAGATTCTGATAGTTAGTTAAGTGTCTTAATTGACTTCTAAAAGACTAGGTTGAATAGAAATTCAAAGCAAAATTAACTCCCATGATGTATCTTACCCATATGCTTTTATGACTTCATGCTGACTATTTTTACTAATTTAAGGTTGTATAAAGATGGACACTGAATAAAAACATCCACAGCATGTCAGTCAAGAACAGAACAGACAGGAAAACTAAAGGTTTAAAATGTATGTCCTCCCTGGATGCGGCTTGATCTATCCACCTCTACATATAAAAATAATCCATGACGATAACCTGGTGCTTGTTCCTGCTATCTTTTTTCCAAACCCTCCTAAGTATTTAGAGAGCTGCTCTTTTGCAATTATAGCAAATACCATAATGATCCCTTAGGCACACATTCCCCCAGCCTAAATATTATTGAACAAGTTGCCAAGTAAAGTTTTTCCTACAATGTAAAACAGTGATAATGTTTAAAACAACATGCTTCTCTAAGTTTAATTTTCTAATCCCTAGATATGCCTATTAACAGACATTCATAAAAAAATACTACTCTAATCTGACCACTCTTTAGTGCCAAGTAACTGTAACTCTAAGCATCAGCTGACTCCAAAATATGGATAACACACCTATCTCACAACTCTTATAAAGGAAGTATTACTCAGAATACTCAATGGATTGCATTTTATCTCAGACCAAGAAGGTCAGAAAAACAGGGAAGATCCCAAATCCTCATTACAGTACTGGCTTGTAAGACAATTAATACAACGATTTTTTTCCTCCAGAGTCCATTATTTGCCTTTTCGAACTAAGTCTGCCTTTAGAATAGGCAGAAGAATCAATTCTTAAAATCCCTAGCACTAAAACTCTACATCTTCTTAAAACTTGAATTTTTTAGAACAACCTTCCTTTCCTAGGTAATCTTTTAAATCTTTGTCTGCTGTAAAATGAATTTCAGTTTACTGATCCACAAATACGTATTTATGTACTTACACTTTGCGGTCATTAAGCAGCATACCATTCATTTTTTCAATAGCTCTTTCTGCAGCTTCTTGTGTCTCAAAGTGTACAAATCCATAACCCTTGGATCCATTTTCATCACACACCACCTGTTAATGAAAAACCTCATGGTAATACCCATGGAGTGTTTCCAGCGTAAATTGAGGAGTTTGTGTGTCAATACAATTTATTTTCCACTAACCTTACAAGACAGGATGTTCCCAAAAGCAGAAAATGTGTCATACAAAGCTTTGTTATCAATTGATTTGTCCAAGTTTTTGATGAAAATGTTTCCTACACCACTTTTGCGTAGAGATGGATCGCGCTGAGACCACATGATGCGCACTGGTTTGCCTTTAATGACATCAAAGTTCATGGTGTCCAAAGCTCGTTCAGCTGCAAAAACATTATGGAATTAGTAAAAAATGCTAATTATCTTAATAAGAACACAAATACCAGCTCAAGTACAAATCTTACTAATAATTTTACTATTTCAAGTCCAGCACCACCACCAGGATGCAAACCTAAACCTCCAGAGTACTCTGTTGTATGCAAGGAAGAATTGGCAAAAACTCATCAGCAAAAGCTGCACTTAGGAAGGACAGGTCAGCTGAGCAAGCTGTAGAAATCCCATTAGCCCATATGACTGGATGCCACTATGAAAAGATGGTACGGTGACAGGAGAAAATGCAGTAAGTGGTGGCCATTACAAAGTTTTAACACTTGTGAAAATCAGCTGGCTTCTCCCTTGTCACGTAGATGTATATTGCGCCAATAAAAAAGCTTTAAGGGGTACTGCTTGTGCCTATACAAGGCCTTTTGGAAACATTAACATAAGAACACCTACAATACCAATACTCCTAAACTGACAAAATTTGCTAGGTGGATGTGGATGCTCAAGCCTTGTTCAGGCAGCTGTTCCACACAACCTCCTCAGTGACCAAATAGACCTGTGATGAAATTCTAGCTAAGAGACAGTTCAAAGAGATTCAAAACTAGCACTTAATTAAGTTTTGAGAATCTGAAATTATATAAATATTTTAAAAGCTCACAGTGAAATACATACGAGCACAATGAAGGAGCAAGCATTAAAACAGCAAACCAGGGTAATGCAAACCAGGTTCTGTTACTCCAAGTAGTTTTTCCAGTAGAACTCCATAACTAACTTTTCAAATCCTGCATGTAAAATCTGTGTATTTAGATGGGGAAGTATCAAGATTTGCTCAGTTTTCACATGTCCCTTCAAAGCCATAAGACACATCTGCAATGTTTTAAGTCAACAATGAACTTAAGCACGAAAGAGCAATAGTTCTCAAGTACAGCAGTTCCTTTTCATCCTTGTTCCTGTAAGTCTGGAAGAACACTGAAAAAAGTCCCAATAAATATCTGAAGTCACACCCATTGGCACTAACTCACTTCACTGTCATTTGCAAATATCAGAACAATGATGTTAACAAGACTGAAATCAGCTTAGTGTTAGTTTAAAACCAGCAATGATGTCAGTTAATATTTTTTTGGGAGGACCAAGGCCCAATCACACTGTGAAAAACCCTTATTTGATGTTTTTGTTCTGTAAGTGCTGCTTTTATCTTGAGCTGTGTTGTTGCATGTCATGGCCAAAGACAATTTGCAATGAGCCTGGGGTTCAGCTGATACATCATGTTTTATATCCTTTCTTGTGACATTTTCAGATTAGAAATAAATTTGAAGATTATATTCTCTGAAAGACATCCATAGGCATTAAAGATGTGGACATCTAATATTTTCATGGGGAAAAAGATTATTGATGCTATTACCATATTCACATGAGAGTAGCAACTCAGCAACTGATTTAAACTGAAACCACAAAAATTACAAGCATTGCCAGTCTTCTAAATAAGTTAATAAAGCTTTCAAAAACTTTAATATAAATTAAGCAGGAGAGAAAAGGCAACTTAGATACTGTTAATGAGAAATAAAAATCACTGGAAGGCTTTACAATACAAGAACTGGGGGTGTGGGAAGATGGAAAAAACCACCAAAAAACAAACAAACAAAAAAAACCCAAAAAAACACCCCCCCCCCCCCCAAAAAAAAAAAAACCCAACCAAGACAAACAAACAAAAAAAAAAACCCCAAACCCCCCAAAAAAACCTGTGGATATCAGACTGGCCTCAGTAGAAACTTTTAAGACTTCACTACTACCCTGGAAGTCATTAGAATTATTACTGCCAGCACCAATAGATGTGCCAGCAACAAACAGTTCATTATTTCCAGAAGTAGTAACAGGGCTTCCTTTACTAGAAAAGAGGCTTTTCTAATTCATGCTAATTGCTTCTAGAATAATCCTGACACTCCTCAGAAATGGGTGTTCCTAGACACATTTCCCAACCATCTGACTCAAAGTGGGTCCATGGGTCCTTTGCAAACATTACCACTCTTAACAAATAGTGGGCCTGTGTCTTAGACCAGTGCAATTTCTCCACCAGGACAGCACGGAAACTCCAAAAGCTCTCCTCATCTCTCCTATGGAGCACAAGTACAAGAAATTTATATATTTCTACTTCATCAACACCATATTGTCATTCCATGGTAGATTTTTAAAAAACATTACTAGACTCCATCAACAACTAGGTACAAGCTACCCTCATTACAATTCCAAAGAGTGAAACTGGCTCATTTTCATTACATTTCAGTCATAAAAGGCTGTGCCAGTTGCAGGAGGCAGCTCCATTCAGCAGCGAACTTGTTACCAATGGACACACCTACCCGTGCTGTACTTCTGCTGATTCTGCTGGAGCTCTCATTGAATGACTCACCAGCTCCCATTTTAGTCGTGAGCAACTGGACAGTCCACTTTAATAATTTCAAAATCACACAGAATACACACTTAATGCTAACCTGTGCTAAAGGTAAATAGCAATAGCTATGAAATAAAAAACCTCCAGAAACATAACCATTCTAAAAATCCAAAGGATTCTGATGCAGTTTCAGATTATTCAAGAATATTTCTAATTTAGTGATTAAACAAGATTGCCCGAGTTTTACTCCAGACTATGACTCAAATTCAGAAAAGTCACAACTCTGAAATGTGTGCATACCTCACAAATGTGTCATCAGGCCTAATTGGTTTTTGGAAGAGCTTTGAGATCCCTCGTTTACAGACAGTTGGTAATGTCAAGCACACCTTCAAAAATGTTTTCAAAACCCAAGCTAGTTGTTATTAACTGTTTAATAGGCATAGCCTGGGATGTAGCAAAAAATTTGGCTAAACCAATAAAAGGTATCTAGTTTGGAATCAAAATAAAACGAGTATTATTGTAAGAATAACCATTCATCCTCAAAACTCCTATTTCAAGGTTTCAGTAAAGGGACATAATGATCTATAAAGAAACCCCAGAAAATGCTTTCTAGGTATTTGCCAAGAATATAAAATTCTGAAAATCCTGAAAAAGTATAATCGCATAATACCACTGAAGTGTATTTTAAACAACTGCTTCCAGGTATGCGCCAGATGCTGGTTTGATACAGATGAGAAATACTTTTAGCTGAACTGGACTAGTTATAGACTAAAGTATGTGTGTTTCCCAAAGTCTGTGAAATACTTATAACATTTGAATTAACAGCACCTTTCTAAGAGGCATATTCAAAAACTCACAATTAAGCACTGCTCACGTGTAAAAGCTGTACTCGTTCCCACATTTGACAAATTACAAACCAAGTCACAAAAAGTACTGGTTGCTCAACTAATGACAATGATAAAGTCAGCCCTTACGGAATTCTGTCAATACTAAGGCAAAGAAGCATTTTAATCATCTTCAGCTTATGCCCAGACATTATTATATCACAATACTGACCTGTACTAACTTGGTATTTTTCTTTTTGAGAACCTGTACCACACACCTCTATTGAACGAAAGCAAAGTATGTCAAAACAAGCATTCAAATTGTCTCATCCTAAAGAATGGCAGAATAAATCAAAAGTTCTCTGAAGTGAGAGAGCTGATAACAGGTGGAATATCTGCCTATTAAGAAGATGAGGCAGTAACTTTTACTACTCACATACAGATACCATCGGTACACCAAAGTCTGATCTGATAATGGCTGTATGCTAAAGCTAATTTTGAAAGCCAGTTAAATCTAATTGCTTGAAAAGTTTGCAATTTAAGTATCTCACTTTCATACGCTTGAAAATAAGACCATTATAATGGAAAGCTGTTTACTTAACTGTACTTGAAATCACGTATCTTCTAGTTGGCCAATTACTATTTCTATTTTAACTGGACTCCATAAAACTCAGAACCAGTCACATTCAGTTCTTTTAGTGAAACACCCTCCCAATGGATCACACCCTGTTCCCAACATGGTCAGAATTACAGAGAATGTTTCTTTACCGACATAACTTTAGAGAACCAGTGATACTTCATGAAAAAAACAAGTTTCATAAAAACACGACTTGGGAAACAATTTTAGCGAGTTTAGTGCGAAGAGATACGGATGAGAGCACAGCTCGGGCTCCATCTACATGAGGAAGAAGCACAAGGTGGCCCGAGAGTAGTTTCATGCCCTCCCTGCACGTGACAGCCCTGCCATGGTGTTTTAACAAACGCTTCGGCCTGGACGCCTGTGAAACTACCCAGCCACGCCGGTGCGTCCTACTTCCTTCTCCCGGCCTCTTAACCACGCACTCACACACACCCAGCTCCTGCGCGGTTATTAAAAGGTACTAATGACTGCGATGTTTTCCTCAAGCTACCTTTCATCTCGGACGGACGTGAAGAGCCGTCCGCATACTCATCCACAACCCCCTCCCGGGGAGCGGGGCCAGCCCCGCCGGGCCCCGGGGGCTCCCCGGGAGCTCCCCCGCCCATCGCCGGGGCCCCGCGGCCGCTCTCGATCCGCGGAAGCGCCTCCCCCCCGCTTCTCCGGCCGCCACGAGGCGCGGGCGGCCCGGGCCGCGTGTGAGCGGCGGCCCCGCCGCCAACTTCCCCCCGCGCCCCGCCGGGTCCGCCCCGTCCCGGGCGGCAAAATGGATGCGGGGCGGCGGCCGGGGCGGGGGGCAGGGGACAAACATGGCTCCGCCGCCGCCCGCGGCCCGGCACTCACCGTCGGCGGGCTGCTGGAAGTTGACATAGGCGTATCCGAGCGAGCGGCGGGTGATCATATCCCTGCAGACGCGGATGGAGAGGATGGGCCCGGCGGGGCTGAACTTCTCGTAGAGCATGGCCTCGGTCACGTCGGGGTGCAGGTCCCCCACGTAGAGCGAGGCCATGGGGTAGCTGGGGGCGCTGGGGTTCATCCTGCCGCCGTCTCCCGGCGCGGGGGGGGCGCTGACGAGGCGGAGGCCGCGGCGGTCGGTGCGAACGGGGCCGGCAGAGGCGGCGCGGGGCCGCTCGGACTCAACGGCTGCGGCGGGTGCGGCGGATGGGCGGGCGGGGGTCGGGTCGCTCCGTGCGGGCCGGGTGGAGCTGGCGGCGGCGGCTGCTGCGCTCGGCGGGGTCGGGCTCGCTGTGTGTCTCCTCTCGGCTGCGCCGGGTCCGGGGACTTCGCTTCACCGGGTTATTTTATATCAAACCGGCCGTTTGCAGAAAGGTTGTCGGGAAGGTTGGATGAGGAAAGAGGATTATTTTTTTAAAAGGTTTTTTAAGATTTTTGGATTTTTTTTGGCTTTTTTAAGTATTTTTTTAGTAATAAATGGTGCTGCGGGGCCGGGCCGGCGTGTCCGGGTGGTCCGGAGCACACGCACTGCGCACACAGCTCCGACGGCGGCCGGGGGACAAGGGGGCGGCCGCCGCCCCGGCCGCGCTCTATATATACCCGCCCCGCCCCCCCGCCCCCGCCGCGCCGCGCGCCACGCACCGCGCCGCGCGCACTGCGCACGCGCACCTGCGAGCGGGGGTGGGGACACGAGCGGCAGCCGGTGCGGAGCGACGGCTCCGGCGCATGCGCGAGGGCGGGGCGGGGAGGGGGGGCGGCCGCGCGGGGAGCGCGCCTGCGCCCGCTCGGCGTCACGGGGGGCGGTGAGTGTGTGGGGGCGGCTCGGCGGCAGAGCGCACGCGCGGGAGGGAGCGCACATGTGCGCCGTTGGGGAAGGGCGGGCGGGTAGAAGGGCGCGTGCGCGCCGGGCGGACCAACGGCTGGCACGGGCGGGGGGCGTTAGCGGCTCGCTCGCGAGCTCCGCGCGCCCCGCCCCGCCCCTGGCCGGGCCGTGCGGGGGAGCGCGCGGGCGGGGCAAGGTCGCGCGCTCGGGGCCGGAAGGGGGCGGGGCCCGCGCCGGCGCTCAGCGCGTGCGCGGAGGGGGCGCGGCGGAGGAAAGTTTGGGGCTGCTGCGGGGGGAATAGCGTCCCTAGGCCGGGAATAGCCCGGGTTTAGCGTGCAGGCTCTGCTCGGGCCGTTTCTCACGTTGGGCCTGTTTTATAGCTATGTTTTGTGCTCAAGAAGTTGGGGCTGTAGGTTGAATGGCGTTGGGAGTTGAGTGGGCATCTTTTTGCAGCTCTGTGGGTGGGCAGGGGCACACCGTTATCCCGGGCAGTTTGGGGAGGTGGTGTGAGGCCGCATTCCAAGTGTGCCCTTGGAAACTTGTCAGCTGAGTGGCGTGACTTGGGCCATATACAGAATTTTTCAGGGAGAATCACACACAGAATCACAGGACGAATTAGGTTGGAAAAGGCCTGTGAGATCATCGATTCCAACCTTTGACTGAACACCACCGTGTCAATTACACCATGGCACAAAGTGCTGCCTTTAGTCCTTAAACACCAAAGCAATCCTGTGGAGTTTGGAAAACCTTGTTTTACTTTTCGCTAGCTAGTGTTTTTTAGGACTTCTTTTAGTCCTAAAAAAAAAAGAATCCTTTTGTGAGAAAGGAAAATGTTTTCCTATCAATTAGAATTTTATGGGGATTTTTACTACCAGCTAATTAAAAATGTTTCAGATTCTCACGAAGTAATAGAATCAAATAAAATGGGCTTTATTCCTGCTATACAAATGTACAAATCCTTACACTTGTACTAAACACAAAATGTTACTGCATGTGTAAGGTGGGAAGCCAGATCTGGGATTTGCAAAAGCCTTGGAAATAACTCTTCTTTTATATTTAATGTAGTTTTTATAAATACTTGTTTCTTTTTTACACAGTTTCAACATAAAGAGCAAGAATGTTCTGCAATTTTGCATCTTGTTTTGTTGTCTTGTTTTATCTTTTGTATGGTGTTTTATTTTTCTTTGACCAGCATTTGCCATTACGGGTTTAAATAGAGCCGTAGGGGGGAGTACTTCTGGAATTTTGCTGTCAAGTGTGAAAATTCCACTTGCACTCAGCAGCTGCTGCAGTTTCACTGCCTCCTGTTGTAGGTGACCAAACCCACGGCAGAGCTGGCATCTCCCCCTGTGTTCTGTGGCAAAGTGTGATGTCTTTGTTCAGCCCCCACCCTGCTGTGGCATTAAACTGAGGTACCAACTTGAATCTGAAGCAGCTGACAAATGAGCACATCCTGCTGTGGCAATGGTGGCTTCTGTCAGCTGAGTAAAGCAGATGGCTAAAGTCAGCAGTGTCTTACAGTGAATTTGATGTGTTTGTTAAAATTTAAACAGTGATTTTTAGAAAAAGATAAAATTGCTCTAGTTTAAATACTGGTTTATAATGCCCTCCCTAGGATGTACTATGTACTGTTTCTGGTCTCTTCTTTTCTTACACGGTTCTGTTCTTCAGCATGTCTCCTTTCCCCAAACTGTCCTTTTTCACACTGCTGCTTCTTTCACACTTTTCTGTCATTGGCACTTGGTTATATTATTACATGTTTTTTCTTCCCTTGGCATATTCCTGCTCTTTCTTGTGGGTTAAGTCACTCTATTTCTACCCTTGTCACTCCTGGACAATGGCAAGGGAGAGCCCAGAGCATGGCAAGGCATTTCTCCTTTACCCAATTTAGGGAATTAAATTTGCAAGTTCTGTTCAGCACAGAGAGGGAGTTTTTGGTGATCTTGTCTCTTAACAAGGTATGACTTCAGAGTTATCTAACACTAAATGTGATTAAGGCAGTAAAAATGCACTCTCAGCCTAATATGGATATCCAGAAGAGTTCAAATGATTGTTGAAAAGCACTGTAGCTTTCTAAGTAAACCTGTCTAGTATTTGTTCTTTTAGCAATATATTCTTGGGTCTTGTCCTCACAGATTGCACTCCTTTGGCTTTGACCTGAAACAAGGATGTAACTGTTAGTAAAACTTTTACTGTCTATTCCCTCCCCACTGCCACCCTCAAACCAGCAAATGGGACTTTAGATAAAAGCCTTGTCACATCGGAGGTAGGTGTAAACCCCCTGATGGTGCCCAAAACAAGTATTTTGTGCTCCTCCTGTAACAAACTGACTTTTCAAGATGTGGCCTAAGTGTTTTAAGGCAACAAGAAAGGATGCTTTCATGCTTGAGACACAGAACTTGCATTAAACTTTAGATTCTGGTAATGATTTAGGATTAAACCTTGCAAAGGACCTAGATGTTTGTGTGCTTAGTTCTGCCGATTACCCGCCGGAATTGCAGTCCAGAGCCCCAGGTCAGATTTGGGGTCTGTGAGGCGCCCTGGCAGGAGAGCCCTTGTCGAGTACTATCTGATATTCTCATCTGGGTCTCTCCAAGATCCATTTTAGCTCTGCTGCTCTCAAGTTCTACATGGTGTCTGATAAAAGTTGCTGTAGAGAGCCTGTGTCATCAGCTGGGCTTATTGCCTGTCCTGTCTTTGCAGGTGTTACACATGGGTGGCTGGGCCTGGAAGTTTGCCTTCTTAGCAGAAACTACTTCTTTGAAACCCCAGGTCTGAGATTTAGCTAGAATATATAACTCTGTTTCCTTCTCAGCCTCAGGGAATTGCAAACAGGAATTGAATGAGGGGCAGTTATTCTTCAATGATAAATCTTTGATGTATTTTTTCAATCCAGGTAAGTGACCTAGACATGTTGCCTCCTTTCAGCTCACTATTCATAGAAATAACAAATATGAAAAATAGTGTACACCATATTTTTCACTGACAGCAATTGATTAGTATTTCAGAGTTCACGGATACATTATTTCTAAGCATAAGCTCTACCAAAGTTAAATAAAGGTCCTTTGTAACTTAAAGCTCTAAGCAGATACAAACGTTTTCTTTTGTGCCAATGGTATTATGATTTGTGAATGCAATTGGTTTTTATTTTAAGCTATCATGGAAATAGGGAAGTTATTGAAATTCATTCCGACTTCAATAAATTTTCTCTCTTGCCTAGGAATTATGACTTTTTGATACATGATGGATTGCACTAAACTGTTGGAAAGATGCAAACCCAGCTTTATAGTTAGCCCCAGGAAGCACTTTTAAATAGTATCTATAAAGTGTCAATATTGAAGATTTTCTTTTAATTAACGCAGCCTGATAGTTTAAAAGGTTTTGTTGTTTACCTAGCTTTATGGTTAGCCACAGGAAGCATTTTTAAATGGTATCTGTAAAGTGCCAATATTGAAGTTTTTTTTTTTTTTAAATTAACACAGCTGTTAGTTAAAAAGAAGGTTTAATTCTTTAGAATACACACACTGTTTCTGAGTTCAGGAACTGCACGATCATTTTCACATCTCAGCGTTTTCCTTTTCTGTTCAGCTACAGTGCACTACCATGTGCTAAAATGGCATTGTGAAAGCTAAAACCTTGATGGTCTGTGTTAAAGAGATAAGGAAGAACATGTACCTTTTGAAGGGGAGTGCCAGTTTCTTTAAACTGAGTGCCTGGCTGATAACGCTGTTTGCTTTTGGTAGCCTACTTAGTCCAGATAGTCTTTTCAGTGCTAGATAATCTTTTGAGCCCAGCCAAACCAAAATTCTGAGTAATTTGTTTAATAAAAAATTAAAAAAAAAAAGGGGGAAAGAAGTCAAGACCTCAGAGCTCTGTATTTTGAGTCTTCTTGAATGTGGACAAAAGCAATTTTGCTCTCTTGTTTTTGGGACTTTTCTTCATTCGTACAAAGCACTGTATGTCTGTTTACTGAACTAGTGAAGGAAAAATAATTTTGGCAACAGTACAGGGAAAGAAGTGTCCTTCTCAGGCAGTCACAGCATGGAAAAGGTAATAGTTAATTACTTCGTAATGTGCCTGAAGCAAACAAAGCAACAGGTTTGTGCAGTAGGATTGTTTTCCCCAATGCCAAGTGCAGCTGAGGAAATAGGAATGTACTGAACCAAGTTTGGTCAGGAATATTGCCTCGAGTATACTTTGTCTCTCCCCCCCCCACTCTAAGAACTGGTTAATTATTAAGCCTTAGGAGATACCATCAGGGTTGGAAAGATGGATGGGTAGAGGAAGAGGTCCTAGAGCTGGGGCTGGGCAAGCAGCTGTTCTGGGAAGGCTCTGTCTGGAGGAGAAGGGACAGTGAGATGAAGGAGCAGGGCAAGCCCATGCCCAGCTGTCACTGACTGCCCTGAGGACAGGCTCTGCTGCTCTGGGTGTCTTGACAGTTCTCTCTGGCCCCTTCTTCCCAAGAGTAAGCTTCCTGCTGTTCCATCCCTGTCCCTAATACAGCCACGTTCTCTCAGCCATAGCCTCTGCTCCATTTCACTCTGCCAGATACAATCCACCCCCCTCACTAAGAAACCACCAAATCAAGGTATTGTGAAAAACAGATTGGTCTTTCCCTCTGCCCTTTACTAGCTACAATCAGAGCTGGTTAACTCTGAGGCTTGCTCTCATCACCAGTAGCTGCAGTTTTTCTACCTTAAGAGCTGAAGTACTCTAATAAAAAACGTTTGAGTATCATGCTGCTGTTCCTGAGTGTCCTCAAAGTGCCACATAGTAAGTGTTGTGTACTTGGGGAAACAGAGTTACTGTTGTATTTCTATGCAAGCACCTAGACTGTAGACTATTAAAGATGCAGAATTTTGGGGATTGGTGTGGGGGGCATGGTGCAGGGAAGAGGCAGGAAGAAAGCATGGTAAGTATCCTATTTCATTCTCTCCCCAAATGAGAACACTGTAATATCCTAACTGATATTTTTCAAGCTTTTTCATATAAATCCTCCAAGGATGGCAGTTCAGTCATCTCTAAGGCAGTCTATTCTGGGGCCTTATTCTCCTTAACTTGGAAATTACTTTCCTAATGTCTGACCCAAGTTTTCATTTTTGCAGTTCCTTCTCATTCTATCCTCAGTGGTAGTGCAGACTTTTTATTCTTTTTGTTTCTTTTATTTTTAAAGTTCTTTTTTCTAACAGAGCCATGCTGCTCTTTCAGGGTATGCATTAGAAGGTGTTCTGGCCTGTGTTGATGGCTCAGGGAGTGGGTCAGACTGGAGTGAACTCTGGCATGAACAGATAATCTGTTTCAGATGGGCATTGCTGAATTAGCATGTGTACAGGATAGTGACTCTTGTGCCAGCATGTGCCAATCTGTGATTCCCTATTCCAGAGGAAGCTGCTGTTGCTGTGCTGTGTGCACACCTTGTGCATGATGAAGTGCCAGACCTTTTGTATTGTGGGGATTTTGTGTGTATATTCCCTTTACAAAAGGCTGATGGTAGTACCGTAAGAGTGTGTTGCCTGGGAGAAAACATGGACTTTCACTAGACCAGCTGCAGTTCGTGCAATTGCTGGGAGAACTAGAAGGACCAAATAGCAAAGGATGCTTTGGTCACTTTCAACAGGTAAAGTCCTTTAGCTGTTCACTGGGACTTGAGATTACCCATATACAGGAAAAATTTCTGTGTTCCATGGATAATGCTTTGCCCTGAAATTTTCTCACAGGTCTCAGTCCAGGCTCTTTGACCATTTTATTTTGGTCCTGCCTCCTTTGAATCAGTAGCCTGTAATCTCCTAACCCAGCGCTGAAATCCTGCTGGTCTGAGATGCCAGCCTGCAGCTCCTCTAGCGCAGCCCTGCAGGCCCTGCCAGCCTGTGGCTAATTATCTCAGTTCACATGGTGAGCCAGAGAAAACAGCGGAGACTGACTGAAAACCAGTACAGAGAGGAAAAGTCAAAATGAAACTGAAGTAGAATGTGATTCACAGGCCTGTGTGAAACTGAAGGAGTGCAGAAAGGCGGAGTGGGTGGCAGGGCTGGGCTGGGCTGGGCTGGGTTGTGTGTCTCCTGCAGCCTGGTGCTGAACACTAGGGTGGGTCCACTGGGGCAGCGTGGCGTGGGAAGGATGCTTGCTGAGGAAGGAGTGTGCAGTGCATAGAGACACATACTTGAGGCTTTGTTGACTCTCTGCTGGCTTGATTGAGCTCACGCTCCTCATGGTGGTCAATATGCATCAGCTGCACAATGCTGCACCCACCTAAGGCTCATGGATCTGTTTGGCAGGCTCCCTTCTCCCACTGCCAGCACAATTTCTATGCTGTGCTCCCACTTCCAGTGTGGCTTTGCATCAGTGGCAGGAGAGTCTGGGCAAGCATGTTTTGGAATTGAACACAAGACCTGAGATCTGAAGCAGCAAGAGACCTGCACATAGCAGAGAGAAGGTGCAAACAGGATTGAAAGGATCTGCGATTGAAGTGAGCTGGTGACACGGAGGATAAAGGGCAGATGGAGAACAAAAAGGAACAGATGATAAAACGTCCAAGGTCCTGTGCAGGGCCAGGGGTTGTATTCATTGATTCTTGTGGGTCTCTGCCAGTTCAGGATATTCTAAGATTCCATATAGGAAGTGCCATGAAACTCTGATCCAGGCACAGATGACAGAACCTGCATAAAGCCCCTGCTCATATAAGTTAAACAAACACAGTTGTTTGGACAAATGTGTTCCACTGTGAGTTTATTTCAGTAAATGCTTCTGCCTTTAACCCAATTTGAGGACATTGCAGCTCAGTTTATTGTGTCACCAAAGTGTGGGCCTTGCTTATGAAAGGAGCCAGACCTCTTGCCCATAGCATGATACGGGCTCTCTGGCCAAAGCTGACCCTGTTCCCCTCACCACTACTGACACCACAGCAAAGTTCTCCTCTTGGCTCAAAGGGATCAGACTGGCCGTCAGCCACTGCCTTGCAATATGGCTCTTACCTGTATGAGGTGAGCAGCCAAGTGCTGCTGTTGTTGCATATCGTGATAACTGTTCTGTTGAGGTGTGTTTTGTGGTGTCTGTGGCTTCCAAAGCACTTTGGGTTACAGCTGTGACCCACTGTGGTCAGATCTGGTGTTTTTGCAGACTGGGAGCATGGCCCTGCCTGGCCATCCTTTAGAGGGCACTGACTGACTGTGGTTCCATTGTCTGCTGAACATACCCAGGGACTTGTTGCCACTGCGAGAAGGACCATTCCCCTTTCCTGCTCCCTTCTTCCCTTGTCCTCAAGGCTTTTTCCAGCCATTCTCTGGCCCATGCCATCCTGACCAATTCACTCTTAAGGGCTGGTTGGTTGTAGGGTTGGTTTTTATTTTTTTTCACCGAGTTAATCTGAGATGTTTAGTGATTTAGATCTGCTCCCAGAGTCAGAGCTGACACAAGATAGCAGCAGGGTGTGTGGCCTAGAGACAAAGGGAAACTGTTCCAGTGCTGATAAAATGCTAAATGGCCTCATGGCCTTCTGTGGAATTATGTCATTTGCCGCGCAGTTCTGGAGGAATAATTAACACTAATTTTTGGTCATCCTGTTTTGCCTAAAAAAAGGGTAGAGCAGAAGGAAGGAGAGAGATTTAAGGGCTGAGTATTGGTGAAAGGACTGAAGAGAGAGATGATATGTCAAGGGGAACTTCAGGTCCTGGGGACAGAAAGAGGATTTCAGTGACTGTCCAGAGCAAGGGGGATTTCACTAAGAGCTGTAAGAGGTGCCTAGGGCAGGATTAAATGTCTAACATGTTTGGCTTCTGTCCCCTTTGTCCTCACAGAAGGGCAGGGCCCAGCTGGTGTGGAAAATAGATGGTGTGTCTCTGGCTAAGCACCTTGGTCTCTCTGAAGACCCAAGTTCCTCTCCCACTGCTGCCACACTATCAGTGTTAAATAAAACACACTTAGTTTTTTTTGTTGTGCAAGGTCATCAATTTAGACTCCTAGAGCTGCCTCTATCCCTCTTGCCAGGTTTGCATCTTTTCCCTTGGGCTTTGTGTGAGTCTGCAAAGAAAGAAAGTCAGTGAGCAGGGGAAGAGGAGTGCTGGGCTGGAAGTGGAGCAGGAGCTCTCCTGCCAACCAAGATAACCACAAAGCCAAAGAACCCATCTGGAGGTGGTCCTTGGCCCCTCAAGAGCTGGGGGCTGTTCTCTCAGCTGAGTGTGACTCTGCTTCCCCTGGAGCAAGGGAGTCAAACCTGTCCAGTCGCCCTCTGAATAAGCACAGGATGTTAGCTGTCATCCACTGAGGATGTGGCAAAGGCCTATGGACAAGCAATACTTTAAACATGCCTGCTTAAAATGAAAGATGAACCATTAAATGGCTGGTGATTCTTAACTACAGTAGAATGAGCACAGTGAAAACCAAAGAGAAAGGAAAATGAAATAGAAACAACTACTAAAAATGTAATTGCAAAAGCAATCCAAATAAATATATAAATGCAGAAAAAACTCCTGTCTTTTCATACATTGCAAGCTGCCAGTTTTTGAAAGCATCAGGAAACAAGCTGTTGAGCAGTGGAATGGATAAAACCAGGCTCCCAACCTCCAGTGAGCTGCCTGGCCCATGAAATCTCGCTGCCAGTGATGGTGCTGCTGGGCCAGAGGCAGGTGGTGGCATGGCCACCCCAGCTGTGCCCACCTGCTGAGGGGTGGCTGGGGCATGTGCCAAGTGGCACATCATCTGCCACCAGACAAAGATCCTACCAGGTGAGCTCAGCTTCCCTTCCGTGGACAGGGCTGCTGATATCTCTTTCTTCTCTGCCCAGCTACCAATTTTCAGTAAATTTATCAGAACTCCACTCTATCTGAGGCATCTTGGCCAAATTTGACCAAGGTTATCTAGGGATACCAGGGAAAAAAACAGGCAGTCAGGCCTTGGGATTCTCTTGCCTTTGTGAAATGCAGACTGAAAATAAATCCAGAGCTCAGAAAAGTAACAAATGCTTCTGGCTGTTGCAGGGTGCCAGAGACTGAGACAAGTGATGTGCTTTGTGGCACTGAGGCACCCAGTACTTTCACCAAACATGACACTGGCTGGGCATGCAGCACCAGGGGGCATGTCCAGCCAGCACAGGGATGGCCATCCCAGTGCAGATCTTCACCTGGTGGGAATCTGCTGCTGCTGTCTTCTGCTGCTCTCAGCCTGGGTTGCACCTATTGCAAGGTGTGAGGGCCTTCAACAGGTCAGATGCCCCAGTGCTGAGAGCAGGGATGCTCAGGTCCTTCAGTGGTCTTGAGTGTGAAAGTCTTCATGAACATGCACTTGGATTTGGATAGGCAGAAATGCAAAGTCAACAGGGCTTTGATAGTCACAAGGATCTGACTTACACACAGATATAGACTGGTTTCTTCTAGTTGGCTAGGGTTTTTTCCAGGAATTGTTCCCTATAAGAACAAGTCTGTTTCATCCAGCTGTACCTTTCAGCTCTGCTGCTGATGTTTTTGTGCTCTCTGCCTTGGTACATGCTGCATGGGCATGAATAAGCAGGTATCAGTACAGCACACTGGCAGACTCCCAAGGGATCTGCAGCAAACAGTGAGCACGGTGATCCAAAATCATCCTCCATATCATGTTGGCAAAGAACAAAGCCCAAGGGCGTTGATGCCAGCTAGCATAGCTGAGCAGGGAGGGATGGGGGAGTTCTAACTCCTCCATGTCTTTTCTGACATCATTGCCCCGTGGGGCTCATGCTGGGTGTTGTTCAGCAGTCCCTGTGCTCCCTAGTGTTGCAGCCAACTTCACATGGCAGCAGCACAGCTTCCTTGGAGTGAAAAGGTGGTTAACAACAGCCTCTGCTTCCTGCAACAGTGTGACTGCAGCCAGGTTACTGGTCTTCAAAATCAAGTTGTCACTGGTTCAGCTGTTTTGCATAAAAGCAATTCCTCTTCCATAAGAGCTGGCTGGGTGGCTCAGACTTAACAGCTTCAATTTCTTCCCCAGGGTACAGCCAAGGTGTTGGCAGATTATTATCCAATGACATCCCAAATCCAGGTTGAAGTTGTTGCATTGTGGGTCCTGGTGGACACCAAGTTGTCCATGAGCCAGCAGTGCCCTTGTGGCCAAGAAGACCAAAGTTATGCCGGAGTGCATTAGAATAGGGTGCCAGGAGGTCAAGGGAGGTGATCCTGTCCCTCTGCTCAGCCCTGGTGAGGCTTCAGCTGGAGTGCTGTGTCCAGTTCTTTGCTTTCCAGCTCAAGAAAGGCAAGGAAATACTGGAGAGGGTCCAGCAGAGGATAATGGAGATGATTCACAGAATCACAGGGTTGGTTAGGGTTGGAACTGGCCTCTGGAGATCATCTAGCCCAATTGCTTAGGGATTGGAGCACCTCAGTTATGAGGACAGGCTAAAGAACCTGGGCCTGTTTAGCCTGGAGAAGGAAAGACTGAGGGGGACCTCATCAATGTCTGTAAGTATCTGAAGGGAAGGTGTCAAGAGGTTGGAGCCAGGCTCTTCCTGGTGATGCCAAGTGATATGACAAGAGGCAGGGGACAGAAACCGATGCACAGAGGAAGAACTTCTTTACTGTGAGGGTGCCAAAGCACTGGAACAAGCTGCCTAGAGAGGCTGTGGGGTCTCCTTCTGGAATGATTCAAAAGCTGCCTGGACACAATCCTGAGTAATGTGCTCTGGGGACCCAGCTCATTCAGAGAGGTGGAACTAGATTATCTCCGGTGGTCCCTTCCAACCTTACCCATTCTGTGATTCTGTGAAGAATCCACAGCTACCCTTGGGCTACAGGAATGTGGAACTGAAAAACAGGGCTGGCTTGCCATGGCTCTTCATTCTCATTTTCTGAGTAACTCTTTCATTTTGAGAGTGGAAACAATCCTGTATTCTGCTCCAGAAGGATCAGCCCCAGGAAGGCATGAGTGTCCCAAAACAGACCACTCCACAGGAAATTCTGCTGCTAATTAGCTTTGGCTTTTCCTGAGTTTCTGTATAAGTTAATATGTTTGCCCCACCTTCACTTCTTTGTCATAGATGAAGCCTTCTGCCACCATAGCCAAATGGTGGCTGTTTAGGACTGGAGCACCGAAAAGAAAGGCTTTCTCTTCTGGATTTTGTTCCCGTGGAAAGGGATTTGCCTTCATGCTTTACTCGATATCCAGCTACCTGTACCTGGAACTCATCTCAGCCCTTTGGTTTTCCTGCCTCTCCCCTTTCCATCTTTGTTCTTATTGCTGGGTCCACATAAAAGCCAGCATTTTGTATAGCCAGGATGTTCCAGTAATTTCCACTGCCAGGGAGCAAATAGGAGCCCTGACATGTGTTGCTTGCCTTCTCAGAAAGCAGGGTTGGATGGTGAGAAACTGCAGCAGGCAGGAATACACAACCGGTTGTGCAACTCCCTTCCCTGAAGGAACGAGTTTGCCGTTACCAACACAGAGCAAGTCCGAGCAGCCAGCACCCTGTGCCCCTTTCACTCTGTCCCCCGGCTGTGCCATGGGGCAAGAAAACATGGGGGAAGGAGATGTCCTGGAAATGCTGAGTCCTGGCTAAGACAACAGGCTGCCAGCACATTGTGCAGGCAGGGCACAGATTTGGGCCGGGTCCAGCACCTCTGAGCAACCTGCAGGAGGTACTTGATACCAGCCAAAGGGCCATGGGGAGAACTGAACCCAGATGCCTGTGTGGGTGACCCACCTCGCTTGCCTCACTGCCAGGGCTGCTGCTGATGGTGAGGCACTCTGCAGCCAAGGCTACATTATATACCATTATCTCAAGTGTCAGGTCAACCAGTTAAAAACAGTTACCTTCTTCATCTCTTCCCCTGTGCCTTTCAGCTATTGCACCAGGAAAATCTGTATTTCCTAACAGAAGAGCCTTGTTCTCCACTGCTGTTTTGACCAGGATCAGGTTGGTGGTAGCCTGCCTGCTGCATCCCCTGTGAGCGCTTGGTTTGGGGCCTGCCCTGCCTGAGCAGGGGGCAGAGGGCTGACGGGGATTTTCTAGCTGTGCCCTGCCCTCCACATCACTGTGAACCACTGGGAGCCTGAAGGAGGTGGCCAGAGGCACTGGTGCCAAGATGAAACTCAGGCAGTACTCCTGCTGCTATTTATAACTTCTCCTGCCTGTGCCGTGTGGATAATATGATAGCTGTTCTGCTAGGCAAGCTGTATTTGTTTTTACCACTGATATATCTTGCTTTGTCATTGTTCCTTACTTTAATAGGAAGCTTTTTTCTTAAAAAAAATGAAATGCCTCACTAATTTCTGTAAACAAGGAGGGTGAGGAACATTTTGGAGCAACTTAAAATGTTTGCAGTGAAATCCAGTGTCACAGACCAGAGGTGCTCCGACTGGGAACTGACCATGACTCACCACTTCATCACTCTGAAGAGCCATATCCAGAGGTGGCAGTATTTGCCACTGGATGGCTCCTCCTTCATGCGTTCTTGGTGGCCTGATCCAGAGCTTGCTGGCTCCTTACACTGACTTCTCTGGGAGTCTTCACGTACGTTTTTGTCCCTTTGCTGGACCAAGGTTGCAGTGCTCGGTGTGCTGTGTGACAGAGCCTGCCAGACAGACCTGTCTAGCCACTAGTTTTGCTGACAGCAACAAGGATTGAAACATTTCTCTGAAATCCGGTAACAATCCAGAAGGGAATGACATCCTATCTGCAAGAGCTTGCCTGGAGAGCTGAATGGAAAATTATAGCCCTATAGCACCATTTACAAAAGGCTGGTGCAAGAGCTTTTTGGCTAATTAACACTCCCTACCTTGTCTTTTGAAAAGCAGAACTATAATTCACAGGTGGGCTTGATCCAGAAGCTGGGATCTCAAAAATTGCGTATGTTTCTGGAAACATCTGACTCATGTCCAAAATTTTCTGCTAGTTTCTGCTTCACTGTATCTCAGGACTGAATGTGTGAGGATGGGTTCTGCTTTCCCTGAAGTTCCAGCTGTGTGGGTCTGGACACCTCTCTTATTTCACCTATACAAATATTTCTCCAGCTTGAATCTAGCCTGTGTTTATTTGACAGGCTGAATTCAAGCTGATGGTTACAAGCTTGTATCCTGAGAGGTGCTTTTCCCCAGTGGCTGCAGAATCCTCCCTGCAGACCTGGGCTGCTTGTCATCCCAAAACAGCATAGAGGGGAAAGCCACATTTGGCGTGTGTGACAAAAAAAGGGAATTTAAGAAAGCTATCTCTCCTAACTTGTTGTCCTGTGATGTCTCATATGCAGGTGACCATAGCAATCCAGAGGAGCTTTTTTTTTTTTTTTTTTTTTTTTGTGAAAAAGCTGATTGCTCCTTTCTTGAGGTCTCCTTCAGCCTCCACTTTTTAAACAGCTAATTGCCATCCCCATTCAGTGAGTAACGAATCAATGGCACACAGATCTCACCATGTTTACTGCTCCTCTGGCTTCCTTCCTGTTGCTTCACACCCTTCAGAGGTTTTAGAAAGGAGGTAAGAACAGAACAAGGAAAGTTGTCCTGAAATGCTGATCTTGTTTTGCTGATCTCCAAATGGCCATGTTCTGCAACCTTCGTGGAAAAAGGAAGGATGTCACCAGGCTTTTAAAATCACTTTATTTTCCTGGCTGTGCTGCCCAAAGGAAGCTTACGTCTCTTGGGTCTCCTGCCATCCACTTTCTTGTGGCGAGGGGTGGGGTGCTGCTCTTCTTTCTGTGTTAAAATGTGCAAAATAATTAATCTTGAGGACAGCTTCTCCTCTAAACCATGTGGTGCCCTGAAGGAATGTCCAAGATTGCTCCCAGTTGAATAGGAATATCTGAATCAAAATGCCTCAGCCTGCTCCTGCCAGCCCATGGTCCATCCCCTCAGACATGTCCCCAAGGCATGTCCCCACAGCCCCATCTCTGCAGGCTGCCAGTGCTTGCAGAGAATCCATGTCCCTGGCGGGGTTGGGCTGGGTGCAGGCAGGGAGAGACTGGCACTGGCACTGCCGTGGCACTGGCACTAGCACTGGCACTGGCATTGGCACTGGCACTGCCGTGGCACTGGCGCTGGCACTGGCGCTGGCGCTGGCACTGCCCTGGCACTGGCACTGGCACTGCCGTGGCACTGGCGCTGGCACTGGCACTGCCGTGGCACTGGCACCGGCACCGGCACTGGCACTGCCGTGGCACTGGCACTGGCACTGGCACTGGCATTGGCACTGGCACTGCCGTGGCACTGGCGCTGGCACTGGCGCTGGCGCTGGCACTGCCGTGGCGCTGGCGCTGGCACTGCCGTGGCACTGGCACTGGCACTGCCGTGGCACTGGCACCGGCGCTGGCACTGGCACTGCCGTGGCACTGGCACCGGCGCTGGCACTGGCACTGGCACTGCCGTGGCACTGGCACTGCTGTGGCGAGGGAGGCTCAGCGCATTGTTCCTGGCTGGCTGGAGCTGCCTTTCCGGGGCCACCAACTGCATGTCCCCTGCGCCACTGCACTGCTGGGGGTGAGAGGCAATGAGGAGTGTGGCACCAATGACAGCCTGTCCTCCAGGCACCGCGCTGTGCGTGCCGGAGGATCACCATGTTCACACTCGTAACTCCACCACCAGCTTGTGGCCAGAGACTAAATAACCCTGGAGTCAATTTTTTTACTTCTCCAGCACATGGGCTCCTTTTTCGGCAAGACAAGGTGGCCCCGGGGAGGCGCCAGCACTGATGAAGCATCTGTCTTGCTGGATTTCCCCTCCTGCTGCTGCTGCAAACCACCGCTTCCTTCCACACCCCTCTCCGGCCCCTCCCTGTCCCGTTCCCTGGGGCAGCCAGGCGCTTGCTGATCTCCCCAGTGCTGATCTCTCCAGCACCTGGTAAAAATATCAAGTCCCCGCACCCTTTTTGTGCTCCTGATCCCTTGCATCCCCAGGGGAAGGACAATGGAAAAAGCCGGTCCAGATGGGACACGCTAAATGCACTGCGAGGTCTCGCTGTGGCACGAGCGGAAGAGGCTCCTGACAGCACTTGGGCATCACACCTGAGCAGCGCTTGGGCATCACACCTGAGCAGTGCTTGGGCACCACACCTGAGCAGCGCCTGGGCACGTTGCTGTTGGTCCTGCTCCAGGCAGAGGTGCCGGAGAGATTGGCAGGCACATGGCAACCCTTCCTCTTTCTTCCATGCTGGTTTCTTCTTGTGCTGGGGGACGTACCTGGCTACATCCAAGAGGATGCTGGTGGCTTTCTGAAAGCCACATGTGCTCCATCCAGACAGAGTGATGCTGCCTCTCTTCTTCCAAAATGGGGCGGGGCGGGGGGGGGGGCGAGGGGAGTCCCAATCAATCAATTAGCATTGATTAACCAGGAGGAAAAGGAAAGCTGGCTCAGGTTACATATCCGTGCTCTCTGAGTACCAGAGCACAAAGTGTTCAGGTCAGGATGCTCCTCAGTCACAGCTTCAGACACATGGGGTAAGCTGTTCCTGGCCACTTTTAAGCAGACAGCACAAAAGCATCAGGGCTGGGCAGGGCTGGGGCAGGACGGGATAGGGACCAGGGGCAAAGGGCCCTGGGCTCCCAGGCTCAGGGAGGCACAGTCACTCCACAGGCTGCTGGCTTACAGGGCTGCCTTGGGAACATACCTTATCTCAGTTCTCCCTGATGCTCAGACATTTACACTTTATCCCTTTGATTCCTCTTTTTCAGCATTCCAACCTGCACAGTGGCAAAGGCAGTGCTGCAGCAGTCCCAGGTTTGCTTGGGTGTTTTCAATGCCAGTGGCAAACAGACCCCAGAGCTGCTTGGTTGCAGTGCAAAACCATAAGGCTTCTCTAACCTCAGGTTCTCAGTCCAGCTGCCAAAACAGAAGAGTTGCCTCTGCAGGTCTGTTCCTGTCTATTGAGATGTATCAGATCTACTTTGTGGATCAGACTAAGGGCTGGGATGCACTTCAGCAGGGAGCTCTGGTGTGTTCTGTCCAGTTGAAACTGAAGACTTTGCTGGTGGGAAGTGCTGCCTGCATGAGTGAATGGGACCTGTATGCACTCCTGAAGAGGCTCATTAAGGAATATGGGCTAATCCACTGTCTAACCAGACTGAGAGGCCTCCGAGAGTCAAATTTTTGTCCTTAACACCCCAAGCTCTGAGTGCAGCAGCACTCCCTCAGCTCAGAGCTTACATCTGAAGCCTTCAAGTCCTTGGCTAAAGTTGTATCTTGCAAGGGAAAAGCAGTGATAGACCTTGTGAAAGTGTCTTTCTTGAAATGGGAGCATCTTAAGGTGAGTTCAGCACCTGCTGAATAGGAATAACCTGGTATCTCTTCTGTACTGCCTTACAAACAGCACTGAAGTGCTTACTTTTTCTTTACACAATATTTGTGACTTCATTATTAGTGGGAGCAAGACTTACAGCTGCTAGTGAACTCCAAGAGGCTTGTAAGCCCTCTCACCTCCAGCAGAAGTTGCCTGTAGCTGGCACTTCAGCAGATGCAGCCTGAGACAGCCCTGCTCAGCTCCTCCCTCCCCAGCATGTTGGGGTAAGGCTGCTTGGGAAAGCTGGGAAGAACAACGCAGTGTGTTTGCTGCAGCACTTTAAGCACAAAGACACACCACGCTATGATTATTTTCCAGGTGGATGTGAACACATGGAACATGGTGTAATTTATAAGTATGTTAAAACTGCAATGCATGAGCTGCTAAGGTGGCCAAGGAGTGAGCGTCAGCAGCAGCCTGCAGGTCAGATTGCAGCAGGCATCGAAATTTGAGGAATGCTCAAGGGCAAGTTCCTCTTGATTCTCCGATCTACGTGGCATTTGGTGAGGTCTACATGGAGATGGATGTCTCACCCTCTGCTTTCAGTGGGAGAAATTGCTCTGGGCTTCCCCTGGAGTGCCATGGGCAGGAGTGGGTGGGGGCTGAGAGCAGGTCACAAGAACAGTCCTTGCAGTGCCGTGTGTGCCTCTGTCAGCCTAATGAAAGCCTAATAATTAGGATTGCCATTCTCTTTATTTTTAATTATGAGGTAGCACTTTATTGTAGAGGGCAAAAGTAACCCTGTAATTAGCTAGTATGATTATCAGTTATTAGCCAGTCTCTGACGCTGCAGACACCCAGGAGATCCCTTGGCAGGCTGTCACAGGCTGCGTGGGTTGGATGGGACCCCTGGCAAAACTTCCCCATCCTACGACTGAGGCCATGCGCAGACCCGACAGGGATGAGGACAGCACGCGGCTCCAAGCATGAGGGGATGACCTCTGGCACTGAGGTATTGCTGTCCAAAAGGCTTTGTCTCAGCTTCTCTGGGCTGCTGAGGCCTCGCCATCCTGCATCCGCAGTGGCCCCAGTCTGGCTTCTTTCACCTGCCCAGGCACGGGCTGGGTTTCCCAGCCACGCTGATTCCCTGAGAGCTCCCTGTGCTCACTGGGAGCAGCCTCCTGCCAGAGGGCATTGCTCAGCCCTGCAGTGCACAGCGATATCCCAGCTATCCAGGGCTGAGAAAACAATGTGTTTATAAAACAAATCACTTAAGAAACAACGAATGAAGGGGTGCAGAAGGCTGCTGTGAGCAGCCCTGTGCTTCTCAGCCGTCTGACTCCAGCTCGTGCTGGTGCCTGGGGTTGTTCCTCCCCAGGGGCAGGAGGTGGCATCGCCCCTGCCCAGGCAGGTCGCAGCCCTGCCTGCCTTGCTTGGATCTGAAGGACTGAGAAGTTTATGTGGTCACTGCAGCAAGAGCCAAAGAGGCTTCACTGGGCACGAGGGAGGAGAGCAGCGCTTGGTGCAGGGAGCAGCTTGGCATTGACCTGGCTGCATGTAGGATCACAGCTGTGCTTAAAACATGCTGGATGGGTTAATTTTGCTTCTGCTGGGCAGGTGAAAACCCTGTTCTCAGCTGAGCTGCCACTGCTGCCTGCATCCCACGCTCTGCTGGGCTTGCGGGGGGTTTCTTGTCCTCTCCTCTCACCCCCGCCGGGTTTGCTTCTTTAGCTGAGCCATCCCGGGGGCCGGCTGGTATTTCAGTCACTGAAGAAATTAGTAACTGATTTATGTAACATCTCGTGTGACTGACTGCAGGGTCTTCACAGAGAGACAACTGCGAACAAGAACACTAATGGCAGAATAAGAAAATGGGGCCCAGAACATACCCCACAGGGAACCATGGAATCACCCTGCAAGGCCAGATGTCACCCTGCTGCCTGCAGTGCACCTGGACCCGTGTGCCATGGCCGTGACCTGTTTCGCTGCAGCTCAGCTCTAGGCGAGGCCTGGCAGCCACATTTCCATGTCCTTCCCAGGGCCGACAGGAGCAGGTTCCCACCTTGAAAAGGAGATTCTGGTCTCCTCTATTTCTCCAGATGTCAGGCCAGGCCCTGTCGCAGCAGCACAGCATTTAGCACCAAGGAGCTGTGTCTCCCAGGGCTGGCTCAGGCTGGCATTGCCCACCAGCCATGCCTCTCCTGCCATCCCTGCCCAGCTGCATTGGTGCTGGCAGACGCAGGAGTGTGCTCAGCAGGGGCTGCGTGCTGTAGGCTCTTGCCCCTCCTGGCTCCCTGCTGACACTTTGGTGTCTGTCTCTCACTTCTGGTCATCAGTGCTCGCGGTGGGGCAGGAGGGATGGTCACCCCACACACACATGGGAAACTTGGGCAGAACAATGCTGGGACGTTGGATCCCGCAGCTCTCCCTGACTCTTCTCGGGCTGAAGCTTTCAGCTTGCATGGTCCAGGGGTTATTCTGAGTGTGTGCATGGCCCTGGGCCACTGGCAACAGACCTGACATCCCTGTGCAGGAATGGAAACCCCACTGGTTCAGCAGTGGTGGGCGGGAAGGCTGAGCAATGTGCCAGCATCACTCTCAGCAGATGTGATTCAGCAGCAAAGGAAATAACAAAGAAATGCTTGCAAAATAAAAATGCTTTTGATGTGAATAGAAATGTTTATAATAATCTGGATTTTTTTCATGTAAATAAGGCTCAGAAAAATGTGTTTTGTCAAAGTGACACACAGCGAGCTCTAGTAGGTGTACGCATCTCAGGATAAAAGGAACAGAAGCCACTCACTTGATGAACCTGAAAGCTTTCTTAGAATTACAAAAGGAATAAATGATCTTAATCATATTAACTCCTGGGTGGTCGCCTGAGTCGTTGCGAGCAGTATTCATCACATCCCAGACAGTGTAGTTTTAAGCTCGCACAAAAGACAACTTCAGATGATCTCATGGTCTCCTTTTCAGCAGTGTAAATTATTGTTAACCCCCAAAAGGCTGGGATTTAATTCCAACATGAGCGTGTCCATTTCAGCACACCTCAGCCTGCTGCCCTCGCCAGTGGAGCAGTGAGTGCTGTGTGGCAGCCTCCCAGGGCTCTGCCCCATCCTCAGCACCCACCCGTGTCTCGCAGGAGCTCTGTGAGGGGACAGCAGGGGCTGCAGGAGCTGGGACATTCCCTTCTGCCACAGAAGCAGCTGCACAGGAGCCGTGGCCCCTCCTGTGCCTGCCACAGGCACCGTTCACGACAGCGCTGCTGCGAGTGGCCCTTGCCCAAGGTCACGGCGGCTGAGCGCGGCATCGGCCACGCAGCTGCAATCCTAACATCAGTGTTGAAGCTGCTCTATCATCGTGTTTATAAGGCATGAAAAACAATGTCTGGAGTGAACCTTTCCCTCCAGCAGTGTGTTTTCAAAGGCAATTTCTCAGACAGTCTTCTGATCTCAGGTGAGAGGTGCAACTAAATTTTTGCCATACTGACATTGATTTAGCAGCTGTTGCCAGTCTTCTTGATTGTGAAATGAAAAGTTCTTCACCAAAGGACTTATTCAAATGCAAAATGAATTAGGCTTTTTTTATCTTACTGCACATGTACTTCAGGAATTTAGGAATATTAAGAACCCCTAGAGACTACCTTCTTCTTTTCAGTTACCATGGTTCATCTTGACAAGCAGCAACACCCCCACTTGCAGGCAATGCCAGAGTTTTGGTTTTTGATGAGGGCAGGTGGGAACAATCCTGTGTTGTTTCTGGAAGAGGTGCTGGAGTCTGGGCACCTTAATGTGGTGGGTGAAGTGTTTTAAGGAAAAATATCACAGGGCAATGGAAACCAAATTAATCCCCCACTCTCCCTTTCCCATCCTCTCTCCTCCAACCAAGCTGGTAGGAGACGGCAAACACTTTAAAATTCAGTTTATTCACCCAGGATCCTGGGTATGTGTTGTGGAGAGATTATCAAGTGAAAATGCACCCAGAGCTGCGGTGCCCAACATATACAATCTAAACTTGGTCTGATAAAATGTATGCGTTGTTTCCCCACAAAGCTGGCAGGGTTTCTGTCTCCAGCTCATCCTGGTTACTGCAGCATGCCCCTAAAACCATAATCCTGCAGCAAATGTCAAGAGATCTCACCAGCATGTTGTTTTCATTAAGTAACAACACAGCAGGAGGATGAGATAAACTCACTTATGAAAACCCTTCATGTGCATTGTCTACAAACAGAAAGTTCACCTTCCTCTCTCCTTATGGGAAAAAATGATGAAGCAAAGTGCTTTTTTATTGCCTAACCTAGTTTCTTTTCAGAAGCAGAAAAAACTGTAAACATTTTTTGCCTCAATTTATATCTTACGCAGGAGTAGAGTGTGTGCAGGACAGGATCCAGCAAGGAGTGACCTCTGCTTCACACAGGAGTGGCTCATGGATGAATCAGTCTGTTTTAGATCATAAATGCTCGCACAAAATACGGCTTTGCTCCACGGGATGGAGAAGCCGAGTACTGCACGTGGCTGTTGCAAGTTTGCAGGCTCAAGCTCTGCACGCAGGCTGTGCTTCCCAATGGGAAATCACAAAGAGTTGTCCCCCAGTCCAGGTGCTGACACTGTGCCTCGTGCCCTTGCAATCAGGGAGCTCACCCAGCAGAAAATTCAGCTTGGTTTTCAGCTGCTTCAGTTTTCTGATTGTGAAACCACGTGAAGAGATGCGTAGGATAGCCCAGTCCTTCTGGGAAACAACAGCAGGACTGTAAATCTTTCCCTGCAGTGTAAACTACAACTTTTGCCATGATGCTTTTGCTCTCCATTTGCAGCACGTGCTTTCTGCCTTGCTGAGCTTCCAGTACAGTTTCTCTGCAGGACAACAGCAGTACTGATTTCAGGAACAGCCGATTCCCTGCCCGGGATTTGGCGCAGCACAGCGCAAGGACCAGGATCCCTTCCCAGCCTGTACCCCTCCAACAGGAGGCTGCGTGGGGGCACTGCAGCTCCTTTCCTTCACTTTGCAGGGGGGAGGAGGTCAGTGTCCTGGCAAACACCACTCCGTGCAGGTAGCATCAACATGCTGCAGACAGCTTTGAATTACAGCTAAGAAAAACATGTCCAGGTCCCATTCGCAGGTTTCCTGAATGCTTTTTCTGCTTGGATACTTATTCTCAGCAGCATGTGGCTTTGCATGTATGACAGGTTGAATCAAAGGTTTATTGTCTTCACAGCTCCTCTGTTTATTCAGAGATTATGATTTTGGCAAGAAACAGTTTCTTGAGGCCCTGGGGTGGCTGTAGGCACAGGGGTCACTGCACGCACCAACCCTGTCACGGGGAGGCTCTGCTGCCCTCCTGCTTCAGCCACATAAGCACAGAATTGACAGAAACCTGGAGGGTTTTGCAGGAGCTGCTTTCCCCACTGCGTGTCAGCGAGGGAATTTGTTATAAAAACAGCAGGGCTGAGAATCTCCCTGCTCCTCAGATTGTCGCCTGCAGCCATGCAGAGGGTGCCCTTCTGGAGCTCCTCACGCACACCAGCTCCAGAGTGCTGCCACAGCTGCCTGCTCCTGGGGACAGGGACCTTTGAACACACGAGCCTGCCACTGGTCTGGGGGCAGAGGGCAGTGAGTGGACAAGGCTGCACACAAAACAGAGCAGGCACGAGTAAGACACAGAGGGGCAGTTCCTCTGGCTTCAGCCATGGAAAACATGGGTTCATGCCCATCAAAGGAGGGAAGGGCATCTCCAGGAGATCCCTGTGTCTGTTATATGCAGCATTTGTCACCCATGTAGAGCTCTGTTAGGCTGGATGTGGTGTTGAAATGTGGAGCCTGACATCTTTCTAGTACGTGATTAACCACACCAGACACTTGCTGTCATGAGACAGATAATGATGCTGTCCTATAAGCAAGGCAAAAAGAAAGATTTTGGGTATTCTGGACAGAAAACATGTTGCTGTTCTACTAAGAGAGCTAGAAGACATTATTTAATACAGAAAATGAAGTTTCAGTTTGAACTGCCAACAGTACTCACTTGCAGGCACTAAGGCTTTAGTACTTATGTCTCTGGACATTTCTCCACTGAGGCTACACATAGCAGATGGAGCTGCCAGGCAGTTATGGACAGAGAAATGAACTTCAGCATCATGTTCAGCCTCTGGAGGAATTCTGCAGATGCACTGAACAACAGCTGAGAGCATAAGCCCATAGGGCATGTGTTTGCTATGCCCTGTAGAGCCCAGCACATCATTTGCTACCATTATCAACAGCAGAAACATCTCCTGAGAGGTTTTCCTCTTCTCTCAGATAATTCTGCATCTTCTGAGAATTCTGAGAAAAACACATCCTTCTCTCAGTGCTCCTTCCTCAGCTACAGAATAATCAGACTTCTGCACAGCATCCTCAGGCTCTCCTCAGAGATGCAGTTGAAGGTGGGTGTCAGATACTTTCAACAGTAGCTCTTAAGTAACTACAAAAATACTTGGTTTTTCTTCAACAACATTAGCAATGTTTTCATTTTTTTGAAAGGTAGATTTTATTTCTTGCTGCAATACACCACTGAAATTACATTAGAGTGTCTGATAGCTTCTTGATTTGTTATTTTGGTGGGTTTTGTGCTTTACTGTCAGATGCATATGGTCCTATAAGAAGGCGCTTCAGGCTATGATACAACTGGAAGCCTTAGCACATGCCACATGATAGAAAAGACATAATTAAAGAGGATCTCATCCAAAAAACAGAGTCAATTCCACAGGACTTGCAAGTAAAAGAAAAATGTATCATCAGAGTGTAACAGACATTTCTTTAATCAAGAGAAGGTCATCTGGCTTATCTCTCATGGACATCTTATTTTATCATGAAGGATACTTAACTGACTCTTTAATTTGTTCCAGGAACCTTGTTAGGGAGAGTGTGATGTGGCTTTTGCTCCATATGTGACATTAAGTCTGTTCCAAATTCAGCTTACATTCCCTCAGAAATATCTGTGATTTTGTATAAGGTCTTAATTACATCTTGAAATTTCTTGTTTGAATAATACATGCTTTAATCAAACATTTCAATTAAAAGGTCTCTTATAAGAACTTTAGTCAAACCTGGAAGCCCTGCGGACTGAATTCCATTCTTTAGCCAGGGAACAGGAGCAGGAGCAAGGCAGTCAGCCACCTTGAATTTCTCTGCCAAGATCTCAGGTGTGACTTTCAGGGACAGCTTTTAGAGGCAGAGGAAAGTTTAGGCTTCCTCATTATCCTTCCAAGAAAATGTAATTTCCTATTATCACGCCACAGAACGTAGAGAGCACCAGGGGGGTTGGTGTGGCTGCAGCACAGAGCTGGCCCTTGTCTGGGTGACAATGGGTGAGCTGTGTCACCTCAGTCTGCACCGGAGGCCTGCAGGAAGCCCATGCAGCTCCTCGCGGGTTAATCTCTCACTGTGCCTTCCCCAGCGAGGAGAGGTGACAGGCAGGGGAAGAGATTGGTCACATTGTCACCCCAGGCTCAAACGAACTGAATTTCTGGGGACCAGCTTGGAGCTGCATCAGTGATGACAATGATGGCCACACTCACGCTCTCCTGATGGCTCTCCATTCACACCGTCAGCCTTGGAGAGGATGTTCACATCCCAAAGCTTTAATGACCATAATGCATTAACTGGCTGAGCTGCAAAAATGCCTCAGGGGAGGGGAACTTCCGTGGCTTTGCTGGAATTTGCTCTGTTTCAGAGAAGGGAGTCACAGGTGGGGCACAGCCCTTGGAGCACTCCTGTGGTCAGCAGCAGGTGCCCAACACACACATCGCTCACTCCAGGTGCTCATGGAGACAGGGAAGCAGCACGACTTGAGGAACAGAACCAAGAGAATGATCTCTTCAACTTCTCTGGGGAAGAAGATTCCTTTCCACTTTGTAACAAAATACCATATATACAATATTACCTGGAGAAAGTGAACAGGCAATTCAGTAATTGGACACCTTCTTTCATCCATTTGATAAAGAAAAGAGAAAAAAAAAAGAAAAATATTGAAATTCAGAGATAGAAAATCCAGCTCTTTTTTTATTGCAAAGTTTTTAGAGTAAAATTCCTTCTTAAGTCAACTACTTGGCTGAAACCAGCCCAGCAACTTCTTTTTCTCTTCCCTTTGTTATCAATCCCAAGGTATTAGCAGGATAAAGGCGAAGGTGACTCATGAATGAGTGTGGCTCTTTAGAGGTATGAGGCACAGTCTGGGGAGGCTGCAAACTCAACATAAACTTCATCCCTGTGATCCTTGGAAGCCACCCTCCCCCTACACACATATTTTCTGTCACCACCAAATGGCCACCTAGGCATCGATTTTAGCCTTTCACCTGACTTCCAGGAGTTTCCCTAATAAAGTGCAGTTTGACTAGAAAGCATCCTGGATCCATCCTTTACATTCCCGTGGGTTTGGAACGTGAGGTACTACAAAA
This sequence comes from Acanthornis magna, assembly GCA_036785705.1. NCBI lineage: Eukaryota > Metazoa > Chordata > Aves > Passeriformes > Acanthizidae > Acanthornis > Acanthornis magna. The sequence goes on along the minus strand of JAWUZG010000071.1, from coordinate 3,199,292 downwards.
ATACTTAACAGGGGACTTCGGAGATTTTTTCCCCCACTGTTATTATGTTTATCCCACCTTGGGAAGATTGTCCACGGCACCGCAACCATTAGAGCTATTTCTTTCCCACTCTTGAAAATCCATCACCTTCTGCTTTCCTAATGCCACACCTCTCTCCCAAGCTGCTGAACACTCCTGAGAAGCCCCAGGGCTTGCTTAGGCATTTTGCCCACCTTGGCAGCTGCTCCTGACAGCAGGAGCCAGGGAAGGCAGCGGGGTGGGCAGCAGGCAGGTGCCTCCCACATTGAGGCTGGAGATTGTACTTGGCTTGAGCAGGCTGCAACTGGGAAGGTCAAGTCTGATTTTAATTTTTCGTTGCAAGCCTATTCAAAACCTTGGGCCTTGTACTTATGAGAGATTCCAGGGCAGGGAAGAATTGTTCCTGGTACAGATTATATCACTGTAACAGTCACTGAACAGAACTCCCCCAGCTCAGCAGCCGCTCAGGATAATAATTCTGAGCTTCTGCAGCAATGGAAAAGGAGAAACTGTTGAGTCTGTGATGACATGGCCCAGCACCCACCAGGCACTTATTGGCAGGTTATTTAGCTCAGAAAACTCCAAATCAATTAGGCGCTCCCTTTAAAACTCTTCTTTGTGCAGCATTTGGTATCTACAATGATGAAGTCATTTTACAGGTTCCCCTAAGACCTTAACTGTGACCTAAATTTCTACTGTGGATAGCACTACAACCAAAACCAGATTTTCATCAACATCTCATCAGTTTTGTCAGTAACATAGGCCTGATATATGCTTAACATATAAATTCTTAATTTAGAAACAGGCGGGGAAAAAGGGAAAAAAAAGATACAACTCTAACTGTGCTTTTGAAGGTCACATTTAATAAACCTGATCCCATTTTGTATTAAGTCCAGATCATTTTTTCCAGGTTGCATTCTGTCTAAAAATTCTCGTGTGTCAAGTCCACATGTGGACAGCCTAGGAAGCACCTCCCAGTCATACAACATGGAAGGTCCCACTGCGTGTGCTACTCGAATGGCCCCAGCTCAGAGGGCTGGCTCGGAAGTTGGGTTGTGTAATCTCCTATGTGCTTTGAGCTTCAATTTTTGCTGCCTCACTTCCCTATCTCTCTCAGCACGTCTTCTTACTTCCTTTTGCTTTAGTCTTGCCATCAGCATTTTCTTTGCTCCCCTCACCAAAGTGCCTGTTTGCATTCTTTGGAAAATAACTATTTATCTTCCAGAATACTTAACACCTCAGACTTATCTTCCCTAACACTTAAACATAAACTGTTTCTATAGCCCAGCTGTGCAACCTGCTGTTTTGTTGGGGCTTTAGCATACAATGAATTTCAAGCCTGACAAAAACAGTCCGGGAAAAGACGGATAGCCTATAAAATTTGCTATGCAAAAGTTAGACTTCTTTAATGCTACTGATAGGCAGCAGGAAGTAAAATCCATCCTTATGCTTTGGCAGGTCAAGCTATGCTGGAATTGCAGAATGACCATGAACCTGCTTCACCTTGGAGGAGGAAATTGCTCATTGCTAATGTTTGTTGCCTTAGGTAATAGACCTACACTTCTGTTTCCCTGTTACAGGGCAGGCACCTTGTTTCAGTGATTTTCTGCTCTGGTGTCAGAGCCTCACCCCTCCACGTTCACTACTCCTCCACACACGGCGTGATGAGCAGGGAATGGTCTGGATTCACACCGCAGTGCCTTACTTCACTGAGCTTGGGTGAAAGCTCAGCTGTAAGCAGCGAGGAGTTAACCTTCCTCTACCTTGAATGGAACTGTGAAGATACTTAAAGAAAAACTGCCAGGTCTCAAAACACACAAAAATGTTTGCTGAAGCTCAGTGTTTTCTCTACAAAGCTTACTGGAATCCCCTTCGGTCACCCCAGGAACATCCTTTGAATCAAGAAAATTCCCATTCATGAAATGCCACTTGCTGGCAATTCAGAGACAACCTCACTGACCTAGAAGGGTTCTCCAGTTTCTTTTGGCAGTAGGAGTGGAATTAGACATGCTGATGCTAAATGGCTTAGCATTAGCAGCAAAACAGCTTAAATACCCTGTCCCAGAAGGTTAAACTGCAATGAGCCTCTTAAAAAACACTCAGTGCAATGGACAAGCACTCAGCTCTGTGGCACAAGGCTGGGGATCAGTCTTCCTCTCACCTCCCTGTGTGGCTATACAGCAGCAGAAAGTGTCAATCCAGAGGAAAACATTTCCAAGTATTACTTTTGCAATGTAAAGAAAGAAAATTATCAAATTTAGATGTAAAGAAAAAACCTGACAGAATTAAATTTGACATTAATCTAAGAATAAGGATATTCTACCTTGATAAAGATTTATACTTAGGCAACTCTTTCCTCTTTAAGAAACCTAAAAATTCAGCAGCAGGGACTTGGCTTTGCAAATTTCCACATTGACAAGCTGCTGTGTCTGTCCCACAGGTCACTTGTGGTCCATACCAGCCTGCCTGGGATGGTCTGCTGTGATGGCAGCTCAGGTGTATGATATTTAGATTTTATGTGGCTGGCACCCTCATCTACAGTTAATGGCACTGCCAGTGAATGCTTCCAATATGCAGATACCACTTTACTCACCAAAATATGTTGATTCCTGATGAAATGCTCCAACTTTAAAGTACTGCAGTACAGTTTATACAAGGGACCAAGATTTAAAGCAAGGAGAAGAAAGAATATAAAGCAAACAAACAGTAAAGGAGTAATTTCTCCCACTCAAACCAATGTTTCCTGTCAGGCAAGAAATGCCTGGTCAACAAAAGTAATTTGCTAAGTTGCTTCAGAGAAGCACATCTGTAGTAAGAAAGAAACCACCAGAAAACACATTTACCCTAAGAAAGAACAAAAGTAAGGTAGTCTATGGTTGAAAATGCTTATTTTCTTCAACTATTTTCCAATTCCTTTTCAAGACAAGCCCCAGACATGTAATCCAGGGCATGATGTATTTGAAGCTCTGTTCTTGAAACCTCTTATTTATGCCCTCTTCCTCCCACGCAGGAGTCACATAAAGTAATGAATTTGCAATAAATCACAGCATTCCAGATCTGCAACAAGTAGCTGAGTTAGGGGGACCCTGTGTTTCAGCTTCCTTCCAGGCTACTTTCAGCCACTACAGTCTGGTAACATCTAGAGGCTTTGCCAGGAGGGTAGAACAACCACCTGAGCAGTGACTTTAAAAAATGTATGGGGGGAAAAGAAAAAATATCTGCAGAACAGCTCTACCAGAAAGTCCTCCAAAGATATCTAAAACTACCCTGTTTGCTACAGGAACCTTGGGTGTTCCAGAAATGTGAGTTCAGAGAGGCCAAGCAAAACTGCATGGCTTGCAGAGTGAACCTCCAAAGCCCTTAGGAACTCCTACTTCCAAGCCATAATTGTTGTATTTTGCCTGGGACCAGAATCTGAAGTTGTAATTTTCTCCCTAGGTCTACAAAAGCAATTTGGCATGTGGCATGATCGACTTGGCTCTACCCTGTACGTATTTCACTGCTAATAACAGCCCACGGGGAAATCCAGCAGGTGCATCCCTCATTTGATGGTGGAGACAAGGGATTCCCAGTTAGAGCCCCGGCCAAGGATCCAGGAGTCCTCCCACAGCAGTGCTGATGGGATGGCTAATGCCCCTCGTGTCCCTGCTCATCTGAAAAGCAAATCTACACCTCTAGCATAGTTCGTTCTGTTTCAGGCACTCGGTTAAAGATGGATGTGCTCTGCATCTATTGAAGCTACACCTCAGCCTTGCTGGGAAGGTAATTCGACTCTCAACTCAAAGAGCTGGTGATAATGTGAAGTGCTGACTCCAGCAAAATCACACCAACCCTGAGACCAAACCAGGAGAGCTGCCTCAGCTTTTCTGCTTTCAGCTGGAAACTGAATTACACAGGACAGAAAGTCTTCAGAGCACTTTTCTGTCACTCATCTCTCAAAAGCAGAGTTTGGAGACAGCAGAGCACAATGTAAAGAACATCAAATTGAGCTTAATTATCTGGATTCATGTTGAAGTTGTCTCTTAACATGAATATTTCTGAATTTTTCAAAAAGCAAGTAGTTGTTATGGCACTTAGCACTTAGTAGGTTTAAAAATGTTTTTTGTTGTTATTTCAAACCCAGCTACAAGAGGATAAAAAAAAAGGAGAAAATTACTTAGGACAAATGATTTTGTCACAGAAGAATAAACTAACAAGGCAACCTTTACTGTAGAATTTGTAACCCCACGAGTCAAAAAGCATGCCCGGGTTTCACTCATCACATCTAGCAGCTCCTACTACTACAGCTAACAGGCAATGCCAATTTTTCAAAGGGTGGGGTAGGCAAAACATTATTTTCAGTTAAATCCATAAGATTAATGCAAGGTCTGTGAATACAGCTCAAAGGTAACAGTGACTGTTTAGAATAATTCTCCTCACATGAGCTTTGAGGCACCTTAAAACCACACCAGCAGCAAGCAGATTCCCTGTTTAAAGGGTATTTTGAGTAATCATTTTCAAAAAGGCTGGGATTCCCTATCTTCCAACAAATTTTAACTGTACTTTGGGAGAAAATAAAGCTACTTACCAGTAAAAAAAATCCTGAGAGACTTATCCAAAGGGCTGGTTGTCCGTCCTTTCTATCCCCTGCTCAGAATCTGGAAATACAAGCCTGCCAGGACCTTGCTGAGCTGTGATTTACTGGCATAAGGAATCACACTCCATCCCAGGCTGCACAGCTGCCTGGCAGCAGAAGGTGCAGCAGGCTGAGCTCTCTGCCCTCCCAGCAGTGCAACAGGGGCTACCTGGGCTGTCACGGCTGCTCCTGCAGCACCTTGAACGCTTGTGAGTGGCCATGCCATCATCCCGGGAGGTGTCCCCTTCAGAGGGGCACAAGGCTGCCCTAGGTGCGAAGGGGGGTTCAGTGCAGACACCCCCGATCCCTCCATTTGCCTGTCCAAGCTGTGGCACCCATCCATGCTTTGTAGGCCTGTGCAGATCCCAGAGGAATGTGTGCAGTGTGCTGTCAGTCCTGCACTCAACACTCAAGCCCGGGAGGGCCCCAGAAGCATTTTCTGCTCAGCAGAGCAGGAGGCAGCACCTCTGCACTTCAGGGGCTTCAGCCTCAGAAGAGACTCCAAATATGTGAAAACACACTTGTGTAACAGCAGGCTGATCACTCAGTACAGGACATTTCTTCATCATCACATATTGTAGGTCACTTGAGTGGAAGAATGGGGGAAATGAAGACTCCAGGTGAACCTTCTGTGCTATTAAAAAGGTCGGCCTAACTGCTGAGATCAGAGCAGGCTTTCAAACAAAACCCACACCATCCAGTGACCTATGTAAATATACCTTCATATTTGGTGTTTAAAGGCACAAGAGTAAAATATTTCTTCTGCTGTATTCCACTTGCTTATGTGCTTCTTCATTTTCAGGAATACCTTGATTTCTCCAGGTACCTGTAGTAACTTCACAGAACCCCCTTAAACAACTGGAAAAAGGTTAAAAAAACAAACAACCCCAAACATTTTCCAAGGCACATTGTTTCATCCAGTTTAAGTTTAAATATTTACTTTAGCATGCGAGCTTAAAGTCACATCCTTTCAGTAAGGGAAGCAGGCAACATCTTCATTAAAGTCTCTCTAAGAGACAGAACTCACATTTGCTATTGAGCTGTGGTCCTTCGTTCTAAAAGTGGATCAAATATCCCCATTGGTATTTTTTTAGTCATGGTCTGTCAACTTGCCTCGCTTCCAGACTGGAATGTAGCCCTTTGTTTTGTAAATATATCTGATTACTTTTTCCTTTTGACAAGTGCTTTCATGTGTTAAAGAAGTCATTGTTACTTTTTCACTGGTGACTCAGAGATGTACCAAACTCTCCTTAGAAAGCCTTGTTAACCTCTGTGCTTACTCTTCCCTTTTCCCTGCTCTTCATCAGATTCTAATTTTTATTATGTATTGTAACAGATTATCACCTTCCAATTCTAGGAATGGTGAGTATGTCCCCAACTACTTTTATAAAGGTGTAAGATTATCCTAACCACCTTTTCTACCAATCTCCATCCTTAAACACCGGGATAAAGGGCTCAGATGCTTCCAGAAATGGAACATCATGATCTAAATGCAATGATGTAAGACTTTTTTTCTTTTTAAATACAAAAATACTTAACTTGTAAAAGTAAGACCTGTATCTTGCTTAAGTTAATTGCACGTGCAAATGGCTAAGGCAATGGAGTTCATGTTCAGTGAAGTGGTTCAATTCACTCCTCCAGTTATCAAGATTAACCTGGTAACTTTCCAACCAAATAAACAGTATCTCAAACTAGAAAACACTTACACTGTGCTTACAGATGCAGCTCAATCAAGAAAAAGCCACTCAAGCTTCCCTCATGTTGACTATGTAAATAGAACATTAATATTTTAATACAGTTCAATTATTTTCCAAGATGCTCAGTACTTGACAGAGATGTGACACTGTTTGAAAATCAGTCTCAATTTCCCTGTAACTATTTCAGTTTCACAGCAAGTATCTACAAATGCTCTGCATACCATCTGTGCACACTTCCCTGGGGAAGAGGAATGGAAGAAAAAGCATCATTGCTTCATTACTCTGCGCTTTTCCACAAACTGTGCTGTGGTGTCTTTATCCTCTGGGCAATATGGAGGCTCCTGCTCAGTTCTCCTTTAACGACCCAACAGTAGCAAGCCAGGGATTTCCATATAAACAGACCTATTCCAAAAGGTCAGCTCTTACAGAAGATTTTATGCCTTTTGCTCTAAGTCTGGGGACCATCTATGTTTGTTAAGGTATCTCCAGAGATCCAGCTGGACAGTCAGAAAGCTTAGGCACCTAAAGCTGAAAGCTAATTAATTAGAGCAATCTTAAAATCAGGTATGAAGTATTCAATCTCAATTTCCCTGAAATGAACTAAAAGCCTAAATGTGCTATTAAAATTTTCCATAACAGAAATACACTTCCATATTGAGTTCCTGCAGAATATTGCCATTACTCTAAAAGGTGTGGGAAGACAGATGACATGAAATCTACACCAAAGGTAGTTGAAAAGTCCATTCATAAAACTTTTATTCCACTTACATCAACTTAATACACATGTTCTGAACAGTTATGCTTGGATTGTTCATGAAAATTTCATAAGACATTAAACAAAGCTAGCCATCATCTCAAGTTATTTCCCTGTTAACTATTTTTACAGCACATGCATGTTAGGCAAGTATCAAAAAAAAAATCACAAAAGCAAAAAACCTAAAAAAGTTAAATACATGGGTTTTTGTTTTACTGCTGTGCTCGATATACAGTGTCATTATGAATATCAAGCAATTCATTTTTTACTGCATCTTTACTTGTACATTTGTTCTTAGGTTGCTTAAACCATTTAAATACAAATAAAATGTGTAGCAAAAATAATGAAAGCAACAGCAGGTAACTTTACAAATAATGGAATGTGAACCGTTTCTCTGTCCTTCTCTAGAGAAAGCTGACTGGGTTATCAAACTGTCTTAAGGAACACTTCAGCTGCAATCAAAGATGTACACTTGATTGGAATATTCCACAGATGCCACATGTTCACCTGACATGTAATATCTATGGGACATCAGTTTATTCGCAGCCATGTGTGCTCCAGCTCGGATATTCACTCTAACTACACCTGTGGCTGCAACATTGATTATCCCTTTTTTCCATCGTGACAGACCAATATGCAAGCAGTCATCTTTGCCTGACATAGAAAGCTGTTTTAACACTGGCCTTGTGGGAAACCACAATGTACCAAAAGTACTATGCCAAACATGTAAAACTTGTATAAAAATTTCACAACCCTATGTTGGCCACCTCAGATGAAAACAGATAAATTCCCCAAATGTTAACTGGCTCTATTCCCCTAATATTAAACAAAACCACATGGGAAATATAGAAATCCAAATAGAAGTAACATAAACCTGTCAAATCGTAAACAAAAACTATTTGTGGGACAGCATGGATGACAAATGGTCTACTGTTTAAATTTCAGAATGAGGCAGACGGAAGTTGGAAGGCTGGTTAATTCTCCCCTCCTTCTCCTGCTTCGGCTTCATCTCCTTGGGTATCCGATGTCCACAACTGTTTGGGAAAGAATATGTACATTATTATACATTTATGACTAATAATTAGTAAGTAATTTTTAGAAAGAAAGCCTATGTCTTAATAACAACTTCTAAGAGGTCCTGCTAAGCACTGTGGAGAAAGAAAAATTTCACAGTAACATGAATCTATTTCTTGGCTATGACAAAATGGAAATTCTGTTCTAGGTGACCCAACACTACACTGCATTTAATGAGCAAGTTTATGAACACTCAAAACCCAAGTCTCTTACCCACAAGGCTCACTAAAATATGAGTAACAAGCAGGCAAGAATCAAGACCTACGGATCAGATAAATGAGAGTCAGGAACTAACAGCAATTTGTTTCTCCTCAAGCAAGTTTTACATGCCCTTCTGAAGGAAGAGCTTCAGTAAGGGTATCTCTCCACATGCAATGCCACAGCAAATGCTACCTTTTCTTCAGGATGGGCATCTGAAGGTTTTTTTCTGCTTTTAAAACCCCAAAGTATTTCACCAAAATCTCTATCCCTTGGCTCTGTACAGTTGGTTGTGCTCCCCTTTAGCAACTTTCAGAACACTGTGCTGCCAAATTTGGCGGGCAGGGCAAGGAGGGAAGAAAATCAGGCTAAGCATGCACTATGCACAAAATGTTATTTTCAGCTCCATAAAATCATACTAAGGAGCCATATATCAAGATTAAGTATCAGCTAAGGAAACGAAGCATCAGTTCCAGAGTAACAGCCAGGGCCAAGAAATTATTTTGTGAACCAAGTATGTCCACGCTGGCTGCTTCCAAGCTATTACCAGCCCAGTATGATTCGTCATCTCTCATTTTATGGAGTTAGAGGAGCATTAATCGAATCATTCACGCTCTGCAGTGTAAGGTGGTAAAACAAAAAACCAACTAATTCTCTCCACCTACAGTGCTATACCACTGAAGTCTCACAGAATGCCTTTATTTTTAAAATCCATCATCAGAAACACTTCATCCTTTCAGGAGCAGAAGGCAATAGTGAAACCTGCACATGACCAGTAGCCTTGTTCTTGTTCTGAACATAATGCAGGTATCAGCACCTAATCTTCCTTGCTGAAGGCATTAAGCAAAAAGTTCTTTTACTGGAGACAACAGCACACCAGTAGTCTGTTTCTAGACCTGCACTGCAATCTTTACTACATTATTATATTACTACGTTAGTCTCAATTTCAGTGCTATTCTTGTAAGGAAGAGTCAGTAAGAATAGTTTTATCCCAATTCTATCAGAGGTTTCTATCCTAAATCATCACCCCTAGAACACAGTCAGAGAGTCATTTAGGATGGAAAAGACCTTCAAGACCATCAAGCCCAACCATTAACACTGCCAAGTCCACCATGTCCCCAAATACCACATCTACACAATTTAAATACCTCCAGGGATGGTGACTCGACACTTCCCTGGGCTGCCTGTTCCAATGCTTGACAAACCTTTTAGCGATGAAAATTTTCCTCATTTCCAAGCTAAACATACACATTCAAGGGGATTACCAATTTTACCAGCTGAGATTAGTTTAACAAATCTTCGGGGGGGGGGGGGAGGAACCTCTTAGGAAGAAGGGATGCCCTTTGTTTAATAAAACAAAACAATTTCATAACAGAGCAAAGACATTATCTAGCAACTCCTGTAAAACAGATTTTGACGATATGTTGAACAGCTCTCTGAATACTTCTCTGCCTTCAGTCCTCACTGAGAATGAACACACTTCTTCAGCCATACAAAACTGAAGGTAAAACAGAAGCAACAACTGAGGAAAGTGCTCCTGCACAGAACTGATCAACATGCTGAATCACTGTCTAAAGCCCACCTACCTCAGACTGCATGACTTGCATAACTACCAAAACAGACCTTTTCTACATTTATGAAATTCACTGTCGTCTTTGCCAGTCACACACATATCGAAAGTTGTTTTCTGCCTCAAGAAGTAGTGGATAAACAACAGAATCAATGCACTCGTACAGATCACGCTGAGCACTTAAGGCAAGGCAAATCATTCATTTAAGAATATGGAATCTTGCATCTGTTTACAGCTTTCTCCCTTATAATGGAAAGCTCACATCAATTACCAGGCCTACTACCCTAATTCACACACTATGGTAGCTCAGTCCAACTTTTGCTCTTGTGTGAAACAATTTGCTTTCCAACTGCTATGACAAGCTTTACATTATTTTTACTGGGAAGCCAGTAATTATCCTCTATTCTCTGTTTCAAAACCACTCATTCAGAGGGCAGCTCTTGAGCAATCCCACTCAAGGGGACAGTACACACAGACATTGAGAGCAATGCCAACCCTCTGTCTGTCTCCAATACAGAGGTTGAGAAATCACTTCCATTTGTTTTGTAAGCAACAAATGGAACAATTACAAGTAGTTTTTGCAGCAGTGTTAAGTTGCCATTTCAGTGGAAAAAGCTCCAAAAGGCAGAGAAATTAAATGTTAGACACAAAAGCAGAAAAGTATGGCAACTCCAATTTTATGCAACTGCACAATTTTACTTGTAGTTATTCTTAAAGCAGTGCAGCTATTTTGGAAAGGTCTCTGATATCAGATACACAAAGTGTTAACAAGGAGCTACATATGGCAACAAGAGGAGCTTCTTATTTTTTCAGCTCTTGCTTGCAGCTCTTCTCCCCATAGACCAAGGAGTGAACAACTAAGCCATTAATTACACTATTGCATGTTTGCTTACATTTAGTTTCACTTGCTTTAGATGTTTATCTTTGCCAGTTCAAAGTAGGTTTAAAAAATCCTGCACACAAGATGAAGATTTTAATTATTCTGACAACTTATACCACAGACAGACAGCTGTGAGTCCAAGGGGAAAAAAAGGGAATTAAGACAGTTGTTTCTCAACTGCCATGGAAATAGCCTGGCTAGAATCGATTTCCATTTCAGCTTTACCAAAATTAAAACCAAACAAAAAACCTCCAAACAACAGGTCCTTAAATGGACTTGCTAGCTGCTAATTTTGTTTCCAGTTTTCATGTAGGATCTCTTCCTTGCAGATGTATTCACACAGAGTAAGCTATATGAAACGTGACATAAACTTTGAAGAGGCAAAAAGAGGCAAATGTAACTGCATTCTCAAATGCAGTTTAACATTAGGTAGTAGGTTTGCTAGTCACAGTCCCGACTGCATAATTTAAACATGCTAGATTCCTTGAATAAAATAACCTGAAAAATGTGGTTATTTGTCATCTGTCAGAAAGTCATGTTAATTAGCATGCAGACCGAAAAAACAAGGCAGGAGAAAGATATAGCTCAGAAGGATGATGTACTGTAGACTTGTTTCTAAGTGACAGACAAGAGTCCCATGGTTAGGAACAAAAAGGACAACTCGGAGTGCCAGGAAGATCAATCTTGTTATCTAAATGCAAACTTTGATGATACTCACTGTCAAGTTGTCTCTCAGTAACTGCATTATTAGCGTGCTGTCTTTGTATGACTCTTCACTTAATGTATCAAGTTCAGCAATTGCTTCATCAAAAGCCTAGTGTTATAAAAACAAACAACTCCATTAGCCATGTGACAAAAGGTTATGCAAATAATTTAAATGGAATTTCCCCCTTTTTGACTTACCGTTTTTGCAAGGGAACAGGCTTTCTCCGGGGAATTGAGAATCTCATAATAAAACACGGAGAAGTTCAGAGCCAGACCTAATCTGATGGGATGTGTTGGTTGCATCTCCTTTTTACTGATTTCAAAAGCTTCTTGATATGCCTGTTGTGATTGCTCCACTATCCCTTTGGGGAAAAAACAAACACAAACAAAACCCACAACAAGTAAGTAATTCACACACTGTATCCAGACATACAATCAGGACTGTGTTCATGCTTGCACGAAAAAACTGTGTCAGGAGTGAACAGCTGTGAATGAGCACTTTACCTAATAAGTCACTATTTTATGAAGATTTTATTAAATTACATTTTCAAATTATTAAAAAAGAGGGAAGTTTTTACTGACCAAATCACAGGTTTGAATCTCTTCCTGACACCCTGTGACTACTTGCATTTACAAATGTTTGCAGCAGTTCTGTAGCACTGAAGATAAAACCCACCATCTACATGAAAAACCCTGAAGTTTTAACTACACACAGGTTTGATACAGTACCACAATTACAATGTCTTTAAACACTACAATGCATTAGAGATCCACATTGTAGTCACAGGAAACACTGATGGCCTTTGCCTGTCATGCTGAACCCTTTCAGTAACAGTCATCTACAAATTTTCATTCAAACTGCTTAGCAAAGATAGTGTGGCATACCTCAACTCAAATTAAATACATAGTTTTAAAAGCTGCCAACATAGCTCTATTTCCAGTGCAGATATGGAAAGCATTTTACCTAAAGTTCTAGTGCCTACGAACTTTGAAGGGAGAAAAAATAATAATTTGGCTCTTTTTTTTAGAGATGGATCTCTTGTCACTCTTAACTGGTTCAGTTGGACAAGTTAGAAACACATGGCAGAAAACAGCAACTGCAATGTGTATATGAAGACCGAAGAACTCAAGTTTCCTTTCTCACTGAAGGCACCTGAACTTAGGAGCAGGTTCTGCCTGCGCAAATCAGAGATCAGGGCCCAACACAGCCCACAAGCTGCAGGGGCTGGGGAGGCGCTGGGCGCTGAGCACAAAGGGGCCCTTGTTCCTCAGCTCTCCACCAACATCTGAGAAAAAGGTGGGCAGAAAGTCATTCAATTCAGATGCAAAAGAATTCCAATCTTAACATTTCTGGATGAAACCAGAAATGCATCCAGCATCATGTAGGCAAGAGTGCAGTCACATGTATTCAAAAATAAAGAAAGGAATTTTAAGCTAAGGACTCAAAAATACAGCAGTATTTAAGTAAGAAGTAATCAAAGTCTGAAAACAACTGAATGCCAATACTCAGATGTCTATGCAATCACTATTTGTTTACCTTTAGATATTGACAAAAATTAAAGCATTATACTGCTCTCTTCCAGGTGGAAGAGTGAGGACACTCACTGCACAGTTCATCAACACCATCCTCTCTACACTCATCACTGATAATGGAATGCTTCCGATAAGACAGCTGCCCTTGAAAATGACCAGAAAATGACCTTGAAAATACCTTGAAAATGACCAGAAGTTAGTACATTACAGTTGAGATGAACTAGGTTTACTGCAAGTTAAATTTAGAAATTCTGAGAAATGTTTAACTCTTCTCATAATGGAAAAGCCTTTAAAAAATGGTGCCATTTATGAAAGGCAAAACAAGAAGAATGAAAAATAACTTCAGGGAATGAAGCTAAGAATTTGTTAGTAATTTTTCTTTAACATAATTTCGAAACAAAAAGTGCATTATTTTCTCCGTATTTGAGAAAAGTTAGCTTTTGAGCAATGATCTGGAGCACTTAGTGCATAATTTGATATATTCTGTTAATTTTTAAATCAGTCACACATTATAAAAAAGTTTTTAACCTTGAATTCTTCAGAAAGTGAAGCTCCAAAGTTCAAGGACAAAACAGTGCGGTACCTGCTTCACATTCCTGTCTGCTAGACTGCCATAACGAAGCCTCAGTTATAAAATAAACAATGTGGTTTATGAAGATAAAAATCCAATTCCTAGAGTTGGGAACTTTATATTGTTGCTGTATTTACTGCAAAAGGCTGGAAGAGTAGTGTCCAACTCAACAGCCATTCTTTCCTAAACAATAATTATCAGCTGCTTGTCTTCAAGGTCACAGACAACATGCAGGATAAGCCTGTGATGTGAAACACTGGAGGTGGGGGATGAAATGAAAAAAATGTAAGCCCACCAAAAACTGCCCAGCCAGGAGACTGGGTTAAATAAACTTTTAAACAAAGATTTTCACAGTCTAATTTTAGAGCCTGTAACTTAATCCTCAACAGAAAAAGAAACTTTGGGACTGAAAATATTGTACTTCCTATGCATGTGAAGAGAGATCACTAAAATTACCAAAGGAAAACACAGTAACTCTCTATAACAGATCTAAAATACTGCTAACACATACAATCCTGCAGTCACCAAGACTGGGTCAGTTTGCATGCAGTAAACATCAGAAATCAAATCAAGCCTTATATACTAAGTATTAGGATTTATGCAACTCTATTATCCAGCATGCTGGGGAAACTGGGTTTCACTGTTGAATGTGTATATAACACATATGCCACTAAAGCAGACACATTTATCCCCTTGAAATAGTTCTACTTCTGTTTCTCAGCTATGCCAAACTCAATCTAGCCTCTGAAGTCCCACAAGCCTCTTTGTGTGCCATACTGGGAGTTTATTAGCACAAGCCCCAGGGGCTGCAGGTGCTCGAGATCCCTTGTGAGGAACAGAGCAGGTGCTCCCAAGGGCAGGGTGGGGCCAGGCACAGCTGCACAGCTCAGCACTCCCCACACCCCGAGGGTCCCGCTGCCCACCCACCCCAGATTCCTGCAGACTGAGGCAGCCCAAGCGAGCCTGCCACACCAGGCTGGCTCTGTGCTGCAGGGCACACTGCCAGGGGCACCAGGAAACAGCGTGGCACTGTTTGCAGTGCGCTGCATCTCAGCTGAGGCATTGCTCTGAACTGACGGTGACTGCATGGAGGCAGCAATGCTGTTAGGGTGTCTCCAACTACAGCAGGTGAGGCACCCAAAATGTTAAGTACTGCATATTAACTCTTCTAATTAAATTTAGGCGAAGGCAACTTACCTGCAATTGTGACAAGCTGCTTACATGAAAATATAAGAAACTTAAGGAAATTGAAGACATTTGGGCATTAAACTACCATGGCTGCAGAAGAAATTTTCCTAACAGTAAGATTAATTTCATTAATCTTTTTCTCCGGGTTGTTTCTAGTCTCTTTGCTCACTGAACCTATGCAGAATTCTTACATTCTTTAGAAATGGAGGAGAAACGGCAAGAAGAAGTCTTCAGAAAACTACAAGATTGCAAAGAGGTAAAACCCCCAACATGCAGCCAGGCAGAAATGCATAAACCTGTACTTCAGTGATGAACCAGGTGCATGCACTTTCAAGTTGGAGAAGATTTCAAGATTTTGTGATTCAGTGCCTGTTTTGTGGTTCCATTGGCATGTACATGGAAATTTTTGTAACTCATTTGAAAGCCAACAACCTATGATTTTCCTTCAGAAAACAGAAAGCTTATTACTAAAGAAATTTACATCCAAATCAGAATTATTCTAAGATTAGAGCTGTGCCACTGCCCCACCAAAAGCAATCTAACTGGACAATGTTTATCCACCAGCTGACATACAGTACCTTTCTTGTCATCTCCAGCAGCAACCTCAGCCAAGTAACGGTAGTAGTCTCCTTTCATTTTCAAATAGAAAACTTTACTTTCTGCTTGCGAAGCATTAGGGATCAAGAACTTTTCCAACAGAGACTAAAAGGGAAACAAAGAACACAGTGTTTTGAAAATACATACTTTTACAGCATGCTGAACCAACAATTCAATTATATTTCCATTTATTTCAAAGTCAAGACAGCTTCACATTTTGCTTATTTTCTTCACATCCTACATAACATAGTCAGCTAGAGAACGTGTTCTGATTTCCAACTCTAGATATAAAAGGAATGCTGCATTGTGTGACTTGATGGGGAGAAGGAGGCTGTCAATTTAGCAGATGAATTTTGTATGACCAAAAGATGGTCAAATATATATATATAAGCCATTATACAGAACCCTGGCAAAAATAAGGTAGTCCAAAGACTCTGGGCAGAGGGTATACCACGGAAGAAAGCCTGCATCCACAAGAAACAATAAAAGGATTTGATATATCAGCTGCCAAATCAGAGACCCAATTATTTTACATACATAGGCAATAAATAAGCCTACTTAGCCCAGTTCCCATTAACTTGAATGCTCTACTGGCATCACCAGCAAGAAATCACAAGGTGAACCTGGATTCTTGCACTTCCAGACAGCTAACAATCTGACATTCAGCTCTGTAGCACCTCTATTTGACTTTATGTGCTGCAATAACAGGTGTTTTCTCTATCTTCCAAAGCAAAGGCAGTTCTCTGGAGTCACTCCACCAAATCCTCCCTCTGGGCTGACAGTTAAGACCAGGTTTTTCTAGATTATTCTGACTGCTTGTTAACATAGCAAGTTCCTAGCTGAGGCAGTCAGTCAGAGTCAGCAGTTAGCAAGAGTTCTATTATGATGAAAAGAAAGGAAAAAAATCACTAGCTCCAACACACTTAGTCAAATTAAGGTACAAGCTTGTCAAACTTTGTGATATTGAGTGCTTGAAGTCAGACTTTGAAAGAAAAGCCAGTTATTTAAAACTCAAAAAAGGTAGAGCACTCCTGAATAGTCAGAATTGAATCAGAAGCTGTTATATATACTTGGTGAATGCTATGCAGAAAATAATTTTTTAAAAGAGGTTTTAGTACAAATTTTTGGCCATCTTTTTTTCCCCCTGTAAATTAGATGACTGACATTTCAGTTTTGCTTCACATTTTTAGCTTGTATTTCCAATGATGCCATTGAAATGGACAAACTAATTTAGTTCCAGCTCACAGAATGATGGCTCCTTTACAGTACTTTTCTCTCAAGGACATCCAGCAGGTTAAATAAACATTTTACAGGACGCATTCCTGGGATAAGCGCACCTTGGATATGGTAGGCTGCAACTAGTGCTCTGTGGCATGGGCACCTGTGGTACCTGCTCTGCTTAACAGGCCAACTATTAAGCTACAGAAAACTGAAATTCACAGAAAGACCAAGAGCAAGTCTGGTCTTGGGTTTTATTTTGGTTGCTTTTTTCTTTAATCAAAGTACTGCTAATTAATTTATATGAATAATGAATATTTATCGGCAGACTCAAACTTGTGTGAAACTCCACAAAATGAAGTGACCCATCACAGCATCTCCCTCACCATTTCTATCTCAGCAGACAGATAAACTGAAGTCAGACAAGATTCAGCTATACCTATGCTACAATGAGATAAAGACCCATAAGTGGACTTTCTCTAGTGGCTTCAACATAGTGGATTTATTCAATAATCTTTAATATCAGGCCTTTTCAATACTGTGGGGGTTGGTATATAACTTCATTTCATAACCACGCAGGGAGACACTGAAAAATACTGCATGTCTTTGCTCCCATCCAAATGACAGGAGAGACAATTCTTTGGCACCAGAAGGAATGCAAGACAAGCCAGTCAGCAGCAGAAGTATTTTCCTGGAGACTGTCAAATGGGCTGCTGAGCTGCCTCACGCCAAAGGACCCTTCTGAGGATGTCCCACTATGCCAGGAGAAGGGCTCAGAGCCAGCTCTGCCCCAGTGAGGCTGGGACATAGCAGGAGACTGGCAGGTTTATGGGTCACACACCTCAGCACCCTGTAACTACTCACACGCTCTGTCCTCACCATTAGAGAGCTTCAAGGCTTGTAGCTATGACATTTTCATGAGTGCCAAGAAACTCCAACTTCAGTGACAACTGAAGGTTACCAGCAACTGAGAACAAGGCTCCTTATTAGTTTTTCTCTGGGAGACTTCAATTAAGCCAGGTATGTCAGTCTGCACCTACCCTCCTGGCACCACGGGGAGCTGCCCTCCTTCTGCATCCTCCATTAATTGGCCAGACCAAAATATTTTCAGTGATTCCAGAAAGAGAAATTATTTCTCATCTGTATAGGTCATTTGATTAAAATGTACAGCTCCACTCACTCCCAGAGCAGAAACCAAGCTCCAAGACTTAGACCACAAATGAGGTAAAGTTGTTTGCAAACTGAATGGGTGAATTGCACCAGCAGACAGATAAGAGGGAAGACTATTAATTGCCTTCTTAAACAGGCCAATACTAGCAGGGTAACAGGAGCGTGAACACTAAATCTTGCACTGAGAAAAGTTCTAAAGCATGTCGAATTTCAAAGACTGATGAACTGAGAAAATCCCTTTGAACAGCTATTCATAGAATATAGCCAATGCAAAGAGACTCCGACTCAAACTGCACTGGGAGCTTGCTCATATTTGGATGAAAGAGTCTATTCTATACAAACAACATGTAGGACTGGTAGGCCACATAGCTTTGAAAGAATTTTATTTATGCCAAGTACTTCATAAACAGCAACAATAAAACCTGAAAGCAGATGAACATTTAAAAGCTAGCATGTGAAATCATTGAAAGGAGATCTCTACCCTATTATTAATTTAGTCTTATAAATTCAGTTTCTTCTGTTTGTACTAGTACATTTATTTCAGGATCTATTTTCTTTTACTGGCATAAGTAAAACACAGATCACTTTTAGCCTGAAGATTCAGGGTACACTGATTAATCCTAAAGGGAGGCTGTGAAAGCACAACCTGCATGGAGGTGGTGTGGCTACAGAAAGCCAGACAGGTAAGATGAATGAAACTACTAACCTTATAAAGTTCAATTACAGAAGATAGCAGAACCAAAAGCATAATAAATCTAACAATCTATTATCTGCCAACACAACAGCTTATGGGGAATACTGTTTATCTTGTGGATTTTTTTAATACCTTAAACTGCAAAGCTTCTCCGGAGGATACAATTTTTCCCAGAGGGAGGAATATCTTGATATTGAAGATCTCTTTATAGGTTGTTTGTCCAAAGCTTCACCAGTACCAGCAAGATATGCCCACCTTCTCTCTCCTTTACCAATTGATAGGGCGGTGTTTATCAGTATGGAGCTGATCACCATACAAGCCACTGAAGTGGTAGTCCAAGACTGGATCCGTAAGTGATCTGTATTTACTAAGTTTATGTGATCCACATCACAGCGATGCACACAACGCCCTGACAACTGCAGTCCACAAGCACATGTACATTATAGCTACATTATATGTAGTTAAGCTCTCACACTTGCTCATGATGTTTCTGCTATCATGCGAAATCCCATCCATTTTTGATATATACTAATACAGTTCGGTTAATTACAGTGCCTTGATCAGCATCTGGCAGGAACAGTTTTTCAAAGAAAACAACCACTCCCTGCACTTGAAACCCCCCAAGGACACAGGAGTAATTGTCAGAGCTTTGAATTTGACAGCAAAAATCTAACTGCTGTGAAACAAACCATACCATTGCAGTCAACTAGGCAGATGCAGCAGCATTTTAGAGCACTTTTCAGCCCAAACCTGTAACAGCCTGTACAAGTGCTTCTAGCACTTTTTATAAGTATTTTCAGAAAGATTAAATGGAAATTACTTTTTTTTTAAATTTAAAGGATGTACTAAATCTGAGTATCAACTCTTACTAATATGCTGGCCATTCAAAGATCTGGCATCAACACTTCACACCTGCAATTCTGGTTATGACTAAGTCAACAGCCTTCTGGGTCTCTGGACTGGCAAAAAACCACTTTCAAACTCAGAAGATGTCAGCTGTGCTCACACAGACCATTTGATAAGGTTTGGTACGTTCCCTCACCACCAGCAAGTATGTACTGGAGAAGTCTTTGTCTTCAAACACACAACTGAAGCTGTCTGCACACAACTTGCATTATTCTAATGGTGAGCTTTAATCCTGGTTTATTTTAAACACTAAACTAAACTGGAAAGAGATTGACTTTCCTCATTCTTACACACATTCTATTGCCTGAACAGGATACAGTCAACAGGTAGCAATGTGAAGCACAACATGTTTTGAGCCTATTTTGATGAAAGGCTCTATGTACTTTTCCCTGTGGTTTTGCAAGATAAAGTCTGAAAGGTTTAGAGTTATCAGACTTATTTAGGAATGCGAAAGAAGCTTAACAAGTAGTAACAAAAAAATCCCAATAGCCAACCCTCTCCTAAAAGTCTGTCTGCTTCTTACTGCAAGGGGACATGCTTCAGTTTGTCACACTGTGGTGAGCACTGCAGTTGAAGACAGGAAGCCAACACAATGACTTGAGGAGTCCTTTCCTGACACTCGAACCCTAAAACTACTCCTAAACGCATTTGCATCTTTGGCAAATGACTTGTGCAGGCCAGAAGTCTATTGCCAAATCCACCATAAAAGCATTAAATTGATTTTATTTTAATGCTCAGTTTTGCCTCGTTGCTTCTAGTTCTTATTTTCCTTTAATAAAGGCTTGGTCTCAGTACATGTAATTGCCTAGAAAGTCTAGATAATTATTAATGCACTAGAGATGATTGCATCAACAGATCGATTTTCTATTTATATATTTCCCTCCTGACAACCAGGCGTATAAGAACAGTCACCAGATCCTAGGAAAATATAGTAGAAAATTAGTGGATAATACATAGCTAAAGTACTGAGAACAAGAAACTTTGGTTTTAAATACAAAAAAAAAAAAATATTAAGGTATCTAATTGAGTAAAAACACTGCAACTATTGGAGAAATAAAAAGATATTACTCTTGCACAAAAGAACCAAGGTGCGGAATGGCAAAACTCCAAAAGAACACAAAGATAAACATTAGGTAATTTAAATAGTGTCAGTTTTTCTCTGCGATAACAAAGCAGGCTTTTTGTTTTCATGAAGTATAGAAAGACACCTGGCAATAATTATGACATTTTTTCTAATTTTGAGAATAAATTACACAGGAGCATTAGCTGAACCTCAACTCACCTGTTACCCATCTATGGTATATGACCTAGGGATGAAGATGACATGGAAGAACTCTCCATTTTTAGATTAATGAAAGACATGAAAGAAACTGCATATTTTTGAAAGCTCAGCCAGAAACTAATTTCATACTTAGTGACAACAGCCTGATATTTTCATGATGTAAGCACCATTCCACTACCTTTCTCCAAGACACTGTAAGAACACAAGAGGGATCATATTGGCTGACAGGACTCCTCTGCCTACTAACTTTACTGCAACACTGCCCAAAAGAGGATGCCACTAGAAAAACACGTGAACAAAGCAAGAAAGTGTCATGCTTGTCTTAGCTTCCATCAATGCCCAAGGACTTCCTGAGCCAGATGTGGTTTTCTCTGAAGGTAATAACCTTTAATAGGCTTCTTGTCCACATTCCACACATTGTTCAAATGCCCATTACATCAAAATAACCTTAATACCCACAATGCACCAGAGAACAAGCTGCAGATACCCGCCTACCTCTACATGAGAGAGTGTTACTTTTGTCTTTGATCTACTTCTCAGTTTCATTCAAAAAGAAAAAAAAATTAGCTTATAAAAGCACTGGCACTCAAGTGTGCATTTGTTTCAGAAGACTATTAGATAACCTGAAGTCATTTGAAGGCTTTCAGTACCATTTCCAAACAGGAATCAAACGTCCATTTCACTTTCACAGCACGCAGGTAGCTATTTACCTTGCTCTCTACAAAAGGAGGAAGGTGAGCAGAGGAGTAAGGAAAGAAAAATAAGGAAGATGCAATGGATATGGAGAAGAAGGGCGTAAAGCTAAAGCACTGTGTTAGAACAAGCAATAAAACTACAGTCTGATGAATCTTAAGATTTGCCTTCCCAGATGCATCAAGGTACACTTACCAACTGCAACCCAGAGTACCAAGCTGCTCCCGTGCCCAAGGGCAACAACCCTTCCTTTGTGACAAGAGACATGAAACTCCCCAGATTACCATTACAAAGATGACTTGCTTTTTTGTGCACGTTTTTGAAAAAAAAGAATTACACATACAAAGCATCAGATATATTGAGGCAGATATCCAAATTACTGACTTGGATCAGTGTTTTCAGGTTCATTCTTTGTGGGAAGAGCTGCACGTACCTGGTTACAAGTGGAATCCACTAACCAACCAGCACAGTAACTATAGCACACTTTCATGATGATATTCTGCTTGGATGACAAAGTTATTGAAGCAGGCCAACTGTATTGGACAAGTTCAAGCCACCTATCATTCCCATAAACAGCTAGCAAGTGATTTTCCATGACTGTTTTCCACACAAGAATTAGGAAAGTTATGAGCTATAAAACAAACACATGCAATTAGCTGCACTGCACAGATTGGCACACACACTACAAAGGGTTTAATTAAACCATTTGTGGCCAGTCATTTTATTTACACACATCCATCTGAATTGTTGGAAGAAAGTGACAAATCTTTGCATTTTTAAGAGGAATATTTTTAGACAATCCCTTCACAAACCCTGTTTTGAGACAGGCTTACTATGCTGCTCCTGATTACAGTTCTGCCCAGAGTTTGGGATTAAGGGCTCTGCAACTGCTGCCTCATGGGTGACCTCCAATCCTCCTGAGGGAAAACTGAAAGGCCTGCTGTCAGCCTTCTACTCCAGCCAAAAGTGAAGCTACAGTTTAAAGTTAGCTACAGAAATCTCTGTACTTATTAGCTCACTAGAACAGGAATACAAGAAAAGCTGTCAATATCAGTGGCTGCTGAGGCACTGGAGATCTCTGCTAAAATGTCTGCTGAAGAAAGAAACCAGCCTGCTGCCTGTTCTCAGTCCCAGTTATTGTTTCCTCCCATCAAATTGGCAGCCCTCAGAAACAGCAGCAGAAGTTTGAGAAAGGTGACAAGGCTGGCTGGAAGAGATGAGGTTAGAAGCACGACCCTCAGCAGGGGAGGAATTCAGAATTTTGGTCTAAGAACCTTCAGAGGGCAGGGAAGAATTTGATGGCAGAGTAATTTGCAGCATTTATTCAACAGTGGGAGATGTGATGTGCATAGGGACATGTGGAATTGGTAAGAGCAGCAGAAAGGTACACTTGATTAGCAGTTTTGCTTTAGCCAATCTGGTGAAGATCTAGAAAGGAAAGCAATGAAGGAAATGAAGTCTGAGTAGTAAGATGGTACCTGAAAAAGCATCTAAAAGGACTAAGGGACAGAAGAGAATCCCATATGACAGAAAGAATGGCAAGAAATCTCAGTTTATACATAAAAATACTACTGATATAGTTTAAATATGTTTCCTTAGAAAAGAGAACAAAAGCAGCATCACATATGGGCAGGCGAAGGAAACATGGAAGAAGTAGGACACCCTAGAAAATCATCTTCATGCTGAGACATATACTAGGGGATAGATACAAGTCAGTAAGAAGTAGGTGTATGCACAAAAACGCACACAGGGTGCTTGGCACAGACACACCACTGGTCAGCAAAAAAGGGATAGCACCTAATACAATGAGGAGCAGCACCTCAGTTCACACTTTGACAGCCAGACATGAGCTCCCTTTGCAGGTCTGCCTTCCCCAACTCAGACTACCTTTACTAGCTAGTGTCTTCTGCTATTTTGCTTTCCAAATAGTATTTATGGCAAGGGAGGCAAGCATGCTTCATATCATGATATACTCTTTTCAGATTATTCGAAAGACTCCTGAGGTGTTCCATGGCAATCATAGCTGGTTTTTACCAAAACATGCATAACAAACATGATGGTGAACAACCCAAATTCTGTACCTCTCCAATTTAGTAACCCACTCTGAGGAAACTCATATGAAAGGCAGCAGCTATAAAGACACTTAAAAGAAAAACATTAGGATTAAAGTAGTGGATTTTTTGAGGCATTGCTATAGTTATTAATAAACAGTTTCCGCTCAGGATCGAAGTCAATATGCAATTTTTACCTGGGCCTTTTTTTTTTTTTTTTCCCATCATCACCTCATTAAACTGTTTCTTGAGCACTGGGGACTTGGATGAAAATAAAATGGCACCACATGCATCAATTGTTATTCTTTTCAGAACATCCTCCGAGAAAACTCGAGATAACAAAACACTGAAACCAACTGAGATGGTTGAGAAGTTCTGCTCAGGAGGTAGGTCTCAGCTACAGCTATTGTGGCTGTACTCCAAACCAGAATAACCAAACTGTTTCAAGACTCTATAGTTTTGGTCTCTGAAGAAATACTAATAAAACTCTCCATAAATACGACGTAACACTTTTTATCCTTGCTCAGAAATAGAAGCAGGAGCCATTGATCTTTTGCAGCGTGCACTCTGAGCAGATTTGAGACCTCCTGAAGGAGAATATGGACCAATTAGGGGTTCACTATAGCACACAGTGTTAGTAAAAACATTTTATTAGGAAAAAAGCCATTTTAGCAATGTAAACCTATTCTGCACTAGGAGAAAATGACAGTTACAAGATCAGATTACCTTTGTTAAATCTTTTGTAACATAATCACAAAGGGCAACATCCAGAAAAAACCCCACCACCACCAAAAACCAACCTACAACTTTTCTCTGCCTCATTTGAGCTGCCTTATAGTACTACAGAATCAAGTAGGTTGGAAAAGACCTCTGAGATAATTGAGTCCAACTGATTATATCTGATAAAAAAAATTTAAGAATTTACTGTTGGTCTCAGCAGAACATGACTTACTATTCTCACTTGAAGAGGCATTTCCAATCATCTGTTAGATTTCAAGAAAAATAATCCATTGCACACGAACTGATATTCAGTAAAAAAACCCAAGTTTAAGAAATAATCACAATTTTAATTCTCTTCAATCAACTTTAATAGCACAAGATTTCTCACACTATTTCAAAAGGGTAGTCAACTACTGCCTGAATGGACAACCAGCTTCAGAGTCAGGAGCAAAGAACAAGTGAAGTGTCTGAGAACCTGTTTCAGAAACGCACTTCTGTCACGTGCATGGTAATGAGACAGAAGTTTCCAGATAAAACCAGAGATAGTGCAGTATCTGTTTGTACAGATGTGCAGAGATAATATACTAACTCTGCTCATAGTCTGCATTTTATATTTCTACCACTTACAGCTTCCACTGGCACAAGGAATAGCTGATAGATCAAAAACGCAGTGTTTCTGCTCTTAGACTTCTATGCAACCAGCCAGTGAAACAAATACACTTAGCAGCTTCACAAAATGGCAAGTACACGCAATGAAGTTCTTCCTTCAACAGCACAAAGAAGATGAAGACTTATCTGTCACAAGTGACTAAACTGATCAACTTACTAAATTTTGCTGTTCAGAACTGCATTACCAGCAGTAGGTACATCAAGTACTTGAACAATGAAGGTTGTTGTCAAATCAAGCAAGTTGTCACTTGGATGCTTTTGAACAGTATAAGCACTCTGTACCTTTTTACTGTAAACCAAAGCCGATTATCAAATGTTAATGCCAAATGAAATTATTACAGTGGGCTAGTGGTTATAATAAAGCTTTTTTCTACTTCCAATAAATGCAAGAGGACATAGATATGTGTACATATGCATATATACATGGGCAAACACAGTGTATATAAGAAGTAACTGCATTTATGCAGAGCACCTTAGCTGATTTTATGATAAATGGGAGCATTAAACACATGTGTCCACATTATGGATGCCCTTCTTGCTAAGATTAGAATAAATTTAAAACAACACAAGTAATCACAGTTTTCCAACAGTCTAACTGCTTTAAAACAGTAAAGGAAATTACTTTACCTTTGGCACTGTTTCATTGCAGGAAAGCAAAAAAAACACCAAACAAAACCAAAAAACCCCCAAAAAACAAAAAGACCCCAAAAAACCAAAAAACCCCACCCAACAAAAACCAAACCAAGAACCCAAACCAAACAACAAAACCAACAGCCAACTCTGAAAGGGTGTAGCTACAATCTGGGAAGTGAGTAAAATAATGAGGTTGATGCAAATTGCCTCTGCTTCCTATCTTCAATGTATATGAGCGATTATACCAACCAAACCCTTACTGAAAAAGGGTAAGATTTGATTAACTCTCCAGACTTGGAGAGTTAATCAAAAGCTTAAATTATAACCACCCTTGTAAGTCAGCAAAGCCTGGCTACATTTTGCTCTGCAATATATAAAAGTTCATTCAGAAAGCATTTGTGAACCACAGTACTCACATATTTTCACATATGCCACTAACACATTACCAATTACCATCTTTAAGTACAAATTTTAACAACTTGAGATGACATCTTGAGTTCTGTGTCCAGGTTTGAGCTCCACAGCACAAGAAAGGCACAGATGTACTGAATGGACTATGAGGCTGGAACACAAGATACAAGGCAAGGCTAAGGGAGATGGGTTTCTTCAGCATGGGAGAGACCAGCAGATCTTACTGCTGTGTACAGCTGCCTAGAGAAGATAGAGCCAGACTCTTTCTTGAGGTCTGCAGTGACATGAAAAGAGGCAGCAGACAAGCTGGAACATGAGAAGCTCTGATTACACACAAGTATTATTTCTTTAACAATAAATGTGAACAAATATTAAGACAGGCTACCCAGAGAAGCTGTGGAATCTCTTTGCTTAAACATAATAAAAATTTGACTAATAAGGCCTTGAGCAAAGTGATCAAACTAGATCTGTTCTGAGCAGAGTTGAACATAATGACCTCCCTTCCAACCTCAATTATTTTGGGCATCTAACACCTAGATTTCAACATATTAACCACCCCCTTCTGTGACTGAGATTTTTGCAAATAGAAGGTCCTACAAATGCCTTCCCTTCTTTACTGAAAAAAATGACACAGATTTCAAAGACAAAGTGCAGTAAAAAATAAAAAAATTAAGCAAGCTGGAAGGAGTCACAGAACTGAAGGTAATGATTTTCAGTCAGAACACTGAATTTTCTGTTAGTATCAGATATCATCATAGCAAGAAGGTTGTATGGTATCATCAGTCTACAGGTTAGCTGCGTGCTTTAACCATCAGGAGGACACACTGAGCATACAATGGCTGAGTTCTAAAAAGACAATTCACACATGTGCATGTGAAAAAAAACATATGGCTTCTTGTAGGAGAGAAGACTAAATTTCCTAACCCTGTCATTAAGAATTATTAGACAGGTTTTATAGAAGTCAACATAGTAACCTATTAGGTGTTTGCGGGCAACTAGAAAATAGTTCCACAGTAATTTGAGAATGATGGCAATAGGCATTAATTCTGCAGTATGTTCTTTAAAAAGCCATTTATATGCATTCTGAATGGAATGACACTCCCTTCCTCCAGTGAAGTGCAGCCCCATGACAGGTTACTTAGACATTCTACTCCCCCTCTCAATAATACACATAAAAAAGAAATGTAAACCTAAAGTTGCTAATCTGAGATGGAACTGGACCTTCTGCTCTCACAATTAGCACTTCTAAAACGTGAAGCATCCATAACAAGTGCAAAGAAAACTCAAGAGTACGAGCACACAAGAAGTACCATTTTACGGATCTGAGCATGAAATTTGGAAGAAATAATGTAGTGAAGAAAACAAACAATTCATCTTATTGGAAGGTCCTGAACAACACCATTAACCTGCAGCTTTTCTGTCAGGAAAGGAGTGGGGGAAAAGTGCTGAGTAGCACCTGTGTGCAACAGTAACTCCAGAAAGCTGAAGGGCAGCCAAGGTTTGCGGAAGTTCTCCAGACCTTAACAACTAAAAGGGCAAAGAAACAGTGAAAGGGTGCTTAGGCACTGCCAGAGAAGAGATTCACTTAGGGTATTTATGTGGTGGAAGCTGGAGGGGGGAGCAGCGTCACCCAAAAGACTGGGTGTGGGGTGAGAGCGTGGGGCGAGAGCGTGGGAACTGTCACATACTGTGCACACGGGGGGACACACGCAGGGACTGCTGCAGTGTCAGCCTAGGGAAGAGAGTGCAACTGTCCGGAATTACATTCATACTGACGTGAAGACAGGCAGTCATGTTTTTAATTATTAGTTTACATTTATCTCATGTCAGAGACTACCTGAAAGCTACCAGAGCTCCTGAGAACTTCTAACATGCAAGCAGTGTAGGGTGTTAGCTATTCAAAGACCTCTCCATTCTTTGTACTTCAGAACTCTTATCAGCTGAAAAATTCAGATTACCACAGATTTAATTTGAATCACTTCAGTTATGGCTCAGTTTTCTACTAATGGCAAA
Organism: Acanthornis magna; assembly: GCA_036785705.1. Lineage (NCBI taxonomy): Eukaryota > Metazoa > Chordata > Aves > Passeriformes > Acanthizidae > Acanthornis > Acanthornis magna. The sequence continues at coordinate 3,171,432 of JAWUZG010000071.1, read as the reverse complement.
AAGCAGTTTAAAGAAAATCCACAACTGTTATATTAATAACAATTTTTATTTTGGAAATGACAAATAAAAGATGATTATAGATCATTATACTGGTACCTTAGACAGACCCTCCTTTCTACTATAAAAACTGAAACAGGACATGAAACACACACTTAGCTAACATGAGGAAAAGTACTTAACTAAAAGCTTAATTTCCTGTATCAATTTGAAATTTCTGAGGCTGGAAATTTTCTATAATACTCAAGCACTTTTCAGATGCTCAACATTGGCAATGTACTTCCTTACACACAGCATCACACATACTATATTACTATCGAAGAATTTGGAAACTCAGTCTTTATTGCCATAGTGCAAGGAACTTGTACTACACTCAATATGTCACAATTATTTGACGTTTACCAGCGCTACCAGACCAACTCCAAACTAGAGCTGGTTATATTACACTTTAATATACTTAAATGCATATCTGACAGAACTGGTGCTGGAACAAGATATCTTAGGTGTCTGTTCTCTGCACAGCAGCACTCTGAGGCTGCAGCAAACAAAAGGATGAGTTCAACTCTTTGTAGAGTTGTAGAGGTACTCCACGGCAGGTTGAAGAGAAAAAAGATTCATGAAGTGGCAAGGATGCAGATGCTGTCTTTTCCTGTTGCAAGGTCAGTGTAAAGGAGAAAAAAAAACATTCAGACCTGACCACATAACCATTAAAACTTTTATCATTGGGCCCAATAGGGATGAAGCAAGAAAAAGTTCATCATTAATTGCTCCTATTCTCTCTGTAAATTAGTAGAAGAGATGGAAACAAAGCCCAGGCAGAGTTTAGTATATTCGGCATCTACAGGATTAGAGGAGCTATTTCTTCCAGTACACTAGAGATTTGATTCCAACAAATGAGGGAAGAGAGCGGGAAGCTGCAGAAGAGCCAGCTTTGGCCACACTCATCTAGTCACAAACACATTCTCTAAATTGCTTCCCTCCCCTCAACACTGAAGTTAGGACAGCAGTCATACTCAGCTGTGATGTAACACCCCTGGGCATTAAACATTACTTAAGAGACTAGCACACAACTGAAGACACAATAACAGCTCAAACAGAGCCACAACCTCAATAAAAGATACAAAAGTTGCCAAGCTCCTTTTGTACTCTAATTGATAAGGTTCTGGACTAAAAACCTTGAAAGTTTAACATTCAGGTTTTATTAATTAATGGCTTACTTGACACCAATTAAGATTTGCTAAGCCTTGCTTTTCACTTCTCTAAACAGTTATAGACTAGATTATGCTGCATAAAAATTACAGAGATCTTCTGAAACAAACCCCAAAAATTAAACCCTAACCCTAGTTCTACAGTTGCATGTAGCACTGTGCAGACTCCTGTTCATAATAAACAACTAAATGTTACCACAATTATTTTTTTCTTTGTTAAAGCAAAGTGGATGTCAAATAAAACAATACAGTCAGCCATGTTTCTAGGTGAGCAAGAATGTACATGAATAGAAAGAAAACAAGAATATGTTCTTAAATATAAATCTAATTCTTCAATGTAATTGGCAACATCAAAGGTAGCATGTCATTTGGAAGTATTTTAAAATCCTATCCTTTGAATACAGAAGTTTTTTATTTCTTTCTTTTTAAACTTAAGTCTAAAAAAGTAGTTTTATTACTGCTAATCACTGCCTAAGGCAGTGTTTCTTCTGGACAGTAATTCTTCCTTAACATATTAAGAAAAATTGGACTGGCAATGTTAAAAATTAGTCAGTCATTAGCTTCTTAAAAATAGCAACATGTCAAAGAACAATAACTTCTTTGAATAATGTATGTCTCATTAACACAAAGGGAAATCCAAGTCCATTTTGAGATTCAGAAGATTTAACAAGACTCTCCACCCATATTCCTCCCCTCCCAGACACTCGTTGTTGCAGCAAACTCAAAAGCTGGGTTTTGTTTTAGTTTTGTATTTAGCATGCACAATAAAAGCTAGTTTCACCTTAACCTGGTTTCCATTATCAGACAAAAAATTAATTGTAAACACTAAATTCTTCCAAGGTTTCTAAGCCCAGATTTAATTTAAATTATTTCTTAAACCAAAACGTAGCGTACAAAAGAATTTCAGATCACTCTGAACTGAAAGCATCCACACCCCCCCAAGACTTTCCCATTAACAAAATAATTAAAGAAAAAACAACCAATTAGAATGCCAGATTGGATCCTCATTTCCTTGGCTTGAATAGATTACCCAACACTTTACAACACAAGTAGCAGTACATCAGCTCTTTCCTGATTTGCTACTACTTTTTCCATTTTCACAGTGGAAGTTAAAGAGTTATCCTTGCACAAGATAATAAAACATACATGGGTGTGTACAATACCATGGCGGCCAGCCTGAACTGGAAGCCAAGACTCAGTTATCCATGCAGACTCCTACACACCCTTGGAGAACCAGTCTTCCAGAAGCTATCATCACCCCTATCATTTAGTGATCTCACACATCAGGCAAAATTTATGCTACTCATTGATCTTGATGTTCATTTGATACCAGATCTTCACGCACAAATGTAGCTATTTAACACTTCCATCATATCACACATCATTCTGTCACCTGCAGGTGACCCCTCATCACATACGGGATGGCACACCAGCAGGGACCACAGTGCAGTGGACAACTCTTGCTGACAGTAACCTCTACCTCACAAGTGGTCGAAGGACTGAACAGCTGCTCCTCCCTTGTGCGCTCACTCAAGCACCACAGGCACATGCAGTTGAAAAAACCTGACAATCTAGAATAAGCATTTGGAAGAGGTTTGGATTTCATAAACCAGCCTCCTGATGAAAATACAGGGTTGCTTGCTGGGTACATGCACATTTTAATGTAACTACAAATCTCAGAAAACACCTAACTTCAACGCCCTTCTAGTTCGCTGCTAAATTTTTTTAATGTAAGAGGGTATCACAGCATTTCTACTGCCTCTTCCTGCAGGCAATTTTCTGCACGGCTGAGTCATAACTAACATTACATCATCTTACCCAGGGAGGGGCACAATTTCCGTAAGAGTAAGAACTACCTCTTACAACCACAGCAGCATATTAAAGTTGCAGAAATCAAAGAGATCTAGGATACAAATACTGTATATTAAGGGGGAAGGGCATCGAGGGAGGAGAAACCCCCAAACTAAACCTGTATCCAGTTTAGTCTCAGAGAAATATGCTGACCTTTTGTAACTATTACTTCACATATAATGATGTTTCTGCATGTCTCCACATTTGTTACCATTCATAACCATAATTTATATATAAATAATCAGCACATTAGAGAGAAAGAAAAATTCAGACATTTTTTAAACCTTGATCATCAGAAACAGCATAGGAGACCACAGCTTCACTGACAGACTAGAAATAGTCCCAGAGGACCCAGCACCATTTACTCTGCAACTCTAAGTAAAAATGGATCAACAGTTTCATTATTTCTCACCAGCACATCATTGCAGATGTCTCTTAGCTCAGTCTCAATTTTCTCTCTGTATTCTCGAGCCATCTGCTGTTTTTTCTCAGCGCCTTCCGTCTTTTGTTCAATACTTGAGACGACTCTCCAAGATGACCTACGGGCTCCTACAACATTTTTATAGGCAACAGAGAGAAGATTCCTCTCTTCGTTGGACAACTCAGCTCCTTGCTCAGTCACAGATTTCATGCAACTTGCCATGTCATCATATCTTTCAGCCTGCTCAGCCAGTTTGGCCTTCTGCACCAGCTCATTTTTATCCATGCTGATATTTCTAAAGAGGAAAAATAGTGAGGCATTATTCAGACATTGGTCAAGGACAAAGATGTTTCAACTTCATATGCAGAGCAAGCTGTTTCTTTAAGTAGTTTGGAACTGTTAGGAGGTACAACTGAAATCCACAACACAAGGCATACTAGCAGCACTTGATGCTCAAACACGGGGACACATGGATTGAAGAATTAAAGCCACTGCTTCCTCCTGAAAAACTGTTAACTTTCAAAAGTATGTTATTTCAGTAAACACAAACAAAAGCATCCAAAGGTGAACTGAAACCAAATAATTTCTATCTTACGCACCACAAAAATTATCCTAACTCTTTGCCACCACTCTCTCATAATCAGTCTCTATATTATCAGTGTAACAAAATGGACAAAGAAAATATCCAGTAGTTAGCTTTTCACAGGAGACAACCAAATAAAGGCTGGACAAACAATGCCAAGCAGCATTCTAAGCCTTAACAGAATCATACACTTACACGCAGCAGTACTTCACATAGAGATCTGCGAATCAAATCCCACACTGGATGTTAAAAAGCCAGAATGCAACAAATATCTAAATGGCACATTGTACACCTTTCCACAATGCTAACTCCCTTTCCCGAAATGGGAATCCCCATTATGGGATGTTCTGTGTCAGGTACTGCTGCTCTGCCCAAGAGGCTATGCTTTCAGAGACAAAAGAAAATTTTACTACTTAAAAATATTACTTCAATGTCAGTATTTCAGATAGCACGACCTGGCTGAGATGCTTCATAATCTGTGTCTTATCAGCACTTAAAAAAAAAAAAAATTAAGCTCTGCTGAACAGAGGAATTGAGAAATTTCTTTTGGTACAGGAGGAAAAAATACTCATCCCTCACCCCCCATCCTTCTGTGTATCCTAACTTGATAATTTTGAGGAACTGGTAATGTGCTTTGGGGATACACCATCCTTTAAAATTTGACGATCTTATTAAAGGATGATCCTATTTTGGTCATGAATGCTTTATATATTTCTGTATGTTCCACACACCCCAACCAACCATCTTTATATTTAACCACTAAGACTTTTGTCATTTCAAGTGACGTTAGGAGAAACAATGGCAGGGCTATGTTCCGTCTTTGGGAATAAATTAAGCACATTTTAACATTCCAGGTGACGGCAAGTTTTAATAGCTCCTGTCCCCAACAGACGGGCACAAACCTGGCGTTTGTTTGCAAACGCGCCTTGAAGAACTTGCCCGCACCGCGCACGGCGGGGTTAAGGAGCCATTTTAAAGCAGGCTTTTGGCGATGGTTATTTACCACTCGGCGTGACCGGGGCAAGCGTGGTCAGAACGCCCGCCCCGCTGCCAGTCCCCGGGGCACCGCAGGCTGCCGTGGCAGCATCCCCGGGCGGCAGCATCCTGGGGCGGGCCGCCCGCCGCCCCCGCGGGCTGGGCGCTGCCGCGGCTCCGGCACGGCGAGCGCGGTGACAGCAGAAAATGGAGCGGCCCGGGGGCGGGCGGAGCGGAGGGCGGGGCGGGCGGGCGGCCCCGGGGCGCTGCGGCCGCCCCTCCCTCCCTCCCTCCCCGCGCCGCGCCCGCCGCGGGGACACCGAGCGCCGCGCCCGCCGCCTTTGTCACGGCGGGTGGGCGCCGGAGCCCGGCCCTCCCCGATCCCGCTCCCCTCCGCCCAGCGCCCCCGCGGGAGGATGCCGCGTCCCCGCCCCGGACGAGGGAAAGCCCGCGGGCCCATCCCCGGGGGACTCGGCGCGGGGGAGGGGGAGCTGCGGAGGAGGAGCCCCCTCCGCTCCCAGGGGAGCCGCCGCTCCCGCCCGGACCCCTCGGCCGGGGCGGGAGGATGGGCGGAGGCGGGGGGGCCTGGGCGGCGAGGGTGGGGGGGGAACTGGGCGGAGGGAGGGAAGCGAGCGCGGCCGAGGGGCGGCCGCCGCCGCGACTCTTCCGCGCCCGGGCAGCGCTCCCGTCGGGAGACCACACCCGGCAGCGCCCGCCGCCCGCGCCCCGGCCCCCGCCCGGAGGTGGCGGCGCCCCTCTCTCCGCGGGCGCGGGGTCGCCCTCACCTGCCGCCCCCTCCGCCGGTTCTTCCCCCTTTTTCCCTCCTATCCCCGGCGGAGAAGGGCCCCCGCCGCCCCAAGCGGCGGCCCCCGCGCCCCGCTCCCTCCCCGCGGAGCCGCCCCGGGGGGAGCAGGGCGGGCTGGGCGCTGCCCGCCGGCCGCCCCGCTCGGTGCTCCCGACCCGCCGTGTGAGGGGGGGCCGGTCCCGGGCGGCGGCCCCGTTACCTGTGCGCGGCGGGCGGGCGGGCGCGGGTGCGTCGGTGCGGGCGGGCGGCCGGCGCGGACTGTGCGGCTCTGGCGCTCGCGGCGCTGCAGCCTCGCTCCCTCCCTCCCTCTCCCGGCGCCGCGCACGGGGCGTCTCCGCCAATCACCGCGCCGCTCCTCGCGGGCCGCGCGCCGCCCGTGACGTCAAGCGGCGCCATGGCAACGGCGCGCGAGGGCGCGCGCGAGCCTCCCCCCTCCCGCTCCCCCACCCCGCGGACACGCCCAGAGCCGGCGGCGGCCCCGCCCGCGAGCGCGTGCCCGCACCCCTCCGCCCCCACCCCCGAGCCGAGCGGGGGCCCGGGGGGCTCCGGGGCCGCCGCAGGTTCGAGCCGCGCCCGCCCCTCCCGCAGCGCCGGCCCCGGCCCGGCGGGGACATCCCCGCTCCCGCCCGCGGGCGGCCTAGCGGTGCCCGCGCCTGCGGCACGGAGTGGGGGCGGCAGCACCGCCTCCTCGTGCGGCCGCGGGGTGTGCGCGGGTGTCGCTGCCGTTCCCCGCGCACCCCGGGCGGGCTCTCCCGGCTTTGTGCCGCCAGAGCGCCCCGTGCCCCCAGCAACCCCCGGCGAGCCCCGCGCGTGGCGGGCTGGCCGAGCCCCCAGGCTCCGGGGGCACCGGGACTGTCCCCGCACACGGGCGGCTGCGGGGCGGCTCCGCATCGATCCGCGCCCCGGGAGCCTCATCCTGCACCGGGAGCGCGACACGTGCTCCGGGGGTTGAAAACGAGAGGTCCAGAAGAGGATGGGGGCCCGGCGATGGCGGCCGGGCCGTGGGACACCCTCCCGGGACTGGCGGGTGGGCGCGCAGCGGCTCTGCAGGCGCAGGACGGTCCCTTTGGAAGCCTCTCCCTTGGAAAGGCAAGCGGGCATTTCGCACAGCACCACCCAAACGTTGATGAGAACGTGCTGACAGGAATAGGAAGAGTATTAATAAACACTGATGTTACTGGAAATGCTTTTTCATTTTCTTAAAAAAAAACCCTAAAATGTTTCCTAAAGGTGTTGGAAGTCGGCATTCACTTGTCCCTTTTCTGAACAGCATGCCCCAGCTTGAATCTCTGTCTCAAGTATGCAGTGTCCCGACCTCTCCTGCCTTCTCCTGGCCTCTGGGATCAGCACTGTCTCACAGGATTAGAAGTAAAATGGAGAATAATAAGATGGAGAAAGCACCTCGGCATGTTTTTTGAGAAGGGCCAGGTAGGCTAAAGGTTCTCTCCTGGAGTCACGTCGATTCTGGCAGTGCCATGGGACAGGAGCATCTCCGGAGGGGGAGGGGGATTCCCCCGCGGGCGCTCGCTGCAGGCTGCCGTGCCCGCGGGAGCCGCGGCTGCGCTCCCCGCCCTGCCGGTGCTCGGTGCAGCCTCCCGGCCGAGCCCGGGCTGCAATGGCGTGCCCGTGGCTGTATCCCGGCTGCAGCACACCGAGCGGCGCCCGCCCGGAGCACAAGGACTGGCTTGGCTGATTGCTCCAAACGACTCACGCACCAAGAGCCCCGGAGCAGCACGGGCCTGGATTTATGTCGGCAGTCGTACAAACCTGTCGGTGGGGCGGTGTGAGGGAGTAGCGTAGGAAGAGTGAGGTGCTTGCTTCTGGGAAAGCAGGAGGGAATTATGGATGTATTTGTGTTCTAGAGTGGCCGGGAGCAGGTTGGTTCGGTACCAGAGAAAACAGCATTAACAGGTTCTCCCGCAGATGCGCTGCCTCCTGCCCTTGCCTGCACGCCTCTCCGTGTCTTTTCCAGGCAGTTCCAGGGCAGCTTCCCAGCGCAGTCCTTGTTTTCCTTCCACCCTGCAGTGACAAAGTGACTGTAGACCAGAGAGTTAGATAAAGTGACCAGAATGGGGTCACTTTGATCTCCAAACCGGTGATCCTGTATTTTGACTAAATATCATAAAGGTGCTGCTTTAAGCTCCTCATGACAAAGTTGACTCTTTAAGAACTAGGCTTTTTTCACTGTATCATAGAAAGAGCAGTTAGTTCTTCGGTGGTGGCATTCTGCCTGCAGAGTTTGTTTCTGGATTTCTTACTACTCGTCCTCGTGGCCCAAGATGCATGTTGGGGTTTGTCATAATGTACATTTTACTCAGCGTAAGTTTTGTCCATCAACCTGTGTCGTCTTAGATAGTAATTTAACAGTGGGATATTTTAAAAATTATTTCTCATCAGTTCTAGTTCCTTGCATTAACTCCAAGGTTTAATGAATTTCACTCATGTTCCTATGGGCTATTGTTGGAAAGCTTGTGAAGAGAGCTAAAAAAAGCAAAATAGACAATGTTGTGTAGAGTGAAGCTCACCAGAATTTACTAGCTGTGTCAGGTGAGAACATCACTGTTGCTTAATTTAAATGTGAAGAATATAACCTTCCCCTTCGGTTCCTGAACAGTTGGGTTCCTGCTTTGTTGAAGTATATAGGTACAGAGGGTTTTTTTTGAAACAAACATCGTAAGGCTCAGGTTCATAATGTATTCCAATAAACAAAGCTTCTTCATCTTATCTGTTTTTATTTTTCACCATTATTTTCCACTTTAGGATGCAATAGGAGGAGAGCTTTAGAGCTCTACTTGAACACAGATGGTATGATGGCACAGCATTTGCTGCAACTTGTTTCAAGTTATGTTACAGAGTTCATTTTTAACATAAGCTAAAAACCTTTATTTTGTAGAAAAGTCTCATTGAAATGGCAACTACCCAAATATAGACCATACTTTTTCAGAGGTACTTGAATATTTTGTGGTAACATGAAAAATTAACTGATACAGGAAAAATTATAATCCTTGAAAGTGCATAAAGAACCCAGACTGGCGCATGCGTTAGATGAAGCACAAGTGTGTATTGCTTCTTGATATTTCCAGGAAATACAGGGGAAACCCTTGTGAAGTTGGCTGCAATACTGTAGGCAGTGTTAATAGTTTTGTGGAAGGAAAGCATCAGCCTTTTCATTCGGTCCTTTCCATTATTTTTGGTTTTGGAGTGAACGGAACATCTCTTGCAACAGCCCTAGTTTTTGTTTGCTATCAGCCCCATGCATCAATAGATGCTGCGCTCCTTCCCCTTTAAGTGGGCTATTTTTGCCAAACACCATTTCCACTCCTCTGGATTTCATGAACGCTGCCATTTGAAACAGATCCAAGGAATTAGACATTACTCACCTTTGCATATGCTGTTTCTTGAACAGATACTCTCCTGCTGTCTTCTATTCTTATATTTCCTGCACTTTCCCCCCATTGTGGAATGTTTTATTTTGTCTTGCTTATTGCAGTTTTGACCAGGGAACTTGATCTCTTAAAAACCTAGGCGTTAAGCAGCTTTCCTGTTCTTCAGATGCATTTTCTCTGTTGCTCTCCTCACAGCTTTTTGTTCGATGACTTGCACTTTCACTATCTCAGACTGTCAGGCGGCAGCCAGCAGCAAAAACTCATTTGTAGAGTTAGAAACATTTGCATATGAAAGTACATATATGCATGTTTATTTACACTCATTCTTACTTTATTTTCTTACATGAGAAGAAGAAATGGAAGGATGGAGAGGGGAGAAAACAACTCCAGATATCTTTTATTTCCCCTCTAAAACAGCTTTTAGTTCTTCCTTTCCATCCTTTCTTGCACAAGTGCTTAGTTATTCTTTCTTGTGCTTAAACATATTTAATTAAAAGTAGATGAGTATGAGGTAGGGTTATCCCCATACTAGAAGAGTATAGCACAGTTTTTGAGGTGTCACCCTCACATAGACCAGGAATGACAGCCCAGGAAATCCATAGGAGTAGCTCTTAGAAGTCAGTGAATGCTGTCAGGACTGGAAGGCTCAGTGGTGGTGACTCTTGGTGCTAACCAGGCTGCTGCTAGAAAATGGAAGTGTTCTGAGTTACTGTTGGTTGGTCTTTGTGCTGTTTTTTTTCCCTGGGAACAGGAAAATGAGGAAGGCAGCCTAGCAAAGGGCATTTCCCCAGAGACCAGGAGATGATTCTGCAAATTTACAGCCTGCAGAGGGAAGAAAAGACGAGTTGGCAGCTCTGTCGTGTGCCCTCCTACTGTTAGGAGCTACATTTCCAAAAGCTGCTTGCTTAAAATCCTGAGTATTGCGATTTTGTTACATACCTTTCTGTGCTGATTCTCAGGCAACATGATTATATGCATATGGCTGTATTTTTATGCAGCCTTTGTGTGCTTCTGTAGTGTTTTGAACTTCTTTACCCCCACTTAGCAAAAGCAAGACCATTTGATTATTACAACCTTTCTGGAATAAAACATTTATTGACATTTTTTAGGAATGTATCTTACCTATCTTTATTTCTTTGCTTGGCCACTGCCTGTGATTTGCAAGCCAAACTTCAAGCTTTGCACAAATGAATGAGATGTTTTGTTCATCTCCTTTGTAGTCTGATTGTGGTTTTGGATCAACAGATACCCTTCGTCCCTCAGGACTCTTGTAGGTTGACCCAACTGAAAGACTTTAGTGAAGGATGCATGCATTTAGAGTGTTCTTTTCTTTTTTATTCCTTCCCCCCACCCCCAGTGTTCTAAAATGAGTCAGATTCTGACTCTCTGTCTGGTGCCAGTGATAAAACACACAAATTGTGGATAAGGCTACTATTTTCCATCACTGAGTGGAAAGTAGTTGGAGCTGCTGGATCTCACATGGCCTTTCTCTCTGCCTCATTGAAGCTTCTGTAACCTCCTCATCTGTCGGTTTGTAGTCTAGTTTTTGATAAAAACTACAAATCTAGCCAAAGAATCAATGTACCAGTGAGTCCTGCGTAAGTAATCCTGTACCTTGGATTCAAAACCTCAAATAATCTTGTATATGGGTGGATTTAAATATATGTATTAGAGAGTTAGTGCATGGTTGGAAGTGTCCATAAGGGTCATTCCTCCAGTTCACCTGTCAGTACAATGCAAAGATCATTTCCACCAAAATAATTTAAAAATGTTTGCAAGCATCTTGTCAACAAAGTGACAAGTATCCAAGGAGGATGTCAGGATACCCACCAAATAAATGGCTTAGAAATGATGAATTGTAAGTTACCACATTCCCTGATTCTGAAAAAATGCAATGTAAAATGGCAACTGCCTTCACAGAATCTGTCGCCAAGTGAGGAAGATAAATCAGCACTGTTCTTTGCTTCCTACTGACCTTTCTGAAAAAGAAGCTAGATGCTGGTGTTCCTTGTTTAGAAAAAGCTCCTGAAACTTACGAAAGACTGTAACTTTGCAGAAGGGTCGCTAAGAGCTGAATTTACTCTAAAGAGCTTTATTTCTGACCCTCAGTATATGAGATGGGGGGAAACATCAGGAACTGGCTGCACTTACAGGGCTGCAATAACTTCCAATAATCCATTAGCTGGAAGGAGGGTTTGAGAGGTCTGGGTGGTGAGGCTGTCACATGCATATATGTATGTTTGTATGTATGTATAGGTCCCAAATCTCATTTATTTCCTTCCATTGTAGTGTTCAAGTATGTTAGTGACATTGTAAAAGCGTGCAAATTCTTGAATTGTTGAGAGCTCATTCTGAAAAAAGGGCATTATGCCATTGCTTTGGGTGCATCTGCTTTTTCAGGGAAAATCCAGTTTGTTTCTGTAGCTGCATTATCTTACGATATTAGATATGAACTCAAAAGCTGCAGGTGACAACAAAGTTCATCACTCATGAGTAAGGTTGATTAATCAGACTATTTTGAGGTGCAGCTAGCAGGCAAGTGCTTTAGGGATGCTGCTGCAGTCATCAGAACTTTGAAGAAACCAAATGAAATATCCACACCATCAGCAAAATGAATGGCGATTTTTAACACCATTTAACATGAGTTAACATGAGTGTTTGAAAACACTTGGCTAGACAGAGGCCTGCAAGTAGAATATATATTGTTTATGTATTACGATTTTATTATATTCTCATATTTATCTGATTGCCTAATGCTGAAGTATTTGTGTGTCTCCCAAAGATACACTGAAAAAGCCCATCACATACATTTTCTTCACCATTTCTCCCTGCAGGAAGGCAGATGGATGGTGCTGAAAGGGGCATGGTGTGCTCTGGGATGCACGGAGGTGGTTGGGCAGCTGCTCCGCTGGGAGCACTGACTGAAGCTGAGTCCTCGGGCGCAGCAAGTTTGAGTTTGAGTGAACTTAGCATGGTGTTGATATATTAACTGTGCATCAGTCTTAATCCCAGTCCTTCACAGAGGGCTGGATTACTGAATTACTGAATCCAGAGTAAACCTGTTCATTTGTAGATGAATACAGTTCTTTACTTTTTGCAAACAATAGCCATTGGGATTTTGGAACTCAGAACTCTTTTAGCTTGTATTCATTTCCAGAATGTGTAACTGCTCTTGAGTGAGCAGGATAACACTTATAAAGTGTTGCCAGAAGAGACAGGATGTCTTGAAGCAAACTTGAGGCTAACATCATTCTATTATAGCTACTTTGATTTATTTTTGGACTTATTTTTTATTTATTTGCTCTTACTAGCTAATGTTATTTTAATGTTGATTGTCAGGAGAAAGGCTCCACAATGTCTTGGTTCAAATCAGTTGTGCCACTTAATTTCAGAGCTTCTCATCTTGCATGCATTTATCCTGAATTTGTCTCTTATTTTTTAAAGATAAATTATTTATTTTCTTTGCATTCTTTAGAAATAGAATGTAGTTTTTGGAGTTGAAGGGATCAGAAAAAAAATGCTAAGGTGCAAGTCTCTTAGGGTATGTTCTGAGGATTTCTAGAGGACCTGAAAAATGAAATACCATCGCTCCTATAGGATACATACTTATAAACTCTCACTATAAACATTTGCCATTAAAAGGATCAGTGGATAACATATTGAACCTATATGTCTGTAAGGGAATCCAAGAAATTATTAATACAGTGAATTGTTTATTAGATAATCATTTGAAGTTAAAAGTTAAATGAGACAGCACTTCAAAGGTCATTTTAGGAGGTGGTCGTATAAAAAAAATTATAGAGTAAAAAAATCTCATTAATCACTTACTGGTGTCTGAACGGTTCAACAGAGCTGTGGATGAAGGTGAATTTACTAATATATTTTACTTAGATTTTTCACAAGGCCTTGGCAAAATTATCACAACAGGCTACTAAAGAAATTCAAAATGTTGTTTTACAAGGAAAACTTAGGCCCCTAAATACATACTAAAGTAACTTTATTCAAGTTATAGGCATTAATAGCATTTCTAATCTTGAAGCTTTGCTTAATGCTGTAGGAACTTACATTTTCTGCTGGTAAAATCACTCCATTCCCTTGTTTTTGCTGCCGAGCGTGTGCAAAACCATCTTGACAGCTCCAGGCTGCTAAGCCCCAAAGAAATACATAAAATAAGCATTTTCTTGCAAGTTTCCTCACAACTGCCTGTCAGCTTCAGTTTTGCATCCCAGCAACCAATTTCAACTCATTTTATTTTCTACTGACTACATTTATCAGAATTTCTTTTATATTCTTGATAGAATATTGAAAGAGGCTCTCAGGGCCACAGATTGCTGCTGAAATGTTAGACAACATTTGGCATGAACAGGATCAGAAATTAAAACCTGGCATTTCTTAGTCTGGTTGCCTTTGAAATTACGTTTATGAGATTGTGTTGTTTACTTCCCTGTACATTCAGCGATTCCCCTGAAAAACTTTGGGACTCGCATTCAAGCAAATCTGAAAGATGAGCTGAATTCTCAAGATAAATAAGGTCTGTGAAAAACTGCAGCTGCACAGAGGACAAAGCCCGTAATGAAATGCCTGCACGGAGGAAAAGGCAGGTGGATGCAGCCCTTACACAGCGCTGAGAGAGCCAGCCTGACAGAGTGGGCTCAAAGATTTTTGATTGAGCATAGCATGTGCCCTATAGGCAGTGGCTTTGGAGGAAAACCTGAAGTTGTAATGGCAGAGGAGATTTTAGGAGACAAGGAACCTAAGTCTATGAAAACAATCAATCAAACCCCACCTTGTTTGTTTAATTTCTTACGGAACAACTCGATTCTCTTGCCCTGCCTCTTCTTCCTCCTTTTGGCCCTGAACACCTTTTTTCCTCCCAGGATCTCTGGAGTCTGTTACTATCTTTGTATTCCCTTTGCTGTCCTGGCTCAGCATCAATTCCTGTAACTTAACCGGTGTAAGAATTCTGTCTGATTTAGAAATGAGGTCTCAGATATACCCTGGTGTGAGCCAGTTAATGGCTGGCTGTTTCTTCATCCAAGGAGTTCGGCCAGGCTGTGAGGATGTGCTCCTGTCAATAGTTGTGACAAAACTAATTGGTACTTACCCGTTTCCATCCTGACTGGAGAATCTCTTGCTTTGATATTTATACTCCTGAAACACTTGAGGATTCTTATCATGCCCCCTTGCCAGCTACCTGATGTTTTGAAGACCCAGCTGTTGTGTGTGGGAACTAATGAATCCAGTTTAAGAGAGGCTCACTAGAATGAAGCAAATTTTTACTATTTTAATCTATGCACACATTTGAAATAATACATCTAACCCAACATTGCAGTGGTTTTAGAATATTCTTATATGGAGTTTTACAACTGTCCCACAGGGTCTGTATTGCTCTAAAAACCATGTGAGGGTTGTATATTTTACAAATCAGCTAAGCTGGAGAAACAAACAAAAATGCCTTGCCTCCTTTTTTCTGTCAGATTTTTCCAGGAGATGGATAACTTATCTAGCCTGGAAATTTTTGTAGTTCTTCTCTGGTCAATTATCTGAACAGGACACAATTGAGCTGATGTCAAAACAAAGACTATACACATGCATAGTACTGGGCTGTGATAAAAGCTGCTCTTCTACACAACTTCCAGCTTGTGAAACCTGACTGGTTTTGCATAATAGATAAGCCCCAGGAAGTATAAAATTAGTGGGAGTACTTGCAGTGTGGCCAAGTTACAGTTTTACAGTCGTTTAAAGGTCAGCAGCAAATTGACATCTACACCCAGTCCTGCAGGGAATGGCTCTGTAGGGACAGAGCTCTCAGGCAAATGCCCATATGATTTGCCTGTGGCCATATGGAAAAACCTGAGGCTGAAAAAGGGGCTGAGATCACACTTGCAAGCCAGTGCCAGAGTTACCAAGCCAATTTTTCTTGTCATTTACCTGGGGCAGACTTTGATACCTAAGCCCCAAAGAAAGGTTTTTGAAGAAAAAGATCCAGGCCTAAAGTCTCACAGGGCATGCACTTTTTTTCTCCCAACTTTTGGATTCTCTTTTTTGTATTACTTAACTTGAAAATAATGTTTCAATGAGAAAAAGTTAAACTGCTGAACAAGACTACCAAGTTTATAGATGATATTATCTCTCAAATAGTTAATGTCTCACTTCTCAGTTAAAACTATTTTTTTTCAAACTTGGCAGGCTTCTGGCTTGACTAATTAAGAGCGCAACTAGGCTGTAACCAGATGATCTCTACGATACGATAAGCAGCATGTGAGCAGCAATAATAGCAGTAGACTAACTTCAGAATGCTCTGAGTTGCTCTGAGCTTTACCAACAGATTTGTTGATCAGCTCCAGATTTTACAATGTCGTTTTTCTTCTTTTACAGAAAAACTGTCACCAGAGCTGGTTACAGCTCAAGCGTGCAAATGCAAAAAATTGTATGGAGACAGCAGCACACAGGAAGAATTGCTAGGCTATGGATTCAGCCAATTTTCAGAGAAGATGGTTTGCACAAGGGAAGCTCAGAACTCAGAAGCAGAGATTAGGTGCCTTTCTAACGAGAATAGGTGGAGGGAAAAGACTTGGAGAGAAAAGCCTGCTGAAGAAAATGTTCCACTTACTGTGAAAACAGACGGGAAGGAGGGTGATAAAAGAAGAATGAAGCCTATCTAGTTTCAAAATTTGGCTGAAGAAAAAGAAGTAGTAAAAATCACTACTGCAGGTGAGATCCGTAGAAGGTCTCATAGGATGTAGAAAGCCTTGTACTGTATCCTGCAACTATCAGAAAGCTACCCCTACCTATGGGGTAGGGTTTTTTATAAGAAGCAGTTTATAAACTGAAGTGGAGATTTGGAGGTGTCCAGCTAGAGCCATGGCTGATGTTCAGGCAGGAAGTTCTCAAAATGTCCAGATCTCCAGGCCTGTATCCATCAGTCAGTGCAGTCTATGCTATAGCTGCGCAGCACTGATGAAGAAACTCTCCAAACTTTTTGTTTTCTCCATCTCCTAATGGTAGCTGCTGATGAGGAAGGCACGGTTAGGAGTTCTCTTTCTGATGCAGCTTTTAAGCTCTTGCTGCCTAGGCACTTGATCTGCAACACCAGACCTCCTCCTCAGCATCTGGAAACAAACACAGGGAAGATTTTTCCTGCAGGTTCTTGGGTAACAAGCTAGGCTGACGTACCTGCACCTCAGCTGTAAACGAAGCCTCTCCTGGCACTTGTTCAGTGTGCCACTCCCAGGAAGTTTTGGGAGCTTGCTTGGCACGTCCTGCCCCTGGCTCACACATTCCCTGGCACCATTCTGACATTCATACAACAATTTATAACCCCAGCAGATCACTTCCCCAAGTAAGTATGGCATAGCAGCTCACAGGGTGGTTGAGGACTGTTCAATACATTCATTTGGATATATGCAGCACTAAAGCGCTTTTATCCTATGCCTTGGTGCTTTGCCACCAAACAAAAATTCCCGCTCTCCCTCCTGCCGTGACCTTCCTCTGGCAGACCAGCCTTGCTGGTGATTTTGGCTTGCTCCTCCCTTCCCCTGCCAGCTTCTTGCTCTGACAAATTCCGCCTTGGCAGCAATAGCTCCTGCCTGGTTCCTCCCGGTCTGTGGTCATGGCTGTGAAGTGCTTTGCCCACCTCAGTCAGAAATGCTCGGCAGCTCCTCTGACAGCACAAAGACCAGTCCCAGCTGAGCCATACTCAGCCTGGCTCCGTAAAAAAGGGCTGGATGTGTGCATAACTGGCCCCAACACCACAGACTCTCCCTTTTCACCCTGACGGACTGCAAACTGCTTCAAATTTATGAACCCATCCTGCATATAATTTGAAAGTGCATTTGCTTCAGAGAAAAAATAAATTGCAAAAAGAAAAGTGTCTCTACCTAAAACCAAGGCTGTGCTATGTTTTGGGAGAGGAAAAGAATCCCCAAACAAGATGACAAAAACACACAGTATATTGTTTTGATTGCAGTTGTTCTAACTGAATATTTTTACAGACCCGATAATTATTAAAGGGATTCAAAAATACAGGAGATAATTTTTTTTTTCTCCTAGAGTTTTGAAATCAAACTCCATGTTTGCTAGAGATCCTTTTCTTTGCACTTTTGTACCAAGATTCCCAAGTAAGTTAATGTTTTCCTGGGGTTTTTTGGGGAGGCTCTTAATTAATTATAATGAGACATTTTTAGAGAAAGCTGGCTGCTGCAAAACCATGAATACTGCAAAGGCAGTATTTCCGAGGTGTGATACTGTGGGGACTGATTCTGTAACCTCGTGGGTGATCTTTGCTGGACCAAGTGCTCTTTTGATGTCACACCTGTTGTGTCTTCCTTGGAGCATCTGTTCGTTACTGTCGACAGAGTGACCCCAGGCTGCCCACAACACCCAAGGGAATGTCTTTTATCAGGTTGGGGGGCATTGACATGTGGTTTTCTTGTGGAGATGACAATGGCAGGTTTCTGCATGTGTTTGTTTCTTCTCATCTTCTTTTCCATGATGAATTCAGTCAAGGTCTGATTTGTTATATATATGGTGGTTTTGGCCTTCTGCCGTACTGCTTGCTCCTGCAAGGAGGGTGCTGGGAGCCCTGATACTCCTCGGAAAGATAGCCTGAGTTTATTTTACACAGCAATCACCAGATAAGATGCAAAAGTAGTCCTTAGGGCACAGAGCAGAACCAAATCTTTTCACCCTTGTTTGTGAGCTCTGGACAGCCAACCAGCAGGCTGCTGTTGTTCTTAGGATCAATGCTCTGTTATTAATTTTTGGACAAATATGACAAACATTTCGCAGGAGCTAAAGATCCCTTTATGGAGACTGATAGCAAGAGTGTGCCCTGAAGAAATGAATTCACCTTCTGTCAGGTGGAGGAGTGAATTGAATTTGGGTCCCCCATGTCCTGGGTGAGTGCTCTTCCCACTAAAGTGCTGTGTTAAGGTGATGGGGAAGAGAAGGTAGGCAATTTCATTCACTGTTGGAGAGGAAAACTTGCTCTTCTCACAGCTCTACCTTCAGAAGAAACAACTAGCTCTTAATACCCAGCAAAAATAGATTCTTCCCTTCGACCTGGATGTGGGCAGAATGAAGATGCACCAGTGGAGAGGTGGTGCAGAGGATCTGGATGCCAGGCCTGTGCATGCAGCAGCAACAGCAGCAGTGTTTTTGGGAAAGACTGACATGACTCCAGTGGGGCTCTGTCATGCACAGCAAGTAGAAGGTATCTCTCTATATAGGCAGAAAGTCTGTCCTCTGGGAAGTACGAAAATCTTGCCAGAACTTGACATGAAGTGGGTGTGGAGGAAAGGGAGCTTCCCATGTTTTATGCTGAAACGACATATATATTCACAAGCCTCCGTGCTCACAATCTCTATTGCTGCGCTCAGTCTAAGCAGGAGCCAGTCCCACTTAGGAGGCAGCTGTGTATGGGATGGGCTGTGGGATGTTATTCTTATTTCCGTAACACTTGCGTGTAAAGATGTCAACCTGTGCTGAGATCCAGTTAGGCTGTAAACAGAGCAAGCTGGAGTCCCTTGGAGAAACAGAAAGATAGATGACTTGCCTGCAGACAAACGTAAGACAGTGGCAAAAATAGTACCTGGTCTCTGGACTGAAAAGCCGGCATGGAATCAGCCTGGTTTGTCTTGGGCTTCCCACAGCTCGCAGACAGATGTGAGTATGTTGGGCTGAATTGGAATCTGTTTGATCTAATTAATTATAATACATTAAACAATTAAAATGATGAAGATCAGGCACAATCAAATTTCAAAACAAAGAGATTTAGCAAGATTAGGCTGTTAAGAGTACAGAAGATGCCATTACTCTTGGGGGAGGTCCAACATGAATGATACAATATCTACCAGCTGGGGAGATGGTAAACTGGAGGCAATATCAGGTTCCCAGCATAAAGTGTAAGGGAGCAAATGGATTTTCCCATTCCATTTTGCAACTTTATTTTTAGACAAGAACAAAATACTGAACATATCAAACATATATATTTGTGCACATATACCCTAAGTGTGATGGCTGTGAGTCATAGAATTTTGTGAACTTCAAGGAGACAGGGAGTTCACAGCTTGAAATGCTCAGTTAATTATATAGACTGCTGTACTTCCCGTTTAAGTTTGTAAGAGTTATTCTGTTATTTGTGGTCACTTTAGCACTGGGGAAGCTGACTTTGACTGACAATTCTGGGAGCAGAAGTAGTTTTTTGTCCATACAACAGGTACAGCCCTTCAGGAGATGAGAGGGGGCTTGGGGCCCCACGCTCATTCATTTCTGGGCCTCTCCAGGTTCTCATCATCACAGTTGTCAGCAATAATGCTTTTAAGGCTCTCATGTTTGTGAGAAGAGCCCACTGTGTGGTTCACATGAGTTCATGTTCCCCCATGGAAGCTCAGATCTGGTGGAAGGTCCTGGAGCCTGGGCACAAAGCCATGGGGAGCTGCAAAATACCCCAAAGCTGTTTGTTGGAGGCCGAGCATGAGGAAGAACAATTTGTGACAACTGATAATGGGAAAGCAGGTGAATGTGACCAAAAGCCTGGCCTGCAGTTCACAGGTAAAATGATTTTACCAGAAAAGGAAGTTCTTTTTTAAAAAGCCAAAGAACAAAGACATTTGAGGCCTCCTCTGGGAAATAAGGATGAGCAATCGGAACTGCTGGTTTTCTTTGTATAATCGAATACTGTATTCCTGGAGGGATCTTTTTATTTGGTTCTTTGCTCTCTCTGGTTCCTCTCTACAATGTACACAAGCTGCAGTACAGAAAATAGAGATAGTCAAAGAGAGATAACACTGTGCCGAGAGAATTTAATTAATAAGTCCTTGTGGGACTGAATGGGTAACTATGGAAAGAATAGAGGAAGATGAGCAAAAAGAAATCCTATTAATGTCTAACTGTATTAAATATTTCATTGAAAGAAAGCAAAAGATGCACCAAAACAAGTTTGGAGTTCTTGAAAAACCAAAAAAATAATATTAGGCAATGTATTTTCTTTTCTCTTTTGATTTTGCCTTAGACATACTTAGTACTGTGCCGCTTTCAAGGAGGACAGTTTAGCAATACACATCTGAAGACCTGAGAAGAGACTGGGGAAACAGAACAGAGGGAAAGACTCCCTCTTTTTTCATAGCCACCTCCTTCCACAGCTGTTCAGGAGACACGCGTGAAGTCCTGCATGGGTGGATGCCAGGCCCACCAAGACACAAATACCAGACACCCATTGCCCCACAGCACGCAGCAGGCAGGCAGCAGCAGTGCTGCTTAACTTCAGGCTGACCCATGAATGAAAGATTTTTGGCATACTGATCTTGACCTCTCTTCTGTCCTGTCAGCTGTTACTTCCCCGTGCCCTTGGGCTGGCTGGATTTGCTCTTGCTGGTGGCCTTTATATAGTTCCCTGTCCTGGTGCTTGTGTTGAAACTGGGCTTTTAGGTTTTTCAGTAGATCTTGGAGCTGCAAATTAAAATCACATATCCCTGTTTTTATTAGAAGCTTTGCTGAGGTCCAGAAGTTGCTGGAAGCCTGATACTCTTCACCATTTACTGGCTGTGAATTATGTAGCTACCCATATTTTTAATTTCCTTTCATTTACTTGTGTGTGCAGGACCTCTGTCATGACCAGCAGGAAGCTCTCCCCTGGGTACAGAGAGGCAATTCAACGTCTGTGCCAACCCTGGCTTATAAAAGCCTGGCAGCTCTTGACAAACAAAGCCTAGAAATGTTGCTATTAAAAGCATTTATTGAATAAATCCATATGTGACAAAATGATAGCTGCAAAAAGCAGTAGAATTGTTTTTTAATGGATAAATCTTATTTGAAAGGTAAAGCTGAGCTGGGAAAGCTCAGAGAACAGTCACCTGAGGATACAGCTTTGAGCAACGTGGGAAAAATTAGAACCAATATGAACAATATAGAGGATAATAGATTTGAGAACATCTGCTTTGAGTGGAAGCTTTTATGTAAAGAAAAGAGAGGATAAGCCTGGATTTAACTTTGGTATTTGAACGTTCTCAGAAATAGAGATAGAAGCACAAGCCCGCGTTCCCTTCAGCAGGCCGGCAGCGGTCAGGAGCAGCGGGAGCCTGGTGCTCCGTGCGGTGCCGCAGGCTGCAGAGGGGTCCGTGGGCAGGCTCTGACTCCCAGCCAGGGCACAGCGCAGCTCCCACACCCAGGACTGCTCTGCACCTCGGCCACATGTGGCCCCAGCCCGTGAGGCTGTGACAGTCTGGGTGCTGGGGCAGGCAGGGTGCTGAGATTGCCCCACAGGGCAGGGAAAGAGCAAAGGAACTGGGATTGTGTAAAGGCTTTTGCAACAGCTGAAGAGCAGCTCTGCTGGAAATCCAGAATTACCATGGGAGAGGTTTTATGTCTCTCTGCTTAAAGTGTCTGTGCTTTGGCCTTTCCTGAGTGATAAGAACTTGGTCTAGACAAGAAGCAGGAAAAAAGGTTATTGCTCAAAAAGAGACATTGGGACAGTATTTAGCCACAAATTCCTTCTCATCCCCCCCCCCCCCCCCCCAACATTTGCTATCTGAATTGTTGCTTAGATACTGAATAGAATTAGTCCTGATGGGCTTTGGGTGGGTGATCGAATATTTTCTGTTGAGGGATGGGAAACTCTTTATTAGAACTGGCAGTGGCAGATGTGGTAACCTAGAGGTGCAAAATATCCTTCCTGGAAATAAGCAGTCTCCAGCAAGGACAGACAGCTCCTGTGACTGCTGCTGACACACACAAATGCAGTATGGGAGTACTCAAACTAATTCAGGAATTTCTTGGCACACATAATATCCACATTAGAGAAATGTTTCGCATCTTTTGAGAGATGGTCTAGCTTGTCCAGCCTCTTCAAAGAGATTATTGGAGAAAGTATGAAAACAGCATATCAGGATTATAAAGGTTTACTGGGCGCTAGATAGAAATGAAAGAGAGGACTGAAAAATATTCATGGAAGAATGAAAACAAATAACATCTGAAAGTACAGCATCAGAACTGAATCTGCAGAGAACTCCTGGATAAATGTCACGTGCAAACTCGTATTTAGAGAAGATACTTGAGAAGCAATGAGTTCAATCTAGCAAGGAACAGATTTTTCAAAATCAGACATAGGGAAACAGAAGCACCTACTATGTTTGGAATATTGCACATACAGGTGCAAGTGCCCAATTTAGAAATGAGTCTGACATTCCTGCTCACAATCTAGGAGCGAGTGAATGTTTGTGTGCACATATTGCTGTAAATCAGTCTCATCACCTATGAATATCTTGCTTTTGGAAATGTTAATATTTTCTGGGAAAAAAAATCCTCTCTTCAGTTTCTTCCCAAAATAGGATGCCTAATGTTGGTAAAATTATTTCAAGATTTATCTCACTGGCTTTTCTATAATAGCCGTTTTCCCATGTACTGCTTCCCAAAGTGGTAGTGGTAGAGCTGTGGCAGATCATCAAAGAACATCATGGGCTCAGCGCTTGCAAACCATTTTTAATTAAAAAACATCTTAGTGAAAAAAAACCCCAATTTCCAAAATTTGGGCCACTTAAACCTTCAGAAGTGTCTAGGATCCTTAATTTCTATTATACCTTACTCTTAAAAAAAAATAGGTGGGTGAAAGAAATAAACTCAGATCAACACCTTATACAGGGGAGAATAGCTAGAAAATGGAGAAGAGAAGCGCATTGTATTTAATTCACAGGTAACATCCCCTTTGCACTAAAAGTGAGCCAGGGTACCACTGCTGTATTCCATTCCTCAACTAGCTGGAATGCCACGTAAGTAAAGCCCAGCTCTGCTGTCTTGTCTTCTTCCCTCCTTTGCCTGGTGGTTTTGTTCTTCTGGGGATGATCATGGGATGCTCTGCTCGCTGCCAGCCCCAGCCACCCCATGATGGTTTCTGCCTTGGGAAGAGAGGTCATGGTTCCAGACACCTTGCAAAGTGCCTGCTGTATGGCACCCTATCACTGGGAAGAGTAAAATGGCTCTGAGAATAGAATAGAATAGAATAGAATAGAATAGAATAGAATAGAATAGAATAGAACAGAACAGAATAGAACAGTTCTGTTGGAAGGGACCATCTAGTCCAAGCAGATATTAGACGTTAGCAAAAGCTTCTGCAGGGCGTGGACGGTGTTTTGTCACCAAGTGCAGACACTGCAGATGCAGACCTTCAGGCTGTCACAGCAGCACAAGGCATCAGCCCCAGGAAACAAGGATCACAGAATCACGGGATCAGCTGAGTTGGAACGGACCCACCAGGATCATCAAGTCCATCTCCTGGTTCTGCACAGGACCATCTCCAAGAGTCACACCATGTGCCTGAGAGCGTTGTCCAAACATTTCCTGAACTCTGCCAGGCTCGGTGCTTGGTGCTCATGGCTGGCAGAGGAGCGCAGGGAGCCAGAGCAGTGTTTGCTGTTGGGGGTAAAGGGAGGGCCCCATCCTACAACAGCATTTCTGTCTTCACCCATCCTATCTCTGCAGTAGGGGCAGCAGTAACAAGCCTTGTTTTCCGTCGCAGTGCTGCCCTTCCCCTTTCCTGTCGCAGGAGAGACTCAGCCCTTGCCCCTTGTTCCCAGGATGGCAATTCTCAGTGCCACCAGCTCTTCTGAGGAGCCTTTGGTTGATTCTGCCTTGAATTCCTCACGACAGAGTGCTGCAGTTAAAGCTGGGGCATCACAGCAGCCCTTGATCCTAAGGCAGCCCACAGGAAGCATATGAATGTGTCCCTCACAGGAGTTCTCAAGGAAAAGTCAAAAGCTTAAGTTATATTAGGATTCAGAGCTTGCAATCAGGTTTTGCACCAGCAGAATAACCTTACGGTAAAGGCAAGGTCAGTGAAACTCGAGAGCTTGACCTGTCTCAGCCTGCAGGGGTCTGGATGCGCACATCCTTCGGGAATATTGTAACCACCAAACTGTGCTGCTGCCCATCTAAAAAAAACAGACCTTTCCACCACAGGACCCACTGAGGAGCTTCTGTCTCATCCTCCAGCTCTTCACTGCCTCTTTCTGAGGGAATTTAGGCAATCTGCTCCAGCCTTGAACCTGTACTATGAACTAGCAAAAGCACTGGACTCGGATGCCTTTGAAATCACTTTGCTCTATTTCTTCCAACAACTCCCATTTATATACTATGACATTTAAGTGTCCCAGACCCTTGAAGCAGAACGACTGGGCAATTATAACCTGCATTTGTTGTTCAGCTTGCGCCCCCCTCCCGTGAGCTGAACCGTGAAAACAGATCTCACGCCGGCTCTGCACTTGTGAGCAGGCAGCGCCATTTATAAACCTCCAGGATGGGGCTTTATGGCCCGTCCACGGTGATGGATGCAGAACTCCTGCAGGTGCACAAAGCTTGATGTTTAAATAATCAGTCTGATCTCCAAATTCTTCCTTCCACAAGGCCCAAAAAGGTTCTCAATAGAAAAGGGCTAATCTGAATTTCCCAGCCGAAAATCCTGTTTGTATCTCTGTTTGCAGACTCACTTGTTTCTTGGCCTATTCACAGTGGAGGGTGCTGTATAAAGATTATTTATTATCAACCGCCCTGGGAATGGAGTGGGACTGGTTATAATAATCCCTTGTATTCCTTTAACACATTAGACCTTGTTTCCTAGCTCTTGGCAAATGTTAGCACTTCAGCCTTGCAATGTCTCTTCAGGAAGGTCAGTGCTGTTTTCCATGGCTTACAGCTGGGAAACTGAGGCACAAGGGTCTTCAATGGCCACTGGGATCTCTGACTGCTGCGTTAAGTGGATTTAGAAGCAAAACATTCCCGCTTCAGGTCTGTGCCAGCCCTCTCATAACAGGGCCAGCAGGAAGAGATGAGTATGAAGGATACTGCCATCCCAACAGCAGTACAATTTGTCAGCTTTTGCCTTGATATGGGGAGCTCTGAGCAGGACTGATGGGTAGCGGGGTCTGGGGCCTGTGTCACCTTCCATCGCCATCGCTCTGGGGCAGTGACCTAAGCTGGGCGCTTAGGCAGGGCAGATGAGCCAAACACCATTGCAGAATTGCCTGGTGTTTTCTGTCAAGCGACCTTGATGAGAATCAGAAGGTACATTTCTAACACAGCCAATTCCTTTCCAACCACAAAGACATCCTTCCTTCCCTAGGTCTCTCTGTCACTTTTTTCGATAGCTGCGGTATTTTTCTAACATGAAATAAACACACATAGTATGATTTCCCCCCACCCCGTTTCTCTAGTTTATCTGATACAAACATATTTAGGAATTGGATAACAGAGCAGAATGGTGGCCTTCAAACCATAACTTTTAAAGTTGGGTGAAAATTAAAACAAAAATAGATATTAAATTTGAGAGAGGCTGAAAAAGTTCTGTTGGAACTTGGAGGAATTTCAAATGTTATTTTTAACCAGACATTTAGCTCTTATGGGAAACAAAACTTAGAAGGACAGATATAATTAGGTCAGATATTGAGAAACTTATTATGCTTTGCTACAGATGATCCCAGGAGAATGTAACTTAAGCCCTTTTTTTGTATTAAGATTCAATCATGGTTCTTCAGTTTTTAATGTAAAATAAAGTAGGATAGAAATACGCTTTGTATTACTAACTGCTTCATCATGTGAAGCAGTGGATATTTGACAAGAAATCTGAGGACAGAAGGCAAGATTCTTATTTCTCTTTGTACCAAAATGTATAACATTATGCTAGCATCTGTGCCTGCTTTTGTTCACCATGTAGATACAATTGATTTACTAGTGTATCCTGGGAATATCTGATGCTTGGTATCTCCCAAGCACCATTGTGCAAATATTAACTGCACCTTGCAGCGTGATTACAATGTAGACATTATTCCTATTGCAAGTGGGGAAATGGAGGCAAAGAGCCTCAGTTATTTGATCAGCACTGAGCCTCTTTCACTGCTGCACTCAGGACTTCAGAACTTCTGCCTTCTGCTCCCACTGCTTCTGCAGAGATCCACCTTGACACGAGAAGTATGTGCTTCATGCAAAACCAGGGGAGAAAAGCCTTTATCAAAAGAAGAAAGGAGCCAGTAGGTGGCTGATAGTGCTGTTAACACATGGATCTGTCATTACTCACAGCATTTATCATGTCTGTTGCTGTGAGGCACACTGTTCTTCTTTAATGTAGGTGTCTAATTTGAGGGATACTGGTTTTCCAGCAGCTACAGAGATCTGGGGAGGGAGACTTGCTGAGTTGCCTGCAGTGAGATATTGCACATCGTTTGTTGTAAAGTCTGCCCAGAGAGAGGTGAAAGTGGACTGGAGTCGTGCTAGGCAGGTCCTGGTTACCAAGTTTTCCCAGCACAGCCCCACTGGCTCACGAGTAGCAAAAACAGTATTCTCACCAGCAAAGATTTGCCAGCAGCTCTCCTGGAACCTGAAGCCAAAGCAGACACAACACATAAAGGTGAAAAAAGCTGGATATCTTGAATTTTTCAGGGAGATGGTTTAACTCTGTCAGCAGCAACCGGTCTCAGTTGGGTTATGTAAAATGTTTCTCCATCCTGCAGGGAAGTTGTGTGTATAGTTATTAGCAAAACCTTCATAATGTGGGATCAAAATGCAAGTACCTGCAATGACTGGAGTATGTGGATTTGGAGTTTGGGTTCGAACCGTCATCATAGATGAATGAAATAGAAGTCTCTTCTTGTTGCTAGACCATATCCAGGCCAGAAGTGGTAGTAAATCTGAACAATGGATTTATCTTGAATCTGAAGCAAAGAGCAGGCAGATGCAGTGGCAGGATCACCTAGAGCTAACTAAGCACACTCAAGACAAGCTGATTCAACTGGTGTTTACCTGGAACAAGACTCCATACCTAACATGGCATTGGAGAAACATAAAACAAGCCGGGAAACAGAACACATCAATATTTCTTATAATATTCTTGACGAGTATAGGTGAAAGGAAACCATATAAATTCCTATGGCAAGTAAAAATCTCATGCGTGATCAAGACAAAGTGGTGGAAGGTAACTGATTCCTGTGCTGCATATATTTATAGCAATACAAAAGTGTCATCCATCCCACTGTTGCCAATAGTCAAGAGTTTACTTGCTTTCTATACTTGTTAGTAATGGCAGTCAACGCTTCCCTGTCTGCCACAAGAGGTATTCAGGTTGATGAGCTGTTCAGAATTATTGCTAATGACTGCAAGGTACTGATCCTGCTCTTCACCTTCAAGGTAGTAAGTGGTGTCAAGCTCTGGCAATAATTTCCTGGAACATACAATGCACTTTTACTTTCTAATCTAAGCTGTACTCTTATTGATGCAATAAACTACAACTGTTTCTTCAGGCTGTGGAAGACTTCCAGTAACTCATAAAAGCCTCAATCATGTAATTCTGTTGCGTGCTACTTCCTCCCAGTGCCTTGCTTGCTGATCTTGTAATAGGGGCCATACAAAAGAGACAGTGCCCAGCAAATTTGGTCACTTCCAAGCAGAGCTTGGTGGTTGTCTCTCAAACCTGCCACTTCCTACATGAGACAGAACCTCACTGCCCTGAGAGACTCACACCAGCTGGGTAGTAGTAACTCAAATCCAGAAGTAACCATTCCGAGATAGGAACTATCTTGGATAACCTGTTTGGCATAACACTTCTTGGTAGTGCTCAGACCACAAATTGACTTAAATTGCAGCTAATTAAGATTAATGTTATCTGAGAGTGCACATGCTTTCCTATACTGAGTAACTCTGCAGCCACACTTCTACAACAGTGCTTTCTTACCCACTGCTTCTTTGTGTTTCTGATCTGAGTCATCTGTCAAGTCTATCTCAAGCCTTGTCAAGCCTTGTATAGTTCTGCCAAGAGAGTAAATTTCCTTACTCAGGGTACATTAAATAAAAGAAGTTTGGTTGGTTTTATTTTGTTTTCTTTGCTGCTTTTTTTTTTTTCCTGAGGGAGATCTCAGTCCAAAAAACCTATCCCAACAAAGTTACTTTTTTTGCTTCTGTACCAAGAGTCTACTTTTCCCAGGACACAAATATCATGTGGATGCATAATGTTGCACTCTAACAAGTGGTGTAGCAGTGACAGCTCTCTCCTGACACAGTGTCCGAGCTCTGAATTTGACATCTGAGTGTTCCCTGCTGCAGGCAATAGTGCCTGCACCTCTAGAGTAGTGGTAGCGGAGCAGACAATGCAGAAGGCAAACTCGCTTTAGGTTTTTACAATGCTCAGCTAAAATGTATTATCAGGCCAACATGGAACTTCATCCTCAGGCTTTGAGAGGTGAAATTGAATTCCTTTTAATCCTTGAAACATCATGTTTCACTGTTAGTTTTCAAGGCAACCAGTAGGATGGCTACTTGCCTTTTCTATTTTTCAGAGGAAAGCAAAACCAATTTTTTTCCTGGTTTGATACCAGAGAGACACTGTCTACTTGAAATAGAGCCAGTTTGTGAAAATGAGTTAAAAGTCATCTCCTTGCCAATTTTTGTGGGTGTTCATCCTGCCTGGTTAGCAAGAAAAAATCCTGCAGGGAATCTCATGAATGTCAGTGCAAGCAGGTAATGAAGAGCTAAGCCTCTGCTACATTTCTTTCTTCCTTCCTTTGAGAGGAGGAGGAGAGGGGAAGGCAGATGGTAACTCTTCTCTGGAGCACTGTGCGTATGTCTGTTTTGAAGCTTTACCTCTATAGAATTGATGTGTTTGACTAAAGAATTTTATCTTTGCTGCAGAAAACAGGAGCAAGACATCAGCATGTTCCCTGACTGCATTTCTCTGAGCTGGAGAAAAAGTACTACAGAGAGCAGGGAAGGAGAGGGCAGGAGCTACTCACTGCAGAGCAGTTCCAGCTAGAGGAGAAAATATCAGTAACTACTGCCAATGTGCCAAGTGAAAGGTGTTGGAGAGTGTTGTTCAGATTTACCAGATTGATGTGATTTATTAAGCTTTTCTTTCAGCCCTCTCCAAAGATATTATGTCTGTTCGAATACATTTTTTACTTTATTGCTCACAGTTGGAGATGTTTCACACAATGAGGCCCAGGTAATATAATGCAGTTTCCCCAGATTTCTCTATGGAAGCTCAAAATAATGCTTAAGTGTTCTTATTTTTTTGGATAGACCCTCTAAAATTG
This sequence comes from Acanthornis magna, assembly GCA_036785705.1. Lineage (NCBI taxonomy): Eukaryota > Metazoa > Chordata > Aves > Passeriformes > Acanthizidae > Acanthornis > Acanthornis magna. The sequence continues at coordinate 3,142,140 of JAWUZG010000071.1, read as the reverse complement.
AACCTAACCCCTGTTCCTGCAGTCAGTTAGTGGCAGAACAGTAGGAAAACCTATTTCAGTTTGGACTTTTAGGTACATAAAATACATTTTTTAAAAATTTAAGGTAAAGACATAGACTAGGACTTCTTGGGAATAAAAAAACCAAGTCTTTAAGCCATTGTTAAAGTAAATTTTGTTCATTAGTCTCTGATCACATTCTAGGGAAGACAAAAAAGTGCATACTTATAAATCCAGGGGAAATATTTCCTAAATTTGGGGGGCATGAAGTGGTTCTGCTTCAGGCAGCTGGGAAGTTTGGAGTCTACCACATTTGGGGGAGGAGAGGGTATTAGAAACGTATTTAATTTTATGCTGAACACACTGAATGGTGTTCACTTCAGCAGTCGCCCTTCTGAAAACATTTTATTCCAACATATTACCATAGAATCACAGAATGATTTGGGTTGGAAGGGACCTTAAAGATCACCTTGTTCCAGCCCGCTTGCCTTGGGTAGGGACACCTTTCACTAGACCAGGTTGTTCAGGGCCCCATCCAGCCTGGCCTTGAACACTTCCAGGGATGGGGCAGCCACAACTTCTCTGGGCAACATGTGCCAGTGCCTCAGTGCCCTCAAGGCAGGGTTTATATAGGTTTGACTGCCCTTCTTCTGATGGAAATGCAGCCAAACGTGCAGTGCTAGACTGCTCAGGAAATGATAGACATGAAGTTTCTGTTAAAGGCCATCTCTGTGACCCTGGTGCTTTAGGTTACCATAGAGTACTTGGGTGAAATCTGGCTAAACTGATGCCAGGCAGTGTTTGTCTTTGGATTGCATCTGTGCCGATGTGGGAAATGGAGAAGATGTTTCTGGACTGTGATGTGGCTCCTCTGAGCAATCACGCACCACGCTGTGCCTCTCAAGTGGTGAAGAGCAGCTGTGAGCTTCCCAGTGGCTGTGCTAGAGCCAGGCCTGGTGCAGCTGAAGGGTCACAGGCAGGACTGAAATACCTTTGGTATGAGACCCAGAAGGAAAAAATGGTTTGAAGTCACCTTTCCCTGTATCTTCACCTTGAATTCTCATTCTCCTCTGAAAAGAAGTCCTGGAGATGTCTCATTGCTTCAGTATTGTAAAGTCAGGAAAATAAGAATTCTTTATTTAATTCTGACTATTTTGCAGTAGTTTACTTCTGCTTTTGTATATATTGTACCGCACGCAAAGTTCCAAAAGTCTTTGCCTGTTTCTTTCTGTTGGACACAGCTAAAGAAGACACAGGGAAGTGCCAATGAATCAGCATGCAGCTCCTTCGGCCCATCGCTTCTGCTGGGATTTCAGTAACACACGCAGCAGTTGTGGAATGCCTGTGCTGCTTTACATTCAACCCCTGGCTTATTCTGAAATAATTTTCATGTGTGGGCAAGCCAGGACAGGGCTGCAGCGCTAACCACCCCGTCTTTCTGTCTTTAGGAATTCTCCCGTGGGAAGGCAATGCTTCATTTCCTCTTTAAAGAAGTGATTCGTCCCCGTATCTTCCACAGCTGCACAAAAGGGGGGAGACTAGACACAGAATTTGTGTAAAATGAGAGGCTGGAATGGGAATAAGCAAATCAAACTCCCTTCATGTGAAGTTCCCACCCACCATTGTGCGATGGACCCAAACCAGAACACTGAGACTCCTCTCTAATGCCAGGGAAATTCAAATCCAGGTCCAGCTTAGAAGCCTAGGAATGAGAGGTAAGGTAATATGATACTTCTCCTTGGGATGGCTGTTCGAAAGAATGCAGGAAGAAGAAAAAATTAGCCCTGTCTGCATGTAAAGTGAGCCACGTCCCGCCTTCATTCAAATCTGGGGGGAAGTCTCACCTTGGGCATCATTCCTGTGCCCCAGGCAAGAAAGGGCTTGATACAGTTCTGATGATGGGGGTCTAAGGGATGTGGAGTTCATTATGAATATTACAGACTTTGCAACACTGACTGTGCTGGTGTGGAGAGGGCATAACATAATCAACATTTTAGGAATGTCTGCTTTCATTTGATGCAAAAAACATTAGTTAGCAAATAAGTTGCATTTGATATTTATGTTTTCACAGGTGACCTTTACCTACACTGGAACATTTGGTCAGTTGTGTAGCACTGGATTCAGAATGCACATTGTAGCATCATCTGCAATGAATAAGTAGCAAAAAGAAAACAGGAAAATGTGGCCCTGCTTCTGCTTAAGGTTGGTACCCTGATGCCAGAGGATACAGAGAAGGTGGAGTTATTGAAGGCCTTCTTTACCTCAGTCCTTACTGCCAGGGGTGGCTGTCAGGAACCCCAGACCCTGGGGGGAAGAGACAAAGCCTGGAGAAATGAGAACTTCCCACTGGCCAGGAGGATCCAGTTAAAGTTCATTCAGGCAAACCTGTCATACACACATCCATGCAGCCCAGTGGGATGTGTCCATGAGTGCTGAGGGAGCTGGCAGATATTACTGCTCTCCATCATCTTTGAAAGGTCATGGAGAACAGGAGAGGTGCCTGAGGACTGGAGGAAAGCCAATGTCACTTCAGTCTTCAAAATGGGCTAGAAGGAGGAAACAGGGAACTACAGGCCAGTCAGCTCACCTCAGTCTCAGGAAAGGTGATGGAACAGCTCATTCTGGATGTCGTCTCTAAGCATGTGGAGGAAAAGGAGGTGATCAGTAGTCATCATGGACTCACCAGGGGCAAATCATGCTTGACCAACCTGATTGCTTTCTGTGATGGCATGACTGGCTGGGGAGATGAGGGGAGAGCAGTAGATGTTGTCTACCTTGACTTCATCGAGGCTTTTGGCGCTGCCTCCCATAACATCCTCCCAGGCCAGCTCAGGGAGCGAGTGTGGGGTGAGCAGAGGGAGGGCACTGGGCTCTGGCTGGACAGCAGAGCTCCGGGGCTGTGATCAGAGTCCGGCTGGAGGCTGCAGCTCACGGTGTGCCCAGGGGTCAGCACTGGGTCCAGTCTGTTCAATGGGCTCACCAGGGACCTGGGCAAAGGGACAGACTGCACCCTCAGCGAGTTTGCTGGTGGCACCATCGTGGGAGGAGTGGCTGATAGCCCAGAGCTCTGTGCTGCTGTTCAGCGGCACCGGGACAGGCTGGAGAGAAGTTCAGTGAAGGCAAGAGCAGAGTCCTGCCCTGGGGAGGATAAACAGGGAGGAATAACTCCAGGCTCCAGTACAGGCTGGGGCTGACCTGCTGGAAGCAGCTCTGTGGAGAAGGACCTGTGGGTCCTGGTGGACAACAAGCTCTCCATGAGCCAGAAGTGTGTGTGCCCTTGTGGCCACCCTGGGGTGACAGGAAGAGTGTGGCCAGCAGGTCAAGGGAGGTGACCCTGCCCCTCTACTCAGCCCTGGTGAGGCCACATCTGGAGAGTTGTGTCCAGTTCTGAGCTCTCCAGTTCAAGAAATACAAGGCAGTACTGGACCAGGTCCTGTGGAGGGCTGTGAAGGCGATGAGAGAGCTGGAGCATCTCTCTCACGAGGAAAGGCTGCGGGAGCTGGGCCTGTTCAGCCTGGAGAAGAGATGGCTGGCAGGGGATCTTAGCAATGCATACAAATATCTTAAGGGCAGATGTCAAGAGAATGGGGCACAATTCTTTCTAGTGCTGCTCAGTGACAGGGTAAGAGGAACGGGCACAACCTGAAACACAGGAAGTTCCATCTGAATATGAGAATAAACTTCTTTACTGTGAGGGTGACAGAAAACCTGGGGAACAGGCTGCCCAGAGAGGTTGTGGAGTCTCCTTCTCTGGAGATATTCAAGCCTGCCTGGACATGATCCCATGCAACCTGTTCTAGATGAACCTGCTTTAGCAGGGGTGCTGGAATAAGTGATCTCCAGAGGTCCCTTCCCACCATTCTGTGATTCTGGGAATAAAGATGATCCTAGAACTCAGTTCCACTAACACTTGCTTTACTGCCTCTTTTTTTTTCGTGGATTTGTGGTATTTATACTATGGTACAGGAGTGGGAAAGAGATTTTGGAGGCAAACACAGCAGCTATAACACTCTCGCACAAAGCTTCCATTAAACCTTTTTTTTGGAGAGGGAACAGATGAAATTTGAAAGAAATTAAATATGAATAAAGAGCCTGGGGCAATGGCTGATTTCCACTTCAGCAGACATCAGAGATGGGCAAGGCAGTCTCAGCTATGGTGCCGTCTGAAGGCTGATGCTTTTGCTTCAGTAGCACTGAAGTGCCACCCACCATCAGCTGAAGATTTTTTTCACTCTGTAGAGCCAACCCCTGTGATGTTCTGGTCTGGAAGGTACAGGACTACCAGCTATTGCAAATAATGCAACCAAAATCACTACAGAAACACAAACCTACTTGCTTGACAGTGTTGCGCTTGCGGGTGAAAGGCAGATATTTAGTCCTGAGTTTGCAGAGGTGCTTAGTCAATGCTGAAGAAGTGAAAATCTAAGGTGGGAAGTGCTTCTGACATTAAAAACGGGACTTGCATACTGCAAAAAAACATTCCAGAATGGAAGGTTTAAAACATACGGTGACTTTACTTACTCCTACCTTTTGGATCAGTCACTATTGCAGTTAGCTTAAAAAAAACCCAAGGCAAACCACAGCCAAAACCGTGGAGCTGCAGATGGTTTTGACTCAAAACTGTGCAAAAATGCAGCCCTCCAATGGTTTGGGGAGTTGAAACCATAATTCCCCTCCTCCCTCTGCTTCATAATTCCCACTGGGAAGGATATCCATCAGGAAACTGAATTCTGCTGCCCCGCAGATCGGCCTCTCTGCTGAGAAGGGCTGTGAAGAAGTTGGGGGAGCTGAGCTGAGGCTTTGTGCTGGAACAGTGAACCCTGTAGCTGAACTCTGGAGAGGTCTCAGGTGGTTCTATTTAGAAGCTACAGCTTCTATCAAATTAGTTATAGCCCCCCATGGGCCTAGATCTAGGCCAGTTTTAAAATGATCACAGAGTCTATTATATTTAAATATGTACTCCACTCACAGCTTGAGTGGTAGCTGTGCAACTTCTAAACCAGGTCGATGACTAATCAAGGGCAGTTTGTACTAAAAAAGAAAAGAAGTGTGGCACATGTATGACTTCTAGATGAGGCCTTGTGTCCCACACTCTTCCAATTTGGGGCTTGGCAGTCACTCTGGTCCCAAACTACTTCTGGGCTTTATCCTGGTGACTCTTTAAGGTCATTCTGGTGTTTTACACCATTTGAAGTACTAATTGGCTGTCTGATGTTAAAGCTATTTAACTGTAGGATTAAGGGTGTGTTTATACCATCATGAGGAAGACAGTTTCTCATGCATACTGGTATGTTACACATGCAAGTGTCTCCACACATAATTCCATTGCTATATATGTGTCCATGTATAAGTGCCATATATCAAGTCCTGTGTGAAATTGCCCTTTTTTCTAAAGCTGTGGTGGGATTGATACCACCTGATTTCAGGGCTTTCCACATCTCTCACTTAAGCAACTGGACTCTCTTTGTAGTTAAGAGAGAAACAGGCACTTAAAAGGGGTTTTGCCTGCTATTTTTTTTATATGTGCACAAGGATTCTGGATATGTCGATTTCTCTCCACTATCAGAGGAGTCCAGAGCTTTGTTTTGGATCTGCCATCCCAGAACCCAATCCTCCTTCTCCCCATGCCACTCATGTCTCCCTCCATCCCTGACTGATCACAGCTTCCACAGGAAACACATGTGGGCAGGGAGCTGCACCACGTAACCCTGGCAGACAGACCCTGCAGAGATCCTTTCTGAAGGTGGGGTAAGCTGCAAGATACATCTGTGGGAAAGGGTGTTTGTCATGGACAGCCAAGAGACTAGAAACACAATGGTCCTGAATGTTCTTCATAAACCCAGCGCAGGAACCACCCAGCACACCAGCACGCTCTGCTGTAATTTCTTCCTATTTTTACAGACTGTTATTTTTCTGTCTTAACTGTGTAGTGAGGAAGGTTTCTCTTTCCTCATTCTCTTCAGGCTTTTTAAGTCTCCATATCTTGTCTGTCTCAAGGCATCACCCTTCAAGGTGGCCCCACACCCCTGGCCCTGTTTGGGTGGTAGCCTGCAGAGCCTTTTGGAGACACGGCCCATCCCACGCCGTGCTTGGTTGGCCCTGCCTGGCCATCCCAGCCTTTGGCTGGAAGGTGACCGGGGCTGCCTCAGCCCCAAGCTGCAGGGAAAGCCAGGACACAGGGAAACTGGCCAACAACCCAAACCTACCCTGGGAGTGTGTACAAACAGATCTGGCACCGAGCCTGGCCTCCCGGGAGCTCAGGGAGAAATACCACCACGAGCAAATGTAAAACACGAAGGGAGGAGGACGAAGGGAACAGCCGAGCTTTTCAGATGATCTGAAGCAGGATCTAGTGGGTGTTTCACTCCTTTCAGTTTCCTCTGAAAACCCTGGCTCACAGCGATAAGATCACATGGTTGCACAAGCCAATTATTGCACAATTTTGTTCCAGGCAGTTTAAGAGGCTGCGCGTTGTTTTTTAATATACACTGCCCCCTCTGGCATCCCTCTCTGCTGCTGCCTGGCTGCCAGGGGCCAAGCTCCCGCAGCAATCCGGAGCGCAGGGGAGAGGAGCAGGGCTGCAGAGAACCAGAGAGGCACAGTTTTCTGGATCACGGCAGCTAGGACATGCCATGTCCTCAGGCAGCATGGGAGAAAGTGGGAAGCTGCTGGTCGGAGAAGCTGGCAAGCAAGTGGTGTCATTTCTGGAGCACAGGAGGTGTAAGAAGATTTTTCTGCCTCCGAGTGCCGTTCACATTCCTGTAGTTGGCACTGCATGGTGACAGGGTTCAAATTATTTGACTCCCATTTATTTTTGTTTCTTTCGCGGTTTTCCTCAGCTATGTCAGCACTTATATAATCTCCATCGGGCTCTGATATTAACACCGCATTAAAATGAGCAGGGAACAGGATTCACACTGCTGCTGTTTTTGCTTAGAGACAGGTGTTCTCTGAGATGGCTGAACGACAGTAGATTTTTATGGGGAAAACTATCTTTATAGCAGATAAGGCTAAGAATAGACTAACTCCTTGGCTTGCACCCATCTTTCAAAGAGACATCCAGATGGGAATCCTGAGTCCAGTGAGTCAGACCGTCTGTGCAAGATGAGGGGGCAGAGGGCTCCTTCTTTGCAAATCTTCTTGCTAGATAAGCAGGATTTAGAGAGCATTTTCACTTCACAAAAGCTCCCTGCGATCGCCAGGGAGCGGGGGGCACCCGTGCAGCAGGTTATGGCTGTGGGCAGGACTGCAGTTCCTCAAGGAGTACAGCCATCAGCACATCCCTCACCGGGGGCTGCACATTGGTAAGGGCCTTTGCACACTGGGAAAATGCTTCCAGGAAGGGAAACGTGATGGCACTGCTCCACGAGAGGAAATGATGTAGATACGTGCTCAAATATCTGAGAGAAAGGGTCTGTCACTCTGATGGGTTCAGAGAGGTTCTTGCTCAAAAAAGAGAAAGGAGAAGGTGGCCCAACTAGCCTCGATTTGTTCTCTTTGTGAGGTTCCAGTTGCCTCTCCTTGCTGGCAGTTGGAAGGGCAGACAAAAGCCAATTTTCTAAAGCAAGAATGGTTAAAGAGCAAGGTGGTGTGATGATGCCTTGAAGCTGCCTATTTCTTATTTTTCCCACGTGAGAGCCATTAATCCCTTACTTGACTGAATGTGCCAAAATGAACTTTGTCTTGAAGGTACATCTGAGCATAAAAGTGCTGGCCAGATAAACATAACACCGAATTTGGGATTTTTTTTTTTTTCAAAGTGTTTTTAAAGAATTAAGGATAACTGCCTTTGAATTAAGTGGTTTTAGGAGTCATCCCTCAGGAGGGAACTAGGTCATTCAGAAATTCCAGTGGACTGCTGCCAGAAACAATTTCTTTTAAAGGCAGTACTTGTGTAAGTGAAATGAGAATATAGAAATCCTCAGTCTTACACCTCCAAGTTGACAGGTAAGTGAGATATCTGTTGAAGGAGCATCCTTACAATAAAACACAGGTCACTGGGGTACCAGCAGCAAACTGGATATTCATTAACCCCTGTATATAACTGTGTCTGTGAGAATGACAAATAGGAAAAAACCTAAACAGTTGAAGAAAAGCACAGCTATAGTGCAGAAATTTCTTTAAAGCTGTAAAGATAAAAATCCATATTTTATATGGATTCACCTACTCTTAAGTAGGCTTAAAGTGAAAGCCTAAAGGAATGTCTTTGGTGTTCAAAGAAATGTCCTAATATGTAACTTTCCCTCACTTCAGGGTGGTAGGTTTTGGTAAACACTTCCAGTGCACAAAGCTAAATAAAAGGTGTTATATATCTTTTGTGTGGGGGATTCGTTCTTGATTCACATGGCAACTTAATTTATACCATCTTTGTTATGTGAAACAAATCAGACCAGCTGTTCAGTGTCAGCAACTAGAAAAGGCAGCTTCTGAGATAATGAAGACCGGTGTCCCTGCTGTAGTATGCCATTACTGGTCCTGTGGGAAGACCTTTTCTATGGTAAGGAAAAATAGTACCTATGTGCACCATTTATTTTTAATTATTTTACAAGGAGTACTCTAAAAGAAATGTCCATGAAGCAAAGCAGTGATGGAAAGTTGTTCTTGTTTCTTGCCTATGATTATATTTGCTGAAGAGGAGAGCAACAGTGGTCCTTCATCCATTTTTCTGAGGTGACAGTGTCTTCAGTGTACCATGCATCAGTGAAGGATCACTGCTACTTGTAAAGTGTTTTCAGATGTCCTCAGAGAAATGAGATATTATGGGATAAGGTGTTAATTCTGTCTGATCTTGCTGTTATCTCTATAAATCCCAGAGGCAAATGACATGGATTTTAGCAAATCACTCCCCATCTATTAAGAATGGCATTTCAGGGTTTGGTAGAGCAGCAAATTGATACTGCATTCTGGATGACTGGTTGAAGTTAGTTTAGTTACAAGCATCCTTTAGTTTCTCTGCTCACGGATTTTAAATTTTCAGTACTCAAGGATGCTGACAAACGTTGTTTTCCCCAAAGCTACTCCTCTGTAATGTCATCTGTATAATCCAGTGCAGCATTGTGAAACAAATGTATCTCTTTTGTATTCATAACACGAGTGTTTCTTTTGTTTACGCTCTGTGTTCAGAATAACTAAGGTCCCAATCTATAACACAGCCTAATATCAGTAGAAATTAATGGAAGTGAGGTATCTGTTTTGTGGTTCTCGATCTGGTTCCTTAAGTTTCTGGTTAGCCTTGTGGAGATCAGCTGCTTGTTTGGGAGGGGATGGTTGTGTATCTGTCAGGAGCAGTGATGCAGGGGAGAGAATTGGTGTAGTTATGTAAGACAACAGAGTGAAACTTCTGGCAGGTATCAGTTTCACAGGAGAAATTAAAAAGAGAAATGTCTAAGCATCCAGTGAAAGTTTCTGCCTTTTTCAGGTTTTTCCCTAACCTTTATAGCTCACTTGTAGCACGCCAAAGACAAGCTCGTAGACATGAGCACAGACTTGGACCTCATCAAATGCCACCTAAAACTCCTGTGAGTATGCAGGCAGCAGGTGGAACTTGTTCAGATGTTTCCAGAGGCTCTCCCCTGAGCAGAGCTGGCCAGATATTTTCATCAGGTAAAGATACTTCTGATGGAAATCGGTCTACGCCACGGAGTACTGGCATTTATCCAGCAGCAGATGAGGCAAACAAGCTGTGCCCCCTCCCCTTCCCCACGGTATTGAGTTGTGGAACATCTCTGTCTGCAGAAGTGGTCCAGGAACGTCTCTGTCAGACTGGAGCTGCTGAACCTCAAGCCCAAAGTTCACCTGACTGCCCTGACCTCCTCAGTATCCCACTGGTGCTGTTGATGGCAGATGAATCTCCCTCCATTTCCCTCTGGAAGCTGATGCTGAGCCTTTCATTAAGCTGGTTATACCCTTATGATCAGAAGCAGAGATACAGAAATGGAGCTCTTTAGCATGTGGGACCAGCAGGGCTAAACTCAGGAACATCTCAGCCCTGCTTTTGGAGGTCAGTACCCCCTCCCTGCCTGCCTGGGTGCAGGGGAAGCACTGCCCTCTGATGTAGGAATTTCATCCAGCTGTAGCACCTCTTTCTGGAAGCACAGATCCTTCTTTCAGTTATGTTTTTGGAGCAACTGAGCCCATATGTATGCTTTAGACTCTCCACAAGACCCCCCTCTCCCATATTTAGAGATACCTGCACACTGACACTCTGCAATTTATTTACCACACGGTGGTTTTCAGAAGAGGACATCTTATCCTACATGGAAGAAGACCCAGAGCAGCATGTAAGAGTGGAAGAGAGTTTTGATTCAAAATTGCATCGTGTTCAACCAAGAGGATTAAATGCAGAACACAGCACCTCCCTACATAGGTAAGATAATATTAAAGACATAGAAAAGATAACATTAAATGTTAGTAATTTCATTAGATCAGTCAAATAATTCTCCTAATTCTGTACATTAAAAATTTGGCCCTCATTGCAAGTACCCTAAACTTTAGCAGAATAAAGCAATGCCTGCTCTGGGGTGGCACTTCTGTTTGGATCATGCAGTGAATTATGCTTAGACAAAAAACTGTATTAAAAAGCTAAGTGGAACTTGACAAACTATCAAAAATGTTTTATGTGCAGAAAATGAGTAATATTTATGCATAGTTAAAACATATTTGCCAAATGCCGAGGAAACGGGAAATATTAATTAATAATGCTTTTTTACAGCAGAAAATTAATTGAAATTATTCAGAGTCCAATTCTGTTCTCCTTGTGCTGTGACTAATCTAATTGAGATGAATAGGCTACTTGTGGAAAAAGAAACTACTCAGCATGACTAACTTTGGTGGAATCAAGCCCTCCATGAACATTATTAACCAGTTTTGAAATACAGTGCTTATTTTGTGTCGCTCTACTCAAAGACAGGCAATTTGATCCACTTCTTTATTCACTTCATTTCCAAGATGCCCAGAAAGGTGTCATTCTGAAATGTTCCAAGAAAAAAACCAGTCAGTCATAAGAGGCACAAAAGTTATCCTTCCTTGCAGGTGAAAAACTCCTACTGCATGTACAAGCAGTGAAATCAGAGCTCCAAACTGTGCCCCTCGGGAAGGCAGGACCTCTCTGGGTGTTTATGCTGGTGGAGGCTTAGCACCCTCGGTGTCAAAGTGATGCATTGGGTTTTCCAGTGCCAGCTGAAGGCAGATGACATAAAAACACAGCTCCAGACCATCCCCTGGATTTCTCAGGACGCTCATGTTCTGCAGCCATCTGCTGTACAGAGCCAGTGCTCTCAGTGGTGCTCATTATGAGACATGGGTTTAAAGCATTTAACATAACCACAGTCTGACAGACAGAGAAATGTTTATTCCCTTAGGGAAGATATCAACAAAAAGCACATCTGGATGCAAAGCAAAGCTTTTGGATCCTGTCCTTGTGGCCTGACTCCATAAATGTTGAAGTCAATCTTTTTTTTTTGCCTTCAGGAGGACATTATGATTTTTGTTCAGAGATGTGTTAACACAAAAAGATCAGAGAGTAGAGGTGGCATCGCAGATGTCCCACTGGCAGATCTCTGGATATCCCCAGAAGGAAATCCTAGTACTGTTTCTGAGTCCTGCTTTTTGTTTTCTGGGTCTTGTGCAGGCAGTCCTGCCAGCCTCCACACGGAGAGGAGACACCTGGCCACAGGTGCCCAGGCATATTGAGTTGGTGTAGCTTCTAGATAATTATTGTTTTTCTCTCTGCATCTGACCTAACTTCAGAACTTTTTCCTTGGTTCTAATATTGCAAGATGGTGCCTTACTAAGCTTTTCTAATTTATTCAGTTTTAGCCTTTATATAACAAGCTCTTATAAATACAAGGCTACATACTTTCTGACAATCCACTCCTCAGCATGTCTGCTAATGATGCTGTGGATTCACAGGAAGATGGAAAACACAGGATAGGATGTCAAAATGTTCTGTGTTCAATGTCCCATGTTTTACCACCTTAGTGATAAAATGTTCTGCACTGCTGGCTAGAACATGATTAGCAGTGTGCTGCTGCTTACACTGATCATCTGCCAAAGTCTGGGCCTTACTCTCTCTCGGGATACTGTCATCACATGAAAGAAAAGGTCTGAGATGTAATACTATTGAAGCACAAATTGTCTACAGTTGTGAAAACCATTTTATAGTTCTAGCCTCCTGCATACATAAGGCCTTAACTAAGTGCATCGAGTCCCAGACAAGGTTGTGCATTCCTCCAAAAGCCCAAAGTATGTGCAAGGTAACAGAGAAAGTAATGTCTTATCATGCACGACAGGACGGCAAGGCAGGCGTGCCCTTTATGCTATGATCCAGGATCCTGTGAACATCCTGGAGAGGAGCACCCCGCGGATAAGTCACGCACTCACTGCAGGCACCTCTGGGTGAGTGACGCTGGCAGTGCCTGATCTCCCGTGCGCTGCACAGGAGCCAAGGCAGCCGCCACGCCGCAGCCGCCAGCTGCTGCCTGCCTGCTCTTCGGTGAGTTCTGCCTCGGCTGGTGGGGCACTCCACCTTGTCTGTGGTGCTGGCAAGGAAGGAAAAACATCTCTGTCCTTCCCTGTTAAATATAGGGGGTGATAAGGTAGCACGAGTTGCTGGAGTCCATTTCTGGAATAAGGTCCAGAACCACCTCAACTTGGGTAAATTTTGTAGTTTTTAGGCCTTTCTGCCTTTCGTTTGCAGAGAGGGCCATGACACTTGCAGTCCCTCAGTTACTGTCTCCCATCAGAAATGGGTAACTCTGCCTTTAAACCTGTATGGTTGGCATAGTGATTAATGAGATTTGGATTAAATGATAGTACAGTGGCTGAAATAGTTCCTTGAGGAACCTCTTTTTGCATTTGGCTTCTGTTCACAGTTTATATACAAATTTGAATTCCTTTCACTTCTCTAAGCCTGTGCTGTTCATCTTTGAGAGCTCACTATGAAGTGTTAGTCAAGCTGAAAGCATTTATAGGAGACACCTGCTCTTTACTGGGGCCTCATAAGTCCTTTCTAAATTGCTGATGCCAAGCAGAGGCAAAGAGGCCTTGGGCCCGTGGTGTTTCCTCATCCTGGTTCCCATCTTGCTCAATGGGCTGGCAGGGGCCATGTGGTATGAGAATCATGTTCTGTTTGTATGCAGACTTTCTCTTTTCATTTGTGTGCTACTTATATGGCCCCTGCCTAAACCTAGCATTATATCCACATGCCTTTGCAGAGTCAATGGGTTCATTTAGGACTCTGCAATGTGTAGATTTTTTTTCCTTTTAGCAGGTACTTTCATTTATCTGCATTGCATTTCCTGTGCCTTGAGCTGCCCTTCAGCTAGATTATTTTAGGTTCTTCAAAGTTTTTCACCACTATGGTCACAAATTTATTAATTTGAATTTTTTTTTTTTTTTTACATCTGTGGATATTCTTACCTGACCTTCATCTTCCATAAATCACCAAAACCCATAAAGTCCGAGTTCCAGGAAATTTAGTTGCATCAATGACAGGAAGAATGCTTCTTATTCAGTGTGGATAATATGGACATGGTCTTTCAACTGTGGTAAGAGTGTTCTTATTCTGATGCCCTAATTCAGGCCAAATCTGTTACTACCATATAAGTTGTGGTACAACATTACACTTTTGGACCAAGTGATACCAACCAGAGGTTCACATCAGTCTGTGCTGATGCCATAGCCCAAAGCCTCTGAAGGAAACCTGTTTTCTTTTTAAGGACCTTTAAGAAAAAGGGGCCTGAAATGAACATTTTCTTTTACCACCCACCTCTCAGTCTGGAGTTTGGACACACTCATGTGTTGACTTGAAGGTCATGTTTCAGCTTCAAGATCCCTTTCCATGATTCTGACAGGTTAGAATATGAAGCCTTGAGCAGAGAAGACCAGAGTCTGGGGAATAAGTGCAACAGAAGCTCTGGGGGAATATCCTACCAAGCCAAACTTCTTGCGGTTAAGGAATGCTACCAAAGCCACATATCCCATATTGCAGTTTCTCATTGGAACAAATTACAATCCCTTTAGCTAAACATGAATATTTTAAGCATGAGTTTTATTCTGAAATATGTTTTAAAAATCAGTTAAATTCTGTTAACTATAACTCTTACAGTTAATTGAAATAACTTGTTTGATTGATGGATGGCATATGTTTGTCAGACCAGTATACTGCACTGAGCTGTAACCCAAGAATCAGGTGGTTAATTACTGCAGTTCTATGCAAGAATTGATTGGGAAACCAGGTGCTTGCTGTGTACATATTAGGTAGAAATTCCTGAGAACAAGAAGCCTCTGTATGACTGTTGTTCTAGCTTGAAACGATGTTGAACTTATTAGAGTGGAAAGAGAGTGGCATGAAGAACATCTTAAGAGGGCAAAAAGTTTATAAGCGTCTGGGCTGCTGGGTTGTTGTTTCAAGCTCTAAGGACATTTCCCTTTTTTCTCTCCTGTGTTTAAGAAAGTATGAAACACCTGTGAAACACTTTTTCTGATGTGCCAGGAGTACTTAGACAAGTCTTTCACATATCAAAACTTACTGTGTCCTATTGATTATTTCCTATACGCCTTTCCTTGTACATCTCAGTAACTGAATGCCATTGTATGAATGCAAGCTACCTGATTCATCATTAAGCCTTTCATTTTCTGACAAAGTTGCCATGGCTGGCATATTTCCCAATAAGTTTCTCATTCCTAATATCTTGTTCATGAAATTTGTAGAGCTTCCAGTGCCCATGAAATCAAGAACTATAAAAAATAACCAGAAATCATGCTAGTATCTGTCACTTGCTATTCTTCTGTTTTCCAAGCTTGTCATCCAGTTAGGGAACATGAGATACACTGTGTGACTAGTCCAATACCAGTAACAGACAGCAACTTGTCAAAATGAACATTTGCAGACAACCCACAGCATAATTTTTTTTTTTTTCTGAAGTGTTTGAGAACACTTACAAATAACAATTACATTCAGGAAAGCCTGAGAGTACCATTCAAACCAGCTAAGTCTGAACTTGTATTTTTGGCTCGATATTATTTCATATTCTGAGTGTGATGTGTGCATCTTTATGTGTAGGATTAACCAGTTAGAAAACAGAATGCAGAGAGCCAGACTGCCCTGAGATAGCAGTACTCTGGTTGACAAAAAAAAATAATTAAAAAATTAAATGTCTAAAATCTTCTACTAAGATCTGCCCCTCCATCATGATGCATTAGCAAGACTTGCATGCTTTAAAGACTGAGCTTTGCTGGTGAATGCTGGATGTTTGAAAAACCTGACTGCGGATCATTTGCTTAATATCGTGCAGTAAATACGGGAATGAAAACTACATCTCCAGAAACCTAACTGGGAGCCAAGGGACACAAGTCCCTTCTTGCATCCCAGCAGTACTACAGCTCCAGAAGGACTGGTGATCATCCAGCTGAAATTCAGTAAAACCATGAGGAGTAGCATGAGCAAAAATGGTGACATTTCAGTCCCCAGGTGGTTGGTGGGCTTGAAAAGGCTGCCTCAGAAGGAGAAAACAGGTTGAGCAATGCAGAACCCCAGCTGAAGGCCTCAAGGTGTTAGTGCAGGCTCAGCTGCAAAAGGGATCTTCCCTGACACACTGTCTGAGCTGGTCCAAGCCTGGTGTCCCACATGGAAAACAGAATCCCGAGAGCTGTGCACTGAACATGCTCACATAACTCCTGCATAGTGAGTAAGTATTGGTGATAAACATGATGCTCGTATTTCACTGTCAAAAAACCCAGAGGAAATGCGGATGAGGCACTTGATGCTGTGAGCACCCTGCTCCCAGTCTGGAGATGGGTGTAACAACTGAAATCCCACATCCTGAAATCACAGCGCTTCTGTACAATTCTCTGTTTTGCCTGCTTACATTCTTTCGTGCTGGCAGCTTCTGCAGCAGGCAATTGCCTCAGCAGGGCCCAGCACGGAGCACCAACCCTCTGAGCAGACACGTGTGGGGTTGTGTTGGGCACAGGGAACAAACCCCAGCAGGCTGAGTGGAACAGCATTTCCTTTGCCTTGCTGTGCTCACTTGAGTGAAGGTACCAGCAACAGCTTTACTCCATTCATGCCTCTGGCTTGGAAACTTGGAAACTCTTGGTGCCAGGCCATGATACTCGAAGGCTGGGCATTCTGCCCTTACAGGACTCTCTAACATATACAGTAGCACCACATGGAGGCAGGGAAGAAGGGTCCACCAAGCAGGATCTACAGAACAATGTGCCAAGCAAGGACCCCCATAATGGTGGCCTGCAGGAAACATGTGAGACAGCTCTTGGGGCTGGGTTCTGCCCATTATCAAGATTTGAGGGAGATATGAATCCTGCACTCAGGATTTGCTGCCCTTATCTCCCTCTTCCCCTTGAAGTTATGTCCCAAAACTTTTATTCCAAGCATAGACGAGAGGAAGTACCAGGCCATTCAGAAGGGAAGGGATGCCTCTCCAGGCCTTTTCCAACAGGGTGCAAGCCCCTCTTGGAGGGAATTTGAATCCCCATTTGCTACAAACCCCTTTGCCAACTGGGCTATCAGCTCTTCCCATTGGAGGGGGAGTTAGGACTCCCAAACTCCTATTTTGCATGGTGAAGGCAAGCACCCACTGGTCTAATAAGCAGGAAAAGAAAAACGGACACAGCTGTGCCCGGTGCTCAGGCATGGACCTCCCTGCCTCGAGGCAGGTGCATGGGGCCAGCCTGCCTGCCACCGTTTGGGAGGTTTCTCAGGAAAAGCTGCCTCCCCTTGCCCTGGGCACTGCCAGCCTCCCAGGAGATACCATTTCCCCAGAAGGCAGAAGGCTGCCTGTCTTTCTGACACCTCTCATCACCTCCCCTCCCTTTCCATTTATGCTGCAGTGGATGTCTGTGGGGAAGTCTCAAGGACTTCCACTCACGCTGTCCCCAACTATTAGTCTCCAGGGTGAACGGCTGTCGGCTGCAGCCCCTTGGGTTTAGTCACCTGCCTTACCAAGTGCCAGTAGACATTTAGGTCAATTGATTGCACAAGCTTGCAGAGTTGGGTTTCTAACTGAGGGCTGGGTCTCCAGCAGCAGCTCCTTGAGAGCCAGAGACAGGACCTGCCTCTTAGAACGCAGCACTACCAAAAGCTCTCTCCCTGGAGACCTGGGAGAGCAGTTTGAGGCCAAGCTCTTAGGCAGGAGGTCTAGGTAAAAACCAACTTAATTTCTTGTTCATGGGTGTAGCTAGTTACATAATAGAAAATAGGTTAATTATGGCCCAGATTCACCCTGGCATAAAAGCAGGTGGAAGCAGTTACATCAAGAGTGCTCCCTGGCAGGGGATGCAGCAAAGATGATGCAGCCCTATGGGAGGGTATTGCTGCTATGCACACAGGTACCATGTGTCCTGCTTTGCAAGGAGAGGGCTGAGAAAGGACAAGTTCCCTGATTCAAAGGGAAGCCAGAGGAGACTATGCAGGGCCTGGATTCTGAGTCAGACTAACCCTTGGCAGCTTCTGGCAGCAGGAGCCCTCTAGCAGAAACCACTGGAGTGAGGTCTTTGGATATGACAACCAGGTAGCAAAAGGAAAGGTGTAAAACTGGCCATGCTGTAATGCAGGATTACTGTAACATAAATGCTTCTTCCTCCTGGGGCAGAGAAGTCCAGTGAGAAAAATATGCTGGAACTTTATTTCCATTTCAAACTATGGGGAGATCACAGCTGCTCTTGTCCCCAGGCCTTGATCTCACCAGGTACCCTGGTGAGGAGTGTTGAAGCACATTTTTTCAAACCATTTGCAATGATGGTTTGTTTTCTTGCCCAACCTTTAATATTCTGTTGGAGTTGATAGTGATTATACTGTTTGCTCAGTCTTTATTTGGTACATGGATGAGGTAAAGCATGACACAGTCACTTGTGAGTGTGCATTGAGAAGTGCTCAGAAAGGCACCTCTTCTAGCATTGAAATGCCAAACATCAGTGCAGGTCTGCATTTCTCTGTGGGTAATGAAAATAGGAAAGAAAATCACTAATGGTGTGTTAGCTGATAGCTGAAACCATGGGGCCTCCTCCTCATCGTGAGGTGACTGGCTGCAGGCTCTGGAGGAAGACTAGGTAGGCAAACTGCAGATTTGGGCATCTCTACTTGAGGAGAGCAGATTTGGGCTTGTTTAGGGCATTGCTAGTCAGAGTTAACTTGGAAGCCAGTGGCAAAAAGGTGCCAAGAATCTGGCTAACTTTTAAAGAAAACACCAAGAGCTGAGAAACATAACTTCCTGTTGGGCAGTCAGAGCAAGAGTTTCAGAACTGCTTTCAAGCAAGGACTTTCTCAGTGATAGAGAGGTTTGGATTGGAAGGGACTGTAAAGACCTAGACTTAGTGGCAGTTCTGCTTGAACAGGTGATTGGACGAAAGACCTCTTGAGGTCCCTTCCATCTTTTTCTTTTGTGTTTTTTTGGTTAGACCTGCTTGTGAAAGAAATGGAGGTGGACTGCCTCTGACCCAAAATAGCTGCCACAACCCATGGCCAGGTGAAACGTACTCATGCAGAAAGCCTGAGGCTCGCTGGGGCACGTGGTCCCATGCAAGGCAATTGTTTCTCCATCTGAGTGGGACAGGTTGATGGGTGCTAGCCCTGAGAAACCTGGAAGCCACACTGATCCAGCAGGGCCTCAGCCACCTGGCAGAGCTCGGCTGTGGCGTGGAGGTGACCACAGGGCTGGACAACAAGGAGCTGCACAGAAAGCATCACTGGTGGGGTGGGGTGGGGTGGCTTTGGGGGTAACATGGCCAAAACTGGGATGTGTGGTGGTCGTGGGCATGGCAAACCCAATGTCCCTCTCAGAATTATGCCATTCCAGAGCAAGGTTTTTATTTTCCTCTGGCCTGATTGCTGAGTCCCCAGCAAGGGCATGCTGTCTTGTTGGCAGCCAAAGGAATTAATCTGACCAGGTTAGCCCCACTCCTTCCCCTTACCTGGCCTGATTTCATAAATTTGCTGTGCCTTT
The DNA here is from genome assembly GCA_036785705.1 of Acanthornis magna. NCBI lineage: Eukaryota > Metazoa > Chordata > Aves > Passeriformes > Acanthizidae > Acanthornis > Acanthornis magna. Next base: position 3,123,181 of record JAWUZG010000071.1, on the reverse strand, counting down.
GGTGCCTCTGTTGCCTTGCTCCCTCTCTCTCCATGCTTTTGCCTTATTTTGGCTGCAGCAGCCACGGTTGTCCATTTGATTCACTTGCCACATACAGGGAAGGTGCCAGGAGGAGCTGGGGGAAGGGGAGCTGTGGCAGAGTGTGCAAGTGTACGTATCTGTGTGTGTGTGAGCATGTGAACACGTCTCCAGTGCACAAGCAGAAGCAGGCTGGTTCCTCCTTGGCTGCCTCTCCTCAGAAAGAGGAGGAGAAAGTGCCAAATATCATCTCAGCAAGGGAGCTGTTAGTCAGGGAGCTGGAAATCTTCCCTCTCTTCAGAGCTCTGAAGAATGTAAGAGTCTTATTCAAGATTTTCACGGCTCCCCTGCATCTTCAGAGAGCTGAAGTAATTTTTCCCAGAAAGTGTAATGTTCATTAGGATGGTGAATGAGGCAGGAAACTTGCCAGGTATTTAAGACAGACCACAACTGGATGGACTGGGTCCAGCTGTCAGGCGCCTCCAGAGCAAACGTGTTGAATTCCACCAAGATGGTTAGGTGAGGTAGGATTACCTCCTTTGCAGAGCCTTCCTTTACCACACTGGGAACATCCATGGATAGTCTTAATTTAGGGTTTGGACACTGTAATTTAAAAACTATGAGAAAATCTTCATTCTGAATGCCATCAGGAAATAAGAGATGTAATTTGCTGCACTTGGGGAGCCTTTACAATCTTTCTCCATAATAAAGTACTAAAAAAGCAAGACAGCTCTCCATGGACAGGCAAATAATACAAGTGCTTTTATTGCATAAGCCATCTTGATTTATGTGCCATAAATCAAATGTGGGAGCTCAAGTCTTTGGCTGGGACCTCAGCACTGGTGGTTGTTCACTGTGAGAATTTGCCTGTGCAAGAAAACCTCATGGCTTAGTAGTAATTTTTATTTCTACTTGAGCAGAGACAAGCAAATCTGGACTTAAGGCTGGCCTGGTCTTCCTGTTCTGTGTTAGCATGCACTATGAAATAATTGGGATTTGATTAGTTTGGCTTATGTCATCCTACAGAAAAAAATCCTTCAAAAACGTGATGAAGTCTGCATAAGATCTCCTGTGGGTGGCACAGACAGGCAGTGCTCATGCTGAGACCTGGACACCAGAAAAGAGCATTTGAGATTCTCTTTTAATATGACGTGTAAAAGCAAAACGTTGTACTCTTCTTCTGCATGGTTCCTTGAGGAGATGACTTTATATGTGGTGTTAATTGTATGGAAATGGCATTTCAAATTCTTTTTTATTTAATTTTTTTTTTAATTCTGGGAAGAACCTATCTCTTTAAAATAATATTCTTGGGAGGTTAAGGCAGGCAGAATGACACAGGAGTTACAGATACTTATTGTTTTGCCACTGCAGAGTACTGGAGAGTAAGAGCTGCTTGTGACTCCACCTGAGGAGTGAATTAAATGCAGGAATGTATAACTTGCTGTGAAGGTATCTTGCCTTTAAGATCTTTTCACCCTTTTTTGCTTTTAACAAAAACAACCACTGCTTTACAAAGAACTGAATTACTCATTCCAGACTGACAGATTGCCTTCCCATTTCAGCTCTATTCTGAGCAGTTGCATTTTTCAGCTGATACCTGGAAAGAACATCGTCTCTTAGGAGGCTGCATAGGATGGAAAGAAAATACCTGCCTAGATGAATCACTGGGGAACAAAAAGGGAGAATGACGGCTGGAAGCATTAAGTTGCAGAAGTGTTAGAGGCAAAAGAAGAAAATAGCATAGAGTTATTGTATCCAAGATCGGCAGTTTAACAAGAAAAACATCTAATTTTTTAATAAAACAAAACCCATTGGGACAATAGAGAAATCATGGAAGGAATTTAACTCAAAAGCATTGTCAAGCTATGGTTAACACCTTGGAGGCTCAGGTTAGCTTGCCTGGACGTCAGGCGTGCATGTTCCATGCAGTTCTTCCTAGCTATACAGGTGGGGTAACACCATAAAACAGAGATGGCTGGTGGTAAGTACATGTGTGTGGATGCATGTGCGTGTGCAGCATTGCTAACCCAGCTCCTGGTAGCACCACCAAAGGAGCTTTTGCTGTAAAAATTTACAGCATTAATTAAGTGATTTTATTCCTCACAGCTGCCAAGCCGAGCCTGAAGTGTGACTGTTTACATGACACAGGGCACTGCTCCCCTCATGCCACGGGGCAGTCCCAGCTCTGGGTGTTTTGGGGTTGCCCTGGGCTGTGCTTTGGGGCACCAGCTCCTGCTCATGCCACCCAGCATCCTGTTCCCCAGCGCCACAGTGAGACCTGCATGGCAACACTTGAAGCAGATTGACCAAAGCTCTATCAAGCTGTATGAGAGAAACAAAATACCACTTACAGCAAGGTCAAAACACTTGTCCTCCTTACCTGCTAATAGAGTGGAAAAATAATTAACCAGAGGCAGAGTGTTGACCAGCATGAGGGGAACTGGGCAGATCACTGGTATGCAAACCAATATTCTCCATGTGTGCAACCCTGTGTTTGTTCACACTGTTTTTAAAGGTATCTTTGCAACCATAAGGTGTTTTCCCATACTTTTTTTTTAGTTTAAATGAGCCTCAAGAGAAAGTGGAAGGTCTTGAAAAGGACACAGGCTCACCCAGAGTGGCCTGGTCTATCTCAGAAGCTGTTCCTAAAACGACAGAGAGCTCTAAGTCTCCTGGATTGACTGTGCTGCTTTAAAATCACCTTTTCTGAGTTACATAGCTGATTCTCACAGCAGATGCCTATGGCTTCATGGGTCTCTCATAGCCAGAGCTGTAATTTTTGCACTCAGTAGTTGTTTAAAATAAGTAACTCAAGAGGCCATTTCATTAACCACCAGCTGCAATTAGCAACTTCACTTTAATGATCCTCTGTCCCCATTCACAGTGCCCCAGAGCTGCTGGAGGGTGGTCAGTCACAAGCACGGGTAATCTACTTGCAGCAACAGTCTTAGCAATAGTGAAACTAAATATGAAAGTTCCATCCCAGAGTCTGATACATGTCTCTCCAGACTGGGTGTGAGCTTCCCACAGTGTGGCTTTCCAGGATCCTGTAGTGTCTGGCTCAGTAGCCAGAGGCTGGGTAGCACACTGTGCTAGCCTGGCCTTGCCACAGGGTGAGATACAGTTTTCCATAACCACACTGGGGTGAAGTTATTTGTCATAATTTGAATAAGAAGAAATTTTGTTGGTGTTCCCAGGTAGATCAGGAATAAAAAACAAACCTCCTCCAGATCTCCTCAAGCTCAGCCTTGTCTTGTCGCCACCATTATACTAAAGCATGAGTAGACAATGACCTGAAGACCATCTCATTACATGCATGTGGGATTCATCATGACAACAGCTGCCTGCACTTATTACTGTCTGCCCTCTTTTGCACTTCCCTTCCCAGTTCCATTTGCTCTTCAGTCTCAACTCTTGAGTTTTACATGTGGTTTCAATTTAGGTTTATTCTGATGTTAAATACTGGTAGAGCTTCACTGGGAATGAGCACTGAAACTCCTGACAGATGCTTGGGCAAAATTCCTGCAGGGATCAAAGCCCTGACTATACCTGGATAAGGACTTCAGCCTTAGGTCTATGCTTGCACTACAGCCATCCCTGCCAGGGTTACAGCCAGCAGTTGTACAGGACTTCAGCTACAATGGGCAGCTATAAAATAAAATAAAATATAGCAAGATGTCCCTGCTCATTGCAGAGGGTTGGACTAGATGACTTTCCAACCCAAACTATTCTATTTTATGATTCTGTGATAATCAAGGCCTTTCTCAACCTGCAGACTAATGTGGAGAAACTGAGTCATGAGATTTCCTCAGGTACATTGGGGAGGATGCTGGATGCCACTGGAGGAGCATGAGACACTGACTGCTACTGGAAAAGCAAGGCAGAGGAGGTGAACATGCAGGCAGGAGCTGAGGGAGCAGGGGCACAGAGCCTCTTGCTCAGTGCTCCCAAGGGCAGCAGCTCTGTCCTGTGAGCCCCTTCAATGCCAGGGATGCAGCAGGGCCAGCAGCTGCTGCGAACAGCAGCACCTCAGCTACCCAACTCTGCACCTTGGTTTCTCCCATGAACAGAAGAAACCTCTGGACACTGAAATATTGGCTGATGCTCAAGCGATGGGACCATACCAGGCTGGTTTTACTTATACTGGAGCAAATCAACTGCTTTTATTGCAGGTCTTCTGACTTTGCCTGTGTAGGAGTAAAGAAAATTACCCCTTGGCTTTTTCCTGTGGAGCCTACAGTGTGATGGGATATATTTAATCGGCACAGGCCGGCTAATGCAGCCCCGTGAATCAGGTTTGGCTTTGATTAAGTTCTAGCACAGGTTTGGGGCTAGCAGATTCTTTTCACAATAGCACTTTATGGCTCTGCACATCAGGACTCTCTCGGGGCGTGGTGTTATTGCCCAGCAGGGGCAGCCTCAGGCCTGTTCAGTGCTCTCCTGCCTGGTCTCTGGGGCTGTGCTGGCACAAAGTGCTGGGGAAAGCACTCTCATGCGGCAGGCAGAGGATGTTGCTGTGCAGCCTGCAGAATTCCCATGGAGATAGTGCTTGGCATGTGTCTGAAGTTCACCTCCACACACATTCAGGAGCTCCTCTTATCTTGCTATTCAGCCTGCAAAACTTCTTATACTTAAGTAGACTGATTATAACACAAATAGAGCGACCAGGGGGCCTTCCAAGCGCCCTGGAGCATGGGTACCTTGCTTTATTCCAGCTACAGGCTGCTTTATGACTGTCTTTAGGAAACATTTCCTTTTAAATCGGCATATTTGTTTGGTTTTGAAGTGGAGGTGACTTATGCAATCAAGGTCAAGCAGCCTCAGATGAATTTCTGGTTCCTTTTACAGAAGAAAAGTTGCCTTGTAAGGCATGTGACCCCAGCAGCAAGCTGTCTCTGGATGCAGAAGTTGTTTGTCCTCCCTCTCAGAGTGAGCAACCTGGAATGATAATGAATAGATGCTTATCCTGAAATGACTGTGAGCTGCAGGGGCAGGAGCCGAAATGGGCTTTCAAATGAGAGGTGGATGGAGGGAAGGAGAGGGGATGGGCTTGGGAGATCACCAGTGGTCCTAAGGACCCGGGTGCTTGGATCCCCACTCCCAACCTAGCACAGGCGTTAGCAGCTCTGAGTAATGATGATTCGTGGTGAATCTGGTGGTGTGGATTTCAATGAACAGGAGCTCCACCTTCCCAGCAACCTTCACAAGTCCTGCCCTTCGTTTCTGCCAGCTCTGCAGAGAGACACAGAGTGGGAGCCTGGAGAGCAAGGCTGGTATTTGTACAAGACATCATTACTGGAAGGCACAGGTAGGGAGACAGGATGGCAAGGGATGGCCTATTCAAAGCATTTTTGCAGGGACTTGGATCTCCGGAGAATCTGTACCTGTGTTGCACATCACACTGCCTGCTTGAATAGCACCGTTTAGGAGCCAAAACTCTTGTGTATTAACCATCAGTATTCAAGCTGGAAGCAAATTAAAAAGCAAAGGATAGCCTCAGGGCAGGATAGCTATGGGCCATCCACAGGAGTTGTCAGGAACCCATCAGTTTACAGCACAGTTTTAATTGGCCCTGAAAAAAATGTGTATAGTTCAAATATCCTATTTATTTGCAAGATCAGGAAAATACTACATTTACATGCTATTTACAAGATTGATGCCTATGAGAGTTACCACCATTTGAGTATTAATTAATTGTAATGTGCAGGAGCTATAGGACAGATGAAGTCTGTGAGACTGATTAAACCCTTCTCCATGTCAGCAGCAGCAGCAGACAGAGAAAAATAAGGACTCTTGACAGAAGAATTTGATGAATCCATTGAGCAGCATAATCAAGCTGCTGAGAAATGAGCAAGCAGACAAAGTGATGTGGGGATGGTGTCACTGGGAAGGCGAGGGGACAGCACAGTGCCTGCTGGCATGACCTGAGATGTCAGCAGTTGGCCAGTGGCTCGGGGAGCCTGTCCCTCACAGGGTAGCCTGCAGCACAATGCTGCAGCTGCCCAACAGCCTTGTGCCTGGGGGGCTCCTGCCACTGCCCTGGGCTCAGCCACAGCCCAGGGCCTCCTGCCCAGCTTCCCCAAAGCCAGGCTTTAGTGTCACAGCACTTGAAGACAGAGCCAACTGAGGACTAGCCACAGTGCTCCTGCGGACAGGTCAGCTCCCTGGTGTGTTCTGGGTGCTCTCTGTTGGGCGCCAAAGCAAGGCTGTGCTGAAGGATTGTTCAGCCACACTTCAAGCAGGCTGCTGTGGGATTATGTTTTCTCTTCTTTTTAAAGACAAAAGAGAAAGAAGAGTCAGAATTCCCTAGCATGTATATTGAACTCCAAAGCAAGAGATCATGGTGTGTTTCTGTAGGGCCTACAGTTATATGCTCTGCCCATGTACTGTTTGCCAGCAGTGGGAATGGACATGTGGTGGTTGACCCAGTCCCAGAGCTAGGCACAGTGCTGGTGGCCCACCTGGAACACTGATTTCCAGACAAGGAAATCACAAGGCACAATAAAACCTGTTTATTTTAGCAGAAGTGAAAATCAATATTTTCCAAGTGCCTCAACAGCCGGGCAGCAGTTGAGCTGAATAGTTATTTTCAGCACTACCAGAAGGCCTCGCTCTCCATTTTAGACAAAGCTGCAGCTCCCAGGAAACACCTGGGCAGGTGTGTTTTGCAAAGGTCCTTGATGCAGCTCCTGTGATAAGCACAGCCAAGCTCTCCATGAGTTAGCACATTGGAGAGACAAAGCAGCAGAACAGGAATAATCCAAATCTAACCCAGCACCATCTGCCACACGAGGCACTGCGGCTGTATACAAAAACCTCATTAGTACCTGATGAGAGGGAGGCTGGGCCCACAAATAATCTATTTGCAACACAGGGCGTGTGTGATGCTGTCAACATCCATGTGGCTCATGAGAAGGGGAAACTTGTCCCTGGCAGCTGCTCTGCAAAACCTGCAGGAAAACCACGGGGCAGGTGTGGCACCTCCTGGGGGTGCAGAAATTCACACTTGGACATGGCCAGGGACCAGCCTGGGAAAGCCTGGTGCTGTACAACCTACAGCAGGGGAAGACAACGCCTGTCTAGGCTTAATTGCTGCCCTGTAGGCCCATGTTGGTCAGGGTGAAAGCCAAAAGCCGTGAAACCATGAGGGACCAAAATAAAATCTGCCACATTCATCTCCCTTGCCCCAGGCCAGCAGCTGCCTGGGGACATGGGGCCAAGCATGAGGGCCACTGACTGTACCACACCCACTGAGCTGCTCACAGGGGCACCTGCCATGGCTCCAACAGGTCCTGCCAAATCCACCTTTGTCCCTGGTGCCCAAGGTGTGGCAGGGCCCAGCACCCGCTGTGCCAGTGATGCTTCCAGCACCAGGAGGGGGCAAGGAGTGAGTTGACATCGGCAGAGGGTGTGTCACTTTAGCTGTCCTCCCCCTCAGCTCCCTCTGCCTGGCATCTCCATGTGGACACAGTGGTGGGGCATCTGCTGTCCCCTTGAGCAAGGGGCATTTGGGGCCCAGGTGCCACTGTGGGGGGGTGGTGGCAACAAGGGTGGTAGAGCTGCTCTGGGGGCTGCAGGGAGAGGAGAGCTTCTCCCTGGCTCTCACCCTCCTCCCTTCCCTCCTGCTCACAGCTTGCCAGCAGCCAGCCCAGGGACTTGGAGGCAGGAATTGTCCCTTGGAGATGGAGGGACAGGGCTTGTGTGCTGCCAACTGCTGTGAGATGATTGTCAGGCTCAGTGGGAAAGACCTGTGTCCAGGGTCAGCTCCTGCTCCTGGCTGTGACAAAGACAAGCTTGTGATCTATGGTGGGCACTGGTGTGAGGCCAAAATTTGTTGCTAGTATTATTTTTTTTATTGCTTTATTTTTAGCTGAGCATTTATGTTTGTGTGATCTCTCCTGCTGGGCTGCCCTGGCTCCTTGGGGAGGTCCACAAGCAGGCATGGCACAGTGACATCCCAGCTAGGGAGGAGGCAACACTGGGCAGTGGGTGGGGTGCAGGCACAGGAGGATTGGAAGGGGAGAGGATGGCAACTGAGACTTCAGAGCAGATACAAGCCAGATCTATATATATAAAAAAGTAATTAAACAGAGAGAGGCAGAATTAAAAGGTCACTTCAGGGCTGCCACATGGTAGCATCTTTAAAGCTATCATGCAAGTGCAGCCTGGTGTAAGAACACAGCTCTGCTATGGGTTATTGCATTACAAGCTCCCTCATTTTCTCTCTCAGAAAGTGAAATGCAAGGATCTAAAACAGGAAGGCAGTCTCCCAAATGCAAGGCCCTGTGAAGGGTGAGGGTGGAGAGGCACAGTGCTGCAGCAGCCACCCGACCATGTCACCCAGGGAAGAGGGTTATGTGCTTCCTCGGCTTCACTCCTTGCCTCAGGGACACAGCCTGTCCCCAGGGCTTCTCCTGGGAGGAACAAGCCATGGTGCAGGGCCATAACTGTTGGGTTTTTTTGGGAGTTAGTCCAAAGAAGAGCTGGACTGTGCCTTCTCCTACTGCTTCTTAAATACACGGGATGTCAGCTGGTTCCCTCCCCTGCCCTTGGCTTTTGCATTCTCTCTCATGATCCCATTGTGGCATTGCAGCCTCTAACACCCTCTGACATCCGAGGCTGTGCCTCGCTTACCAAATTTCCTGCTCTTATACATTTCATCTTCCCTTTCCCAGTGCAGTGTCTTGGAAAGTTACTTCTCAGTTCAGTCACCACCTTTTCTTCTCTAGATATCTTGTTAATTTTCATCTGTTTTCTTTTGCTTTATGTGTTCTCTTGCTTGTTGGTCGGGTCAATCACAGGCCAAGAGGTGGCAAGGCACTTTTATCATGCCTTTGTCAGCAGCTGGGACCTTCCTGGTAGCATGGGACACTGTGTTTTTCTGAGGAAGGGGTAGGAATTCAACCATTCTATCTGTTTCTGTCCTTTGAAAGTCCTAAGTTTGCAGTGCCTTTTTAGAGTCTGGAGCAGTTCTTTGTTGATGCAGTTTCTCTGCTTCTCAGCTCGCTCTGTTTTGAAGCTAGATGGTTTCAAGAATTATAGCTGGAAAGCACTGGAACAGGCAGGCACTATACTTTGCCTCTCTTCACAATTACAGTGCTTGCACACTTATAATGATTTAGTTCATTTAGCATTTTAAATTCCACACAGTTTCAGGAGCACAGGGGGATACATTAGTCCGAATTATTTCCTGCCAAACAATTCTGCTATGAAGACTGCCAAGGCTGCTTGAGGAGTGCCGGGGGCAGAAAGCTCACTCCACTGCAGCTCCAGGATCCACATCTTCAGCCCTGGAGAAGGAGTTTCTATGGAGACATTTGCAGTAAACAAATGTATGGCTTCCCCAGCGTGGGCAGGCACTGCAGCCCCAGCCCTGCAAGCTCTTGGGCTATATTTTTTGGCAGGGGCTGATACCTATAAATCCCACTCAGCCTGTGCCCCCTGCCAGTCCATGGCCCTGCTGCCAGCAGTGCTGTCCTTGCACCTTGGAGGATGGCAGGTAGGAGCAATAATTCCCAGTATTTTAGCTAGGGGATGAATTTTGAGGGGTCCCAGCATGGTATCATGCTCTCCTGACAGAGCAAACAAAACTCAGTGTTTGTGTACATATAGCCAGGGAGAGCCACAAAATCCTATGCAAAAGCAGAGCAGTGTTTTCCTGCCTCTTCCCAGGGTGTCTCAGGCCCTGTACCACACTCCTGCACCTCCCCATACTGCAGTGCCCATGGCTGGAGACCTGCAGCCCACCTGACATTGCTGAGAATCCCCGGGTTCTCATCCCCAGGTCTGCAGGGGATTAAAGCCCCTCCTGTCAGTCTTTAATTCTTCCCTGAGATGGCTCAGCAAACCAGAAAGTGAGTGGATGATGCCTCAGTTACCTTCTTCTGGTTCTACAGTCATTTTCCCACTCCCTTGTGATGCTGCAGCAGAGCTTTCCTGGTTTATTCATGATGGGCAGTTTCTGTATGAGTAAAATGTCTGTGGCTTTTTCTCACAGAGGTAGACATGATAGTTACAGTACCCCAGCCGATACTGCTTGTGTAATAACCAGGAACTGTGCTATAGCTTCATTATTTCTCCTGTTAAGCCTTCTCTTTCTGCTCCAATTCTGCTCTACATCCCCTCCTGGACAGCAGCAATACATCACACTGGGCTGCTCAAAGGCTGCTGCTTCTCTGGGAAGTACTGTCTGTCACCCAAGTCTAAAGCTGAGGCCTGAATATATAAAATATTCTAAACATTTTGGCATTAGTAGGCTAAAGACCAAATGCAGCCATTGATAGCTCTGATCTCAGAAGACCAGCACAAAACAAAGCAGGCGCTCACCAGCTGAGTGCACATCCTTTGTTTTGTTGTTAATGGACCTGAACAAAATTTGACCCACACTGATTTCCAGATTCTGAGCTGAGCTGGCTTAGGTGCAGCTCTCCAACAGTACCATCCTCTCAAATCTAAATGTGAAACAGAGATAGAAGAGGCCCTTAAGATATTTGTGACACCTAACTATTGGAGACAGGGACGTCAGAGTGAGTCAGCTGAGTCTCTGGCTCTGTTTCAGCCTTGGCTTGTGCTTTATGGGAGGACAAGGGAACATGCATGTGGCCATGGGGTGCTGGAGGTGTCTCAGGGAACAGCAGACATGCCCCATGCTGTACAGACCATGCCTTGCCAGCAGCACCCTTGCTGGTTAATGGCCAGTGCAGCTCCAGCCCGGCCGTGGCTGCCACAGCTCAGCCTGCCCGGGAGCGGGGGACCCTCAGTGCTCCCTCACCATGGGCACTCACGCAGAGGGGCCGCGCAAAACAGAGGCCACGTCACACTGAAATCCCCTTCTTCTTGCTCAGCTGTGAGAAAAGGTTATTCGAGCACTTGATGGAAACACCACATGCTCCAGAACCAGGGTGACAGCATGGTTTTAGATACCCATCCCTGCCTGTCCCTACCTAAGACCCAGGACTTGCCCTCTGTGGGACTGTTAGTCAGGCCATGGCCCTTTAGGGTCCCTCATGTTTTGGGACTGCAGCAGGGCTGTGGCTTGACATCTCAATATGACCCTCAATCTCACCCACCCACTGCCCACGGGTGATGGGTGAGTGGCCCCCACACGTCACTCCCCAGCCCAGGCAGAGGCTGCTGCTGCTGCAGGTGAGCACCTCACTTTCAGCCAAAGGAGTTAATGAGGGTGCCCCACTCCTCCTTGCTTTTCTAGTTCCCTTCCTTTGCGAGTTAATACGTATCTTGGTCTATTTTTTTGCACAATAACAACAGCGCAGCTCAGGGGAAATTTGCACGAGGAAAAAAAGACTATGTCAGCCAACTGTGGCTTGTTTTATTCACCTGAAAATGGCTGGAAATCGGTGAAGTGCTGGGACAAGTGCCTCCTGGGTGCACCCTGCTCCTGTCAGCACATGGGCTCTGCTGCAGGCAGCTCCCACACCCAGCTGGCCTGACCCTGAGTGACCAACCTCACCTTCTTACATAAAGGCACTTACTGAATACGGGTTATAAAACTCAGCTTATCGGTTTCCAAGAGACACAGCTGTCCCAGCACCATGGCCTGCATATTACTCAGCTGAATTGTGGGGAAGAAGCATCTTCTGATCAGAGATGTTGCCATAGCCAGCAAGGTGGGTGGTGACACCTGACAGATAAGCCACTATGGAGGAGTCCCTGTTTCCTAGCCTTGTGCTTTGCTGGCAGAGATTTTCTGGGGAGCTGTTTGCAAGAGGTCATGGCAACAGCCTAATCCAAGTCACCTCTGTTCTCATGGGACCACTTCATACACCCTAGGTTTCTTTAAACTAATTACTGCTATGAGAACTCAGTGGCAAAACAAATTTGTACAGGCCTTGACAGTGCTGAACCCTGGCTATGCTATACAAACAGTTCCAGTGAGTGAGGTTAGGAAGAACTGCTACTGTAGACCAAGGCTAGATATACAGGCCTTCTTAAACTTGAGACCTTTGGCAATATGAAAATAATCTTGTTAGAATAATATGTATTAGATATGGTAGGTAAAGAGATGGGAGAGTGAAAGGAGCAGATTATTTGCTCTGTAGAAATACAGCTATTGAGGAGAGACCCTGTGATAAATTGTGTGAGTCAGAACAGTGAGCATCGCTGCAGCACTTGGGGTGGGAGCTCAGCTCTAGCAAATGTGGATTATTTGGGTTCTGCTGCTGTTATCAGCTTGGCAGCCTTCAGAAGTGATGCCCGAGCTGTCAAACAAAGTGCAGAAGTGTTTTCAGCTTCTCTGAGGGCAGAATGCAAAGAGAACAGAGCTCCCTTTCTGGATCTTGCCACTGGTCACTGCCTGGTGCAAACGTGGGCTCACGCTGCCTCTCCACAGCGATCTGGGGGGCTTTTGGGCTGTGGCCGCTGTGCTCTGAGTAACCCAGGGGCTCAGCTGGCCCAGGGAATGGCTGGATCACAGCCCATTCCCTCGCTGCAGAGGTGAGAGATGCTCTGCCTCGGCCTCAGCACCTGCTCACGCGGCAGCCCAGGGCCGCTCTCGCCTGCTAATCAGAGCCTGTGACTGCGCCGAGCCGATGCTGCCCTTTCGCCCGAAGCTGCGTTTCCTTCTCCAGGTTAAGGGAGTGTGTGCTAAACTGCTGCTGCCCCACTTTCCCCAGGAGTATGTTTACCAAGGAAAGATATACTGCACATTCCCTTGAGCTTGGCTTTGTGTTCTACAGGCCAGCAACAGACGCAAGACTGTCCTTAGGAGCTGCCAGCAGGATGGGACCTCCTGCCAACACCTCCTGGCCCTATTAAGCTAGAGGAGCTGCTCCCTGAGGAACTGGTCATGCAGGAGGAGGAGCCCCAGCCACAGGCAGAGCCCCAGACTGACGATGAGACAATTACAGGACGGACTGACAAATGGAAACCACAGAAAACAGAGGTGGCAGTGTCTTGGAATACCTTACCCCTTATCAGGCTGCTGCAAGGCGGGATTGACACTGACTGTATCACTTTGGACAAATCTAGCCAACCACTGCTGGCTTTTTCTTGTTTTTTTGGTAGCTATTCATATAGCACTATGTATTTCTGGTTGCTCTGCCAGTACCACACCAGGTTCACCATGACCCAGGAATACTGAAGGAAGGTGGATTTCAGTGGGTTTCTGTTCTTTCTGCATGAAGAGGAGCATTGGTGGTGAGGTTTCTCCATCAGGGCAGGGAGACTGGCATTCTGGGGCCCTGACCTGATGATCCAGCGCAAGCGCTTCACAAGCTCCGGAGCATGCCACCGTGTGAAAGCTCTCCCAGGAAGGCAAAGGATAAAGGGATACTTTCACCCTCCTCTTAACTGCCTTGATTCTGAAATACATATGTAGCTTAAGCCCTATTTGGAGCATGTGGTCCATGTCCGTCATGATGGAAACTGTAGCATTCAGCAGAGCTTTTGCCATGAACAGGAACCTTTTAATCATAACCCTATTTGATGCTGATGCCCCAAACCATACTGCCTTTCCAGCACACCACAAAGTTCAGGAACCCCAGCTCCATGCACATATCAGGAATACTGTGGGATGCCAGCCAGAATGGTGCATGTTCTTCTGAGATGCTGGCATGTGCTATGGGTGCTGGGTCACAGAGCTGTGTTTGTGTGCAGCCCATGCTGGGGCCATGTGAAACGAGCTCTGAGGCAAAAGGAGGATGTGAAAGGAGGAGAGGGCAGGAGGGAGAGTCCTGCCTTACTGCAGACTCTGGCTGGCAGCACACTGGCTGGGTGGTTGGTTTGCCCTGTGGATTTGGCTCTGTGCTTCAGCTGTGTAGGTGAGGTCCTTCATGGTTTTCAGAAAGGAGGGATTTGGGTATGCCCTATTTAAGGGAATTTCCTGGGCACTGGAGGCACTGAGGGAAAGGAAGAAAGGTAGTATTATACTGGAGAGGTCTGGGGCAGCTTGGAAAGGATCCCTGGCCCAGGAGATGTGTGAGGGAAAGAGTAGAGAGAAAAACTTGAGCAGGTTATGGGGATAAAGACAAGTTTTCTCAAGGGAGTGGGGCCACAAGGGTTTTTTCAGCAGAGGAGTGAGCTGGCAAGAAGAAAGGATAAAAAAAGGATGACAGTACACCAGTGAGTGCAATGTCACTGACCTCATCACGGTGACATTCAGGGAATTTGGGCAAATCTTAAAGTTGTAACATTCAAGAAAGAAACTCTCTATTTATTTAGCTTTGATTAGTAGTAAAGAGCACAAAGGTCTTGCATCACCTTGACGATTAATTTTCTGGGAGTCTAATACATCCAGCATTCCTAAAATCGAACATTAAACGAGGAACAAATTAACTCAGCTGAGCCAGCTGGTGAATCAGCCGTGAGCACAGCATCCCTCTGCTCCCGTTCACTGTGCAGGGAGCACAACTTCCACCCCTTCCGAAGCACAGCAAGTAGCCAGCTCCCACAGGGGAACTCAGGTGACCATGGGGAGCAGTGCAGCCCATAGGAGCTCTTGGAGAGAGTGTTGTCTCCCCTGCAGCTTTGGCTAGGTAAAAGAACACAGTTATAATGAAAAGGGTGTCAAGCCATGATTTTTGAACTGCGTCCACCAGCTTCATGTTCAAGCTCTCTGCCATGCATGAGCAGTGGTTGGTGCTGGGTGGGTGACGGTGTCACAGGATACCTGATTTCTGAGCTGTGCCTGGCCAGGCTGTGCTGGCCCTGGCTCACCCCAAAAGCACCGTGTCACACAGGCCAGACCTCGTTTATAGCCCCCAGGACAGTCAGCTGGATTTACACCTCTGACCCTTGGGCTCAGAAAACCTGGCAGCATCCATCTAGGTCCCAAAGTGCAGAAGTTGGCACCAGCCCTAGGTCCCATCATTAGCATTTTGGTGTTGGTCTGCCAGTGACCAGGACACAAGCTCACTTATTTGCTGCCTCTAACTGTCAGACAGAGCATCTGAGCTTCGTGAGCCCAAGGCAGTGGGGCTGCTACACGGAAATTACGAACTGAGTCATAACTTCAAATATCCAGATAAAACCTAAAGGCTCATTTTTAAGCATATGTCAACTCTCTAGGAGCTTCTGGTTTGACTTTTCAAACACTCAAGCAGTTTGTCACACCTTATGGACAAGTCTGCTTTTTCTGCCTTGGAGTGAAATGCAAGGAGCTCATCACAAACTACACCAGTCCTTTGCTAGGAAAAAAATGTTTTACACACAGCTCCCGAGGATCAACTGCTAGTGGTCAGCTACCTAAAGGCCTGCTGGAGGAGAAATCGGTGATCTGCTGGTCACGCCCTTCCTGATTTTTATATAGTAACATGAATAGTAGCAAATGGGGTGTGCAGCTTAGGGGAGCTCCCCTGGTTGAAATCTCCCATGGGCATAAACCCAGCTTAGGTACCATCCGTCACCTAAGCTGGCAGGAGCTCTGTTGCTGAGCCAGTGAGCAGGACAGGGAGGAGCACCAGCATCCATGGAGGGCTTGTGCCTTCCCCTGTTGATGGACCTGCAACTGAGGGTGTGCTGCGGGAAATGAAAGAAAGCAGTAAATCGAACTTGAATGAACATTAACCCCTGATAGTTGCACCACTTCCAATTTGTGTCAGGTTCTAACGAAGCAGTGATGGAAGAATGGGGTTGTCTCTCTCCTTGAGCTAGATGACATGTGTCCTTGTGGGGGGAATTGCATCTCCTCTTGCCATGGGAGCACAGGGAGAATGCCTGGCCTGCGTTGCAGGGATGGATGCCTGCGGGGCTGCCGTTAGAGACAGTATCACAGTAACTGGTTTCCAGAGGCTGAATTTAGGTTTGTGTAGGTGGCATATCCCAGCTGTGGGTGTCTGGCTGGCGTTGCTGCCTTCCCACAGGGTTTCGTATGTGGAATTAACCCCTCCATCACCAAACAATGAATTCAGCAAGCCCTCTGGTGCTGGTTAGGGCCACTGCAGAGCACTTGCCCAGTCCACAGTCCTGGCACCCTCCCCTGCCATGGACACCCAGTTTCACTAGGGCTTGCTCACAGCAGAGGACTCCTGGGCTCCATGTTGTGCTTGAGAGGGTACATCCCCAGGGGGTGCCAAGACCTGCTCCCAGCTCAGCAGCACTCCACTTCCGTCAGCTCCCCACTCACGTCAGTCTCTAGTCATTCAACCTGTCCCCATTTCCTCGCTCTTCTCTAGGTCAACCACCCCCTATACTCACCTACTGCCCCAAGTATTCCCTGCTGGTTTGTTCCCTCTCTGATTTCTTTGCCATTCCCCATGTCCTGCCAGCCAGCCTCAGGCTCCCCAAACCTCAGGGCTGCGTGGCCTGACAGCATTTCATATGCCCAGCAACAGGCAGCCCTGGCCTGGGGAGGGCCTGAGCACACTTCGGTCATCAGTGGCTGGTTGGTGCCACCCGTCCTGGGTTTCAGCCTTCCACTGGGACTGCAAAACTGCAATAGCCCCTGCTTCTGCTAAACAGCAGCTTGGCTGGCTTTGGAGATGCTTCAGCCAGAGAGCTGAGCAGGATTAAAAAAGTCCTAAAAACTAAACTTTAGCAAGAGAAACACTTTTTAAAAATTACTTGTATTTTGAAAATGAAGTTTATCAGCTTATCCATAAAATCCAGGAGCTTGGATCATACTCTAAAGCCATTTAGACCCCAGGACAGGACTGTTCTCATGCACATTGACTTTCTAGAAGTCAAGTCTCTTCTAAACTAGTTGACAAAACCCATACAAGACTGAAGTTCGTTGAGAAGACATCTTCCCCCATCCTGAGCCCTACCTTGGGTATGAAGCTATGCCTTTCAGGGATGTGTGTTTTCCTGTTGACCAAAGGATGATCCCGACCCAGGCACTTTGTTTTTCAGCCACTGAAAACGAAAGCTTTCAAATGGTAGGACAAAAACTAGTGCACGTGATGATTACACATTTTGTTTCTGAGTGGTTCTAACCAGCCTAGCCAGCAGGGCTATTATTTTTCACAACCCTCACAGTGCCCACCTCACTCCAAGGACATCGCATGTCACGTGGGGCAGTCAATACCCCTGTCCTGCACACATTGCTGTCCTCCCTCGTGCTCTTGGATCTCAACACCAGGCTTGCCTGGTTGTGGAAACCCCGATCCATCCACAAGGCACGACAGCTGCAGGCATTCCTGTAAGCTGGCCTTGGGCATGTGTCCCAGCAATGACCATGTGTGGGGGCAAGCTGGGGAAGAAATGCAGCTGCACAGGGGTCTGCTCAGCTGCTCTGCTGAAGGGGTGCCAAGGTGCAAGGTCATCATCCAGCCTTTGGGTGGCAAAGCATCCAAACATGCTTCTCTTAATATGTTTTTTTGTAATAATTATATCCCAGTAGAAATTATGTGCTCAAAACTAAGGAAATGGCAAGGTGCTTACCCTGATTAGCAGGTCTTCATTGGTTACTGTGTCTTAATTTTATGATTGGAAGTGGAAAGCTGACTCTCCCTTCCTCGCTACCTTCAGCACTGATGCAGGAGTTTTCTGGTTTTGCTCTGGAGACATGAAAAATATCAGGTACGATATGAATACAAAAATCACCCAGAGAAACAGCCCAATAATAAATAGGGAAGCGTTGCTTTGGCAAAAGCTAAGCAGGAACGTTATGAATTATTTCTAACTATAAAAATCACTATTGAATGTGCGGAAAGATGGTGGAAGTGCAGTATTATTACACTGCAAATTTTGAAGTAATTTGTTCCTCGAATTTTCTTTGTTTCTCTTGTATTAATGTCTGTCTAGAACTCCTCTTGCAAAAAAAATAAACAACCTGCAAACAAAGGTAATCAGTAAACCCAACTCAAATTAACATTAAACCCCCTGAAACAGGTGAAGCCACGAAGGCTGGCTCTGGCTGCTCATGGGCAGCAGGAGCCCTGTGCCACCAACTGGAGGCACCCACCCAGTGCATCCTGCCCTCGCTGCAGCCAAAGCGTTTGGGGCTGCTCACGTGGGATTGCAGCTCTTGTCTCCATGGATCCATTTCCAACCAGTTTAATCAGAAGAAAGACAGCAGTGCCTTTTTGACCAGGACAAAGCTAGGTGAAAAAAGGAGGCTCTGGGTGTCCCCACGAGCTACCCCAGGTGTGAAGCTGGCAGCTTCATGGAGTGCAGTGCTGGGACACGGAGGGCACAGCCCTTGGTGACTTGGACTCACATCAGTAGATGTTGGCTGCACACGAATGTGCTGCTCAGCAGCTAAGAGGAGTAGATTTTGCGGATCACAATTAATTCTCCCAGGCATGTGAGCGCTGGATGGAACAATTACAGCTGTGGACAGTTTTATCCCCTTTGCCAAGAGCGGAAAATGGAAGGGCTGCAGAAGAGACAATATTATACCCCCAATCTCCTTATTTAATAGTGGAACAAAATGTACTTTCATGCCTGTGCAGTTTGCAGCAACAAACTGAGAGGCTTTCTTCTTCTTACCCCAGGGTGCTGTCATTTGTTCTGCCAGCCCATTCCCTGTCAGTCAAAGGGCATACATTATTAATGTATGGACTAAAATGCTGTTCTCACTCATCCTTCTGCTCTCAAAAGCACCACTTACATGAAGAGGACAAGCAGGATTTGGCCCCAAGATTTTAATCGTGTCACTCTGATGAATTGGTTTAACACAGATTTAAATGGGAAGCTTTTTGTCCTGATTTTTTTGGGTGTTTTAATTACTGAAAAGGTTATTGTTTGGCTAATTTAAATCACCATGGAACGGAATACCCTGGTAGCTGCTTGAAGAATTACTCCTGCAGATCTGTCTGAAATGGCAAGAGATTAAGACTGAAAATACAGCTTTATAAATTGTCATTATAAACAGCTGGGATTTATTTTTTTTAAAGGGAAAATGTATGTGCAGGAGGAGATGGCACCTACAAAGGCAATTAGAAATTTTGAGCTAATCCTACAACTGAAGTTGAATCAGCATCCAAAGCATGTGTTTGTCGATTCATAGGCCTATATCAAGACATACATTAATTGTATTTATGCAGAGCCACAGTCAAGTTCAGCAAATCCAGAATCTGGCTGCTTGTGCCCAGAAGTAATGATGCTTTGGAAAATACAGGATACAGCGGAACACACATGCAAGCAGCACTTTGGATAATAGTTAGAGAGGACTGACACATTAATGATCCTGAGAAGATACCAAAGGTAAAAGTAATGGCTGCAAAACAAAAACCAGTTCTTGCCCTGATGTCCAAAATGTAAGAACTGGACTCAGCAAGTCCTGCTCCTATGATTTGTTCATCACTTGAGCTGTGTAGGTGCAACGGATCCCTCACGTGATTTTACACTGCCCACTCTCACTTGTGCACTGTGTATTGTGCTGAGGAGGAGGGTGGGTGGGCTGGGGATTTATTTCCTCTCGTACAAGACAGGTCCCTCCAGACAGAAGGACACTAAATGAAAAATAAACGAGATAATGAAACACAAGAAAGAGGAAGAAGTAAGCAGGCTGCGTAGGAGACGCTGGAAATTCAGCAAAGCTCATCTTCAAGGTGTTGCCAGTTCAGGGTTCACTGGGGGTAAAACCAGAGTGGTAAGCCTTGACCTGGGAACTAATTACATTAAATACATAGAGCGAAACACACCCAAGGTTTTAAGGAGCTGTCTGGTTTCTCACTTCAGAACAAGGACTGCTTAGGTTCATGATGGTTTTAAGTGTAGGGAGAGCAGGTTTGGGCTGCTCCCAAACCCTCCTCTCTGGGTTAACTCTTTACTAGCTGAACATTCACATTGCAGTAAAAAACCTACCTGTGCTGTACTGATGACTGCATGGCAAGCAGTGAACAGAGGGCATTGTGTGGGGGTGGCTGTGGTTGTGCAGCCCTGCTCTCTGCCCCATTTGGTCCCAAGTCTTGCCCTTATGTCTCTGACTTGCCAGTTTCCTGTCACTAAATAAGGTCGTGTGTGATGAAGGACTGAAAAGGAGGAGGCAGCATGACAGGGAGAAATGTGGTCTTAAAAAGATACATGAATTTGGATGCTAAGGGCCAAGGCAGTACATCAGAATTGAAAAACATATAGTCTGGAAAGCAAAGACCTTGTGGAGCAAAGGATTAACTTAGTGAAGAAGGAGCAAGAGAGCCCCTCCGCTGCTCATGAACTGTTTATCCAGTGAGGAGCACAGAGAGGTGGAGAAAGAGCTGTTTCAGCATCTATCAGCTGCAATAACTTCTGTACCTGTTCTGCAGGGGAAGGACTTGCCAACATGACCTGAGAAACAGGGCAGTGTGGCTGTGAGCAGTGTGCTATTTGGAAGTGCCAAACAGCCCTGACCACGGAGATGGAGACAGTTGTGCTGGGTGCTGTTTGAGACCCCACTGGTGGATGCTGCAAAGGCAGCTGGGAAGATGCTGGGAAATAGGAGAGAGCTGAGAGGGCAACAGGAACAGCCTGACAGTGGCTACCAGCTTCTGGGATGCTTCCTGGCAAAGCATGGTTTTGAAGGAAGGAAGTGAGGTCACGAGTGAGGAGCGGAGAATACAGGAAACAACAGATGAGGACAGTGATCTTTTGGGCACTGTCTTTTTTCTGCACTGACACTCTCCAAGAGTGTGTAAATGAGCAGGGCCAGGCAGCATATGTGAAGGCTGTACATTAGAGGGAGGGATGCTGTACAAAGGAGATGTCAAGGACCTGGAAAAAAGCATTGACTAAGGAAGACAGAAGAATCAGCGAGACTTCTAACTCATACAAAGGGATCTAGATGGAGACCCAAACCAAACCAAGGGCTCATGGGCAATCCAAAGGGACATGATAGTTGTGGCAATGCAAATAAGATTAAGGGATAGAAGAGCTGTGGGCAAGAGGTTAAGAGTTTTCTTTCAGGGGTATAGAGCTACAGCTTTTGGTTAGACATTCATTCGGAAATGTCAGAGAGAGTGGCTATGATTTATTCCACAGTAAAGAAGAAGACGGGGGAGATATTGGGAGTAAAAAATGAGTAAAAACTCATGTTTTTGGAAAGACTTAATGCAGCTGTCCTAGAAAGATGGCTTGAAGTGGGGATAAGGAAAAGATTGCTGTAAGAATGGAGAAACTAGAAAATGGCAGGGGTTGGAAGACAAAAAAGGTTTATAAATAATGTTGGTTTTGATAGGTATTCCTAAATTAAAAGGACTGAGTCTACACAATATGAATCCACAGATTGGGATCCACCTCTTAAAATAGGTGGTGTTTACTATAGCTTAGGAGAAACAAGAGATGCCTTTCTCAAAATATAAGCAAAGTGTCCTGAACTCTGAAATCTTGGAACTAAGAAACTGACCCAAGGGTGACCACTGGGATTATTTGTTTAATGTCTCTGCATACCAATTTGCCTGTAGAGTGACTTGAGACAGACCAGTCTCAATAAGAATCTTGATTTTAAGTTACATTCTCCACCATCTATTTCATTATAATCTGCTTCCATTCACTCTCCAAGGGGACAGTAACAGCTTTACTTGTTTTAAGAAACTGGCCAACTAACCTTCAGGAGGAATAACATTTCAACACTTTCTCTCATCATCAGTTTTAGCAACAATGGCAATGATCTCTTAGTAGAGCTTACACATGCCTGAGAGCCAGGGCCTCTTGCAAAGAAAATGCTGCAAAGCAGCATTTTTTTAGCTCTCCAGTTCATAGGTGACAAAACTGTTTTTGTGGTGGAACTTTTCAATGTTCCCATTTCTCTGTTCTAGTCTTCTCTTGAATGGGGACTGCTTTCATTGGGCTTTCCTGTTCATTTTCTCCCACAGAGCTTCCTGGAAATTGAAGAACTTTTTCTCTCCCTGCCAGCTCTATAGCATGTCATCTGCTAGACCCAAATTCTGGTCAAAATCAGCTCATAAACTTCCCTGCTGACAATGAAGACTCAGCATCAGTTTTATTTAAGTTCCCATACAGTTTTTCCCTTCCTATACACCAATTATATACAAGCCTGTTCAATTGTACTTGAAGAGATGAGTATCTATCTGGGTAAGGATCAATGCAGCACAAGGAGGTCTGGTATAGACATACCCGCAACAAGGAGGGATGGAGAAGAAAAAAACCCCAAACACTCAAGCACTTAGCACATTCATTACCACATTAGTTAGAGGGATGGTGTGTCAGTAATTGCAAAATATCTGTCATGGGTACCATATAAAGCACATTTTCATCAAGACATTGTTAGTTTATTGCCTTTAAACGGACCCTGACCATCAATAGCAATCAATCAATTCTGAGCTAGCCTCAAGTGCTCAAAAGCAAACCTTTTACATAAGCAAATGCCCAGTGAACTTTCTTAGAGTATCTAATTAGGATCCTGCCGCAGCCTCTCCTCCTTTCCTCATGCAGGGCAGCTATCAAGGGAAAGCTGTTTGTCTTTGCTGAGCTCCTGCAGAAAAGCAGACTCCCTGCTGCTTCCCTGCTCCCAAACACAAGCTTCTCCACACAGGCACCTCTGTTTGCCAGACTCTCCAGGCTCTGACTGCTCACTTGCCTGTACTCAGGAAGGGGATTCAGTACCAGGTGCTGCAGTGTGAATTCACCTCCCTGACTGAAGAAATGCAAGAACCAAAGAAAATTTTCTTGTAGTTTGGGCATTTCTCAAGAGTTTCTCTGGTGTCCAGCACTGCAGGAGGTTATTTTGCAGCTCTAATCCCCCACCTTCCCCCATAATGACGGAGAGCCTTTCCTCTACCCAGCTATTTTCACAAATAGGAACAGGACTGCCTTTAAGATACCTCCCTTTCTTCAAATTTGGCTGTCTTTAGCTGAGGGTTTTAACAGTTTGGGCCTAAGGCCAGTTAGACACGAGCAGTTACATTGCTTGTGTGGCTCCACGAGCCTCACGTCAAGAGGCTGGCAGGCTGGTGGTCAGGAGTGCAGGCTCAGGAAGCACCTCTGCAGATGCCAGGTTGCTTCTGTCCCTTTGTAGAGAGTGAAAGGTGAAGCCTGGCCACCACTGACTAAAAATAGCACAGACAAGGCAGTATTAGCACTTAGTAGCTTTACACTGGACAACTTTACTATTACATTATTGTGCTCCTACCCATTCACCCACCGCAAGTGGGGAAGGGGGGCACAAGACACAGATGTTTGGGTCCTGAATAAATGGCTGGAGTCACAAGCATGCAAGTGAGACAATTAATTTCTGAAGTGTCTAAGAGAGTGGTATCCAAATCTCTGTTGATAGGACACTAACCTCTCTGAGGTTCACAGAGTCATACTGCCCACAGTTTCCAAACAAAAGGTTTATGATAAAAGAGCAGGAGAAATTTTGAGGAGTGAGACTGACTATAGTCCAAAAACACCTTATAACTTCATCAATTACAGTTTGTAAAGTCTGTCTTGGTAAAGCACTGTATGTTTTCTAGGACAGACTACTGCATCTTCCAGCCATGCAGAAATTGTCTTCTGATATACAGACATCAGTTACACTGATTTTAGTAACATATGTGACTTACAGATTTGACAAAGGTGTTTAAGCTAGCAGCTTTTTGCACATGCATGTAAATATTTAGCACATGACACTATTAAGTTCCTATTGACTTCAGTGATGTAGAATTCAATTATTGTTTGAGAAAAATACAGGCAGGCTTTGTCCATTTAGAAGTCAGCCCAGAAGCCCAGAAGTTGTCCTCCTTCGCTAGTGGCAGTTATGGTGCAGTGTCACATTCTTTCAGCTGCGTAACAGCTCTTGTTTTCAGATGCATAACAGCAGATTCTTTGAATGACTTACTGCAGTAGCAAAAAGCAGCTGTTCACTATTTCTTAACCCTACTTAACATGGTCCTTAAAAAACACTGTTTCTTAGACTGCAGTTAGAATATTCTCTTCTAGCACTGATCAGATAAGAGCTAATAGCAACAGAAGTCCCTTAGAAAATCTATCTTAGGGCTAAGAATTTTTTCATAAAATCATAATTAATCTAAATTTACTTTCTAAATAAAAATGCAGCAAGAGAAAACTAGTCACAAAAAAAAATTATTTTTCCCTCTGTTTCTGTGTGGAAAGAAAAAGGAGCTTCATTGACATCCTGATCAGTTCCCCTACTGCACACAGCCCATTGTGATATAAAATCTGAGTTGTGTCTCCAAGAACAGAAAATGCAACTGCATTAAGCATTACTGTAACAAAGTAAGTAATGACCAAAAGAATAATTCTGAATACAAGGACACATAAAAACATTTTAGACTTTTTGTGGTTTTTTAAGAAGACAATTTTTCTATTATTCTCCTGGTTGGAAATACTTCGTTTTCCCTCTTCAAAGGATCCACAAATGTTCACAATAAAACAACAATTTTATAGAAAAATATGCAGTGACTATCTACAGCTAAAGAAAATGCGTACCAAAAGAAACTAAAAACTATGAGCAGGTAATGGCTACTGAAATTTGAAGGCATATCAGGAATAAGAAATTAAAAATTAAGACCCATACTGATGGTCTGCAAGTATGCTGGGCAATTAACATGAATTTATTGTCCAGGCATACTTTAATTCTGCAAAGCACTGAGTAAGATACAAAGGCAGCTTGGGTATTACTCCTTTATCGGTTAACTAAGGGTAAAGAGACAGACATGACGCGCTCTTGTGAGGGGTTGGATTACATTGGCATCCACATGGAGAAGATAGGCAGCAATGATTAAAGTATACGGACAGTCTTGAAAACCAGAGGAAGAAATAGCCAGAATGATGTCTGGTGGAAAAGTCACTCAAGCATTTTGTCTAATTAGTGTTCTGCAGTTTTATATCCAGCGTTAACAGCTATTGCACACTCAGATTTATCAGGCCAGTCTGGTTCTTCTCATTGCCAGCCTATAGGCAACTAAATACTCAGCAGCGCTCAAACTTTAATGAGAATTCTCTGGCCTGTTTGGGGCCTTGAACAGATCAGGATGGAGTATATAAAGTATGTATGGAGTATATATATTGACAGTGGGCAAACCATGCAAAAAACCCCAAAATTCAAAGAGTTCACCTCAGTGGTTGCAAATACAAGAGTGTGGATCCTGAGACACACAAATGACTGGGTTTTAGATTACTCAAAAGTCAACACAGTAATATCTTCATTAGCATAGTCCAAAAACACAGCTGAGGTTCTAAAAGGCAGATACAAAGACTATAAATATCTAAGGAAAGACAAAGTTAAGTATAGGTCCATTCCCTGATGAAGAAGGAAAGAAAATGAAACATAAGATTTACAAATAAGTAATAAACAGTGGTTTTGTTTTGCACCCAGAAGTTAACTAAACAAACCACGTTAAGAAGTTGAAAGAATAAGCTAAAGTAGTCAGAGGACTTTGATGGAATTCAAGTTGGCAACAGCTAATAACTATTATGCTAGGATGCTCCAGCAGTCAGCCACATCACTAGGGACCATGAGTGCTGCTCTCTGAGAACTCAGAGCACAGAAAAGAGCCCCAGAGAATAGTGGGACAAGCACAAGGAATTTAAAAATAAAGGAATTCTTGTCAGTCAACCTAAACCTGGAAAAGGACTAGGATAATTTTTATAAAATTCCTGTTGTAAATGCCTATGAAAAAGCAACCAAGCAATAGCCAGAAAACATGGATTTGTTGGGAACAACGTATGCTGTACCTCACTACCCTTCACTTCTTTCTTTGTGAAGAAAGAAGTGGTGGCCACAGGCACATAGGATCCCAAATCTCCCCATTGTTGTAAATGCCTTTGACACTGTCAGTCTGCAAAGTCGTCACAGGTGAAGTATGGGGCTCCAATCCATACTGATCACAAAGAGAATCACAGTAGTACAAAGTGCTCTCAAGAAGCAATTACCAAAGGCTTACTGGGAGTCCAAGAAGATACTCAATCAAGGTGCTGCAAGGCTTTGCCTGGGATCTATGCCATCAGTGTGTTCATGAACAATACAGACTTGTGAGCAAAAGAGGACACCTGCAATATTCCCCATCATACCACACTTGGATGAACTGTTAGTTTGAATGATGAACTAAGTTTGATAGGATGAACTCAGTTTGGTCTGAGATCCATTAGAAGCAGGTATGCGGACACTAAATAGAGGCATAAAGTGGAAATTATTAGTGGCACCAAAAAGAATCTGGGATATTGTTGCAGAAAGGCTAATATAATTCCAGTATGCAAGTGCCAGACCTGTCATTCCAGCTACTCCGCACTAGCCTCAGCCAGCACTGTGGGGCGTGTTCTGGACCATACGATTTAAGAGCACAAACTGTAGAGGATCCAATGCACTAACAATTGCCAGACTTAGAAAATGTGACCTATGAAGAGTGATTCAATTAACTGATTTACTTCGAAGACTAGGAGAACACAGTACCAATGTTCAAATGAAGGCACTATTCATCACTTCTATTGCCAATAAGAACAGTAAGCAATTGACTCTTGCTGTGGTAACTCTCCACTTGCATGGTTCAGCAGTGATACATGCTGCTGATGAGGTCTTGGGATCCCTCTCATTGGAAGCTTTTAAGAGTTAGAGAAACACTTGGTACTTCATCTTGGCAGATTTGATCCAGTCTCAGAGTAAGCAGATGGACGAGATAAATTCCTGAGATTTCCCTTAATCCATAGTCCTCTCCTCTGAAAGACCTCCAGCTTTCAGTATGCTTAGCACAGTGTGATTTTGTAACCGCTACAAAGGAACACACAAATACATTTGCCATGCCATCAAAGTGGTGCATGGACCTTAGCTTTATGTATTTAATGGACATTATTTCTCAGAGGAAAGCTGTGCCATATTTCCTGAAAAAGCTATGACACAGCTTGAACAGATTTCTGTTTGATAACTATGTTGGGACAACTATACGTTCCTCCTTTCCCAGGAACCCCAGCGCGAAAAGCCACATAAGAGCTTACATACATAAAACATACACACAACCTAATCTACTTTTGTTTTGAAAGCTACCAAGATAATGCAACTCCCTCAGTGAGTCTCTATTGTGCCTTATCTATACAAAACCTGTAACACAACAGACAATGTATTAAAAGATTTCAAAATAATTTTAAAAACGAACAGAAAAATTCTACAGACAGCACTTGACACCCTCCCACTGTCTGGACTACAGCAAAATTGCTGATGATGCTACAGAACATGTAAAATCACATACTGAAAACCAGCACAAAGTGAGTTTTGGAGCTGAGTTCAAAGTCCACTGCAAAACCTATAAGGTTCTAAACAGGTAAATCAAAGGACCCCAAATTACACACAGCAGAAGGTGGCTAGGTAGACAGAAACACAAACCGATCTTTACTTCGCTTTTGGATTCTACTAACCAAATTTGCTTGTCAGACCCTGGAAGATCACACTTCTAGTAAAGCCCAGTAATTCCCAACTTGTTTCTGTGAAAATGGGAAAGCCTATCAGTACTTTATGATAAAAGACATTCCACCTATTAGCTCTTCTTATCAAGATGGGAAAACAGTTGAATATAGCTTACAGATATGCTGCAAAATCCTTCATTACGATGTGGTTTCCAAACAGCCTGTGGTCATTAGCTTTACTTACTTGCGCTGAAGTGTTTTCAGCAAATAACTAAAAGGGATGGTCTCCAGGGATGTTTCAAGAGCACTGCATAAACTATTTCCCTAAGGCTACACAGCAACTGCCTTCAACCTCTATCTTGAATTTTTCATACAGCTTTTTGATAGCAAGAAACCAGGTGCCCTTAGATAGGTAAAGCAGAGGTACAGAAATACGCCTAAGTAAGTCTGACTAACAAAAATTGTAAAACTGTTCTTGATTACTCAGTAGTCCCCAAGATGGCCTCATCATAACTACACCTGCTTTCACTCTCTGATCTAAAGTGAGACTTTTTTCCAGAACATTTAAAGCCTTGTTTAAAATGTGATTTCAGATGTTGCTTAAAGAGATTCCCAGATGTAGGCTTCTGAAAATCCAAAATCCCTCTTTAAGTTGCTCTACAAGTATCCATGACAGCTGATGTCCATATTGACACAGTAAGAGCCCTTTAACTGAATGCTGACCCTACAGAAAAATGAATCTTTCTCAAGGGAATACAGAAAACTTTCCATGGCTATTTTTCTTTCTTGCATAGTTAGGTTCAAGTTCCATGGCTGTCCACAGCCAAGAAAATTAAATTTCTAGGTGCAGCAATACTTGATTTTAAAAGCAGGCAGGAAATACGACATTTTACATTTTAAATTCTTTTTAATCAGACACATTACAATGTGCAACTGTGTCTTTAGCCAGATACCAGGGTGTGCTTTCTTTCAGATCAGGAAGAGATGGAGAACTAGTCCTTCCTCTGATCCTTCAGGTACAATGAGTATTATTGCGGGTACGCTAACTACTGCCACATTTAGTACAGCCTTTATAACAATTCAGTCATAGATTTCATTTACTCCTGTAATTGAGATGGCAGCTATTATAGCTGGGGATTTTATTGAACCGAGGAGCATCCTTGCCTTCCGACACATAAGCCCCATCATTTCATAGGGTATTTTCGACTTGATCGTCCTAAGTTTTGAAAATACAATTCTAACTGAAGGTAACCGTCCCACTAATGATGCAGCTTTCCAGTTCTTCAGTGCTCATTAACAGAGATTGTTTATGAAACAAGTCTTTTATTTAATGCTACACAATCTGAATTGAAGGAATAGAACATTTACTTCACCTCAGGCCCAAGCTATAGGGATACATCCCCAAACATTTTCCAGAGTAAAACCAGATTATCAAATACCAATCAGCGCAAGAAACATCTTTTCCATTTCTACTCAGCGTATTTTTAGACAAACTACAGCATTAGAACATTGAAGTACTTCTCCCCCGTACAGCACAAAGGTTGAAAGCAGATTTCTTGCCTTGTGGAGCCAGTTTGTCAGGATGTATGTATTGATAACATTAAAGAAAAATAAATGAATCATTACATTCTGATGTCAGGTGTACAAGTGCAGTAGTGGATTACGCTGAGGAGAATAACATTATCTATAAAAGTTAAGTGGTATACAGGTTATCCCAGAGTGACTATAATACAGAGAAACTTTATGCCAAAGTAAGTATTTACAGAGATACTGTCACAGCAAAGAGGACAGGAAGCTAGTCTCACAGAAGTAGTTCAATAAAGAGCAAATGAGTGGACGAAGACAAAGGCTTTGACTTTATATAATAAAATACCAAGTGCATTCTTTTAAGTGAATGAGTCTTTGAGACTATGGTCCTAGATTTTAGGAAGCCATTTGAAGGTCAGATGTATAGTCCTGCTGCATAGCAAGGGTTACTCGGACTGCCAGAATTTTTACATCCGTTGTAAACTCCGCAACTCCAGCAATTCTAGTACTGCTCTTACTGCACGGTCAAAACTAAAGCTCTTAAATAAGCCCCTTCCAAAATGCCAAAGATGGCATTTTGTATAGCAGACCTTCTAGCACAATTCAGATGTTTCTCCACTACTTTTGTGCTGTACTTCTGCGATTAGAACACAGCCCAGAACACTTTAGGGGTAATTATGTTTATCTGCTCAAATGTTCTTGGCCAGAGTTATTATCCAGGTTTTTCTTGTCAATGCAACTTTAATCACATCTGATTTCTTTAAGTAGCCATATTATTTTAGTTACTTTGGCTCTTTTCCAACAGGCTTATTTTAAGCTGGTTCTGAAAGAAGGTTATTAATGGCTGGCTATTTTATGTATTCCTTGAAGAGAGAAATAACCAGACACATTTGAGGGGGAACATGTGTGGTTGACTGCTCAAAATATCTTTAAAAATATTTTCAAATCCAGTTTTCAACTAAGAGCAGAGTTGCTTTAACCTAGTATTTGCAAGCATTTTTCAAGCCAGCATTTCAATCCTGCCACCCCTCAAGCTTCCTCAGCCATCTGCCTAAATAGAAAGGATAACAAGCATAACCAGAATCCCTCCAGTGCATGACTTCAAGGAACACGATCCCTCACAGTAAAGGAATCCCATTCGAAATGGTTTGCAGTACTTAAGACTCCAGTACATAGGACAAAAATGTAGGAGGAAGTCTCATGATTCTCATGCAGCTGCTCAGGGGTGTGGTGCACCTTGAGCCATCAGCTTGACCACTAGTGGCTGGGCTCAAGCAGGCAGCACATTGGACAGTAAATCTGAGCAGCTTCCCTCTCCACTTTAAAATTAATTTACTGTAATGTACATTACTTCCAGTGGAATGATACTGCTCATGTTTTGGCAGGATGGGGAAAATTCCACTTTTGTCTTTTTTAGTGTTTTGTAAGGCAGATAATGCAGAAAGGTGAAACAGAATTTCTACAAGGAGTTAATCTGTGATATTGTAAAATCAAAGTACTACTTTATTAAGTGAGTTATTTTACACAATATGAACATCAATATAATTACAATTGTAAAAAATTTTTTATAACAAGTATGGACTGATTTTTTAGGATTTCCAAATAGGGCACAACTGTACATTTACACAGAATTGTCTTTGCATGAAGCCCAGGAGGGAACAGCATAAAAATATGAATGTTTCTGTAGCCCCTTCATTTTTGCTGATCAACAGTTTTAGAAAAGCAGCTGCAGGTTTGTTATGTAAGGTCTGACAGTAGAAGAGTCAATAGGTGTCATGACTTCACCTATAAAAAACAAGAACAACTCGGTTAAGCTAAACCATTACACAATGCTGCTTACCTTTGCATGAATGAAATACCATACTACTGCTTTTTACCTCACTTCAGCCTTTTATTATAACTACTTTCAGTTACAGCCTAACAACTGGCTACTGGGAGTTCTACAGTTAACACAGAAGTTCAGATTTTTCTGCATTCACTTGCATAGCTTCAGGAACAAAAAGGTTCAATTGTTGGAAATATACTAAAAGACTGTTTCCATTGCATGTTTTGCAGCAACAGACAGACTGTACTTATGTATTTTGTTCAAAGCAAAACTAACATCTCAAAGCAAGAACTAAATAATGAAGTATTCCTACAACACTAAGAATGACCATTTGAAATAACATTAATCCCTTTTAAAACAGCCTGCAGGCACAGTGAAATGCCATAGCCATTTCACCCATGTAAGAACTAGCTTGCTTCTTGTTTCTCCTTTTAACAGTTCAGGGGCATAACTGAATACAGTAGTTTTCATATTAAAAAAACTGAAGCAAGTTTTAAGTCCCAGTTGTTGGTGTTAAAAAAACAATTTATAATACACCTTTCTCAGAGAATCAATTAAAAATTAAGGTAATGACCTGTAGACAACTTTATGCCTGAACATCAGCCAATTCTGGAGGAAGTGGAGTCTTAGGATGCTTGCTTTCAAAGTGCTGTTTGAAGGTCTTGGGATCCGGCATTTGAGTCTGATTAAAGAGAGACATTAAACTTTATGCACAGTACATGAGTTAAATAATACTACAAAACCTAAACCCAGCTATATTTTATTTTCTTTCCCAAAGCACCTGTCCATATTCATATTTAGTCTATATTCAATTCCCAGAAGCCAACGGTCTCTTTGATGACACTGCTCTAGTGACAGAAGCACCACTAATTCAGCTGCAGGGTAAGATGGAGTATTTAACCACCTATTTTCAGAAGTGCTTTTAAGGACTACTATCACACTTGTTTTAGCATGTCCATCAATGGCGTTATTCTTGTTAGATATGTTCCTGCATATCTCGCACTTCACAGGCTGGTTTGGTGGAAAACCTACCTCTTTACAGTTTTCTTTTTCAACACCTTAAAGATGAACATTTATCCTTTTCAGAATCAAATCTTTATGAAAGCTATTTCTTTTGTTTACCAATAAGCCAAAAATTATATGGCAGGAACAGATTCTCTACTTGGCACAAGCTATTTCAGACCTTTGCTACAACACAGTTGCAGGCATCAGCTGCCCAAAGTGACTGATACTACAGCCTGATTTCACAACAAGAGGAGCTGGTTACAAATACTTAAGTGAGCAACCCTTAATTTGGAATCTTATTTAGGACATTTAAAGTGACAAATCTCTTCTGGGACTGACCATTTAAGGGAAAATGGCAAGTTTATCCTTGAGCTTCAAAAGAAGAATTCAGGAAAACCAGCCAATCTGATTAGTACTCACGTTTCTGTTTTCTTGTCAAGTCAGTTATTCTTGCAAAAGTTACTGTGTATCAAGCTTACATTAAAGCTTTTGGCACCACCACTCTTCCTCTCTACAGCATCATCAATAACTACGGATTCCAAGAGAGGCCAACTCCATCACAGAGAAAATATGTTTCCATGGGGAGACTAAACAGGAATCGACCTCACTCTTTTTACATTTTGTATCTCATACTAACAGCACATACAGACCACTGTAATACAAAAGGCAAAGTAACTACCCAAACCAGACCTGTACATGACCTCTCAGATTTTCTATCTCAGTTATCACTACAGCTGAGTAATCTGTAAGTAAGTCACATAACAGATGCAAACGCTTCTTAAAGCAACAAGCTAGACAACCACTTAAGGATTTTCGTTTCCACTATAGAATCTTTTTAAAATCCTGTTCTAGACAGGAAGACAGGCCTCTCCCTACAATACTATTTTGACTTGAGTTCCTCTTACCCTACAGACAGTGCAGGTATATATCAAGGCAGCCTTGGCTGCAGCCTTCTGATCATGTCCTTGTTTCTTTTTTTGCTCAGCTTGCTTTTTGGCATTTTTCTGCTGCGACTGAATCTTCTGCTGTCCACGAGCCATATCTACAAACAAAAAGAAGACATTTAGTCTACAAACATGAGAAACTACTGCTGCTATCTGACTGAGGAGCCATAACCATGAGCACAATGCAGTCATGCACTCTGTCTGCAAGGCCTACAACTCCCATAACTCAAACACAACAGACATCTGTTCGAGCTCTTCGCTATGTAAAGCCTCTGGGTTCAGTATCATTTTTAAAATACACACCAGAATCATTAGGCCATTCTAAGGTTTCTTCTTTACTAAGATTCAAGCTCTACTTTTGAAAAGTGTTTTTAATACTCTGAATAATTAAAAGTTTCCTTTACAGTTAATAGAAACTTATTCTCTATTTCAAAAGGTACAGAAAAATTCAGGGGTTTTGTTGGTTTTTTGTTTGTTTGTTTTCTTAAAGCTTAAGACTCAACTTTTATCTCTGGAACTTGAAACAAGTTCCAAGAAAGGCAAATCAAAGTATAATCAAAGTATTATTGCCTTCTGTTGTAGGTGCTTTTGAGCTGGGAACACCAAAAACAGTATGTCACCCCTCTTTACTGGCGATTTTTACAGGTGGCCACTGTATTTTTATTTTCAGTCACATTTACGTGCATTTGTGTTTCTTGAAAATAAAAAAGACTGCCCTTATCAGAAGCCATGACTCCATACAACACAGGAGCACAAAGGAAGCAAACGCTATTGCCATATGCCATTACAAGGTCCACCAAAAGACAAAATGAGACAAAGAGTCACATTTCAGGGAGCATCAAGATATCACATTTCACAACAGCACCATTCCACCTGCTCGCAGCCCACCAGGACACCCAGTTCAGTCCACGCCCCACCCCCAGAGCAGACACCAGACAGGATTTCGGCATACCAACAGAGCAGGATTCAGAGTGTGGTTACATAACCCAGCAGCCCAGTTGCTGCTATTGTCTTTCTTTCAGTCCCTCATGGCCCACGCACGGTTCAGTTGTGCAGCTCTCTCAAAAGCACAACACTGACTGCTCAAGCACAGGACAGCCAGCAAAGTCCATTGTTCTCAGGACAACTAGTGAAGTCTCATGTTCCCAGGAGGGCAGCTGCTTGGTCACTGTCCCTCTGGGTAACCTGGGCACTTGTCCCTAGTTTGGTACTTGTGGGACAGACATGCTGCATGGCTACACCAGGCCTGTCATGCAATCCTTCCCACCGGGACAGGCAGCCTCCCACTGTGAGAGAAAGGCATATCCAAACAGTGACCGGCCTCTAGTAAATATGTGTGAAAAGCCCTTAAAAACTGTTACAAAAATGAAGATTCTACAAAGCATCAACAACACGTGAAAATTCACTGGTATTGTGGGAATTTTTGGACACGTGCCTAATATGAGAGCAAAACAACGGCCCTGAGACTCAGAACAGCTCTTGTGGATTGAGAGACACCTCTCACGCCACAGCCAGTTCTTTCATGGTATCAAACACCACCATGTAACCCCTCTGCAGAAGTATTACACTACATCTTCAGTGTTTCCTCCTCGCCCCCCACCAGTTTCTCTAAAAGAGAATTCAGAAGTCCATACAGCTAAAAAATTTGAACACAACACAAATTCCATTAACAAGTAGATAGAAATACACGGGGTTATCCAAAAATTTCCATAAGATACAACACTGAATGTTAGTAAGACTGCAAGTGCCTGTCTGTGTTTCACTGGATGCTCTAACTATTCAAGAACACCCCAGCCAGGGCCTCAAACTGTACAGCATGGCTCAACCAGAACACTGGATTTCCCACTTAAAAAAAACCAAAGAAGATATATTGCCAATAGCTTTGCATATACTAGAAAGAACTGTAGGTTTTATTTCACTTCTATTTTACCAGCATTACAGCAATCGTCCAGAAGTCAGAGGGTTCCTGACAGAAAATACTCAGATGTAACCAAAAAAATTCTTTTCATAAAGTGTTCACATATTACTTTGTATTTTATTGCCTTGATAAGTATATATCAGCCAACCACACTGAGACTGTATGCACTTGGCAAATGCTGATTCCAGTTAAGACACAGGCAAGAAAATACAACTACAAACATTCGCTCAAAAATACCAACCACCATACAATGCTCAAGACCAAAAATCTGAGTTTAAATACTGCAAGTTACCTCAATACAGCTAAAATACAGAGTGTTTCTGAAACAGAGAAAATTAAATTTCAGACTATTATTATTCTAAGAAAGTGACAAAGAAAATAATCTCAAAGCTCGTTTAAAAGAATAATGAGTTAATCTACAAGGCCAAATCAGTAATTTTAATTGCACAACGCAGGTAAGTGTTGTTTTCCCTATCAGGCACACCCTCACAGAGTCCAGCAGACCAGCCTGCTGTCTCTAAATAAAGAACGCGCGAGCACGTAGGAAACCGAACACACGGAAAAAATCTGCTGCCAAACCGTAGCAGGATTTTTTGCTGCCAAATCATAACAGCAGCAGTAGCACGGGCACTGTCAGAAGCGAGGCTGAAATCCGCAGCACAGCCGTGCCTCACACGGGGTCATTCCCTTGTAAGTAACCAGACCCCGAGCGGAGTTTCAAGTCCTAAAACTGGACGCCAACAGCTGCTTCCGCTGTCGCTTCCAGAGACACACAGGGGCTCGAGGCCCCGCGGCCTCCCGGGCCGGGGGCGAAGGGCTCGGGCGGCCGCTCGGCGAGGGACGCCCCGGCCCGGGCCCGGGCTGCGGCGCGCAGGGACCGGGGGCGGCCGCGGCCCTCGGGCGGGCCCGGCGCGGCCGCAGCCCCACCGCGTGCCCCGCGGGAGGGAAGTGACCATGGAAAGACGGACGCACGGAGGCCGCGGCCGGGAAGCGGCGGCCCACGGCGGGCCGGGAGCGGAGCGCGCCCCGCTGCCGGGCCGGGCCATCCACTTCCCCCCGGGCCGGGCCTGCTCCCCTCCCCTCCGCCCACCCAGCTCCGCTCCGCTCCCCTTCCCCGGCGCTGCTCACCCGTGCGGGATCCGGGCTGGGCGGCCCTGCCGAGCGCTGTGGAGGCTCCGCGCGGCCCCGGCGCCGCCGCTGCTCGGGAGGAAAACGAGGAGGAGGAGGAGGGACCCGGGCCCGGCACTGCGCGCGCGCCGGACCCGCCCCCGCGCCCGCGCGCCTCGGACGGCGCTGGCCAATGGCGGCGCGCGGCCGTTACATAACGCGGGCGTGGGGGGGCCGGGGCAGCCACGGGCTGCGGAGCCGGGAGGTCGCGGTGCCTGAGAGGCCACGGGTTCGGGGCCCAGCGGCGGAGGGTTCCGCGGGGTTCCACCGCCAACAGCCGGACCGGGTAGCTGGGGCTGCCAAGCCCGGCCTTGGGACCCTCGGGACCCCGCTACTCTGACCGCGAGGAAGCCGCGCTGGCTGCGGGCAGGGGCGCGCCGGAGCCCCGCGCTGGGCGGGGTCCGGTCCTGGGGCACACCGGGATCAGCCAGGCCAGGCAGCCCCGCCCCGCCCGGTTCCCGGGAGCGCAGCCCCGGGGAGCTTCCCGGGCCGAGCCCCGGCCCGCGGTGCCGCAGCGCTGCTCTCGGAGCGTCGCCTCTCCTCGCCGGGCCCGCTCCCAGGCACATTCCTGTGCGCTTAGCGTACAGGCGTGGCCTAAAAATAGTGCTGCTGTCTCGGTGGGATGCGATAAACGGCTCGGAGAGGCTGTGGGGACGGCGCTGGGGCGAGGCCCGGCAGGGGTGGCGGACAGGATGAGATCCTGTTGGGGTTGCAGTTCGCACAGAAGGCCCGTGTGCAGGCTTGAAGGGTTAAGTGAGTTGAAAGTAGACGGAAACGGCCTGCGATGAGAAGCAGAATTTTATTCAAGTTTAAAGTGCACTAGATCTGGTTTGGACGCTTTCGGCAAGGATTGCAGAGGGAGTTTACGGGCTGTATCTACAGCACGTGTGATTTGGAAATTATTGGCTCGCCTGAGTATAGATGGAGGCAGGCTCTGTAAGGAAGTGTAAAGGAGCTCTTTCAATTCTATGGACGTCTTCATAGGATTCAGCCAAAGGAAGGCGGAATGTTTGTGCCTTCTCACACTATACACCTGTTAGGAAAAGGTGAAATACAGGCAGCATCTCTGCTTAGAGATGCCATTCTGCCACTCATTGAGCAATCGTGATAGCTTCAAAATAACCTGGCATCTCGAACAGTTCTGTGTCTGGTGCAAAACAGCAAACATAATATGCATACCAGAGGAGCTATGAGGTGTTGGCTTCAAGTCTTACACAGCTTAGGCTGAATGACTGTAATGTTCTGATCCAAGAGAGAAAAATGCAACAGCAAAAAATCTCTAAAGAAGTGCAGTGAATGTTTTAGGCTGTTGTCATGAATCTTGCCTAGAGCATGGTAGCAGTTATGGGGGAGCTGTATAACAGATTTCTGACACTTAAGTCACTGAAAGTTGGTCTAGATGTGGCAACATCTAAGACAGTCAAACATAAGCCTGTGATAAATAAATTTCCTAACACTTTTTAATTTTTTTTTCTAACATTCCTGTTTGCTATTGTGTATTCCACATTAAACTGATAGCACTGAGAATGTTCTACCAGGACAGTGCAATTCACACTGCATTAAAATGATCGTGTCAGTAGGTTCTGAACTCTATGGAAATAGGCAACCATTAAAAAAAACCACTCAAACTGCATATGTGCATGTGCTGGTGGGGTAGTGGGGAGAGGGAGGCATTTTGTGGCCTGTGTTTGCAAGCAGGTGGCCTTCTAAATGAAGTTTTGCTTTCATCAGGGGGGAGATTGCCACGTGAAAAAGTAGCTTCCATCCTGGCTGATGCTGTTTTTGAGGACTGCTGGCCTCATATGTGGAACTGGAGAGGGTTTTTCAAGGGTTGTGTCCCCATACTATGGCATTGCTATACATCTGGCTGGACAAAAATTTCAGATAAAGCAGCTCTCCCATGCACATGTTGAGCTCTGGCTGCTCTTGGAACCTTTTTCTGCTTTCAGGAGAACAAAGGATAGATCTTATAGGACAGGGAACTGTGGCTGTCTTTCTGTCTGCTCTGTCTTCTGTCTCTGTGCTGTAGATTCTGGTCACAGCATTGGTCCCTGTATTGCCCAAACCATGGCTTTGCAATTTAGATGGTTCCAGAGAGGGGGAAAAAAAACCCCACGGTGAAAGAAGAATGTAAGTCCCCATAGCTGAGATTTCTACTACTAAGATAATAAGGAGAATTTCCCATTCACTATAGATAATTTTCCAAAATTGATTCACTGCACAAAACTTACTTGTCACACCAAAGGGAATATTTCTGTGCACATGTGCAGGTTAGCAGAGAGACGGGGTAGATGTGGTGAGCAGTTAGAGAGGCAAGGCGGGTCTGTGCACGGGATGCTTTGCATAGCTCTGACAAAATGAACCTGTAGTAATTGCAGGTTATCTGGCTTATGGACTTCCTCTGCCTTGTGTTGCTCCCACGTGAGGTGAAACAAGCCACAGTATATGAACAAAAGTATAAATAAAATTGAAAATGTAAAATAAATGCAAGCTTTAGACTGAAATGTTGTATCTTAAAATTACTAGAAATACACTGCAGCACTTTCTTGTGTGCTTCTTGTTTAATTGTTGTTGTCTAATTTAAAAACATCTCCCAAACCCCACAGATATTACCAAGTATGCTGCATTAAAATAGAGTGAAAAACAAGAACATCTCTCAGTAGTTAAGGGTAGACCAAATGCAAGGTGTTTATTACCCCAAGCTAAGCCTTACAAAAATGTTTCAGGGGTTTCAATTCACTGAAATCTGTAGCAGCATCATATGCATAGAAAGCACAGCTCCTTAGGGATATGGATAAGGCATTTTAGCTCTTATGTAGCCCCTAAAAATAATCCAAATTAAAAAAAAAAGAAGACATTACCTTCTCATGATGAGGCAATTGATGAGAAACAAGACTTCAGTTAAAGCCGAAGCGTGAATGTGGTGCACAATGTGATCAAGTAAGCACCAAAATGACAGTCTACTGAGGAGGGAAGCAGCAAAGGAAACTGGAAGGAGCAGTGCTGTGAGGCAGAATTGTTAGTGTGTTCTTTTTTTCAAACAGCCATGATTGTTTGTTATTCTCATGCTTATTTCTCATCCCCTTGGATTCCAGCCCCCCATCATTTTCTGTGCCCACAGAGAGGTGCAATTTCTGCCATTAGGTCAAAATACCTGCTCTGCTCAACAGCAACTTGTTGACGCTTGGCTTTTGTTGCAGGTCAGCTTGAGCTGTCTCACCCTGGCATGACTGATGTCCCCATCACAGTTCCCTGCTGGGAACTAGGTGGCATTTTGATGTGTTATTAAACCCATTTTGAAAGCAGTTGTTGTGAGGTGCAGGGCAAGTTTGCTCACAAGAGCATAGGTGGGGCTGCATCTCCCTTCTGAATCAGCCCCTGTGCATATGCCAGGTCCTCCCACTGCCATTCCCTGCCGCACTTACTGCGGTGTATTTTCCTGTTCATTTGTTCCTGTGCTCACTATTGACCCAGTGTCACATCAGACATCATCTCACTGGTTGAATGTTGGCTTGTGGCCAAGGGCTGCCTTTGGCCACTCGCTCGCAGGGAGGAACACGCTGGTGCCGTGTCCCTGCCTATTGATGGGTTTTATTTGGTGCCCCACCGTGACCCCTTGTCATGTCTGAAGAAATGAAGGAAAGGGAAGGAGATGCCCTGGGCCTCCAAGTGACAGCGATCTTCTCACTAGATTTTGTGGAAGCAGACAAATGTTGACACAAACACAGACTAGCAGAGACTGGCTTTGAAGCCAAAATCCTTTGAAAGAATATTCAAGGCTGATGCAATGGTAGATGAG
This sequence comes from Acanthornis magna, assembly GCA_036785705.1. Taxonomy (NCBI): domain Eukaryota; kingdom Metazoa; phylum Chordata; class Aves; order Passeriformes; family Acanthizidae; genus Acanthornis; species Acanthornis magna. Next base: position 3,083,801 of record JAWUZG010000071.1, on the reverse strand, counting down.
AGTCAGCCTCACTGAATATCAGGGACAGGATGACATGGGTGCAGGCAGAACCCCAGCCAGGCTGGAATCCTGGTAGTTAGTACTGTTTGACAGAAAACATCATGCAGCAGTGCCTATCCGACTTGGGGGCCTGACAAGGTAGTGTTTTGCTCATTTACCGTTTCTCTGCCTTGTGGACTTTCACCTCCTCCCTCCCCCATGTGCTAGCATACTGTTCTTTTCCCTGGAAAGGCATTTTTCCCAGCCTCAGCTTCAGCTTTCATACATCCAGTTCATGCCTCTCTGACACAGCATTAACTCCTGTCCCTCTGTTGACCCTGATTGCTGTGTGCTACTTTTCCAGAGCTGGGGTGTGGGCAGCTCATGGGCTTGAACAGTATTGCTGTTGTGGCAAATACAAAAAAAAAGTGTGAGATCTTAAATCACATATTTGGCTCAGAGATTCATTAGATTCTTAGCACTGCACTGCCGTGAGATAATACCAAGGCACAATACATATATACTGCTGAAAGAAATACTTTAAGGAACGTGATGGTATGCCTCCTTCTGCATGCTACTGTAGAACTAGATGTTCTGTAGTGCACAGTATGCTGATCCACAATGTTTGAAAAGGGAAAACTAAGGTAAGAAGAAAGAAGAGCAAACAAAGTGAGAAGGAAAGCCAAAAACTAAGCTCTGTTTTGGAAAGAAGTCAGCACAGCAATGCAGCTCTCTTGGCAGGGCACTTCAGGCTTGTGGTTCCCTTCCAATTCCATATTAGCCTTATGGAACCAGCCCCATTAGCAGCAATGCAGCATCTTTTCCTGGTTTGCCTGCTGCCTTTCTGAACAGCTTCTTTGTTTCAGGGACACCTGATGGATGGTATCCTCCAGAACAAGGACAACCTCAGGTGATGACCACCAACATCGCCTGCCTCCCTGTGCTCCTCACTGTACTCCTGCTCCCATCAGGAGACTCCAGAAGTGCATAAACAAGAGGGACATCATCCTTCCTAGCAGGACAGTGCCCGCCTTCTTCCGCGCCCCCAGTGAGCTGGCAGGTGCCCACACATGTGTAAACCTTTTCCAAAGGTGAGATACCTGTTGCTTCTACCTCACCTCTACCACGGGCTTGGGCTTCTGTGCAATGAGGCAGCCTGCAGAAATACTTTTGCCACCAAACCTTAAATTAGGACAAACCAAGGAAGCATCCCAAAGTCCATGGTAGATTTTGGTGGCACAGAGACTACAGCTAATTGTCCTTTCTCTCTGGGGTTGGTTGGTTTGGGGTTTTTTTCCTTCCCATAGCTCCTGACCCTTTCCAGCAAGAATGGACAGAGTTGCTTCACTGAGCAGTCCTCTCCACTGGAAGGGCAAAAAAAGTACAAGGGAGGATGGAGTAAGGAGCTGCCCACATCCTGTGAGAGACAAAAATGTGAGGGCTTGAGGAAAAGGCTTTTGAAGAATGACAGAGATGGAGGCAATCAGAAGCACGGAGATGCAGTTCCTCAAAGGTTCCAAGGCATATGCACCTCCTGGAGAGCATGAGCCAAGATTGCCTTGTGACCTTTAAGTATTTTGCAGTCTCTCCTCTTTTAAATCCATTTTGTTGGAAGTGAGTTTTGCTAAAAACAACAAGGCGCAAATGCCTTTCTCAGCGTGTCACAACTTTTTTGACCAACCCACATAGACAAACTGGAGACCTTGAGAACATACGCTTCCGTTCTGTATAAACAGTTTAAAATAGATTTTAACTTTGCTCGGCATTATGTACAGTTACTATTTTTAAATGCACTCCAATTAATCATTCCTTTTTTTTTTTGCATGTGCCCTCCATTCATGCTTTTGAATCTCCTAAGTGTTCAAGTCCCTGCCTTTTCATGAAAACAAATATATCTGTACATTTTTAATTAATTCAGAATACCAAGGTTTCCCTTATCTCCACCAGTATAAATATATGTATGAGGCATGACAAAAATCCACACACTATGTCACGTACATGTTAAAACCTGCAACAATTGTGATTAAAACCTCTCAAACATGACAACATTGTTGACAACTGGTCTCTAGCCTCAAGGAGAGAAATGGATCCCTCAGCCTATGCTTCTGAGTGGCTGCACATCCCAGAGATGCTTCTGTGTTGAGATGACTCAAAGCGTTCATTATCTCTGCTTCCTTCTTCAGCCCATCTACAACACTCCAGCCTCGTACTAGAAATATTCTGGTAGCTGCTTATTGTACCTTGCAGAAGGGACAATTACATCTCATCCTGAGCCAGCCTCTCCATTTATCTTTCAGTTATCCATGTGCAGATTTCATTGCCATTCTAGAACTGCTAAGGGCAGGGTGGGAAGCTCTTTGTGTTTTCCAAACAGTGTGTAAACTCTTGCTGGATAAGGAAGCAAAAGGCCAAAGGTGCATCTCAGAATTACGCGTCAGAGAATAAGCACAGAGAGTACACAGGAAAGGGCTCTGCAGCTGTAGGATATTCTCCATGGAAGGGAAGGAGCCTTGGACAGCCGAAAGTGCCACACACACACTGCTGGTTTTCCCAGGTTAGTGCTGGCTCAGTCCCAGCAGTCTGCTGCTTCAGGAAGAGGTCAGTGAGAAACATCTGCTGGATTTCAACTTTCTCCTTTTCAGATGCCCCATTACACTCACTCTGGAGTCACTGCATGACTTAGAGGCAGGAATCCAAAGAGCCTGCTGCACTCTGAGCTGTGGGGATTGCTCTGATTGCCAGTGTTTCCTGCCAGCTGCTGACAGCGCTTGGAACATAGTAAGGTCTAGCTAACAAACGCTGGTGGATAAACAGGACCTGGCAAGAGAAATCAGGGGAATGATTTGGTTTGCACCAGGCCACTGGATCCCATTTCTTTGTGCAAAAGATCGCAGACTGCTGCACCAGAGGAATGTGCTATGGGATGCAGAGCAGAACAGAAAACACATTCCTGGAAGGAGCCAGCAATGCCAAAAGATGGTAGCTACATAGAGGTAAAAGACTTTACTTAGGGGGCAGCAAGACAGAAAGTCTGTGCTAATTACCAGAATTACTGCAGCTGGGCTACTGTGGATGTACGAAGTCATGTCTCAGTAGATGCTCGTAAGTTTACTGTTAAGACAGACTGCCATGGGATGGAGGAATGGAAAACCCTTTTCCTGCTACATCGCTGGTGTCTGAGCAGCACAGGCAGAGGGATGTTTATTCATTCTGTTCTTTAGCCTGGCTTTTGCTTGGAAACTGTGGGGAAAAACCAAGGAGGATGAATTAATGCTTTTGTGAAAACACTCAGTGCACATCTCTAATCAGGCAAGACAGAATGGCACTTCAAGAAGAGTCCCAAGAGCTGGTTGTGAGATAACATTAAGTGCAGACATTGCACATTAGTATTTCTAGGCTAGAAAAATGTAAAGCTCTTGTTTAAACTACCTGATTTAAAAAAAAAAAAAAAAAAAAGAACAGAAAAAAGACTAATTTTAATCTGACTACTGGTCTGCAAGGCTAATTTGAAAAACTGTGCTCTTGCAACCTGGCTAAAAAGTTATAAAGAAGTGATGTGGAAATGCCTAGCACTGGAAGCATGCCTGTCTGTCCCAGTGGAAGGTGTCTTTTACAATGCTTCCATGGGCAAGAAGACCAGGTTAGAATACAAAGGCCTGATCCTAGCTAAGCATAGACGCGAGCAGCTTAAATACCTGCATGTTGCATTCTCTCCATCCCCAAACCGAGACTGCAACCCCTTACCATCCTGCACCCTAGCCTTCCTATTCCCACATCTCCGGGGCACCCTTCTCCAAACCAGCTGTCCCAGGCTTTTCCTGGTACTGTCCCCTATGTCCCAGCACTCATAGTAACAACTCCATCTGTTCAAAGCCCAAACCAAAGGCTGCCTGCACAACACGAGCCCTTGCACACTTCACCTGTTCCCTATTTTTAAATATGCAACTTTAAGCAAAATTAATTTAGCCTGGAAACAACCTCCCAGGCCTATTGCTTTTATATTTTTCTCTGTTAGTGTAAAGAGTTCCTTGGTGAGAGAAATCATTTGCCCAGATATTTAAAATCAGGATTGGATCCTTTTTTTTACTTTTCTGTTTGATAAACCAAAGAGTTCGAACTAATATTGAATGGTACTTTGTAAGAACAGGTCCTTGTGGGACTGACACTGCCAAAAAATACTGGCACCGAAGATTACTTCCCATTAACAATTATTTTATGAGATTTTGTGCAGTCAGCTCCCAGTCTGTTCCCATGGTTTCCATCAGCCTATAAACAGGACACCTGTATTTCTCTCTTGACTTCTCAAGACTGTGCAGTAGACAACCTGCCCCCCAGCGTGACCAGGTCCAGCTCCTACTGGTGTCCAGCAGTCACTGTCCTGACTGCTTTACTGGGTGCCATGAAGTCCTGAAGATCTTCCCCAAATCCTTCTCTGGGTGTCCCTTCCCATGTGCTAGGCAAAGTTTCCACAAACAACACTGCAAAGCCTGATGTTCTCTAGTCCCTGTGGATGCCCTGACACCACTTTTGACTTGGAAGCCTCCAGCAGTACCCAGATGCAGCTGTGCATGTAAAACACGCCAGTGGAAGGACTCAGGCTGACATAGCTACTCTGAAGCTTCAATCTCTTTTTCCTCATCACTCTAACCCTGCAAGCCTGGGCCAGCACAGAGCCTTGCTAATGCTTCTCACAGGCACTGCAGCTCGTAACTCCACCGATTAGACCTCAGCCTGGGTCAGGAAACGACCTTCGTGCTCTACACAGCTCGAGAGCCTGTGGCTCTCGTTGCTCAGAGAGGCGCTGTGGAGGGCGAGGTGCTTGGGCAAACAGTGATGATACGGGAAAGAACGCAGGGCTTTGCTGTGTCAGCACTGGAGGTGGTTTCTTACCACACCCACCTTCAAAGAAGGCAGAAATGTTTGTCTTGGGAAAGAGGAGGAGATGGGGGGAACCACCCTTGTGCTGAGAACAGTCCAGGCAGAGAAAAGACTGGTCGAGTCTCTGTGAATTTCTTCAGGGCTGTTGGGGAGAATTATGTGACAATGCTGAAAACTGGTGAAGGACACAGTTGGCAAGCTCATGGCAGGCTCACTATGCACTGCTGCTTTTTCATGATCCTGTGGAATACGCTGACATCACATGCTGGATCTCTTGCTCTCAGCTGTTATGATGGTGTTGCCTAATATCAAAAGACAAAACTCTTACAACAGTATTAAAATGGTAAGATAAAAAAGCAGATCTTTATTGGAAGCTCCCAAGTGCCCCCATGGTTATGGGTTATATGCATACCCAGCATCAGATTTCTACAATTTTTATACATTTAACAAATTAGCATATCTAACAAATATTGTCCAATTAGAAGAGCAGATGGTTAGGTAATTTTCCTCCAGGTACTGCCCCATCGGAGTTGGTCCAGGGGCTTTTTTGCCCCATTCCTTGTTTTGTCTTCTCAGATTCTGGTTGGAAAACAAAATGTCCTTTGTGGAGGTCCTCTTCTTGAAAATAAGACTAAACAATGTTTCAGGAATGTGTTAGAAGGTTAGCTTACTATTCTAAAATCTAAGAGAAAGGGTAGGAAAAACACCAGGAGCTATATTAACCATGTATTAACAATCTACAAAGCTACCAATATATGAGAAAATGTATTAAAAAGCTAAAATCTTTAGGCATCAACGGGACAGCTACATTCTGAAATCTCAGTGATAATGTTAGAAGTGGCTGCAGTTTCTGTGCAATGTGTTGCACAACACACAGAGACCCCGACACATCAGCATCCTGCCCTGGGCAAAGGCATTGTGCCCACTTCAGCCAACAACCTTCTCAGCGCAAAATATTTGGTTTTAGCAGTTAGGATGAAGCATGATGGCAAAGAGATATTAAATCAGCAGTCATACTTGCATGTTGTCTCTCATCTAACCCTAGTGCCTCCTGAAGAGTTTTAGGTGGGATTTACTGGAGCAGAAATGATGAATCAACTTGATCACATGGTAAAAAGCCTGGTTGCTCCTGAGTGCCTGCAGCTCTTATGCTGCTTGTGAGAGGAGAAACAGCAGATTATAGCATTAAGGTTACTTGCCCTGGCACAGTCTAGTGATGGCACTCCTGATCAGGTGTCAGGTGGCCTCTAGGAAGGGTCTCAAGATCCTGTTACTTAGACTAAGGGGGAAACACCTGTTCCCCTGTGCTGTCACAGAAAGACTGCAGCAGTGATTTCCAGCACAATACCAGTAATCCCCAAAAAGTATCCAATATCCATTCTTCAAAGAAAGGGCTGAGCCCAGATGGGGTGAGTCTGGTGTTAGCGAACATGTTCCAGCCTGCTATGTACGTCTCTATTGTAAACATAGCAGAGCCTAGAGAAGTTAAACCCTGACCCCTTTGGGGTAGAGCTGCTCTCCAGGAACATCTCCACTGCTGCCCTTCAGGCACTGGCTTTGAAGGGGCCTCACAGCAATCCGATGGCTCATGGCACAACGCAGGCTTAGCCAACCAGTCTGGACAAGGACAGAAGTAGTATCATGACAGATAATGTCAGCTAGGAATAACATTATTCCTTAACATATAAGGAAGGTGGGACTAAGAATTTCTGAACTTTGGTTTGCTCACAAGGCATTCTAAAAGATAATCCTGCATAATACTGTGGGCTGCACTGCTCATGGGCACTGACATGCATGGGTCCATTAGCATTAGGAGCATGGCAAATGCTCAGACAACAGATGTACTTGACCTCCTCTCCAGTTCTGCTCTCTATTAAATGAAGTCTTACATATGATAGAGAAATACTGGCAGAAATCCAGCCCACCTCTACTGGTTTGAGTGTTGTTGCCTGTGCTTATTTCTTTCCAGAAGGCCCACATGTGCATTTAAAAGAAGTGCAGTCATTCATTTGCAGCTTGCACATTGTATGGGAATGTGGTACCCAGCCCTGAGCTCCTCATCTGTAGGACATGTTGCAGTTCTCGACAGCTGATCACTGTGTTTTTCTGCCAATTTCTCTTCATGGTCTGCTAGCTGCAGTTTTGGAGATCAGACTTGGTCCTTGGCATCTATTCAAGCTATAGAGTCCAATTTATTTCTAGCACAACATCCATTGCCTCTGCAGTATGTTGACCCAGTCTGTGCAAGCCACTAACTCAGAAGTAGCTCTCATTTCTTTTCTGTTGCCAACAGACAGAAGCAGCAATTAAGATGATGACTGCATTTTTAAGGGATTTCTCTTCAGGAGGAGTGTAGCACCCTGCAATCAATCTCCAGCAGTCTCTCCTCTAAGGGGGAGCCCTTACAAGCACAGGGAGTCCTTCTGCCACAGAAATGGAAGAGTTCAGCTGAGCACAGGGGTCCCAGCCACGCCAGGACTCCACTTCAGCCTTAAATCTCACCCAGCTTTAAATTCTTTCCATTGACTTTTATCTTAAACTTTCTGTTCCATACACAATGTTATCAGAGCTACTTAGGCTTTGCTGGCCTGTGTCCTATATTAGTAGTTACATTTTCTTAACAGGACCAGACTGGTTGAGGTAAATTGGCTTACTCAGAGCACAGTTAGCGACATGCACAATTGGTCTGACCGTGTATTCTTCTGGAGCATTTTCCCATGGAGAGGATGCTTATACAACCATTCAGTCTATCTCACTAGGAATTTTGGACCCGTTGGCTGATTTCAGTCAGAATCTGAGGGAGCAGTTAAACAGCAAAGACAGCCATCCATGCACAAAACATCCTCCAATATACATGGAAGAGACATTGCATCCCACCTATGCAAATTTTCTGGGGGGAGTATGTGCCTTGCTGGGCACCAGAGAATCCAGCTATAAATCCACAGGAGAACAAATTTCTTAACTGTGCTGCTTAACTGCTTTTTAACTTTTTAAAGTAAGAGTTTTATTAGAACTAAGAGCACTGGCTCTACATGCAAAAAAACTCTCAGGTGCAAATGACTTTTCAGTCATCCTTTTGCTGGTGATATCTGCATTAGCCCAAAACTGCAGCACAAGAGAAACAAATGAAGATTGTCAGCAAGTGATGGCAATGTTAATTACACAGTGGTGCTATAAGTGTACTGAACTCTGTAGTGACAGGAAAGCACAAAGCTGGCCCTTCTAGAAAGGACTAAGAGTTTCCAAAGGCAGAAGAACCTAGGTTGGTACACAAAGAGCACCAGAGCAGGAACATTTCCCAGTAGTGGGTGCTTCCCACTTGTGCTGGATCTGCAAGAAGAACCGCAGGTTCCTGAGGAGGTGGTGTCAGCCTGCTGGTGTGGGAGCTTTATGGAGAATTAAGTTAATGAAGGAAACATGGAGCAGAAATACTGTCATAGCAAAGAGGACTCCTTCCTAAAGTGCTTTCTGCAGGTTGTGCAAGCAGGGCTGGCGTTGCAGGGTGAGCGAGTGAGCCCTGAGTGCTGTGGGCCCTGCTTCCAGGGAGTCCAGAGCACAGGCAGCTCAGCCAGCCAGCAAAACTCCTCAGGCAATGGTCAGCAAGCCTACTTTGTCAGAGCAGATGTGGCAAGAAAAGGACGTAGTCCATGGGCAATCTAATTAAGACCTACTATAAAGACAGTCTAAGCTGAGCTCACTCACTTTTATCTAGGAAATACAACATGTGATCTCAGGCCAGCAGCAATGCATGCAGGAGCAAGGGGCAGGCTGAGTAAAACTGGTTTCCTGAGACTTTATGCTTTGTGGTTGGATGCAACAGCACAAGCTCTCATCATAGCCTTCCCTTTGGGGCCTGCACAGGGTTGCACAGGATGCAGACACACAGTTCTTTCATGGGGTTCTCTGCTCTCTGAGATGTGATAAGCTCATATTGGCCTCCCTACCCTTGCTAATGGGGGGAATTAAACAGATTATTGTTCTGTTTTCTATAGCCTTTTTCCAAGAAACTAATAGTAAAGCTATATTGCTGAACTATCATGTTGGGGAGAGCAGCACCTTGCAGCTGCAATTTAAAACTCCTTTGCAATATAGGATGAAACCAGGTGTTTGTGTGATCTTCCTGCAGCAGATAATTCCAACAGATGCAGGACATGCTGGGAATCCAGCAAAGGGCCTTAAGAAATATGTATAGGACCATCCTACCTGAGGCGCAGCTCTGCCAGGAAGCAAATCCTCCAAGTACATGGCTATCAGGAGCGCCATTCAGTAATGCTACTGTGTCTTCTCTATGCAGGAGAGAGCTGCAGTCTTGTGTGGGTAAGGTGTGTGGTGGGATTCCCTTGGAAGATTCTTTAGGACCCAGGTTTCTTGGAGCTTGAGAAGTTAATTGCTGATTTCTGAATAAATTAGTGTATTGCATTCCTTCATGATTTCAAAATGTGTTAGACTGAAGAGCGGAACAAGCTCTCAGTGTTTTGTTTTTTTAACTAATTACCTCTGGATATAGATCTGGTCAATAAACAAGTCAATAAACATACAGGACAGGTGGGCTTAGTAGACAGCTGGTTTGATAATTTTGTTGCAAATTTATATTGCAACAGAGCTGCCTGAAGGCATCTTCTTGGCAGTCATCACTTCACTAAGAGCCATAAAATAATTCTTAGCCATTGCTATTATTTGTCTTAACATTTTGAAATACATAGTGCCAAAAGGGTACTAAAAGCATGCACTTTGTTTTCTGCACTTCTGTCTTTAATGTATATAAACAATCCTCTCAGTAGCTTATCCTCCTCTCCTGGAAAGTTTGTACATGAAAGTTAAACATGCTTCTGCTCTTCAATTGTTTTTTTCTTTTGCCTGCCTTTTCAAAATTCAAAACACCAGTGATCAAGAGAGGCACGGGCTGAGCTGGCTGAGCCCGCGGTGACACCCGCTTCCTTCTGCCACCTCGTGGGCTGAGGCTACAGTACACGGAACATGGCTTTTCCAGCATAACATACCTTGTTTTCCTTTCATATTTAATGAAAGATCCCATGATAACAGGAAACATTACGCATTGCCACTGCTGGGCATGTCCTGATGCTTCCGAAAGGAGTTTCCCCTCCCTGCGTCAGAGCTGTCGTAAGCAGGAGTACATCTCAGAGCGGTGATGACATCTTGAATTGTTCAATCTTGTTATTGCAGCAGAAGATGAGAGACTCACCTCTGTTATTACTGGATGATTTTTTGCTGTTTTGTTTTTGTTTGTTTGTTTGTTTGTTTGTTTTTAAATTTGGGTAATTCTTTTTACACATGAGGCCTGCAAAAAGAGCAGTAATGTCTTGTTCTGGGATACTCAAAATAGCTCAAATAAATGTTGCTGATAATAAAATACAACAAAAGATAGTTTAGGACAAGCATTAAAAAAGAGTTTTTTCCAAGAGTGGAGCAGTTTTCAATTGGAGACTGTGGAGTGTCATAAAGTGATGTTTCTCTGGTAGGACTGAACTCAACTGCACAGCACTGCACAGTCCAGCACTTGGGGGACAACAGGTTGATATAGAGAGCCAAAGAGCCCTTCCCTTCCTGCAATGATGGGAGAGGGCTGGCTGCTGTTGTCTTTATTTGTTCTTTAGGAAACCAAGAAATTTTAAATCACTTTGGGCTAAAATACCAATAGAACAACTATGTTTTATGAAAGTAAATGTTAGAAATTAAGTTTTGAAAGGTCAAGTTGGTCACATTCTTTGGATTTGATTTCCCCAAACTATCTCAAACTGAAATACAGAGGCTGAGTGTTTTTATCTTTTGCATAACTGCAATTGTAGCAGTGGCCTTGGAAGGACACTGACCTCTAAAATGTAGCAAGCCTGTAAGAGGCATGCAGCTACATTTAAAAATGTTTCCTTGCTCATAGTTAAATTTATGTGGGTTTGATGAGTCCTAACTGCTCCCTTATCTTCAGAGTGTTTTGCAAAGAGGCATGAATCAGACTTGTTGAGTGAGACCCAGTATTTTGATTATAATATAATCATTTATATTTATGTATTCATGGGCCATACTGAAAACATAATTGTTCAGAATAACTTTCTGGTGAAGAGCTTGTTAAAATCTTTTAAGACATTCGACATATGACTATTCCTCTCTTTATAGAAGTGACTATATAAAGCTCAGAGAACACACACAATCCTGACTTCAGAAACACGTCCCAGTGAAAATGTTCCATGCTGACACTTGAGGAGTCACTGCTTGCACCTCCTGGTGACCCATTTACCCTGCCTCCTCGGGAAGCTGTGGGGTCTAGAATAGAAGTGTTTCCAAAACAGTATTCAGCTTCCTGCCCAGCACATCTCAGTTCTGAGTGACCCCACAGCTCTCCGTGACCCCCATGAGGGTGCCTGCCAGGTGCACCTGGCCTCAGTGTGGGTGACCGACACAATGACCTGGAGCCAGAGCTGGAAGCTGGTGCAGTGCCTGCAGAAAGGGCTGATGCACACGCAGGTCTCCACAGGGATACTGGATTCACAGAGAACTCATCCATGCTGATGCTGTTTCTCTTTAGGCTACTAATTAGTGCAGCTCAGCGTAACGTGCTGTGCTGACACAGTTTGGAGGTTTGGCCTGTGCTGCTTTGCATCCTGCCCGGCAGAAGCTTCTGACCTGATGTGTTCTTTTGGTTGTAGTTCCCCCAACACGCCCCCACAGAGGGGCTCCCAATGCCTGCAGCCATGGGCAGGGGTGAAGCAGAGGCACATGGAATTGGGTATAGGGTCACAGTGGTGCAGGGACATCACCCACTTCTGACCCCCTCCCTGCACGTCCTCTGTGTTTCTGGATGTCACCAACACATGGATCTCCCTAACCTCCCATGCTCCTCAACGACCCCTAGAGGTCCCCACAGATGTCCCCAACCCCCTCAGACATTTCCATGGAGGTCCCTGTCTCCCACTGGAAGTCGCCCAGCCCCTGGAGGTTCCCAGCCTCTGGAGGTCCCCACCAGTAATTGAATCAGTGTCCTGGTTCTGGGTTCCATGGGGCTGGTAATGTGCATGTGGTGAAGAATGACATCTGCCACCAAGGGCCTCAGCCATACGATGAAGGTGTCAGCAGCTCTCAGTCCACAGTGCCATCTGCACACTCGCTGTGATCTGGTACTGGTCCTCTGGGGCTTGGTGACAATGTCGGATTCATGCCTGCGCCTCCTGATGTGCTATGCCAGCCATGGAGCTCCTTGCACTCCAGGTGCCACACCATGCAGCTCACACCCAGCGCCTTTGTGACCATGAAGATGAGCTGTAGCAGCACCCACACTGTGGCAGACACCAGAGACACCCAAAACTTCTCAGCCCAGAGGCTGAGCTGCCCCCGGATGCTGATGGAGTGCTGCCATGTTAGCCTTTTGAAAATGAAGGCAAGCAAAGGAATGCTTGGCTTCAGGATGGGGGCCTGGCAGGGTATGCTGGCTCCTCTGCAGGTTGCGGGGTGGGCATCGCTGGTCAGTGGGATCTGGGGTGGTGCTGGGGTGTCACAGGCAGAGCCCTCCACTGCCCTTCTTGCTCAAATGCCCCCTTCCCCAGTGCAACACCACAGGACTCGGCTCTGCCATGTTACCCAGGTCGGATAGAGATGCGAGAGGTGACGCTGCCATCTCATTGCTAGGCCTTGGTGTGGGACCAGCAGGAGCTGCAGCAGGGACCAGCTCTCCTTGCACCAGGCTGGTGTAGCCAGAAACCTCTGCAGAAGGGTGTGCACATGCCCTGCGTGGAGCTAGCCCTGCATTTGCAGTGACCCTTTTTGCTTCTCTTGGGCTTCTGTGTCTTCTCCCCTTGCCTTTCAAGGCCCATAGCTATATCCCAGGGAAGGCATCCCCAGGGAGGCATGCACCCATCCAGGGGATAGACATCATGCAGACAGCTTGACAGCATCTCTGGAGGGGGATTGTCAGCCAGATAGGGGAATGCCTTCAGACCTTTCCCTGAAGGGCTGAAGGATCTCCCAGTCCTGGAGACCATTCACCCCACCTGTGCCCTCAAATAGGCATCAAAGAGGGAGGGAGGAGAGTGGCTTGAAAGGGAGCATCAAGGAAGGAGGATGATGACAGTGGAGGGTAAAACGTGCTCGAGGAAAACCTATGATAGACTGACTCACAGGTAATGGAGGTACCTCATAACATGATCTGACATGGTGCTCCTTTCATGTAGTGTGGAATAGCTGAGGGCTCCATCTTTCTGTTACTCACAGATGCTGATTTCCAAGGACTGGAGCCTTCTAGGGCAGTAATTAAGCTTTAAACGGAGAGATCAGATGTAGAATAAATATCTCGTTAACCTTGACAAAGCACAACCTTGCTTTACAGCTCGTAGCAAAAGAGAAAGTGAGTGTGAAGGTTGGGATAAAACAGGCACCAGCTTCCCTCCCTGCTGGAGAGTGGCATCTGGTGCTTGGAATATCTGCTCAGCTGGAGGGGCCTGAGCACGCATTCACCACCTCCTCCCAGAAACCAGTGAGGTGCAGGCTATTTCAAGGATAAAGACAAATTTTTTAATCTTTCCTTGCTGGAACTGGAAACACACTACAGTGTGGCCATGGATGCAAAAATCATGGGAAATAAAGCAAGAAACAGGAGGTGTTTGGTTCTACACCCCAACAGTTGGGCTCTGTGCCTTGTGCAGGGAGATGTGGGATTTTCCACTCTTAGGACTATTGTGTTTTTTTCTAAATACCCATAATTGCCTCAGGTGAAATGTGCAAAATAGGGTTCTGAATGTGGTACTAGCCTCAGCCACATATGCTAATCATGCCCTCCTTGAATGTAAAGTTCAGACATTTGCCAGCAGTAAGATTCTCTGGCCTGCCTACTCTGGTCTTACATTTCTTTGGTCCCTCTGGAACAGACAAATTATAACTTTAGCCTAAGCCAGACAGGAAATGTTGGATGTGCTTTCTTATTGTGAAAGCCACTGTTTTTGAAAGTGGCACAAAGAGGAGCTTGACCTCTCTCATGTGTGCCTTTGCTAGCCAGTGGAGGAGAAGGCAAATGCCAAAAAACCTTCACAGTGAAGAGGACTTTTCCTAAGGGTACAGCAGGGTTAAGCTGGGCGTTTATTTCTGAAATTACTCCATTAACATTCTTATGCAAATGAAATGTGAATCCTTGAAAAAAGAGCCACTATGCCAACTGATTGGAACAAGACAGGGCAAGAACTAGCTAGCACGAGGTTGGCCTGTTTGATGAGATAATAACAGCCAAAAGGATGTAGGTCGACTTCCTGAGACCAGCATAACTAGTCTTTACCAGTGTGAAACAGAAGCTTGCAAAAGCTATTTGTCTGCTTTGTGGATGTTGTTGTGTGATGAGACAAATAGAAATGTTTGTCTAATAGAAACAAAAGTAAATGCAACTAATGAAGCATATTCATGTTGGGAACTTAGCTATTGGATCTTTTAGAGAAGTTGCTTGTGTGTGATTCACTCAGGAGGGAGCTTAAACATACTGTCAGGTTCCCATTGCTCTGAACTACTGCCGAAACCTTGGATTTGGGCTGCTTTTACATATGCATACATATGTATATATATATATATATATATATATATATATATTTGGGAAGTTTTGGAGCATCAGTGAAGGGTGCCAGTAGACAGATAAGCCAAGAATCTTTGAGTCCTTGATGTCTCACAGACAGTGGGCAACAGCATCCCAAGCTGAGATGGGAAGACCTGAACTGGTGAGTGCCTGGGATTCCTCATGGCCAGCAGCATGCAATGCCACACTAGGGGCTAACTCATGGGCTGTAATGGGCATGTTGTTCAAAATACAACCTCTCTGTAGGTTTGGCCACTATGAGACATTTGGCCTTAAGGGATGAACCTCCCTTCACACTTCTTTGCACTCCTTCATGGTGGTAAAGCCACCACTGGATGTCCTGGACTCCTGATCTGGGGAGTGAATGTGTTGGGTTTACGTGGCAGGGTTTTGGGGTGGGGAGGGGTGGGGATAGGGGGACTATGGGGGTTGGCTTCTGTGAGAAGCTGCCAGAAGCTTCCTCTGTGTCACATAGGATCAATGCCAGGTGGCTTCTGTGCAGACCAGTGGCTGGCCAAGGCCGAACTCATCAGTGATGATGGCAGCATCCCAGGGATGATGTATTTAAGAAGAGAAAAGTGTTATTGTGCAGAAACAATTGCAGTCAGAGAAGACCAGAATGAGATTATGTGATAGCCATAACTGCAGACACCAAGATTAGTGAAGGAGGGGGGATGGAAGTGCTCCAGCAACTGGAGCAGAGATTCCCCCGCAGCCTGTGCTGAAGACTATGGTGAGGCAGCCCATGGTGGAGCAGATATCTGCCCGCAGCCTGTGGAGGATCCCACACCAGAGCAGGGGCATGCCTGAAGGAGGCTCAGACCCTGTGTTAAGCCCATGCTATAGCAGGCTCCTGACAGGATCTGTGAACCTGTGGGGAAAGGAGCCCATGCTGGAGCAGGTTTGCTGGCAGAACTTGTGACCCACAGGGGACCTGAGCTGGAGCAGGCTGTGCCTGAAGAACTGCACCCATGGGAGGGACCCACACTGGAGCAGTTTGTGAAGAACTACAACCCATGGGAAGGACTCACACTGGAGAAGTTCACGGAAGACTGTTTTTCATGGGAAGGACCCCACACTGGAGCAGTGAAAGAAGTCCTGTCCCTGAGGAGAGAGGGTGGCAATGGCAGAAACAACATGCGATGAGTTGACCACAGCCCCCATTCCCTGTCCCCCTGTGCTGCTGGGGGCAGAAGGTAGAGAGTCAGGAATAAAGTTAAGCCCAGAAAGATGGGAGGGGTGGGGGGAACACGTTTTTAAGATTTTCTCATACTACTCTGATATGATTGGTAATAAATTCAGTTAATTTCTCCAAGCTGAGTCTGTTCTGCGCATGACAATAACTGCTGAATGATCTCTCCCTACCCTTACCTCAACCCACAAACTTTTCATTATATTTTCTCTCCCCTGTCCCTCTGAAGACAGGAATGATAGAGTGGCTTTGGTGGACCCAGCAGTGACCCAGGCTTGCAGAGCTATGGAGCCTGAAAGAAGAGCTGGGGATGCAGGCACTTGGCTCCCCAGTTGTGTTTGGCTCACACCTTTCCTGCTCCCATTGCCATTTGAAATGGGAATAAGGAAGCTCAGAGTGTTCGGAAGGCAGGTTGCTGTTGGTTTTAATGGAAACAGGCCCTTTGCAGATCCCAGTGCATGGGCTGCAGGCAGGCATCATTGCTACCCCTGTGCAAGGAGAGACCTCAGGGGCTGGGTTTCCCTCTCATGTGGGAGTGGAGCAGAGACCAGAGGATAAACAACTGGGCTGACAATCAGTGCAAGGACAAGGTGTGGGTGCTTAAATATCCAGTTCCACACACCTGAGACTAAGATGAAAACAGTACACAGAATGCCTCAGTGCTGGGCGTTCCTCAGAAAACAGCCTGCAGAGAGCTGTGGAGAGATTGCAGGGTCCTCACACTTGAGAAGGAAGACGATTCCTAAGAACACTACCCTGACAGCAGTGTTCCTGGGATCCCTAGAGCCCCAAGGGTGTCAGGTCCTGGGCTGAAGGCTTACGCTGGATCTGTCTCAGGGCTTTGGTAACCCACAGCTCCTTTCTCTGCTGCTACAGACCTCAGTGTTTTGCCGCCATATAGTAAACTTGAATTTTTTCATTTTTTGGCTCTTAGCAGGTCTGTGAACACAATTTTCCTTGCAGATCAGGGGAACAAGTTCCAGGTGGATTTAGAAACTACCTTCCAGACATCACACACTGCCATGCTACAATGCTCTAGCCTATCTTATTCCACTTCATTGCATTCAATTGTGACTCCCCAGAGCTTTGGTGGGGATGGAGCCTGCAAGCCACCTGCTGCAGAGAGGGCTGAGATGCCACTGACTCCTTTTGCTTTCCTTTGAGCCTGGTAGAGCAGATGACAGATGTCTCTTCTCCCTTCAGAAAACCTTTCTATTCTGCTCTTCCCACTTTCATTCTCTCTCCACACTATTTTCCATGATCACACACACTTCAGCACCTGCCTTTTCCAGCTTTTCATCTGACTTCCCAGTTTGGCTTCCACTTTCAAATCTCTTCGCACACTGTCATCTCATCATTAGCTGCAGAGTCTCCCCCACCATTAGCACACACTCCTGCCGCTCCACCGACTTTTATCTCCACTTTCTTTGCCTTTTCATCCTCCCTCTGCCCTGGACTCTTTCCAGTCTGATTCCTTAAGTGCAGGTTGTCACATACAAAGCTTGGATATTGTCTCTGACCCCATTTTCTGTTTCCATTAGTATTTTAGAAACCAGCTTGGGACTGGCATGTATCACCTTCTGGTTTGTCCGGTTGCAAAGAGATTTTAGCAAAGAGAGAGGGGCACATGCTCTGAGGGTTTGGACACGCTCAACACCTATTGGTGTCTGACCCCAGTGGGAATGGAGGTATGAGCTGGCCAGTCAGCCTTGCAACAAGGCTCTTCTTTGCAACAAGACTTTTCCGATTTATACATAAACCTCATAAAGGCATTCTCGCAAGTACTTTTGCCTTAGTATTTCAAGAGAAGAGTAGGTAAAATAATGCATTAGCTTTCAAAGTAAGTTGTCCAAGTCTGGTTTTGACTGTATGTCCCATCATGGGAGCTGTATTGCCAGAGCACAAGGGTCCTCTTCACTGCCACATTTATAGCACTTTACTTACTTGCCTATTTTCCCCTCAGATTTCGCTATGAAAGCTAGCAGTGGCTATCAGGAGTGTCTGCTCTCCCCTGCCATCACCTCCTGATTGGTGCTCACCACTGAAGTTTCACACATGAGCAGTAAGCACTCAGAGACTGTTTTTCATCCAGATAGGAACTGTGTAAGTTATGCAAGCTCAGATTTTCTTGGCAATCTGTATGAAACAAACCCCCTTTGCTGTGCAGTGGAGGTGCTGGCCTTCAAGATTCAGGAAATGTAAAAAAAACCAACAAGGTTAAGTTCAGGAGAAAGGCAAGAGGGTTGTGTCTGTTAAAGAGGGAGGTAAATGAAATAGACATCTTCTTTAGGAGCTCCTCTGATCTGAGCACAGACCAGACTGACGCTGTTTCTCTCTTTATTTCCATGAGGTGTACACTCAGTCAAAGGTTTTGTGTCTTTGTTCATCTGAGTTCAGTTAACCTGGAACTTACATACTCTGCTTGGTAGGTTTTGGGCGGTGGGCACTCTGTCAGGCTTTGGCATACCAGCGGCATGTGCTACCCAGAAACACAGGTGTGAGACGAAGATCAAATGTTAATAGTTCCCTGCAACTGTCACTGAGATTTCTGGAGGCATTTATGACAACACTATTAATTTTTCCTGTAATAGAAGCAGCAGCTCTTTCATTTATTCACTTCCCTTTCAGGTAGATATATCCTCCTTGCAGCTCAGGTGCAGGGAAAGGAAAGGCCCATCTTTCAGTTTACTCTTATTTTTCAGCATATGTACTATAGTGTCCGATTGCAGTGGCAGCACCGGGATGGCAATCTTGGCTCTGGCCAAGCACATCTTCCTTCTCAGTGTGACTATCAGTCACGTGCCTGCTCAGCCATAGTCCATGCTTTGGGGGATATCTTGGGAGTTCCCCCAAGCAGCCCCATTGAAACAAGCCTCTTGCCCTAGCAGAGCTCTCCAGGGCCCCAAGGATTGCAATGCCTTTGAGCTCTGGTTTTCCTAAGTGCACAGCACTGGAAGCTGGAGAGGCCATCCAGGAGGTCTGTGTCTGTCCTGTGTGTGCTGAGACCCAGCCTGGCCCTGCGGCATGTCCCTGACTCCAGTGTCAGTCCTGAAACAATGGGCCAGCAGCAGGATCACCTGTTGCTCTCTGCTAGTAAAGCTGAGGAAGACCCAGGATTGTTTTATACTTGCTTCTGGCCTCCTAGTGAAGTATTTTGGCTATTCTTCTCAAATGGGTTGTTAATGTCAGCAGGTGCCTTTATGGGCCAAAGACAGTGAGAAGTGTGAGATGGGGACAGGAGCCCAAGTAGCCTTGCTACCTCGTGCCCTGGGAGGACAGAGGTTTGTTATCCACAGCAGCAGAGGAGAGATGGCTCAGGAGAGACATGCACAAGTAGGCAGATATATACACACCTATATATGTAAATATATATATAGCTCATCTACATGAGTGATGTTCTGCGTGTTCCCAAATGAATGCACCAGTTCTCCTCTCCTCCACAATATATATATTTTTGGTTTTGGTGTAGCTTCAGGATTCAAGAGAAGGTTTCCTTTTGCAGGTTTCTATATAACACTAGAGAGGAGCTTGAGCTATTGCTGACCAGAAATTTTAAGTTGAAACCTTGCATAATTGAGCCTTCCCCTTCTACCTGTTAACAGCACTTTGGGGGAAAGGTTATTAAAATATTCCTGAAACATTTTTATCCAATTAGGCAGGATTGTGTGGCAGGACTTTGCTACTTCCCACCATGATGTAATGTCAGTGATGGACATGTTTCTTTCCTGTCTTATCAAAGGAGCTGTCCTGAGCCATTGGGAAGGATGGGGTTTGAAGGGTGGTCACTATCTGAGGTTGCCTTCACAGAGTCGTGGTGTCCATGACTGTCAAAATGGTCTAATCCTGCTCCTCTGTGTTACTCTCACTCCTTGGATACTAAGCAGAAATTTTATGTCCCTGAATAAGAGTGGTGAATGTTAGAACAGCAGTTTTAATGTTGTTATAAGGATTACAGCCCAAAAGGCAAAACTAAGAAGAAAATATGAAGACAACTCCATGTACTCAGAGTCGCCATCTTTGATCTTAATTGTTTTAGAAAAGGATGTGTGACCCTGAGATCACCGATGGACTCATACTATATTCACCTGAGACATGAGCTTTCAAATCCTTGCCCTGCTACATGTCTCTTTGATGGCCGTGGTACCTGGCTGCCTTCTCTGTATTTCAGTCCTTACTCACTTGGGTGTGACAGTGATTTCAGACCCCATCGAGCACTGTGAAGGCAAGAGCATGAAACACCAGCTGCTGTTGTGAGGTTTTCAGGTAGATGGTGTAGCCTGGAGCAAGGGGCTGTCTCATCACCCACAGTCCTTTCTAAGGCCTTCTCATCCCACAGCACCAGAGCTAGAGCAGACATTTTGGAGATTAGACACTGTGCTGCCAAGGGCATCCTGGGCTTGGAGGCTCCAGCCACTCTCACGAAGCTGAAACATTAATGCTGGCCTCCTCTTTGCATGGAGCAGCTGCTGTTATGCAGAACTGTAGAGATGCCTGTGCTCTCACAGGTGGCACAGCTGGAGCTACACCCCATGTCCTTGCTTCAAAGGAAATGGGAGAAATGCAGAGGGCAGTGCAGAGCCTTGCTGAAAATCATCCTCTGCTAACAAGGGGTGGGCAATTTTTCGTTTAGATATAAAATGTTAGATCCTTTGGGAAGATTGCTTTGCAAGCACAGACTTAGACCTAAGGTGTAATTTGCTCTCACCATGTGCCAGAGGAATCCCATTGCTTTCAAAGGCATATCAAGTGCAGATAGGGACGATGCACCCATTCAGCAGAGAGCTGATTTATTCCTTAGGCAGTCTTTCCCTTTTGGCATCTACTTGTGCAATCATCAGCTCCTGGCTGAGTTACTATGGTAATAAGAGTATATCACGGGCACTATACTTACTCACTGTCGCCTGGGTCACAGGAGAGGAAAAACAGCAGAGCAAGCTGCTTAATTTCTTCATTTTCTACACACCCATGCTAAGAATGTGGGAAAGAACTGGAAAGGACTAGAAGTCCCTACATCTTCCACGCCCTGCAAACCATGTTTCACTTACAGTGCAGACACAGAGCCAGGCACTCCTTCCTGTGCCCCCGGGGATGTGCCCTCTGCAGCCTGTGCAGCTCCGAAAGACTGATGTGCCCAAAGAGCAGGATGTGGCAGTGCCACCAGATTTCTCCAGTGGCAAGAAGGGGACTGTGCAGTGGGCTCTGGGAGTGCCAGGGGACAGTGCTTCATGCTCAGAGTGCTGCTGATTCATCTGAGAGGGCTTCGAGGGAGAGGAGTGCTGTGCCGGGACTGTGAGTGCTGAGCCTGTTGTGCTGGGCACTGTGCTGCAGGCACCTGGAGGGGCTCCCTGCTCCCCGGTGCAGCTCCTGGGATCGCCCACCTGCCAGCATGCACCAGGGTGGCTCTCGCCAAGGGATAAGTAGGTGCTGCAGCTGTGAAAAAGACGTGCTGGAATGGTCAGACTCAGAACCTTGCCGCTGGCAGGGACTCTGCCGGGGGCCAAAAGTGGGATGGGGAACTGGGCTGCAATGTCTGCTATGCAAACACCATCAAACCTGCCCTTTCTTCTAGGGCCTAGAGAGCTTACAGAAAAATCCTTTCCTTGGTGCAGAAACCCCCATTTCATGGCCTATGTGGTATTAATGGCACCTTGTGCTGAGACTATAAATGCGCACGTGGGAGGCAGAGGAAGAGGAGGACTCTGAGGTCCTGGTGTTGCAGCCACAAGCTCTGCTGTCTCCCATCTTCACTTCTTTAGTCAGGCTATTTTTATCACTTGAGCTGCAGTTTTTACTTACTATTTTTATCCTGTGTTACTGATTACTCCTGATTATGAAGGAATTTAAACTCGCTCAACATATGTTAATGATTCTGTGTCACACAGTGTAAATTGGAGGATGGTGTCGGCAGCCAGAGCTCGGGAACAAAGTCTGTGTAGGGGCCTGGCCCCAGTTTGGCACAGGAGAATAACATATTGTGTTAGGGCCAGGCACTGTCAGTTTTTATAACAGAACATATAAGAGCCTGTGCTGGTTTTATTTTCCCATTTTTACTTGACTGAACACTCAATCAGGAGGAGTTTCTAAGCCACCATCATAAATAGCCAGAAGAGGCAAATCCAACAAGCTGTCAGGACTGATTTTCCCAGAAAGATGAGTACAAAATGCTCCTCTTATTTACATTATTCATGCACATTTTTCTAGTTCTAAAGGACTCACTACAGCATATAATGTACTGCTTCAAATCAAATGAGCTAATTTTTCAGCAAATTGTTCTACTTTGCCATAATGCATTAGTGGGGTTTTTGGTTGCATCTGTTGGAAATATTATTTAACCAATACATAAAATTTAAGCTACACTGGTCTGGAAGAGAAGAGAACCTTGTGAATTAGCCACACTCAGTTATGAATATCCTTAGGAGCCAGAAGAGAGAAGCCTGCCTGTGACCTCCAATGTGACCTCTGCTCCTACCCCAGAGGGAGAGAAGAGCAATGTTTCTGAAATGAAGAGCCTTTCCTCCACCTGCACCCCTGCACAAGGCCCTGGCCCACCTAACGAGAGTCCTGCAAGGTCAGCCGGTGCGGCTGGACTGAACACCTCAGCTGGATCTGAACACCTCAGTGCAGTCCCTTCCAAAGAACCTGAGCTTGGATGCTGAGACAAACCAAGGTACTCCACAGTTAAAGCACGGTTCAATTTCAGAGAGCAGATGGATGGCAAGCGAGCCCAAGGAAAGGGCTGGAGATCATTTAAGCTGCACCTGCAGCCAGCAGTGGGTATCTACAAGCTGTCAGTCCTGCCTCAGACAAGCTATCATTTATCCTCCTGTATAAGCACATCTTGCTCTTAAATGTGTAGTTAAGAGAAAGAATTACTACACTAGTAAGGAATGCATTTGCACTTAAATGAATTTTTAAACATCTTCTTGTTTAACCTTTCTGGTGGAATAGACATGTCTGCCTGTGGAAAAATTGAAAACCAATAAATAATACATCCACTGAGTACTTCACCTTGGGAAAGGTCACATTTTGAAACATCTGTCTGTTCATCAAATTAAACTTTCTGTTTGATGGAAGGGAAATTGTTTGGATTCAAGGACCAGTAGCAGAACTGATTGTGTGATGGGTCTTTGAGTTAAAACAATAGCAGCAAAAGACAGAGTGGTGCTGCTGGAGCAGCCTTCTCCTGCAGAGAACACACATAATCTTACTGCTTCAATACCCACTCAAAATAATTAATAGCATATCTGTAATGTGGCACAGTGAGTCAACCTCTTCTAAATTCAGAAATTCTCACTGGCTACCATGCTTCAGACTTTGGGACTGGTCTCTGTGGAGATTATGGTCCAGGTGTTCCTGCGAAGGACTGGTGCTGGCAAAGGTAAATCTTGATCGGGGCAGAATCACTGTACTGGGGCAGCACGCATGCTTAATAACCCTGCTCTCCCTGCCAGGGACCCCTCCCTGCCCAGCCTCGGGAACAATGTCATGATCCTCTTGTTGGAATTGCTGTGACTAAACAGAGATGCCCAGGGCACTTCCAGAAGCTCAGGACCTGGAGCAGGGTGTGCAAGGAAGCACCTCCGGTCAGGATGGACACCAGGGTAATAGGCACCCGAGCTGAGAAAATCACAGCTGTGGCACACTTAGACCAATTCATGATACATGCTTGGGGCACTCTCCTGAGAGCAGCAGCACAGCAGAGTGGAGGTGTTGCATGTAAATCCCCTTCTTCTGCCATACATGGGGATTCAGGGAAGTTCACAGAGACTGCATTTTCCAGGCTGACAGCCATGGCTCAGCACTACAGGGGTGCAGAAATTAGAGACAAAATGGAGAAGGAGCTCTACTGGGTCAAGCTGGAAAGCTTCTTTCATGCTCATTATGACTTAGAAAGCCACCCAATATCCATGGGAGGCAGAAAGTTGGGTGGGGAGTAGAGGGGGAGTTTTGTGGGGGAGCAGTTCACAGGCATCAGAGGTGCTGGGGTGGCTTGTTGGGCAATGGCAGGGACATGCTGTGGAGAAGTCCTGGTGTGCAGGCTGGGGTGAAGCATGGTCTAGGCTTGCCATGCAGTATGTGGTAGGGGGGAAGGGAAATTTTGCTTAATTTCCAACTTTATGATTAAAACATTAGCCTTTTATCAGAGCACAGATTTCTGTATTGATGCTACTCCTGCCCTGTGTTTTACATGATCTGGCTGCTCTTTACTGGCACCAATGCATTCCAGTAAAGCAGTGTTGTGGATACCCCCTGCTGTAACAGGGGCATGACAATCTTCTGAAGCAACTTTGCTTTCTGCAAGGCTGTCAGAGTCAATTTAGGAGCAAGATATGAGAGCTTTTGGACAAAAGCACTGGACCCATGCCTGCCTGGCTGTGAAATACTCTTTATCCTTTGTCCTTCCTTGCTCTTCTTTTCTTGACCTGACTATATGAATGCAGCAGCCCTATTAGCTGCCTCAGTCACACAGGCAAGGACAGACAGACCACCTTTTCTGGAAAATTATATACACACACCTATCCGTGTGTATGTTCAAAATGCAGGCAGAGCCACAAAAGCAATCCTAGGAGTGATTTCATAGTAAGGTGCTGCTGGGTGTGGTACATGGCGTAAACATGTATGCATTGTGGTCATGCATTTTTCTTAGTGCATCACTTATAGACAGACCATGACAACTATATATGTTGCATTTCTGCCATACCTCTGTCATAGTAGAAGGCAAAGCTGGAATAACAAGGCCTGTGTCAACTCACAGCACAGCCATAAATTCTAGGAATGCTTCTGAGGCAAGTTAAAACAAATTAGTAATTATCATGACTGACAGGTACTCTGCAGCGACCAATGAGGAGCCTACTGATGAATACTAAAAATCTCTTAGCAGAGGAGTTACAACTGTGGCTGTCAACATGACTATAATTAGGCAGCTCTAAGAGAAATGACTTCTTCTCAGATGTACTCCCTTGAGAATCCAAAGATCTGGATTGTCATACAAAGGAAGGAGATTAAAAGGGGCTGTTCACTGTTTGTGTTGCAGGGGCTACAGAGGCCAGTTAAAATGGGACCCAGGTGGAGTGGCTACAGGACTCGAACTAGAGCAGGGTTAGTCTGCCCCTCAATCCAAACTGTCACGCTTTGCATTCCCTTTCTGTCTTCTTTTCCGTGGCCTCCCAGCACCTCTCAAGTACCAGAGTTATGCCTCTCAAACACCCAGAAGTATTAATCACTTGAAAGATGAGTTAATAGTCTCTGAGTTGTTGAGACATGCTGAAGGACAAGCTGATAAATTTTCATTGCACAGTGGGGAAGTGTTCCTCTGACTGGGATATCAGGTTGATGACAAGTTCAGAAGTCTCCAGGGAAGGAGATGAAGAGACAGAAGTTTTCTGTGTGAGCAGGAACAATCACTTACAAATACAAAACCTCCTGTGGAAAAGCCAAGCAGTGTTAAAAGAGACCCATACCTCCCTACTTAAGGATTAATCTTTGCATAAAAGGCTAATTGTTGCTGTACAATTTCTCCAGTGCCTGAAACAAGCAGGTCTTTCTTCAGCATCATGCCTTCTATTTTTACAGTATAGAAAAAAACCCCAAACCGCCCATGAAACATTTGTGGACAGAAATAGCTCTCCAATTACCACTGAGTTCTTGTGTATTTTTCATGCTGGGTATTGCAACCCTGATCTTGTTCTTTACATGTGACACCACTTTTTGCAGTGGGTATGTCTGAAAGGGACTCATCCTTGAGGGACACACACTGGCCTAAGATGGACTGGGCTGTGACGTCCCTGCTAAGATGAAGCAGCAGCAGTGACAGCAGCAACTGAGAAGGATATTAAACTATCATTGATTAAGTCAGCTCTGACTGTAATGCTGAAATCAGCCTGACTCCATCCTGGGTGTTGCAGACTAGACTGCATTTCCACAACAATAGAAAACATGGCTTTTCATCCTTGCTTAGTGCTGTTGTCCTGGGAACAGAAAATTTCTACTCACTCCTCAAAATGCTGATCTGTTGACTCATTTTTCAGGTGAGATGTTGTTAAAACCTTTCTGGGTGTGCTCCTGCTGCAACCTGTTTGTGCAGGAGTGATGGGCTGAGTTTTGTTTCCTGCTTCCTGTGCCCATTCTAACAGCCAATGGCCTTGGGTTAAGAAGCAGGATTTTGTGATTCTAGAGATGCCTCGACTCACTGCTTCTAATCTTTGTAAAGGATTTGCCCTATAAAGGCTAAACACCATTCAGGAACTTTCCCTGAGATTACAGGTTTACCTGAGTTGATGCTTTACATGGATCTCAAGGGCAGCAGGAGCCCATGGCTGGAAGGTGGCTGTGAGGTCACATCTGTCACATCTCTGAAAGGCCATTCCCTGCAAGGGATCTGCTGCAGTCAGGATTTAGGACTCGGGGTAGTGCCAGACTTGTCAAGTTGTGACTTGGCCACCACATTCAGCTACAGAACCAGAATGTTTGTTTCACTCCTGAGGAAGGCAATGGAAAGCTTGAAGGACTGAATTAACCTAAGGGTAAGTAATTCCAGAATTCAAATTTCCAGGTCTCTTTATGCCTTCCTTTCATGTTTCAAAGAGCTGCGACCCTCATGGGGTGGCAATATGCTGTCACCATCAGTACACCTGCATGGAGGAGAGAAGAAGAGCAGCTCCCCTCTGTGAGTCACTGTGCTCCCATCTGAAACATTCGGTATGATTATCAAGGAGTCTTGTACGTATGCTTTTCCTCCATCTGGCAGCTTGATCCATGTTCCCCTGTCATCATTTTTGATGGATTCATTTCACACGTAATGCAAGACTGTCTCACGGGTGTTTAAAAAGCGAGGCAGTTGCTGGCACTCCAGAGCAGAGACCTTCCCCCTGTCTCGGCTGGCTGGTGTTACCCACTGTGTGCTAGGAGGAGCACCTCACCTCGCAGCAGCCTCCCTCCCCGTGTTTGCCGTTGTGCATTTCTGACAGTATAAAAGACAGTGTATCCAATGGTGACCACTACCAGAACAAAAGAGCAAGGCTGAGCACTAGCCAGTGTTTTCGTGTGCAAAGCTAGCACCACCCACACATGCCTGTGAGAGAAAGAAGTGTAAAGGTGACGCCAACACTGTTAGGGACAACTATAGTCAAGGGAGGGGTAGAGGTTCATTTTCAAATGAAAAGTGGGAGTACAGCTCTCAGATGAGTCACTGAGGAAGAGCCCCCGCAGAGAAGTCTCACACCTCTTTACTGCCTTGCAGAGCTGCTTCTTGCTGCCTCTTTGCTCCTGTCCTACTTTCTAGGAAAGCTGCAAAAGTTCACTGCATTCTCACAATGCCCCCAACAGCAATTCTGAGCAACCTGCACTACCACAGCACTCATTAAACCATACAAAGAGAAATCTAAAGACGACAGACAATGCTTTCCACTGGCACTCCTCCTTGCATGAGTAAGAGATGAGTCTGAGCTGTGTGAGGTGGAGAAGGAGTGTATCTGAGAGTTTCTATGAATCTCACAAGTGTGTAGCAGGAAGTTTTACATCTCTGTACAGAAAATGTTGGTGCAGAGAGGATAAAGAAGTATTCTGCAAACTCACTTTAGGCCTTCATTACTGGTGAGAGGACAAGTTCTGTCACTCTGCCACCAATACATACCTGGAGATGTTTGCATCAACAACAGACCGATCAAAAATACCACTAGTAAACTTGAAAGCCCAGCCATTATGTGGCCTCATGGTCCTGAACCCTGTTACATTCTTTCCTTTTCATAAGAAAGTGCTTTTCTTTCTGTGTCACTAGTAAAGAAGCCTAATGAACTGTTTGCTTTTGAATCTAACATCCAAATAGCTCCTACCCTCATATATGGCTTGTATTCTGCCAAAAAATGCCACTTTATTTGTACTGCTTTAGGCACCAGTGGCATGCAGTGCTTTTAACATTCCATCCCTCTTTCATCCTGACAATATTTGAAAACTTCCTCACCTGTGCCATAATAAATGAAAATCTTTTAAGATTATCAGGCACAACACCTTGAGGAATGCCAATACTATTTTCCTTCCTGCTCAGTAACTCCTTGCCCAAGTAGTCTTGTGCGGGCTCCTTACTCACTTTGATACCCAGTTCTAAGGGTATTTGTCCAGTCCAAGACAAGAATCATTGCAAGTGATCAAATCAACCTGGTTTAGCAAGACAGCAGTTGCTAAACTTGACAGTTTAGCATCCAGGTGAAAAAGTTATGCCTGGGAAATTAACAAGAGATACCAGCTGAGTTTGCCCTAATCATTTTATCTACATAATTTTTGACTTACCTTCAGGTCTTAATTATTCGTTCCTTCAAAAATTGTTCTAAAGCTTGCTCATGATTGTAGAAAGAATGATAATTCTCGGCCAAGATAACCTCTGTGTTTCTAATAAGCACAGCTATGGTGCTTACTGTTCTGCTGGCAGGTTGCAGCACATCTAAATTTTAAAATCTCTGTTTTATACAACAGTTCTTCAAAACACTTGATGGGGGTAAATTTGTTTCTTCTCCAAGTCTGAGCAAACTAAGTGCTGTTGGCTTCTTGACTACTTCACTTATGGTTATTCCTGTATCTCCACCTTTTTTCCAGCCAGCCACCCTTTATTTTGTGGTGTAGCCAGAGCAGGAAAGGAAGTATTCCTTTGTTGTGTAAATTTACAACAGCTACTGCAGGTTCCTTCTGAAAAGATAAACGATGATCATGCAGAGATAGCATTACATACAAAACTGCCTTCTGCTATTAACTTTTTCACTTACTAAAGCACTGTAATATTTTACAAATATACAGACCTGTCTATTGATGAACTTTGAGAGAGAGCTGAGGTGTCCTGCCAATGTGAGGCTGAAGATGCTGCATTAAACTCTAAGGGAGCTACTGGCAAAGTAACCAAGGAAGGAGTTATATCAGAGAATAAAGATAAGACTCTGTAGTTAAAGCCTTAGGCTTAGGCAGAGGCTAAAGCATATATGAATTTACCCACAGGGGACAGCAGGAGTGTCAAGATGCCTATTTAATTTCACCATGGAGTGAGTCTCTCAGGTAAAGGGTCTGCTTTTGTGGTGCTCAAAGTCAACATCAAAACTCCCTTTGGTTTTATCAGCATCCTGTGCTTGCAGTGTTTTTTGTTTGGAGCTGAACAGAACTACCCACATGCTCTTTCTCATGGGCATTAATGCCTGTTGAGTGCCAAAGAAATGGATTGTCACAACTTACCTTGTCCAGGTACAAACTGCAGCATGAGAGCTTTCTAAAAGCACCCAGTAGACTAAATGCATCCAGTTCTCTACTTACAGACAGTACTTAGGGAACCTGGCAGAGACTGTTAGGGCAAGTGTTCTAGATGAACTGGAGTTTCTGCTGAAGAGGAGCATTCTTCTGTCTGACAGTGAGGTAGCAGTGCTCCCCAATGGCATTTTCTCTAGCACCCTTGTGTGAAAGTTCTTCCTTTCCTCAAGCACAGACTTCACGTTAGACTTAATCATTCATCTGCTGCTAATTTGGAGGAAAATCTCATTATCTGGTGAACTATTCAAAGAACAAATGTGATTTCAAGTTTGTACCTTAGCTTTATTAACCTTTGGCTGTACACCCTGTGTCCTGTGAAGTCTTGTGCATCCAGACCAGCTGGACATCCTCACCAGCGCATTTGGGAATAAATGCATTTTGCAAAATGTTAAACTTAACTCAGAGGTTCCTAAGTGAGATCATTAGTCACAGTGGCAGAATTCCAGTGGCTTGGCACCAGCCCTCCAGAAGTGAGTGTGCAGCTGTCCTCCTGAGAGCATCGCTGGCCTCAGCCAGTCATAAAAGGACAAGTGCTGTGTAAGGTCACAATGCAGCTTTCCCAGCAGCTTGCTGCCTTTCTCTGCAGTATGCTGTACTGCACTCCTGGGCCTAATTTGCTTAGCTGATTGCTTAATGTGCCATGCTCTATAGGGAGTTTGAGACACATAAAAAGGGACTGTGACAGGACCAAATGCACTGTCATTAGTGACCTCTTGTAAGCAGCACACAGGCTGCAGGATGGCAGTGACAGCCACCACGCACCCAGGGGTTACAGCCGTTGTGGATCTGCTCCTCAGTCAAACACACTTCTGCAAGGCCTGAGACACTGAACAGCAGGTGGAACTCCCAAAAGCACCCAGACTGAAAAACACCTGGAGCTGGGCAGTCGCAGTGGCTGGTGGAGGCTTGGCCTGTCCTGCAGGACATGGCAGCTTTGGGGAGGAGCTCACTTCACACAGCGGTGTGCCTGCTCTGTCAAGTCTCCTTACTAAGACACTCAGTTTAAGGAAAGGCTTTCTGCAATAATGGGTAGCAAATGGAAACCAAGGATACATTTGAAAAGGCTCTCTAAAATTTATTTCAACTTCCATAAATGAGCAAATATTTTTCAGTGTAGAAGTAGTATAAAGAGGTTAATTTTAACATAAGGATAATCACGTGCTTCCGCTTCATGGAATAATAAGATCATTTAACTATGGAGTGTATTTCATACACTGGTTTGGCATCTTTGCAAACAACATAGTGGAGATGTTTCAGCATGTCCTTATATGAATGAGGACAGGGTATTTGTAAAGCTAACCTTCTACAACCTTATAGTTGTAATAGTGTCATGTAAATATAATACCTAGTATGAGAAGATACATTGTTTTGTGCAACTGAGTGACATATATAACTTACAAATGTACATTCCAATTTTATACTTCTGAAAAATTATTAAAGCACGTATTTATGAAAAATAATCTGAGGCCTGACATTTAGTTACTGCTATGGTTGTGATGCTAGAACCACTAAGGCTCTGACTTTGTTAGGGTAAGATCAAGCTTCTGGTTTATACTGTGAAAGCAAATGATGTGTCCTATCATAGTTTAAATCACAGTTCTGTCATTATTTAAAACTATGAACTAAATAAAAGCTCAAGTCTAGATGCCAGGAAATGCTGAAGATACTGGGAGGAACTCTGGATCTGAGGCCCTGACAGGAATGGCTCCCTCATGTTTACAACTGTTTATTGGAAGAAATTTCACTGCACTCTGCACTTCCTGATTGATTCTCAGATGGGGGATTCTTTTAATCATATTAACTTAGCAACGGAAAGCTGCACTTAGATATACACACCCAACTATAAACATTTTATAGGGGGTTATTGAATATCCTACCAACTTGGCATCTAATCCAGATTTCCTGCCCAGAAACATAACACACTATACAAACAGTAAAGTTTTTAAGTTCAGAGAAATCTGTGTTTTATGCTGGTTTTCAAACTTACGGAAGCTTTTTAACAGTGTGCAGGAGTTACAATCAGGGCAGCTTACATCTGGAGCAAAGTGCTTGTCTTGGCTGTATTTCTGGCATAGCCTACATGGCCATCACAGACAGAGAAAACAGAGAGCAGGCCCTTCACGTGACATCTGAGAAGTCAACAAATGCATAGTTAGCCAAGAGTGTGAAATACCTGCATGCTAACTTCCAAAGCGAGTAGAACAAATTTCAGCCCACTTGAAGGAGAATACTGTGCTCAAGAATGACATAATTCAACCTTACCACTTTTATGCCTTGTTTATCACTTACCGTGGAGAGAGAATGGAGCTGCTTCTAAAGTACATGGTAGCAGTACCCTGAAGGTCCAGCTGCAGGCTGCTTCCATCCCACTGGAGTATGAACATGAACATGAACAGAAGGTATCTGGCTCCAACTTATGCATGTGCGCAACTAGTCAGAGCTATGTGCTCTTCTGGTTCTTGCTAGATGCCCTGGTGGGAAGTGAGGTAGAATTCAATGTCTTGCTTTTATTAAAAAATCAGAGGCCAAAATTGGTATTTATTTCAGAGTTGCCAACACTTATTTCCCATTATAATTTTTGTCCACTTTGACCTTATTTTGGTTTAGCCTGTCAACTGAGTTTGTAACTTAATCAAAAAACCTGGATCCTGCCAAACTGGGAAATCAAAAGATTTGGAAAGAACACCGCAGACCTCCTGGATGGATATGCAGTAGCAGGCTATGGCTCAGATCAGCCTGGGTCACCTTGTAATTTTGTGCCAATAAATTAGCCATCACATAGCCTGCAGGCTGTTTGGGAATATGGCACCTCTTACCCCAGTAGGACTTGAAGGTTCCCATGGGATTATTAGAATGTGTTAAAGAATCAGAAGCCCTCCTGTTTAAGGAGCAGCATCATTTGGGTGTGGGACTAACACAAGGCAGAAGTCAGCTCCTGCCCCAGGAATTCTACATTTGGACAAGCCAAAGGTGAGAACAGAAATACAAGGTGAGGCAAGTCCTGCACGTGGAAGTTCCTCACTGCTGCCAGTTCGGGCTTCTAGGCAGGGTAAAGCAATTCTCGACATTGGAGTTCCAATCATTTATTGATTCATTCGGTAAGAAAGTAGAATAGTAGAAAAGTAGAAAGAAATAAGTTTATTTATTATAAATAAATAAATAAATAAATAAATAAATAAATAAATAAATTTATTTATTTATTTATTTATTTATTTATTTATTATAAAGTTTATTTTACTAGAAATTATAACTTACAGTTGTCAGAAATGAAGAGACCCACCACTTAATGTGCTGGCATGCACGAAAGGCTACAGCTGACCAGAAATTATATCCTATGGGTCCAAGAGTCAGCACAAAATCTGTTCAAACTGATGGTTAAAGCCCTCCAGGCCTTCCTTTCAGTGAGCTTTGGCAGAAACATGAGCACTGCTGAAAATCAATGCAAACAGAAGTAAAGCAGAAAGACTCACTCTTCTTGGACAGCTGATCTGCAGAACCTTCTGGAGCAGCAGTTTCTTGTGGAAGTCTTGCAGTCTGTGTAATCTCAGACTACAGTGGAAATGGTCTTCCCATCAGATGCTCCCAGAGAAATTTCCTGTGCTATTGAATAGGCAAGATGGAAACTCACAGGAGGTCTCTCCACAGCATGTTACTGCTTTGTCATGAGAACCACATGGTAACACAATTTTATGAATTTGTCTGAAAGGAAACTGGTCAATTGACAGCATTTTCTGGTTTGTTCTAGAGATAGGATTATTGAGACCTTCATTACATGCCCTATGAAACATATTTGGACTGCCTTCCCACAGCCAACTTAATTTGGTGGAACCCAAGCAGTATTCTCATGTGTATCAGAACTGGATACATAAAGGAAAACCTGCAGTTTACTAAAAGCTTGGGTTTCGGGGTTTGAAATTGTTTCTGTGTTCATGGGAAAAACCAATCTGACAAGTCAAACCTATTCATGCAATGTTTCCACTATCTGCTGTGCCTTCTCTCCACCCTATTGTCCCTTACAAACAACCCATTCCAGAGGTTTTCCAGAGCTCTGCTACCATTTTCAGATTTTTGATCTCTAACTTGACACAAACTGAACCATCTTTCCTTCTCGTTCATCTGTAAAGGCAGTCTCCCCAAAACCACACCTTAGTCTCTTCACAAATGTGTAAGATTTCCATCCAGTGACAAAGAGACGGTAATTTTCATTGCCTCAGCATTCCCTCCTCACTGAAAGAAACCAGGGCAACCAGAGGTTGGGATTTCCCTGACCAGAGGGTCAGGGAAATCCCAGATAAACTGCTTCCCTGCTGGAGCTATAGCAATGATGTCTGATATTCATACATCTTTAGTGAACCCCAAAACTACAGCAAATATATATATATATATATATATATATATATATATATAAAACAAACAAATCAAACTCATTATATGCATATAACAAAGTGTAGAAGGGAAGGATTCTTTTTATATAAATTTTTCCAGGAGTCTTCAAAATTAATGGAGGAGTCTCTCCACAGTTTTTTCTGCAGACAGTAGAGCATGGCTGTGGGTAGGAAAGCAGAGCGCTGTCAGCTACAAAGCGGGTATTTGTGAGCTCCAGAGAACTGCCTGCTGCGCAGCCAGACGGAAACTGTGTGATGCGGATACCAATGCCATGAGCTGCGGAGCGTGGGGCGGCAGGGCAGCAATGCGGCCGCGCTGGCAGCCGGAGCCGAGCCCCCAGCAGGGGGTGGGCTCTGACCGCGCAGGAAAGAGCTGCGGCGGCTCCGGAGAGGGAAATCCCTGCTGCTGCCCGAGTTACTCGGTGAAAGAGAAGCGGGGATGCAACAGCCCGCCTTTCTGAAGCTGTACTGCTGTGTGCTTGTGGTGCGTGAAAGCTGGTTTCCCCGATAGAAGCTGAATGTCCTTGTCCTCCTCCAAGTCACTGGGGTCTCGTTAGCAGAGCTCATTGCAAACTGAAAAGGCACGTCTGTATGAATTAGTGATCTCTCTCATTTTGGAGATGCACTTTTTTGACACCAGAAAATGCTGGGTTCTTAATGTCCGCCGTAGGTTTGCAAACTTTGATCTCTCAGAGACCACGAAAGAACATGAGCCTACCGAACTCATGAGGAAGCATGGCGTAGGGAGCTACGGGAGGGCAGGACTGCAGTCTGGCTGCACCTGAGCTCCTCATGCTCACTGAACAACACTAAGCTGCACGGCTCCCTGGCTTGGTCTCTCCAGTTTCACTTGGACTTACTATGGCATGACCTGGACATGCCCAGGGCTTCCATCACTGCGATATCGACGGTACCACACACCGAACCCCATCCAGCCAAACCTCAAGTCTGTGGTACAGATGCCCTGTAATGATCATGCACAAGGGCTGGAACGACGGCTGCACAGCCAGCCTCTGTGTTTTGGAGTGCTTTATGTGGCTTTGTGACCTTAATGTTAACATCTGTGAATGTTTAACAGCCCAGGTTTTTAGAGACCAAACTGGAAAACAAATCCACCTCATGGTCTCATACCTACACCTGTAAGGGTCATGGGTGTGCAGCTGAAACATCTATGGTATGATACCCACCTCTGCTTGAGTGGAGGGTGTGACAGTCCCTGAGCTGATGGCACTGAGCTGCCACTCTCTGTGAACCATTGCTAAGGGCAGTTAAGCACACAAACCACCAAACGGAGGTATTCAAGGCACCCAACCATATAGCTGCGGACTGCACACCCAAAGGCAGCATTGGAAGGGAAGATTACCTTTACACATGGTGGTCCTACACAGGCATTTAATATGTCTCCAAGGATTTTAGCTGCCAAAGTCTAAAAATTTCCTACTGAGAAGAACATTTTCTACATCTTTTAACATTTTAATAGTTTGGGCTAAAGTTACATTCCTTTGGCTCCTAACCAAATTCATGCCTCAAAGTAGGAACTCACTCATGTTTGCACAAATTTGTGGGTTTTGATGGTACAAAATGACTGTACATGATTTTAACATGGGCAAGAAGTGTTTCACCCCTAACCAGTTCTGGTCCTGGCACAACTATTTTTAGGAAAATTTCAAGCTGAAATTTGGCCAGAAGCAGGCAAGTGGTATGAGAAATTTCAAAGCAATGAAGTTTGGCAGGGAAACGGGGTGGAGCAGCCCTCGCTCTACACGCTTTCTGCAAGCTCTGAGGAGGCTCAGGGGGACCTTATCGTGCTCTACTTCTTGAAAGGTTGTAGGTAAGTGGGGTTGGCCTCTTCTCCCAGGCAACCAGTGACAGGACAAGAGGACATCACCTCAAGCTGTGCCAGGGGAGGTTTAGGTTGGACATTAGGAGAAATTTCTTCGTAGCCATTTCTTCTTCAATCAAAGAGCGATTAGGCACTGAATGGGCTGGCCACGGAGGTGGTGGAAGGCCCCTGAAGGTATTTAAGGAAAGACTGGATGTGGCACTCAGTGCAATGGTCTAGTTGACATTGTGGAGTCCGACATAGGCTGGACTCGATGATCTCAGAGGCCTTTTCCAGTCTAATTGACTGTGTGATTCTGTGAAATAACACCAGAGTGCATCTGGCTGTTACAAAGCCAGCAGAGACCGAAAGTCCTTCTTCCTTCCCATCAGATGTAGATCTACCTTTCTGAATTTGAAATTCCACCCTCCAGAGCCCCCGCCCCTTTTATTTTTCACTTCCCTTACTATATATTCCGGGAAGATGTCGATTCCTATGTAAAATAAAAGCTGCCCTGCACACTTCAGGCGCACTCCTCATGGAGGGGTGCAGACGGCCCGCAGCCCGGCCCTTACTCAGAAGACACTCCGGCGCCCCATATCCCGTGGGTTTTATCCCTCGGTTGTTCCCAGCCGCTCCGCTCCCCGCGGAGCCCTCACGGCCCCTCAGAGCCCCCCCCGCGGGGCCATTTCCCGCGCTCGCGGCCGCGAGATGGCGCCCTCGCGCCGCCGCCGGGCCCGCGCCGCCATGGCGCTGCAGCGCGGGCCGCTCGCTCCGCCCGCTCCGCCTCACGGCGCTGGGCGGGCGGCTCCGAGCGCCGGGCGAGGTCCCGCCGGATCGGCCTTGGGAAGAACGAGGAAATGGCTGCTCCTGGGTGGACGGGAGCTCCTGAGCGCCCAGCCGGGGCCGATTCCGCCACGCCGGACCGTCCTTTTCCACAGCTGGTCCACTAAAACAAGTGATACTATTTAATTTTCTTGCCTCATGAGAATAGTATGACCTGGACCAAGTGTCTCCTTTTCCATGATAAATCAAAACACGTTTTTGTTTCACGTACTTTTTTTTAAGAATAAAAGTGGATTTGGTTTCAACCTATATACACCTACATTCTCTCTTCTCATGTATCTTCTTAACAATACAGTTGCCCTCATCTCACTGGCTTCTCTCTGAATGACAGGCATTACTCCGACATACTTGCTTTTCCTGCTCTGTGCGTGACTTACTTTCCCATAATTGTGTTTTTTGACTCACAGCTTGAGCCTGCAGGTGCTGAATCTCTTGTAAATGGCACCGAGCGGCATCTTTCCTGCTGACAGCAATTCAGGAGTCACATAAACCCATGGCTGGACACAGGATTAAAACCAGAACAAAAGAGGCATTGAATAGTGTGACGCAAGGGTTACTCTCCTTTGGAAAATCTGAAGGGCAGGTACCATCAGCTCCGGGAGTGAGCTAGTGCCAACTGGCCACGGATTTTATGTACCTGTGCTGTGGTTTGGCTGAGTCAAAAATTCAAGCTCTGTCAGTCAAAAGCAATTCCATTTGTGAGGTGGGAGAAGCAATGGCTGGAGTCCTGTGAATGTCTGGGATAGAGGTTGCCAAACATGTACCTAAATTTGAGAGTATTTCTGCCTTTCTGAAAAGGCAGCTGTTTGCAAATGCTGTAGAAGGTTTCAGCTTTGGGAATCGTGAGGAGAAGAGAGTTTTGGAGTTGGACAATTCATTACAGTCTACAGGGGCACTTGGCCAAAAGAACATTTTAAAAAATGTAGTCTGGTAGCTATTAATTAATCTAGTTTAAAAATCACTGAGAGCAATGAAGCATCCTCATTTTTTATATAAAGCTAGTGCCAAACTAGGCTTTTGTAGGATCATTATTTACTTCTTTATTGCCATCAGAAGAGAGAGAGGTGTGGTGATGGAGTAAGTCCTGTTAGAGCCAGACCATCAATTGTGCACAGGCTGAACCATTCTGTCTTCTATGCAGCTGTAAGATTTTTTTGGAAGTTGGTCCTTTGAAGTGTGCAAGAATATTTTTATTCCTTCAGAATTGAGATGAGAGAGCAGCAGATGAGGAAGACTACAGAATCATCTATGCAGAGGGCATGATTTTAGGATTAAAGCCTTTTGCAAATATGCCCCTCTAAAACGGGCTATTGGACACTTAGACAACTGCCTACTGGGTCAAGACATAGCTGAATGCCTCCTTTTGTCAGAGGTTGGTTTCTTACATAATCTTAGAGAAAGAACTGCTATAATAATTATCATGAGTTCAATTTCTGTTGTTTTTTACACAGAAGGTATTTAATATAAAACATTTCCAGCTGTGGACTACAATGCACCTATGCACAGAGTGTGTATAGAGGTGAAGGCTGACAGTTCTGAAGGAAATTGTGTGTATGCTGCTGTGAACAAAAGTCTCAGAATGGCCCATTTCCAAAATAGGATTGCTTGAAAGTATTGGTATAGTATTGCACACCCCATTATCTTATATTACTAATCAAATATACGTGTGTATTTTCTGATTTAAAAGACTACTTACATATAAATTTGCATAATTTAAATCACGAGTGGCCAGTTCAGTTCTGTTTTGCTGGAGAGTGTGGGAGAGTCACAAAGCCTGCTGCTTCAGGATGAGCAAACAAGAGGCTTAGTGTTGGCAATCATTTGTGTGTCCATTTGGCCAAAAAGGTAGCCCTTGACTGTGAAGGCTGGTAATTAATGCCACTAGGAGTTGTTACGAAGCTCCAGTGTCCCATTCCATAAGTGACTGCTTTTCACTGAGGGCTGGAATATGGTGGATGAAATATGACCTGTATTTTGACCCCAGCTCCTAACCCACTGAAGTCCAAAGCACTTGGAGGAGATATGAATTCTTTGTGCATGTGGAAGGATCTGTGAGTAAAAAGTTTTCAAGTGACAGGCTTAAACAGGGTGAAGAGCTCTAGAATACCTGGCAAGGGTGAAGGGAAGCAATGGCTCTAGGAGGTAGGGACTTTCTCTCTGCTTCTACCTCCTTTCCATTCCTTTGCATTAATTGCGGGTTATTGCTTA
This sequence comes from Acanthornis magna, assembly GCA_036785705.1. Taxonomy (NCBI): domain Eukaryota; kingdom Metazoa; phylum Chordata; class Aves; order Passeriformes; family Acanthizidae; genus Acanthornis; species Acanthornis magna. Next base: position 3,045,645 of record JAWUZG010000071.1, on the reverse strand, counting down.
CTGGCCTTTACAGCAGATCTGCAGCATCACCAACTGCTCTTCAGTTGAGCTCCTTTTTGGAAGAGGGATGGTTGGCTCAAAGCTGTTGCAGTGCTGAAAGTGCATCCATCACACAAGCACAGATGGCTCCTATGGCCATGGCAAGACTGCCGGGTGGGACAGAGAGCACCAGCTAAAGCAAAGGATCTCTGCAGATGGACAAGGCCACCCTGCTCTCTCACAGGGAGGAGTGCAGTGCATAAATATCTTTCCTCCTGCACCTACAAAGAGCAGGAAATTAGAAATCTTGCCCCCATAGGCCACTGTGCTACTCCTTTCGGGTTTTTTTTGGCAGGCATTACCTGTAGGCTCACCTGTAGGCGTGAGCATGAATTTCCTATAGGATGTATTTTCTGGCAGCTGTTCCCTGGTACTCAGAGAGGGGAAAGACAGTTTATTTACAAGTGCTTTTAAATAATCTTATGGGGTGTCCAGCTAAATGTACGCAGTAACTATAATGGTAGTTGCATGATTAAATGACAAAGCTCTTTATAAAGGAAACGATACATTATCCCCATTTTAGGTGGATCAGACATGTTTGTACTCATCAACAAAACATGCCCAGGCTCGCTGTTGAGCACAGAGGCTGGCATGGAGCAGCTTGTGTTCCCTGTGCTTCCCTCCAGAGTGGAGGGGCTGCCTTCTGCACGTCTGCCGGGGATGGCCTTGGGTTGTGCTGACTCCTGATCTGTGTGGGGAATTGTCTGGGACACTGCCAGTTGGCTTCAGCGAAACTGATGCCAAGGATTATGTCAACAGTTTATACAGGATTGAATTCCAATGCCCTGGAACATCCCCCTGGCAGGGTTTAATTTATACAATAGACCTAGCCAGAGAAAAATGAAGTGCTTTTCCCAAGGTCACGCAGAATGTTTTGAGGCTTAATCTTGGGAGTTCCCTTGAAAGATACAGTTCCCTGGTCCACAGTACACCAAATATGTCACAGATCTTGTGTGTGTACATAGGCTTTACCATGAGAGGTGCTGTGACACAGAAAGGCATTTTTCATATTGTTTCCTGAGTCTTTTCCCAGCTTGGAAGCACACAGCAAACAAAATGAACTCTTGGGATTGAAAGCAGTAGAATTACACTGCGGCTAAATTAGGTTGTTACATGAACCACCTTTCAGAAAAAGGGTTTTGCTGAACTCTCCTGAGACAGTATATACCTTTGTCTTTAACACCTAAGATTCAGTGCTTAAAACCAGGCATATAACACATGATTTGAAGCACCCTGGCAGAATGACAATATTTGTCTTCTCATATTTAGCTTGGGTTCATTTAAAATTACACTTAATGCCATTTCTAATTCCTACCTCAATAAACCAAGATGGTCTGTTGCTATTATGATATGAAACTCTTGGGTATCTGTTTTAGTAGTGACTTTCAGTGAAAGCCAGAGTGCTTGAAATGGGATTTTGGTAAAATATAAGTGCCTCACCTCCAGAAAGCAATCCAAGAGGCATTCTGTTCAGCACAGCCTAACCGTATTAGCTCATGGTGCTAATAATGCCAGGGTTGTGCGTTTGATCCCCATATGGGCCATTTTCTTAGGAGTTAGACTTGATGATCCACCAGTTTACAGCCTGGTTTTGCCTCTGTGCACATCTCTCAGATCACCACAAAGCACTGTAGCTGCCATCATAAGGATTGTGGCCCTTATTGGTGGCACTTCTGCTTGCCACTCAAGCATAATGGCTGACATCCTTGGTTAGTGTCAGGAAGCACCTGGATCCAATACTCTTCCCAACCTGAAGGCATTCAAACCCACGATTTTCATTACGATTTGTATTCTCTAACCACCAGGACTGGGGCTGGCAAAAGCAGAGCTGGGCCCAGACAGGAAGGCAGATCTGGAGCAGGAAGAGAGAAAAAGCCTGAGGGCATATATGAGTGGGCAGAGGAACGCCTGGATTATTATGCTGAGGAGGGGGAACTGAGAAGTGGCCTTCCACTTTGCTGGCAAGTGCTCCCCAGTCACTAAATTATCGTGTAACGGGGTGCAAGTCACCTCTGCCTTCTCCTTTGGCTTCCTTCTGGGAAAAGTAGTGCTCAGCTCAGCCAAATGTCTCCTTTAGGAGAGGACTGTGAACCTCAAGAAGGCAAAGAAGTGCAGGAAAGAGGAGAGGGTCAGGATCTCAGGCTGTGCCTTGTAACCCTAGCTCAGTGCATGGGACCACTGCATCACCCCCTTACAGGAACAGGAGCCTGGCACTCTAGTTGTTCCTGGTCTTTTTATGAGCTGCTATGGTAGCTCTCCTTGCATTTCTGCACCACCATGCGAGGAGGATGCTGCTTTCCAAGTAACACAGTGGTGGTTCAGCTGAGATCTTCAGCTTCCGACTGACCCCCTGGAGAACAGAAACCTGGTGTCTGACATTGCCCCATCGGGAAACTGATGACTGTCTTTCCTAACGTGGGCCAGAGGTCTAGAGCTATTATAATTTAGATTTAATTTAAGGTGTAGACTTTGTGTAATTGCTGGAAAAAATAATTGATGTCTTGACACATTATATTGTTTTATGGCTTTATTTGCTTTCCCTTTTCACACACAAGTGTGGACATGCTTATACAAATGTCCAGATCCTGGACCTCAGCGAGCCTCAGTACTTTACTAGCTGTGTCCAGCTTTGGGCTGAAGAAATCCTGAAGGATAGCAATTCCACTGAAATATCTCTACCTAGCCTTTAGAGCAGTTAAAAACACATGATACCATCTCCCTGTGGATGCTCCTGAAAAATTTGACTGAAATTTTTTGGTTATGACTCGTGCCTTTGTATGTGTTGGAGAAAGTCCATGCATGCTCTATTCTGATTTAAGTTACAGGGAGGCTCCGACAGAAATGACAGATAACATCACCTTCTTGAGAACTTCTGTCAGGGGTTATTCCCCATTCAGGTTTGTGGACGTGTTTATGTGTTTGGTGCTGCTACAGGTTGGTTGATTTTTTATGCTTATTGTGGTATATGTCTTTTTAATTGGGTGTTAAAATGCAAGCAAGATTAGATTAAGCTAGTAATTAGTGGAGGGTGATTTTGCTGAACTTAAAGTAAATTAATAATCATATGGTAGTGGTTCTAATGGCAAGAAGGACTTCTTTTTTTGACTGTGTCATCAATTCAGTCAGCACACTGGATTCTATTTTTCAACTGTGAGGGTGTTACTGCAAAGTCAGGACACTTGGTCTGGTGTCTTGCTATTGGTTTAGGTGTGCAAACTACAGCTGAGCATAAGATAAAATGTTGGTAGAACAAATGAAAAATGGCAATTATTTCCTTCTGCACAGAAGCACTCTCCCTGGAGGACTCTTTGCATTCAGCTGTTCAGTTTCATGGGTTTTACTTGAAGAAATGATCTTTCATAGATCTCAGTCTTTTACTTGCAGCAAATTTTGTGCTTGATAAATCATTGAATGAATCCATCAGAAACATATTACCACATCTAAAAAAATTGGTCTGGAGAGAACTAAGACACAGCTGTGTGATAGCTGCAGTAACAATCAGCTTGCAGCATGCAGAAGAAAGGAGGATGATCATTAAAACCCTATGCGAAGGGTACGGGGTCCCGCAGCTGCGGAGTACTGTCAGGTCCTTAGTCCATGCACATCAGCTAAACCCAAATAATCCACTGCCCCAACCACACTGAGTATCTCCCACTTCTTCCAGGCATATCAGTGACAGCAGCAGCCAGAGCCAGTTTGCTAGCCTTGCCTCTGTAAACCCAAGAAAGTGCTTCTGGTGGATCTCAGTGTGCAGTTTGAGCTTCTTGCTATTTCCCAGCCCAGTCCCACTCTAACATCCAGGTGAGATCTTGGCAAGCAGCTGCCTCTAAATCTGCTGTGCACCTGCAAGGGTTCAGATTCCTTCTGCTTTTTGTCTTGCTATGGATGAAATTGCCCAGTCATTAAAGACAAAACTCCTGGGAATATCCATAGGCTGTGGTATCTTAAGATTCACAACAAGCCTAAAGTGCAACTGCAGCTAATCCTGCTGCAGAATAGATGATGGATCAGCAGATTTCCTGAGGCTTTTGACAACTCTCGTGGTCAGATTGTGTCTAGGGAAAAAAACACTGTTCTGTGGTTAACATAATACAGTGATGGTCAGATGAAAGAATGGTAGTCATCCAGAAAAGTGTAGGAAAAGAAGTATCCCAAATGCAGCTTGCCTCAACCAGAGATTAGGGTCTAGCTGGTTCAGTTAATGAAGTTATCCCAATTTATACCATCTGAGGATCTAGCCCCTGAAGAGGGGACTCCCTGTGTTAAGTCCTCTGAGAGAGGATATATTCTGGTAAGGGCATGTTCTCCACTTGAACAGCAGTAGTAAGACAGAGGGATCTGATTGGTCTCAGACCATGGACATATCTTCTCCAAAGACTTTTTCTTCACGTGCTGGATTCTGTTTTTCAATCTGTTTTAAATTAAAACATGGTATGTTCCTTGCCACCAAATTCTGTACTGGGAGAAACTGCTGTTGCTGTGGTCAGCATGGACTGGGGATCACCAACGGGAATGAAGGCCGTAGTTGGAGTCTAGCCTCCAGGGTGGCCATCATGGGACACCAGCCTTCTTGCAGAGTACAGAGATAAGTAAGATCTGGCCATAAAACACTTTCTTATGCAAGAAGGCAGCTTGAAAGCTTGCTTGGGCAACATCAGAGGCAGGTGGATTGGAACTTTGGACAGTCCGCACCATTTCCCATCCTTTTTCAGTCTATTTGAGCTGACATACATAAGTATGAGTTCTGTAAGAACTTTATTCTCATCCTGTTTTCTCTTTGCAAGGTCATTCCCAGCATATTAACTAGCTGTTTAACAAGGTCTTTTTTCTCTGAAATGCCAAGCTGCGAAAATGTCGGGAAAAACAAGAGCTATCCCTTGCCACCATATGCAGCGTCTTCTGAGGCAAGATCTTCTTCAAATCTAGCACTTAGGAGGCATAGTTTATATGGAGTGACTATGTCCTGGTTGCTGAGGGACTCGAATAAATTGAAATAAAGTGAGAGATCTCTCAAGATACTTTAGATTAACCTTTATAGAGATGAATGTATTTTAAAAGTCATAGTCAAAATGTCAGCAGTTTTGGGACTGTTTGTTCATTGTTTCATTTAAAAGCTGGTAAGCTGAGGTGGATTTCAGTGCAGTTGTTTAACAATAAATGTTGTTGAAGAAACTCAGAGACAATTGTTTTATTATAGTGTTGTTGTCCTGCTTTGTTTGAAGTCTGCATTTTCTGCCTCATTATTGTTTGACATTATCCGAAGAGAGCACCAGGAATGATGTATCAGCTACATTTAACAAAGTGCAACAGAGAAATCAGTATTTGGGCAAAATACTTTACCATTTGGCCATGAGGGAGCTAGTACATTAATTTCACAGCAGGAAAGAAAATGCTCTCTTCTCAATATGTTTTAAGTTTCTTTCTGAATAAAGGGTTTTATGGATTTTATAGTATCAAAAGCGCTGCAAGGTTCTACTCTATTTTGTGATAGTCAGCTGTAAAATTCAAGCTCATATGAGATGAAGTGAGAATTTTTTTTTTTTTTATTTAGAGCCATAGAATCATAGAATATGCTGAATTGGAACGATCATCGAGTCCAACTCCTGGCCCTGCACAGGACACCCCAAGAATCACACCATGTGCCTGGGAATGTTGTCCAAATGCTTCTTGAACTCTGTCAGGCTTGGTGCTGTGACCACTTCCCTGGGGAGCCAGTTCCTGCCTCCCTCTGTGTGAAGAACCTTTTCCTGATATGTAACTTAAATCTCCTCTGCCTCAGCTCCATGCCATTATTGTTTCTACCACTGCACTTTTTTTTTTTTTTTTAAAGCTGCATAAATTGTGATTCATTCAACATACCAATTATACACTAATAGTCTGCCATTTGTTTCTGTTGTTGATGTTCACTGAATGTTGGAAGGGTTTGCACTATAGAAAGTTCTGTCAGTTTAGGAAACAGCCTCTGTATAAATACACATGGAATGATTTTGAAGGACTAATCAGTCTTAAACTACTCTTCCCAGGCATGTTAGGTTCTGTTGTAGGTCCCTGAGGATGCCTTCCTGGGCACTGTGATCTGCAGAACACAGACGTAGCTGGAGACTCAGAAATGTACAACATGTGGGGTGAAGGGATGCCACTGCACTGCTCCCGGTGGTCTGATTCCTGGAGGGGACCTTTCCCCAGCAGCAGCCAGGAGGTGTCTGGAAGCAGACCCATCACTGTTTCTCTAAATTGCTGTGTCAGCAGCTGGTGGACGAGCTGGGTGTGAACAAATGAGCAGAGAGAATGGCACCACAGTGAGGGGCAGGTGCCTGACGCAGGGCTCAGTGCACCACCGGCTGCACACAAAGCTTTGCAGAGGCAGCGCTTCCCCGAGCGGCTGCATGCACAGAGGAACTTGGGGTGGGACATGCTTGGCAAGACTGTAGTTGTCTTTTCCCTTACTCCCCTTTTCCAGTCCTCTGGGAAAGTTTACCTGGCAGGCTGGTCCCACTTCTGCACTTTTCGGTCAGTTGGGAACATAAGTGATCACAGTCACTGTCTCCCATCCTGCTGCCCAGCTGGAGTGGCATACAGGCTTTGCCTGACTGGGCTGCACCCCTTGCTGAAGCACCCAACCCCAGGCTTTTCCAGCACGGTGGAAGCTGGTGGTGTGCTGACACCTGCCATCTTGGCACTTCCCTGTGCTGCTGGCGTGCCCAGGGGGCAAGGCGAGGAGGGCCTCTCTGAGCTGCACCAGTGCTGTACCACTGTGCAGTGCTGGCCACATGTGTGGTGCACCTGCCAGGTGCATTCTCACAGAGCCACTCGCAGCAAGCTGCAGAGACTTAAACCTTGCTCTGTGTCTGCAGCTTACCCACCTACATGCCCTAATCGATAGACACCATCCTTTTAACAAGTTGATACAGAGCCTCCCTGCTTACCACACCCAGCACCTATTCCAGCCAGGCTCGCTCTTGCTTGGCATGGAGCGTACACAAGAGCTTTGCCATGCTGTCTACTTCCTAATGCAGTGTGTGGAAAGCAAACTGTTTCCACATATCCCTACGTTCCCCAGAAATGGTGTGTGTCTGCAATGGAGAGGCACTGTGGAGGCTGAAGATGCAGCTGTGGCCCTGGTGCAGAAGGGCAATTCTTCATCTGCAGTGGTATCTGCTCTGGATGGTGGCCAAACTGTACAGAGAATGTTGTTAGATTTATGGTGTGCCCCTAATCAAGAGCTCTTCAACCAAGGTGTTCATGTCCTTCTAGCCCAACTAGAGAACAGTTTATGGAGTATGAAGAAAGATAATCCTTTTAATTGTCTTTTAATAATTGCTAGTGTTTCATCTCTATCTAAGATATTTGACTGAGCCCCTCAGGCTTGGAGTTTCATGAGGCAACAGGTTCTGTCAGGAAGGATGCACAGTCCATGCTCCATGGGAGAGCTTCATGGGTGAGCTCATGACTTTACTCCTTGTTTTTTTCCTTCTGTTTTAGGCTGCCTGCATGGACTTCAGCAACTGCAATGTCACAGATACAGAGCAGAGTGGGCAAACAGAGGGAAACTGGGCCCCAGCTTTTTCTCTTTTTTCCTCTCTTGCTCATGCATTTGGTGCATGAATCAGCTGGACACAAGGAAAATGCTGAAGGAAAGAGACAGGAGATAACTGAAGATGGGATTAAATACAACATGAATTTCCTTAAAGCAGATCATGCAAAATTAATGTCGTGCTTTTTTTTATAAGATTGCTGACCTTTTCTGGCAAGGCAAATGCAATCTGCACTAAGATATTGAAATAAACCAAATAATTTCTTTCTTATATTGGAGAAACATGAATTCTAAATAAGGAAAGCACTGATAAACAGGAAGATAATGGTGGGTTATGACTGAATGAGAACAAACATGCCCGAAACAAATACTGGTGCAATGCTTCCAGGACTGGGCTTGGAATGGATCTTATTTAATGCTTTATTCCCAGCTGTGTCACCAGAAGTGAAAAGGAGGCAGTAACATAAACTGATGACATGAGGCTGGTAACAGAAATGAGGTGAAATGTAATAGTGGAGTACTAGCTATGGGCTCTGGGCTGGATGCTGTAAGAGTGAAGGTGTTCAGCTCTTGGGCACCGCTTGCTATGAGTACAGGCATTTACCAGGGGAAGGAGATGTCTGGCTGGATGGGAGTGTGTCTCACTGGAGCTGGTGCATGAGCTGCATCATGCTGCAGTAGTCAGTCACAGCATCACTGTGAGCCACTGATACATGGGAAGAATCGTTCCAGTGTGTATAACACATAAGGCTGACTAGCAAATCAAGGGCAGGTTTAATCCCCTGGTTCAAGTTCAAGGCTCTTTTGAATGTCAGCTGGAAAGATGTGTTTGCCTGCATTCCCAAGGGATTTTTTGAAGGTGCAGAGAAGGGCATCACAAATGACCAGGGGATAGAAAAGCCTATGTTGTAAGAGGAGGTTTGTTTCAGCTGACAGCATTGAGGTGAAGGGGGATGTGACTGCTGCCCAGCAAAGGGTCTGGGCATTTCATAGTCCGGACAGAGGTGAGATAAGACCAAAGGTACAAGACAGAGCTGGCCACAGATTACTCCAAGCACGAGATTAGCAGCTGTGGTGCCCCATAGGCTTGCTTTCTAGCAGTGTGGAGTAAGCAGCCTAACATGTTTTAAACAGTGCTTGATTCATTTATGTTTGTATTGCACATTTGCCTATGATAATGTACAATGGGACTCAGAGCAGAGGTACCAACCTGCCATACTTCTTTCAGCTCTTTGTGAGTTGATGTTATTTCCAATTGGGTGAAATTTCAAGCAATCGATCAAAGCTTACAGCTGTCCTTGCATAAATTTGAGAAATATTCCTTCCTTACTGACACACCCAAGTTCCAGGGAGTATCACGACAGCAAGGAGGAAGTTAGGCAACTCCTGATTGATTTATAAATCCTGTGCAGACTTCAGCCACTGCAGTTTCCTGGGTACATGTACTCTTATATGTGTGTTCATGTGCAACATGGCCCAGTAGATGCTGGGATGTCAGACCAGCAGTAACACTGCTTTGATGAAATAAGAAAAAGAACATACTGTATATTTTTTCATAACGATACTTACACATGCTCATACTGGTGCTCCTGAAGTCTCATTTTGGCCAGTGAATGCACATATCTTTGTGCACATACGTGTGCATGCACATGTATTTATATGTATAGGTATCTAGAATGAGTTCAGGAGTGAGGAAGAGATCATGGAATCATAGTATTATAGGATCATAGGATCACAGAATGATTTGGGTTGGAAAGAGCCTCTAAGGTCGTCTATTCAAACTCCCCTGCCGTAGGCAGGGTCATCTTTCACTAGATCAGGTTGTTCAAAGCCCGTCCAGCCTGGGCTGGAGCCCCTAGAAGTTTGGGTTCAAATGCAGATGCACTAATTTTACATGTCTACATTATAGGACATTGTCATTTCAAAGACGATCAGGCTTCCCCTTCTGGAGAGACCACAGGAAAGATACTTTTGGAGTTAAATTATGGGCATTAGCACAATGACACCCAGGAGGACATTCCTGTGCTTTCTTTGCAATGCCATTTGTGACACCAGGACAGCCCATGACCCATCACCTCCAGAAGAGTGATGGAAATCAGTGTCCAACGACCAGGGTCGGAGGGGCTGCTGTGGTAGGGGAAATCCTGCATGACTGTATCCTTGCTGGTATTAGTAAGACCTAGCTTTCAAGTGAGCTTGTCAAATTCAAGATTCCTGTGAGACATGATTACACCAGCAATTAAAAATGTTACATTGTTTTATATGAAGAGTCTTCTTAGGCTGCACCAATACTTGGCAATTTAATTGTGCAGCATGGCTGGCTACAGCTGTAAATGGGCAACTTGCAGCATGCACAAAGTAGAGATTTTTTTCTTCCCAGAGCTGACATCAGTTCCTTCCGCATAAATGGGAATATTTCCATTGCTCTGGTCCAGCTGCCAGGCACACTTCTGTGAGCACCCAGCCGCCTCTATGCTGTGCCGAAACAAAGATGAAATGTAACCAGACACTTGTCTCCATGAAGATGAGCTCAGATTTAATGTTCAGGAGCTTTCAGATCTGCTGGAGCTATAAAGCTTCTACAATTAACAAAATCAACTCACGTAATAGGTTTAAACAGCTTATGTATATTCAATCCTTCTAATATGGATGGGTCTTCTATTGGTCTATAGTTTTATGAGAAAGGTATAGAGATGTCTAGAATTTCTCAATAGTTCTATTTTTGGTTAGCTATCACTTGTGAAATATGCAGCTTTTAATTTGGAATGTTTTACCCTAGATGTTGGCTTTTGTATGATTTTTAAAAAGAAAATTGTTTAATTGGATTCTTGAGCAGTGACTTTCATCTTTTAAAAAAGATAAGAGAAAAGCACATGTTTTCTGGCTCTGGGAAGGTATTGGAAACCACAGGGTTTGGTATTGGTGGAAGGAAAAAGAAGAAAGGGAAGAAGCCACCTTTCCATAAAAAAATAAAAAATTGCTCACATTTACCTAATTTTGGAAACATGAAGCTCTATCTCTTTTTTCGTACTTCTTTTCTTGCTTGGTAACACTTCAGCTTCCTGGCTGGAAGTATAAGCTGCAGGTAAGTAGCAGAGTGAATGAAACTGCCTGAGGCAGCGCAGAAGAATTTAATTCTGAAGAGGCAGCAGCTGGCAGTGCTGCAGGGAGCAGAGCTGTGCGGAAGGGAGCGCAGAGCAGCCTCTGATGAGAAGGTGTGACCAGCACCGCTTATGGCACACGTGCATCGCGGTGTGTGCAGCGCAGCTCGCGCGTGCCCTCGCTCCTCACAGCAGCCCACGGCGGGCACAACTCGAGAATATTGTTCACATAGCTAAATTATCTTTCCAATGTGGAGTCTTTCAGTTGGGAAGGGCATTTCCAGGTAATGGAAGTTTGCTACACGCAGTAAATTTGTGACATCTTTTCTATGAAATTTTAGCTAAGAAACACAGAAGGCTGCCAAGTGAAGAGAGAAGAGATACAGTGAGAGACTATTTCTCACTTTTCTGAAACCCTCCTCATGAGATGGGAGCTGTACAAGGCAGTTCAGGCCTTTATTATTTAAATCCATCATGACACAGCTTGATAACTTCAATCTCCACTTTCTTCCAGCACATATTAAAACCCTTCTCCCCAGACACTCAGCCAAATAAATGCCCATTTATCTCATTTTTCTGCTGCTGGAGGTCTTCAGGCTGCCTCCACACAACTCCTACGCAGACTGCAAAGAATATTTACAAGCAGTCTCTCTCACACAGGTCTTAGCACATGCACAGCATTTGTTTCATTTAGTGTAGGAGGTTTCTATTTTTGTCTTAGTACCTCCCAATAGGCTTTGCTCTAGCTCACACTCCATCAGTTTTTATATATGGTGGACAGTCTAGAATGATAACAGGGATGCAACAGTGCAAAATGGCTTCAGACTTTCCATTCTAAAAGACAAAAGGGAACTGTCTGCTTTCTCTCCTGATTTTTCCATGCAGGCTTCAAGTAGCATCATAACTGGACAATTATTGGATCAGAATAGGACCATTTAATTAGTGCCCTACCTCTTGCACTGACCAGGGCCATAGACCTCAGAGCTGACTGGGAACAACCTGGCCATCCATGTTATTTCTTGACACCCCAGAAAACAAGTGGGGAGCTTTAACTACTAAGCCTGAGAGTACATTTGCTAGGAAGCATGTTTTGGTGCACAAAATATTAAATTTCCATTCAAGAGACCAAAGATTTTTTGTCTGAACCATAGATCATCAAGAAAACAGGCAATTCACTTAATCTGTCTCTCATTTGTAAAATTCCCTGTCTCACTGGTCCCTGGGGCATATTGGGATACCATACTGATGGTGCTCACACAGGTCCCAGAAAACTACTAGGATGCCAAGAGGTAACGTCCCCTGCCAGGACTTGGTGTGATGGCAGGAGTACCCAGAGTGTGTCCTGGCTGTGTTTCCAGACTGCAGTTCCTTGGATTTATAGCTCAGTCAAAATGGGCTTAGGTGACAGATTTGCCTGCACTCCTTTGATTAGAACTCCCAGGGAATAGGTGGAAAATTATCTTTCTGTGCCCAGAGGAGTCTGGGCCTCTTCATAGAAGCCTCTGTGGCTTGTCAGTGTGATACGATGCTCCTCCCACAGGATCTGTGTGCAGACTCACTCGTGTTTTACACAAGCCACTAAATCAGTGTCAAATGTGATCATTTATGGTCATTCCTCAGTCTGCCTGGACTCCTTGAGTGGCGGAGTGACCTTGAGTTAGTGGATTTTAGGCTCTCTTGCCAGTTCCTTGAACTGTCCCCCAGATAAAGTTTATTGTGAGTATCTGTCTTACCCAATAGAAAGGCAGGAAAAGATGTTTAGCTAACTAACTGCAAGATATTGTCTACATTTTTTTTGATGCTTGACTGAAGTAAAATATGTCCTTAAAAGCATTAGTAAATACTGCAGCTTTCATGTAAACACATCAGATATACATCTGCTCTTCTTTGTTCTTTACTGATAATAGAGAAGTTGTAGAAGGAAGACTTGCACATACCTTCCACTGTGTGGACTCCTTTCTATCCCTTCAGCAGTGATCTTTTCCTATCAGGAAGTCTTTCAGTGAGCTTCTTGTGAAGGAAAAGACAGGTGAATGAATCTGGACAAGCTGGGTGCTGCTCTTGGTTTTGCCAGGAATTGAGATCCTTGTGAACAGGTCATACCTGACACTGTGCTCCAGAGTGCAGAGGACTGTGGCGGTGGTTACAGGTCAGACTGTCCCAAGAGCTGTGGCTGCCATGCAGGGATGCTAATGTGTGATTCCTCCACTGAGATTCTGGGTTCAGTCACTTAAACTAAGCAAGGTGCTGGCTGTTCAGCTCTGAGATGCTGTTCAGCTCTGTGATGCTCTTCAAGCAGAAGAGGAACAGGGCAGGGAGCGTGGGTAGGGAGGCTGAAAATGCTTTCTCTCCTGTCTTCCTTACACATAGTGCTACATGGATCCCAGTGACCTCTACAGCCTGCCTGTTCCGAACTTGTCCTGCGCCTCCACATAGCCCTGCCTTGGGATTTTGCAGGATGGGGACATTCAGCTCAAATCTACAGCAGGCTCCCAAAGGAAGCATGTCTGGGAACAGCAGTCCACTGCCGAAGAAGTGCTGCATAATCATACACTTTTCACCTAGGCAAAAGGAAGAGTGCTAACTAGTTACCTTCCTTGGTAAAATACGCCCTACCTTAAAAAAACAAAAAAAAATATGGCTGCTTTTTTTATACCTAAAAACTCTGAGAGCTCATCTAGGGAAAAGGCCAAAGGCCACCAACTCCAATACTTTGGACTCATAGATGCTATGATAGTTGGAAAAATTCAATTCTGTGTCTTGGTCCCAAGGTAGTCACTGCACTTTGAAGGAAACGGGATAAACATTATGAAGCAGGATAATCCCAAATGTGATAGTGGAATATTAGCCAAAGTCTTGGCATCCCAGAGAAATGGCTGGGGTAGGAGGAACAAGGACTAGGCAAAGAACCCCAGGCTGGTGCTTCGTATATCTTTTAATTTTTGCCCTAAAACTAAATACTAGATCAAAGATAGCTTCAGCTTTTGACAAATGGTAGCAAAGACTCACGCTTTCAGGCAGGCTGTAGGCTGAGATGGACAGTGCGCGCTTTCAGTGAAGCACTGTAGGGTTTGTCCCCAGGGTGCCACATGGGTACAGAAACACAGCGGTCCTGATCCCCAGCAGCTTGGCATCCAGCCCTTGGTTCATGACCGAGCAGCAACGCAGAGTGCTGCAGAGCAGCTGCCAAAAGCGCTGGCTGTGGAGAGGGCACCCATGAATGTGAAACTCAAACAACCTCTTGACCCACAATCCACCTATAGTTCAATCCACTCCATTCAATCAGATAGAAGCCGCTTGCAGCTATGCAAATAGTCCATCCTGCCTGTCTTGTTGGTCTTCCCTCTGCCCGACCCAATTAGTGTGGTGAGTAAATAGAACAATGAGGTCAAATACAGGGCTAGATTTTCCTTGAAATGGTTCCAGATATGGCCAGGACACCTGAAAATGTGGAATCCACACAGCCTGCTCTGGGAGCACTAGCTGCAACATCTGTCCATCCAGAGGCAGGATGAACCAGAGTGGGGTGGCAAAGTTACCAGCCCCTGAAACTTTGGGCTTATGGCTAAAATAAGTAAAATGCCATCTGTATTCACTGATTTATGTAACAACCAGTATTTTGCCTGTTTGAGCTCTGAAGTTGTGTTCACACATTCCTTTGCTTCAGATGCGTTTCCAGGGCAAATTACAACAGTACCTGACATGGTAGGGGCTTTTTAACACAGCATCAGGCGCCAGGTGATATTTTTAAAAGTATTAAGTCAAGACAGTCTGTTAGGGAGGCAGGCAAGCCCAGTCAAGTTCTCACATACTCGTTCTGTGGTATGAAGCCAAACTGCGAAGTTTTTCAAGTATTTTAATGAATGTGTTTCAGACCTTTTTATTAACTTTTAATGCTTCTTTATTTTGGCAGTTCATTGCTGTGCTACAGGAAAGGCCAAGCCACCCTTCAGTGCTGTTCCAGATAAATACGCCTTAACCACAAATTAACACTTATATCTTGCACTGCTTCTGAAGCTGAAGGCCCCACAATCTATCTGAGAATTGCTTTTTGCAGTTCCAGGTTGTGATTTTGCTAAGTGAAGCCCCAGCCAGCTGAGGATCTAGCAGAAAGCACTCCTTCCTCAGTGCCCAGGCACTGTTGGCAACTTGAGAGAAATGCAGCCTTGTTTGTTGGGCTTTCTTGTAGGGATTTTGGAGGCAGACTCTACTTCTGGAGGATGGGAGCTGAGTGGCAGGATGGGGAGGGAAAGGGGTTCATCAGAGGAGCAGCTCAGAGATTGTAAGAGAGACCTGGCGGGTGTGTCCTGCTCTGAGCCCTCTGCACATGCCATTGTAGCCCCAGTGCAGAGTGATGCTGGAGGTGCTGCATCCCTGGCTTCTCTTGCTTGGCTGGGCAAATCTCCTTTCCTTACTCTCCCAGTTTACTTTTGATTAAAGATAGGAGAAGTATTCAGCATTCTTGAAGGTGGAAGATGCCCATAAAACACCGCTTTGCTTCTTTCAGAAATTTGTTTCCAGATCCCCTTTGGGGGTGAACTTCAGAATTGGGGTTGACATTTCTATTTCTCTATAAAAGAGCCTGTTCCAATCCAAGTCTTAAATCACTCCCTTTTTACCTAGAAAGCAATAAGGATATAACCTCTACCTCCCCAGAATGTCCTCGAGCCAGACCTTGAGACATTATTTCAGCAAGTTCTTCCAACAGAGACAGGCCAGGCTGGAACTACATGCATCCTGTTAAGTCTTCCATTACTTTGCCAGATTTATGAGGTTTCCAATTCTAAATAAAGTGGACACACCTGAATGCAGCCAGAGTGCAAAGTAAGTGTTAATATTTTCTTTGCGCATTTCATTACTCTTTAACAGCCTTATGAAAGAAAATGCCTTCTTCGTCCTCCTTCATTTTTGCTGGTTTTGCTTTTTCAGAAAATCTAGGCTGATCTAAATAATAGTGAAATATATCAGTGTCTCCCTTGTCAAGTGTGTTCAGCTGTGACTTAAGTGTGGTTTTGCACCACTGCCTTCTAAATGTGCAAGCACATTGCCAGGCTTGCACAACTTCCCTGTGCACATACCCATGAATGAAGTCAGCAATAGCAAAACACCAGGCACAAAGACCTGGCTCTGTAGGTCATCTTGGCTCAGACTAAAATTGAATCCTTTGTGCCTTGCTACGTTAGAGCAAAGCCCTCTGTGGAGTACGACCACCTGCAACCCCACTTCTGAAAATAACTTGTGCTATTGCATGGTACTGGCAGAGTAAGAGCTTTGATTCATTCTTGTGGAAAATAACGTTCATATGTGAATTCTCTATTTTTGTTGTTGCAACACTCACGTGCTTAAGCTGTTCCTTAATCCACATTTCAGATCTCATCAGCTGATCACTACTAGAGTCAGCAATTAGAGTCTGACAGAGAGAGATTCCTAAAGTGTTTGGACTTGTTTCTCAACAGATCTTGTTGAGATCAGCTCCTGGTTGAGCCCAATACAGACACCTTTGGACACTTGTCATTGCTCTGGCAGATGGTACTGGAGCTGACCTCAACTGACCACAGGGATATCCCACACCACATGGCATCATGCTCAGCATATAAAGCTGGGGGATGAAGGAAGGAAGAGGGTGACATGTTCAGAGCGATGCCATTTGTCTTCCCAAGTCACCATTACACGTAATGGAGCTCTGTTTTCCTGGGGGTGGCTGAACTCCTGCCTGCCCCTGGGGAGTGCTGAATGAGCGCCTTGTTTTGCTTTGCTTGCACATGGGGCTTTTGTTTTACATGTAGTTGTCTCAATCCATGAGTTTCCCCACTTTTGCCCTTCCACATCTCTCCCTTATCCCACAGAGGGGGAGTGAGTGAGTGAGCATGTGGGGCTTAGTTGCTGTCTGGATCTAAACCACAACAGGTCTCCAGACAGTGTATGTGAAAACGGCTGTGGTTTTTCTGTGTGGTGCTTGTGAGACCAAAGCAATCAGTAACTCCTTGAAAGTGCTTTCCATCCTTCACTTTCTTGCTTGCTCTTGTCAACTATTTCATTTCTCTGGTCTAAGAAACCTGGGAGTCTGCAGGGCTTTGTGCACAGCCACAAACCCAGAACAGATAAGCAGAAAAGTAGCTGCTGAGGACAAGTCATCTCCTCTTGTACCTACAAACTGCAGGTCCTGTCTCTATCCATGCTCTCTCCTGAGTACCAAACCCTGATTATTACCTGCAATCAGTCCTACAGGAGTGCAACAATCAGAATAAACCTGAATCTTGTAACTGTCTCGTTGTGCCTTGAATAACCTGTGGCTCTTAAATCTGTGGCTTTGGGTTTCCCAAATAGATTCAAGCTGTCTTTTGCATGAGGACTAGATGCCATAGCAGCAAGCAGCCTGCTTGGCAACACAACCTCTGCAGACAGCAAACCCTTTTCTACTATGCATGAACAGCATGGTAGAAAAATCAATTTTCCTTATTTGTGTGTCACCTCCCAAAATTCAGGTGGCTGTGAAGGTTGGATTCCCCTACCTCTCACACTTGCATGGATTAGAGGTCCCTTTGCAATGACACCTACGTATCGAGTTGGCACAGGACCCCAGCTGAAGCCAGTCAAAATGTGGAGTATGCCCATATACCGCCATTGATAACCCATCTATTCCCAGTGTGCAGCTATCTGCTCGATTTATAACTCTCTAAATGAAACCATGCTCTGGATTCCTCTGGGCACCAGTGGTGCTCCAGACCTGAGTACAGATGTGCCCCACAGAGAGTAGTGAAAATATTATCCTAAGTGCTGGTGTCAGAACAAAGCAGTATTGCTACGGCTTTCAAAACAGGCACAAGCTCACCATGTCAGCTGGCCAGGGTCAGGGTCAGGGCCCCAGCACACACATGCAATTAGAGTTCACACAATCTCAGGTCATGCCAAAAGCACCCTTCCAGCTGGGGCCCATGCAGTGCCTGGGGGTGGCCTGAGCAGAGGTCTAGTGGCATGGGCATGTCATCACAATAGTCTTTGAAAAACAATTTTCAAGCTGTTGAGGTTTTTTAAGCACAAAAGGAAAAGCCAGCCCCATTTCCCTCGAGTGATATCTCTCCATCCTAGCCAAGGGTCACTTCCTTTGACAAATGTCCACCACTGTCCAAAACCACTGTAGTTCCATCTTTGCTGTAGATCCAGGTTTCTAAGGGAAATGGCTTATGCAATCATTTGTGAGTGTGTGTGTGTGCATACGTGTGTGGGCATGTATGTCTGTGTGTCTGGCTGTTATCTGCCTGTCCTCCCCTGCTGAGCTGTGAAGCCACTGGCTGACTCAATTGGATTTCAGACATATAATTAACTACCTATTAGTTTCACAAAAATAAAGCAGTAGAAGGAGGAAAGAGATAAATCCCCCCACCAAACAGTAGAAAAAGTGGCCACAAGAGCTTGCAATTTATCACTCAGCAGAGGGTATGCATGGAATAGTGGTTTTCAAAATGTTCCTGCTGCAAAAAAGCCTCCAGTTGGCAGTTACTGGTTCCTGGAAGCCAGGTCAGCCATTAACAGAAAGCCCTGCAGGAACTCAGGTCTGTTATGTACATATGGAGATGCTCTTAAACAGCTTGTAACCTGACTGGGATTTGGTGGATTTTAACAGGCACAGGAAGACCCATGTCCCATGCCAAGCTGCAGCAGCGATGTCAGGACATCTCAAGAGAAAGGTGATAAAACCATCTGCTCTTCCCAGGGTGAGCACCCCAGCGCCTGGCCCAAGGCTCCTCCTGCAAATGGCTAGCCCAGCCCACCAATCCTGGCTAAGTCTCAAATGCAGGCTAGAGGGAGATACCCTGAGGACAATTTCATCTTAAAATAATTGAAGTTTGGCAATGGTTATCAGGAGCAGAGTGGGTGACACTGGGGAGGACTAGATGCCCTGAGCGTTAGCCAGTGCTGCAGCAGGCGCTGGGAGCAGGGGCATGTGGGGAGCTTGGCACTGTGACGGGGCAGACCTCACGGGACACAGGGACAGGCATTGGATGGGAAACTCTGGCGATGCCTCTGTCACTGTTTGTAAATAAAATAGGCCTGGGTCTGCTTTCTGGCTTGGGTATAGGCAGTTAAGCACAGCTCTTGCCCATATGGTGAGGTTCTCTGCCATCCCCCGCAGGGTCAGAGGCACCGTGAGGGCCATGATGATCCAAATGTGAGGGCCACTACTTACAGGCAAGCTGGGAAAGGGGAGAGGTCTCCCTGAGAGTGGGAGGGAGTGGGTGCCATGCTGCAGCACCCAATCTTCTGCTCTGCACAAGGAGCCTGAGGAAAATTGGCAATTGGGATGGGGCAGGATTTGAAATGCATGTGAGCAGTGGAGGGAGGGGGCTTATGCAATTATTTGGGGCATGAAGCAATGCAAAAATATTTCTCAAGGAGCCCTAACACACTACATGCTGCTGAGGTGCTTCCTAGGACAGCAGATGCTGAGGCTCTGAGCAAGGGCTGCCTGCTGTGCTGTGCAGGGTGAGGCAGACAGTGTGCCTGGGACACAGGCAGGCAGCAGCTGGCAGCCTCTCAGAGGTCACTGTGATGTTACAGGAACCCATGGAGGTCTCACTAGAAGTGTTTTCAGTAGAGGTGTGAAAAATATGTCTGAAGAGTTAAAATCCTGACAGGCTTTGTGCATCTCTATATGCAAATACCAGGGATTAATCTGACACAAGACATGCCATGGTCTGTGACCTATCAGGCTGTGCTCACAGGAGCAGGGGTGGGGATGAGCCCCACAGCTGTTGGGTGGCTGATGCTCATCCAATTTCTTGTAGTGTTCTGCACCCACAGTCATCCTCCTCAACTCCGTCACAGTCCAGAAGTGAAAAAAGTAACATATTTTTATTGTTGGGAGGCCTGTGCTACTTGGCTGCAACTGCAAATGCCATCCCCTTGCCAAGAGAAGCTTTGCAAACACACACCAGCCCTCCCAGGATGCTGCTAACAACTGATGCATTATTTGAAAATCAGATGTGGAAGAGGGTGGTGGCTGCAGCAGCCTCCAGTGCCCTGGGCAGATGGATAAGGACCAAAGACCAGAACTGTGTTAGTGTTTTTCAAACTCAGTTAAACTAGAAACTCAGCATGCTCCAGACCATCAGGACCAGGTAGGAGTGTATGAAAGCAAGGAAAAAAGGACATTTGAAATTCACACCAGAACTGAAGATTCTGAGATAAATGCCAGCAGCACTGGAGAAAGTAGTGACCCTTGCAGCATATACCTAAAATACAGGCAAAGCTAAGTGACAGCAAACACTGAGAACAAGGGGAAAAGAGCCTTTTGTCAAAGGCAGAGGCAGAGCTGGGTGATCCAACTGGAAAAAAACCTCTAGTTGTTTTAGATGATTATTCACATGAGCATCATTCATGAGTTCACACATTCAGCATGACTGAGGAATACTGCAGCTAAAGAGGAGGCATGTGTACACAGTCATTTTTAATCAGATGCAGCTACTTGATGTATCATGGCTGATAACTGGCCGCAGATTTATGACTGCAAGTTCAGACGTGTAACTGCTCATCCCTCAATTTCTGGGAAAGAGTGACCTGAGACATAAAATCCCTTCCATGAGGGAAGATGCAGAGTCAAATTCTGATTTAAATTTATAACTAGATGGCACCAGCACAACAAGAGCTGTAACCTTTGACACTGCTATTCAAGAGAAAACTAAAAGCAAGTCTGCTTGGCTTGCTGCAGGCTGAAGTTCCAGTCACTGGGATTTACAGATTTACAGAGGCAGACCCTCTGCCTCTTTTGACTGCAAGAAGTGGCCTCCCCCTTAATGTGCTGGAGGAATTCCACTTCCACACCAAACACTCCTTGTGGCATCTTTAGGAGAGTTCAGCTGGGCTGGAAGCTGCTGAGATGCAACTATGACACTGATGGGCACCGCTTTCAAGGGGGAGGATGATTTATCCATGGCAGAGTAATCCATGAATAGAAAATAAAACCTTGGAAGTTGTGGGAAAGAGCTCAGAGCTGCTTTTCATAATGTCTCATGAGGTGGATTTCATGACTTGTATTGCTTCATGGGAGTCAAGAATGTAGCTGCAGACTGCATCCAGGTGCCTCTAGTTCGAGCTCAGCCAGGGCAGAGGGTGGCTGAAGGATCATGTCCTTGTTACTTCCCTCTCTTGGAGTTGGAGAGCGGGGCAGAGTGAGAGCGGTACTGGGTGCTGCTGGAAGCTTGGATGCAGTCTCCTTCCATGACAGTGGGAGAAGTCTGATAAAGTGCATTTTCACAGTTGACACAGCTCAAATCAAATTTCACCACCCTTTTACCTTGAGCGATTTAGTCATGCTAAAGTGTTGTATTAACACAACTTGCTGCCAGCAGCCAGCTCCTCCTCCCTTTCCCAGTGGGGAGAAACACATTATAGCCATTGGTCTCCATCCTTACATTCCCCTGAAATTGTTCATTTCTCCACCACAGCTAGATCTTTTCAAAGATGCCATTTTCATGAATGTAGCAGTACAGCAGTGAGGGGACAGGGATGGATGGGGTTGGACCAAAGGGCTCCAAAACAGACTTCAGGAGAGCAAGATGGGGCTGGAGCCCAGACCCAGGCAGAGCTGAAATGCCAGGCTGGCTGGCCGACAGAGCTCGCAGCAGCTTGGCCCCTTCTTCCAGCACCTCTGCCAGGGACACAGGGTGGGAAGCTCCCGTGTTGGGGGCAGGAGACTGCATGGCTGCAGTTCATGGAGGTTGTACCTGATGTAAGAGCTCCCTGGGCAGCACCCATTGGGCAATGACTGCAGAGAGCTCTCTGTGACCACAGGTATGTCGGAGTAACTACAGAAAATTGTTTTACATCATCTGTGGGTCTGTCCCAACTTATTTAACAGGCTCTTAAATACTTGGTCTCTGCACTGCAAGTAATAAAAGTGACTGCTATCCATTTCTTTCACAGGGTGAGCATAAACGAGGCTGGCAAGGGATTTTACAGGTGTCAGATTGTTTCTGTGCATTCATACATAAGTGTCAGGTATAACAATAATTGTTTGAGTTGGTTTTTTATTTTTATACAGTCTTAAAATTGTAACTTACTGCACAGCAGTCCTTTCTTCTGGGGCATCTCACAGTGCTGGCTATGCTCCTGGGGAGAGAGAAAGAAGGCTTTAAAAGATTTAGTTCCAAATTATTTACAAAACTTGTCTGAAAATATATGACATTTCACTGAGGATTTTTGAATCACTAGAATATGAAGTAAAATCTGATGGAACATTTCTCACACTGAAATAAAAACATTCTTTCAAAAAACCCCATCCAGTCTGTGAATTTGTGGGGAAAAAATTCTGAAAGTGACCTTCTTAGCTTATTTCAGTTCTTAGCAGGGGTAGAAAGGTGAGTTTCCTTTTGACTCCCTGCTTTATTCAGCTTCTCATAGAGAGCACTTATAAAGACCATAAGAGTTTTCCCAAGACACAAGGATAAATAGAATTGAAATGTTCTCTAGTTCCTAGGTCCTAAGGCTAAATTTACACATGAGCATCTGAGAAAGGGGAGGAGTGGACTAAGGAGATGTTCATTTGCATGGCATTACCATTGGCTTTGGTGTGGAGGCTGGACCTGATAATCCTGTATAGCGTGTTTTGTGGGGTGCCTGGTGACTTCAGGTGCTCCTGGTTTAGTTCCTAATAAAGCTTGTCACATAACTGTTCTTTGCAGCCCGTGCCTTGGCATAGCCATTGGGGCTTCTGGCTGACTGAAAAGGAGTCTTAAAAGGGCTTGGAGGACAAACCTCTGTAAAGAAACACACTCAGATTTTCCTCTCCAAGTGTCTGTCATCTGCTGTATGGGCTAATCTGTGCAAAACCATCTGTCCTCCCTCAAATATTGGACATTCAGGGCGAGTGATCTCCTTCAAGTGAGTGTGATGAGATGTTCCAAGACCAGATTAAACTGCTTCCCAAGCCCAAGGTGCTGCACAGGATCTCAAATGTATCTCCTACCTGTGAAGGCTGCCCGTAACACCCTGTGCTGTTTTCAGAGATAATTGCACAGACAGAGGGAGATTTTATTTAAATGGCTGCCATAACTTCTTTCAGCCATTGAAGGAAACAGGCTGGGACATGTCAGTTGTCTGCTCAGGCTTTGTAGGAGGCTTTCATCCTGCACTGCTCAAATAAGAAAAACTATGAGATCACCGGTTGCTAAACACTTGACGTGATTTCCCAAGATTTGCCTCTATGGTAAGTGCTCTGGTAATTTGGGTGGTGTTGACAGAAGCCCTGAATATTACCCAAAGCGCTTGGTGATTATTTTTTGCTGCTGCTTCCAACAGCAACCCCCCTTCCAGACAGAAACACTGTTCTGCTGCTAATGGTGCACAGAAAAATCCCCCTTTGTGTTCCAAATGCCTTCCTGCAGACCAAGCTGCTCCATTGCTCATCTCCCAGGATTAAGGATGGAATGGGGCGGGACAGGATGGGACAGAGACAGATTTCTTGGGCCACATCCACCTTCACATCTTTTTAGGTTAGTATTTTTAGCTTAACATTTGAAACATAATTTCATGTTGCATTTTAATTTCATATCCCAAGTGTGGAGTGGTGAGATCTTTTAAAAATGCATACATAATTTACTTTTCATTTGAGACACGGACAAAGGGAGTCTTTTCATTAAAAAAATCTATATGACTGAGGCTCTGCAGCATCTGGGATTTGCATTCAAAGAACTGTGTAAAATTTTCCTTCATGCCTTTTTATGCAGTGAATGATCATGTAAATCAGTAAATGTTCTCTGTACAGTCAAAATCTGAAGCAAAGGGAGGAAAATGATGTTACCTGTTGTTTTATGAGAACCACCAAGTCTCCTAATGGGAGGAAGCATTTCTCCTATGGCATCCATTCAGCAGCATGGGCCTTAACCAAGAGCAATCTCCCCACCATTCTTAGAGGCAGGAATCCAAATCTTGCTGATAAATATTCAGACTCTCATGGACTTCTACACTTGTTGACTAAGAAGCATCATGACAACCACTAGAGAAGCCACAGCAAAGAAGGCTTGGAAGACCCTGGAGAGGAGATAGGAAGGAAAAGCAAAACACAGAGTGGCAGTTCTTAGAACCAGAAATACTTCTGAGCTTGCCTTTCCATTTGGATGATCTGGAAGGTACAGGCATTAATCTGTGGTATTTGTTATCCAGGTTTAAACTCTTCTACAGGGTCATGTACACTGCTTATTAGAAGGAAAGTATTATTATTATGCTTAACAATGATATAATAAAAATTATCAGTTGCCAATTACTTATAAAATATTGGACTGAATATGACTTTTGTGCAATGCACAGGTTGTGTTTGGCTGTGTTCTTTGTGTAAGCTTTGCTGTGGGGAGAGGAGGGAAGAAGTGTGTCTGATGACATGCTAATTCCAAATACTTTCCCTTTCTTCTTACAAAAAAAGAAACATCATCAACAGTCCAAGCAACACAGCTATTACCATAGCCTACACCAATCTGAAAATAAGATGGGTCTCATTACTTTCCCCTAGACAACACAGGATGCCAATAAGCACATATGCCTTTGAAGGAAAACCTGGGACCTGCCACCTTAAAAGGAAGCTCAGGCTGAGGTTACGCTGAAGCATTCTGGAGTGCATCTGTCCTGGGATTTTGTTTAAATTAAGCCATTGAGGAAACTGGCAAAAGGCAGCCACGGGGGTGGAGTTGCATAAGAACCTATTTGTATGTTTGCTTGGGTGTGAGGATTTGTGTTTGCTCTTTATTTCACAGGACTGAAAAGATTTAATAAATTATATATCACTTAAGGAACAAATCCTGTACAATGTAAATTCTTCCACCATAAAACATTCATTGGATAGGCACTACCTCTTCATCTTGATCTTTTCCCAGTCTGAAGGAGAGACTATATACTACAGTGAACTGTCCAAGAGATGCTTCTTATCCTTCATAACTTCTCTTATCTCTGGCAGAGAAAGAATCCCCTGAGCTGTGATGGATGCAGTTTATTTTTCACAAAGGCTTGATATCACTAGCTGGGCTGCAGTCAAACAGCACACTGTTTGCTTTGTCCCAACCAGCCTTGGGTAAGACAAGTTCTTTCTGTCAGAACTCAGTTGTTAAATACAGGTAGTTTGCTTTTCTGTTTCTTTTTTTTTTTTAATTTTCCTACTACTAGTATGCAATTAGGCTTGTATGAGATCTTATTCACTGAAATAAACTAGTTAAAGTTACGGAAGACAGAGTATGATACTCCTCAAATGCCCTGAAAGATCAGAGATAACTCAAAAGTTAGGAAATGCCCAAATGGAAGTTGTTCCAAGAGGTCTGGAAGTGCTCACGTTTGTCACTGAGCCCTGGCTCTGGGTGGTCCTGACAGTGTCTCCCAACCCAACTGCATCCCTGAGGCCTCAGGACCCTTGTTCTCAGTGCTCCTCCTGTGGCATCTCTTCTAGTAACTCACTTCTCACCTGGTTAGATGCCACCCTTCTTTACCACCTGGAATATGTCAAAGTCCATTTGTACCCTTTGTCTTTGGGACAACACTGCCCTTTAGTTTAAATTGTGTTTGTTTCCTGGTAGTTACTTCCTTGATGTAATAGTACCTCCTTGCAGTCTTTGTTTTCTGTGCTGAACGAGTCTGGGACACCATCCTAGGGCAGAATGAGGCAGGTCATGCCCTGGGGTCTCACCTCCCCCTTCCACAGTGGCCTCAGCCCTGCTGTCGCTGGCTGGAGATGCCACCCTGCAGTGGCACAACAGTGGTTTGCCTGTTGTGCTGCTGTCAAGGAAAGTGTCCTGGCCTCTTGCTCTGACTGGCACCCTCCTGCATCTTGCAGCAGTACAGCACTGAGACATCTCTTACTGTTAATGCAATTCTCTGATTTCTGGGTGTCCTTCCCAGAGTGTCTAGTTCTACAGTCTCCCAGGGACACGGTAGAGACTCCATCACTAGCGGTTTGCAATATCTGACTGGATGGGGTGCTAGGTAAGTTCACCTGTGCTCCCTTCTGTGTGAAAGGTTTGATCAGATGATCTTTCAAAGTTCCTTCCAGTCTGGGCTGTTCTAGAATTCGGTGATTCTACCATTAAAACCAGCATCCATCTGTGGTCCAGTTTGCATCTGAGAAGTGACTTTCCTGCAGTGATGAAGCTCCTGGTAGTGTAATTAGTGTCAGTAACATTGAGATCTCTGGGCAATCCGGTACCAGGGGAAGGCAGAAAACACGGTGGCTGAAGCAGGAGACCACTCACCGTCATTGGTCATGTCCAGACTGGGTCCCCACCACAGAACTCAGCCATCAGCAGCCTTGTTCCTCACAGACCAACCGCACCACTTTTCCCTCTACCTGTTAGTTCCCGGATCCCTCCAGTTCAAACAGTCCTAGTCCTACCCATGCCCACATGTCTGTCTTCAGTCAGCGCTGCTGCTACTGCTGTGCCCAGAGGCCCCCACCCCTTGTTCCAGCCTCATCCAAGCAGTCCAGTGCTTCCCATGCTCTGCTTCCCAGTTGCAGCCTGTCTGCTCACATTCCCAGCTCTCAGCCCCCATCTTCACTCCTTGTGCTCCTTGTTGTGGTCCACTCCTCCATCCCAACTCCAGAAAGCCTTGCTGGGCAGTTTGTCTTCACAAACTTCTGCCTCCAGGGTAGTCAGCCCAGCAGGAGAGTTCTGGAGAGGCAGAGGTGTCTGCTCTTAGGCCATTCATGCACTCAGTGTGGATGGAAGGAAGCCCAGATGTATTCAGCTGCTGACATTAGCAACTACTGCTGAGCAAATGTGAATTTCAAAGGGATTCTCAAAAGCAGACTCCTGAAGCAGTATTTTTTTCTGTCAGCCTCTCCTGATGCCATGCTAATTTTCAGCACCTTTCTCTGAAGCAAGGGAATGGCAGAACTGTTCATATGTATGAAAACAACAAAATTGGACAAAATAGTGTATTTTTTTCTATACTTACTGCCACTTGCAGAAGAACCATTTGGCTAAAAATTTCTTAATATTATATTATCAGCCTCAAACTGATAACTATTTCAGAAAACTTCCTCCCAAATAGATCAAATCTGGAGATGGGGAGCTGAACCCAAGGTCTCATAACGCACTGTTTCTGAACTGTTACCCTGGTAATAGCAGGTGACACCTCTCAGACCTATGGTTTTGTGAAATAATCCACACAACTACCTGCTCTTTTCACCTGCCCAGAAAAAGCTCATAAAGAGTTGCTGGGTGTAGTAATCTGTTTGCAGCATGCTGGGAGGATGGAGCAGGCTGTAGGTGTCCAGCAAAGCTCCATTCAGCTATTACACTCTGGGCAGAGACAGAAGGTTGGCTAGAAACAGCAAGGGCTGCTGTGGGTTCAGTTATAAATCATGGGAGGGATATTTTTGTATTTGATGACTCGGTGCTATGGTGACAAAAACTCCACAAACACTTCACAGAGAATAAGGCCACGTGTTTTCCGTTCCTCCTTAGGCAGTGTCATGCTGCCTGGGCATAACCTGTGGTGGCTAATTCCTTTGAGTTGATCTTTTTCCTATGTTGCTCTGCTGGAATATCCTTTGCTGGGGTGAAAGACTACTTCAGAGGCCATTTATAATCCACTTTACCCAGTGGACTCTTTATTGGTAGTTACCAGTGAAAAACAGAGTCCTTGTTATACTCTTCAGAGTCCCCTTGTGCAGCCTGAAGTACTGCTAACCTTTTGTACAGAACCCAAATGGCAAGTGGAGTCATCCTGCCTCTTAACACGCAACAAGTCACTAATTGTAAGCTTTACCTGGTGATGGTTGGAAGCCCCTTCAAAACAGCGTGTGCTCCCAAAAGGTGTGTTTAATCACCACAGCTGCACCGCTGCACCGCTGGGAAGGCTGCCTCCCAAAGCATGCTCTCCATAGCTTCATCCCTCCAGGTGTTCATTTAGAAAAGCATTTGGTACAATAGCTACTCTTCCATTCTTTCCAAGTTCTTAATATCCCATTTGTTTCTGAGTCACCTTTAATTAATACCACTCTTTAAATGCTTCCAACTGCTCTGGCTAAGGTGCTGATATAGTGGAAAGCAGCACCAAACTGAAAAGTTGAATTCCTTGTGTTCACAGAAAGCATTTATGAAAGTGAAAGGTGAAGCAAAACATTTTCACCAGGCTGCCACTGGTACTGCACCTTATTCCTCTTCTATCTTAACAAGTCTGGTCCTCCTACAAGCATGAAATTTCCCATTCCCAAGGACCAGAAGAGCACATCACTCAGCACTAATCATGGCTCAGGTTCTCTATGCAGCTCCTC
This sequence comes from Acanthornis magna, assembly GCA_036785705.1. Classification (NCBI taxonomy): domain Eukaryota; kingdom Metazoa; phylum Chordata; class Aves; order Passeriformes; family Acanthizidae; genus Acanthornis; species Acanthornis magna. The sequence goes on along the minus strand of JAWUZG010000071.1, from coordinate 3,017,717 downwards.
TTTTCATTAATGAGAGATGCTACCAGGACTTCCAATCTTGCTGAAATCAAGGGAACTCTTTCTACTCACTTCAAGTGATGGGGTGATCAAGCACACACAGGGACACAAAACCGAGAGGTAGGCAGAAAGTTGCAGGAGGGAGGAGAGATCTTTGCTTGACTCGGAGGCATTTGTGCTTTATGCGGCACAACTGTGCAGCACAATTTTGCAGCCCAATCATGGCCATGAAGTCTGATGGCAGCATTGCTCGGCATGCTCTGGTTGCTCCCATGCTCAGCAGGGCTGAAGCAACATCAGGAATGTAAGAAATCACTCCTACATCACCAGGCAATGTAGAGTGTCCCAGGTCTGGAACACTGCAGTTCCCTCCCAAACGGCAGGCAATCGGAAATGTTACAAAGTCAACATGACCACAGTTGGAGCACACACCAAAACATGCAGGACTCTGCAGGCTGGATAGGCCAGCAATAAATGGGAGATAGAAAGAACATTTTACCTGCTGTTTCACACGGCACCATGGATGCCAAATGCTGCAGTCAAAAATGTGGCCTATAACAAACAAAATGATTATTTGAAATACCTCATAACTTGTGGGGCTCACAGTTGCATAATATTATGGAGCTAAAAAATACACAGGGGTTCCAAGAGCGGTCAGACCGATCCATGAAACACAGTGTTGACTTAGAGATGTGAAATGCAGAGATGCAGGTCCAAGCTTCAGCTGAGGAAGCCTGAGACTCAGAATGAAGGATGCTTGGAAGGGGAAGAATGCTGCTCGCTTCTTCCAAAAGGGCAGGGGCTCTCATAGGTGTGCAGCCCAGTGTATGAGCCTCTGGTCCCACCCAGGACAGATAATTACAGCTTCTCATGCAGTGGTTGTGGACAGAGGGACAGGGCTTGTCATGTATTTCTCAGCACTTTCTGAGAAAGGGTTGTGTTTTGCTTTGGTTTGATCCACAGTGCAGAGATGTCTCTGTGCTTCTGTAGTGCTTTCTTGTGGCTCCTGATGAGTTTGTGAGAATAAATACAAACCTTGCTATTGTGTCAGCTAGTAGTCAGGCTTAATGACCATTTACTGGCCCATACACTGTTGAGCAAAGAGACTCCCTCTTAATGAAGGTCCTACTAAATAACAGCGTACAAATAATGCATAATTACTCAAAATGATGCTGGTTCTTTCAAGATCAAGGAAAATGGTCTCGAATTATACTTGGATTTCTTCTTCCTCAAATGACATCAACCAGTACCCCAAGGACAAAGTCCTTTCAGCCAGAGAAGCTGTTTATAAGTAAAAAAGACATGTTTTTTATTAAAGTTAGAATACTTTGAAATCACAGTAAAATATGATTCAAAGGAATTATTGTATGATATGTATCTGTAATAGCATACGTGTTTATAATGTATTGCAGTTAAAATTGTAACATTATTAACTACAGTACTTGTAATCTGCATTTCTCATGGTTAATAACATGGGACTCACTACTTCAGCTCTGCAGGTGAAAATACAGAGACCAGGAAAGAGGATGTGGCTCCTCTGAAGTCACACAATAGCCCAATTGTCAAATATGAAACACCGAAGTGGAAATACAGAAACACAGAAGCCTGTTCACAAATGGGAATAAAATATGAAAAGAATGAGCAACCCTTTCTGTTCCTAAAAGAGGAGGGTGACCTGCTGTGGTTAAAAAAAAATTAAAAAATCAAACCTCTTAAAACCACCTACATAATTTATACCAGCTTCCTTTGAGGGAGGGTCTGATGCAGGAATCTTCCCTGACTGCTGCAGGAGGTGGAAATGGGGCCATTTGCCACAGATAAAGTGGTTTTATTCAATAAACCGATGAGGCTTGGATTCTCCCTAATGGCAGAGTTGAGGTAACTGCACATAAGCTGTTTAACTGTTTCTAAACCAGTTGAGACATGGTTTCCCCACTTCACATCTATCCTGTGCCAAGTGAGCTTGGTTTTCCCCTGCTCTCTATTTCTATCTGCCATGACACTGTAATCACACTAAATTATCTGTTATCAAGATTCTCAGGGAAGAATCAAAACTCTCCTCTCTTCAGGGAAGGAAGGAAAAAAAAGGCAACTGCTTCTTGCAGCCCTTTCCTCAGCTCCTCTCCTCTTCCACTATTTACTTTATTTCTTTACCTTGCAAACAGCTCCAGTGTCTTGGAGCCTGGGCTAAGCCCAGCCCTTTTGTGCCCTGCAGTCATCACTGCATCTTTAAGGGAAAACTGATTCCCAGGAATGCTGTGCATGCACATACCTATCTGGGCGCTGCACCCACACCTGCCCACCAGGTAACCCAGCGCCCGCTGGCCCTCGCAGCCACATTCCAGCCGGCAGAGCTATTACTTGCTAATTGTTACCTGTCAAACAGGTAAACGAAGCTTTTGGGCCAAGTCCAAACAAGCGTATATTCCCACGAAATCCTAAACCAGCAAACCTTTGACCTTTCTGCAGCCCCACTGGTGATTTTCACTGGGACTGATTTAAAAGTGTGATGGTATCTTCAAGGGACAGAAGAAGTGGCAAGTTGTGGTATTATTTATTGTGATGAAGCTTTCTTGTACGTGTTAATACCTGCAGGAGAACGAGGATTACCAAAACAGGAGAGCAGAGAGGCAGCCCAGTAAACACGACAGAGCTCACGTCCCCCAGATCACCTGAGTGGGGTGGCTTTCCAATGCTGCCTGATCCAAAAGCAGTTTGTGGATGGTGAGGAACTAATATGCAAAGCCTCCCGAGGGTGAAAAAGTTAGTGTACAGAGTAGCTCAGAGCCATCTGGGAGGCCTGGAACTGGCATTTCCTTTTCATTTCACCCTGTTCAGACTTGCTCCACAGAGCGTAACAGGATCAGCTCCTGCGGAGCAGGAGGGTCTCTGCACACAGCCAGAGGCAGCAGCCTGTTCCTGTCACCCAGTGAGGCTGTAAAGATGGCTGGCTTTGCCTCCCTCAGAGCTTTCTGAACAGGCCAGTAAGGGAAAGCAGCTCAGACCAAACTGCTCCATCATAAAGTCTGATCCTCCTGGCTAATTGCACAGAAAAGCCATTCCCTCAGCACAGACAGAAAGGCAGCCTGTTCCCACTGAAATATCTGTAACATTTCACATGCTTCAACATCAAAATAATAAAATTAAAAAAGGGTTTTATTGCAAAACTACAGCTATAAATCACAGCATTCAAAATAGCAGAGATGTCCCTAATCTACCATGACCCTCCTCCTTACAATCTCTCTGGCTTGGACCATGAGTGCCTTGGGGAGAGGACCTACACATTCTCCCAGTGGGTGATACGATCTGAGACTCTTCTGAATCAGTGACATGACTCAGTCTCATCAGAGCTTCACCCCAGGTGTTGTGTGAGTCTTCCAGCTGTCAGAGGCGATAGCTGAGGAAAGAGGGGAGAGTAAACGGTATAAACCAAATTGTTATTGGTAATAACAGAAACATGATCTGCCCAGCAAGATGGTAATCTTTCTCCACAAAGGTTGCAGATAGCCTCCATGGTAAGCTTGATTTTGACCTGTCTCTCACCTTAGCTTTGCCCCAGTTAAACCAGATTATGTAGATCTCCTGGATGTCATCTTAAGCATTGAATTTTATTTTGGAATAAATAATTTTTAACATTTTGAATATGTGAATTTATTATTTTTAATTTTGGAAAAGCTGAGTTTTATTTTGGAAGTAACCAGGAGAAAGCAGTTGTTAGAGAGAAGTTTTGCAAGGCAAACTGGCTTCTATACCTTATTTGAAAAATCATTTAAATTTTTTACTTTATATAATCACAGAATGGTTTTGGCTGGGTGAAAGACTGTATAGTTTGGGGCACTTTCCACTAAACCAGGTTGCTCACAGCCCCATCCAGTCTGGCCTTGAACACTTTCTGAGATGTGGCATCCGCAGCTTCTCTGGGCAGCCTGTGCCAGTGCCTCACCACCTCACAGTGAAGAATTTTTTCCTAATATCTAATCTAAATCAGTTTTCAGTTTAAAGCCATGCCCCTTTGTCCTATCACTAAATACCCTTGTCAAAAGTCCCTCTCCAGTTCTCTTGTAGACTCTTAGGTACTGGAAGGCCACTCTAAAAGGTGTTCCCAGACCCTGCTCTTCTCTGGGCTGAAAAACCCCAACTCTCTTAGCCTGTCTTTGTAGAAGAGGTGCTCCAGCCCTCTGAACATCTTAATGGCATTTCTGGTTTCAACCCAACAAAAGCTCCAGGATGGGGTTTGGTGCTTTTCTTTGGAACAGGCTGGTGCTTTGTGCTGATCTTTAGGAGGTTTTAGCTAACATGAGATCAGGAATGCTTGCAGAACTTCAGCTCAGTTCAGTACCTTCTATAAATGATGAGGAACTGACTCAAAAACCAGAAGAAATCTTGGTATCTGCATCTGAGCTGACGGGTTTCATGGAGCTGGGCACAGCTCTGGGCTTCTGCAGACCCATAGGGGCATGCACATTTCCTACAGGAATTGGAAACTCCTCTGCAGTTCCTTCTCCTTAACTCCTTCACAGTACTCTCCTGTCTTATCTTGCACACATAGCCTGCCAGAACCCCACAGAACTCCTCAGCAGTACAGGAGATCAAGACATGGATGAGTCCCTCTCCCAGAGCCTCCTCTGCACTCTGGGGGCATGGCCAGGCTGTTTGTGGTCAGCTGACACCCACCTGCATTATCTGAATGCCTTTGTGACAGGGCCTTCCCCCCAAGTGAAGAAGAATCCATGGACAAACAACCATTATCAAGCCTTGACTTTAAATGGATGCTGTGAAGAAGCAGCTGTTCTGGCCCCACTGCTCGTCACCCAGTAGCAAGAGATACCCCAAGCTTGGCAGGGAGCAGGAGGGAAGGAGAAGGGGCTATTTCAATAGGACCAGGAGAAAAAGGGAAATGTTTTCTCTTGTGGTTCCCAAAAGGAAGCAGCACCTTGGCAGAGGCAGCCTGCCTACCAGGCCAGCCTGTCCTCTTAAGATTCCTCTCAAAAGCTATTCAAGCAAACAGTGGTCCCTTTACAAGCTCTGTTCAGCTGAATATATTTGATTTGTGATTCTTCTTCCTTTTCACCTTACAGTGAGTTTATACAGATGCCTTATCTGCTCCTAGCTCCCTGCCAGGCTCCAGTATGGAGTGTCTTTCAGCTTGTAGCACTGTCACCAGGTTCCCATGCCGCATCAGTCACTGCACTGAACAGCTTCCATGGGTATCATCTTAACGTTACTGTCCAGTAGTTTCTGAAACCATCAGTAATGGTACCCACAGGTATTTTGTCTAAGATAAAAAGGGAAGATATCTTAAAAGATGACTAATAAAAGGGTGTTTTCAAAAACCATCATGTGGAAACTGACAGCTGCATTACTAATACCCACCTAGAACCAGCTGGAAATAATTTGGCCAGAAAATGTTGATTTTTCCTGTATCTCTCATTCCTGTTTTGGCAAACATTTACTGAACGAAGAGCAAGGTTTCAGGAATTTGTTGCTTCACACAGGCTATTAAGATTCCTGGAGCACCTGGGCTCTCCAGGCTGCCCTGCAAGCTGGTGTTATCTGTGACAGAGCTGACTGTCCATGTCTAGGGCTGTCATGTCTGTCCTCTCTATAGAATTTTGAGAATGGGTCAGAATAACTTGATTTTCTCTTTCAGACATGTAGAAGAACTTCTGTGTCTGAAAGCCTGTTAACTTTTCACAACTATGTATTAGCTCTGCCAGCAAACCTTACCTCTCTCCCTAGCATCACTTTTACAACATAGCAATTATATGGAGGATATCGTCTTTGTGAGTTAGCTCTTACCGGTGATTCAGCTTTTCTTTTAACAGCTGTTGAAGGGGCTTCATTGACTGGAGGGCCAAGGAAAGTGGACTAGATGTCCTCATGCACAGATCACCAGAAAAGCTGACTACAACCAGGCCACTGCCGGTGACCACAAGCTTATTGCATTATCCCATTTGTGACTCCAGCTTGAACAAAACAATGTTATTCACAGAGCTGGTGACACAGAAAGTTTTCTAGCTTCTGTGATGTTCAGAAGTGACCCATCCTGGTATTGGTACTTGATGTCTGTGGGAGGCTTGGTACCAGTTAGGTTGATAAGAGGTTGTGCAATAATTTAAAGCTGTCTTTACACATTTCAGATTTGGGAAAGCAAATGTAACAAAAAGAAGAAAAAGTGTGTAACACTTTAAAGGTACGAAACAACCTTTCTTAATTTAAGAAACAAGGGATTCTCACAAATGGATGCAAAACAATTGAGAAAAGGAGATGCGTGCCTAATCAAAGCAAGCCCTGGTTAGTTCAGTTGTGTCAGTGATGCATCAGTGATACCAATTCCTACAATTTTCTAAAGGCCAACCTCATAGAGTCATGACAGAAGTGCATTCTTTAAATCTCTGATTAATATACTTCATTGGTACTTCAGGGAAAAGCTTTAGCGGGAAATACTGGGACACTGACAGACAGATGAAACCTCTATTTTTTAAATGTCATGATTCTAAAGCACGATGCAAGGAAGGGGGTGCCACCATCTGTACACATTCACTTTAGACTCTAAAACAAGGTTTGAAGCTCAGGGCCTCCAGAGTGTGTTCTGTCATCTGCTGCAAACAGCATGAAAGCAGCAGAAAGCAAGATAACAGGATCTGTGCATTTGCTTAAAAGAAAAAAGAGCTTCGTTCTCAAATGCCTGTATCTTTGCTGTGGCTCAGGACGCAGCAAGCCACCGAGACAGCAGTGTCTCTGGCACTGCTTCTGTGGATGTACAGAGAACGGGCTCCAGTGCTGACACTACTCGTATCTTCCCATCTCCACACTGTCTGCTGTCCACACCAGTTCCTTCACTGCCGGGTTCCAGCACGAATTGCCTGCCAGGGCCAAGCTGCCTGTCCTCAGCTGCGCTAGCTGGGAGGAGTGCCCTCCAGCTCCCAGCCACTAATTAGCCACTAATCTCAAGCACTAGGATTCCCACACACCATGCAGGCTTCCTTTGGTGACTTTTCAATTAGCATCACAACACCCCAAGCTTTGAAGGCTTTGTGCCTATTTATCCTTTCTTCCAATTGTCAGGGCCAGCAGACATAAATTAAACCAATTTAAGAGCATCTGTGTATCTATTATTTGGCAGCTATTAGCCTAAACTGACATAGTCCTCTACCAGCTGACACTTAGACACACTTATGCTACCTGGGTGTGACTTACTTGTATTCTTTCACAGAAAATGCCACACATCACATAGGTACTGCTTTAAAACTGGAATTCACTTCTGCATGTGCAGGAGAAATGTCTGCCCTTATTGCACTGATGTGTCATATCTAGATGTAGATGACACAGCTCTGCTGAAGGAAGGAGGACAAAACCAACACATCAGCTCCAGACTGAACAGGGACTGTATGCAGTGAATGTTAGGGATGTTTAGAAGAGGAGCAGCCGTGTGGCATGGGAAGAATCCTCTTCTAAAACCACAGGGTGAGGAGCCTTACTTATGCAGGTAGCAGCACTCACCTGCAAACAGACAATTTAACCATATAGAGCCTGATCAGCAGCTCACAAAATTAAAAGGATTCTCAGTGGTCTCCATCCACTACAGGATCAGGCCTTCTAAAAAAGCAGTATAGTGCTCCAAAGGAGAAAATTATACTCGAGGCTTAGAAAGAGCTAAAGCTAGAGGAGGCTGCCGAATTCCTGGGAAAGTGACTGGTCAGTAAAGTGCAGGTTAAACAATTTACTGGACACAAAGACAATGACCACACATATATGTAACAAAAAATTCCAATTCCTTCACACTGCCATCAAGGATTTGTGTTGGCTGATATAAGAAGCCTGCAGCCAAGTTGCCACTGGCTACTGCTTCATTGCTGTTGAAATTTCAACTCCTGTATTGTCATATCACTCCATCCATCTCTCAATCTGCCCAGCTCCATTGTCATTGCTACCAAACTCCAGTCACTGGAGCCAAGAACTGCTGCTGGGGCAATTCTCTGCATTAATAGGGAATCTCTGAGCAGAGGCATTTCAAAGCACCTTCCTCAGGCTCAAAAGGTTCTCCCCATTATACTGTGATTGGTTGCTTAAACCAAGCAGTAATTGGCATGTGTTTAATTGGCCTTGTTTACAATGAAGATTTCCAGATATCCTTAGTCTCCCTTCCCCCTCCCCACTCTGATAGAAGCTCTGGAACCCAAAGGTAACAGCGCAGCTCAAGGGGAAAGCCCTGCTCCCCATCCCCCATGTTGCAATGCTGTTTGGAGTGCCATAGCATCAAATTTAACTTCAGGCATCTACTGTCTAAGCCTTACAACATTGGAGCACCAGACAGCTGTGGAGGCACTTCTAAAGCAAAGAATGGATATGCAATGCAAAGGACAACTTAAATGTATAACATTCTTCATAATACTGTCTATAAAACACCTTCCATACACATGTCCTTCAATGAAAAGATGGTAATTTCACCTGTGACTTATAAAACACCTTATTGACCAGATAACTGCACTCATCTATACACTTCTATGAATTCAGAAGCTTCACTGGGACTATATGGTGCTGATCCTGTCTTGCATTTGCAGAATTCACCACCACTCCAGCCACTGGAGGAGCTGAAATGTCCCAGAAATGCATTTTGCCAGAGCTGCTGGTGATGCCACATTTGCTGGTAATGCCAAAAAACATTATGTGGCCCAGCCATGTGTGACTCTAGGAGTAAAGGGCTGTGCAAATGCTGTAATTAATTCCCTATGCTTACACTTGGAAGGCTTTAGCTCACCCTGAACAGAAGAGACTGCTTTGCATGCACTTTCACAATCACTTCAACGCAAAGCTAAAATCGGGTTGCTGCCAAAAGAGGTGGGCCTCTTTCCTTTTGTTGGGTCCAGCATCCCCACAGTTTGGCAATGCAATCTTAAGGGGTCAAACCAACCTACATATCTGCCTGAAAACTAACCCTATTAGAAAACCCAAACCAAATGAAAAGAGGCTTCAGGCAGATGAAAGAGCAAGGCTGCTGCTGGGACACCAGAGGGCAGAAATACATGACTGGGGTAAGAGAGAGAAAAAGCCCCTTTGGGCACACTTCTACCAGGCTCAGCCAACCACTGGTGATTCTAATGCACTGATTTCTTGGGGATCTCTAACAGATATGCTTTACTTAACTTCATTGTAAGGAAGAGGGTTGAAGCATGCAGTTATTCCCCTTTGCCTTACAAGTAAGATCCTAGGATAACCAGGGTTACAGGACCTTCTGACATATTTTTGCGTCCCGCTTTTTACTCAAGTTGCTGCCTGCTCATCACTGTGACCTTGGGGATAGATATCACAGGAATCCCTGCTACAAGATTACTTGCTCCATGTTGTGGTACCGAGCTCAGTGTCCACCACCTGCACTTCATACATACATAACACTGAGAAAGATTTCATCAAGAGTTATAAAACTCTGGTGAGAGAGGACTCCACTCTGCCCAAGGTAAGATGCATCCTTGAAGCCAGATATGACACTGCATCATCAGCTGTCCTGCGTAGGTGTTGGTATCAGCTTAGAGTTATCAGTGCAACATTCAAAATTCAACCTATGCTGCACCAATTAGCCCTGATAAAATGAAATCAAGACATTTGGGTTTAAAATATCACATTTCAAATATAGTTTGTCTATTTTGTGAGTGGAACTCACCTGGATTTTTTCTCCCTCTATACGCTTTACCTTTAACTTTGCTAGTGATTTAAATGAAAAAAAAGGGTAAGGCTAGGTTGAGAAAGGCACCTCACACTCTCTCAGGCTCTGCTTGGGAGCTCACAGGAGGACTGATGGATTCTGCTAGGCAGCAGGTTTAATGAGCAGTTAGGCATGATGATGTTTCAGGGGCTGAGAATCCACAAAGCACTCAACACTCTGGCACATGTTTGGCAAAACATGTATTCCCTGTCTGTGCAGTTTAAAAATAAATGTATTCTAAACTGGGGAACTCACTGGTTTCACTGGCAATGCAAGAGTACTTTCCAGGAGTCAGGCTGAGGCATTCAGCAAACTACCCATCTGTATTTGGCATCTGCCTGAGATTTGGGCAAGGGGTAATAAATTCCTGGCTCTGCACATACTCTCCATATAACCTTTGGCAAGTCTGTTGCTCAAAAATCTCACATGTAAAGGTGCTGCTACCTCCCTGCATCTGCCTTGCACACCTTCCCTGAAAACTTCACAGGTCAAGAACTGTCTCTGGCAGATAGTGCCTGAGCTGTAAGAGTTTAAGCAACTTCTCCCTGATACCAAATATCTCTGTCTTGGGGCTAGGAGACTGTGTGGTGTCAGTTTGGGCTCCCTCTCACAAAGATTTCCTGAACCTTTGAAAGTGTCCTCCTGCACCTAGTTCATTCTGGAATGACACAGATTTTATTTACCTTTCTCCCCAGTCACATTAACCATGGTATTGACTATGCAGAGGGGTAACTCTTACTTCCAATGGTGCTAAAGCAGGGTCTGCCTTCCCCTTAAAAGTCCTAGTACTCAGAGCAAAGTTTATGGTGAAATAAGGAGCAACATGCACAACTTGCCCCACCCTTCCCTGCAGGGCTATTGCTCATGTGTGGGAGCTAGAGAAAAAAGCAGTGAAGAAATGTAAATGTAAATCTGCCTGCTTTGCCCCTCACACCCAAACATGCCATATAAACAAACAGCCATCTCCAGGTACTGTTTTCAAGTCAAATAGAGACAAGCAAATACTCAACATCTCTGTCCTGAAGCACGTAAAACTTCTTTGGTGCTGAATGCTTTCACCTTGCTTCTTTCTGAAGCTAAAATTTCCACTTACTTGAGAAGAAAGGAAAGAAATAAAAATATAAGGGAAAAGCATAGATATTGTAAATTTGTTTATTCCAAGAGATTTGGTTTCTCTACTGAAACAAAGGAGGGAAAATTTGCAGTGCAATTCTTATTTACACACAGTGTCTAGGGCATGACGCGTTAAGAAGTTTCTGCATCCTGAACCAACTGAGAAAACACGGATGTTTTGTCTGATCCTTTCTTAAACTAGGAACTCAGAGAAAAAAAGAGAGTAAAAGCAGCATATGTCACAGCCATGTAACATTCCAAGAAGTTGGAATTACATAGTAAGTTCAATCTCCATTAAAAGACAATGAAAAAATCAATAGTCAATTAGGTGGTATAGTAGTGCACACAGATAACAGAGATACTGCAAAGAAAAACTGAGGTGTAAAGCAACTTGGAACCAACCCATCAAAGTGATGTGCTGAAAGCTTGAATTCTGAGTCTGGCTATCCCACAACACATGGGCAGAATGAGATGGAATAGTTATCACATCTCCCTGGGTGTCAGGGAAGACCTTCCAGCAGCAGAGGAATAGTGCAATCTACTTTCGCAGCACTCTGAGTAGAGATAAAGCAGGCTTGTAGGTGCATGCAGGGCATGTGCATTGTATAAACATGGTATCACTGAGATGGCAAACCTGATAGGACAGGCTGATGAAGCAGCTGCAAGGATAGAAAACTGGGGTCTTCCCCAAGCCACGGACGAAATGATCTTGAAACTCCTGAGCACCGAAGAACCAAACTTGGGCAGTAAGAATGGCCAAGGGTTATGGCAACAAGCTGTGATCCTGCATTGCCCAAAAACACTTGATGGAGTAATATTACATGCTGTCTTTATGTTTATAACGAAACCAGCTGGAGGCTTTCTTCTGAAATACTCCTGTATTTCAAAAGAGAATACCAAAAAGTTGTAGAAAGTGACACTGCTACACCTGTCTGTAAAGGTACTAAAGGTGGAGCTGGCAAAGCTTAAACAGAAACAGAGACACAGGGTCTGGTGACCTTTCCACAGAACAAGGCACCCTAGAGATCTCCTGGCTCCAACACTGGTTCCTTTTGTGCCACCAGACAATCCTCTTTATCCTCTGCCCTTCAAATAAAATAACATTTGCTTGCTTCTGAGGGCATCCACAAGGATAAATGAGCAATAGCCCAGTGGCTGTCAACCCCACCTCTTATTCAGCAAATTCTGAAAGCAGCTTTTTCCATTTGCTGTGTTTTTTTAAGTGCCCTTCTCTTTGATTATAGTATTGACCTATTTTAAGGGAAAACTACACTCATTTTAAGCAAACAGGCTGGTAAGTCCGTGGCTCTGTTTCCCAACTCCTACTGCTGAAGTATTTCTGTGGATTCTATGGGCTGCATTTACTCTAGTTCTTGAGTGTGGGAAAAGTAAACAAGCAATTGTTTATATGCCATCCTTCACCTTCTGCATTCTGGAACACTTATGCCTATTTTAGGACAGACTGTTGGAGCAAAAAGACATATTCATCATGGCTTTTAGAATGCTTATTGTTGCAGGGCAATATTTTAGACCTATTTTTTTAAACTCTCAGCATACTTATAACCAATGCAAAGACACTTGAAGCTCATGGTTTTACCCCATGTTGATCACATCCCTATTTCAGGTTCCTTTAAAATGGTGCTCTGTTGGTCATACTGGTTCAAGGACTTCCTGATGTGAGCTAGGAGCAGCAGCCTCGGTGGCAAACACAGACTTGGCCATTCCCACTCTGCAGTGAGAGCCTTCAGTCTGTGGAACTTGAGAACACCAGTCCACCTCCCTCAGGCACCTACTGCAGTGCCAAGAACAACTGTGGGTGCATTTTGTACAACTGAAGAAATTCTGTGTTATCAAGAGGAAAAGAAAGGGAGAAGTCAAGAAGAGGAGGAGGGAAGAAGAGAAAAAAAAAAAAAGAAAAAGAAAAAAAGCCAGAAAAGAAAGAGAAAAGGAGAAAAATAAGAAAAGAAAAAGAGAAAAAAGAAGAAAGAGAAAAAGGAAAAAAGAGAAAAATAAGAAAGCGGAAAAAGGAGAACACTTCAAATTAGGATTACTCAAAATGTCTATGAATTTGCAGTTTTGTTCTATGATGATGCAAAGACTATGTCAATGAACACAAGAAGCTGGACAAAGCTTTAGGAAGATGCACTCTTAACATTTTTCTCACTGGTCAGGTTATTTACATTCTCTAGCTCTGCCCCATAAAGATAGGACACAATTTTAATGTCATCATAATTAATGTATTTCCAAAGTCTGGGATCCTACGTCACATGAAATTGTCTTTCAGAGATGTCTTCTTACTCTTCTTTCACACTACAGTTTTACACTAACAACTAAATTACTGTCATTAGGTGACCTAACTGTATTTTCCCAGTGTTTAAAAATGATTGAATGAATCACTAAAAAACTCTACCAGGCAGATCAAAGCATCTGCAGAAAAGCCATCATTCTATATTAAATTCTATTGAATTGGTTCCAAAACTATGAGTAGTCTTTATGAAACAGATTGCTACTTAATGTCTGCTAATCAAGTATGAACCTAATATTCCAATCCATTGTCAGACTTTGCCGCCTTCTCACCTGTTCCAACGTCTCAGTGTCAAACCTGAAAGGATTGACATATTGTGAAGTATTTTCATCACTAAAAATTGCTTCTGTTTCAAGCTGAAACAACATAGTGTGTGCCACACTGCCTCCATGCAGTGCTGCAGATATACAGGAGAGTCATGTTATAACTTTGTCATGTATCAGAACCATGAAGTCTACATTCAGAAAGAGCAAAACAAAAAGAAATAAAGCTCCTCCTTTTTTCCTTATGTATTTCCATATTGCTTTGATGAATCTAAAAGAAGTGCAAATCAGCATTTCATATAGAAAGTGCCACACTCAGCTCCATGCCTTACCCTGTGGCCAGGAAATGCTTGATATTCCATGGTCCTCCACATGGCTGAGCTGCTGCTGTCATACATGATTTGGAGGCACTTGAGAGCTTGTGGTTGTTAAAAGGCTCCCAGCAGACCTGTTTGGGGAGCACAAATTGCAGTTTCCAGGCAGTATCAAAGAAATCCACGAGTACTTGCCATTAATCACAAAATCTCCTATTCCAACAGGAATTTTATGGTTCATTGTGAAGCATTAAAAGTCAACTGTTACCAGGATCATGGTTACTTAGAATTACTTTCTCGAAGTTAACAGTGCACAGCAATTTATTCTTAGAGCAGAAGAATGATCTATTTTGGGGTATAGGAAGGTTGCACTGCAATCTTTTAAGCTTATTTTGATGTACACGATGGCTTCATTGAAGTCAGCTGAGGATCAAGGTCTGCACAAATTCCAATATAGTTTCATACAGAGGACTACAAAGGAAGGGCTGTAGGGAAGATTAATAGTAAATGTTGCATATCACAAAACTATTAAGTAGGTGGTTGTCTTTGAACTTACTGTGAGAGTATGCATTTTATATCAACAGCCATCAGACAGACACAAATAAAAACACGTGGTAACCACTGCCTACTGAAAACAGTTGTTTTCAAACATCTGCTCTCTCACTGAACTTCTTTACAACACTGTTTTGACATAAATATCTTTCCAACATCTTTTATCTCATAGACTTCTTTTAATAGTTTTCTGAAGTGTATTTTAAGTACTTGGTGCAATTAGTAAGCCTAGTTAAGCCTTATTTGTACACTTGATTTCCTTTACCCAGTGCTGGCAAGTCCAAACGACATTCACTGCTATGGAGTGAATAGCGTAAACATGAGGTAAAGCTTTAGACAGTTGAATTCTACACAATTCAATTCACAGTTGAATCCTTACAATGCCACAAAAAACTATCAGCTACTGCACAAACAAAGAAGCAAACACAGTATGAAAAACAGTAGTGTACTATTTTAAATATTTCCTGTACACTCCAAAGACAAGTCCTAGATTTTCAATAATGTATGGCATGACTATTCCATTTTTGCTCTACACAGCCTTGATTCTGCAAGAAGCGAGACTGGTCTGCCCAGAAATAACATTATCTGATGTTTCAATGACTAACAGATTAGTTTATAATAATCTTGTAGATCATGAAGAATGAGCATCAGGCTGGATTAAGTAGGACTTGTTTGACCTGTTCAGCTAGAGGTGGACTCTGACAATTTGATTCCAGCCTGCAGTGTGAAGCAAAAGGCTCATCCAGAAACATATGAGCCCTGTGCCTACCTTCCTAGTTAAAATAATTTTCAGGGTATATTTTTCTATATAAGCAACTTCTAACTAAATAATAGTTGTCATCTCCAACTACCTCAAATCAAGAGTTCATTACTGCATTTTCCACTTATATTCCTAACTTTGACCTTGGAACAACTGCTAAGATGGTGAGCAGTAATTCAGTCTCCTGACTACCTCATTCTAAGAGAATCTCTCCTGAGAGCAGGCTGCTAAAGGCAGTTTTGTATTTGACCCAGTACTAGAACAACAAACTCCATTTCAGTTTGAGTTACAGTTTGGGTTTGGTCCAGGACTACAGATGGCATCAAATGCAGTTTCCTTTCTTGTAAAATCACGTATCAGCAGCATTTCTACCTTGGGGAAGGTGGCATTTTCAAATGTGCTCATCACTGATCTTCCTCTCCTTCTTCCTATACATTTCATATGGGAAAAAATGGAGGGGAGGGGTGGTGGGGTGGGAAATGAACACACAACATCCAAATGTTTCTCCTAATTGAAAAATTAAGAAAGAGAAAGAGGATACCCAAACTGGCATTAATCCTATTGATGGTGCTCAAACAGGTAACCTTTTCAGGTCCCAAAGTTTCTTTCAGCGTAACAACTATTTGGGAAAGAAACCTTATCATTTGGGAAAGAAACCTTATCATTTCTGCAGTTAACAGGGAGAGGTTCAGTAACGTGAACTGTTATAGCATTCTACAACTATTTCTTGAAAACAATATATAGTAATGTATTTGAGAGGGCCAACTTGTTTTAAGATTATATAAAATTCTGTATTCAAAATTACTGCATCATTTGTTATGAATAATTTACTCTATTTCTCTTGTGTTTTATAAAGCCTTATAGCTTCCTCAAAATGTATTATACAAAATAATTCATACAAGCATCTCCATGAATAATGGCCACATTGGCAACTTTTGACTGGATTCACAAATTGTATAATAATGTTTCTTTCCTGTGACTGGTGAATGGAGAAGGAGAATGGCTAATATCATGTGTTCAATCAAAGGGTCATTGATCTAGGTAAAGTATTTTTCTAATTCTGTTTAGTTAAAGTAACAGAAATCATAATAGAACTATGTTTAAGCTGACTTAAAACTGATTTATACTGAATTTGTTTGGTTTGATTTGATTACTTACTATGAACACAGACTAGGCATGAGATGCAGTAACAGATATTTGTGCCTGACTGTGATCCCATAATACCACAAACTTAGCATAGTTAAGCTTGATTTCAACTGCAGCAGTAGGTAAATGAAAATGAGGCCCCAGATCATAACATGTTTTATACATATATATGTATATAGGCATGTGTGTCTGTATGTATACATATATATTTGGTTATACAAATATATATTCCCATTAATACCCCTCCTACTACACTCCCTTGTCAAGGGAAATTCCCATGTTGAGGAGCTGGACTCAATAATCCTTGTGGGTGCTTTCCAACTCAGGGTATTCTATGATTTTATGAAATCAAAGGTAGAAAATGGAAAATTCCCTCCACCTTAGCATAAATTTCATGGGTTTGAAATAATTCAGGTAATTGTCTTGCAAAGATGACTAACATAATGGCGCATTCTTTACACATTCAGCATGATTTGTACAGCAGAGGTTGTCAGCAGTGAAGTTGGAAGCCTAGTATATAAAGATGTCTCCAGGAGGGCAGGAAGGATTAATGAGGTCCTGCCCTGTCTCTCATGGAGGAATGGGGACTGAAAATGGGTGATAGCTGATGGGAGTCTTGTGTCTGCCCTTCCACTCCGTGTTCTCAAACTGACCCAATGAGGTCCTCTCCCCAACCTTCTCCATCAGGGTCAAGGCTGCTGCCCCTACAGCCCGATCCTGTTGTCCTTTGTAAAGCCACTTTGGTCCTCTGGCAAAGTACACAGTAGGCTGTACTCGGCTGATGGGTGACTGATGGATCTGCAGTCCTCTCCATCCACTTCACCCCTGCATTACAGAGCCTCAATAAACACTCCATTCCAGCTTTACCACTCTCTTCCAGCTTTCCCCTGCTGACAAAACAGACCCCTCAACACCCATCAACCCCCAGCTCAACTATCAGCTCTCAGATCCACACAGTGGGTGTCATCTCATCTTGCTGCCGAGAGATGCCTCCTGCAGACAGACATTCCCCAACGTCAAACTCGGTTGGTCCCAACCGTAGTAAGGTCAAGAGAATAAAAAAAAAAAAAAAAAAAAAAAAAAGGAATAAAAAGGGGGAGAAAAAGTCAGAAGTCCCCAAGCCCAAGAAAAAAAATCTATCTTCCAAACTGTCCTGCGAAGGGCGACGCCTCCCTGGACGTTACTCGACGGCAGCCGGAGGCCAGCGGCCGCAGCCGGGGGATTCGGGCTCGGAGCAGCCCGGCAGGTGAGGCAGGCGGACCGCGGCCAGCGGCCGCCTCAGCCTCACGGGGCACCCACCGCCCTGCGCCGCTCCTCGCCTCGCCTCGCCTCGCCTCGCCTGCTCAGCGCGGCCGCCCGGGCCGCTCCGTCCGCGGCGGGGTAGGGAGCTGTTGTTGGACGGTAGAGCTGCCCGCCGCCTCAGCGCCGGCTCCCCTTTTCTTTTTCTTTTTCTTTTCCTTCCCTTCCCTTCCCCTCCTGCCGGCGGCGGCCCCGCGGTGCCTCCCGGCGCGGGCGCGCGGTGCGTTCGTTACCTGGCGCTCGGCGGCGGCTCCTTCCTCACCTGTGCGCGCCTCTGCCAATGGCAGCGCACCTGGCGGCCGCGCCGCCCAATCAGCGCGCGGCTCGTCCCTCTCCCCGCTCCTTTAGTGAAAGAATCCAGCGCCGCTCGGGAAAGTTACCTGTGCGCGCCCGGCCCGGCCGCTCTCCGTGCCGAGCCCCGCCGGCGCCCCAGCCCCGCCGCTCCCCACATGCCAGGGGGAGGGGGCTCTACCTGTCCTGCCTCGGCGGCTGGCTGCGGAGCCGGGAGAGGGGGGGAAGGAAAGCAGAATTACCAGTAGCTCTGGTTCTGCCGTCCCGGGCGTTCACACGCACACCTTCACCTGCACAGACCTGAAAGTCCAGTTCCGCCAGGCAGACGGAGGCACCGGGAAAAGGGGAGAGAGTTCATTGGATCAAACATGTCACAAGAGACGGACAAGTAAGTGATCGCAGGCACGCCGCTGCGCCTGCTGCGCGGGGCGGCCCGCCGGGCTGGCCGCGTTCCCCCTGGCCGGTGGCGGACGCGGACCCGCCGGGACGGCGCTTCTCCCTCCTGTCCCTCCTACAGCGACGCCGGACCGGGCGCACAGACACTCCGGAGCGCCCGAGGACAAGGCTGCGCCTCGCGGCCCCGCACCTCGCTCTCCGCCTGGCCGTGGGGCTGCGCGATTATTTGTTTAATTCCCATTTTAGTTTAGTTTATTTTTGTTTATTTGTTTGTGTTGTTTTATTTTTCCCCCCTCACTTCGAGGGTCGCTTTTCTTGACGGAGAGCTTCTCGCCCTGGAAGAGCGGAGCGGCCTCCGCCCGCCGAAGGCCCCGGACGTAAAGTGCTTCTTGGCTTTTGTGTTGGCGCAACAAAGGGCTTTTATCCCCAAAGGGCCGGGCACGGCCATCTTCCTCCCCTCGGCTGGGGCCGGGGGGCAGGGGGCCCGGGCGGCCGGAGGAAGGCCCTGGCTCGGCCCAGGTGCTCCCCGGCCGCTCCATGCGGCGCCTTCAGCCTCGCCGTCCTGACCTTGTTTTCCCGGCGGGACGCCCGGGCGGGCCCGCGGCTGCCCGGAGACCGGCGGGGTTAAAAAGTAACTTTTTCAGTAGCAGGGCTGAAGGAGAAGGATGAAGAAAAGAGAGAAGCCTCTCGCTCCTGCCGGCCCCGGGCCCGCCGCATCCCCTCTCCCACCTGGGCCTGGCGGTAGCGAGGCCGGGACAGAGCGGCGGTGCAGGGGTACTCCCGTTGTCTCCCGGGGCTGCCGGCCGCAGTGCCGGGTCCCCCCCGGAACGCACAGCCCGCGGCGGGTTCGGTGTCCCCGGGACGGGGAGGGCCGCCAGGAGCCGTCGGTGGGCGCGGAGGTCGCGGCGTGAGCCGCTCCTGCCACCCCGGCTCCGCAGCGCCCGGGGCCGAGCGGCCCAGGCCGGGGATGGGTTATTTCCCCCGGTAAACAAGTCGCACAGGCGATGCCGCGCTCCCGCCATGGCGGCGGGTGGCTCGGCGTGGCGCCCAGAGCCGCCGTGAGGCAGCCAGGCGGGAAGGCCATTTTCCCTGCTCGGGTGATTAGTGTTTCTGCAGGAGGTGGCTAGGGAGAGTTACGGGGTAAGGAAGATGGAGGGCGGGAGGTGGCACTTTTGTTGTACTGCTGCCTCGGCGCAGGTAGGAGTGCCCCAAACACGGGTGTGATCTCGGCTACGTTTGGTGTTGCTCAGGTGCCAGCCCTGGTTGGGCTCCCCAGAGCCTTTGTGCCAAAGGAGGTGGAGAGGAGGAGCCTGATACTGGAGAGAGGCTTGGTGACAACCAGCGTGTCAAAGAGTGAAAGAAGGAGATTGCCCGACAAAAGAAAACAGCGGGGTTGGCTTCCCTGATAGGGAAGAGACTGGACGATTCAGAGGAAAAAGATTAAACAAAAATATTAGGACTGGCCTTTTCAAACATCAGCTGACAGTGGGATGGTACGAAAGTAGCTACTGACGTGAAATGAAATTGATTTGGGTAGGAGTTGGGAGTGGAGTTTAGGAGTTCATTTGAACTGGGATGGGAGCTAATGCCTTAGGTGGCCAGATTAGAGCAGTAAACGATTTAAATGCGAGGAAGGGAGTAAGGACAGAGCCCTGAGGCGTGCCAGTGAGTGAAGGAGCAGCTGAAAGAGCAGTCGTTCAGCTGGGAGGGGAGCCACATTAACTGTTGAAGAGCTGACGAGTAGTGATAGAGGGCATCCCAAAGCGACGGGCAGTCCCAGAACTACACGAAGCTGAAAGGGGCCTGTAAGTTACTTTCTGGCCAAGCCTAGTTGCCAGTAGTTTCAGCAGCCAGAAACTAGGCTGCGGCAGATCAAGGGCCCTTAATGGGAGGGGAATATGGGGAGGTGGGGGGGGTCAGAACAACTTTGCACCATAGTCGGCTTTGAATCAGAAAAACAGTGCAGAGGAAACCTAGCTCATGTAAGACACTAGGGCAAAAGTGGTTTCCCTCTGGGATGCTATTGGATTATCCTTCCTTTCCAACAGGAGCAATATGGCATACGTGTAAGCTACTGAGACTGGAGCATTAATGCTCTTCATCCCCTGCTCTGTGTAGTGCTGCTGCTGTTACCACCGTGAGAAACTTAAGAGCAGTGCAGAGCAGTGCAACCCTTGTCCTGCTGCAGGTACGCCTGTGATCTGTTTCTAGTTAAGGTGTTTAGAGAATTCATAGGTGATAGGTAAGAGTTTGAAAAGGAAATGAAGAGTAAAGAAATCCCCTGTGCTCTCTATATGCAAGTGTAACATGAGAAGACAAATACGTTTGTTTCCAGAAGAGATGACCAGATGGAATGAGCTAATAGACTGGTGTGAGGAGTTTGCATGGGAAGGTTTTTTGGTGGGTTTTTTTTTAGGCTATAATTATATCCAATTAGAACCTAATCCAGAGAGTACATTATTCTCCTCCACATGGTCTTTCTTTTTACTTAAAACCAGATCTTCCCTATAGGCAAGATGGGAGAGTGGAGCTCATTATTTCGAGGTCAGTTAATTTGTCAGAGTCATTGGATGTGTTTTTATGGGGCTTGTGCTACTAAAGTGCTGGTGTAGAGGACTAAGCGGTGGAGGGGACATAGAAAGTGTGGAAAAATACATTCTGTGTGACTTTCTGGCTTTTCTGGAGAGGTCGTAGACCCTGCTGCACTACTGCACAGAGCTGCCTGCAGTGTCACTCTTTGGATGGAGCAGTAGGGACAGGTTCTGTAGTGCTTTAAGGGAGGAAGGTGGACAGTTAGGTGAAAATGCTAAAAAACCAGGGGTTTGATTGTAATGCTAACTGAGGAGCTTGGAAGAGGTGATTATCCTTTAGATAGGCATACTATCTCCCTGTCTTTCCCTTTAGTCTTTCTGCCTAAGCTGGGTCTTGCCTGCTTGCTTCCACAAACTCTCAGGTCAGGAGAGATAAGGCCTGATTGCACATGCATTTTTCAGAGGTAGTACCGACTTAGACTTAAGCAGTCTTCGGCCACTTGTTCCTACCTCTGTTCCACCTTCTCAGCTGTGTCTGTAGAGTTATTGGTGCAGTTAAAGAATTGGCTCAGGGTTAAGGAGGTTACTTTTGGCATTGTTTTTCATCAGTCTGGGTTCTTCTGCAGTATGAGTGCAAGCAAATGGCAGGTGTTAAGAAAATAACTGTTCAAACTAGAATCTCCGCAGAAGGAAATGCGTGTCCATGCCAGTCTAGGAGTGTTTTGGAGGTCTGTGCTGCTGCTTGTGTTATCCAGTTTCCAGATCCTTTGAGGGGAACCTGGGGGTTGATGAAGGCTGGGGGACACAGGGTGGGGAGGACGGAGCATCCCTTTTGCAGGGTGAAAAGGTGATTCCAGGGTACACTTCTGCATTTATAGGCTAAAGTTGTTCTTACTTTTGTAGTATACAAATAAAGTGATCACTGCGAAACTCCAGAGTCATGGCTCTAGAGCATTAGTGAAGCGAATCGGTGAGCTCACTACTTGTTAGACTTAGCTGGGTTTTAGAGATTAGCGTCCTTCTGTGAATGAGGAGCAGCAATTGTACAACCATTTGGGATCTGTCTCGTAAGTGCCACAGTTGTGTCCCTGCTGCTCGTGGTGTTGTGTGCCGTCCCAGGTGGGCCGGGACAGCAGTTGCAGGGTGGGCAGGCTCATGGCAGGCCCCAGCACGCTGCCTGCTGTGGCTCTCTCCGGGGGCTGCCGTGGCTCTCCCCCTCCTCTCCGGGGGCTGCTGTGGCTGTCCAGCTGCCCGCCTGCCCCCCATCAGGTTCCCAACAGCCCAGGGTGTGCGAGAGCTCCTCAGGACACGGGGTAGCCAGGGCTGGGCATGCTCAGACTGCCCACAGAAAGGAGGATTTGGGGCAGCCTGGGTCTGCAGCTGAGCATGTGCTTGTGGGTAAATAACTGAGTGGAGAGCGAGCCCGTAGGTGGGAATGAGTTCAGACCTGTTCCCATGTGTCAGTGAAGGCATGTTCACATCCAGCTTGCTGCTTGGTAGTATCTGTGGCAGAAGTTGATCTTGGGCTCTTCACAGGGTAATTTGGATTTACTGTTTTCTCCTCAATGTGTAAATTTACTGCCGTCATAATATTTAACTTAAGCATTTAGTACTGTAAGACAAAGGGGGTTTATCATTTACAATGGGATTCTGTATTTTGTTCTTAGTTTTTTCTTTGAGAGACAAATACATTTCACATCAGCTGATATTAAGTGGCAATTAGGTGACAAACCACTCAATTTTTTTTCCCCGCACAGCTGAATAGGACATCCAATGAGATTAATTTTGCAAAGTGTTACTCATCCGGGAATGAATGGAGAAACAGGAATTAGATGTGTTTAGTTCTTGCACTTTTCAAATGTCAGACCTGCTGTCACAGATGTTCCCTCGAAAATCATTTCTGTGCAAGGAATGTGGAAAATCAGTGTGCAGAACCTCATAAGCTTAACTGAGAGGAGTATCAAATTAGTTAGGTCGTGCTGTTTACACTGCTATCTCTCTGGTGTTGGAGCCTGAGACCAGAATGAAGATCTAAGCAGAAGAGGAGGGAGGGGATTTTCCCCGGTCACTTTAACTTGATTGTAATGATCACATAACCTCTTCCCTGCAGAAGGATCAGCAGGGACATCATCATCCTTGTTCTGGCTGGGACATCTGAAGGGGAAATGATATTAGACCAGTTGACATTTGTTGTCACAAATATTAATCCAGTGCAGTGGTTACCTTAATTTTTTTTTTTTTTTTGGTTAGGAAGCGGCTAATTAAGATGCTGCTTTTATGTACACACACAAAATAGCACTTTAAAATGTTGATCTGGGAATTAATCCTGGGATGAATCTTCATTAGCTTTTAAATCAGTGATTGGGACAGTACTAGCTAGTTAAAAGAAGTAATTATTTCAGACATCTTAATATACAGGGATACTGTTCTGTTCTTCTACAGTGCTAATGTCAGAAGAGACAATGGTTGCTTACAAAATATTTAACCAAGGAACCTGTATTAAGTACATGTGAACTGTGAAGTCAAATATTGCAACATACTTATAGCATGAGACTATGTCTCAAATATCAAAGATTATATGCAGATTTCTTTTATATATATATTTATAGCTATATATTTATATATATAGATTTGTTAATTTTCCTGTTTGGGGATGCAGTGGTATGTTCCATAATAATGTATTTTAATAGTTCTGTAAAGTATATTTTTGGGTTTGTATTATATACAAAAATTATATATTTAAAAAGAATTTGTGGGAAGTCTTGACTGCCAGGTTTGCTCGTTGAATTCAGGTTTTCCTTCTGATTGCATAAAAGATTTAATATCCTGAAAAAACAGCAATCAGTGATATCAGTGCAGTAACTATTCCATTTGCATTAACTCCGTGGAAGCAGTGAATGAACAAGGACCACAGGGCCAAGGGTCAGGTTAAATTGCAGGAGGTCTGGGCAGCCTTGTCATGACCTGTTTTTAATTTTAAAGCCTGCTTCAAGTCAGCCAAAACAACCTTGGGTGCTGTGCACACTCAAAGTACACTTCTTAGGAAAACAGCATGGCCTGCTATGAAGCTGTTAAGTAATTGCTAATTCTGATCAACTCTGTCAGCTCCTGCAGACATGCCGTGAGCTTCAGTTTTTCCTCATTTTTTGAGATATCAGTGATTTTTTTACAAATGTGCTGAAACCTGCCTTTGTTTTGAGGCTCTGAGACTAAGGCAAGAGGCTTAGTGCGTGAGTAGCAAAAGATTGTCTGGTACAAATAATATTTAATTACAAGTGAAACAAACAAAAAAAGTCTCTGAAATCATAGGTGTAAAAAGTCTGTCTCAGGATAAGCAATTGCCTACTTGAACTAGTCCTCTGTAGGTATTTACTGTATGTATTTAATCCTTGTGTCAGATTTCTTTTTCATATTTCCACTTTGACATGGTTAGTAATATTTTTTGTCAATGTTAATGAATCACCTATTTGTTTTAATCTCTTTAATCACTGTTGCATGCTCAAGTTATTTTGGTTCAGAGTAAAAACAAATAAAACTTCACTAGGCATCTAATTGCTGAACTCGTCTGTTTTGCCGTTCATTGTTGCTATTAATATATTATTTTGCTTCCTCTCAGAGTGTTGAGTAACAGTAAAATAATTTAATAATCTTCATGTGTGTAATCTTGTTCAGCTTTGTGTTGTGCTCAAAAAGTGTAATTGTCCCAAGAGTCCCAAACTTGCAGTCATTAGAAGGCAAAATGACTTAGCCTCTTTAATGGGAGCTTTTTCCTTGGTATGGACTTCTGGCTGGGCCAGAGGGCATCTTACCTTTTCATTTCCTGGTGGTCTAAATGCTTTGATTTTTTTTTCTTTCACTCTGGATTCATTTGTATGTTTATATAGTCACTGGATTGGACATTTTGGAGATCTGTTGTGCTTCTGGGAATGGTGTGATTGTTGGCTATGAAAAACAAAATGCTGAGACACATAATGCTGGGCTGTAATTTTCCTGTTCGTTAAACGTTTATACTCCTTTGTAGTTTTAACGGAACCCTATTATCTAATTGAAACAACAGTGTTGCAGACTATTTAATTATCCCTTTGGCAATAAATCCTGACGAGTCTCAAGTTTTTTTTTTTAACTAAATAAATCAAAACTTGTGATGAGCCACTCAAGTTGTTGGGGGTTTTTGGTGGTATTTTGTTTGTTTGGTTTTTTGTTTTGTTTTTAACTTGATATCTAGGTAAAGTAGTATTCTGACTGTAGTAAACTTGGGCCAAAACTAACATTAGAATCTTTGAAACAAATGGTTTCAAGCACTAAGACTAGCTTTGATTTATTCTGAGCACAGGTGGAAATTTATGACCTGGAATTTGAAGTTTAACTTACGCAGCTTCTGTGGGATCTGTCCTGCATTTTAAATGGTCATAATACTTCATTTTGTGCCAGTGAATTCATATGTATGTGCATTAGTTTTAAGACAAATTGCATGAACATCTGTTCTAGATCTGTTTTATAGTTGTCTTCTAGCTGAACAGAGATTTCATTGTGTAAATGTAAAATAAACATGTGGAGGGTTTTAGAGCTACTGAAACATTTATAAATGATCATACTCTGCCCTTCTTAGCTATCTTAAAACTGAAGTGGGCACTTCTGCTCCCTTTTCTAGTTCTTGGATGCATCTGGAGCATGGTCCTCTACCTTTTATCACCAAATGAAACATGGGTATTCTACAAGTTCACCATTTCTTTGACTTTGCACTGGAGGAAAGACCAGGATGCAATGTGGTGATACATGTCTGTGTGCAACAGAAGTGGTCCCTTTGGCTAGCATCTTGTTTTAGAATTTGTGTTTTTCCAAGCATTTCCAGATTGGAGACAGTTGCCCTCTTCACCTTCTTATCACGCAGCTAACAAGGAGCTTATGATAAATATCCTATGGCCTTGATGTGCTGGGCTGGGAACAAGGGTGATATGAGTCTGTCATGCCTTTTCCAGTTTTTTGACTAGTGCTAAAATTTCTGGATGCTTTATAACAGTTTTATGGACCAAAGCCTTGTATCCCTTCTCTTGAACAAACAGTTCGCAGAGGATGTGTGCAGAAGTGCTTGATGCTCTTAATCTCTCCTGTGTAAGAATGGCGGGCTCAGGCCTGAGCTGAAACCTGGGAATTGGAACTCCTCCTGTTCTCCTGCCTCACACACATCACTTGTGTGTTCCCATCTGGCACCTAGCCTCTCCAGGGAGGGGGAAGTCCTCATACATTGTCAGGGTGTGAAGAAGTCTGCAGGTATATTCATGGAGCAGCTTGATTGTAATTTTTTAACTTGCTGTAAGAAAAAATGCAATGTAAAAAAAAAAACAAAAAAACCCAAAACCCCAAAAAACAACCCCCCCCCCAAACAAACAGAAAACAAACAAACATAAAAAAAACAAAAACCAAAAACAAAACCCCCACAACTGAAAAATGGAAATGCCTGAGTTGGATGTCCACCTTGGCAGTTTAAACAATCTGCTTTGAATTTCAGGGTTGAATTTCCTGGGCAAGGCAAAAGATGTGGGGCAGGTAGGAAGCACTAGCACCCACTAGCACTTTACCACTAGCACCAACTGGATCAGGATGTAATGCTGAGCACAATGGAGCAGGATGCAGCTGTACTTGATGCAGCATGGCTGCATCAGTTTGCTTTATGTTCAGTGGCAGATATAGCTGAGAAATTGAGGGCTGTTTGAACTTTACATATTCAAGAGAAAGCTCTTGAGCATCAAAATTGTTTTTGAGAGACTAGCAGGCAGGGCACCTTGTTTTTGAATATAAAGGAAGCTGTGATCACCAAACCTTTTACCACTGTTCATGAGTGCGTTAATGGGCAATACCGATTCGTTGTAAGCTAATTCTCAAATTGCATCAAGTTGGGTGAGAATTTGCCTGTAGTAGGATTTTATAGCCCCAAGGGATGGCTGTTATATGCTCATTTTCTTTAATCCGAGGAAGAGTTTGAAAGGCTGGCCCTTTCCATTTAGCTGATTTATTGATCTTAAATACAATGTACCTCTCCGGTTTACATTGTTGTACTGAAGTAAATGAAAGGAAACAAAGTTTTGGACATCTTTATATACACTCTGCTTGTATAGGTGTTACAGAGTTCTGTAATCTTAATTTTAAATAAATTTTAAAAAAACCACTGTAACTGCTAGTAATCTGGAAAATTTATGTATGTCTTAAGAAAACACATAAATCACGTTGGATGGTATGAACAGGAAAATCTCTATTAAACAGTTGGGAGGAAAAAAGATTTTGCAAAATAAAGGCCATCTGAAGTTTAGTCTTGGCATAAATGCTCCAGTGCCAGAGCAATCTAGCTCCCAGCTAGACCATTCCCCGGAAAATACCTTTCATTCTCACACACTTATTACTGTTTGACCCACAACAACGGAAACATTTTGCATTCATGAGGAGCTCAAGTAATACCTTGAATAGAAGCTTTTAGTTTTTAGACACAAAGTATCCTGAATTCTCAGCTTTTTCTCCATGGTAAAATGATGACCAGCTTTCAGCTTGTACAAGTGCTTCCTCACAGCTGTGTTCTGGTTAGCGCACATCCTGACTCCCAGATGGAGGGGTGGTGGGCTAGCCCAGGTGAGGAATGGGCACAGCAGGGCTTGCTCTTGTTCTCTGCTCTTTAGCAGGTTCTTTTAGATGTGATTGGGGCTACAGTGGGTATTTGCTGGTGTTGCTGGCCAGGTTGAGTGGAAGTCTTGCAATCTTGGCTTATCTTTCTTCCTTAAGCGTGTGGTTCTTGGTGGATGTGGTCACTGATGGATTTGCAGCTTTTGATAAGATCCATAGATCTATGCATCTGCTAATTGCAGGCTCCAATTTAGGCTTTTCTTTCAGCTAAGATGGTCAGAGCAGCTCTACAGTGGGATTGCTGTTAGGCAATTACTTGTAGGTGTCACCCTTTGCATTCCACATGGTCCAGGTGCCACCAGAGTCGCTCTCCTCCCACGCAGCTGCCAGTTGTCATCAGTTGCGCAGCTGGAACAGCTGGGGCTGCCCGGGCCTGGAAGGATGACTGACAAGACCCGAGGAGCTTGTCTGTGTAGAGCCTCTCTTATGATGTTGGGGTTTTTTGGCATGTATTAAAATATAATGTATTTATCTCCTCTGGTTATGGAGGATTTTGCTACCCCTCTGTCACATTTAGCTGAAATCATCCAGGAGGTTCAGCAGTTGTGCAAAAAGGAAAGCAAAATATGTGTGCATACACAAGTCTCATTTCTCTAGAGAAACTCTCCCCCTCATCCAAACAACCTTATTTAATAGAGAAGTTTTCTTAAAGTGAGCGCAATTGTTTTGGCTGACTGCTTTGGCTATAATCTTTGAAATGATTGACTATGTTAAATCATGATAATTAGCTCTGACCATTAACCTCCCACAGAGCTGATTACAGGGGTATGGGTGATGAGGAAGTTTTTTATTTTTCTTAGTGCTATTGTTTCAGTATGTTTGTAGAGTAAACACAATGAGTGTGTCAGTTGATTATGCTGCAGACCATCTCTCAAGGCAGAGGAGACAGATACTTAGTTTTCAAATGTGAAAACTCGTGTTTTAGAAAAAAATATGCTCTGGAGAGATGTTGGGAAGGCTCTAGGTCTATGCACCTGTGCCTTTCCAGCCATCCTAACTGTTTACTTACTGAGTTGCTGTTTCTAGAGCATTTATCCCCTTTACTTTGGCTTGTCCCCAACACGGTCATACACACCTCTGAGAGGCTGCACTCCTGTCACTGCTTTAAGATCATCTTGACTGAGTTAGAGCAACAGAGATCGACTCCTCCCCTCCAGCACTTTTAGAGGCAAGCACAGCCCAAGTCTTAGAAGGTGTGTTTTTAAAGGGATCTTGCTGTCTGATTGTAGTGCTCATAAATCAGTTATGACTCTCACATGGCTGTGAGTGCTCCAAGTAACAAAAGGCAGTTATTGATTGTAAGAGAAGATTGCTACAGGAAGGAGGGCAAGCAGGATTTTGTGCATCGCAATGGGCAGCTGCCCATGCGGTGAAACAGCCTGGATTTAGCTGAAGGGGAGCTTTGTTGAGGAAAGGAGAATCCTTGCTTGGAATAATTGCCTCTGAGCCAGGGAGAACTGACTACTCCAGAGTGGAAACAGGCCCTCAGCTACCTCTGGCACAAACAGCAGGGGTGTTGCAAATCTGATTTGAGTTGCTAACAATAAGGTATTGAAAAGGCAAGCAGCCCTAGCAGTTCTCTCTGTATTTCCTTGGGCTCCTAATTTATGCTCAGCTTCACTTGCTAAAGCAAACCTGTAACAAAAATGTATATGTGGAAACAAGAGGGACAAAAATCTTCAGCAAAAGGCCAGCCAGAAAAGTCCTCAAAAAAAAAAAAAAAAAAAAAAAAAAAAAAAAAAAAAAAAAAGGAAGTTTCAGAAAATCCATCTATTCTATATGAAAGGAAAATGGAACTGGTACTGTAGTTGTTGGCTGTGTTTTCTGATATGAGGCTATAAAATGCTCTCTTCCCCCACAGAGCTCATAAAATTGTGCCCTGTACCAGAAGGATTATTTTGTTTTTCATTAAATAAAGAAACTTGTAAACAGTGCTCTGTACCATAGAGATTATAATCTCCACCATCCCCATCTCTTCCTTAAACACTGGAGCACGCACTTTGCAGGTTGGACTTGCACCACAGTGGAGTTCTGGTGAGCTGCAGCCTTCTGCTGGTCACTGCGGCTTGGGGGCCAAGCAAGGCATGCTCCCGGCATCCGAGAGCATTTACTGCGTGGGTTCAGTTATGCTTTTATCAAATCCTATTTCTGAAAACAAATAAAAGTCTTGTTTGCACGGTTTAAATGCCACTCTGTGCAAGAGCAGCAGTTGGTTGGGTTAGATCTGTGGAGCTGGCACCGCTGCAGGTAGGGCAGAGCAGAAAGAGGAGACTGACTACTGATCTGGCTTTTATGTAGAAGATAGCAAAAAGTGTTTTATGAAGGTGACCAGGAATAACTACTAGTTTCACCAGTTAAATTGGTGTATTTAGTTATTCTGCCATCTCTGCAGCTTTCAAATTCATAAAGGGTAATGTGTTAAAAGTTTCGTTGTGATCCTTGTAACTTGAGCTCCAGTACTTGACAGTGCTCTTGTAACACCGACGAAGCAGCACACCCCTCTCTCTACTATTTCCCTTGCCCAATCTGTTTGCCTACTATCTTATGTAATAGGCCTGTAACTTTTTTTTTTTTTACGTAGTTCTTTTATCAATAAGTTTATTGAACAGCTTGCAAAAGCAGGTGCTATTATCTTCATTTATGTTTCCATTATACTGGAGATTTCAGCCATAGCTGTGGTGCAGCAGCTTCTCATGCAGTATACCAGGCAATAGTCAGTTTGTACCACTTTCAGGCTGCAAGAAACTGCTTTGCTGCAAATCCCAGTTGCTAATGGTCTTGTGTGTGTTACCATGGGTCTATAACTAGATGCAGAGAGTGATAAAGTGTGAATTGGGACCAAATAGGTTTACTTCTGTTCAATCCCCTGGACCTATTGCTTATGTCCTGTTACAGAAGACTCTCAAATTACTGGCAAGTTGCATTCTAAAAGCAGAGAATAACTCAATTTTAAGGTGTACCCAGTTGATAAATACTCTGTTTCAGGTGAACCCTAGATTAGTATTAGATGCTTTTTCTTATTTTTCATTCATGTCTCTTATGTCATTTAAATGTTGGATTTTTTTTCCCCTAATCAAGTGTACACCTAGCAAAAACACTGGGGCAAAATGTTCTTATATTGTTGCTTCATTTCTTTTCCAAATGGTTTTAAAATATTTTGGTAGCTCTATCTGTATATTAGTAAAAATACAGTTGAATTATTATCACAAGATCTGCACGCATTTAAATTCTAAAATGCTGAAGATACCTAATACTGATAAATATTTATGTCACCAAGTGTAATACAGAGATGCTTGCTTGATGTAATGATATAATTTTAATTGAGCTATTTGATGTTCTTTACCATGCCTTGTGAATAAAGTAATCCCTTCTGGATCACAATTTTATTCTTCCTGTCTATGCAGTAACAAGCGACTTGTGGCCTTAGTGCCAAATGACACTTCATTCAACACCAGACGAGCGTACACCAGTGAAGATGAAGCCTGGAAGTCGTATTTGGAGAATCCCCTAACAGCAGCTACCAAGGCTATGATGAGCATAAATGGTGATGAGGACAGTGCTGCTGCTCTTGGCCTATTGTATGACTATTATAAAGTAGGTAACTCTGTCATTATCCCTCCCTGCTGCACTAGCAGAGACCACTGTAAGAGGCATCAAAAGAGCCACTTTTCAAAGACAGAAGTTGCTGCATCTTGTTTTCTCTCTAATGTTTGCATCAAGCACACGTTCCGTTATAGGAAGCCTGTCTGAAACAGTTTTGATGTATTTCATTCTGGAGAGAAAAAACAAAATCAGAATTCCCATATTACATTTTCGACCATGTTTTCTTTTTGAGTATAGTATTCTTGCTCTTCCTTTGCAAGAACATTGGATGATACTTGAAATATTTTTTGAAAAGTGTGAAAGAGGAGGCCTTGTCTATCTTTAGGTTTGTCTCCTTTTCTGGTTCATTCCACATGTTTTAGTTTGCTCTTTAACTGGAGTATCTCTCATCTGACAGTTTCCCATGTTATTTTTGTTTGTATAATGATTGCTGTAGGCTGTATAAAAACATACAGCGAGGTCTAGCCCTTGCATTGGAAGTTTGCAGGACAGAAATGGAGCTGGACACAGAACCAGAGATCTAAGTCAATTTACAATAAAAGCACTGACACTGTTTCAGTTTGTCGTGTTCTAAACCCAGGGCTTTATATACCATTTTGATAACATCATATATATATATATATTTCATTGTG
Source organism: Acanthornis magna (assembly GCA_036785705.1). NCBI lineage: Eukaryota > Metazoa > Chordata > Aves > Passeriformes > Acanthizidae > Acanthornis > Acanthornis magna. The sequence continues at coordinate 2,986,140 of JAWUZG010000071.1, read as the reverse complement.
TTTTAGGTAAAGCTATGTTTGAGATTTTTGCTGAAATCAGAGGAGAGTCCTAGAGGTGCATCTCCTAGTCCTAGTCCCAGAGGGTGCATCTCTGTGTCATGGAAAAACTTCACTCTGAAACCCATGCTGACCCCTTGGTACTCTGCAAATGGAATCAGTGTTGCCTCCCAAGCACTCGTGTATGAAATTGTTCATTTCACATAAACTATCTCCATACTCCTGCAGCCAGGTCTGGCTGCCTTGGAGAGATGATCTTCTGTGAAAGCCAGCACAGCAATGCCAGCTCCCCTTCCATGAAGAAGTAACAGGAATGGGAATTAAAAACCTTTGCTTCTAGTATTTATTGGTATAAATGCTTTTAAAGAATGGACTCCTCTTTTAATCTCTGCTACATTAATTGAGTGTTCAGGAGAAGGGGTTGTAGGCAAGATGCCATATACCAATGTTATGGTTAAATACTGTTTTAATTTTTTTGCTGATTATATTTCAAGAGATGTTCCTTGCTTTTGTGTGTTGTTGTCAGTAGAGAAAACATTTCCCAGTGACAGAAAAGGTCCTTTTCTCTGCTTGACAGTTACCACAGGGCCAGAGTCTGTGAAATAAATACAGATTCATAAAATTCAGGATGTGTCTGAGCATCTGGAGTACTGGCTTCTGTTTTAGTAATACCTTTGTACGTAGCAGTTCATTAATCTGATGGATCTTTATAATACAACTAAAGAACAACACTTTTCCTTCTCAAAACCCTGTTCTAAAAGACATGTCTGTTCCTTGTTCCAGGCAGTTGCAAAAGACTTGGGGTTCAGATGGGATAAGGTGGGATTAACATTTCAAAGCCATTTCCAGCATTCAATCATAACTATTTTTGTCTTAAATTGGGCAGAAATGATAACTCTTGTTGATTCTCCCAAAAGAGGAACTTAAAACTTAACCTCTGTGCTATAATGTGAAAATGTAGAGGACTTCCAGTGCACCAGACTCTTGAATTGCCCTTATTTATTATCTAGCTCATTTGTTCTGACATGCTGGATAATATTTTTGAAGGACTTTTTCCAATCAATAGGAATTATTTGAGTATCACTGTTTGACTTTTTTAACTTTTCCTTTTTCTTGTAGTGATATTTACCTAAACATAGATCCTTATTCAGAGATAAAGATATACTCTTGAAAGGGGAATAAAAATATGTAAACTGTGGCTTTTATCCCAGTTCAAAAATATATGAAAGAGGTTTTTTAACCAGCAGGATGCTTAATAGCAAAAGGGGGATGTCCCTGAAAGAAAGGAAGGCTCTGACTAGAACTCTGTGTCTGCTGCTGTCTTGCTGATAGAGTTGATGTTATCATTGGCCACTGTAAAGCACTGTACTACTAAAGTACTACTGTAGTACTTTCCTCTAAAGTCAGATTTTTTCAGATATTTCTTTAAAATATTCAAATGTAAAAAGCATGGCTTTAGCCCATTCTTAGGTCTATTCTTGCTCTTCAGTCCTGAGTTAATTGCTGTTACGGAGTGGATATGTCCTCTTGTGCAAAAGATAGATTAGAAGTTTTAGTTCCCAAGTTGCTGGTTCAACAAGAAAAGAAAAAATGATCATGGCAGCAACTTTGCCCTTGGTGGTTTCATATCTGTGCTGGTGTCAGGAAACTGGTATGTGCGAATACAAATCTTTTAAGTCACTTGGTGTCAATTCTGAGTCTGTCAAGGGGCCAGATTTGACTGCGTTTTTACTTCTCATAGCTGTTGATGCAATCAGCAAAGCAGAACTCAGTGCTTCTGATGACATACCAGCCTGCCCTGACCGGTCCCGATATTATGAAAGGGAAAGATCCACAAACTTTCACTAGGTATGAGTCCTGCATTCTCCAGGCTGCTCTCTAACAGGAGGACTTTCCTGGTACTTATGGCTTAATTGAAAAGCCTTTTTTGTCTGAGCTAAAATGGTCTCAGTGCAGAGCTTATCAAAGTATCATATCTTCCTTCTCATCTTGTTTTATTCAGTGAAAAGTGTGTGTGTGTTTTTGGAATAATATGAGCTTTTACTTGAGATAGCTTGATATTCAAAAGATAGGACTTAAAGAAGAGTGCTTTGCTCTTGAATGGTTTCCTCAAGAACTAGAAAAGAAAACAATTCCTATGTTTTTTCCCTTTGGAAATTTTCCTTCTGTTCACAATCAATCTCCCAAAGAAATACAGCTCCTGGCATCTGTGAACTAGACAACACTGATAGAATTACATTTTTCTAGTTGTTGCAGTAGAGCAGTCTGAAGCTGCAAATGCCTGACAGTTGCATTTACCTGACCCCATGCCTGGTGTTGTTCTCAGGTTCCCAGAGATAAAAGGCTGTTGTCTGTTAACAAAGTGAGTGATAATCAAGAAGACCAAGATAAAAGGTACAGTATTATTCAAAATCATACACCCAGCTACTAAAAGTGTTGATCAGTTATGGACTGTGATAGCCTGAGGGGGTTATGGTTTTCTGTCAAAAGTTAAAAGAATGAAGGCTGTTTTGGGAAGCACATTTTACTCCTTTTTACTTTTAATTTATTAGAAGAAATGGATGCAGTTTGCAAAGTAGCAGAGAGTTTCACTATTTGTTTGTGTTTGGTGGTGTTTTGCTGCTGCTGAGATTAGTAAAATCAGATTATATTGACAGTTGGCTATTAGCTGTTTTTCTTTGTTTTCTTGTTGTAGGGCAAAAAGTGAGTAGTTTGGCCTCAGTAACCTCATTCTAAAGTCTTATTTAACCTAACTTAGGATCTGCCCAGCAAATAAAATAACTCTCTTAAAATCATTTGCTTAGAATCTTCTTCTCACTCAGATTTCAGCTTTTCTCTGTAGGCTAGAAGCGACTTGAGTCAAAGGAAGCTGCCTCCTACTATTAAGACTTGCAGAGAAGAAAGAGGGTATATTTTTGTAGAAAGAATGACATTTTTACCTACTGGAAGGTATCTCTATATAAAATTTTCATGGAGATGAGCGACACAAGATTTATTTCAATGTAGCTAATTTGTGACAGCCTTAGATGATCTCCACTAGCTGCTCTTAAGGTGAATGTTTCAATAGGTAGTAGTATAAATTTACTGTTTCAAAATAGGCTATGAGATGTTTTTTGAGGGACAGCTTTTCTTCTACGAAGATCAGAGAAATTCCTAAATTGAGTGTGATTGACAAAACTGGCCTTCAGTGGAAAGCCAAGAGAGAGGAACGGTAGTGTCAAAGCATTTCTCCTGGGTTAAAAACAAAGCAGTGTTGTACCTACTAAAAGTTTTATGAGTTAACAATTTTATGTCAGTGCAACTACTATCAGCAATCAGATTGCTTTCAACAGCAACTGTGGGTAGATGTGGGAATGCTGCCTAGGTTACCTTGCAGCCACTGTAGTTACTGATCTACTTTGCTACAATGGGATTCCTGGGCTTGCTCTTTTAAAAGAGCGTTTGGTACCAGAGTTAAGCAAACAGTAGTGGCCTGTCTACAGCCTGAAAGAGCATGCCATCAGTGTATGAATTTTGCTGTTGGTATTCTGCCTAGTTCACGTGCACATTATCTATTATAATTCATACCTTGCCTTACTCTTTATTCTTGTTTTGTGTCTAAAGGCTGTTGCACTGCTGAATTGATTTTGCATCCAAATTATAAGCCGAGGCAAGAGCAACCCTCGATACCTAGAATTTACTCTAACAAGTCTTAGTCTTGTGGGTCAAATCAAATGTGTTATTTTTCCCTATTTGTTAAAGAGCTCTGGACCTCTCTGCTTGCCTCACAATTTCTTTTGCCTAGTATTTGTTAATGTATTACTTCTTATGGCGGTGTCTTATCAGAATTGAAAAATCTCCTTCCCTGGCATCTAAGACCATTAAGCTACTTAAGGAGGAGATTTCCTCTATCAGGACAGCTCATAACGTTTTTTGATTTTGTCTCACAGAAATTGTCTTAATACCACGGAAGCTCAGAGTAACTTAAGTGGGGGAGAGAACCGTGTGCAAGTCCTGAAGACGGTGCCAGTTAACCTTTCCTTGAACCAAGATCCTTTGGAATCGTCCAAAAGGGAATACAACACAAACGTGTCTGGGAGTTCAACGCCCATCACAGGGACCGGAGTGACTGTGGTTAAAGCAGAGGAATTCACCCCTGTTTTTATGGCCCCACAAACACACTACGCAAGAGGAGAAAATGAGGAGCACCGAGGGGTTATCTTTGAACCATACGAAGTATCCAACATTGCTCCCCACACAAATTATCTCAAAGATGATCAGCGCAGTACTCCTGACAGTACCTACAGTGACACCTTCAAAGATGGAGGAACAGAAGTAAGTTTTCCACCTCAAATTAGCATCTAAGAACTCAATAAAAAGCTGTAAACAAGGTAAGGATATTTGAGCTTGCAAACAAGATAAGGAGATTTGAGCTGTCCACAAGAGCCATTAGAAGAACAGTGATGCTGATTCATTCAACAAATGAATTTCTGCACCTTACTGTGTTCCTGTCAATCTGTGCTCTGATTATAGGGGACCATCATGAGGCATTTCAGAAGACAGCTTTAAAGATGTTTATTGAAAATTCTGAGAATAGTAAATATTGATTTTTTTTGTCTTTGGGAATATTGTGTCAAGTAGAGGATAGTTGTCATTCTGAAAGAAGATTAATTTACCATTAACAAGATCTGCCTTCAGACCTATTCATAACAGTAAGAAAGCAGCCACTTTGTAACAAGGAAATTCTAGATGTTCTTTTGGAAGTGCAAATGAGTAGCGACAGCCTCTGCTTCTGGTTAAACCCAAGTAATTTATTCAGAAGCTGTCTGTTGCATTAAGCTCTATTCGGTGACACAAGCAAATCAGAAAAAGTAGTGGAATTAGACTAATAGAGGGGAACAGAGAATTCAACAGGTAAGGAACAACTGCATGTATATGTACAGGAATGAGGAGAAAAAAGACAAGGAGAACTTCCTGTAACTATTTTACAGTTATGCTGAGTCAAAGTAATTTTACAGTCAGCTCTAGTATGGCAAGTACCCTCTGGCTGCTTTTGCCTGCTGCAGAATAAGGCAAACAAGCTGGAAATGTAGAAAGGTAAAGACTAGTAAAAGCTGACAGCATCTCTGCAAATTAATTAGAAATATTAGATACTAAAACTCCCATTTGGTTTTTCTCCTCCCAATTCTACAAAATTGTAAATGTAACAAAAGTACAAGGCAAGCTGCATTGAGGCAGAGCTACCCTGATTGAGTATGTGAGAAATTTACTGTGTGTTTGTGTACATGTATTATAGAAAAGTAATTGTCTCCACGAGCAACATAGATCAGGATGTCTGGAGGTGAAATCTGTTTTCAGATATCAAACACACGTAGGTCAACTAAATGAATACATAGTGAAGAAATCTAGCTTCCCATTGTAAAATTAGTAGGATCAAACTTTGGATTAGAGACACTGCTCTGCATTATCAAATCACATTCTTTCAGCTATTTTTAATTGTTATTGGTAAATGGCTCTTCTGGTACCATGCTCATGCCTTTCCCAGGGGTGCTGTAGCAGAGTGATTCCATTACATTGATTTGTTCTGGGACATGCTTCTCAGAAGTTCCCAAACAGCGCATCTGCTCTGTGCAGAGAGCTGTGAAACATGCAAACTTGTTAAATTTGGACATAAAAAGAACTTTGCATCTATTTGTTGGCTTTGCATCCCAAACCCTGTATTATAGTAATTTTGTTACAATGGTAATATATTGCTACATGTTCTTAAAATTATTTGTTAATTACAGGGTGCAGTACTTGTCATCTAGGCTTTCTGTGCAGTCTGTGGAGAAAGAATCAGTTCAAATCTGCTTGCCAAAAGTGGGTGGAGTGGTTTTCTAGGTGCACTTACTCCTCTCCATCTTCACTTCCCCTATTAACTCTACAAGGGACAGTGAACAATTAACATTAGGTCCCCAGCCATAGTTGTTAGGTGAGGTGTGTGCCACTGTTGGTGTCCTTCTAGCCCCCATTGTTCACATGGACGTGGCATGGGAGCAAGAAGAGTTTTGCCACCCTGCTGCAGCCTCACTCAACACTGAGCCTGTCCCTTTGTTTTTTCTCAACTACCCAAATCCAGGGTGTGCTTTGCCCTGCCGTGCTCTGACTGCTTCTCCAGCCACATGCTGTTGTGTAGGCACAGCTGGGTGAAGCAGGTGTGGGGAGACCATAAGGTATAATGTCAAAATAGACCAAAAGAAACTACAGCTAAATTAGCATTTAGAAGTAGTAATGCAGTTGTTCTTACTAGTTTTTCTTAGTGCTTGCAAAGTATTTCCTCAATACTGGTGAGAATGACTGGGTTTGGATTTGCTCTATTACTTATTCAATTTTTAAACACATTGTAAATATATATTTAGAGATTGTTTCGAACATTTATGGAGTGACTTAGTTGTGTTATACTGAAGGAGTGCTGAGTTTTTATAGATCCCTGTAGTAGCGTACACTTTGGTCAATCACTTGCTGTGTTCTTTGGATACAATTTAAACAATTATATAAATATACTCTTCTCTTTTTTTCATTTTCTTGTTTAGCTGTGCTTAGTTTGTTAGTTCTTTATAGTATAAACGAATTCTTTGAGGTTAGGTAAGTAAATTGTGTGTATTTTATGGTATTATCCTCTAACCTCATATAAAATGTGACTAGTATTAATACTCACTCCCATTTTTAGGTATTTTGGGTTTTAAATGGTTGATGGTTTCTTCTGAGTTATCTTTAAATAAACATAGTAATACTTTTGTTGGTATTTGCATTTCGATTGTATCAAACAGTATTTAATTGGTCTTATTTTTCAGAAGTACCGGAGTGTGTCAGTGGGGGCTGAAGAATATATTTATGAACAAACAAGGTATGGCATAAGCTTTTTTTTTTTTTTTCAATCACCACATAAGATGTGGTGACTGGAATCAGACAGAAATTTATTGTGAAGCAGCTGCCTGTGTCCACTTCCCACCCTTCCTTTCTTCACCCTGGGGTACCTGCAGGGCTCCCTTGGCATTGCCAAGCATTAGTCTCCCCTTATTCTCTTGCTCATGTTAGCTCTCGGATCTGGCCAGTTTATGTCTTCATCTATTGCCTTCCCTCAGCGTTGTTTTAAATTAGTAACTCCTCTGAAGCCCCCTCCTGAGATACGCAAGATGAAAACTGTTAAGAGAGGTTCCCTAGGTAAAAGAGCATAGCTTTGACAGCCAGGTCTAGAAAAATCTTTTCAGGATGGCAGAATGCGCAAGTCAGGTGTCTAGGATAGTTGAAAAGCTTCAAAAAAAGCTTCAAAATTTGAAGTTTGAAAAGAATAGTGTTCTCACTAAACGCAGGAAAATGTATATATAGCATGGGCAAGCACTGCGGAGTCCTTTTATCTAGTAAAGACTGTAATCACTAAAGTCTTTAAGCTGATGCTTCATTTCATGCTTGTGAATGGTTCTGCTTTTATCTGAGAGATTACTTGCACTTTAGAGACAGGAACATGCCTACGTAGCTTTTCTGGATTAGGCATATGACTGCAACTGTGGTGAAGGTTTCTTATAGCTTGATTTTTTTTCTGAAGAATGTTAAGACAATTATTAACTGCAGTGAGCTCAGAACTGAGTCATTAAATAGGCAGAAGATATGAAACAGATATTTAGTGAGGGCTGCTCACTTACTACACTGAGCATTTGTAAAATTGAATCCTGAATCATTGGTATTGTTAGCAACTCTCACACATTTAAGTCTTTCATGCTATGGCCCAGGTCACATTCGAATGAAACTTCTGAATACCCATTAAGAAAAACTAAATGTCTCTTTCCTGGGAGTTACCTGGAAGTGGAAGGTGTTCAGAAATGAGAATTTCAGATCGAAAAAAGAAGTAGTGAATATGAAAGTAATTGGAAGCCTGATAGAAGATCCCTTAGTGACTACACAGTGGTTTAGCTGAGACTCACGATGAGGTTCAGAATAGTATTACAATCATTTGAATGACTGCAGTAAATTTTAAGAGTGAGAGTAATCCTCCTGCTATGGGGCATGCTTTGACTGCCAACTGGAAACAAGAAGAAAACTCTCAAGTGGTACTACACAGAGATTCCAAAATTGGCCAAGTGCAATGTGTCTGGGATTTGCGTTTTTTGACTGAAACATACAGAATGCCAGGAAACAGAAGACCAGCCCGTGGCAGACTGTAGGCAGTTCTGTTTAGACATTGTGTGTGTCTGATTATTCTAAGCCCTTCTTAGCGACATCCTCGTTAGTTTTTCTGTCTGGTGTGAGGTTTCAAGTCACATCTCCCAGGGCACTCATTGTCCTTTGATGTGTGTCATGAAGTGGTCTTGAGCACGCAACCTTCAGTCCCTTCGTGTGACACTAAATCAAGGCCGTGCCCTTATCTCTAACGGGGGGTCCATCTGTAGGACAAGTGGTGCAGCACGGTGGGTCCTGGGTCTGCAGCACTTGTGATGTAGCTCTTCCAGTCCACTCAGATGGGTCCACACTTGCAAGTGTGAGCAGTGCCTCTGTCCCCTTGCACACAGGACAGGGGGGCTGTGCCAGCACACACCACAGCGGAGGGGACGGTGGTGCCTTTGTGCTGCCTTCCCACTGCGTGTGAGAGCCTTCGTAGTGGCAGCAGCTGCTCTGTGTGGAAATCCCAGTGCTGCCATCGGTGGGTTGGATAGGCACAGATGAGTGTTTGCTTTTTACCTGAGTTTTGCTTTGATTTGTCACTTCTAAGCAACGACAAAAATGACTGGATTTCAATTTATATGCTAAGAAACACTCAGAAGTTATATTCATTTGGTTGAATGATTGCTACTAAACTAAATCATTGATACTCAACTGTCTGAAACTTCTTTTGGATGGAAAGATGGTGGATCTGTTGGGTTTTTTCTTCCTACTCTTTGAGTGGGGATTTAAATGCAATAATTATTAATAGGTTTTATTGTGGTTTTTTTCTCATTGGATAGTTAAAAATATTATTTTTTCCCTCCTTTATTGCTATGGCACTACTATGATGATCCAGAGTATTTGCTCCAATTAGAAAGTTAAGGATACACTGTTGTTTTGGACCAACATATTCCTCCTTTTGGTTCTGCTCCAGCAGTGCTTAAATACTTTGCTGAATTAGGACCTTGGTGAAAATGCTTCCGCACTATCTCCAGCTCCTGAGGACTCCTAGCATTAAGGTTCCTGTGCAGTTTGAAAAAGAGATTTCTTTGTTTTTTTCTGCAAGATCAACAATATTTTCATTTAACAGAATGTGAGGAGCTGCAGGCATCACTTTTATTGAATTATTGTCCAAACCTGTTATTGGAGGAGGTGGCTGAAGAAGCTCAGTGAGAATTGTTTCCAGCTAACAGTTCACTAGTTATTGGAGCCTTAACTTTTCATAATTTGAGAACTGCTTTGAAGTTGGAAAGTTCTTTTGTGAAGGAGGGTCTTTTTTAAGATCTAAAATTTCAGTTCAAGGGCAAACTGTTTTTCCCAGATATTTTTCTACAGGGAGGTTACTTGACTGCAGATAAAACTAAATGTAGGCACTTTAGCCTGACTAATTTTGAAAAGAAAGCTTATAAAAACCTTGATTTGCATGTTGTCTTTAAACAAATGAACTTACTGTCCCTTCTCTTTGTATTCCTTCTTTGAACTGTGCTGAAAGTAGCAGTTGGACTTTCCATTCTCTATGTCCATCTTTTGCAACAAGTTTTATTCTGGTAGGGCTTAAAAAAATTATTTTTTTATTTATTTCTCTTTCTGCGACACATCTAAGTTTAAATGTCTGTGGAGTTGATGATCTCCTGCCAATCATGCTGAATCCTCTCCTGGTAATTGCCATTCTCATTGTGGAGTACAGCCTTACACTTCATAATGGTTCCTTTCAGAGGAAGTACAGATCTAGCCTTTGATCCAAGAGACAGTCCAGATAGTTTTATGCTTGATTGCAAGATCCAATGGAGTCAAAAAAAGAAATTGCAATTTTAAATTGCCATGTGACATTTTCCTGGGATTTTATTATTAGCTTCTTACACTTTATATGATGCAATAATTATATAATAAAAAAGGAGAAAGTGATATGGATTTTGTGTATGCTTTTCTCCTTGTCTTTTCAGCAGCACTTTTCAGTATACGCTAGAAGCTACCAAGTCTCTGCGTCAAAAGCAAGGGGAAGGACCCATGACCTACTTGAACAAAGGCCAGTTCTATGCCATCACCCTGAGCGAGACGGGTGACAACAAATGTTTCCGGCATCCCATCAGCAAAGTCAGGGTATAGTCCCATTTCTTTCCTAGGTGGGAATGGAGCTCTGCACATAGATGAGGCTGTGGTTGATTGGCTTTTAATTTCTATTTTCTTGGGGGAAGGACAGAGCAAGCTTATTCTCATGCTCAATTTAAAGGTGGGAGAGCACCATATTGATGGTGGTAACAAATGTTTTGCTGTCCAGTATTTTCAGAGTGTAATCTTATGAGTTAATGATATACATTATCATTATGGTTTGGCAGAATGGTGATTACACAGATACTACACTTGACACTGGTGAACTTATTGCCACGATTAAAGCAAAGAAATCCAAGATCTACTGTGTAGTGCATCTTCACTCACTGACGCACTTCATCAGATGCTTTCCTGTGCATTTCAGATAAAACAGGAAGAATTTAATCCATCCTTTGTGACATAAATTCTAAATAATTTTCGTTGTATGATGGTGAGCTTTCACTTGATATTCACCCAAAAGCATAACCAAATGAATGATTTGCATCTTAGATTCTGTGGGTAGAACTGTAGTTTGTATATTCAGCAACATCTACCTGGTGAATGGGACTCCAGATTTCCTTGGTAATGTTTTGAGTTAACAAATCATAACCCAGTAACCTTGGAATGAACAATGAGCCCTGTAAATTTTACCCTGAAGCTGGCAGAGCTGCATATGTATGAGGCTGCAAAAGTATTTCTGTCCAAATAAATGAAGTACTCTAAAAATGTTGTGCCTTTAGTAGAAGGAACCAATGAAAGTCAGTGCGAGCAGTGAAGCAGACAAGAACCTATGTTTCTATCACACATGAAGTTTAGAGAGACTCTTCCTAAACAGAGGCAATGATTTGGAAACCTGAATTAACAGTTAATTTTTAGCCTGGTTTCCTGAGGACATGAGGCTGTTGGCTGAATCTGATGTAAGACTTCTGTGTTGCTGCACAGTCTCTTTCCCTGCTATCCGTTCCTTCCCATTTTGTGGTTCCAGCTCTAGCACTTGCAGAGCTGAAACAGGAGTCAGGAATTCACTGGTCTGACTGAAAACCAGTCCTCATGTGCCTAGTTCAGTGCACTGCCACATGAGTTTTGAATTTACATCCTTCTGGAGGATGTAGTAGAAGATTATGAAACCATGTGCAACTTTCACAATTGTGTTCTGTTTGCCAGGGCCCTACTCAAGTGACTGTTGAATTTATTGCCAATTCCATCCAAGGCTTACAGAGGGGCAAGAGGTTTTGAAGGTATTAAACCTCTGCAAGTTCCCTGTACGTAGTTCATAGAGGAAAAAGATTAGTGCTGTCCTTGGTGGAAAAGCTAGTGTGCATGGCCAGTTCTGCTTAGTGCAGCAGCTGGCCAGCCACACGTGCCTGGCCAGAAGGTACAGGCATAACTCAGGACTCTTCCATGGTGTGTGCTGCCTTGTGCCCCTGGAGAGGCTACATAGACATGGAAGATGTCAGCTTTTATAGGTGGAATCCAGAAGGTCACAGAGAACATGAAGGGTTATGGTGATGACTTGTGGAGGGACACAGATCATGAATCAGTTGTGGTCCTGCCCCTCAGCTTCTAAAACTGCTTAATGGTGGGTTTTTTGTGCTTAGTGTCCTGGGGCTAAAGGAAGAAGAGGATATTTAGAAGTGAAGTTTTTGTTCTCTGAGATTTATTTTCACTTAATTTTAACTGGTATGATCATTTTTTCATTGCTTTTTGTTGTTTTGCTTGTCTACAGGCATGGCTTTTTTAAAAAGCCTGTATTGCTTGTGTAAAATTTTCCATGAAAATTCAATCTCTTTCCTTTGAATCACAGTTTAACAAAGGGAATTCAGAACATGAATTGAAAACCTCAGTAAATAGTTACACTGAGTTTGTCATTAAATACATATATGCAAGGGTCCTGCTCCCAAGAAGGATATTTGGACTGTGTATGCTAAAACTGAAAATGCCCTGCCTCTAGCCAGTGAAGAGGACTTTTTAAAACTAAGACTATGATTAAATTTTATTTGAACTATCAAGAACATAATCCTGGGCCTTGCATTATTTTACAACTACATTTCTTCTGCCTTGAGTCTTTAAGTACATTGTAATATTGGACTAATTAAAACCCAACAATCTTCTACCACCAAAGTACTGGGAGAGGCTGGTGACTAGATGGGAATTAGAGGCATATGGGAGATTTTAATTTTTGTGTTCCTGACTATTAATTATTTTAACTAATGTGACTTTTGGTGTTGTTTTTCATAGAGTGTGGTCATGGTTGTTTTCAGTGAGGATAAGAACAGAGATGAACAGCTGAAATATTGGAAGTACTGGCATTCCCGGCAGCACACAGCTAAACAGAGAGTCCTCGACATAGGTGAGTGTAAGAGGATCTCCAGATGTTTCAGGGAAGATTTCAGATATGGAAAGCTCTGTTGCCTTGCACAAGAATGTGGTGGAATACATTGGCAATGGCTGCAAGGCTTGTGCCATAGCTTTTAGCAATGGCTCGTTCCTGCTAGGCCTATGGGGTCTGTGGAGCAGGATAAGGGAGCATGCAGAAGGAATGGTTCTCTGCAGCTGGGTAGAAGAGCTGCCCCTTGCATGTGTATTTAGTGGTGTGCCACCTTCTGCAGCTGGGAAGTCAAGATCTGCACCTCCTCAGGCATGGCAGAGTGTTTGTTCCCTTTATTTTTTCAAAGGCTGATGCAGTCTTTGATCCAGTAACAGTTATGTTAGCTAATTGATGTGGAATTGCAGCTTGAGAGTGAAGATGTCATCATTGTGGTGACTGCAAAGGAGTGTGCAGGGCCCCTACACCCCAAATTTTGAGTCTTGTCAGTGTCAGCAGTGAGGGAGAAGCAAGCTCTGGTGTGCTGTCCTGAGAGACCTTGTGCTATCCTGAGAGACCTGTTTGCCATTCATCCCATCTAAAGCCTTTACAAGCCCATTTCAGCCCCGACTGCCCTATCTGCATACTTGGGAGATTTTAGCAGAGGAAGAGCACGTACTTGCTGCCAAGGAGCCTGAAGTTGAAGTCAGTGGCAGTGTCTAGACATCAAGCGCTTCTCCCCTCCCACGTGCAGTTTACACATGCAGCCATCTGCACGGATTCCAGTCAAAGGAGTCGGCAAGACCAAAGCAGACAAAGTCTATCTTGTTTTGACCGCCTGAGGGATCCAAATCATTGAATGGCAGGAATGAGAGGGGGCAGAGAGGGGGGCGAAACCAAAGCAGGGTTACTTGTAGAGAACATTTGGAGACTTCAGGGGCAACTGAACTGGGTGATTGGGGAATCAGTCCCCAAGTGATCCTAATCAGTGCGGTGCCTGTAGATGTTCAAATGCTACAGTCTCCACTGAGGCCTGGTGTTATTTGAGGTCAAGTGTATTTTGTCCAAGCAGCTCTTCCAGAATCTCCTCTCTGCCTTGTCTTATCATCATTATTCTGGCTGAACTGTTCCATTAACTTCTTTCTTCCCCCTGCCCCCCTATTTTCTCTTCTTGCCCTTTGGGGTAGCTAAGGCAGTAAAACCGCCACCCCAGAGCAAATGACTTTTATCATGACACATTAAAAGAACAAGTAGGCCACGTCACAGCTGTTTCTGAAGGCTGCCTGTTTTTTTCTGCTAGTCCCTACAAGCTTGCAGTGGTAATGTTCATACCTTGAAAAAGTAGGTGTTGAGGAGCTCTCTCCACTGTAGTGCCAACACCTTCCGACTCCTCTGTGTTTGAGGTGTCCTGGCACATTTCAGTTGCCTTACCCCAACAAGTTAACTTACGATACATATTCTGTAAAATAGTACTTTACAAAATAAGTGCTGTGCATGAGCTGTGTGTTTACCTGTGTTAAAGTGAATGTCTTTTAATTTTCCATTAGTTTGAGGTGAAATAGGTCTGTGCTAACTTTTGAGGCACTCTGGTGCATATTCTTTATGTGGACTGCAAACGTGAGCAAAGCACAGTGTAGTAAGACATACTGATAGAGCACTTGTCGGACATAAGAGCTGTAAGAGAATGATTCACCTCAGAGTTTTCAGAAAAATAGACCTAGATGTTGCTCAGTAGTGTTTTCTTGAGAACAACTGAAATACAGCCTTCGCTCTTACCAAGTATGGTATTTCTGAAGTACATTTCATTTTCTTTGTCACTTGCATTATGACTAATTTGCTTATTAGGCCAGAATGGCTCCCAACTATATTTCTCATACAAGCATCAAGCTGTATTTAGCAAAGTCTCCTAGTTTTATCATCAAATGATCTAACTGAGCAACTTAACCCAAATTTGAAGTGGGCCTTGCTTGAACCAGATAACCTCCAGGGGCCCCTTCCATGCAAAATTATACTGAATGGCTCTATGAAGATTTCCCTTTACATTAAAAATTCAGATCCCTAAAGGGGTCCTGTAAAGGAATGCTGAGTTAATGTCCAGGCCCTGTATACTTAACAAAGAGAATTAAGTGTCTATAACTCTGCATCACCTGTTCCATAGATGTTACTATTATTTTAACTTGATGTTTGTTGTATGTTTAACATCTGTGAATCCTTTTTAAATTATCTATGAATGCACTTTTAATCTAGAGCATGATGTGGTCCTTAGCAGGCAGAGGATCAACTTAATTTGGGATGCTCTAGTTCTGGGCTCCAGCTGTTAAGCTCTCAGATGGGCGGGGGGACTGTGCTTGTGCTGCTTTCCATAGTGGCAGGGATATTCTGTCTGCCTTCCAGCCTGCAGTTATATTCTGGAAATCAGAGTGATTTGCTCCTTCACTTCAGACATGCAGGGGTCACTGCATTAATTTGTTTTGTGTACTGGCTGGTGCCCTTCCTGGGAGGAAGGATGGTTGAATAGATTAGGTGCGGTGTCAGGTCTAAAGATGTATTAATATTAACAAGATAAACATGTGCTTACATGTAAGCAAGTCCCTAGTGCTTGAGGATTAAACCTGAGGGCTTGACACTTCTTGAGCAAGAAGGTAAGGTGTTTTCCAAAATTTAGGCTATGTGCTGTAATGGATTTTTCTGAAGAAGATGCATGTTTACTTTTTTTAGCAGGAATAAATGTCTGTTTCACAGTGCTGTGACACTGGATCACTAGCTTTTTCTTTTAAAATAATGTCAAATAAAGAATACAATACTTAATTTCAGCAGACACTGATTTTTTAGAATATGTACAATAATTTGACATACTGGAACAGGTTCTAATATGAAGGATGGGTGTGCAAACTTTGTGCTCCAGAAACTTACCTGTGTTTTTTTTTTTTTCAGGATAGTTTGTATTTTTTATGTGCACAATACAAAAGTATACAATGCCATGTAATGGATGATTAGTGTTTAACATCAAAAATTTGCCATTGTTTAATATGCAGTTTATGTAACAAAAGAGGAAATAATTCCTGTGCAGCCATTTTTTGCATATTGAGCAACCTTGTTCTTCTCTTTCTGGTAACTCACAGCAGGAGAAGAGGAAAAATTGTAGTCACTCTAACAGCTTTCAAATATTCTTAGATGTAAATGCTTTCTTATCTACAGAGGAACCTCCTTTAATTGTCTGTAAATTAAGGAGAATAGGATGCAATTCTGCTTTTTAACCTTGTGTCACATAGACACTCCATGAGATTTGTGTATGGCAATTAAGGAGAGGCATGTGTTGAGAGAAGGGAAGGGTTGGTGGGATGTGAGGTTCTGACAGCCTTTTAGGAGAAGAAAACATGTGTCTTTACAAGACATCTTGTTCGTGTCTTTCCAAAGTGCACCTACACAGCACGCCCATATGCAGCAGTCAGTTGCACGAGGCACTTTCTGGTGAATCATAAATTTAAGAGGTGGGTGGATGTGTGCACATGCATATTAAACTACTTATGTGTCTGCTAATTCCTCTCATTTGCATCCCCACACTGAATTTAGATAGTGAAGCCAATGACTTCAGTGAGAAAGGAGATCTGAGTTCAAGGTGGGAATAAAAAGCGTGCCTGCCCTCTGAAATACTTTGTTAATTTGCTACATCACCAAATGTCTCATGCTGTTCTATGGTCTGAATAGTGATTTTTTAACTGTATCCAAAATCATTCATGTGTCCCAGGGACACAATTTCACTTGCCCAGTGAGATGCCAGCATTCTGTGTTTCAAATGAGATAAAAGTATACTGGTTGCATGTCTCAAATGTGAAATAATTCTTGCAGCAATGGTTTTGTTTTAAATGCTTCTAAAGCAGTTGTTGCCTAGAAATTGTTTTTTAGAGACCAACAGTTTAGGCAAAGGAAATGAATATTGAAACCATTTGTGTGCCTCACAGAATACGAAAACATCCTCTTTCTATAACTGATTACAAACCTAAGAGTCAGGATGCTTCTGAAGCACAGATTTGGGCCAACTTTAGATCAAGGGTGTAATCTCAGCCCTCTGGCACTGAGTCCAGTTACAACCCTCAAGGGATTCTTGGGAAATGCTTGTCCCAGAGAGAGTTGTTCCATTTGCATGAACAATCTGGAAGTTCCTTTAATCAAGTGGGTAGTACCAGGTATCTCTCTTAATCTGTCATCAAAAAGAAGAAAATATGTTAAACTGTTCAGCAGAGGGAGAGAAAAGCTGCGCTTGTTCCTCTTTTCAATTATAAAGAAGACCTAGAAGTTGTGTGTTTTACATAGTTTTCCACCCTTACTGTTTTTGGGGGAGGGCTGGTCAACTTTGAAATCTTCCTTCCTTTTGCTTTGCCTTCCTTCCAAAATGCTACTTTATTGAAGATAATAATAACTGCGCTTGGGGAATAAGTGAGAAGAAGGTGCAGTTTTTCTAGTCAGACAAATTTTTTTTTGTTTGCTGTTTTAATGGTGTACATACGTTGGAAAAAGAATCTTTGTGGTTTTGGTTCTTTGTGGGAGTTTTTTTGTTTGTTTGGATTTTTGTGGGGTTTTTGTTTTTAATAATATATAAATATTAATCCAGCATCCAGTGCAGGAATTCCTGGGAAAGTTGAAATGCATACTGATTATTTCCTCCAATGATAGCTCTCAGATTTTTAGAAAGCTTTCTTAGGATTTACCATAACGTTTTTCTTTATGTCAAAGTTTGAACAGTCCCTTTAAATGCTTCAGTAGTTTTCAATTAATTTTCCAGTTTTGGCCATTCCTTGGCCAAGCTAATGAATACACTGACTCATTGCCAGTAGAATCACACTTGCTTCTTTTTGAGAGCCAACAATATTTTGCAAGAATGTTAACTAGTGATATACCATGCATAAGACTTAGCTTGCATTATATTACCTCTTTGCAATTAAAATTATTCATAATTAATCATAAACAATACAAGAGGTAGTTTTGACACACTAGACAACCAGCTGAAGAAGCAAAGATGTACTATGAGTTGCAAAACAGAAAGTTCAAACTTTTCATGAGTATTTTGTTTGTTTTTTTCTTACAGCTGATTACAAGGAGAGTTTTAATACCATTGGGAATATTGAGGAAATTGCATTCAATGCTGTGTCCTTTACTTGGGATGTCAATGAGGAGGCAAAGGTGAGGAAAAGCTATACAGATGATATGCCTTTATAAGTACCATCCATCGCACTGTTCCACTTCTTTCTGACAAATAAGAGGCCTTGTTGGTAAGTGCCCAGGCCGAGAAACAGTGAAAGATTTTTTCCTATTTGCAAAGTCAGGTGTAAGACACAAGCTGAATGTTTTCTTTCTCTAAATTATCAACTTCCTTTCTACCCTACAAACATCTCCAATAATCAATATTTTGTGAGTTAGACTATGCCTTCCCTTGTGTTGGTGTCTTTATTTTTTATATTGTTACGCAGACTGTCTTTGCAATTGTGAACAAATGTATTTTTGAGGACCGAGGCTTTGTTTTACCGTTTCTTTTTTTCTTTGAATGGTCAAGTACCCTCAGGCATGGGGTTTCTCATTCAGGAATGTGGCTGTTAAGTGGACCTATAAACCAGGACATCAGAACACCCTAACTAGTTTCTTAGAGATAAGGTTCTACAAAGGCTGCCAGAGTGCTTCAGCTGCATGGACTAGTGTGGGAGAAATGGAAACTGCCGGTAATTATAAGAAGAAGTTGGCCCCCGGAAAGCAAACAACAAGGGAAACAGGCTGTGTAAAATAAATGGGGGTAATGCAGAGCTCTTGGGGATGTAGAGTTAATAAACAGCAAACACTGAGCTCGGCAAACTCCTGATACTATTTTCATGTTGAATACAAAATGCCTAATGTTCAGGTAATGCTATGAATCTTTCAAATACAGAGACATCTTCATGCACGATTGCCCACTGCATTTCTAACAGCATTAGAGAGATTGCATGGTGTGAGTGAGTCCTCTGAGAAATTTTATCAAGCACAGAGTGGTAGCATTAACACTCACTGTCCTGACTGAAGGTGCTGACACGGGGATTTTCATCTCTGATGCGCATCTTAAAAGAAAAGACAATAGTTCTGAAAATCACCCAGCTCTTTCGAAAGCAGGCCGTGGTAAACAGAGTTGTACTTGGCCCAGTTGCTAATGGTGCTATATTTACTCATGTAATGATTACATTGTCACCGCCCCAGATATTTCCCTATTATGTGTTTCCATTTCAAAATACAGCTGTATGTTGTCTGCAGTCACAACAGGTGACTGTTGTGTGTGTGTGATCATTATGCAAGCAAATACAGATTTGGGATCTCCAGCACAACAGTCTCTCTCAGGGACCTTTACAGAAGCACTACCAGGGCTAGAGCATGACAGGCTTGTCCCAGGGCTGGCAGTTCTCTAACTCATTTGCATTTGCAGCTCCAAGCCAGACTTAGCAAGACACCGCGTTGATCTAGGAACAAGTCACATCCACTAATGCCAGGTGTTAACCTCAAACATTTTGTTCTAATGTCACACCGTTCACCTCGCTCTTGCCTTGGGTGGCAGAATATTAAGAACAAAACTCTTGCAATGATCACTGGAAACAAAACAAGCTAAGATTTTAAAATAACGACTCTTACTGTTGCTGGATTAAAAAAGCATCAGGAGTAAAATTTAAGCTGCTTGTATTTCTGCAGGAAATAGTTATCAAAATGGAAATTGGGATATGCATATTTATTTTGGGGAATAGTTATCAAATACCTGATCTTTTAGGAGCTTGAACTGCAAATGTATTGATAAAAGAGGATTCAGAACATGCCTTAGTGTTGGGCTATCAAGCATAAATCAGGTTGTACGTGAAAGCTTATCACCTTGTCTGCACTAAAGTGTTTCCTTCCCCACACACGTGTGTGTACACACTTGCTCCTGTTGCAGAGTCTAATACAGTATCTAGTTGCACTGTCTTGGGCTTCCCATAGGATGCCCCTGTGGTGTTGGAAAGCTGTGGGTTCTGAGGCACATCACTTAAGGCTGTTTTTTCTCCAGCAATTACCTCATCTAAGGGAGATGAAGAATTTCAAGGCATAATTACAGACTCTCTTTTCCTAAGTTTTTTGAATGATGATCTTTCAACTGGCTCCATTGTTTCTGTTCACTGTTGTTTTCCATTTTCACCACAATTTCAAGATTAAAATTTAACCCCCTCATAGCACAAAGGCCTTTCTTTTCCAAGTCAGACAAAAGTGGCACACAACACTTCTTTTCAGGGCCTCTGAGATGGGATGTGATGAAGTGCTCCACTGGCCCTGGAAGAAACAAAGAAAAAAAACTTCTTGTTGGAAGTGCACAAGGGAGTAATGTGGAAAGTCAAACAGAAGCAATTGAAATCACCTAACCAAATATCCCTCTCTCTCCTGGGAGACTAAATCCCTCATCTAGGAAGCCCTATCTTAAGCATCTCTTAAGATTTCTCACTTTCCTACTCCACCTGGACGGCAGCTGATTTAAAGCCGTATTTCTCCTCATTTGTAGTCAGACTTTTCCTCTCACACACAAGCAGAGCAGGCCCTCTTCTTGAAGCCCTTCAGGATGAGAGTATAAGAGAAAGGGTGTGGCAGCCAGAATCTGCCTGCACAGGGTTGGAAAGGCGCCATCTCACGTGGATTTTTAGTGGAAGAGAGAGGAATTCAGAGGGTACAGGCACAGGCCTCTCTCTGTTGTCCCAGTAATGTCAATGGAACTGGGCTGTTGGCTCCACTTTACCATGCCTGGTGTGTCATCTTCCAACTGCTGCTTGGCAGAACGATTCAGTGGAAAGGGAATATTGTACAGCGCTTGTCAAAGTGTGGAATAATCACACTTTTGCTTTCTGTGGGCTAAGGAAACAGCACCAAAGTCAGAAACACCACTCTGCTAGTGTTTCTCTGCTGTGTCTTGTTGACAGCAGCAGTCCCCTTACCTTCTGGCAGAGCAGACTTAGTCCTGACACATCCTTATCCTTTTCTAGGACAACATCCTTTTCTACTGGGGCTGTTATCTAGAGGTCACCCGGGCTTGTGGTTCGGAGCAGGATACAGGGAAAGGAGGGGAAGGCTCTATAGGCATGTCAAACTCAGTGTTTTCTTAAGACAAAAATATTGCTGTAAGGGAGCAGAGGTAGGAAGGCAAGAACAGTTTTGTACAATCCATCCTGGTTTCCCTCCCGTATTTAATTCTGTTATAAATATGCAACATTTATGGGTAAGATGATTTTTTTGTCTCCCTTTGGTTGAACCCAAATGCTATGTTTGGTATTTTTAAAGGAGTTCTTTAAAAAAGATGAGGAAACAAACAACAATTAACAAGAACTGTCTGACTTTTTAACTATCTTTTAAAAGTGTCTTTATAATATACCAGAAGCTAGGTAGTTGCCTTGCTACTGCACTATAGAAGATTTTGCTGCAGCAACTGGTCAGTTGACAAAAGTTCTAGTGGAGGCTCTTGAACAGAGCTCAGCTTCATTTTCAGTAGACATTCCTCTGCCTGCTTGCAGTGTTATTGCTGACAGAAATTAGTTTGCAAAAAATCATTAAAGAGCCAGAATTCTCTTGGTCAAAGGATAATATATTTGTCATAAATCATATCACTTCTTTGAGATATGCCTTTTCTCTGATAGGTATTTAGCTCATTTAAATTGGCTGTGATGGTGTTATGTCTGAAACAATTAATTGTATATTTTTATGGGAAGTGTTTTTTAGCTTTAAAATCAAAGATGTGCCTTCAATGAACAGTTGCTAACAAAAAATGTCACCTTAAAGAGACAGTTTCAGTGATATCAAGAGATTACAGATTTCTGCTAAGCCCTGCAACTTGGACATGCAATAAACAGACAGGTTGGTGGCTGTGTTATTCAGGCAGGTGCTCGCAGATGTTTTTCAGTGAATGCAGGAGTTGTGCACTGAGCAGTTGTTGCTTATACTTGCGTGCAATCATTGTCCTGCTATATTTAACTGAAATGTAGATCTTTAATCCAAAGTATGCTGAAGCCTCTGGGAACTCTTCCAGTTATTTAATGAGTTTTGGCATAGCCCATACAGTAATAAGCTGTTTTCAAAGAGTGAGTGATTTGCAGGATTAGGTTCTTGGATATTGTGGGCCAAAGTGAGCTCTAATTCCAGTGGGTACAATGCTAAAATCAAGCTTATAGAGCAGCACCATGTCTAGCAGTGATTTATATTGTGACAATCCATATTTCTTAAACATTGTTAGTGATACTTAGGACAGGCTTTGACTAGTATAAGAATTTTTTTTTCTTAATCATGAATTTCCTTCTCAAGTTACATCAAATTTAATTTAATTAGGAAGGAAATTAACATCTTTACTCTCAAAATGTAAAGGTTGAAGAAAAAGATGCTTCATTTTGGGGAGTTAATAGTAGAAATGATGTAGGATTAGATAGTTACTTTAATAAACCATGTCTGTGTGTGCAAGTGTGCATATATATATATGAGTGTATACATATATATGTGAGACATGCACACACATGTGTATATATTAAAGAAGAGTTAACCTGTGGTAGCACATAATGTTGAAATTCAGTGTATACAAATGGCTTGGTAAGTATGCATCTGGGATTCAAAGCAAATGGCATTTTTATGTAGTTGCCGGGGTGTGGTGTGGGTTGAGGAAGCTTCAAAAGAGTAGTGTAAACATTTGCTGGAGACATTTGTATTGAAATAAAACAAAGGTCTTACCTTTGTGTGGGATTATAAGGTAACGGCTGGTAGGAGAAACTATAAACCCCCACTTTTTGTGTATATGAGGAATGATGGGATTGATGTTAGTCATTTGAGAGACGAGTCATTTAACTCTTTGTTGTTACAGTCTGCAGGGAGGAACCTTTTTAAAACAGGCTTTTAAAAGACCTGTCACCCGGGTTCTATGTATTGCCAGCATTCGGTAGAGAAATTGCTTTAAGTTTCTTATTTTGTGCCATAACACATTCTTCCCTCCCTTCTGCCCTTGGCAGTTTCTGAGACAATGGGAGCCAGAAATGTAAATAGTAATAAAAGGCTTATATTAGAAGTTTTGTAACTGTAGACCTTTAAAGTGTATAAGCTGAGAGACCGCAGTAGGAGTCATGTTGGCTGAATTAAATGATAAAAAGGGAAATGCACTTCTGAGCCTTGCTTTCTCTTAAGGCAGCTTACTGTGTTTGTGTCTTGTACATCCCTAATTATACTGCAGTATTTAACAAACAGTAATTCACATAATAGCAGCTACACTGTGGAGGAGTGCCGTCCCCAGAAGAGAGTGCTTTTTCTAGACATGCTCTTTAACAAACAGAAGAGTTGTCGTTATATTAGGCCACTTGTGAAACTTTCTCAGCACCAAATGTTTCTCTAAATTAGTATTTAATTGCCAATGGCATGCCTGAGCTGGAGACTAGATGGGTGGAACTCTGCCATTAATTGTTCTAATCTAAGATATGCTTACATTTAAAAAAAAAAGATATCACTGTAACGACAACCCAAACGTGTTCCTGATAACAAAACATTGCTAAAATCTAGTTTGCACAGAAAAAAAAATTGTATCCAAATTCAGGCAGGATCATAGTCACTTTTATTAATATAGATCTAAGACAAGTGTAGACAGGGCTTGGGAGGCAGACAGTGATTTCTATTCCTGCTACTGTCATTTCTACTTAACTCTACATTTTCTAACCATGTTAATTGTACTATGCAAGAGACCACAGCAAGGAAGATCTTAAATCTGGGTATCTTCTAAGAAGAGTGGAGCAGCACTCCTTCTTTTCATGGCTGCCCATTGAATTGTTTTGCCCCTTGTCTCATTGAGAGTTGAGGTACATGCATTATGGAGAGGAGGTGAGAAGAGGGGGAAGGTGAGAGTTGCAAAGGCCAAAGCACACTGTGCTTTGCCAAATGACTGAAATCGTTGCTGCTCAGAGCAGTTCACTGCTTCAGGGAGGTGGTTTTTGGTCAGACCAGGGGAGAGAAGGGGACTGTCCAGATATTTCCAGGTCCTCTCCACCACAGCAGCCTGCTGCACTGGTGCAAATCTTTAGTCATGCTAAGAAAAAAAAAAAGACTCTAAAATAAATTAAAATAACAGAACCTATGTCCCCTTCCCCCATGTTTTCCAAATCCAAAGTCAGTGTTGTGCTTTACAGGAAAGCTAATAGAACATTGCATGGAGACAGAAAATTTCCCCTGTATGAATGATCTGTGTTAATTCAAATCCATCTATCTGTGGCGTCCAAATGATATGACAGAAAGTACAGTATACTTCTTGTGCATGGATGTACTGTCATTGTTCCTCAGAGAGATCCTGATGTATTACAGTCTCAGGACAAGATATTGAGTCTCACAGCATCTATCTATTATTCATGCTGAATAATCTGTTATTGCTGTATGGGGAATCTTGAAACGATAAAGTCTGTCTTCCAGCCACTCCTACTCTGCTCTGTGATTGTGGAGGCAGTGAAGGAGATGACACAGTGCATACAGTTCATTAAGGTGGGACAAGATCTTTCTTTCCTTCTCAGCTGAGTGTGCAGCAAGGATGAGAGATGTACAGACTGCAAAGGAGCTGCAAAGCCTGCATGTCTTCTCATGTTTGAGCATACATTTTGGAAAATCCCTGTGTAGAAGTATGGGCTGAAATATAGGGAGAGCAGATTCTGTTTTAGGCTAGACCTCATTCCACTGCTGTGTGTTCATACACACTTTAAACCATTGCCCTCACACTGTAAAGGATTCTGAAGGCAAATGAAAATTCAGGCTGTCATATTTCAAAGGCGTATTTGCCCATATCTACACTTACCTTTGGAGCTGGAGGAGATCAACTTGTAATTTGAAACAGAAATAACACTATCAGCTTCAAAATCAGAGTTTCACCTAGGGCCTTTCCCTGCCTCCCTCTTCTCCCCGCAGTTAAAGTTCAACTATTTCATTTGTAAATGCAGCTCTGTGATACAATCAGAAGCAGAAAGGAGGGGCCATTAGCTCAGTCAGGCAAACAAGCTGCTCTGGCTCCATCATAAAGACCCTGACTGTAGTGTTAACTTCTGCCAGGAGGGTAAAGTATCCCCCACCAGCCCTGCTGGAGCCCTTCTTTATTCTCAGCTGCCTTTCTTAGGGGTGTTGCATTCTGGTCACTCACACTGTTGGTTTATTTTCCCTGTGTGTGGAATGGAGGGGAGGAGGAGGGGGGATGTCCTTCAGGAGTCCTCCCAGATCCCAGGGGTCTGCTGCCTTCTCCTCTGCCCGGTGAGGTGTGCATCAGGTCTGTTTGGGAGACCTGTTTGAGATCTCTTCCTTCCTGAGTGTCCTTATTCTTCTGGAGCAGGTTTCACATCCTCCTGGTTGAGCAGATATGTGCTGCTGTCTTTCTCTGTCCTTTTCCTTGCTTCAGAGTTTTGGGGGTTTGTTTTGTTTGGTGTTTTGTTGTTGTTTTCTAAACTAAGAGAAAGTGAAAAGTAGAATCAGGTTAATATACAATTGTCTCAAATTGTTATGTAATGCACATAGTCCTCACTGGGCTGAAAATTAGATTTTTAATCTAGTCTCACCTCGTGAGTTTCATGCATGCCATCCTGACTGAAAGTTATCCGTGGTATTTCAGTTCATCCTGCTTGCATTACATCAGAATAGTCCTTGGGAGACTTTAGTGGTGGGAGATGCTTCTCCCGAGTCCTGAACAGATGAGACACACCTTACCCCATAGTGCCAAATTGAGTTAAAGAGCAGGAGATGATTAGGGCCTATCAAGATGTAGGTTTTTGTTGTAGAAGGAGAGCAAGAGATGGATTTCTGAAGCAGAGGCAAGCAGGGGGCTTGCTAGCTCAGTTGGTTAAAGCATGATGCTAATAATGCTAAGGTTGTGGGTTCCATCCCTGGATGGACCATTCACTGAAGAGCTGGACTCGATCATCCCTCTGGGTCCCTTCCAGCTCAGACAATTCTGTGATTCTCTGAATGCAATGTTGAGTTATGTGGATGCTGTGTAACAAAGAGAACTTCTGAGGAGAGGCAGGGAGTAGTTTTATAAATATTTGAGAAACTCCTTCCCAGTTTGAAAGACAGGGTGAGATGCATCTTTAAAATTGAGGAAAGACAGCGAAGGGCCCTTAAAGTCAAACACAGGAGTATCTGTTGATGGAATGGAGAAAGCAGAAGTGTTGATGAGAGTGTGGAGAAAATTTTTAAAATAAAAAAAAAAAAAAAAAAGAGTAGAGTTTATCTTTGTGCCACTGAATTTGAATTGTGAGCTGTCAGAAGAACAAACCATACCTAAGGCAGCTGGAAAGGATGAAGCAAGATGATCTCTATTAGCAAATAGTGCAAACAAACAGAGCAGGTTTGTAGAGTGGAACAAATAAGGGCTAAAGACCTGACATCCACATGAGGCACATTTTAGGAGGTTTTATCTCAGATTATCTATAGTCAGTTCCCATGGACTAAGCAATTATTAGCAGCTGGAGGATCTGAGGAGTATTCCTAGAACACATCTTCTGGTCTGGCTCTTCCGAAAGAATCCAGTTCATGTATTCTGAGCTCTCTGGTGTGAACCAAAGCAGGGTAAGTTTGGACAACCAAAGGATTCACCTCAAGTGTGAGCTTTTGATCCAAACTGAAGCACCAATACATACCTTTAAAGTTTGTCCTTCTTCCTAGCATGGCAGTGTCTTTACTGGACAGAAGTGGAGGATAAATGTATGAATTGCCAGAGAGTGCATCATAGCTGAATTAAAACCTTTTTATTTCACGTTCCCCATTTCTTGTCACATATTTCTGAAAGTTTAATTCTTGTTTGCACCACGTTTTAAAAGTAATCTCTCTGGCACACAGATTTTCATCACTGTGAATTGCTTGAGCACAGACTTCTCCTCACAAAAAGGAGTAAAAGGGCTTCCTTTGATGATTCAGATCGATACTTACAGCTACAACAACCGCAGCAATAAACCTATCCACCGAGCCTACTGCCAGATCAAGGTTTTTTGTGACAAGGTAAGTGGAAAGCACTGTTACCATGGATGGAGGAGGAACCTTGTTAGGCAGTTTATTGTTGCTGTATTTTAGACCTAATTAAATGTTTTTCTTTCCTTAAATAATTGTATTTCATCATAGCATTTGGACCAGCTGTATCACAAATAAACAAATTATCAAGTAATTATTTTAGTGCTTTGCAGCCTTTTTGGCCATGATTCCTCATCTTGTGAGCAATAGTTGGATTATTGAAGGACAGCATGTTATAGGTGATGATTCTGGAGTATCAAAAACATGCAAATGTAAAGATCCCTACTTGGAAGTTCAGTGCTGATCACAGGCTCACGTAAATGGCAGTCTGCTGATGTCATCCCTCTAACTCCTACAGGATAGGTAGCAGGTAAACTTCATGCCAATTTCTCTGACAGAAAAATGCACTTTTTCAGTGAAGGTCTGCTAAGCTCTCTTTTATGATGCAATGGAAAACAGCAAATTCAAGTGACACAGCTGATGGGTTCCCCCCACCCTTGCTGTGAGCAGTTATTTTAGAAGCTTGAATGAGACTTTGATGTTGCTAGGATTTTCTTATGAAAAGTAAAATACAAAAATGTATTAGCCATTCCCATTTTGTTATTCAGTAACTATTTTTTGTGTGTGTTCATGCTCTCTTTAGCAAAATTTTGTTCTTTTACAATATGTATGACTGCCCCTTTGTGGGAACTAGTAAGATTTTTAGCACCCAAACATAGATTGTGCCCTAATGAATTAGTGTCATGGTCAGCCGTGTATATCACCAGGTAGAAACAGTTGCTCGGAAATATTATGTTGGTGATGATTCTTAGAAGTGAGTGTGACCACTTTTCAGTTTTGTTTAGCAACTGCAAGCTGATGACTTTATCCATGCTGAGAAAGATCTTTCATGGGGTGGCTGATGCCTGGATTCTAGTCAAGGTTCAGGGATTCAGGAGGCTACACCTATTTAAGTGACTTGGAAATTTATCCAAATTAGTCTTGCCGTCCTACAGGTGGGAATAGAAAGACAAAAGGCCATGCCCCAGGCAAAACCTAACATTAACTTTTTAATGGAAAGGGTAAGAGTTCAACTGTTTCAGTTCTCTGTG
Organism: Acanthornis magna; assembly: GCA_036785705.1. Taxonomy (NCBI): domain Eukaryota; kingdom Metazoa; phylum Chordata; class Aves; order Passeriformes; family Acanthizidae; genus Acanthornis; species Acanthornis magna. The sequence goes on along the minus strand of JAWUZG010000071.1, from coordinate 2,958,480 downwards.
TTGCTGCTCCTTCCCCCTTTTCAGTTCATTCCCTTGTTGCTGTCTTGACAACGAGATCTTGAGGGCTAATCAGTCAGTTGTGTTAGTGGAGGAAAATCTTTGGAAGTAATGAATGTAAATGTATGCACTGAGGTCTTATTGCAGCCAAAATGCTATGCTTTTAATTGTAACTTTGAATGTCAAATATTGAGAGATTTGAAGTTACAGCTGGATGTTAAAAGCTCAGTAAATATCAAAGTAACAAGTCATTTTCATCTACCTGTTTCTGAAGAGCAATTAGAAAAATTTGAATTATTTAAAAAAAGGAAGAAAATTCAGAGCATAAACTCATCAAGGGTGACCTCTAGGTACAACTGGTGGAGATTTTGAATAATACATGTTCATTGCATCTATTGGCCTAATTGGTGCTTCAAATATCCAGACTAGAAAGCAGGAAATGAATGTTGAGTCCATTAATCAAACTGTCTCAAAGTAGAAGGGAAGATCACAGGGGTAGTTAAAGCGTTATACACATCAAAAATATATTGGAAGTGGGAACTGAAGGGCTCAAGGGTGTTGATAATAGGCTATGTATCTGTTTAATACAAATGTATACATACACATAGAGCTTTTTAACTTAATGCAGGTGTGAAAATGAGTTGAGTAAAATTATGAGTTGATTGAAAATTATTGAGGTCAATTCACATAACAGGTTGTGCTAACTGGCACTTGGTAAGAGATGAATTCTAGCTTCTCCCCAAATTTATGTTGCCAGATCTTTAACAAAATCCCTTTGTCACAGGGGTTTTGTAAGTAAATAAATGGTTGGAGAATTTCCACTTGCTGGTGGAACTGGGAGAATTCATCATGCTCAGAGGAAGATAGCTGGTGTGGCTGGGTATTATCTTCGTTCTAAGATGTCAAAATAACCCCCTGGCTCTGGATAAGATGTTGCTAAATGGTTGAGTTTCTCTTGGTAGCCTGTGACTCGCCCTCCAGTGACAGGGACATGGCTTGCTGCCTCCTTGGGAAAGGCCATGAAGCTGAGACAGTTATTTATTGTTCTCCTCGTTGTCATGATCAATTAAAGAGGTACTGCAGAACCATTAAAAAACCTCAGCAAACATATAATGATCTTTATAAATTTTGAAAGTGTGAACTGCACTGTTATGCCCCAATCTGACAACCTCAAAGAGAAGCTGATGAGAAAAGTACCTGATTTATTACAATCACTTGGACTAGTGGAACTGCACAGTAAATTCTTCCTAGCTAAGTATGGAATGTATTTCATTTTGGAATGTGGAAGAAAAATTGTTTCAGTGCCTGTGTTATTACAAATGTTTATTCCTGCAATGGTGGTGCCTCTTCAGGACCAGTAGGTGTATTTGTATATTCAGTTAGATAAATCACAGGTGGAGGGGTCCAGTTTTTAAGAACATTCACTGACAAATTAACGTCTTGTAGCTGAAGCACAGCATAGCTGTTATAGAAAGAGTTATTCTTGAAGAAATAAAACTGCATTTATTTAAGTGGTACATATGATCTATATTTTAGTATTTATTCTGGCAATTGCTTAATTTTAATATTAATTTACATATAAACTAGAGAGCAACGCTAACTCAGATCCAGTATGTGCTTTGTGACATAAATGTATGGAGATAAATGCTGCAAAGGTTGTGAATGTGTCCTTACTCCCTATTCATTCTCTAATCTGTTGTCCATGTTTGTTTTCCAGTAGGCAATCTTCAAAGCATTTATTACAGTCCGCATCTTGTTTTCTCAGTGCTAATTCTCTGCCCTTGCAGTCTTTTTATCATGTGCAGATCACTGATGCTGCATTACAAGAATATATAATTTTTATTTCTTAAGTAGGTTGTCAGGGAAACTTGCTACCAGGCCTATTTATATTTATATAGTGCACGATGCTTTAGCCCCTGTGTGTGAAGGAACTGGGACTTCAGAGATATTTGATTTTCTGTATGTGAGTATCTTTGCTGAAAAGAAGCAGAAGCCTTTGACTTGGAAAATACCATAGCATTGTTCCAAAATAAAATAAATTAATCCAGTTTTCTTTAATCTGAAAAAAAAAATTATTTGGAATATATGTAGTTTTTGCATCCTTGTTTTTGGTTTAGAACATCATAGAGAAAATGGACTATCATAGAGTACTGAGCAACTGTAATTGCCTATTAATCTTTAGCTTTGGAGAGATGAAGGCTGAAGTCTGTGTTGCCTGCCCAACGAGATGTGGACTGCTTTAGCCTGGAACTAGAAGCAAGTGTACACATGGGCTTCATAGTGGTGATGGGAGTGGTCCTCATGATGGCAAGAGCTTTGCCAGGCTGGAGCTAGAATGCAAGACTTAAGCTTAAATGAGTTGAAGAATTAAGAAGAAAATGCTTGGAATCAGCTGAAATTCGTAGACTGCATTTTGATAATAATTAGTAGCAGAAGTACTCCTTGTATTTATACAAAGCCCAGATATCAATGAAAAAATTAAGAATGCATTTCATTATTTCACTGATCAGAGCATAGTTTATAGTCCCCTATAAGAGGGTTATTTCTTTTTCTGTCCTGAAGAGAAATACAGACTGTGGTTTATCAGATATGTGTCAGATGGCTCAGCTGTCAAAACTATGCAGCAAAGATGCCCTAGCTTGCAAAAATAATTTTGTGGTCTATTGTCTCACCCCTGTGACAGTGACATCCATCATGTAGGCTTGGCTGGCCCGTGCTGTGAGCCATGTGGGTTGCTCCAAGCTCAAAAGGGCTGGTAGGTAGTTCTGTGGCTATTGCAGCTGCCACAATTGTGAAGTGGCTGTGGCACAAATAAACACTGGTGGATGGGAATGGCTGCCCAGCTCAGGGATTGCCTGCACCGCAGAGAACTTGGGATGTGTTGTCTTGAATGAAGGAAGTGAAAGCTGTGAAGCCCTACCAAGTTCATGGTTACAAAGAATATTACAGAAAATCAGTAAAACATGTATTTTTTTTATTGTGTATAAAAGGCTGACTCCTCCTCAGTTTCTGCTTTCCTGGGAGGAAACTCATGCTTGCTGCCATGTATGAAATACTTTGTTGGTTCATCCTGTTCCCTGTGAGCAGCAGAGCAGCAGCCCTGAGTGGCAGGCAGGGCTGTGGCCACCTGGCAGAGCCCTTTGTGCAGCACAGGTTTCTCAGGATGTGCTTTCTGCCGAACAGTGGCTGTGACACATATTTTTGCTCCTTTCTTAGAAAGAACAGGTGGCCTTTAAGGTTACAAATATACCCCTAGAAACAATTTTGATAAGAGCACAACTCTGAACCCCTTGGCTTCTGTGGTTGAAGTCAGCTAGTAACAAGTGGACTGGGACCTGGTCTGGAGGCAGTGTTTCTGTCTGGCACGTTCATGTTTTTCTAAAGAGCTATTTCTTCCTCCAGCTCTTTCAGCCTCTGGAAATCTACTGATAAATCACAACCAGGAGTACATCTTTCCTTACATTCTTTTTAAGCTTGGTTTATTGACTCATGTGTGAATTTTGCCATCTTGAGTGGGTATTTTTTCCTTTTCTTACTTCCCTCCTCCCCCTTTCTATTCAAGAAACTTCTAATTTTAATTTGGAAAAAAATTCTGTAATCTTGCATGCCAACTGTCTGGGAGCATATGGATCTTTATTACCCTTCATAATGTGACGGGTATTATTTATAAAGTAAATTAGGAGAACTTCAAAGGAGGTGTTGCTGCTTTTTATGTCAATAACAAGTTTTATTTTTTAAACTTGTTGAGAGTGTATTTACATAACAGAAGCGTGCAACTTCCCAGGAGTTCCTGGTGCCTAATAGGGCAGTGCTACATTGCTTTCCTATTTCTGGAGAGCTTCTCCTGGTTTGAAATGACTGTATTTTTCTGTAAGAACCCTTGCAATGTTGGCAGGCTGTCAGCACAGCCTTCTTGGACTGTCAGTTCTTGAAGTCTCTGCACAGCTGGCTACAGTGGAGCAATGCCACCCCCAGACAAAGTGGGTGGAGGAGATTTTAGGGAAGACCTCAGCACAGACATGATGTAAGATGATAGCAATCCTGCAGGTGTTTTATGCCATTACATACACAAAGTATTTGGCCTGAGCTCTCTGTCCATTGCAGAGACACTGGGCTTGGGATGCCCTTTGCACAAGATGTGCTGGCATCAGTCCTGCTACACACTGCACACTGCCTGTTCTGGCTGCTCCAAACCATCGTGTGGTTATGTTCCCCTTGCTGTCTGCAGCCCTGGGAGCTGCTGGATGTGCCAGCTTGAGTCTCAGGCACAGGTGGTCGATGCAAAGCTGGTACCTTCCTAACAGACTGGACAGATATATCTTCAATGGAATAACCAGTTTCTCTTTTAGCATTTCTGATGTGTCTGTTGCTGTAGTTCCAGGCATTGCAGAGTACAATTCTCACAGTGGTTCCTCTTTGGGTAATATCTGTGGGTTGTCTTTTTTGCATCAGGGAGCAGAAAGGAAAATCCGAGATGAAGAGAGAAAGCAGAACAGGAAGAAAGGCAAAGGCCAGGCATCCCAAGCCTCATGTAATAACAGTGAGTACAGCGGGCCTTTCTGGTGTGGGGCTAAGTCATGCTTAACATGCCTCCTTTCACAACCGTGTGCTTTGTGATCCACCTAGCAGCTGAAGGGAAGTTGAGTGCACTCCCTCTGCAGAAAAAGAGTGATATCACCTTCTTCAAAACAATGGCTGACCTGGATTCCCAGCCAGTTCTCTTCATACCGGATGTTCACTTTGGAAACCTGCAAAGAACTGGACAGGTAGGAAATAATGAGATGAGCAGGTGCCCACTTGCCATCTGGCTGCCTCTGCTCTGGGGCAGGTTTTAGGGAAATAAATCACTGTTCCTGCAGGCCATTTGTTTCAGCTCTCATTTTGGTAAAGGCAGTTTCAGCACGTCACCTATAAAAGGCCTTACAAGAGACAAGTACCTTTCTGAGTTCTGGTTGCAAAAAAGTTTGTAATTCTTCAACAGCTGACTAGCTTGTGTATGTTACAGTTTTGTCATTCTTTTGCTAGGAAGAAAGAATGAAACAAATAGTCAAGAATTTTTAAATAGAAGGTTGATTTATGGCTGCAACAAAATCTGGTTCTGAGCGTACTGTTTGGCTGGGTGAAATGACGTGCCACCTTGTGGTAGCAGAGATCCCCCTCCCTGTCACAGCTGAAAACAAAGACCAAGCTCTTACATGTGTAGGAAGGTCAAGAGGAGGGTCACTGAACACCACTGCCCACTTTCCTTCAGCATCACCTAGAGATCTGGAAATTCCTTGAAAAAAATATTTTCCCTCTTCCAAGTAAAACTTCATAATAATGTTAATACTCAATATTGGCAGTTACTATCACCAGTAAACATAAGGAAGTCTTTGCTGACTTGATTCTTTTCTACTTTATTGCCTGCTGGGTAGTTGAAAACCTGAATTAGAGGGTCAGCTCTGACAGCTTTTTTTACTGTGAACCTGTTATTTATTAACATCTCAGGAAGTAGAATGAGACCTTTATGCATGTGCTTATAAAGACAAATAGTTGATGAGGAAATTTAATATGCATCTTGCTGCAAAACAGTAAAATGAGGAAAATGAAGTGAAACTGAGTGTTGGAATTGTCAATTATTTTGAAGTGATGAGAACTGTGGTAGAGCAAAGCATGAGGAGCGCAGACATTGCAATCGCAGCTGTCACTGGCTTACTCTCCCAAATTGGAAAGACGCCCACTCACATATCAGTGCTGGGTACCTTCTGTCCTCATGGCTTTCAAACCAGAATGTGGATTTGTCTCAAAACAGGAGAAGGTGGAAGCATTCCTTAGTATATGTAATCCTGTAAATAATTTTCTAAACTAACTGGAAGATACCTCCCTTTCCTAGCTCTTAGGCAATGTTCAGCCATGTCTTTTATTGCTGTAACTCATAGTTACAGACCTCGGCTTTGCACACACACACCTCTGAGCTACTTTCATTGTACAGGTTCAGAAGTGAAGCCTCTCTTTGAGAGCCGAGTGTGCTCTGAGTCTTGCCAGCACAAGTGCTGGACATCCTCCCATGGTGGCTTTTGCCCAGCAGGACAGGCTGTGTGCCCTGTGCCCCTGCCCCACTCTTGCACCACAGCTGCAGGGCTGCTGCACCTGCTGCAGACCTGCAGCGTGGGCACGTTGTGAGGAATTTGGCTGACTGCTCTGTAGAGTTTTGGGCAACAGACTGTGATTTTATACCTCCCCTGCTACTGTCAGCCGCATTTGCTGCTGTTGTAAATTTGGTCCCACTGACTCTGAGCTATAAGGATTTACACAAAACTGGACTTGGGCTTCTGCCCACAGCCTGTGCAAAAAATGTTCAGCTGTACCATTAGTAATTGGATTTCCATTAGGCCTGTAGTTTAATCTTGTTCTTTATAGTTTAATTAGATTTTCAGACAGTATTAAATACATACAAAAGCTTGTGAGTGTTGTGGTTTAAACTGTATTAGGGGTAATTTGGGTGAGTAGTGATCTGATTTAGAGGATTGTAAAATAATTGAGAAAATGATATAAACCAGGGAAGAGGGTAATGTCTCTCAAATATACTTTGATGTATTTCCACTAGATGATGTTCAACAGCAGTTTCTCTAAGCCACACTTTTTCCAGATGACAGTTAGAACTAGAGGTGTTTGTGTTTTACAGAAGGAAAAGGATTTTTAGCGTATTACAAACTGCAAAACACTTGTTGTCTTTTCTGCCTTTTGAAGTTATTCTGCCAAGTAAGTGTCTAAGTTTTGGGAATAATTGATTTTTATTTCCATCCGTCTAGGTTTACTATAATACAGATGACGAGAGAGAAGGGTAAGACATTTATTGTTTCACAAGCTTTGCAGTTAACAGTTCAAACTCATAGAAAGTCAGTACAAAATATGAAATCAGATAAAACTGATCCCCTTTCTCGCCCTTTCTTCATGTTCTCCCATGTAAACTGTCTGCTTTTTATGTCTGTATTTTAATACATTTCCAAGTAAAAGAGCCCTAAGGTTCAATACAGGGGCAGGACAATATATTTGATAATGAAGTGCCATCTATGTAAGCATAAGGGTTCTCAAACAATATAAAAATCAGGAATTTTTTATTGAAGTACTGAACTTCACTGCATTCCTGAAAGCTGTTTAGCAGTGCACACACGTTTATGCAACAAATACAGGAACTGCAGAGAGAATGGCCAAGTGCCAGAAGAGAAAGGCAGGCGGAGAACAGAGAACCTGGGAAGGAGGAAGGCTGGCAATGGGAGTACCCCCTATCTAGCTTTGGAGAGACTGGAAGAATTGATGCAAGTCCCTCTAATAGAGATGCCATGAAATAAGGGTTTTAGTAGGGATAGCTGAAGTTCAGCCTCCAGTCTGTGCCAGCCCCATATATTTGTAAGTTGCTTGAATCCCAAGTGAACACTCTCAAGTCTGAGATTTTGAAGTAACATAACTACACTCCTATAAACCTTCAAAAAGTGACTTGTGATAGGGAGTGGCTGTGCAACTGCAGTCGACATTGATTTGAAAACCTGAGACCCTTTTAATTTCTTTTTGAAACTAATGTTCCTCATAAGGATCACAGTAGAATTTGAGAAACAGAGGGGTTTATTGCACAAACAATAACCATCCCCCTTCCCTCAGTATTTAAACAGTTAAGGGCCTTTGGGGTTTTCAAATTAGCGTGCAATGTAGGAATGAGTTTTCCTGTCACCTGTCTCAGCCAGTCAGTCTCGGCAATTTAGGAGGCCTGGATAGTTCAGATAAGCATCAAAAGCTAAGTCCTTGTAGTTTCTGCTTTTGATGCTACTTGAGCAGCTAGTGGGTATTTTTGCCAAAGGGAGTCATGACTGCTGCTGTTGTCTCCTCTTCTGCTGTGAGCACCGTTTCACTGTGACATTGTGTCTGTTTTGTGTGTTCTAGTAGCAGTGTCCTGGTCAAAAGGATGTTCCGGCCTGTGGAGGAAGAGTTTGGTCCCTCCCCTTTGAAACAAATCAAAGAAGAAGGTCTGAAAAGAGGTAACAGTCAAATCTTAGCAGTTAAAAATAATTCTGTGGGACTCAAACTCTCAAGCTGGGAAGGGCAGGTATGGCTTGGACAGAGTTGGTTGTTGGAGGCTAGTACAAATATGGGTAGATGGGAGAAGAGATCTTTGCATCTTCCAGTCTACAAGGAGGCATTTTAACAAGTGCTAGAAACTACTTAAAAGCAGAAAAAAGGAAAAAAAAAAAAAAGGACTATGCTCTCTCAAGAAGGGATCAGGACACAAGTGTATATAAAAAAAGCTAGAAAGTTTCTTGGTCCTTGGCCAAGCTACATAGTTCCTAAAAGTTCCAGTAGCAAATCTGTGATGGTCTATTTTTAACTTTTGCTCATCTTTTCTGTTCTTTCTGGGATCACGAACAAATACACAAGATGCACTGGGTCAAACACAGAGACCTTAACAGGCAAGCTCCTGCTGACTGCAGACTTAGATTGGCTGGAATAAAATCTCTGAAATTTCCTACCCTATTAGAAATATAAGATATGGAGAAACATCTTCCAGCAGATCTAACTGAACTGTTTAAAAGTTTGTTTCCCTTAACTGTTCTTACTGCCCAAGACTATTCTTACAGTTGCATTTTGTATGCTCTACCAAATCCAGTTTTCCAGTCTGCTACAAATGAAACTTCAACTGAATAGGATTGAAGCAACAGTTTACGTTGAGCTGTTAAACTTTGCACTGAAGGTGGTTTTGTCCATGAAATCTGTTTTGTGTACAGTCACTTCCTGTGCAGTGCCATCGGTGATAACTTCCTACACTGTCACAGTTAAACACTCTGGAGAATATTTGCTGGTCCTTCAGTCTCATGAGTTCTGTCATGTAAGTTTATTGGAGGATCCAGGGCGTTGAGAAACTTATGTAACTCAAACTTGCAAGTACTTTGAGGTTCACCCATCAGGTTGTGAGATGACAAAGCAACAAGGTAGAAAAGTGAACTGGGTTTTTCTTAGTTGCACCATTTGCAAGACTCCTTTGAGCTTTATGGAAATGACTTGTCACAAGCCCGCCTTTGCAAAGTTTCTGTGCTGTTTAGGGTGGTGTGCTTGAACCAGGGGAAGCACAGAAGATCACAGGATGGAGACTGATATCTTCTTGAAATAAATGTGAACATATGATTCTTTTAATTAAATCTTAAATTAATGATGTGAGGTCAGCACTGAGCACAGAATTGCATTTGGTTGACTCAAGACCTTGGCCAAATTCACATTATTGGGGCTCTGTCAAGCAGAAGAGGACAGCCATGAGGGCTACATAAAGAACTGTCATTTCCTACAATTTCACCTAGGTCTCTCAGCTGGAAGCCTGGGAAGTTGCCTGCAAGGAGGTATTTGTTTGCTTTGATTATTCCTGTCCTTTGCTGTGGTTAGTTGTTTTAATATCATCCAGGACTTGCAAGCATTTCAAGGGTAAGATTATAAAGAAAAAAAAAAATTTTCAGCTGGTGGCAAAACTATGTAAACTGATTAAATCCAGGAGAGGCGCAGAACCAGAGAAGCAGGAGGATGCTCTCTTCACATCCCCTTCCTGTTCAGTGTTTCTCTCGACTTGGACTACGCTGGCTGGAGGCCAAGCCTTTTCCAGCACGGCCTTTGCTCTGGTGAACTTCCTGCCATCCGGAATCCTGCATATGGGATTGTGCTGATGGAGTGCAGCTCAGCTGAATTTACCCATTTGATAATGCTGTCTTTGCCAGAGAATTCACTGGGTGTTAAAATGGTTTGGGTTTTTTTCCCCAGCTTCTTTTCTCAAGACTTATTTGGTAGAACAGAATAAATAACTCCTAGAGAGGAGATACAGATGGGACACTGGTGTAATGTTTGAGAGACAGCAGGTCTGGTATGTGAAAATATACATTAAAAGCAATATAATCCCAAGGTGTCTCATTAGCAGAACAGTGCAGGTAAGTAGCAGCCAGTGAGGTGTCCAAGCCCCACTGAAGAACTGAAGTAAAGGGTGTGGCCTCACCTCTGCCTGCTGGACCTACTTGTAACACTGCCTGGTGGAAGTAAAAATATTAAGGGGCAGCCTTCAAGAGAACAGGTTGAAAGTTGTTTGCAAACAAGGTTCATATTCTCACTCAGGTGGCTGCACCTTTTTGAATTATTCTTTCATATCCTTGACCTCTAAGAGAGGTACAAGTACCCAACACAGAAATGTGAAGTATCTTAATCTATACCAAATGTGCAACACATCTAGTTACTTGGGTAAACTTGGCCTTTTCCTGTTCCCTTTCACATTTCACAGGGAGTTTTCCATTAATTAAAAATCCAGCAGCTGAGTTATAGATCAGGTGGATTTCCAGTCCTGTAGTTCTCAGCTTCAAGACAGTAATTTTTTGTCTAGCTTGTGTCTCTTAGGAAAGTCATGTTAAACTACTCTGAAACAGTTTGGATTCGTAACAATCATGGGGCTTGTGAACCATCCCTGTGAAGGGCAGCAATCACACTGTCACCAAGGGAATTTGTGCCTGGGCAATAATGAAAACTCCAAATGTGAGAAAGGAAAGCCAGATCACAGCTGCCAGCCCTTCTTTCCTTGACTAAGATGTACCACATCTCTATCCAGAGACCACTTAACAGAGACTGTAATCGTTGTTCATGGGGTGTCAGTCACAGCATTGGTAGTGCCCAGGCTCAGACCTTACTAATGTCCCAAGTCTTACTGCCTGACTATGTCCTTTTTTTCATTTTTCCTCATCCACGTGCATGTTGTTGTTAACAATTTTAAAAGAGGTATCTAACATCGTTCTTCTGCATTCATGCATAAATCCTCTATTCTGGCTTCCGAAAGTCTCACTGGTGCAACAACATCCCTTGTCTTGAGCAAAGGCTGTTTGTCCTTCTGCAGTTTGGTGTATGGGGCTATTTCTTAAGCAACTAAAGATAAATTTATCTCCTCCCATTTTTTGCAATTCTTTTTAACGTCTGAAGAATATTAAGGTCTGCAGTTGATTTTAGTGCTGGCAAGAATGTTAAGAACTAAGACCAGGTAGTAGATCAGACAAATCTGAATTAATCTTTTAACTTTCAGTCAAAAATAGCTCATTACCTAGTACAAAATTTCCCCCCTGTTCCCCTCCAAGTCTTGTAATCTGAGCCATTAGACCGAGCCCATCTAGATGCCATGAATGTGGTGACAGTAGGATCAGAGGACCTAAGTATGAGTTGTGTTACATGGTCACAGTCATTCAGTGGCCGTGCTGCTGCTGAGCCGGGTGGAGCCTTCGCAGCCCCTTTCCCTCCCCTCTGACTGTGCCTCCTGCTGCGGCCACCTCTGCTGCTCTGCCAGCACCAAGGCTTGTGAGGCTGCATTGTACTCTGAGGCAGGGATCTGATCTGTTTGAAGAGTGGCTCAAAAAAGGGTTGTTTTCTCACTCACATCTGCTGTTTGAGACAGTTCATCATCCAGGAAAATTCAGCGAGATGAGCCAGAGTAAGAGAGAATTAGGGCAGGGATGAGACCGGGGCTTCCTAAGGCATCACTGTCGCCAGAGGTCATTTATGGAAAAGTGCTCTACTGAATCAAAGCCAGGATTTTCACACCTGTCAGGGAAAAGTAAAACCTAACAACCCGCTATATGTTTACTAATCCTGGCTCTCTGTGTGTATAATAGTGATTCGAGTTCCCTGTTATCCTTGTAATAGATGCTTCATTCAGCATAATGTTGTACACCAGGCAAAACAGAGAGATTTAAAGCTCAGCACAGTGATTGTGTAATGTCCCCAACTTTAACCTTTGGACCAAGTGATTTTTTTTCCTCCTTTCAGATATGTTTGTAATTGTTGGGCTGGCAGAGCTCCAGATGTTTGTAAAGCCAGGAGTTACAGGACAACCTTCTAGACACAAGGAAAAGAATTACTAAATTAATATAACTGTTAGTACTGGTAAAATTAGCCCTTTGAGTGAGTGCTTGCTCATGCAATTACACATATCAGGCATGGTAAAATTTAATTCCTGGTTTGGAATTTATTTTTTCTTTTACATTTTGACAGCTTAAGCTGTGATCCAACCAGAGTCTCAGAGTCTACGTCCATTAAAAGGACGTTCTCAGGCAGGCCCCAAAGAGTTGCTAAAATATAGGTGAAAAGGATGTGGCTCTGCATGCTGTGGTAGCAGTTTTGTGGCTCGTACTTCTGAATTGAAGGTGCAAAAAACCCAACATTGTCCTGCATGTTTGGGTTGTAGGCCAAGTCAGGGGACTGAACTACCCATGGCTTTTCCCAGTCATTTCAAAACCTGGGCAAAGAAGCTACAATTCTCTGCAAATGGGCCTGAGTCCACCCTGCTAACTGTGGCCTGAGAATTAACTTCTAAGGAATTGCTTCTATATGAAAAATACTGTCATATTTTTTGTTCGTCTATACATCATCTGTTGAGTTACCTCATGTAGAGATCTTTTGGACCATGAGAATTTGCATTTTCAAAAGATGCCTTTTTCTATCTACCAAAAAGAAAAGAAAAAAAAAATATTACCAATGTAATTTGTCACACAGACATGTCAGTGCATGTGTATTTGTACCTTTGTACCTCACGTGCAGCACTGCTATTTGAAAAGGCAGTTTATTTAGGAAACAAAATAAATTGCAGAACATTTTATTTAACCTGCTACTTATCAGTCATGAGATGATGCCTAAACCACTTTTGTAGTGTCTGTGCTTGTATACTTTGTAGCTGTCTGCTTTGCTTTTGCCATGTTATAGCAAGTTTCTCCTTTACCTGTACAAGTATGAAGAAAATAAAAGCTAGAGAGGGCAGGGCACTGTGCCTGTGGACGACTAACATCTAGCAGGGCATCTGAGGGAGGAAAAGGAACAGAAATGGCATTTAGGTACCTAAGCAGGTGGGCACTGGTACATGCCTGCCTGCTAGCTGTGCTCTTGAATGTCTCCCCTGTAAAGTCTCAAATTACTTTGAACTCATTTTTCCCAGTGTTTATTTTCATACTGAAAATTTCTGACATTTCATGGTCATACTAACATTTCATGGTCAGGCCATTTGCAGTCACCTGCACAGTAATGTTAGAGAGAGCTATTTCTTTACCTTTTCTTTGATTTAGCTCTCAAAGACACAGCTCAGCCTAGACTTGCCTTTTTTGAATGTCCCTTCCCAGTCTTTTAGATGAAGCCTGGAGAGATACAAGCCAAGACAGAGGTGTAAAAAGGCCTAGCTTGAGTGTTTTGTCCTATGACCAAGAGACAGGGTACCAGTGCTTTTTAGCTTCTTTCTGTGAATGGAGATTTAGATTCTGGAAGATAGAGATTCTTCACGTTAGATTAAATTTGCTGAATTTTCAGTACTCTGTTTTCAATCAACTATGATGTGTTGTCCATGTCTAGATCACTGATGATACTAAAAGTACGTTTTTTAAAGTGCAGACCGTCTTCAGTGCTTCATTTTATCAGTCATGGATTAATATTTGTTTTTCTATTTGGTGTGGGGTATTTCATCTGTGCAATTGACTGAACCTGGTCCAAGTTTGATTTTTTTTTTCTATTTCAGTGCTTTTGTATGTGAGGAAGGAGACAGATGAGGTGTTTGATGCTTTGATGCTGAAATCACCCACAGTAAAGGGGCTAATGGAAGCTGTAAGTATCCAATGTCCTCACATTATTTATCTTTCTTGGCAAGAAAATCTTGAGGCTTTCCATGTATTATTGAGATAAACCATAATATAAAGATGAAGTTATTCTCAAGTGCATTTGAAGCGTTTCATAAAGGCTTTCTGGAGTGCAGCTCTGAAATGCTGGCATGTTCCTAATTCAGTGTTGACAGCAGGTTACTGGGATTAAACAGCATCACAGAGCTGATTATTGGAGACCTGAGCCTTGAGGAATAGCAGTAGTTACCCAGTGTCAGGGAAGGAGAGAGGTGCAAGCTTCATTTTCTGAAATGCTTCTTTCTGAACTGATGGTTTAGCACCCCATTGAATCTTTTCCTGTAATGCCCATCAGCACATTCCTAGCCTGACTTCCAAGAAGAGGCCCAAGGATGCACTGTTTCTGTATGAATTTCGTATGGCCTTTGTGCAATTGCTGTTCAGCCTGTAAGACGCAGCTGCTGAGCCAGTGCAAACTTGTCATTCATATGTAATCTCAAATTCCTTCTCTAGCCCTCACTTATAGCGTGACCTACCTACCAGTTGCCTTTTTGCTGCTTCTTTGAGTTTTTGCTTGTTACCCGTTAGCTATAATCATAAGAATTGCTATTTCCGTGTTTAATCTTGTTTATGTGAGCTGATGGCTTGTGAAATTTGGTAAGGGAAGAGTTAAGAAATAATCACGTGTCTCACTGCTTTGGTGGGGGAATGTGAGATTGGCATACGGGATGCTGAGTTGATTTCCAGCCTTGTTTATGTGTAAAGGAGACGATGGAAATGGATGAAAATGCCCCTAGAGAGCTCAGCTGAGTGCTAGAAATGTCTCTTAAAGCTGTCACAGTATCGTGTTGCATATACTGAACACTTTTAACTCAGTAACGATTGAGTTATTTGGTTGATATTTGGCCAGTAGCAGAAGGCAGAAAAAGATTTGTGAGTTAGTGAAGTTGTTTAAAGCACCTGTTTAGATAGGGTATCTCTGAGGAGAGTCAGCAGCGCACTAAGGATGTCCTAACTGTGCTTTTGCCAATGCTGTTTGTTAGCTGGGACTGCAGCTCAGCTGTCAGGCAGAGCACATGTATAACAAAAACCAGGCTTTGCTTGAAGAGGCTGCAATCTGATTCATGGTGAGCTGTAACACGATTTCATCTTGTCTTTGTATGGAAGTTTAAAGTATGTTATAATCCTTCTATAACTGTTCAAGCTAGCATGAATATTTTATCTCCAGTAGTCTGTGCCTCTCCATGCCTGTTCTCCAGCCACCATGTAACAAAAACAAAGCTGGTGCAGAAGCAGGAAAGGTTTCTGCATACCTCAATCAGCACAGCTGCTGACTCATTGGCATGTTTTCAGCACTAGAGAAATCTAATCTGTTGTAAAATGTCCCAGTTCACTGGAAGGAACACATTCAGAAAATTTCAATTCTCTTTGGTAGGCTATTGTGGATAAAACAATGCCAAAAAGCTGTCAAAGTGCATATTCTTAAATATTCTCTCTACGGTCATTGCAGCAAATCATGTAATTGTGCACATCCTAAATGCTCAGTACAAAGTTCAGTACTAAGAACTTAGGAACTGAGCCTGAGTATTACAGAGCCAGCCCCAGACCTGAAAGAGAGCTCCAGTGATCCTCAATCATCCCCTCCGTCTCTGTTCATGGATTTTCATTTTCCTTTTTTTCTTCTTTTAATTTGTCACTATTCCTGGTCTTTGACTTTTTCCTAACTTTCTGTTATTAATGATAGCAATTTTCTCAGATCCTGTTCTCATGTATACCTCCATTCCAAATGAACAATTAGATTCCTTCTCATATATCTTTCTTTGGCAAATACCTAGAGGTCTTGGGTTTCAGAAATACAGCACTTCTCAGGAAGCAATACAGATGTTTGGTTTTCACTAGTCCGTCTTGATCAACAGAAAATAGCAGAACAGTTGCCCATCACAAAACATCACACATATGTGGTGAGTGACCAGCTCTACATCCCACTTTCAGTCTGATCCAAAGTCGGGATAACTGTGGGTCTCAGTAGGTACCTTAGTCTTACATTGTGCAAAATTGCCTATTTATTCAAATTGCAGAAAGCAGTTCAAATTGGGAAATGCAAGCATCTTCCAAAGTCTTTTTATAATTAAAAACTAACAGCTGAGTTCAGTGGAGCTAGCTTAGACAATTAGATACCTGCCCGTGTATGTGATCTTCCAACCAGTGTAGGGCAACAGACTAGACCATTTCATGGAAATAAGCTGGCAAAGGTGTATTTCTACACGCCTTGACCCACCCAGATGTTGCCCTTTCTGTCTTCCTGACTCCAGCAGAGAGCATTTCTGGTGGCTTGTGCAATCAGACAAGCTTGCCATGCCAGAAGACTGCAGCCAAAGGGACACCCAGATGGCTATTTTGGTGCCACTCTGAAGGCTGTCACACTGCTTCAGGCATCCTAACAGAAAAAAGTCTCTGCTCAGAAGACTGACAAATGGACAGTGGAGATGATAAGGAGAAATATTCTTCCAAATAAAGATACCTTTTTAAAATTTAATGTAGCCTGCTTGGGTTCAGGTGATAAATCCTGTTGTTTTGTATGGAAGTTAGCATAAGGGGTGTTCCCCCTGTGCTGGCAGCTAACACCCTGAGAAGAGGGTGTTAAGTGAGATGCCCTAGCAGATGCTCACTCTCTGCTTTCTCCGATTCTGCAGCAGGACTTAGCACGTTTGTACTGGTGACTGGGAGGGGGAGGCTTTCCCATACCCTCTCTTTGAGCCTCGGTTCCACAGCTTGCTGTTCGGTATAATTGGTTGAATCCCAGGGGTTCCTGAGAAATGTGCTTATTCAGTCAGCTGGAAGTCTTTCGCAAAGCTCACTAATCCCTGCATGTTATATAAATCCTACACCTGTCATAGGCAGTGTGACAGGCAAGGCTTTCTCAGCCTGGCCTCTCATAGTTTATGTAGGAAGTGATGTCCCAGAGTCCCAAACTGCTTTGAGCAACATTTGGAATGCATGAGTGTTAGGCACGCCAAATATCCTAGGGAAGATTTATGCTGGAATGTGCAGAATGCTGTATATTAGCTGCTATTAAGCCTCCTTGGCACAGAAATGTTTTGCTCAACTTGTTTATTTGCATGGAGTCTGTGAAAAGTGTCTTCAAGTGCTGATCTTTACAGTATCAGTAGGCTTCATAGTTAAAAACCCAGAGAGGAAGATCGTTTCCTCATGTTTGCACAGTTGTGACACTTTCTGAAGTTTCAGGTTACCAGTTTTTCTCCAATGCCTGTTGCAAAGGATTTTTTCAAATGTCTGATAAAATGGAGCCATTTTTTATTATTGCTTTACATGAAGGCTTAAATTTAGGGGTACAACAGAAGCACAGACACAAAAATTCAACACCAGATTGTTTATCTGATGTCATTCTGTTCATGATAAGCAAAGCCAGAGGCTAAGAAAGAGTGAAAGAAGAGTGAAACATGTTGGTGCAAGTGAAATTGAATTAGCAAATACCACCCAAATTTAGTTTGAATTTTGTTCTCTGCTAGGTGGAAAACTTAGGGAGTGGATGGGTCTATTGCAGCTTATCAGTTATTCCCCTTTCTGTTAGCTACAGATGTATGCTAACAGTCAGAGGAAACTGTTCTCAGTGTAAAAGAAGTTTTATTGGTTCTTCAGAATGTTTGAGTTATGCTATAGAGTGCCTGTCAAGCTGATACCCTTGTGCATTATTAGGGATACTTTTTAAGTACTAAATTGCGTCTTGGCTAAGATGACAATTATATTATTATAGGTGATGTAGACAAGTATAGGCTAATTAATTCTCTCTTTCAGAGAATCTTGGCTGTCTGGATGGGAGCCATGCTTGGGGTTCAACCTGAGGTGCTTTGAACCTGTCCTCAGTGCTGAGTTTATCCATTCCATTTTCTATTTCATGATAATTGCTTTAATGTACTTCCTAAAATACCTTTTCTCAACAGAAGTCTGAATGCAAACACAAAGACGGATTTTACAGTGACTGATGTCAGACAGTGTTTAAATAGATTTTTAATTGTGCATTTCAGTTCTCTAATGCAGAAGATAAGTAGTCAGCTATTTAGCTGCAACTTCATTTCATGTGGGAAGAGCTGGAAACTTACTTTGCTTGGCAGTAGAGTACCTCAGAATATTAATCGCTGAGAAAAAAAAGTAATTTTTCCATAACTATGTTGCCTTTTGGGACAATCCTCTTCTAAAGTGTGAACTGTGAGAACTGTTCCCTCAAATAAGAGTCATAATTTGTAAAGCAAACGTGTCTCAGATGAAGAGTTCAGGGACACCATCTTCACAAGCGCACCACAGACTCACTGCAGAATACACATCCAAAAAAGTTGCTAATACGCTGCTGCAAAGCAATGCCAAAGCATTCCAGTGAAGTACTCATTGGCATGGGTAATTTGTCAGCTAAGTAGTTCTTCCTTCTATTTTTTTTTTACTATATTTTTTACTATATTTTTTTACTATATTTTTAGTTTACTTTTACTATATTTTCTGCTTTATCATTTTAGTAACTGACAAGAAGTTTATTTTACAAGTCCTTTATCTTGATAACACACTTTTCTGTGACTTCTCATCTCATTATCTAAACACTCAGATGATGTTTTGTGAGCCAAATAGTGTTTTCATTTTGCCACTGTAGTAACTAGACTGAGTCACCTTCCCAACAATACAGGAGCTCCTTAGTCCTGTGTATAGTATGTTAGTAGCCCTCCCACAATAAAAGGTACCTTGAAGATACTTTCCAACCAAAAATACCACCATAGAGAGTCCTGTAAGCTTAACAAACCTTGAAATGTCTTCGAGAAATAGAAATGTGCACATTTTTATTGTTCCATTGGTCCATCAGCTCCTGTTGTGTTGCCATATGTCTGCCTTCTGCCTGGTGGGAGAAGCCTTTGCTTCCATGAGCCCAGACAAAAAGATTAAGAAACAACAGAAAGATCAGACTGAAATTCTGTGGTAAAGTCTGAAACTGGGAAGAGCATTGACTCCTTGAGCAGAGTGCTAGGAGGTGCTTGGGCCATTCTGATGACTCACACCCTATAAAAACTATAGTATCCAGGTTTCTGGATGGAGATAATTGTGGGTTTTGATCAAGCTGTTCAGGATTATTCCTCCCCAAGTCATCCTTAAATGAAAGCATGATATGGTTGTGAATGACTTCTCTGAATAGCTATCCTGTCAAAGTTTGCAGAGATTTTGTTTAAATGTCTTATGTAAGGTATGAGGTGATAATTTTGTATTTCTCATTCATCTTTAATGATATTTCTTTTATATTTATTATTTCAGATCTCTGAGAAATACGGGCTGCCAGTTGAAAAGATTGCAAAACTTTATAAGAAGAGCAAAAAGGGGTAAGTTATTTAACTAACTAAGGGTCTACTGCAGGATCCTTTAGAAGTACTCAGAGGTCCCAATTGTACTTGGGGCCTCATGATGCTGGGCAGCATAAACTCTTTCAGGAGACATACCAATGTACTTGAAATCTTCATGTCTATGGACACTGTAAGGGATGGCAGAGGAGGAAACATGGATCTCCAATCTGTGTCTGACCAGTGCTCATAAGCTTACTGTGAAGAAAGAGTTTGTGGATATGTGGATAAAGTCTATTTTGTAGACAATATGCTTAATAACATTGTGGAGGGCCAGCATGGGAGGTGCTGCCTTTGCTGTGAACTCAATGTGGAGTTTCCCTGCAGTGTTAGGAAGAAGTAGGCCACTGTACTACTCTGAAAGACAGGCAGGCAATGTTTGCTGCAGGGGTTTCAGCTGAGTAAATTTAGACATGAACATCACAGCTGGACTTTTAGAATAGCTGGGCTACTGCTCCTTGCCATAAATCTAAATCTCTCCACTTCAACTTTTTTTTTAGTTCTATTTAACTACAATATTGTAGTGATAAAATTTTAAACCTATCATTTATTTTCAGCTGAAACTCTAGCTTAGGGCATTGTTGTGTCTGGGGATTTCTTTAGCTTTTGAGAAGACAGGTGAAACTTCTCATGTTTTACTTCATTCTAAGTGACAGAAGAAACACTTTGAGTTAAAGAGTGAGGAAAACACTCATATACACTTCTAATAGTCATTTTCCATAGTCCCACTAGTGACCCTGTACTGGCATGTGCTGGAGTCAGGTTTTGCGCTGTAGAGAAGCGAGAATGCGCGGCAGAGTGCGTAGCTTTCCTTTTCAGTGTCCTGGTACATAAAAACATTGATTTCTGCCTTTGTCACCAGTATCCTGGTAAACATGGATGACAACATTATTGAGCACTACTCCAACGAGGACACGTTCATCCTGAACATGGAGAGCATGGTTGAAGGCTTCAAGATCACACTGACAGAGATCTAGCTTCAGGCAGAGCCTTTTTGTAAGGACCCGCAGCATTTCATCCTTCTTGGAAAGCAGAAGATTCCCCGTGAACTTGACAGACATTGATCAGAGAAACTGTTACAAGACTGCATTGAAAATACTGTCCATTCTGCACGTGTGCACCCACTGCATATAGACTTGGGTTTGTCAAGCACAAGGCCACTCATGTTAACCTGGTCCCTTATTTATTGTTCCCCACTCTCTAGTGTACAAGCAGTTACCAGCCCCCAGATTTGTAACCAGATTACCCACTGCAAATGTGAAATGCAGCATTTTAATCCATACTTCAGTGTGGATAAGCTCATTCTAAAATATATTAAGTAACTCTGCTGGTCTAGTTTCAGAAATCTGGTATAAATCACTTTACCAGTAGTTGTCTCCGTCATTGCTAAAAATCTGTTGCAGTGCTAAAGATGGGGAAAGTGGCTGACAGTTCACTTGCTCAGACTGATCCACATCTCTCTATACTGTATAGTCTTGCCAAATACCTCTGGTAGTTCTCAGCATGTAGCAATGAGGACTTGTAAGTAAGGCATTCAGCTACAAATGTCATTTGTAAGTAAATGGTAAAGAAACCATTTTAACTTTGTATATAATGTTTATAATATGCAATAATATATTTTAACTACTGTATGTGGGCATGTTTACTGCCACTATGTTTTTGTATGTATTTGGTTTAGGGTTTAATAGAATCTTTCCTAGAGGATTAAATTGCTGCAATCTGTTAAGGACTGTGTACTGAGAAGCTGATAACTGAATCTGTACTCTTATGCTCCATCCTTGCTCACACAGTTATATATTGAAATATTAGAGCAGACTCTGCTACTGGCTCTTGGATGTTCTGGCACAGTGGGGCCCACCTTGGGTGCCCAAGTCCCAGCTGTAGGTACCTGAGTCTCCCATCCAGCTGTAACAAAATCCAAGACATACCATGTGTCTGCTGCCTGGTTTGCCTAGAGGTACAGAAGGGGCTTCTTCAGAGTCTTCTTCCTTTGATGAAGTGGAGGCTCCTAAAGTGGCCTTTTCTCAAGCCTGTGGTGAGAAAGATTCTTTCTGCAGCAGCCTGCACATCACAGCATTCCTCTAGACTGTAAGAAGCAGGACTTCACACTCTTCCTCCTAAGTGTACTTGCTCTTGTATCTCCATTGAATGATTCTGTTGTGATTCCTAGGACACCTGGGTGATGTACAAGCCTGGGCTTGATGTAAATATTTTATCAAAACTGGAATAATTTTTCCAATAGAGACTGAGTATCCCTCAACTGAGGTGTGGAGATAGGTCTTTCTCTCTCAAGGGCTGCATCTGAACCCAAGTTGAACTACGTGATAATTCTATCAAATTCCACCTGTTTTATGAATTCTGTGAAGAGATAGGGTTCTGAAGGCTAAAATCATACCAGGAAGGGCGTTCAAGACCTGAATGTCCATATGACATCCAAACCCAGCACCTGCCTGTCTCTCCATTCCAGCTCCTCTGGCTATTGTAAAGAGCTCCTCACTCTGCATACAATTCCATGAGTTTCAGCTGCATTTTATTCTCTGTGCACTGTACATGGATCATTTGTGACAGACAGAAGTGTGAGTCCTTTCCTACATGCAGCCTTTAGAGTTTATTTTTTTGCTTCTGAAACCTTTTCTCCTTTAGTCACACAACATTTATTATTAGGTGGTTAATGGCAGAAAGAAGAAACACTGCCTAGTTTAACAGGACTCCCTGTAGTGTTTTGAGCTGTGTGGAGCTATTTACATTCAAGCAAAGTAGCTGGGCTGACTGACCAGTCTGATTTGGCCATGTCTGCATGAATTGTCCTGCAAGCTCTTGCACACTTTCTTAACTTCATTAGCAGCAGCATCCCATTAAAACCTCTTCTTCTAACGGAAATGTTAGGTACATGTCAAAGTTTCTGTGGGACCAGAAACTTTAAAAGGTTCAAGCTGGTAGCATCAGGGCTAACATATCCAGAATCCACATATGCCTGTAATTCAAAGTGTATATTCTGTCCTTTTCCTGCCCTTTCCTTTTGTTGTGCACTCTTTCCCCTTTTGATGCAGAGTTTTGTAGTAATTTCCTTAACTTTATATAAAAATGCACTCCAGCAAAGATGCTCTTCCTGCCCTGCTCAAGAGCAGACATCCTGGGAATACAAGAGATTTATGATGGTTCAGTTTGTTTCTGCTTGACTCAGACTGAGATAAAAAGTCCATTATGACTTATTCCAGATCCTTTTTTCCTAAAGAAAAAAAGAGGACAATTTGGACATGTGGCATTAGGAACTGGGACCAGCACACAGGACTGGTGAGCAATACTGTTTGTTCTTGTATTTCCCCGTTGGTGTTTGGAATCCTCAGAATATCAGCTGGGATCATGCAGCTGGCCAGGATGTCTGGGCAGAAGCTGCCGGTGAAGCATAGAGTAAATGCATGCAGGCGTTGAGCCCTGGTTCTGCCCCCAGCAAAGCTGCTGTCCATGGGAATGCCTTTGGTGCCTGGGGCTGGCCTGGGGTGGAATGTGCTGCTTTGAGAAAGGACAGTGAGAATTTAGGGATGGCAGACTGTTGTGGCAGCACCAGCACTCAGATTAATGGGATGTTTTTGTCTTACACTTGGGCAGACAGGAGCTGGCATCTGTTGGGTGCTGCAGCATCCTGTGAGGAGGTGCAGTGTGGGCTCAGTGAGAAGTGCAATGCTCCAGGAACACTGGGGTGTAAGGAGCTATCTTTCCACTGTCATTTTAGGAGCTTTCAGTCAGTCACTGTCCAGAGAAGGAAAGTTCCTGGATTAACTGAAAGCTATTCTAAATACATCTTAAAGTGTGTGAATTCCTGATAGTAGAAAGCTGATACTCTTGCCTTTAGTTCCTTCTTACAGTCAGAATGAAATCATCAGGAAAGCAACTAGATGGGCGGTAAGATTATTTTAAAACAACAACCCAAGCTAGGTAAGGATGATTGCCCTTAATTTATCTGCCAGGGTCTGAGGGCTTTGTTTCTCTGCTCCAGATGCAGATGCATCACAAGCATTAAGACATTAGAAAGAGTATCCACACTGCACCCTTTCAGTTGTAGTTACAGCATCAGCTGCTGGAGGAGCACTGAAATTGGATGCTGGTTGTGGCAGGCTACAAGCTCCCAGGGTTCACCTTGTTGGTCAAAATCAGCCCATCAGAGTGGTGGGAAAGGGGCAGTATGAGTAATGCATATTTCTGAAGCAGTGGCCACCTTGTGCCCTGCTTGACTCAAATGTCCTGAGTAGTATGTAGTGCTTACATGTATATTGTTTAAAATATGCATGTTGCTTTTGTTTGATAAAAAATATTGATTAATGCTGGATCTTCCAAATATTATGTGTTAAATGGAAGTAAGATTTGGCTACTGTTCAGCAGGGGACAGGAATACCTGCCTTGCCTTCTTTTGTCTCTTTGTGGCACTGCTGTGGTTGTTTATTTAAAGGAACAAAATTCTCATTTCCTTTTCTTCTTTAAGACAGCACTCTTGAATCTTAACTAGTGCAGCCTGAAGTGTGGCTTGCTGCTCAGTGCATTTTCCCTACGGAGAGTTAGAGCAGTGCAGCATCTGTAGAAGTTGTGTTTTAAAAGACTCTAATGGAGATATACAAAAGAACAGTCTTCTAATTTTGGTTCCTGCTGCAGATTTGGCACTTTGTCCGTCCATTTGATGTTTTATTATGAAACCCCATTCAAATTCTCAAATTCTAGTTCTTTCTCACAGTCAGGTGCTGATATCCCCAAAATAAAGTGCATCCTTTAAGTGAAGCTTTGTGGATGAATGGTGATATCCCCACCAAGATATTTTGGAGGATATATCCCACTGAGTGTAAACACAAAAAGAGGAATGTTTTCTTCCTGTGTGTCCTCTCTCACAAAGTTTTTGGTCAGTGGAATTCAGAGATCAAATGTCTTTCTCATATATTTTTCTCTTTCATTCTAAGAATTGTTTAAATGTAAATTAATTCAAACAGTTAGTAAAATCTAAACTCTCTAGGTGTCAGAGATGCTGTATATTGATTGAAATGGAACTGGAAAGGAGTATCTTATGACTTATATAATGTAAAGCTTATTAAATGTTTATATGCTCTTCCATTTCCTATTAATTGAGACAAGATACAAACAAGAATGTTTGTGCCAAAGATTGTGACAAGCCGTCTTTCTGGCAAACAAGGAAACTTTATGTATAAATAGTGTGCTTTTATATTAAGAATATAGCTCATGTAACTTAATAGTGTTGCAACTGGGAGAGGGGTTTGATAAGCTGTAAATACAGTTATTTTATTTTTTGTACATTTTTAAGAAGGAAAAAAATAAATATTCCTATGTATGAGATAATATTTCTGTTGCTGTGGTGTGTATTACTATGTTTCTCCAGGAAAGACAGTATCAGTATGTACAAATACCTGAAGGGAGGGTGCAGAGAGGATGAAGTCAGGCTCTTCTGAATGGTGCCCAGTGACAGGACCAGAGGCAGTGGACACATACTGAAACAGAGGATGTTCCCTGTGAAATCAGGGAACACTTTTTACTGTGGGTGTGACTAAGCACTGGAGTAGGTTGCCCAGAGAGGTTGTGGAGTCTCCCTGGAGATATTTAAAAGCTGCCTGGACATGGTCCTGGACAATCAACTCTCACTTGCCCTATTTGAGCAGGGGCATTGGACCAGATGAACTACAGAAATCCCTTCCAACCCCAACTATTCTCTGATTCTATGACTTGTTGGAGTGTCCTGGGAACCTGGCTGGAAGCACTGGCACTAACATCTTTGTGACTCCTGGGCACCTGGGCAGAGATCCTGACCTGTATCTGCTCCAAAAGCACTGAAGCATACCTGGCCACACATCTTTCAGTAAAACATTTTCATCAAACATTTTATTCTCCACCAGCTGAGTTTGGCTTTTCAAACAGGAATTCAGGGAGTGAGAACATCTAAGTAGGTGGGAAATTGCATGTGTAAGAATTTGCCTCAGCATAGGGAGATTCCCCAAGCAGTAGCAGGGCAGCCGTGTCTTACAGTGGGGTGGAGGAGTTCAGTGCTCTGGGCGAGCAGTGCAGGGTGAGAGCCAGGATCAGCTCCCATGGAGCTCTCTAGGGTAATCACATTTCACTGCCTGTGATAGATATTTAATTATGTTTTATAGGAAGTAGTTTTACTGAGTGGCTCTTAAGATTCAAATGCTTTAAAGCTGCGTGGTTGGCAGTGCTCCATCTGCGAGGCCGTGGAGGGGTGAGGAGAAGTGTGTCAGCTGATGGGAACCACTGCACCCTCTGCATGCTCAAGGGTTGGACTGTGCCTGGCTGAGCCAGGGTTTAGCAAGGAGACTCAGGTCACCTTAAAGGTCTTTAGGAAGAACTGACCCCGTCTCAGGAGCAGGGAGCAAAACACCTCTCCTCTAGCTCCTGACTGAAACTTTAGGGGAATCACTGGAGCAGCAAAGTTGTGGGTTTTGGCACCTTCCCAATCTCTTGGCTCAATTTGCAAAAAACAGTGATAGATTCTGGAGCATGCTATTTCCCAGATGGGGCCAGATCCAAAGCTCACAAGACCATGAGCTGCAGGATCTCAGGTTCCTGCTCTCTGAGGCAGTGGGAGGTCCAGTTTGGGACTGTGGGGGTGCACCATGTGCTGCAGTGCCTGGGACAGCAGCCTTGGGCTTTGCACAGTGAGATGCACAGGACAGCAAGGGTGGTAAATGGAGGATTTTAGCACCCCTGTACAAACAAACACCTCCTTACACCCATCTTTATTCTAAATCATACGATACGGCCCTAAGGGGAGGGTGCGGAGCACACACAACACAGGGAGTCTGGCACACTGGAAGCTCATGTAATAAAGCTAGTTAGAAGTTGCACTGAGTACAGGAGACACCTGGATACTGTACCTGCTGCTTCATTCAGGCTCCAGCCTGTCTCGAGCTCATTTTAATGTGCAGTTCCATAAATAAGGTTTTTTGGTTTTTAATCTCAAGGGGAAATAGACGCTGGTTTCTGTTAACCTTCCAGTGGGATTTAAACCACTTCTTGCTCTCTCTGCTAAGCCCAGCTCCAAATTTAACCTAGGTAAAAATTTGAGGAGCTTCAGGAGCATGCACAGGAGCATTAGCCAGCCCCTCCAGAGCCTGTCTGAGGCTGGAAGGAGTCCCTCCTCTGCTGCTGCCTCATCAGAGGCAACTAACCAGAGCTACCACCCTGCCAGCCCATGCTCCCTTGCCACATCCTGCTCCCTTGATGATGTGATAGTCATTAGGGGATAAAAATGCCCCCTAAACCTGGAGAGGGATTTATCTCTAACAGGGAAAGTTGCTGTTCAGTCAGCTAAGCTGGTCTTTCCAGCTTCGGAGGACCACGGCTCTCAGCCTTGTGCTGTCCTTCCTTTGCTTTGCTATCCCACTCCACATTATCCTGCTCCTTGCCCAGCTGCTGGCTTTAGCTGCTGGAGGGAAATCTATGCTAGCAGTGGAGCTCCCAGCCGGCTGCAGTGTGCCAGCACAGTGCCCATGCACAGCTTAAGCCCTGGCTATGCCCTCCAGATTGGCTCTCAGGGCTGCTGACTCTGTGCCCGCGGCGGGGAGCGCGACAGGAGCTGTGCAGGCAGCAGGCAAAGGCTTCTCTGGGCTTTTCTCACCAGACCATGGGGCTATGTGAGGCTTTGAGGCTCCACTGTGAAGGGAGTAAAGCGCACGGCACACCAGAGCTAGCTGCAGCAGAATGTTTATTAGTAGGAAAGAACATTTAGGGGATTTCAGTAGGTGAATTTTTTTTAACTGTTGGTATCCACCATACATTGGTTTTCATCAAGATTGTTCAAGGTCACATATTTATATAAGAAAGCAATAATTCATATTTAGGTGCAATCAGTAATTCCAGTATGAAAAAGCACCGTGTCACAAAACAATTTACAATACAAAAGTCTTCAAAATCTAACATTTAAAAACAATATATTTGTTCAACAGTAATAACAATACAGTAAAAAAATTCTTATTTCCCTTCAAACAATACTGCTTATATATTTTGGCACTCAAAAAGAAACTATCACAAATGTGCCTTTTTAGCCACACAATTTTGTGAGTGTCTATGTAACAAGGAAAAACATGCTTTTGAAGTCAGTCATTTTGCCAGGTGCAGTTGGAACTGCTTTCTTCATTAAAAAGGAAAAAAAAAAAACCCTGAAAGAAAAATAACTCCTAAGCTGCAGCATGTCTTGTCTTTTGGCCCACGACACAATCTGGAGAAACATCTCTCAGACTCAATCCATCTAGTAAGTCAACCCTGCCTGAAAGGCTGGATCTGAGCCCCTCTTCACTCTCCAAACCTGACAAGAAATGTAGACCTAAGCCCCCCAAGTGGTCCTGTCTTTTAGGGACTGACCCCAAGTTCTTGCTATGTTAAGCACCCCAGTAAGATTCTGACCCTAAAATTGCTGCTCAGGCTCTTCTTTTCCTTAATTCCCCCTAGTTTTAGTTAATTAATTTTAAAGTCACTTGCACAAACGGTCCTGCAACGTGAGCCCACAGTTTTTGTCCTGGCACAGCCAGCAGTTCCAAGGAAAACCAGGTTCCAAGGAGCATGCATGTGGCTGAGATGGGGTCAGGGAGCCTGATGCCAGCGGGGTGCCCCGGGGCAGGAGACATTCCTCCCAGGTCTCCTCCTGGGGCCAGGGCTGGCACACAGCATGGGAGAGGGAAGCTTGAACCTGAGAGAGGGAAAGAGAAAACTAGACTTTTCAGGAAGAATTAGTTTCCACTCAAAACTGACCCCTATGAAAAGAAGAACGCAGGTGCTACGCGCCAGGTGAAACTCTGGTGCCTGCGTGCAGCTATGACAGCCCTTGAAAAAGGCTGATTCTAGTGATCATGCAGTCCTTGGTGCTATCTCTAAAAGCTGAACAATAACAAAAAAAAATTAAATAGTTTTTACATCTTACATCAAAGATGCCACTACAAAAACACAATAGTATCACACATTAATTAGTACAGTCTTAAAAATGCAAACCAACGCTGGTAAGACTCCCATACATTCTGCATATCATATGTACAGAGGAGAACAGCTTCTCGAGAGGAGAGGACAGTCATAGAGAGATAATCTTCTGATTTCTGAGTACGTTGCATAATACAAATACATTATCAGCATAAGAAAACTTTATTCTAACACTAAGAGTTCAAGAAAGGTCCTAACTGGAAGTTAATAGCTGGGAGAACCGTGCACGTGCTGGGGGCACAAAACATATACACAACCCTCCACCAAATTCTCCGTCTCCTTCGATGGCCTGATCCCCTACTTCCATTTTACCAGGTAGGTTTCACATGTTGCTCTGCAGCTACAGACTCCCAGAGCAAGGAACAGCACAGGGTGACGTTCCCAAAAGCTGCCCCTGCTGTGCCTGAAAGCTGCTCGCCTCTATGTGTCCTTCTCAAGGCTCTGCCTGGCGGAGAACGAGCTGGAGACTCAGGGTACCACCAGATGAGCTTACAACAGAACCAGGGGGGGAAATTAACACACCACAATAGCTACAGGCAACAACACACGGGACACTTGCGATTCTAGACAGCCATAAGAAAAATATGCGGACCAAATTAATTTAATTCATAGTTGTCCCTCTCCTTTTTGAATGGTGAAAGTCTTCCTTAGGATATGTAGGTTTGCTTACAAAGCATTCATCTAGAGAGGTATCTGATTTTGCCAAGACACAGGATATGCTGAACTCCATGCTGCTGCAGTGAGTCGGCCCGTAGTAGATCATTAAAAGTTTAATTTGGTATCTCTACTCTATGCTGCAATGAGGCAACAGCCTGAGGGAACAGAGAAAGCTCTCCCTGTGGAATGGTCATGGACTTAAATAGGAACTGGACACTTTGATCCATTCAGCTCTTGGCCATGGTTTATCTCAATTTATTAGTTTCCACAGCATCAAAAATACCAGCCCAAATTTAAACAAATTGTTGTGGTTTAATCCCAGCTAGCAACTAAGTCCCACAAAGCCACTGATTCACTCCCTTCTAGTGGGATGGGGAAGAGAATTGGAAGGGTAAAAGTGAGAAAACCTGTGGGCTGAAATAAAGACAGTTTAACAGGGAAAGCAAAGCCCCATGCACAAGCAAAGCAAAGCAAAGCAAGGCATTCATTCACCAATTCCCATGGGCAGGCAGGTGTTCAGCCATCCCCAGAAAAACAGGGCCCCACCACAGGTAATGGTGACTTGGGAAGACAAACAACGTCACTCTGAACATGCCACCCTCTTCCTCCTCCTTCCCCGCACCCCTTTATACGCTGAGCATGGCACCATATGGTGTGGGGTGTCCCTGCGGTCAGTTGGGGTCAGCTGTCCTGGCTGTGTCCCATCCCATCTCCTCGGGCACCCCAAGCTCCCTTGCTGATGGCGTGGGGTGAGAAGCAGAAAAGTCCTTGACACCATGCAAGCACTGCTCAGCAGAAATGAAAACATCCCTCTGTTATCAACTCTGTTTCCAGCACAAATCCAAAACTTACCCCCAATCTAGCTACTGTGAGAAAAATTAACTCTATCATAGCCAAAGCCAGCACACAAAGGTGTAACTACTTTTGTGTCCATCACATCATTCACTCAGCAATATTAAAAAAGTAAAAGGTATTATGTACTTCTGTCAGAGGAGGACAGTATTGGTCACTTCATGTTCAAGAGCAAAATAATGCTGAATATAAAAATATTAACTACAAGACTGCCTGGATGGAATTGAAGTAAGCAAGTGGACAAGATAAACATATTGAAATGCAGCTCAATCTGTCTCCTTGAAGCAAGTGTGCAGACAAAAATAATCCCTAAAGTAATTAAGCTCTTAATTTTTACCAGGCACGGTGAGCCCACCTCGCTAGTAATTGCTCAGTCAGCTCTGCTCTTGGGATCATTAGGATTTCTGCATAGGAGCTGAAGGACCAGCAGGGCTGAATCTAAGAGGATCCAAAATAATGAAATAAATCACAAACACACCTAAAACATGAATAAGAAAATGAAACACAAAATACCAAAGAAACATGATTTCATGGAGCATTTGTATGACTAACATGGAGCATGATGTCTTTAGCAACCTTCCTTAGATCCTTACGAGATTGAAACCCTGGCTTTGTTTTTTCTTTTTCTTCCAATACTTATAAAAAACCCTATTTGGTTGCCCTGGAAATGGGAATAAGATAATGACAGGAAATAAAAAGATGGTGGTAGCAAGGAACTGCAAGATCTGCCCCAAAGAACCACATTAGACCCATTAATCTTCCCTCTGAGTGCAACCACTGCACAGCACAAATGAAGTTTAGAATCCAAGAGGATTTTCTTAGGTGGGTTTACTAATCACCATCATCCTCCACCATTTGGTGGGGAAACGTGAGGCCAACCCTGAGCACCACTGAACCCCCTGTCCCCAGGGAGGAGAAAACCAGAGGTCACACCCTCAACACTTGTTATTGACAGATAGCAGGAAGAGTTTCCACCTGATATTACTGTGCCAAAATTATCTCTCGGTCAACAGCATCTGAGCACTCGTGCAGGACTGCGGCACTGCACGCTGAATGGTGATGCATAGGAAGATGCTGCTCCAGCCTGGAAGAAATCAGCTCTCTGTGGAGAGCGAGCACCAGTCAGGCTCAGTCTGCAGTGCCTCAACAAACATGTACATAATAATGAAAACCATGTTGTTTCAGAGGTTCAGTGTGCCCTTAAAATGTCTAATACTGCCATTACTTAATAATAAGAAAAAAATAGTGTGGTACACTCAGGTGGGCCAAGGACTGGGAACCGAATCAGAAGCTGTTCAATGTAAGTGCATCAAGCTTGGCTCCTCCATGTCAAGGGCTGGTGTTTGTTCACACAGAGGCTGGGGGTGGCAACTGGGAGGTGGCAGCAAAGACTTGGAGAGCTGGACACGCTGAGCACATGCCCTGGGAAGGTGAGAACGTCTTTGGTATAAGGTCAGGGCAAGAGGGGAAGATCTAAAACATCTCAGGTGCACAGTATGCAAATACTATGGAGAAGGTGGGTGGCTGTTGCGTGCCCCAAGACCTAGGAAGCCCTCTAATTAGCCCAACTAATGATCTCAGATGACCCTGAGTCCCCAGCCTCACCACATGGCCATGAAGCAGCACAGGCAGTACGATGGACTGGGCTGGCGCAGAGGAGCTGTTCTGTGCTGGCTCTGCTAAGAGGGTTTCACTGTGCAAATTCAGACCCTGGGCTAAAGGCAGGGATGTCTTCTACAGTTTTTAATTTCTCTAGCCTTTTCACATTGTTCACTACAACCCAAGTTCTTTTTCTGCTTTGCTTATTGTGCAATAGTCAGCATTTTACAGGCAAGAGCTTAATCCCAACCACACTTTAAAATAATACAGCCTGTGGGAAACAATGAGAACATCAAACTTGTACATAGCAAGAAACCCCTTGTACCTGGCCTTTCCAGCTTGTTAAGATATGGACAGTGCATCTGAAAAGCTTTATACCTTATCCTGTGAAAATCCTCACCCCTGAAACAACTTCTCAGTATGGATAATTTGGAAACACCAGCAGCCAAAGCCAGGATGTAATAAGGGATGCTGTTGAGATTCCCGTAGCAGACAGGGATAGTTTCTGCAAGGGGCAAGGAGACTGACTGTGCATCCAATGGATGGTTCTACTGCTCTGAAGGCCAGAGGCACTTAATGGCTTCTGCAGTCCTCAGCAGTGGTCCTGGTTTCTAGTGTCACTGATTTCCATGCCAATTTACAATCCCTGCTGTCTTTGCTATGTGCGTAAAACACAGGTGTTCTTTCCACCTTCCCCAGCCTGCAAAATGGCACCTGAGCTTTGAGATTGAACGGAGCTTTCCCTTCTCCTTTTCTACCATGACCGGGAATGAAGTCCTACAGGCAATATTTTGCCCTCAGCTGCATTTAGGGAAAGCCTTATGCTCATCCTGGGAGCTGTTTGTTCAATGCCTGCTGGGGTACGGTGAACAGCTCTGCTGCTTGTATGTAAGGAAGAGCAGAGTTATTCTACTCCTACAGCTGCATGTTCAGGCTGGATGCATTTTAGAATATATTTTGTGAGCGCCTCTGACAGAATATGCAGCAGACAGAGCTGCTCAGATAGAAGGCGTCATTTGTACTCAAGCCATATCTTGGAGCACATCACACCACGTGTCTGACATATCACTGCTGTTTATCTTATCTGCCTACTGCACAATCAGTGGAAAACTCTGAGCACTGCTCAGCTGTCTGGCACTTGCCAAGTTTCTCTGCATTTCTAAGCACATGATAGCAAGAAAACCAACTTCCCCCACTTTAAGACTCCTACATGAGAACCCGCTTAGTATGACACAGAGCAAAGAATGCATCGAAATGCTTCTGCAAAGGGCAGGGGAAATATTCTTCTCCACCAGTCTTGCACCAGGCACCCAACATCTAACTCCTGAGCCCAAGGACTGCCATGCCAGGAAACTGAGGAAGCACCGTGAGAAAGACAAAAGGAGGTGCTGGTGTACTGGGTGTTCAGGAAGACTTGTCCAGCCCTTCCCTCCCATTGTTTCACTTGGCACTTGTACCCTAAACTGCAAAAGGAAACTCTTTTGAAGGATGCCTCCTCGATCCTGACCTGCTATATTGCTATCGTGTTGCATCTTCACCAGTGGTGCTAATAAAAGAGAGTTTTAAAAGAAGGAGGCAGCTCAGCTCAGGGCACTTGCTCTGAGGCAGGAGATTCCCTTCTCACTGCCACATGTCCCCAGGCACCTGCCAGTTGTCACTGTGTTCGCTGGTTCACATGTACTGAGACGCATGGCCAAGGCCATCTTCTCATCTCAGTTTAGTCTGCAGATTAGGGCTCCACATCAAGTTGCTGCAGTTCACCGAATTTCCATGAGTCAGCTGACACAAGGCTCTGCCCACAGCAAATGCAAGGTAATGTGACTTAACCTGGTCTACAGTGAAATAAAATTAAGCTAAAGCTGCATTATTGCACTTTTGCCATCAGTGAAGAGAGCTCAAAAGTCCTGGGGCTCAACCCCCCAGGCCAGTGCTCAAACCATGGGGACTTGGTCATGTATGACTACTTGCTGGGCTGGTGGGCAGTATTTCTGCACACAGACCTTATCCAGCTACAGAATTCACACGCTTCTGGATTACTGTTTTAAGCAGCAGAAAATGTGTAGGTCATGCCTTATAACACAGAACAACAAAGGAAAAAATGCCCCAGCAAGAAGATAAAAGTCCTACAAGCTCCTAAGAACAGCAAAGGAACAGCATAGCTCTGGGTGCCTTAGGAACATCACTGCTGTGAACTGACAGGGCCTCAAATAATGTTGAAACATAGCATTTCTTCAGCCCCTCTCAAAGTCTATGTGCTCACAAAAACATGTGTGTTGGTTTTGCAAGGGCTGTGCTCCCTTTTCTCTTCCCAAAGCACCCTAAAACAAAGAGAGGCCACTGCAAACCTCACAAGTCATAGTCCTCATTTCACACTTTCTGGCCCGGAGTTTGACAAGCTGACTGGGAACATCAGATAAATGGGACTGGCATTTTCCATGAGTTCAGTCTACATGTGGGATGTACTCATTAATTCCTTTGCATAATGCATGAATGAAGGGTGCCTCTTGCACATGCAACTAAAGCTAGAGAATGCATCTACAAAACTGAGAAGCGATATGAAATAATATGTGCTGTTGGCCATCCTTCCTGTATGAAGATATTGCTAACAAATCACTCAGAAGTGTCTGACTTGCTGTGCTATTTTACACAGGATACACCACTTTGCCTTCAAAAGCTTTATGAAGGCAGTTATGATTGCAAATGCAAATGACAGCAAAGCGGAAAATTTCAATCTGAGGCGCAGCACACCACTGCTGTCCTGCTGATCTGAGGTCTGCAGATGTTCCTGTCATGACTCCAGCTATGAATCACTCTTTAAGCACATGCAGAAGCAGAGAAAGAAAGGGATAGTTAATAATTTAAAATAATACTAATCATCAGTGGCAGTCAGGTAAAAGAATAACCTTAGTTCACTCTGTAAATGTTTATACAATACCCTTATCTGCAGCTATGTCCTCTGAAACTGTAAGCTAATTCTTATTATTCCAAATTTTGTGAACTGTGGGAAGCATTACATCTGTGCTGCCCTGGGGTCAGAGCACAGGTTGTGTTTACAAACACAGGAGTACATGGGGGGTGAGCTTGGCCCCAGCACCCCAAAACTCCTCAGCAAAATCAAACTGAGAGATTAGGTTCTGAGTGAGAAGTATCTTGTAAAATGAAAAAGAGGTGGCATGCAGTCACTTAAATAAAAGGCAACATTTTAAAAGCTTTGGTCACATGCAACTGCTTTCACAGCATTAAGAAGAAGATGGAACCGTAGAAGGTATCTGAGGTCACCTTCAGTAAATGCCAGCTTCCACAGGTCTGGGCTGCTTTGGACGTGGGTGCCTGCACTGAGCCGGGAGGTTGGAAGTTCAGCAGGGATCCTCTGGTGTCACCTTGTCCTGCCCACACAGGCAGGAGCAGCCCCGGAGTGGCTGGAGCAGTGGCACTGGTCATTCCCATCTGGCACTGGTCATTCCCACTGGCCATGCCCACTGACCTTCCTGCAGCAATCCCCAGCAGTCTGGCCAGGCTTCTCCTGCTGAAAAACCCTAAAGCACTCAAGAGAGAACATGACTTTCAAAATCCATGAGGTGATGGGTATGGGAGAGAGGGCCAGAACCTCTCCAGGTAAAGCAGAAAGTTACCTTGAAGAAGGCAAGCATAGACTCCTTTGAAGGGTTAGAATTGTGCACATGGTGTCTAATGAAGAGTTGGAAGAAGAATATAGGGAACATTTTCTTCAGCCAGAAGAATTGGTGCAAAACTTGCCAGTGTTGCTCATAACACCTGAAAGCACTGGGAATTAAAACCTGTTTGTGTCTGTGGCTCGGCCTTCTTTGCTTTCTTATTTTCCCACACTCATCTTGGCTTAGTATTTTGATTAATGCAATGGAAATATATCATCAATTGGATTTTTGTAATTGTTTTAGACAAAGGTGTGTGCTTGAAGACATTTATTGAGTGTCACTAGCCACTCATAGTAATTTTAGTACAACTGATTAACAATGTTATTTTCAATTTACTTTTATTTTCTCTTAACATGCTTTGCACTTAACACTCGGCAAAGCAAATGGTATGGAAAAATTAAGTATAGGATTGTTTCTGTCAGTTTTTGTACACGCTAGCTAGTGTTCCACAGAAAATTATTTATACTCAACCACTTATTCACGACCTCTAATTAGTACTTAGCTAATCATCATCTGCAAAGCAGACTTATTTTACTTGGTTTATTTTAAATTAAGGCTACTGGGGATTAGCATCTACAAGGTCACTTGACAAAATGCCAACTTTGCCTGTCAGACAAAGGTTACTCTAACGAGCTCATGAATTCCCAATCCCGTGCGCTGCCTGCATGGGTACCTCTCCAACAGGATCACAAAGCAGACTTCAGCTAATGACTGATTAATGCCAATTTAGTCAGCATAATGCCTCCTGTCGCTAAAGCTTTTCCAGCTTTTCTGTTGCAACAGCACTTGTAAAGTCTCTAAGAAATCCCACATGTGTGTACTAGTTTTGCATACAGCAACTTTGACCAAAGGATAGAATTTTGCAGCAGCAAATTTCAGAACTCCTGCATCCAGGCGAAAAGATAAACATTCAACATTTCTCTCAAGAGCTGATCTTTTTTTGTTTTAATTTTTATATATATAAATATATCATAAAGCGTACCATTTCCTCATTTCAGTACAGATTTTTTTGAACTTTACTAAAATAAATGAAATATGAATGCTACAATTTTATGTTTAAAACAAGTTTTGATGACAGCCTTCCCCTAAGAGCAGGCCCAGAAACTCTGTTAGCTACATGGAGAGAGACAAAAACACCCCCAAAACTTCCTGCTATGCAAGAGCATTCAGAACAGCAGATGTGCCTTAGCTGGAGCTGCTTGCAGGTGTCCGTGAGTTCCTCACGTGAATGCCCACTCTCCTTAGTAGCAACTGCTTTATTACTAACCTGAAAATTTCACATTCAATGTGTATCTCCCTTAAATTCATTGTCAAGACCCAGCTTTTCATATCTGCGTCTGCCTTTGCTGATCCCAAACGGCAAGAGGTATTGTCAGTTGTGGATTTGGAGATCAGGATTGCAAATTGCTGAATTTTCAGATAAAGCCATGTGACTTCAACCACTGTAAACCTAGTAAAAAAATGTCAACCTTCATTTTGTCCCTTCTGCTTCACAATCTGGAAAGTGCTCACGGCACGGAAACAACGAGGCATAGGAGTGGATGATACACCCTGCCCACGTTTTGCACTTTCATTCTTCTTCCCAATCCTGTCTTGGACCTTAGCTGGTGCCTCCTGGACAGGAGAGGAGGTTCCAGGTGAATCCTACCCCACTCATCACAACCCCTTTGGTTCAGCCTTACTACACTTTCAGGTCCTGCAGGTGAATACTTAACATCTAAAGCAGCAATCTAAAATCTGTCAGTGTGTCTTGCTGCCAAGGGGTTTGTTGTTGGTTTACTCCTCCTCAACACATACTTTCCAAAACAAATACATTAAAACAAACAAACAAACAAAACAAAATGAAATTTTAAAAACAATGATAACACCACAATACCTGTTTAAAACAGTACTGCCCGTGCTCTGGACAAATTGTTAAGAGCAATTCAGCATTCTTATAATTAATCCACAACAAAAGAAGCTACAAGATGCCACAAATGAAGGCATAATTGGCCATACAGAGGCAACACTACCATGAATGTTGTTTGGCAAGAAAAAAAAAAAAAGCAGATACATAATTCATCCAAAGGACAGGTTCAGAACTGCCCGGCACTGCTGGGATCACACTGCAGGAGACGGACTATGGACGGATCACTCTTGGCGCCTCGGATGAACTCTTCCAGAGAGAGTTTTCCTAGAAAAGAAACACGTTTACTTAGCATGTGGAGGGTGGCAGCACACCTGCCAAGCCTCTGGACGAGCGAGAAGGAAAGAAGCTGTGGAATCCCACGGAAACCCCCGGGAAAGCAACCCTACAAGGTGAAGTCCTGCCTGCCCACCCTGTGCTGGCCTTGTGGGCTGTCCCATGTGTGCAGGACACCCCAGCCACCCCTCCCAGAGCGTGCCTACCGTCACGGTTGGTGTCCATCTGGCGGAAGATCTTCTCGGTCCTCTTCTCCGGTGTTGACTCATCTTCTGGCATCTTCATTACAGAGGAAACCATCTTATAGATTGCCTGCGTGATAGACAGGAGCAAAGAGCCGGTAAGAAACATACTATCTTAATGCAAGGGTATGATGATGTTCTCGTGACAGAAACAGGGAGAAAATATCCTGGGAACACCAGTGGGATCTGCTCTTTGGATGCTGAAGGGGGTGGGGTGGTACCAGTACGTGGAATTTCCCTCTTCACTCGTTTATGAAATACTGTGTTTCTTTATTTAGTCATCGTCAAACAGCATCTGGGTTTAGACTAAGGTTACATTTTTCATCATTACAACAGTCTTTGGATGAATTTATGATTTGTACAACACATCAGGCAGTGGAAGCTCCCAGAGGCTGGAGGAACACCCAGGTCTCGTCCCGTGCTGTGATGAATCTCCATGCTTTGGCCACCCAGGCTTCATCCTCACCACATCCCCACTGTGCCTTTGCCTCTCCCCCAGCTCCTTTCTCTCCCTGCTTGGTCAGCATCATGTCTGTGTGGAGAGCAGTGACTCCCTCCCTGCATTTGCTGTGCCTCACCGATAAGAAAGACTGGACCATCAAGGAGGTGCCTTTTCTCTGGGGGGTGGTGTGTGTGCACAGCTCACAGTCCCATTCACAATTTGCTCTACAGAGAGCAGATGTTCTGTGCTACAGAGCACCGCTACCGCCCATAGCTATTCTCTGCACAGACAAATGCATTAGTCACATTTGGTACTAGCTGCCCCTGAAAGAGGGGTAACGTTAATTTTAAAACAAGGATCAGGCTCTGTCTCTGCACTGGTTACCCAAACCTTGCCTGCAAACCTAAGCATGCAGCAGGAAACACCAGGGCTTTGTGGGGTGCCACAGCAGGGAGAGCAGCAGCACCCAGACGGCTGCAGGGTGGTGGCCTTGGGGGCTCGTCCCAGCCCTTTGGAGGGGCAGCACATCCCAGCCCAGGGCAGCATTGCCCTGTTCCCACTGGCCCCTTCTGCTGCCCACTGCAACTCGTTAGCTGTCCTATGCTGCAGCCCTGCTCTGTAGATGCAGATCACTTTCTCCCAGATTCAAATTCTGCTTTCCCCCCAGTATGGTGGCTCCAGCAGTCAGTCAATAACTTGGTGCAGATGTGATCGCTTTAGTTATTTGTTCTTCTGTTCCTTCTGCTGTGGGAGGGGCACCCATGGTGCAAGCCAAGATTTCTCACTGGATCACCCCTCTCCCCACTTCCCCTTCATGAAGGCACTCTGCCCAGGAGCTCACATCGTCTGGCCCAGGATTGCCAAGGACTGGCTCCAGGAATGCAACAGCACAGATAGAGGATGCCACCAAGACATTTTACACACAGACTAGGGAGCATCAGCTTCCTTGACCATATTGCTGGCTTCTCCACCAACAGCTCAACCTTCACATCTCCTGGGCTTTAAATAACTTAAAGACTTACACCCTAAGAAAGGAATTTGTCTGTTTAATTAATTATCCCTTGGTTATGCTCAGTGTAATCAAACATCTGCTCCCCCAGCTATGTCACGAAGATTGTGGCTGTGATTTTCAGGTCTGCCCTCTGGTAAGTGTAACACAGGCTATGGACCTGAGCCTGGGAATAGATGTGAACATTTCAGCATGAACAGCTCCTGGCTGAATAGAAAAGTGGTGGACACCTTTTTCTTCTTCTTCTTCTTCTTCTTCTTCTTCTTCTTCTTCTTCTTCTTCTTCTTCTTCTTCTTCTTCTTCTTCTTCTTCTTCTTCTTCTTCTTCTTCTTCTTCTTCTTCATCATCATCATCACCATCACCATCACCATCATCATTTGCACTGCAGGAGTGTCCAAAGGCCCCCAAGAGAATTAGTGTCCCAAAGGACTGGGCAGAGCCTCAGTCCAGGCAGGGATGCTGTCCACACAGCCATGATACTCTGATATCAGGGGCATAGAAGAAAGGATGAACACACAAGCACATAAACACGGGGATGAGGGAGCTGGGGGAAGCTGGCAATAGAGAATGAAAAGAATGGAGATGGTGGACAGTAAGAATTTAGACCTTGCTCATCCTCATCAGCATGCAAGGCTCGCAAGGGTCAGAGCAGAGATGAGGCTTATAAATCTGCCAGTGTTTAAGCATCTGAAGCTGTCTGGCTTTTGTCTGGGGTAGGAAGAGAGGTGGAGGGGTCAATCCCTCTCTCTGGGTGAGAGGACGGCAAAGCAGAGAATCTGCATTGAAAGTGTGGGAGGAATGCCCCAGACCGGGAGTGAAGGCGTGTTTACCCTGATCAAAGTAACCATAGTAAGAATATGCAGATTTTTAGGACAAAAAAAGCACTTCAGGATGACTTCATCCTACAGGGTCCTTTTCACAGAGGCGTGTGAAGGGAATAACAGATGAGATATTCTAGGAAAGCCAGATGGGAATAACATAGTAAGCGTTCCTTTCATGCTGAAAATGGTTACTCTGGACAAATTCTTATGTCCTTACTCAGAAGTTCATTGGGAAGTTTTCCCAAAGTAAAAGCCAGCTAAAGCTGATTAAGAATCCTGAGACTTTCCCCATATTAATTCAATGCAGCTACACAAAACTCTTCATTGTATGTTTGAAAGAGCAAGCTCTGAAAGGAATTTGGTTTCATGCGATAATTACATAGAGCTGGGTTGTACTAACCCTGGGCTGAGACCTGGGGCTGAAAGGCTGCAGGGGTTCCACTCCACATGGAGCATGACTCCTCGGCCTCCCAGAGCCTGGGCTGAAAACCATCAGTGGCACTCAGCACTGCAGGTTGCTCTCTATCAGCAGTCTCCTGAGTCAGGGCAGCTTTAATAGGTGAATTTGTGTCAGGAGTGCTCCTTACAGCTCCCTGGCACCCCTGAATGCCATGAGGAAGTTGTGCCTCCAAAGCCCTGGGTACATCACTGGAGCAAGAACAGGCTCCAGGTTCGTCTGCTGCCCTGCTGAACTCTCATTTTATTTTCCAGCTGCATGTGGATGGGCAGCAATGGGTGATTTTAGGGCAAATCTCATCCCTTTGCCCATTCACACAGGTCTTGCTCCCAGTTGCTGGCTGCCACTGATGCACTCAGGCCAGAAGCCTGGGTGAATACACCATTTTCCTGGTATTCTTGGAAAATTGTCAAAAAGCTCCTTATGGTGATGGCAGCAATGACAGCACAAATTTTCAGTCGATCCTTTTTACTCTGTTGAAATAAATTTTGACAGCTAAAAGTCTCATGAAGTGAATGATTGGCCTGAAAAAAATTGTTTTCCTCTCAATCTCGTGGAGATTTTTGACGCTGTCCTTACAGAGCCGTATCAGCTTTTGCTTCTTCCCATACTAGCTTCTGTTTCTTCCTGGCTTGTAAATAAGCTATGCCAGCAAGTGAAATGTGTGTGCTGTTTTTATTAAACTGAAAGTGTTATTCTTGTCTCTGCTCCGTATTCTTAAAATGTCTTTTGAGTCCATACAGTGAAAAAATGTATCCTTAGAACAAGGTTTCCATCTCCCATTTGAACTCTTATTTTAAGAGACTAGCCAAATATGTCCTGCTTCAGCAAGGGGAACAAATCCTCTAACCGGTTTGCAGCTATTTTTGAGTGGACTGGGCTATTTAGATTATAGGTAAACATATGGGAGACATGGAAAGCCTGAGACATGAAACTGAGAGGAACTGTGACAAGGTCTGTCAAGAGGGCAGGCTGTGAAGCCTCTTCCCATAGTAGTCTGCAGATGTGCTGCGCCTGCTAAGGGTAGCAGTATCCCATGGACCTTCTTTTTGGAGGCTCTACAACTGCCAGCCCCCAACCAAAGCCCCTCAGCTCCCAAACTGTGCAGTTGGCTCCATGTGGATCTCTAGGCAGGGTGTTTGGAGCCTGGCCTTGGGATGCTCATGGGCGGGCATGGTGAGTCTGCACTGGGCTGTGCCTGCATGGTTGAGGGTGTGATGGTATACAGAGCTGAAAGGAATGCAGGTGCTCTGCCATCTAGAACATCAATTTGCAAAGAAAACAGGCTTTAGAAAGCTGTTGTGGACCATTCACGTTCATCTCCCTGGCAGCTCAGCAGTCATGAGGGCTCCTGTGGGACACCTGAAACTGGAGTGGTTCTGCTGCACTGGTGCTCTGCTGCCACTGTTACCTCGACCTCCCTAATGCAGTGCTGAGCAGGAGTGC
Organism: Acanthornis magna; assembly: GCA_036785705.1. NCBI lineage: Eukaryota > Metazoa > Chordata > Aves > Passeriformes > Acanthizidae > Acanthornis > Acanthornis magna. Next base: position 2,917,093 of record JAWUZG010000071.1, on the reverse strand, counting down.
AACGCCTGCACTGCCTGCAGTGCTGTTACATCAGGCCAGAGCAATGGAAAGGAAATGCAAGGAAGCATCAGCATCACAGTGAAAATCATTGCAGAGAGAAGGCTTTCAAAGCAAAAAGAAAAGCAGACTGGGAAAGAAAAGTGTGCCTTGCCCCTGTGCTATTTAAAATACAGTAATCCCACAGTAACAGGGACAGTATTTTTCTGTGAAACTAAGACTTTAGAGTAACGGCATTTATTTTAGCATTCATTTTGATGTATTGTCTCAGGCAAAAATCCCAATGAAAATATAATCCTGCTCTATCAATTTGCAAATGAATGCATGATAGGGGACTTGCAGTGGGTTCCTTTGAGACATATATCAGAGATGCGTCAGACTTCTGATTTTCACTCTCAGAAAAACTGTGATGGCTGAGGGCCCCCAGGAAGACATTTGATACAGAATCCCATCATTCCATATGAAAAAATAATCATCTTTCATAAATGAAAGTGATAGTTGTTTGCTGGCTTTTTGTATCTAATCACTTTACATCAAAGGAACCTCTCAACAAAGCAAGAAAATACGCTCATCTCCTCCAGTTCCAGATATCAGCTGAACATGTTTCCAGAGACTACACAACAAATCCCATCCCACTGGGAGGAGCTGCAGGTGACCAGTGCAGTATGGGGAGATCACTGCATCCAAAAAAACCTGAAAGAAGAGAACAGGGTGAGATCTCCAAGCACATTGTGTGATGGGAAATTCCATCACAGAAAGCACAGCTTTCCTGATTGAAAAATTGCTGATAGTCCACGGTGCAGAAATAACTGTTTCTCAGGCTTATTAGGCACTTATTAGCACTTCCATAATTGCCTTTTTTTTTGGTCCCTCAAGATTTGGTCCCTCAAAATGAGGTGAGATTATAAGCACAATGCAGTTGAGTTTCACATTCATTCTGAAAGGAGGAGAGAGCCAAACCTCAAGAGGCACAGTGGGATGGTGGGAATGCCAGGCTGAGGGCTGTGCACAGCCGAATGCTGCCCGGGGCTGGATGCACGCACTGACAGAATGTCACCCTACGCTGATCCCTAAACTGCAATTTTGATTTATGATGGCATCACGGCTGTAAAGGACTGCTATGATTTGGTACTGACATGAATATGAAGAGGAGGCAGAACATTTCAGCCTCTAAACTTGCTGGCAGGCAGATCTGGGATAACTGGAAAAAGCTTCCGGCTTTGCTGGTCCTCGTTTGGCTCAGTACAGAAAATCCAGCCACCGATGTTTTCATTTCATTTGACATGAACAAATCTGTGGCCTTGCTCTCCCTGTTTGTAAATCTCCTCACCAGGGGTTTGTGCTGCCTCTCGGCACGGTGCCTTCCCAGGCTCCTGACAGCAGCGAGGGCTCCTGCAGCCCTGGGGTGCCTCCTCCTCCAGAGGAGCGGGCATCACCCGGGTTTGGCGTCCCGTGTTTCCTAGGTACCACAATAGCTCTTTTAGTTCTTTTATTTAAGCCTTTTTCATGAGGAGAAATACAGAAAAACAATAATTGACAGGCTGTTTACCCTGCCTGGGGGAGAGGAAGATTTGTAAGGAAGAGAGGATCTTCTAATGCAAATATTCCATGGTGTTTGTCATGGCACAGAGGCAGGGAGGTCCTGCTCCTCGACACAGACATAGGAACACAAGACAGACTAAATTAAAGACAGCACAGAAACTCTAGATTTGCAGCTGAGCTTTGGATCTGGTCTTGCTGAAGAGGTGCGAGTGCTGATATTGGCCAGAGCTGGAAGGATGTGAGAAGGGCCCTGGTAAAAAGACAGAAGCACCACGCCTTAGGCTGATTCCCTTCATGCAGCTTGCCATCAAAGGCTGTAATTTGTTGCATTACTTTCCCTTGGTTTTCAGTACAAATATGTCTGAGTAACACAGTACATTGTTAGCACTTCAAAATTTCCAGGGAAAGGAAAGGATCTTGATAACAGGCTTGCTTTTTTTTTAAACCATGATGCATAATACAGATTCAAGCTGTGTAAATACACTGCCATATAAAAAATATTTTAAATCTTTCAGTAGAGTGATGTGCCTCAAGGGCAAAAACATGTTGGAGAAAGCCAAAGTGACGTGGGACTCCTACTAACACCACAAGAAAACACAAGTAAAGAAGCTATGTATGGAATCACCATCTACCCAGATAAGGTTTATCTACACTGGCAACTTAGTATGAAGACATCTAGTATGATTCCAATAATGCAGACCTCACTGGAATTAGGCAGACAAATCATTATGACATGTGAGCTCATTCTTCATAATAACATGATTTCAAAGTAGATTTGCTTCTTATTGTGGAGGGAGCCTGCCTTCCTTGAAAGTACACTGCCTGGTTGCTCTAATATACCTATTGGTTCAACAGTAATTAATATTAATTGACAGTGATAGAGAATCACTTTTATCAGCAGGTTAGTTGCTGTGCTCCAGCCCAAGAGAGCTCCCAGGGAAAAAATATCCATGCAGTTTGTTGCTCAGGAAGAACTTCCGGTGGATATTAAATGCTGTAGTTTGAATTGTGACACGATCTTTGCCAAATGAAATAGCATTTTATATCCAAACGGTTACACAAGATCATAAACCAATGCTGCCAGTTTTTCATTCAGCGTCTCAGTGCAACATTTCCTAGCAATTTGCTCTGAAGGAGGGAGCCCGGGGGTGCCTCTGAGCAGCACATACCTGCACGATTTCCAGCATCTCTGACTTACTGATGTAGCCGTTCCCGTCAAGGTCGTACATACTGAATGCCCACTTCAGCTTTTGCTCCAGTTTTCCTCTCGACGTTACACTCAAGGCTATGATGAATTCTCTGAAATCTATTGTTCCGTCTCCGTTGGCGTCGAAAGTGCGGAATACATGTTCTGCAAACTTAGAAGCGTCCCCGTAAGGGAAAAAGTTTCCATATATTTTTTTAAACTCCTCCATAGATAAATGTCCACTTGGACAGTCTCTCAAGAAGCCTTTGTACCACTCCTGAATCTCATGTTCTGTAAAGTCTGTACTTTCTAGCAAATCTTGCATGACTTCAGGGCGTAGTTTGCTGTTTTGCTTTCCCATATTGGAGTTAAAATATCACCTGCAGAGCAAAACCAAACACATATGAATTGTTATTAGTTATTGACACTTGGAGGCTGTAGAAGAACAGTATGCTGTATTCTGGGTTTTCTAATGATAGTTCACTCTGGACAATGTCCAGTACTACACGTATACTCTGAAAAATTAATAAGCCTAATCGACATGTTGATTGCATTGTCTTTTGACAGTCTGGAGAATTGTAATTACATTGAATTTATTGCCATCCTATTTTTCCCTTGGGATCATGAGGTAAGCAATGGATGTAGCAAGGTACAGCTGACCAGTGGCTGTGTGCTGCAGCACACCCTCCATCCCAGTCACCCAACTGTCCTGAGGTCCTGGCCTAATGAGATACAATTTTTATACCTCTGGTAGAAACCAGATTAGTACAAAGGCCTGTGTTCCCTTGGTCTTGTTCCAAAATGGGATCAAGGTGCAACTGCAGTGTAGGCTCAAACCAGTAGCTCCAAAGCCCTTCTACATTTATCTTTATAACCAGAAAGCACCCTAGAAACTGCTTCTTTTGCTTGGCATGGACCAATTCCCGTTTTACTTCTAAATGAAGATAAAATCTGAAGAGATGTTATCAACGGTGGATTCCCCCACCTCAAATTATTACTGTGTTTATTAATCTTCCTTGTAGCCAAAAACTGGATCTATTACTAAGTAACCATAATCTGGGTGGTCATAGCACTTGGAAAAGACCTCTTTAATAAAAAAAAAAAGGAGGAAAAAAAAGCACCCAGACAATGAAATTGGAAATTCATTTCCCTTAAATTAACCATTAAGAAGTATTATTGGATACAGTCTCTATTAAATCACAATAATTATATTTCATTTAAGGCAAGTTGCTACATATCACATTGTGCAGCAGATTTACTAATGACTGATGCCTTTGGGTTTTAAGTTTTGGAGCCTGAGTGTGTTGGCGAAATGCAACATCAGTTTTATTGGAAGCTTAACCTTGTACTGATTTGTGGGAAGTCCTTCTCTGTTGACAGAAACCTGCCTTGGAATTTGTCATGCAAATGACAGTCACAACTAGAGATGTGATGTATGGTTTACTCAACTAGGATTGCAAAGTAATTTAAACATGACTCACACTGTTGCCAGAATGGAGTCTCTGGCCCAGAGATGGATTTAATAATGATGACTGGAATGGCTAATGAGCCTTCAATATAAAGACCTTTGTTAACCAAGATATTACTTTAAAAAGTGAATAATAATATAGTATCAATAAACGACAGAAGCAGCCACTGAGAAATGCACCACCCTTAGAAGCTAATCTGCTGTTTCTTCTGTTTGGCATCGGGAAGAAGAAATTGAAGCTCCCCCAGGTTGATGTTATTTTTTTTCCTGTGAGAGAAGCTCCCCTTCTCCCCAGTGAACTGGAACTCCCCAAGGCAGCTAGAGGACTGACTCCTTAATTTCCTGTGTTCTTGGATCAGAATGACCAAAGAGCTGTATTTCTCAAGTGTAAAATGATGGGATCCATCTAGATCCATCTGTGTCTCCACAGGATCCACTGATGGCTGTCACGTTGCCTACAGGGCTCATGGAGAAGAGGCTCCCCTGTTCACAGACAGGAGAGTGGGAAAGGGGAACAATCCTGCCCCATGGGGGCCTATCCATCTCCTGACCATTTCAGGGGCTTGGTTGACTATGTTGACCAAACAATATATTTTCCTCCAAAGTGTCTCCAAAACACTCAAAGAGTGGAAGATGCCACCTCAAAAGTAGTATTTTCTACGGCCTTTTCTCTTTTCATCCTGATCAAAACTTTCTGTACAGCTTTTAAGTAATCCAACCTCTTAATGCCCTGAAAACAGGAAAAAAGTCCTTGTTTCATCGGCCCGGTCCAACAGCTGCCGAGGCAGCTGAATGTTGTGTTGCCTTCCATGGGTGTTGGACGGGGCCCATAATAAACAACCTGGGAATTAGCTGAGCAAATGGATTACATTAGGGCAGCCAGAGGGCTTTATGTCAGGCAAAACAACACGATCAGGGTCTGCCAGTGGGATGGAAGAGCAATTGGACAAATGAAGTGGCCAGGCTCAGTTTATAGTGGCACCAGTTTAATACAAAACCCCCAGTAAAATCCCCAGAGTAGGCGACAGCTGCCCACAGCCCTGGCAGGCAGCTCTCACACAGCACACTTTCCACACCATAGAGTAGGGAGGGAAGATTTCTGACTAAGGTGCAAGTCTGCTGTGGTAGGAATGAGCTAGAATAGCCATATAACCCCCTCCAGCTTTTTAATAACTCAAACATTTGAAAATGGAGAACTCAGCTTGCACATTTCTAGTTCAGAGTCTTCTGAAAAATGAAATAGCGAGGTAAGATGCAGGCAGTGTCCTTCAAGAGGTGGCCAATAAGACTGTATTTCACTCTAAAAAGCAATGCCTTTAAAGCTGCACAAGGTTGTAGGTGCAACATATTTTCACCAAATAATAAAACCCATAGAGGAGTAGAGCTCACTGCCTTGCAGAACATCACAACCAGAAAAATCTGTGTTGTCCAGGCAGAAAGGGAGAGCTAACCATATGTGACTTGCAGTACGAGGCTGAAACCCACAGCTGTTGTGATGCCAGGTGACGCAGTCAAAACCAGTAGCTTTATTCCTGAGTCCACTTGTGATGAATTTTTATCATGTTCTTTGTCCTCCAGATTGTTCCTTATTAATAGGTGGTGTTCTAGGAACCGTAACAATGGGATTTATGTGCCTATTCTATCAACAACAGATCAAAATGCTTTTCCAGTCCAAGTACAGGAAATCATTGAAGACACTTGAAGATCCTTACCATCACTTCATACACTGCTGCCTGACTCTTCACAAGAGATTAGATTATGGGGAGAGTGCAGTGAGCCAAGAGAATGTCAGCTAACAATGACAGCAATAAATGCACAGAACAAAATAAAATTGAAACTGATTTTAGGCATTTTTTCACACTTTATCATTCCTCTAAATCTTTCAAATTTCCAATAAATGATTAAAAGTTAAAAAAAAAAAGTAAATAGTGAATAGCAATCACAACGGTGAAGTAAAATACTAACAATACTGAGAAATGGATGTTGTAGGTGTACAAAAAGAAAGACAAATAAAGTGGTTAATGAGTATGTTTAATTGCATGTCTACAATTTCTTCCTCTGATACAATGGTGTTAGATGCAATAGATATGAATTACTTGCTATATAGGACAACATATTAAAATATTAAGTTCTTAATTCTTAAGGCAATATTGTTTGGTAAAAGAATGTGACGTGTTTATGGCTTGAAAGGTTGATACAATTTCAGCCAACAACTACAGAATATCAGGAAGTAAAGCGTCACTGCTGTGGAAAGAATCCCTGCTCGCTGATTACTGGAGGAAATGTCATAGGCGATGGTCCTTAAAGGAAATACTTAAAGCTTCCTCTGTTCAGGTCTACACGAGGAGTTTCTAAGGTGAAGACGACAGAGTTGTTTGGCAGACAAGAGGCCTGTGACACTTCAGCACAAGCACAGAGTGGCCCTGCTCCGAGAGCTGTCCCTGCAGTGCAGCACATCGCAGTGCGCAGCCCAAACAGCGCTGCTGCTCCAGCCTTCTCCTCACCCAGCGAGCCCTGCCGGGCCACAGGGGCAGCGAACACCTATTCCATCACGGGTCCCTTTGCCAGCAGCCTGCTGCTGCTCACACACAGCTCTTACCTCAGCCTGAAACCTCAGATGCGGCAAACACTGCCCACTGAAGCAGCAACCTTGCAGGAGCTGGAAAGCTGCAGCAGCCAGGAGCACGCAGCCAACGCACTGCAATGAGTGCAACGCAGCGCAAACATCTAAACATTATTTCCTTAAAAGAAATCAATGTTTTCTTTTTTCTGCTGAGGGTTTGCTATAATAAGCAAGTTCTAGCAACACATTTCTAACAGTGCTTTTGCTCTTCAAACTTGACACCCATCATATAAAGAAAACTCCACGCATTTTTTTTTTTTTTGATTGAGCTCCATCTGCCAAAGACAACAAGACTTTCTAATTTTCATTTAGGCTTAAATCTGAGGGGAAGACCAGTGCTGGGAAAAAGTATTATGAGAAAGAGGCATTTGTCTAGGGAAGGTTTGTTCTAAAAACAGAAATTTTAGGCTGTTGGGTACTTCATAGCTTACAGGGTACAAAGCACCTCAAAGGTCTAAAGAATCAGTTTGAAGACAAGTCCTGCCTGATCTGCTTCCAGTAGGAGCAGTAAGGTGAATCACATGGTAGGCTTGGCTACAGACACCAACTCTGTAAAAATGAAAGCAGAAAACTTTTCAGAAAGAAGCAGTGAAAGTTCCATTCTGTGATTTTTGTCTTCAGAAACTTCTGTTTCTTGGTTCCTAACACACAGTTTGACTTGTTTCCAAGAAATAATTCACTTATGGGTGCAATGCTGTCTTTAATATTTCTAACACATAATTTGAGAATTTTACCGAGATTAGCAATCGTGGGATTTCAATCTCTGCCAAGCAGCTGCACAAGCTCGTGATGACTGCTGGAATGAAGTAAAGGCTGAGCAGGACAACAGCATCACTCTGAGCCAGCTCTGCTACCTGTGATGAAAAGGCAGTGCTCCAGCATGAGTCAGTCCCCCATGGCAATGCCACTCTGAGGTATGAGTGTTGTTCTCCACTCACTATCACCACTGTGGTTTTTCCTCCAGAGTAAGAGCTGATTGTTACTGAAAACCTGGATGTGTGACAAGTGGACTCATATACACCATCTATCTCTCAAGCTGTCTGCACATCTGGAAACGACAGGGATCTCATCTTCTTTCATGTCCTACCCACCAGCAGTCTTCTCACACCAGCCTCCACAGCACAGCAGACAGGGCTCCAGCAAAGCTACATTCTCCTGCCATCATTTTCTGTCACCCCTACCAGTTCTTTCTCTGCCTGTCACTGTGCAACTCAGCTCCATCACAAGCTCAGGGAAGGGGTTCTGCTCTGTCCTGGCTGACGAAACCTCGGCTTGACCAAACCTTGCAGTACGGCATCCCCTTACCCTGTACTAAGTGAAGGAATATCAAGGGGAGACTGCAGTGCATCTCAGAGAATAAGACTTTGTCTGGGGATGTGTCCCCAGGGCTTCCAGGCCAAATTTTTGCCCTGTTATCAAACTTCACTGCATTAGAACTACTCTCTTCCTTCCCCTCTGCCAGCTGCTGTCATTGCTTGGTAAAACTTCAGACGCCAAATACCAGATCATCACGATGTGTGTGTCAGGCCCTGCAAACTCCGTTGTTATTTGTGATCCAGTGTACACATGCTTCCTAATGCAGCTCTGGTTCATCTCTGTCCATGCCCTTACAGAATGACGGAAGTTATGTGCATTTACAAAAGTCAAGGCTTGGTGAACACAATCTGGTATAAAAGCCAAGTTTCTTTCATAAGGTCAGATATTCCTTTGGGCTGTAATACTGCTAACTGCTGTATGAGCTATGCAATGAGATAGTTCAAAGCAACAGCTATCTCAAATGATACATTCCCTTCCCATCTGTGAATGCTGCTTCCCTGTGGCTGGAACACCAATGTTGCCATGGCCTCGTTATAAATGCAAACCCAACAGGAAATGTGGGCAAAGCTCCCTCTGGGATCTTGGAGCTCTCCAGTGAGACTGGTGAGCAAGGCAGGGACATGTTCGGTGATCTCTGATGAGCTCCAGCCCCAGCAGACTCTGTGATCAATCCCTGAGCTCCCAACTCACAGCCTCAGTGCCACCTCCAGCACTGCTCTCCACTGTGCCATTGGAAATCCCAGTGCCAGGGCAGGATCCCGCTGGTGGCACACAGTGCACAGTCACAGCAGCAGCTGTGCTGCGAAGAATAACTTCTCTGGTTTGAAGAATAACTCCTCCTGTTGTGAAGCGTAAGAGCTACCTGGTCAAGAGATTTTTTTCACCTCCATCCCTCAGAAAACTGCCCCTCAGGCTCTTGGAAGCAGCCACTTCGCTTCCTTCTGGCCATTTCTGGTTTGTTTTCACACGTTCATTTGAGTAACCAGTGTGGAGATGCTTGCCAAGAAAGGCTTTTGCTTATTTTTTTTTAACAGCATCTTGGAACGTATTTTTGAAAGAAAACCAAATTTTATTAAAAAGCACACAGGGACTTAGCAAGAAAATAAATGCATGCAGAATAAAATTTTAAGCCTTGCCGTCATCCATTTATCTGTTTATATTGGCAAACAGCAAAAACCGGATAAAATTCACGATCAAGATTCATTAAAAAAATCTGACATTCTCCTATTAATATTCAAAAGGAACAGCAGTAAACAGATTTGCAGAGCAGTATAACAAGTACCCAAATATGTCTTGCTAAAACTATAGCTGACATCAAAGAACAGGAAAGAAGACTAATGAAGAAATTAAGAGGAAAAACCCAAGGAACAGGTGTGGATGGGGTCATAATCCGGTATTTATGCTTTATTTATCAACAGAAATAACAGGGGTCACTTGCCATCCAGTTTCCCACTGGTATTACCAAACCTGTTCAGGACAATATTCACTCATTTTGTATTAGGATCTTAGTTCGATTCCAGGATCCTGACATTTTCACTGCTCTAAGTTCCTGTTTTGTTTAGTGTCACCTTCCTGTTTCTCTAGCCCCTTACTGGGCTATCCTTCCCCTACCAAAGGTGCCCCTAATTTCCCCTTTGACAGTATTTGTTCTGTGCTTTCCTGCCACCCCAGGAGAAACTCAAAACAACAAATAAAAGCAAATCCTTTAGAGCTCTGTGTTTTGGTTGAGATGGGCAGTCCAAGCAGGAGCAGCTGCACAGAGTTCATGTGTTTCAGACTTGGAGGTGCTTATGGATAACATCAAAAGCCCAGGCTCTTCTCCCTTCAGGTTTGCCCTGGCAGAGAAGTGCTACAGCTGCTCTACTTTGTCTCCTATTTCTCTTTATCATAATTCCTTTGTGAGTCTTAGCAATGAGAGCTGGTGTGAGGGTGGAGGATGGGGATGCAGCAGAAAGACAGTGCCCCATCAATAAATACTATTACATTACTACTGGGGTCTTCAGCAGCAGTGGGTTAACTAGAAAATGGCCTAGTGCTTATCACGTTGCTCTCGGCAATGCCCACAGTCTCAGCTGGAATTGTTTTGAGACCAATAAGCAGTGTTTCAGTCTCAAGCAGTGTTTCAGGCTCAAGCAGTGAAAGGGTTGATGCCTTCACACCCCCTCACCCTTACATCGCCTTCAGCATCACTGGGGCTTCCAGAAAAGGTCTCTGTTTCCAAAGCATTTCCTGTAAGGTGGAGTGTGTGTGGTACAAATAGGATGACCAGGCATGAGCATTTCTAGTGCTGTGAGCTGGGGAAAAGAGCATGTTATGTGCATTTGTACAGTGTGTCACATTGAGCAGTGACTCGCTTCTCACTCATGCTTGGTCACTTCCCATCTTAAAGCCCTGCATTTAGGGCTCAGTGCTTGTTTCTGAAACTGCTCCTGGCTGAAGTTTGGTGTACATCTATCCATCAAAGAGGAGTGTCTCTAATGGGCTACCTCCACCCATCAGATTTTGATTGCATGGGGCAATCAGGTCTGTCCTTAGTCTCCTGGCAATCAGGTACCTGCTGCAGCTGCATCAGCAGCCTGGCTAGCACAGAGGGCAGTGGAGCTCTCTCACTTTATACAACATCTCTGTTGCTTCAGACAGAGCACACCTCAGCATCTTTAGGAAGGTTATCTTCTCAGTTAAGGTGCAGCCTCAGGCAGGGTAGGCAGGCAGTGAATACACACGGAAAAGATGCTCCTGGAGATACATATAAAGCAATCCGTGTTCCCAAATTGTACTGTGACCCTCTGAGGTGTAAGAGGGTGTAAATGTGGGCTCCCCTGTGCACATGGGGGAGTTTCTAGCACTTCAACCTTTCTCAGTGTCCTGGGCTTTGTCTGGAGTCACTTTGGGAAGTGATGCCACCACCCAATAAGCAATGATGCAGTAAGTGTTGGACAGTCACTCCCCAGGGCCAGCAAAGCCGTCACCCACCCAGAATGGCTTGAAAGTAACCTTTTCTTCCTTAATGAGAAATGAGGGGAAAAAAAAGAGAAAACAGATAAAAGAGGGAGAACTCACACAGATTTGTTTACCCCTCTTCTTACAGTCAGAAAAGGTCTCGCTATTTAATTTCATTTCCTAATTCTTTTAGAACTCACAACAATAAAAACCATGCCAATATTCACATGCTTTTTTGGTTCATAATCATTCATTTGTGAAGTTGAGAAACAACACTTTACCATATGCTGTGTATGAAAAAAACACAACATTTTGTTCATTAACTCTGGGTAGAATCATCTAAGGTCTTTAAAATAACTCACTCTTTGTCTTGGCAGACTTCAGATGACTCTTTTGGGAGTTAGATATATATTTATGTATTTGATTTCTTAAAACTCTATGGAAATAGTATTTTTGTAAAAGTATGTTTGCCTTTGCCTAATTTTGTATGGCAAAGGACGAGAGAGACTTTGCTAACAGTACATTAGAACATTCACCCTCAGGAGGCCACTTTTCCAGATTTTACTGCATTCAACTGTTTCACGAAGCACAGCACATCTGCAGTATTTATAAACATGGGTGTTAAGATGACAGCAGGGGAGTTGGCGAAATCTCTCACCTGTTCCAGCTGGAGGTGACTTTATCTATTAACATTCTTTCAAAAGAAGACCTTATATCAAGATCCAAATGATGGAAATTTTCTGCAGTTACTGTGTCTCCTATGAAGGAACTTGTGAGCCTGAAGTCTCTTTGGTTAACAATACCTTTCTGGGTCACATTTCCTAAAATGCTCAAGGTCACATTTTTCCAAGTGTCCAGCACCGACAATTAAACTTGGGCTTCTCAAATGAAACACACCTTCCCTTTGGGCACCTGTGCAATAGGTAGTTTCTCAAAAAGCACCTGTATGCAGTAACTGAGACCTGCCAGAAAATAGCACTGCTGATTTTGGTACCTAACAAGGGCCTGAGTGCTTTAGAAAAGCCACCCTTCCTACACACCTGTGTCACTGCTGTTTGTCTTTATCCTGATACTCACATGTCCAGCCACGTCAAATTCTGTTTATTCTCTTTTCTTCCGTAGGGCTTCTCTCCTTTGTGCAGGGCACTCACCAGTAGTAACATAATCCTCCCCAGTGCACCTGAGCACACCAGTCATCAAACTCATCCAGCAGCAACTTCATCGGGTTTCTAATCTGTCCTACATCTTGTTTGGTCCTTTTATGTAACCTTATATGCAATACCTCGGTGGAGGGTAGTGGAAACTAAAGCAGAAAGCTACTGTTGCACAAAGTAAGACGAGAAGCTGATGTGAATTCATGATATTGATTTTTTTATCTTTGTAAATAAATAGCATGTGACTCCAAAAGAGTGACATTTGTGCTTAGTCTACCCTTAAAAAAAATGTTAACAGATGGTCTCCTATCCCACAGCAGAGACTTCGTGTTGACAGAAAAGAAACGAAATCATGATACTGGAAAAAATGGAGCCATTAGCTGGCAAAGTAGATATTTCAAAAGATGTTCTTATGATAGGGGAAGGAATGATTGTGGAGCTTCCTACCTGGAGAGAAACTGTGAGGTTTTGTGCCATATTGAAGAGAGTTATTGGAACTCTCTACAGGAAAGTAGGCAACTGGAGATTGGGAGTGGGAGGTTCTGGCAGTCACGACCAGAATTTTGCTAAGGAGATGGAAAAAGGATGCACTAAGATAATGTCACAGTTTACAAGTTCATAAATATGAAGGTCCATGCCAGGGATGATTTGTCCAGCACTTAGCACTCTTGAGTGTTCCTGAACAAAAGAGACATAATATAAGAGAGATCTAGATGACTAAAGGAATTCCATGGGAGTTGTAGGAATTTTTAAAGCAGTCCTAAACTACAGATATTGTGTTGATTTTTCTTTGTGCATGTCTTATTTCTCAGCATGTTTATGTCCTTGAACTTGCAAGATGATCCTGTACATTACTGACCCTGGAAAAACAGCACTGGGTGAATATTTTTTCAGTAGAACCCACTTCCATCAGATAATGCAGCTTAGCTGAAATCAAAATGTTTTGTCACACTCAAGAAAAAAAAAATCTGTAAAAATGTCAGAATTTATAATTTCAACTTAATCTTTTCCTTTTAACATGGCAAAAAAGTTTCAGTGTCACTTTATATTTTTATTAATTTTGTTTTAGCATTTATATTTGATTAATTTTGGAATTACACTGGTTGGATATTATTGAGAAAAGAATTCAATGCCAATGAAGTGAAATAATTTGGTGTTTCCAGATAATTTTTAACTTCCATCCCACTGGGAAATTTTTATGTTTTGTTCCAATATGCAGTAAAAATAAATATAAATGTCAAAATTTCTGTTGGAATGGGAATTTCAGATTCTAACCAGCTCTAATCAACAACAAAGCCATCTGCTTTGTATTAATGACTTAGGGCAGTATTTAATGCTGCAAGATGGGGTGATATTCTACTGTTCGGCATTGCTCATGGAAGTCAATGACATATGGCAAGTTTCTAGCTTCTAGTTGTCTAGGGGAGTTTGAGGCTAGCCACTTCTATTTTATTCCTCATGCTCTATTGCCAAGTTCATGGAATTCATCATTCAAATCCAAGATTTTCCTGTGAATATATGAGAAAACATCCTCCCAGTGACATATGGCACAGCCTACAGCTCCTACATTTGAAAGGAACTCCTAATTCCCAAATTGCAGTGCAGTAAGCTACTCCCATTATACAAAGGTTTTAAATTGATAATTTAAATAGAATATTTGCTCCACGATAAATGCCTATTTTTGAACGTTATTAGTAAAATAAATCTATTTTATTTCAAAAGACAACTTCATCCAGACGAGACATTATGTGAATTCCATTTGAGAAGATATGTCGACATGAAGGATTTTAGCACAAATGGAAGAAAGTAACATCTTAATTTTGTTTTAAGACAATGTCCATGCTGTTTTTTCCCAAGACATCTTCTCTGTCTTCACAGATACAACCTTTGTGCTGTGGATAAGGTACAGGAAAACCATGTAATTGCCCCCAGGCTGGTCCAGCAATACAGCCAGCTTGTGAAGCTCAGGTGCTTTGCTGTGCCCCCTCAAAAGTTTCCACGGACAAGGATGTGATTACCTTTGATGATGACGGTATCTCCTCTTTTTCCTAACAATCTGATGATTACTCAAGCCACCTCATAGTACCTGCATCTCCACCCTCTGCATGGGCAGCTGACCCAGCAGGGCTGGATCTGGGGGTGTACCACAGCCATCGAATGTGGAGATGCTGATCCCTCTGAGCACCACCTGTGCACAAACCTGAAAAGACTTAGCTAGGGAAACTTAGCTTGGATATAATCTATAAAGTTAGTGGAAGAAGATTTTGATTTGTATTCACTTTGAAAGTCAGAATGACATCCAGTCCTGACAGCCCATCGTGAAAAACACAGACCCGTGTCTTACCCAACTGCTATTTCATGCATAACACAGTGTGCTGCCTGATTTTAGAAATTACTCAACAGGAATGAATTTGGGAGTTTGAACAACATGGTAAAGGTCGGTAAGCAAACTCCCTTAAGAGGCATAGAAAAACATTTGACAAATTAAGTGCAAAAATAATTTGCCGTGCTTCTCTGTCTCTCACACACGTGTAAACAAATGCTTGTATAATCTTGATGTTCTTACTATTGCTTGTTATCAATAAACAAAACCCTCACACTTCTCAATATTAAATGTAGCTAGTAGCTATATAGACAATATATAGGCATATAGACAATACTGGTTTACAAAGGAACCTTTGAAATGCCATGTATCATACAGTCATAATACCGAGTGCCATAAAAATTGTTTGCATGAATTCCACAAAAAATTTGTACAAGTTTATAGCATTGCATAAATTGCAGTGAGAAATACTGTATAAAACCCAGGATGAAATCCAGACAAAAAATATGAATTATCAGATTGAAAACTTTTCTGCCATCACTGAAAATTTTTTGGTAAATTCAAGTAAGATGAACTCCTCCACGGAAGAAAGGGTTAACAGCACTTCTGCCTTCACTACTAACATCCTCTGAGGAAGTAAACAAAGTCCATCAGATAACTGTCTTCAAACAAATGAACTGTTTTTTCTCATGTGAACAACAAACAATTTGTATTATTGTTGTAGAAAAGTAGAAGTGGCAGAACCAGAAAGCTTCTTTCCAAAGTTTAACTTTAGGAAAATCAGATTTTATCCAACATGGAATAAAAAGTCACTGTTCACCACTTCTTAGTGACTGTAAATAAACAGAAAAGCTGATCCTGTTACATTTTTAGGCCCATTTACTTTTGCCTCCTTGCTGTTCTCAAGATGTCAGCTTCTCTGAGATTTCTTGTGTGTGAGTTTTAGTGTCTTTCCCCATTTTTCATTTTTTAAGACTTTTATTTATTGTGTTAGTATATAAAACTTTGTCCTCTTTTTCTATATATTTATTTTTTCCTTCATCTCTTACTTTTCACTACTATTTCTTAACTCCCTAAAACAAACACAATTTTTCTTACTTTTCCTATTATCTTTGAAAAAGTCTATGTCATATAATTTCTCCTATTTTTTTCTGCATTTCCCATGCTTGTCTATTCCTACCATTAGCATTTGCAAATAATTGCATTTCTCATGCCATCAAAACAGTATTCTAACAATGAAATATATCATGTCCGAAGCAGCAGGGTTTGGAAACCTTGGACAGAGACCAACTATGGCTTAATCTCTGTGTCTCTCTCTAGTTAAATCCCCCAAAAATACGTAGCAAATATGCATTTGGTATCTAATTAATAGAAAACTATTACCATTTCATCTACCATGATTTGCCTTGCTGCTTTTGCCTTAATGGTAGAGTAGCAGTACAGCTGTTACTAAGAGCAGTTTCTGAGCTCTGAACAGCATCATCACCAATGCTCAATTAGAAATTCAGATTTGGATGATCTGATTCCTTTTCCTGGGAAGCATTACTTTTCAGACATGGAAAGGAGACATGTATGCAGGTATGAGAGATGCTGACTCTAATAAGAATATTTTGCCTGTGGCTAATGAAAGATTTACCAGTTACCTGATGGCCAATATTTCAGATCCTTTCTGTTGCATATGCTCTATGTAATCATAATCTCACCAACAGAGAGGTCTGCCTCTGACATTTGTTCCAGTTTCTTTTCTTGCTCTGTATGCCTCACATGACCCATTCTTTCTACAGTAATATCCTCTTGCATTCTCAGTATTATGCCTTATAAAAATAAAGGTCTTGTATTTTAAATGTCTCTCTCTTCCTGCTCGCTACATATAGCTTTTAAGATGTCCTTAAAATATCTTTAACTGACAATTCTCCCTTCCACATCATCATCACCAATAATTTCTGTCCCAACCCACTCCTCAGACATTCCATGCATCCTCTCACTTCATGCATCAAGTATTTCCTAATTCTCTCCTCTGCTACTGATGTTATGAAAACCAGTGAAGCTCCACTGCTTAGAAACAGGATGAACACTGAAGAATCAGCCCACTGTTTGTAAAGTGCCATATAAAATCACCATACAAATCATTTATTCAATAATAAAAGCACATCCTGTTCCACTAAATACATCGCAGATCTCCATCTTTTAATGAATTCACCAGAAAGTCACTCGAGTCAGTGAGCAACACAGGGATGCTCCTGTGAATTACCATAGGAATCCTCCAAGAAAGATAAAGAAATTGATAACCATGCATATATATATATGTATATATAACTTCTGATTTTCTACTTGTTTTTTCTTTATTAAAAGAAGGATGCTCCCCATGAGGCTCACTGCTTTTTAATGAATGTTCTAGGAAAGAGAGCCATTCACAAAGCAACAGTATCTATTTCATTGCAAGGTGCTTTAAAACCTGTTTCTGGGTTACATTAAAATAAGGATGCTTTCACATTAGTCTCCACAGGATGATAAAACTGTCACTTATCAATAGTTTACCACCCAACACTTGGTAATATTCATTTGATCTCAATCTAAATGAAAGATATATCTGTCATCGTATCATGAACACAGTTCAAACCCACACATTGTTCATTCATGTGTGATCAGATGGGAACTGGTTTCAATGATCTCATACTGACTTGTGAAACTTCCTATTAGCATGTATTGTCATTACTTTTTTTAAAAGGTTGGCAGTAAAGTTGGCTTTGGAGTTGGTTTTCAGGCATTAAAAAAAAAATCCCACACAACAACTTCGGGAGAAAGCCATAATTTTCTTGGAAGTTTCCTTGAAGGAGTACGAGTGGGATAGAGCAATATCCTTGATTTTGGCAGCCAACCTTTCTTCTGGCAACTTCATTAAAAAGCCATTCCACTTTATGAGTTATCAGCAAAGAGCTGGTATTTTAGAGTGCGACTGATGGTCCTCTCTCTGCTGACAAAATTAGAAACATCAATAATTCTTAGATTAATTGCTTAGAAAATTTCCAAGAGGCAAACATTTCCTTATTTTTAGACCCTTGTTTTCTTCTGTAGTCAAAGCAGTGGAGGCCAAAGTTCAACTACATGCACTTCACTTCAACCATGGGATCTCTCTGCTCTGAGTTTTGTATGTGCACAGAAACAAGTGTGCACCACTGCTATGTGGGCAGGGGTGTCCCATGCTGAGCCCTCACTTTCCAGCCCCTGAGTAAATCCTGATTTATCTCACAGAGACCTGGAAGCAGTCTCCATGCCCACAGGTCTACAGAACTGTCCAAAGGAGCTGAGGACAGGGACATGCTAGGACCTCTAGCAGGGACTGCTGGCTACCAGGAGGACAAGCCATGCCCCGTGATGCTGGCTAGCCACAAGGAAGTGTTGCACGTGGCCAGCGAGTGGTGGCAAACCTGTATGGGCCAAGAGGGGAGGATACCTGCTGGCAGTGACATGGTCTGATGGAGTCCTGGCTCAACAGCTGTTGCCACCTCAAGCACAGGCTGAAGGCTGGGAGCTGCTGTGAAATAATGCACATCTCACTGCTTAGATTTTTCCTGTTCCTTATGCAGGGAAAAAAAGGTCTTTCTAAACAAGTTTTGTGTACCCTTCTCTACCCACTGCTTAGCTATGCACCTGGGAATCCAATAATGGGGTTGTCTTCTGACCAAAGATCTGTATTAGTGCTCCTGAGAGGCTGCATGTGCTGCTGCTTGGCAGAGTACCAGCAGGTAATCTTCACCAGCACAGAGCATGGGTGTCCTCACCAGCACAAGGTTGGGTGTCCTCACCAGCACAGAGCATGGGTGTCCCCACTGGCACAAAGCCTGGGTGTCCTCACCGGCACAGAGC
The DNA here is from genome assembly GCA_036785705.1 of Acanthornis magna. NCBI lineage: Eukaryota > Metazoa > Chordata > Aves > Passeriformes > Acanthizidae > Acanthornis > Acanthornis magna. The sequence goes on along the minus strand of JAWUZG010000071.1, from coordinate 2,898,676 downwards.
CTGGGTGTCCTCACCAACTTTTGCATGTGATATGGAGAGAAAAGGCTAAATACTGCAGAACTGGAGGAGATGGGTTAAATACTGCTGCTAAGAAGCTGTTTGTGAAGGAGGGTCATGACAAATCTTTTATTTGACCAGCTAATGAGGTAAAAATAAATGGACTCTCTCAAGTGCCTTAGCAGGTCAGACAAAGCAGTCAGCCCTGAGATAAACATAGGAGACAAACAGGTGGCCTCTAAATTTATCATTGTTAATGCACTACAAGCATGACAGAAAAGGGTAATTAGCACATTTGGAGCAGAGAGGGATATTAGTGGAGAAGGAGATTGTCGCTAACTTCCATGGAGCAGTCTCGCCTTTATTTTAGAGGAGGCGGATGGTGAATTAGAAGATCTGTATCATATCTGGTGACAAACACATCTGGAATCCCCTGGTTTTGAAGACTGTGGGGGCTTTGGCAAGGCCTGATCTCACCTGACACTTCTTGGTTCTTGGGACAATTGAATTCAGATGATGAACTTGGAAAGGAGGGAGGCTACTCAAAACCAAGTAGGAGACCTTAGGAAAAAACTTATTTCCAGGCGTGACCTCATTCCAGCGCAGGCAGAAATTCTTTAATGATCTCTTCATATAGAGGCCAGCCTGCAACACTCAACAGTATACACCAAAGGTACATTCTGCTGTTTCACAGCACGTAAACTCATGTAATAAAAATATTTCATCTCCCTTATCTCTTATACTGTTAAACCATCCTGGTGACAGCACCTGCTTCATACTACATGAGCAGTTACGTCCAGGCACGCATGTGATCACCTCTCTAGTTCTTGATGGATGACAATGAAGTATAGCACAAAGAAAAGACAAAAGGTAACCCTGAATGGGAACACACACCTTTCAGACAAGAACGTGTTCCGTTTTGCCATCATCTTATCAACTAGGAGGTATAAGTCAGAGAATCACAGAATAAGCTGAGTTGGAAGGGACACACAAAGAACATTAATTCCAACTCCCAGCCATGCACAGGACCATCCTCAAGAGTCACACCCTGTGCCTGAGAGCATTGTCCAAATGCTCCTTGAGCTCTGCCAGGCTGGTCCTGTGACAACATCTCTGCGGAATCCATTCCAGTGCCCAACCACCCTCTGGGTGAAGAACAGTCTTCTAATATCCAACCTAACCCTGCCCTAACACAACTTCAGGCCATTCCCTCAGGTCCTGTCACTGGGCACCACAGAGAGAGATCATTGCCTGCCCCTCCTCTCCCTGTCATGAGGAAGTTGCAGAATGTGATGAGGTCTCCCCTCAGTGTCCTCTTCTCCAGGCTGAACAGACCAAGTGACCTCAGACGCTCCTCATACAGCTTCTCCTCAAAGCCCTTTGCCATCTTCATTGCCCTCTCTAATCACTTTGTATCTTTCTTATTTTGTGGTGCCCAAAGCTGCCCCCAGCACTCAAGGTGAGGCCGCCACAGGTCAGAGCAGAGCAGGACAATCCCCTCCCTTGCCTGGCTGGTGATGCTGTGCCTGATGCCCCCAGGACAGGGCTGTCCCTCCTGGCTGCCAGGGCACTGCTGACTCATATTCAACCTTCTGTTGTTCATCTATGCACACATGCAGGGGATTTATATCCTTCTGCCCTGGGGCAGAAGGCAGAACTGGCCTGCCTAATCCAAATATGTACCAAAAACTTGGGGACATTCATCTGTATGCCCTCTGCACCAGGCAGCACTTGGAGCCTTACACTGAGGACAAAATGTGCTGTCCAGATCCCCTTGGACAGTCACAAGCATGGACATCCCAGTATTTTACACATTTCACCTAGAATCTAGCTTTACTCGTTATTAAATAAATACCAAACCTTTTAAGCACTGCTTTGAAGTGGGCCCAAAGTAAACAAGGGTGCTCAGGGAAGATCAAACAGCTCAGGTTTATCATTAAAATATTCTTTCTTCAGAATATGTGTGAGACGCTCAAAGAAAGAAGCCTCTGTATGTGAACTCTGAAAGTAGTGTCAAATAAAAAAGCATTATTCTGTTGATTTTTTTCCTGCAGGAGTCCATCTCAGCAGATTATCACTGTTATATCTATCGAATGGCCATTTGAGACATCAACTTTTTCATCTGGGAACTCTAAAGTTCTTATATATTCTGATCCCTTTCATTTACAAAGCTAGCTGACAACAGAAGCATATTTAACTAAAATTTGACCAAAAAATGTCCAGAATAGCACATTCACAGCAGAAACGATGGGTCCTTGATGAGATGATCTAGAAATGCACTGAGACTGTACTGAAAAGTGTATTGTAATCTCCATGGAACAAGGATGCATCTTCTTCATTTTGAGAAAGACACATAGACTGGATTGTTCAGAATTGGAAGCTCTCCAGGTACTTCTTGAGACACTGACAGGACCATACCGAAGCAAATGGGCAAAGTTACACTTTATGGGATGGTAAAGCAGGCAAGCCCCTTGTACACTCAAGCTATTTGTAGGGAGAATTGTGGTGTGATGTGGGGCAGATTCCACTGATTTGCAAGACCCGCTCTACTTGAGAATGCAGTGAATAAAAGACTCAGGGGTGCGCAGTTTTTGAATTATAAGTAAATTCCCCCTCTCCGAAGCCCTCTTCCTTATTCGCAAAGAGACCCCACTCTTGGATTTCTGCAACTGTGTTCCAAGGGGTGTCACAAAAAGGAAGCATAATGGGAAGGCATAGCTGACTGCACTGATACATATGCTCCTATTATATGAAAGGAGATGCAAGCCAGAGGAGTTGAGAGAGAAAAACACAGATTACCCAAATTTCAACCTTTCCAACTATTTGCATTCAAAATTTCACCTTTATGTTTTCATGAAATATGTACATGCACGAACTATATATACAATATATGTCAATATATAAAGCATTAACTAGATGGACACACTTTCAAGAGGAGAAGACAAGACACCCCTTGGTTACGTTACCACACGGGTTAGTACAACCCAGAGAGGGGAGCGGGGTGCAGAGATGAACGCCACACTGAAGTGTGAATGCCCTGAGGAGAGAACCAAATGGGTCCTTCAGAACTGGTAGATGGGACAGATCCCAGGTCAGCTGTCAGAGCTGCTTCGCACAGAACCCACGGCACCTTCACATGACCTTGGCACTGCAGCTCTGCTGAGCTGCTGCAGTGAGAGATGTGATCAGTCATGCATGGAATGTGAAGCAGATGTTGTAAGCAAGGCACTTGCCCCCCTTCCATCACTGCAAACTAAAAATGTGCCTTAAGTAAGGGATTGCCTAAAAACGTGCTGTCCACTGAATGGATGCTCTCCTGCCTCCTTTCCTGCTCAAGGGTGATTATGTTTCTCTCTACGTAGGCAGAAGACTCTTTCTGTCCTACACTGACTCAGCCAGACTACGTGGCTGGGTTACTTAGGATAAGTCTGTAGCATTATACCACTGTTGTAGAAGGAATTAGTTCCTAAAGCCCAAAGCTCAACCTTCTATCTGCTGAACTCACTGCCACCAGGGAAATGCCATGGACATCTCTGAGAAACAGGTGAATGGGAAAAAGTGTAAGGAACAGAGTTTTGGATAGTGCGTAGCGTACTGTGTGCACGATATGAGAGGGGTCATATTGAATTACAGAGGCTGCACAGACAAGAGCAGCTTTCACACTAACACAAGAGACTGCAATTAGCAAAAGAATTGCATAATCAAAACCAAAGCAGTAACATGACAGCCAAGCCTGACATGGTCAGAGGAGAAGGCACTGCTGGGCAGCCAGCGCTCTCCGCAGTGGCTGAGGCACGTCCATCATTGGCCAGCTCTTCCCCTGCCCGCCCAGCAGCAGCTGTGTGTGGAGGTTCTGTAAGCATCACACAGCAGCAGGGATGCTGAGAAGCTGCTGGACACTGAACACATCACTTATTGTGGGAATTCCTGCAGCCATTGACCCTGAACTAAACTCCCTCTTTTGGCATCCCTGTTTCCATTTGGGGGTTCAGTCCCATGCCGGATCTCCCTCCACAGTCTGAGCTCTGCTTTTGAGGGGAAGACAGCACTGGTCTGGTTTGCAAAATCTTTAAATCAGTGTTCCGCAGCATTACTGTTGATGAGATTATGGTTGGCTTAATACACTAATAGCTTCAAGTCAGTAGCAGTACTAGCTAGAGCAAATTCCACCACCAAGAGGAGCTGAGGAACAGCAGCTAAACAATGAAATCTCGTAACTCATCAGAAAGCTGATACCTAGCAGCTCTGAGTCAAGAAAATACTTCAGAGGGTGTTCAACAGCATTGGTCTAGAACACCTATCTGTAGAAGGGCATGGGAGAGCAGCCTGAATATGGAGATACAAATTCACATCTCATGATTCACTTCTCTAGGGCATTCACCTTCCCAACGCTTCAGTACATCAAGGAAGTCTGTGGTGAAGTGCTCAGGCACAGAGCAACAAGACACAGATCCAAACAAGTTTAGACACTGAAAGTACGAGTGAGAAGTATGGTCCCCCTATCCAAATGTGCTCAAGCCAAACACCCAAAAGTCCCAGCTCAGCAGCCTTTTGTCCCTGGAAGTGGGCAGACATCAGAGGCTGACTTCTTGTGCCATTTCTCAGTATAAACCAAGTTACATACAGTAGGATTCAGGACCTCCTCAGTAGGATTCAGGACCTACCTCATATTTGATCTTTCTTAAATCAAGTGGTCCCTTTGGCCTTAGAAGAGTCTTGTGGGAAGGGAAGTGCACAGGGAGATGACAAAGCTTTCATCACATACTGGAGTCGTCACCATTACAGACAAAGTGTTAAACTTAGGCAACCCTAAGTCCAGGAAGCTTTAATGAACAAATCTTCTATACTGTGACACAAGTGGTAATGTCTAAGTAAAGGGGAACATAGCATGAGAGATCTAGGGGACCACATGCCCTGCAGCCTGTTGGCTGAGCAATCTCCTGACTAATTATTGTCTTTATTCACAAACCAGAAATGCCACAATGGGGTGGAGAAGAAGTTTCTTGTGAGGTCTCGTGTTTTGATAAATCCCAGAGGATAAATCCCCAGACAGTCACAACATCTGGGCAGCTGGGCCCGTGCAGGACTGTGCTGGTGACGTGCAAATACATGGCTCTGGTTAAACAGTGTTTCTCTGGGTGGAAACCAGAGCATTCAAAGCATATTCTCAGTCCTTTGGGGTGGTCAGTGACCAGGGCAAGAATTGGTATATTTTCTACAGCGTGGTTTTCACCCACCTCTGACTACTGCTAATACCAATCTAATACCCAGTCTTTAAGATGTCAAGAAACTGCCTCCTCACCTCTACTTAGAAGTTGTAGACAAAGTGTATATTGGCATATATTAATTAACTTCTGCTATTTTTCTCTGGGAAAATGATAAACAATTAAAAAGGACTTATTTTTTACTGAGGACTTCTAAAATGTCAGGGGTACCTAGTGAATGGAATAAGAAGAATGTAATTAAACATCTGCTCTTTCACTCCTAGTAATGACTTCAAAACAGCCAGAAAACTCTGAAGGTTGTGGCCATGGTAACAGACACTAGCTTAGGAAAAAGGAAATATCTGCAGTTATAATTGAACGTAGAGATTGCTCATCTCCTTCTCTGAGCTGGAAGTTTACAATCAAAGCTTTGATGTGTGTGTTGGTTCCTCTAATATAATTTCATCCTATGCCATGTGGCAGATTTATTGTGAGAAACTACCAAGTATAAAAATATGTATATGTAGTTCAAATGCTACGTTCACTCTTATTTGAAGGAAGAAAAACTGCTCTTTTTTTGGCAAGGGGCTGGAGCAACTGCTGGTAAATACTTTTGTGGAAAATGACAATGCAGCATGATGGAAATGGGCCAGATCTTCCCCTAACATGCAGCTGTCTCCCTCCCTTAGATCAGCGAAGTAATAGCTGCTTACATCAGAGCGATGTCCAGCAGCTACAAGCAGCATTTCTGGAAGATCCTGCAGAACTGAGCCTGGAGACCTCCTTGGCTTGGCTGAGAGAGAACTGACAGAACTGATTAGATTCCTCAAAAACACCTGACCTTTTCACACCCTGCTACCTGGCCGACAGCCTCCTGTGCCTCCCCAAACACCATCCTGTCCATTCCACCTTGCATCCCACCAGGCTCTGCAGCTCCTCAGGCACATACAGGCGGAGAAGAACAAGGCCAATAATCAAACAGAGCCCAATAAAACAAAAATCACAGCAGAGAGGGGAGGATAAGCTGAGAAGGAGGTGGAGGAGGATAACACGGGTGTGCTGTGCGCAGAGATGATAAGCAGCTCCTGGAGCTGTGCAGGATGACTGGAAGCGCTTGCAGCAAGAGGCAGCAGTGAGGGAAAGGGCTTTTCAGAGTGTGTTACACACCTGGTCTTAAATGGGAACTTGTAAGCAATGTGAGTATTTGCCACAGAATCCAGGCAAAAATCATTTGTCCACTTTCGTGCTTAATATCAAGCTTGGTTCATAAAAAAATTGCAAACACTCCTCTTTAAAATGCAGATTATAAAATATGATATGAAAATAAGCAGACAAAGGAAGGCCCCGGGAGCTGGTGCTGCTGAACTTTACAGAAACCACCAACTGGTATTTTCGAAGGCTTCCTGTAAACCTTGTCTGAGATTCACATCTAGAGCTGGGGTGAACCTCAGCTGCTGGCTGGAGGCCAGCTGTGAAGCTGGTGCAAGTAAATAGGTTGTAGCAGTCTTCTGTGCAGGCAACAGTTATGGGCAGGGCATGAGCACCTGAAAATGTTACCATTTTTTGTGTGATTTCCCTTTGAACTGCACTCTAAGCACCCAAACAACACAAACAGTACAAATTTATTTGGATTTTCGTAACATAGAAGCTATTTTTTTTTTCCTGGGAGTTTCCAAGAGAACAAGGGGCCACTATCTCCTTAGTGCAGATGCTTTTAGCACACTGTTTGGAGCATCAAACGTTTTGGCTTTCATAAAGGAAGACAACACACCAACACAAGGATTTCTTTTTGTCCTGATCAATGATTTAAAATTATGCTAAACTAGCACATACCAAGCACATAGCTGGAGACTGCAATGTAAATGCTGCCTTTTCAAATGTCGAGACAACCAATTGCTCAGAGAAGTTTGGTGGAGCTTGTGAACTCCCCTAGCATGGCCAAGAGAAATAAAGCTACTGCTACCAGCATTACATGGGCTTCATGCCTGTGGTTTCTAACAATGCCATCCTTGCTGCATGGCCAGACGAAAATTTAATTCAGTGAAGTTGCATAAGAAACTCTTGTCTCACCAGCAGTGCAAGGCAGCTCAATCATGAATGAAAATCAATGACCTGTTAAGACTTGGGGGTTGGGCTAGATGACCTTTAAAGGTCCCTCCCAACCTGAAGTATTCTCTCATTCCAACTTGTGATGCCTTGAGGAGCACCTGACTGCCTCTGCACAGCTGCACATGCAGCCACCTCGTTCCCTGGGCCTTGACCCTACTGTGGTAGAGCCATTCCCATCTCTGAGGCTGCAGAGATGGACAAATTCAGCAGTTCCACTGTTGAGGTGCAAGCTGCCATGCAGCTAAAAGGCTCAGCTCTTGGGCTTTCCTTACTGGCTGCAATACCTATCGCTCAACTGCTGCCACAGCAGGCCTGGGGGTACTGAGCAATCCCCAGACACCAGCTGACCTCGTGGGATGCCCAGTGCATGCAGCCCTCCCTGACCCCGAACCATGAACAAAGGCCTGAGATGTCCACCCAGCATCGCTGTGCCACAGGCTGCTCTCTCCCTCCTCCTTCTGCTGCTGAGCTGCAATGGCCTGTGGGCATCAGCATCTCATGTGCCACCAGCACCCCAAAGCTGTGGGGACTGGGCTGGCAGTGCCTGTGGCTGTCTGAAACTCATTGGAAGAGTAGGGTGGCCAGGAATTGCTGCAGAAAGGGGGAGGAAGTGGACAAGGGGAGGCAGATCTTCTCCTGGTGCAAGTCAGCACTCCTCCTCATTTTACTTGGAGGGCTTCTCAGAGCCCTGCTCCACATGACTTTCACGTGAGCTGCGAAGAGTGACAGCAGATGCTGGTAGCCAGAGGGAGGGGAGATTTAGTGCTGCTCTATTTCCTTCCCTGGAAGATTTGCTTTTGGAGGAGGAGGAGGTCAGAGATGCAGAGCAGCAACCTGAGGGAGGACTTCCTCGCCTGTTATTCTGAAGGACTGGAAATTGAATGGAGTGGAGTGTGCTATGAGCCTCACTTCACTGGAGCTTTTATCTTTTAAAATTAGGTTAGGAAATTTATTGCTACAGTAGCTTAATCCCACAGTGCATTATCTGTACACGTGATGGACTGGAATATGAACTAATTCTGTCAATAAAGTGACTGCCTGCATCTCGATTGCCAGATACAAGGAATTCAGTCTTCCTTTTGAGATGCTAAGCAGCTGCAGGCTGGTACACTCCCCTCCCTATGCTTTTGGTTTGGATGCTTCCTACATTCAAGTTTCTCTGCAAGAGATGATGCCGTGGGAAGGGAGGAAAGGGAAAGAAATTTGCCACCTGGCTGCACACTGTGACCCTGCGCTAGCCCACGGGGGCTGCAGCTCCCGGGGACTTCTCTGACTGATACCACAAGCTCTGTCTGCACTGGGGACCCAGCTGTGTGCCTCTGCTCATCTTCAGTCTGTGCCCTGCACTGACAGGAGAGGCAGAGACCAGCAGAAGTGTTTCCTCTGCAGGGTTCAGAGCAGCAGGAAGCTTCCTTGGTGGAAGGGATCCACCGCTGGCCACTCACAGCCACAGCCCCAGTTTGGCCTGAACAGAGCAAGGGGGCTGGAGTGGCTCAGAGCACATGTGCAGGTACACACTGAGTGCTTTGAATCTAGAATTAACCTTTAACAAGATACATCCTCTGACAACAGCTCAGGAGGGAACTGTGTTACTATCAAACTCTCCACACTACTTACCTACAGAAAACTCCAGATTCAGAAACCTAAATTTCACTGTCTCTATATACGCTATAGAAATCCAGTCAATACCATCTCTGGAGTCTAGAGAGTGAGTGAGCAAATTCCAAATTTATGGGTTGGTGTCAGGCAGAAACAGAAATATGGGAGGCTAGTTTCACAAAATTGCTTGAGCAGTCTCAGTTTGCTCAACACAAAGTGTCAGATTGAGTTATATAATTTCTTCTTGATGTGAAGTTCCTGCATTTTAGCAAAAATAGCTGGAAAATGAAACCTCATGACAAAATAAAGCCTTTTCTACCTGATTGCTCAGCAGACAAATCCTTAAATCAATTATTCTTAGAGCTGCATCCAGGATAACTGGTCACCAAACAAGTAAGATGAAGTCTGGAGTGTCACAGGAGTATCTGGTCCTTGGCTTTACAACATCTCAGATGCAGGCATTAGGTGAAGGCTTTTCAGCCAGCCCTCAATACGAAAAGATGAAAGCTTATTCTTCAGATCAGAGAATGGCCTAATGTTCACAAAAGAAGCTAAATTATAAACAGGGAACAAACAACTAGACTGACTTGATATTTCTAAAGGCCCTTTCCTCTTCTTTTTAAAGGAACCAGTTCTCATTCAGTCATTCAGTTCTCATTTATGCAACATATTCAGAAGAAGTAGCGGATAACATTGAGAGATATCCAAAACCTGAACTACTCATGGTAAGGAGGACAAGGACTGGTTTTCCTGTCATCCAAGGTGTGGCTAAATATTCAGTAATTTCTCCTCGGTTGGTCTACTTGAGCCCAAAAGTGAGGTTCCTTGGTTTTTGAGACGCCACCACCAACTCCTCCAGAAGTCTCTAAGCCTTTTGGCACAAAGAAGAACAGACAAGAGTCAGATATTTGTCAGAATTCACAAGGAGATGTTGGGGGAGAAATCTCACAGTCTTAATTGAAGAACAAGCAGGAATGTTTTAGGACTACAAGATATTTATAGTCTCGCACATTTTGAATGTAAAGGGTACAAATATTATTCTTGCTATTCCTCTTCAGGCCAAGATATGAGGGACACATGCCAGAACACAAAAGAATTTACATCCCACTCCAAATTCCCATTTTAAAAAAATGTACTAAGTCTGAAAACTAAGTGTAGTCATTTGAATCATGAATTTGGCTTTGTAACCCACTGGGAGACTGAAGCAGAGCAAAACACATCTGCTAACACCCTAACTTGAGCACCACAATTGGCAATTGCTGCTGAAGAGAGATCTCAGACTGAAGTTGTAGAAATGTTAGAGGTTAGAACTGAAGTTTCTTGGCAGAACTGACCTTATATGGAAACCCTGTAGGAAGTCTGCCTGCACTTGCTTTCCGACCAGCATTCATTTCTAATAGATACACAGATGTATATAGAAAGGCTAATTCAAAACCACTTGGGTAAAATCAAAGCAAATCATTCCTCTGGGGGATGTGCTGGACAGAGTCAGGCAGATGTTTCCTCTTTCAGGATCATGAGTTGAAATCAAAGGGGAAATCTCAGGTGGAAGGTGGTTACAAGAGGGTTCTTCCAAGTTGAGTCTCGGGATGGACACAGTTGCACATTTTCATTAATAACCATGATGCATAATCCTGAAGCAGTGCAGTTACTGATGACACCAGGGTGACAGGCACCATCAGACGGACAACAAGACTACCAAAAAGAATGGGATGATCTTAGCACCGGAATAGTGCAAAGGGATGAAATTCCTTAATGCAAAATGCAGATCTGGGGGACCAGTAGGAAGAATTCATGCTCTTAACTAGAAATGATGGAGCAGAAGGAAGAGTGGGAAATCTTATATAGTTGCAACAGGAAAATACCAATAGGATGTGTCCTGTAGGAGACAAGTGATGCTTTCTAAAGAACCTGCAGAGACCAATCTGTTGAGTTCAGGGAGGGTGAAGTACCAACACAATCAATGAGCAGGTTTTGGAATATGAGGGCTCACCTGGATTACTGTAGTACACGGCCAGGAAAACATTCTAAGGAAAAGGGATTTTGGCCTGCAGTGGCTGCAGAGCAGGGCTATTAAGCCAAATAAGGGAATGGAAAGCCTGTGCTCTCAGAGGAGACCAGAGGCACTTGGCTGTTTAGCCTCGCTAAAGAAAGGCCAAGAGGGGATATGGTTGTAGTCTATAAATACATCAGAGGGGGTAAACACTAGGGAAGGAGAAAAGCTGTTTAAACTGAAGGACAATGCTGGCAAAAGAACAAATGGGTATAAACTAGCCATAATAAATTTTGGCTGGAAATGAGAAGCAAATCTCAAACCACTGGAGCTGTGAAGTCTGTGGAACAGCCTTCTTTAAAGATCACAAGACAAAGAGCCAAAGTCATGGGAAAATGAAATTTAAAAAATCCACAAATAGGGTCTATATTACATTGATACTTGCACTGGACTGGGGGAGTCAGGAGGTCCCCTACTGTCCTGACTTCTGGAAGAGAAACAGCATCCAAAAAACCAAGCATGCTTCTTACAGTGGGCCATCTTTCTGGCAAAGAGGATCATCAAGAGGAGAGCCAAAGGCAGTGATGTTAAGTAAACAAATTTGCGATATCTCTATCTTCCTCTGCAGTATGTAATCACCCACCACCACACATCAGTGATGGGAAATGGCAGGAATGCGAGTGGAGGCTTATGCAAGCAGAGGAATGAGTGCCAGGATGCAGCAGACAGGTCAGGAAAGCCGGCCAGCTCTGTCACTTCAAGCATCAAACAGCACTGAGAGCAGAAATACCATTATTGCAAAAAATTTAACTGAACTTAAGATTTACAAGTAACCTCAATAAAATTCACAGCTGGTTGGGCTTAACCTTGGAGTCAAGAGGATTAGCAGACTATGTTGTCCAAATCATGAAATAGTAAGTTTTGTATTTTCTTCGAAAGTGAATCACATGCCTGGTGTCTATTCAGTATTGAGTAATTCAAGTTTTCTACAAAGTTTCACCTCTTTATTGTCATCCTTTTGTCTCCTCTAAGGAACACAATAATTTATTAATACCATTCTTTTCATCTGAAGACTTCTGATGGCTTCACAAAAATTACTGGGTGACAGCTGCATTACAGTGCTGACTCAATGGATGCACAGGAAGAGGGAGGGAAGGATTTTTTCATCGGTATGGTTTTTTTATCAGCTGGTCCTGCGCTCCTGGACTAACTGGGATCGGTTTTCAAGATTCCTGAGGTGGCAGAGACTCACAGGGGGATGGCACAGCACAGACTCTCATTAGGCACCTCTTGACTCTACCCAGAATCAGAGCATGTAGGCACCAAAACCTCGTGACAGCCATCCCTCTGCCCCTGGGCACGCCCAGCACTGGCTTGGCTGGGGCAGTGGGAAGGCACCACGTTGCCTCATGCTCCCTCCCAAGCCACACCATGACAGACATGGAGGAATCCTCTGCTTATCAGACCTTCAGTCAATTGTCAGATGTGTGCTTAACAGGGAAGAACACAGACAGCAGGGAGCTCTTGCTCTAGGACGCTACCTTGGACTGAGCTATACCTTTTCCTCCTCTGAAAATTGTTTGCTCAGGATTTGAAATAGAAATAGAGTACAAAACAACAGTGAATGGCACCACAGCACTTCACTTTGCACAACAAACACTAGCCATGCATGGGTCTGCAAGCAGAGAGGGCCACCACGGTTCTCTGCTATCAGCTGAGCTTCCAGAGGGCAGCACTGACTGCAGTGAAACTGGCTGGGGATAAGATAGGGAGGTCAACAGCTCATCATCCGAACTCTCTGCCCACATTATGGCTGTCACATGAGTTTCCTCAGGGCAAAAAAACCAGCTGAGAACAGATACCACAATACCTAACAAATCCACCTGATGTCAATGTCTCTTGGGGGCTGTGTAATGCAGTTAACTCCTGTTCCCGTGAGAACTACCAAACCTAATTACTTGTTATAACTGCATTAGATGAAGAAGGTGCATGTTGCTGATAGTTGCCTAGTGGGAACATAGAGTAGATCTTTCTTTTGTCCACTTATAATTACAGCAATCTTCTCTGTATATTAGATTCAGTGGTTTATAATGAAATGCAATAAAGATTCCTTGAGTAAATCTCTCATACTTCTCTTAACAGGTTTATACAATTTTATGGAGTCTCTTTTTGATTGGAGGAGGAGCAGTTTCAGAAATAGCGTGCTTAAACAGACATGACAAACCATGCAATAACCCAGCGCTTTTCAAGGCTAATTCTTGAAGTAACAAGCACATCCTACTATGGTGCCACTTCCATTTGTGCCAGACACCTGAGAGGCAGCAATCATAAACCTCTGCAATGGCTGGGAGAAAAAACAGTCACTCTATCATCTGTGCAGACAAATTTAGTACTCTGCGAAATCTTGATCAAAATTACCCACCAGCAGAATTAGGTAACCAACTTTAAATAGCAAGGAATAGGGAGTCAGGTCCAGTTGAGCAGTGGCAATCTGGACAACACTGATTCTTCAGCGGAAAGATTGAAGAAAAACGCAAAATATGGCACAGATCAAGAAACGCAAATACTGATGAAAAACACAGATGGTTGAATAGACTTTTATTATCAGATGAAACAACAATACCTTAAAATAGGATCATATTTGGGTTAAAAAATGAACAAAGTCAACGGAATTGTAGATTAGAGCCAGGTGGCTCAGTGAAACTAGAAATCTAAGGAAGTTTTTGCTTTTTTATGATGGTTCTTGGAAGAAACACTTGTGTTCATATTTGTGAAAGAAATATTTCCTGTTGTTGAGCTTTCCTTTGAAAGACATATTTCTGTTTCACTACTGAGAGCAGTTGCAGAGCCATAAATGCACAGCAGGCTGCACAAGACAGATCTTTAATTATACCTATCCTTCCGTGAGTTCATTGGGAGCCAATTGCTCAAGGCTAATAAGGATTAAAACATATTCAATGAGTCTGAAAAACTCTCTTAATGCTAGTCTTCCTAAATCCCCTGTATTATTTGGAGCAATACAAGCACAGCAACTCCTGTTTGCAAGTGAAAAGGGAAAACTTTACGCTTTCACACAGTCATGCCCAAGTCCTGCTTTACTAAAAGCTGGGGTCCTGCTGTGCTAAACTCCACTGATCAAGAGTTTTCAGCCAGTATCCTCACGTTCTGCAAGACTTTGATGTAAATCTGCAAATAATATCAGAGTTCCATGCGATGGCATCCATGTAGCACCAACACTAAGTGATCTGCCTGTGGTTACAAGTGAGTCTGCGGAGAGGTTTAAATGAGGCCCTCTGCCTGAATAGTCCCAGAGTGACAGATTTTTCCTTCTACCAAGTGAAATACCCTACCTCTATTTAACATCTGATAAATGAGCTGTTTCCAGCACGTAGCAAGGTGGAAGGCAAGTCCCATCCCACCAGTCGTGTGACCGGTGATGTCCGCAAGGACAGGCGGCTTTTGCACCAGAGCAGAGGTGGGGGCAGCTGGACCTGACTGGGAAAATCAGGAAAGAGGAACACACTCCATTTCTAACAGAGGAAGTACTTAAAACAATCAAAGCTACCTGAAAAGCTGCAGGCAAAGAGATAGGTAAATGCCCTCCCTGGCTCTCTCAAACCCTAGTCACATTATGCTCCCAGGTCAAAAACATAAAGGTTGAATTCAACAAAACCAGAAGTTCTGGGAGAAAACTGCATTCAGAAATCTCCTTTGCTTTTAACCTCTTTCAGCCCTGAAGTTGTACAAGGAGAACACCTGGACATCACTTCTCTCTTTGCAGAGTGAAATGTGAAATTCCTGACAGTGCTGTGTGGGAGAGGCAGTGCCCAGGGAGCTGGGGGGTGCATTGTGCAGAGCACAGGGCTCACTTCAGGCAACAGAAGTGAAAACAGAGGTTTGGAAAAAAAAATATTAGGAATGACACAGCATTAGAAAAGTGAGAGACCATGCTGGTCTCTCACTGACAAGGTTAATACATTTAATAACAATCTACTTATTCTGGAGAAATGGTAGAACAGAAGGGGTGCAGTAGTGGATATTGACCTCTGCAATTTTCACATCTTAAAAATAAATGGATTGTAAACTAGAAAAGGATTAAAACTGAATCTCGCAGGGGAAAAGGTATGTACCAAGAAACAACATGAAATCAGCATCAAACCCACAGTTTGTAAAGAGTCAGGTCAGCAGTGCACATGATAATGTTCCTCTGTACCGACAGAGGAGTAAAGAGCCTGTTTCTCTACAGACCAAAGCTTTTCTTTATCCTTTCTTCCAGCCATGTTCCTCACTTCCTTCACTTTGGTCCTATTAGAATGCCACTGCTTTGTTTGACAGACTGGAGCTGCCAGCCTTTTTGTCATGCTCCAATGGGCTGGTTTCCTGCTGGTGGCCGTGGCGAGAGCCTGCAGCTCCTGAGCTCTACCTGGGCTTCAGAAAAAACACTTTTCTATTTTTAAGTCTCTTTTTCTCCCCCCAAGGATTCCCACCCAGTTATGCATGATGACATTTACCACATCACCTGTGACTATGAAGCAAATGCATTCCCCAGCATGGAGGCCAACTGGCACAGAAGTTCCCTTGCCCATGATACTGAACTTTGCACCCTCCTGAAGAGAGACGGTGTGTCATTTGCCCCCTGGAACAGGCCCAGTGGCATAGGCTGAGAGGACAGGAACAGGCTGAGAGCTAGACCGGGATAGAGACTGCTCAGGAGAGGGAGGGATTTTGACTGCTGAGCTCTGGTGCTCTGGGGGTGCCCCTATATCAATTATTATGGCCACAGCCAGTGGCCATAGCACAGACACAGCCGGTCTGAAGAAACAGGATAGCTCGTCACCTACTTGAATGCTAATGTCAAAACAAGAAATATCAAGGCTTGGGGGAAGCAAACGCTTATTAAGTGTGGGATATTAAGAGGGGATTATGAAGCAGACCCAAAGTTCAAATCATTTGGGACATGCTCTGCAAGGGGCCTTGGGCTCAGTGATGAGTTTGCTGGGGCTCTGAAGGGGTTTCAGGGTGCTGGACTGGATGCCTAGGAGGGCCAAATGTCCCTGTGCAGCTCAGTCCTTGTGCCTCCACACACCAGCCTTGGTAGGCTTGACCCTTGCACCCCAAATGCCAGTCCCTGTGGGTTCAGCCTCCACCTACACTAAGCAAGCCTGTTGCCGGGGTCATTCCAGACTCCAGACCAGAGAGAGGGCTGTGGTATGGTCGCTCCAGCCCCCCAGCACCCCATACTTGGACAGCAGCATCTGTTCAAGAGGCGCATGGCTCATCTGGGGCTGGCTCCTGCTGGGTGTGCCTTTCACCAGGATTCTGGGGATTTCCACAAAGAGCCACGTGCTGCTTGTCCTGGTCGGTTCTGTGCATACAGCAGCGAAGCAGCTCCTCCTCATCCACTCACCAGGGCCACAGGAGAGCTGGCTGATCTCCAGCGAAGGCAGCGAGGAGGGGATGCTCCTGTCCTCTGCTCCTGCTCCGTGCTTGGGCAGCCAGCCAGCCACAGCGAAGGTGAACTGCCGAGATGTGGTGACAGCAAGCCACTGCCATGAGCATTTAATTTTTAATTCCTCTCAGGGTTTCTTTTCTACCACCCCTCCCTGCAGCCTCAGGGGAAGGCTGCAGGCACCTGTTTGTGGAGCTCACGGTGTTTGTGTCTGGCTGCATGCCTGACTGTGAGGGATGAGAGTGGGGTCCCTGGCCAGCCCTGGTGGGCACTGTCAGGGAGCTCCTCCAGAGCAGCTGCTTTCCTGGGCCAACACTCAAGGGTGGGACACACAAGGTGCTTCAAGGGCTGGAACTGCATCCCAATCCCAGCTCAGTGGGATCTGCCTGCATCTCAGGTCCTGCAGCCGGGCCCCTTTGGGCTTATTTTCCCAAAAGCATCCTTTCCTTCTCCTCCAAAGGAGCATCCAACAGCAAGAGATGCTTATTTTCAAGTTGGGCTACATGCAGTGGACAGGATGAGCACACTGCCTGAAGCTTGGCCTGGGAAGCAGCACCAAGGGCTGTCAGGAAGGAGTCATTGGGCTCACCACTGAGGAAGCAAAATACTGAAATACTGAAATAGCCCTCGCTGCAGACACAGGAGTATGCAGCTGTGCCACTCGGGCTGCAGATCTCCTCTCCTTCCCACTCAAGTTAATTCCTCTGCTTAAAAAAATGTTATTTTGGGAAAGAAATGAATAATGGGAACAGCACAGTAAAAGCATGGGGAATTCAGCAAACAAAAGAAAAGCTGCTATTTTTGAGAATGTCTCAAACTAGTAATTGTAGCTTGTTTTAACCCCTTCTCTCCCAGTTGCCTCCCCAACACCCTACTTGGAGTGCCATCCGCAAGCTTGGTGGGACCCACGTGCAGGAAAGGTGTGTCTTACTACAGGCTCTTGGAGCAAGACCACAGCCTACTAATAACTGGCACATGGTGAACTAACAGTGAAATACTCTGCAATTTCTAATTAGAGTCTTGGAACTGAGGGAGGGATTTCTGCAGGGGTCCCAGTGTCTAACAAAAAGAGTAAAAGTCAGGTAAGCAGTCACCCTGCTAGTGCTTCTGTCACCTTTTGTCATCTCTGAAAGAACTGTATTTTTCTACCTGAAGCATCACAAGCATGGTGAATGGAGGGGTCTGACCCTGCACAGCAGCTCACTGCCCCAGGTTCTCAGACAAAAGTTCATTGCTGCAAGAAAAGAAACTGCATCTGCCAAGGCTGCAGATCCAGGTAAGCAGTATAAACCCATCTTTAACAAATTCACCAAGACCCCCATGGAGCTGATGTGGAGCATGTTATTGCAGTTTCATCAGCTCTCACTCATTGTTGCTGCTAGCGTGCCCAAGTCAGCCAGGTCTCTTTGCAGCCCTGGTCAGCGCTGGCATGGCTCTCCTGCCTGCAGCATCCTGCGCACAGGTGACATCTGCACCACCACTGCACAGCTCTGCTGTTCCTCCTGACAAAAGCAGCCCTTCTGGGCTAAAACCTAGCAGAAGAGAGGCAAAATAGGAAACAAATGTGGCAGAACCACTGCTCTGATGATGCTGGAGGAAGAACGACCGAAGTCTGGGCTTCATGTTTTCAGTTCCTAAAGCAATCCTAATCTGCCTGAGTGCTGCTGGGTATGTTGGTCAGGACTCCCACAGATGCCACGGAGCTTGCAGCAGGAACAGGGGCTGCTCTCTCACAGGCAATGTCATTTCTGAATTTTCAGAAAAGAATTCTCTTTGTTTCATAAAGAGGACTCGAAACACTGCTCCTGGATTTTCCTTTCCAAAAGTAGTATGAGAAAATAAATACCTATTTTTTGTTCAGAAAGAGAAGAGTTCCTCTTTGCATTGCCCCTGACCTTCCCAAGTCCCAAGCACTTCTGCCTTTCACCAATTTCTGCTTTTCAGCTTTTACCTTAGTGGTGACAAGGGAAAGTTCCTTGGCAGGGGTCACTCAGCTCCTTCATCAGGCTATCAGGAGAGGTAAAGCTAAACACAGATGGTCTTCCTGCAGAAGTTCCTACTACCCATCAGCTCTTCAGTAACTCAGAGACCAGAGAGTCCACACAGACCTCACAGCTGTAAGTGGTTTAATATCACATGCCATCAAACATTACATGCCTTGCAATTCACATTGGGGATTTTGATTAAGGAAACCCTCCAAAACGGCAAGGAAGAACCGTGAATTCTGATAATGCTCTCAATTTTTAGCAGTAAAGTAATTGAAAATGAAGGGTGAAGTGAAATAATTGAACGTGAAAGCTGTGTGCTGTGTCAAATCAGCAATAATACTCAAGTGAGAGGAGGTCATGGTTAGACTGAAAGATGTATCCTTGGCCAGCAGTAATTTTGTACTCTTCTCATCCACATCAGCCTGTGAAATAAAAATGCAGGCTACCCTTCTGGTGGGACTGTTTCAGTAGGGTGAGAACAACTTTACATGAAAAGCCTCACTCAAGATAAACAGCGATGAATAGGACACTTGACAGACAGGTCCAGAGGACAACAGACAGTGCTTCTGCTGAGATATAATTGCTCTAATTGGACCTGGGCTCGCAAAGATGGTAAAGCTAAGGAGGACTCTGCAATCATGCTGCCATTCTGCACAAAAGAATACTCTTGTGATAGGAAGCACATAGCAGTTGCGGAAATAATCAAGAGCTTTGTGCTCGTGTCCTCCCGCTATCTTGGATTTGCGTGCGCAACATGAGCAGAATATTTTCTTTAGAGTTAGAGGTTCTCAGGGCCGAATTGCTTCATGAAGTCTCTTGGAGTGTTATTCAGCTGAAGTTAGACACTTCATATGTGCTGGGTCCATTGTGTTTTTGCAGACCTGGAGGAGACGCAGACAGATCGTATGAGGCATAATCAGAAAATCTGCCTGCTCTAGCAGTGAGGGAATTTGGTAAGGAAAGAACCCATCTTTGACCTTCTTCAGCTTTAACTGGTCTTCTCTCAAGTGATAGCCTGTAAACCACCTGGTCTGCTTGTCTAATAAAACCTCTCCACAAGTAATGTTGGGTGTCTCCAAAAGTTACTCTCTTCTATTTGTAATAGGACAACAAGCATGTTCCTATTAAAGACAAAATTGCTGTCCTCCAGTAGCAGGTACTGCACAAGAGTTGACTGTGCAGTGCTCCCCCAGCCCTACTTTGAACCCAGTGCCCAGACGAGAGAGCAGCCCTGCTCGCCACGCTACACCACACGGCAGCTAAACATCATCACTGCACCACTAACGCAAGAAGGGGATTTCACTCTCCCAACTCCTTCAGACAGCTCTGTTTCACAGAAGCCTTGTCTGGCCTGCTCTGTAGATGCCAGGGGCATGTGGCAGCACTGCCAGAGGTCCCTGCACGGGCAGATGCAGCAGTGCAGGAGCAATGACAGCAGCCTGCCCTGGCTGCATCCTGCCAGCACACGGTCAGTCAGTCCTGCCAAGGGCTCTCCTTCCCACCTTGTGCCATCCCTCCTGGTCCACCGTGCCCCTGTGGCTGGAGCCTGGCTCTGCCCTGCTCCCAAAGCCCCATTCTCTCGACAATGAAATTCAGATCACAGTTAAGAGGCTTTGTGACAAATGTGGCAGCTACAAACCTGTCTCAAAGCCTTTCAGCTCCCATGTGCAAAGTCTGTAGAAATGCTGCCTGCTGCTCCTTTGCAGTTTCTAAGTAAGCATGCAAAATTGCAGTTGTGATGTTCAGAAACCGCTCATGCCCCACTTGTAAACCAGCACTTGCACCCCAAGCAAGGCCACTTGTTCCTAAAGAGCCAAGCTGGCTTACTGCACCCTCCCTAGCAGAAATGGTCATCTGCAGCGAAACCCTGAAGCTCCTGCCCTGTGCTCCCATTGCAAATACCAGACACAGCAGGATGTGCATCACCCAAAATGTGAGCGATGGGACAGACACCCAGCACCCAGGCAAAATGACAGGGCTGGGTGCAACTGGGTGCAGGAAGGTGGTCCTGGGCAGCCATGGAAAAATGGCCCTGATCCTCAGAGCACTCTGGGGGTGACAGTGTCCCTTGGTCACTAGGAACCATGTCACCAGCCAGCCCATTCATCCATGCAGTCCTGGAGTCACAGGTCTGCACTTCTCCTTTTCTTGTCCTGACATTTCCTCTGGAGCAGCACTGTGACTGTCACTCATCAGAACTATGATGGATATATGGGGACATCAAAGCATCAAGCATGCCCCACACTCAGTTTCTGCTTCCTCCCAATGCCATCCTTGCTTTGTGCACCGCAGGCTTGGTTTCACATAAGGACCTGAGCAATGCCCCAACAAGGCGGAGGGAAAAATTTGCCGTGGATGATGCTCTCCTAAGAAGTGCATGCCTCAAACAAAAGCCCAGCTAAAAAACACATAACACGTTTGTTTCCATCTAGTATGTCTAAGATAAGCCATAGATTGCCACAAGAATAAGAAACATAAGGATTGACATTAGTGAGTTTCATACAGCTAAAACTTTGCACAAGTACTGTGAAAAATTGTTCACTTGCTGTGAACAAGTACTGTGAAAAATATTGAACTACAAAAAAAGATAAACAGAGCTAAACCGAGACCCATCCTCAGCTACCTTCTGTGAAAGGAGGCGTGGCTGGGAATTTCAGGTGCTGGGCAAATTGAAACCAGCATTTCAGATCAAACGACAAACTTCTTGGCTTTTCTGCATGTAAATCAGATCCTTACATTATCTCAGTGTCATTTTGTGGCTGAAAGCAATTCAGCAGCCATCAGCACAGCCAGAATGAAATTCAACATAACAGGATCTGAGCCCTTCAGCTCTTAATGATTAGATGTTTCTGTGGAAATGAATCTTAAGGAAAAATGAAGTTCAGCAGAAAGCTGACAGTGTGTGAAGAGCGTAGAAGGGAGAGGAACTTTACAACTCAGCCTTCACATTTTTCACCTATAGGATTTCAACGTTTGCTAAAGTTGTAGTAAGGGCAGCTTCTTCACAGTGCTCCCTCTGGGAAATATCACATTCAGCAATTCCTGAATTACAGTTTCTAATTATATTTTCATACTGTAATGCTGTCTGAAATGCAAATTTGATGACAGAATAATTCAATCCATATAAAATAATGACAAAATTACTGTTTCTCAACCCTCAACTCGTACTCCCTGCTATTTAAGAAGATAAATTTAACAGCAGCAAAAGTACAGCCAAAACATAGTCTATTTTTTAAACTGTTATCTGACTATAACTGTCTGCATAGATTTTGGCTCACCATAGAAGATTATTTCTAAAATATGACTACCAAAAACATTCCAGAGTTAGGATTTTTGTTGCTTTAGCTCGGAACCAACAGTCAGGTCAACTTTTATTTTGCATTCAGAGTACCCTACGCATGGCATCTGTGTTTAATTGGAAAGCAACTGTTGGTTAAAACGCCAAATCTCTACTGCAGTTCAACTATCATATAAACCAGTTGTTCCTAATGTTGATGCAGACATTAAATTAGCACAATGTAATGATTTTTAGCAGAGTGGGAAGCAACTTCTGCAATAAGTAATTTAAGATCCTGAAACTCCATACTGAAACATCAGTTCCCACTGACAACTGCCACCCTGTACAGAGGATTTTATTCCCTCCATGAATATTGCCTAAGCAGTAGCTAGGACCTTTAAAAAGAGAGCAGAAATTGCATTCAGGTCAAAAAAATTCAAGTAATGTTCTCCATTGCAAGTGTTTTTTTAGATTTTATTATGATTCTGGCCTAAATTTAGATTGTCATTGCCCATCAACTCAACCAGATCAAGGTAGAGCACACTAAAGGCTTGAGTGTGTTATTATTATGAGGCTAGAGGCATCAACAGCTCACATCTGGTTTTGATTTCCCCACTAAACGCACTTGTGTGAGAAGTGACTTAAGGAGATCTCAGATGTGACTTTAGCCAAGGTCTCTCCTAAGGTGAAATGCTCCAGTTCCTCAGGAATTGCTGGTCTGCTCACCCTTCCCCATGGACAAAGAGACTGCTGGAAGAGATCACCCCTTCCTCATGTGTGTGCAAAGAGGGTGACATTTGCAAATGGCGTGAAGGCTGGTGGAAGTAGGAGGGTCAGTCTAGACTCCCTGGAAGAAGGTGGAGTGTTGCCAAGCCCATGTGCATCTCATGTTTTTTCTCTTTATGTCAGAGGCTTTCAAGCCCAAGTAAGCTGGCAGTGTCACAGCTGCAGTGCTGGGCAGAAGGTGGAGGATGGGCTGCAGCCCCCTTCCCCTCTCAGTGGTGGGAAGGAACCTGCAGGCTGTTTGTTCTTTTCTCCAGGTGGGTGAAGGCATGGCAGGGCAGACGGTGGGATGCTTAGCATTACATTGCCTGCAACTTCACACCCTGCCGAGGTAAAACACAAGTGCTTGTCCGAAGAGTTTGGTACAGAGCTGGCCAGTGAAAGCGAGAGGGTGGAATCATCGAGCAGGGGCACACAGCCCCAGGATGGCTCTTGCACACCATTCCCTGTGCTCCTGAGCGGGGACCTGTGTCTTCTCCAGCTGCAGACTCTGGTGCTGCCTGGGCACTGCCCTTCCGCCTGCAATTCATCCATTCCCATCTCTGGGGCAGAATGGCGGGAGCCTGGTGATGGGATGCCCAAAGGCCCCAAAGACTCACCAAGAGGGGACAGAGCTGTCACTCTGCCAGGCAGGATGCATTCCTGTGCAATCTCAGAGGCACTTAGCAGCTTCCCCTATAACATTGCCTCTCAGACCTCTTGCCACAGCATGTCCAGGACCCTTCTGCTAAAAGGTGAAGCAGTTTATCATCCTCTTCTCTAAAGTCAAGTTAGAGCCTTTTGAAGACTTCCTCAGTATCAGTAAAGAAAGATATGTCCATTCCATCTGGAGACGAGGAACCTATTTTTAAGGTATTTCTAATGAATTGCTCTTGAGCGAAAGTTGCACCAATTATTTTTCCCCTTACAGGTGTTTTCAAGGCATCAAATGCTACAGGATATTCAAGCCTAAATGAATGAGCATAAGCCTCAGCCTACACTGAGCATCATTGCCATACTGATGATTCAAGTCAAACCTGGGAGGTGATGGCAGCTACACATGGAATCAAATCCTGCAGACATGGAGGTGAATGACTTCTCTTGAATGGCAGGTGCCACCCAGCTCAAATCTGTCCCCACACTCCATGCCTTGGTCTCTCTGCAGACTTAGCCCAGCACTACAAGCTGGTGAAGCAGCAGACCTCAGAGGGTGGTGGGTTATAGCAACCACCTCCCCCTGTCCTCCCCTCCTACCCCACCTCCACAGTCTGGGGAACTCCCAGCAGGTGCAGGGGGATGGACTGCCATCGGCTGAAGCACAGCTCTCCGCAGCAGCTGGGGAGCAGCCGTGCCCAGCTCAGCCCAAGTGGGTCACCCAGGCAAGGACACTGAGAGCCCATTGACCCCCAAGGGAAGGCTGTGCATGGGGTGCCAGCGCCTCCATCAAAGCTGTGAGGCTCCTGTGAACCTCGCTTAAACTCACCTATGAGGAGCCAGGTGAGATTCCTCATGCACTGCTGCAGTGGCATCAGGTAAAGAATTTAATAAAGACAATTTGAAATATTTCAGCTCCCAAAAACAATGATGTTCTAGGCACAAGAGTTGAACTGGAAAGAACTGATGAGATAACGCCAAGTAAAATGGTTTAGACATTTCAGATTCATTTATCCTTGCTCTCTGCTAAGAATGCCAAATGCAGTGAAATCCAGAGCATTAAGCCGTAACTTCCTTAGAGAAGTGCCTTCAGTTTTAATGTCTCTCTTGGCTTTCTTTCTGAAACAATTACCTATGCTGCATTTGATAACATTAGGATAATTTGTATAGATTTTTTTAAAAAATCTTTTACTGCTCTGTGTTTTAAATTGTTTAGTAGCTCCACATTTTTTCAGACCACCAGCTGCTTTAGAGAATCATTACCATTATCAATAAACCCTTTGAACTTTGGGAGGAAGGGAACAAGAGTATATAATTAGAGAAGATAAGAACGATCTAACATACTTTTCCAAGAAACAACGCACACGATGCTTCAGCTGTAATCTGTTCTAGAAACGAATCTATATGTTCCCACACAAACAAGCTCAGCCTGTGCCACCAAACTTCAGGAGCTCTGGGATCTCCTTCCCCAAAACAGCCACCTCGGAGATGGTGCAACAGAAACAGACTCAAACTCTCTCTTGTTTTTACAAAAAGACCCAAATAGCATTTCATTTTTCAATCACTGTGGTGATTGAAAAATCATGCTGCTCATGCTGCAGTTCTTTTTTTAGCTATTCTAACTGCTCGCAATGCACAACAGAAAAAAAAAAAAAAAAGAGAAAAAACAAGCCCTGTGTGTGTGCCTGTGAGAAAAAGGGTAAAAGCCCGTCTTACAGCAATGCCGCTCTCTTGGCATATTTCAGATAATTTTTCAGGAAGGTTTTGATTCTTTCCTCTGTAAACACTCCACAGTGAAGAGAGCCGCGTGCCCCAGGAGAGGAGCAGGCAGCCCGGGCAGCGCGCAGGGTCTCCGCGTGAACAAAGATGATTTAAATGCTCCAACTTGGAGAGTTGGATTTTAAGCTGTCCCTGGCTGCATTGACTGCTGGCTTCCCCCTCAGTGGACACATTGGGTACAAACCCGCCTGAACCGGGCAGCACTAAAAAACTACAAATTCCAACAGAGGTATAAAAACACAATGCCTAAACATCATTTCTTTTAACTCCCGAATGCATTAGCCTAGGATTACTCGTGTTCATTTATATTCCTAAAGTGTCAAATGAGAACGATATCATTTTATTCTCCTTTCATGGATCATTAATCTATATTTAACTCCGTTTTGCAGTCTGCACACAGAATTAGTAACTGGAAGCTGCTTTGCATTTATCTGATAGTGCCGGGCTTGTTCATCAAGGCAAACTTCCAGCCAAAACAAACAAGCGGAAAAAAAATCAGCCACCGATACAAGCTTTCTATTCTATTAAAAAAAAAAAAATTAAATAAGTTTTAAAAAAAATTCCAAACCTGATAAGAACATAAAGCAAACGGTTACCTCACAGCGTAGAAATGCGAGTTTTTAATAGTCCATGCTCCGGCAGCCCCTGGGATCGAGCGGCGGCGGCGGCGGTGGCGGCGGGGATGACTCGAGCATCCAGCGGCTCTCGCTCGGCTTTGAGAGCGCGGCCGGACCGCAGGCTCAGCCTCCGGTGACGTCAAGGCGACCGTCACATGGCCAGGCGCCGGCCCAGGGAGCACTGGTTGTCCTGGCAACCCCAGCCCTGCTCCGAAATTATTTCAATAGGTCATCTGTCATACTGCGCGCACATCGCAGCCATCGCGGGCGCCCGGACAACCCAAACACCGCGGGCTCGCTGGAGCTGCCTGTGCCGGGGGCTGCTCCCATCGCCGGCTCTCTCTGAACCCTGTCCCTGGAGGGAAACGCGCCTCTCTTCCTCTTCCTCCGTCATCCCCAGCTGCCGGCAGAAAAAGAGACATCGTACAGCAGGTTTGCCCAGGCGAAGGGGCACAAGAGCTGCCCTCCGAGAGTGCTGGGGCACCTCAGTGACGTGCTGGCTAGCTAAAATTAGGGTCTTTCCAAATAACACGCAGCTGAAGTTTTATTCATAGCCACAGAGACACATGCTTGGTCGCCCACATCTCTGCCCAGATTCGGGGCGAGGCAGCCGTGGCTGTGCTGCAGTGATGAGGGGCAGCAGCCGTGTAAGGCTTCGGGCTGGTCCCCAAACTGCCTGGCCAGCCTGGCCTCGTGTCCCTCAGCCTTGCTATCTGGTCCCTCTGCTAGCCTGCACAGGATGCTTCTCCTGCTGCTCCCTACACAACATCACGGGAAAGGGAACAAAGCCGTGCCTGTCTCCATCTGGTTCCAACTCACCTGTGCAGCCTTATCCTGCAGGAAGAGACACAATACCAGTGTCTCCAATTTCCTTGTAACTCTAGCTAAAATCCACTCCTTCCTCTAAGTTTCCTTTCTGTTTCTCTCTCTGCTTCACCTTACCAGAGCCCCCACAATACATACGTGCATCAGGTGCAGGACACAGAAGATGCTGGAGAAGGGAAAGACTTTCACCTGCGAGAAGCAGGGAGGAAAGACAGTGTCAGCAACAAGAAAATACTTATGAGCTCATCTGAGTCAGTGATGGTTACTGACCAGTGCCCAGCATATGAAGTACCAGGAACTGACCTCAACAGATGGCTCTGGTGAAGGAGAAAGCAGAGCCACAAGGGATCTGCAAATACTAATGCTGAGGCATCCCCAGCTAAAGTTGGCTTTGGCCCTTTGCAAGAGATCGAAGAGGAAATGCTAGAAATTGAAAAATAACCTCAGATGGGGCATAAAGGGGTTCTGGGGAGGCCTTCCCCCATCCAAGGCAGAGGGAGAATGGAAAGGACATGGAACTAGTGGGCACTGGGAGGACCACTAAGCCCCATTTTCTTCCTCTGCATCTCTCCTGCATGTGAGAGCAGCAGGTGTCTGGGATATTTAGCTGAGTATCGGGTCTGGCTGAGTGGACAGTGAGGTGGAAAGAGAACTGTCTGAACAGTGGAGCTCAGAAGGTTTTGGTCAGCCACACAGGGTCTAGTTGGAGGCCCTGTAGCTCATGGTGTTCCCAAGGGTCGATACCATGTCCGGTATTGTCTAACTTATCCATCAATGACTTGGATGAAGGGGCAGATGCCTCCTCAGCAAGTTCTCTGATGGCACAAAGCTGGGAGGAGTGGCTGATAGATACCCCAGAGGGCTGTGCAGCCCTTCAGAAGGACCTCAACACGTTGGAGAAATGGGCAGAGAAGAGCCTTCTGAAATTCAACAAAGGCAAATGCAGGTCCTGCTCCTGGGGAGGAATAACTCCCTGCACCAGTACAGGCTGGGGCTGACCTGCTGGGAAGCAGCTCTGCAGAGAAGACCTGGGGGCCCTGGTGCACAACAAGCTGCCCATGAGCCAGCAGTGTGCCCAAGAAGGCTAAAGGCAGCCTGGGGTGCATTAGGAACAGCACTGCCAGCAGGTTGAGAGAGGTGATCCTGTCCATCTGCTCAGCCCTGGTGAGGCCTCAGTTGGAGTGCTGGGTTTGGTTCAGAGCCTTCCAGTTCAAGAAAGACTGGGAAATACTGGAGAGAGTCCAGTGGAACTATGGAGATGATTAGGGGACTAGGACACCTCATTTATGAGGAAAAGCTGAGGAAGCTGAACCTGCTTAGCCTGGAGAAGGGAAGACTAAGAGGGAATCTCATCAATGTATGAGAGGGAGGGTGTCAAGAGGATGGAGCCAGGCTCTTCCCAGTGATGCCAAGTGATATGACAAGAGGCAGTGGGCAGAAACTGATGCACAAAAAGTTCCACCTGAATATGAGGATAAACTTCCTTGCTCTGGGGGTGACAGAGCACTGAAGCAGGCTGCCCAGAGAGGCTGTGGAGTCTCCTTCTCTGGAGATATTCAAAAACCTTTTGGACACAATCCTGAGTAATGTGCTCTGGGGGGCTCTGCTCAAGCAGGGAAATTGAACTATCTGACCTTCAGTGGTCCCTTCTAATAATTCTGTTAGCCTGTGATCAACAGCCAGTGCTGGTTTATGCAGCATTTAGTGAGCAGTGCATCTCCAGCACAGTTTATCAACAACCTCTCCAGCACTGGTGCTGTACTGGGGTTTTCTCAGGCAATTGCTGTTAGGGGACAAAGTCCTCTGAGATCCTGAGCTGCCCCCTGGGCCTCAGTGCAAAGCAGTGAAGAGGGCTCAAAGAGTTATTACAATAGAATAAGACAGCCCCACTGTCTGAAATTCATGCCTTAAAAAGAAGATATTCACCATTAGCTAGGAAACCTATGACTGTTAAGCAAAACAAGAATAATGTCATGAATTTTAAAACCCCCGCTGATTACTACATGTGTTGCACATAATCCCACATATTAATCCAATATAGAAGGCTAAAACTTCATGTCAACACCCACCAATAAAATTGTATCATAACATACAGATGTATTCTTTCACTTACTGGCAATGTTTGTACAATACTACATGAAGTTTGGGCTTACAGTTTAAAAATATATCCCTCAACACTGTCTATTGCATTCCTTTCTATTGGTCTGACAAAAATGCATGCACCTGAGAGAGATTTTAATGGTTTTTAATTCATATAAAAACCTTTTCACAAAAGGGGACAATACAGCACATGCATTTTGATGGCCACAAAACATTCAAATAACCATTTTGCTGATTTCCTGAAGAGCTGGCAGAGACAGCCAGGCAGGATGGTAGAATCACAGAATGGTTCAGATTGGGACCTTAAACATCACCTACTTCCAATCCCTCTGCCATGGGCAGGGACACCTTTCCCTAGACCAGGTTGCCCAAAGCCCCATCCAGCCTGGCCTCGAACACTTCCAGGAATGGGACACCCACAACTTCTCTGGGCAGCCTGTTTCAATGTCTCACCACCTTCACAGAGAATAATTTCTGCCTAATATCTAATCTCAGCCTGCCCTCTTTCAGTTCAAAGCCACTACCCCTTGTCCTGTTGCTTCATGGCCTTGGAAAAAGTCCCTCTCCATCTTTCTTGTAAACCCCTTTGGGTACTGGAAGGCCGCTCTATAGTCTCTTGAGAGCCTTTTCTTCTCCAAGCTGAACAACCCCAACTCTCACAGACCCTCGAGAGTGTAAGTCTGGTCCTCCACACCTGCAGACACATGGATATGCAGAGCACCTTTGTCTTTTAGCATAAAATTGACCTTTTCACTCACATTTACAGGGTATTTTTGCCACACTACAAGAGCTTGGAGGAGTTTTTAAACCATGCACAGTGTTTATAAGGGGGTACTAATTATATGTTGAGAAGGTTATAATTTTCAGGTGGTTGAAAGATGCTAAGTGAAAAAAAAGACCAATGCTCTGAAGAACGTATGATAGAGTTGGATGTTTCCAGTTCTCAAGGCTTGGCAGAGGTTCTTCTGCACCTCCCCAGTGATATGGCTCCTCCACAGGGAGATTTTCTGAATTTCTGACTGAAATCCCTACTTCTCCCCGACACTCTCTGTAACTGTCAAAGCTTTCCAGCACTAGGGTCAAGGGAGAACTTACACCACGCAGACAGATGCACAAATGAAAACAACAGCATCTGTCCCTCAGAGATCTGATGTATCCTGCAAAAAGTGGCAGAAAAACCTATTTTCCCTGAATTAGCTTAACTTTTCTGTGATAAACCCCCCCCAACATAACACCAGCTTCCTCCGTAGTTTCAATCAACCAAGTGATCTCAAAGCAATGAGACATGGGCACTGACAGGAAAAATACAAAGCAGATATTTTGTGCTGAGAAAGATTTGTGAGTGATGGCTGATGAAGAACTCAACATGAGGCAGCAGTTTAGAAACTTTAGCTGAGAGTAGTTTAGTTTAGTTTAGTTTAGTAAGTTTAGCTCTAGCTGGCAGCCCAGAAAGCCAACCAAATCCTGGGCTGTGTCAAAAGGAGCTAATTAGAGGATTGAACCATCACCAACTATTTGAAGTGCAACAAAGGAAAGTGCAGGATTCTGCACCTGGGATGGGGCAACCCGGGATGTACAGACAGACCAGGGAATGAGAGGCTGGAGAGCAGTGCCACGGAAAGGGACCTGGGGGTCCTGGTCGGTGGAAAGTTGGACATGAGCCAACAGTCTGCTCTGACAGCCAGGAGGGCCAACCTGGTCCTGGGGGCATCAGGCACAGAATCACCAGCTGGGCAAGGGAGGGGATTGTCCCACTCTGCTCTGACCTGTGGCGGCCTCACCTCGAGTGCTGGGGGCAGTTTTGGGTGCCACAATGTGAGAAGGACATAAAGCCATTAGAGAGTGTCCAAAGGAGGGCAACAAGGATGGTGGAGGGCATTGAGGGGAAGCATATGAGGAGTGTCTGAGGTCACTTGGTCTGTTCAGCCCGGAGAAGAGGACACTGAAGGGAGACCTCATCACATTCTGTAACTTCCTCATGAGGGGAAGAGGAGGGGCAGACACTGATCTCCTCTCTGTGATGCCCAGTGACAGGACCTGAGGGAATGACCTGAAGTTGTGTCAGGGCAGGTTGAGGTTGGATATTAGAAGACTGTTCTTCACCCAGAGGGTGGTTGGACACTGGAATGGGTTCCACAGAGATGTTGTCACAGCACCAGCCTGACAGAGTTCAAGAAGCATTTGGACAATGCTCTTGGGCACATGGTGTGACTCTTGGGGATGGTGCTAGGCAGGGCCGGGAGCTGGACTTGATGTTCTTTGTGGGCCCATTCCAGCTCAGCTTATCCTGTGGCTCTGTGGTTTTGTGACTGTGGAGAGCAGTTTGAGGAAGGTAATTCTGTCCCTCTACTCTGCTCTTGTGAGACCCTGCCTGGACCACTGCATACAGTTCTGGGCTCCCCAACATAAGAAGGACATGAAACAGTTGGAGCAAGTCCAGAGGAGGGCCACAAAAGAAAAGGGGTGCTCTAGTCCTGCTTGAAAAGAGGACTGGAGCACCTCTCCTGTGAAGACAGACTAAGAAAGTTGGGGCTGTTCATCCTGGAGAAGAGAAGGTTGCATGGAGAGCTCACAGCAACCTTCCAGTATCTGAAGGGGGTCTACAGGGAAGCAGAAGAGGGAATCTTTGTCAGGAGTTGTAGTGATAAGACAAGGAGTAATGGGTACAAATTGAAAAGGGGAGAAATTTAGGCTGGATGTTAGGAAGAAATTATTTACTGGGTGACGGTGGTGAGATACTGGAACAGGTTGTCCAGGGAGGCTGTGAATGTTCCAAGCCTGGTGGTGCTCAAGATCATGTTGGATGAGCCCTTGAGCAACCTGGGGTAGTGGTAGGTGTCCCTGCACACGGCAGGGAGGGTTGGGAGCGGGTGATCTTTGGGGTTCCTCCCTACCCTTAACAGTCTACAATTTAAAATCTGAAGCCTGCTGAGAAACAAATGCGTTGTATCCATCTGGGATCATGATACAAAGGCCCTTCTCCTGCTACAGGAACATGATGCCTCATGGGGAAAGGTTTCTGTTCTGCATTTGGGACCACCTCTGTCCCTCCCACCCCTCCGAGTCTGGGGCCCATGGAGGGCAGCACTAGGGGACATGGGTTCACTCCTTCATCCTTAGATGATGGACAGTGTGCCAGAACTTCTCTGATGGCAGCAAAGTGTGTCACACACAGATATCTCTAATACCTAAAACTAGAACCCACATGTATCAGGAGCTATGCAATAACTGACACACAAATACAGTACCACAAGGTAGGGCGCAATCCAGCTTTTCCTCCTGCACTCCTTTTGGCAGAGCTAGCAATAGATAACATTTGTTTGCCCATAAAATGGAAGACACGCAGGGAGCAGAAACTCTATATGGTTTGATCTTTGAACCCACAGGACTAGATCTTCCCTGGCATCAATCCCCGCTCTCAGGAAGGAGCCATATCCATGCAAGCAGCTGAGAATCCACTCTTGGCTTTCCTCTTATCAAAACAACACTTAGAAAGTGTTTCATCTTGGAATCTTCCCTCAAACATCAACTACTTTTTCCTGCTTTTAAAAATAAAAGGAAGAAAAAAGGCAAGTAGGCATGATTTTGGTGTAATAAATATAAAGAACAAACCACATGTGTTTTGCTGGCCTCTGCAGCTTGCTGTTTGAAAGAGTGGCTAATGTTTCCACTGGCATTGGTTACAAAGATAAAAAAGAGACAGAAAGAGAGTTCAGCAAAGTTGTCATGTTGACATTTGCTCTTGTAGAAAAACAACATGGAAGAAAACCCACAGGAAAAGACATTTTAGTTTAGATACAGCTGACATGGCACTACTAGCACAGGGGGTTTTGAAACAAAAACAAGAAGAGAAAGTGGTTCAGCCCACCCTGTTCACTGATGGTGGCCTAGTGAAAGAGTTATTGTTTGAGTCAATTCAGGTGGAAGATTGTTTCCCAGGAACGCAGCACTGTAAGAAGATCCTACACTCTCCATATATCCGCCATGACTCTTCACTGCCATTAATTTCTGCTCCCAGGGAGGGTGAAAGATTCTGCTCTCCGAAGCAGTAATTTTTATTTCCTATACAACGTCAGTGGCTTTGGGGATGCCCCCAATACCCTTCCAAATGGTGAGAAGAACCCCCAGACTGGAGAAGAGCCCTCAGACTGGAGAAGAGCCCCCAGACCAAAAGAAGTCTCTGGGAGGGTGTAAGCATCAGTGGCGAGGACCTGATCCCAGCAAAGGCCTCTGATGGCTGCTGCTGAGGGGTGGGAAAAGCTCTTGCAGTGTGATTTGCCTTTTTGTGACATATTTTGTAGAAAGGATCACTTGGCCTGCAGCTACTGTTCTGACATTCGAGCCTAAGTAATGCCATCATCTATCCTTAGGCAGTATTGCATTGATTGTTTTTACTGCTGAGATATGCAACAGCTTCTCACATGATCTTTTAAAAATTTTGCTTGCACCTGCTTGCTCATAGGAACTGATCATTTTTGGAGCTTGTGCCTCCCTCCTGCATCTCCTCCTCTATGCCAGTGTCTCCACATCTCCTTTCTCTACTTGTTCTCCTGGATTTCCCTTGCAATGCACTCACCTTCACTCTGGGAAACTCCCTCACTTTCACTTCAGATGTCAAAAGCATCTTGGACTGTGAATAAGATGAAATTCACATTCTGCCACCTTGCACATCTTCCAGGACAGCATCTACTCCAGCAGCTAAAAGGAGCCAGGACCCATTCCCTGGCCGAGAGATCAGATGTCATAGCACCACTGGAGCCTGCAGCAGCAAACCTCTCCCCCAAGAGGGTGGCCTCATCCCTTTCCTCCTGTTGTGAAGGACCCCAAGCCTCTGCCCTTCCCCAAACCATAGCCAGGAGAGTGAGAGGAGTTGAGGTTGGCCACCACAACAATCATTTAGCCTCTGAGCAGTAGCAAGTGTGCAGGATTGGAATCACCCTTGTAGGAATCCCATCTCACTGGCATAGAAACACCAGGAGACCAGCTCAAAAACTCAAGAGACTAGATAAAACATGAAATATTCTTAGCTGGAAAAAAACCCCATCATCTAGCAATCAAAATCAGTACATCCTAAGGGACCAGCCAAAAGACTGGTTTTGCTGCTGAATGTGGATTCTTTCCATTAATTGATGCACTTGAGTTGTGTGTACTTATCTAGAGGCCAAACTGAAAGAAAATGAGGTAAAGTAATTTGGATCAAACAAGAATTGATTACATGGCAATGTACAGGGAAAAAAATGCACTTTGGATCAAAGAAAGCATTTAGGCCATTTTTAAAACCAGCCAAGGATATTTGGAAACAAAGTCTTCATCTGCACTGGGACTTCATCAAAGACCTGTGTGGGCAGGAGGGGCCACCATTGCTCGTCCTGCTGGTGGTCACCCTCCCTCATCCTTGAGGCCTGTTTGGCTGGGAAGCACAGACCACCACTCTCTTCTCAAACTCTGATATTTGTACAGTCTAACGTAACCTAGCTCATTTGGACTAAATTTACTGATTGTTTGCAATGCCTGAAAGCACCATTTTCTGGAGAATAATTGATTTCCCATTTTTTCATCCAGACTGAAATAATATTTCGGGTAGTGAATTACCCCCTGAGCCCTGTTGCCAGGATCTCTGTGGTCTCACAAAAACATTTTCTAATTGTCTGGCTCTTCTGCCTCTCCTCCTTACTGTGTGGAAGTCACATCTGAGCCGCAGAGATATTAAGATCCTGACCCAAAGTCATCTAAGCACATGGATAACCTTACTCTGGCTGGGATGTTACACGTGTGTTTAAGTATTTGCTGGATGAGAGCCCAAGTGCCTGACAGCATCGTGGAAACCAACCGTGCACACAGCGATAGCGGTGCAGAAAAACAAAGAAACAAGACAAATACCCTTTTGCTCCCAAAGAAATCTTTCACCAATAAGAAGAATGGAACAGAAATCAGTAACAGGAATTCAGTCATATGTATTTTAGTCCCACCTATATTAAAAAGGAACCTTTCCAGTTTTTAAAAAATTCTTTGCAGTGTTAATCACATCTGGCAAATTCCAAATGTTTTTGCTTTTTTTCTTATTTTTCTTTTCCTATGCTTTCACTCCCTCTTTTCTTCCCCCTTTCCTTGAGTTGCTGCTATCCATTTCTGTGTAGTTTATCTTATCTGAGTAGCTGCTAGTATTTAATTTGTAATAGCAAATCATCAGCCACCAGCCTGCAGTTCCACATGGAAATACTCTATCACACTTCTGTTAAATATACCAGTTTGTGAATAGCCCAATTTATAAAAAAGTGAATTTCAGCACACCTTTGACGTGGTGTTTCACTGCCCAGCCTCAGGAGCGAGAGCACGATGTTATCCTTCCTTCATGGAGACACAGCGCTACCAACACTTCCCGTGGCTCTGAGGCCCTCAGGGTCACATCAGCTCTTGGCATTGGAAACCTGCTTTCCTCTTCAGAGGATGGTGGTGTTCTGCAGCCCACTCCCAGGAGCCCAGATGGAGCCTGGGTGCACCCCCTTGCAGAGAAGGCTTCCACCTGCACACCTTCCCCGAAAGAACCTGGGGGATGTGGGGCCTTTGGGTTGCCCTGGTCACTGCCAGCCTCTTCCTCACCCAGCCCCACATTGCCCCTAGACATTATCTTGCCACGAGGAAAATCTCCCCTGGGTTGAATTGGGACACAATAAACAACTCATTCTGCTTTAATTCTCTGCCAGTCCTGTCCAGGACAACTCTGTGTCCCTCCCAGTCACACAGCACCTCCCCAGCAGCTAATCTCTGCTCCTCAGTGCTAGGTGGGTAAAGTCTCAATTGCCAGCTTTGCCTGGCTTTTTATCAGTGGGCAGGGAGGGGTCAGAATGGAACAAAAGGTCAGTTCAGAGTGCTCTGGAGTTTTGCTCTTCGGAATGCAACTCACTGTCCTTGCACCCATTGTTATACAGCATCTCTGGCAGGCACTTCCTTAACTTCTTCCTCCACAGATAATATGGAAAGGTTTCCTAGTGTCAGTGGCTGCTGAAGAGATAGGAATGAAAGTGTTTTTGGCATCTGTTTTCTGGCTTACATCGAGTGTCTTTGCTCTTTCCTTGATCACATACACTTTTCCCCTTTCTCCCTTTGATATCCAAAAGGTAAGTGGTGATCAATTTGTCATACATTTCCTAAACACAGGAGTAGGAGCCAGAGAGCTATCGTGCTGGGACACAGACCATCCCTGCTGCTTCAGCACACACTCTGCCCAAGCTGAGAGGAAGGACCTGGCCATGCCTGAGCAGCAACTCCGACAGTGGAGATGAACTGCATCCCTCTGACATCCCATTTTGCACTTTTGCCTTTCCCAGCACCTGCTGCTGGCCCCAGCCTGTGTCCCTGACCCTGCTGCAAGAAGGATGGATGTGTGGACACAGTTAGGCACACACCTGCAGTGCAAGCTCTCAGCAATTGCCCAAAGGCAAACGCATGTGTTGTTTTCATACTGCAGCCTCTGCGGCCCTGGCACAGCTTGGCACTGCAACAAGAGGAGGGCACAGAGCAGCAGGAGTGATTACTGCATGGCCAGGCATCTGTGGCAGCAACAAAACCAAAAGCTGTCAGTCTCCAGGCAGATGAGAGCAGAATAGCCTCTCTCTAATCATCTTCTACTCCTTCCCCACAGGTGATGACAATCATGGAGTCTGTTAGGACTCTGTGGACACTAAGCCAAATGTTTTAGACCTTTCCAGTCTCCAGCTGGTGCTTTGTGTCTCTCCTGAAACCAGACCTGATGCTACAGCATGCTCTCCCTGCATAAAAGCAATCCTGCATGGAAGGCAACTCCATGGCTGGGTCCCACAGATAAACAGACAACATGCTCTGAGCCCAGCAGTGCTTTATGGGAACGGGAATGTAAAGGCAGATTCCCACAAATCAACCCAATCAGTCTTTCTGTTGACTTATTGAATCCATGGGTATGCACACATGGTGTTTTGCAGGTAGGTATGAGCTCACTCTGCCCCTGGTTTGAATTGACTGCAAACCACATGAGCATGGTGTACATGGAAAAAAATCCTCCAAAACCAAGCAAGGAGGCAGCCACACTCAGACAATATTTGGTTGCTGCAGAGCACTAGTAAGACTAAGCTGACAACTGCCTGCCAGAAATATGTAGAAATACCCCAAGAATAAAACAAAAACAAGCTGTGAGATCCAGGTACCAATACTGCTGCATTTATGGCTCCTATCTGTCTTTAACAGGAACTAAGAATTGTGTTGTCCTTTGAGTGAAAGGCCTCACTGCATGAAGTACCTTCCTGTTCGTGGTAGAGATGACCCTGTCCAGCCACAACAGATGTCCCTGCACTCCTCACAGACAGTGAAAACTTAGGCTGCTTTCCCACATTATCTCTGAGTGGGACAGTCGCCCAGTTGTGTTAAATCCCAGCAACCAAACTCATCAAAACAAAACAAACCAGAGCAAAAGCGAAGCTGTCACTGACATGAGAGGGACACAACTTCAGTAAGGCAGATGACAAGCCACGGCTGGACACTGCAGATCCAGGCCTTGCCTTCATCCCCTCATCAGTGCTGTCAAGAGCAGTGTTTTCCAGCTTTCCCTGTTTTTTTTTCTTTGAGAAGTGAATGTCACCCCAGTTTGAGGATGACTTCTAGGCTACAGATGCACTAACTTATTAAGAAGATGCAAAGACAAGATAAATATGGGCAGATGCCAGAATCTCTGCTCCTGACTCACTGAGTCTACTGTCGCCCAGTCCTCCTCAGCCTCCTCCCCAGGAGATCACAGACCCTCCAAAGCATTGACTGGGACCTGTTTGCTCCTTCACAGTCCTGCTCCTTCACAGTCCTGCTCCTTCCCTGCCCTGGTCCCTGGAGACTCATCATGAGGCTGGAGAGCAAAGCCCTGTGCTCTCCTCTCCAGGGCTCTGCAAGGTGTTACAGCTGCATGTTTTATCTGCTTCAGGAAGATTCAGATAGAAGAGTGCAATTTTATTGATGCTGAATTTGATGAAATGTTACCCAGAAGTGGCGAAAAAGAGATTGAAGTTTTTGAAATGCGTTTTATAAGAGCTGCCCCAAAACAATGTTAACTTTGCAAGTTAAACTCATCCAAGTACTTAAGTGCTGTAAGCCAGCCCAGCAAGACAAGGACAAAGAGAGAGAAGAGTTACTATGCAGAGAGAGAGAGTGACATCCAAGTTAAAGATGATCTGGGTATTGTCCCGAAAAAAATTTAATCCTTCGTCTCAATTTGCAGTACAACAGGACAGAGGGGCAAAGATAGGCTAGGTAGACTTAGAATATGGGAGTGAATATTACCAATGGAATAACATTTGAAGAGTTTTAATGTGTTGGAACCAAAAGACCAGATTATCTCTATCTAAGAATCACAGAATAATGAAAGACATGGCAAATTAAACAGTAAGTGTGGCAGCAAGTGTTTTTAACAAATATTTCTAGTTCAGGCTGTCTCTAATGAAAGGACTGTAATACAAATATGGGTCCCCATATCTGGTCTATGTAGCATAAAAAGCATAAAGTCAAATTTTAAGGGAAGAACAAACACAGAGGAAGAAAATACAAGCCCATATCTTTATGAAACAGAGGCATTCATCTTAGCCAATATCTGCTTTTGATTGAAGGATTTTACTGGACAAAGGAAATACTATTTACCTGGACTCCGCTAAACCACCCAACAGGGCACAAAATGGATAAGTGTAAGAAAAAAAACAGAGATTATGCAAGCTACAATAATGGTAAGGTGAGGAGCAACTGGCCAGTGGACAAGAACTTCCTGAACCTGGAGCAATCTGGCAGGTGGACAATGGCAGACCTTCTCAAGGGTGGGGCCTGGTAGTACTCTAATTTATAATGGCAGAAAAAGCAAGATTTTTCTGGTGAAATATGTTGATAAAGATGTTGCCTACATGCAAGATGATCACAGTGTCAGAGGAGAAGAGCAGGAGGGACAGACAAACTCAAACTAGGAAGGGGAAGAGATGCCTGAGGAATGGGAAGCCTACCTGGCTGGAGGAAACAAAGGTAGTTCTTAGCTCTGCTCTGACTGGATGAGCTAAAAACATTTTGTAGAAAGGCATGAGGGTATGGAGCAGTGGCTATCACTGTTTGCAAACACATCCTGCTTATCCCATAGACCCTCCCTGGGGACACAAGGGAGGCGATGATGTGTTTCCCCTTTCACCCTACTACTGGGTTGGTTAGACTTGACTCGAAACTTTCCTTTTCAAGATATGTGTTTGGAAAAGAGCAGAGACTCCTGGAAACTACAGTCCACAATAAAAGGGAGACACAGTTCAAACATTTTATTTCTCTTAACTGTCTGCATATTTGTCTGCATCTTTTTTGAATTGTTTTACCAAAAGGTACGTCTGTTCTGGAAAAAAGGCACGAGTCATTCCTAAAAGGCAAAAGAAGCAAGTTTCACTGTGCTGGTAGTTAGTCACCATTTTGAACTGTTGGCACGCAACATTTCATAACTAGGCAATGCAAAAACAAAAACAATATAAAATAAGCCTGGATTTATCTCTTGGAAATTCTCTGTTGGAAAATGAATTGGATTAGGAAGATTTTCACATTGCCAAGGGGCAATTTTTAGAGGATTCTGAGGTCTTCGGTGGATTAGCAACAATAAACATAAAGCAGTTAAACTGTGGATACACAGTGGTATTTACACTATGGAGAAAGTCAGTGCCACCATGATACTGACAGGAGGGGACTGGATCAAGGTAGCTCATCGAAAGAAAGGGGACAGGCCAAAATGAAGGAGTAAAGTTATTGCCTTGCCTTATCATGAGCATTGCCTTTGTTTTTTAAAACAGAAAGCAAAATAAGCCATTAGAAATACATCTAAAATTAAAATAATGTTAGTAAAGGCAACAGCGGAAACTCCTATGATAAATAGGAACTGATTCCTACTACTGGTTGAAATAAATCTATTTTGCTATGAAAGGGGGCAAAGCGAATACCTAGTTACCTCTAGAGCAATGTCTATGGCCCCTATGCTCCCTACCACAGTGATCCCAGACCCGCTCCATGTCCCATATGGTTCTTCACAAGGCTCCCAAGCCTCCTGCATGTCTGCAGACAGCTCCAGAATCCTTCCAGTTCTTCCATTTGGTTTCTGAGCTACCTCTGTGGGGCACCCAGCTCACTCCCAGAGACCATAGGCCAGGATTACCCTGCCTTAGCCTCCCGCTGCTCCCCATTGGTGGTTTTTGGATGTTAGCTGGACATGGATATGATGCTGGTAGCAACGGTAGGCTTCATCAGGTGCTCATATCTGAATTTATTAAACTACATAAAGAAGGCCTGAAATCTCTCTGTGTATCATTGGGTGAAAGATTGTTAATTTTGGTTTCTTTCAATAAGCTATTCTTTTTCACAAAATATGGAAGAACTTGTATTTTCAGTGCAGTTTTCCCCAGAAGGGAGACTTCTGCCAGTCTGACTGGATTTGGGCAGTGGTTTCAAAAGTTGCTTGGATGGCACAGCGAGACAAGAGATGAAGATGTGCTCAAAGAGACAGCATGCTCAAATAAATCCCATTTTAACTGGCAAGCAGGGCAAAAGGAACAATCTTCTGCTCCCACTAATATACAGCATAGCAGATGCTGGATGTGGCACCCAGTCTGGCAAACTGCCCTCAGGAGGTAACCCACAGGCCACACTCCTCTCCTGCAACTTTACTCATGCTAGGAGTCCTACAGGAGCTCACATAATCCAAAGGTTCTGTGAAACAAGCCTCAAGGTGTCAAAATTATGGAAACTGGCAAGTTGGCAAGAAAAATTGAATCCTCTAGAGAGGTACAGCATTTTCAACAGCAGAGCAATACAAGAAAGGCAGAGACTTTTACAAGAGCCATCTACATCCTGGAGTACTCTACACACTGGAAAAGCTATTGGCCTAATTTTCTCCCTTGTGCCTAGCAACTCTGGAGTCTATTAATAATGGTGGCGGACTGACCGAAGGAAGTTAATTCCATCCCAGTCAGACACAGTACAACCACTCTGGAACGAGGAGTGACACCACTGGGCCATGCAGCCTGCTGCTCATCCCTGGGCAGTCCTCTGGCACTGCCAAGGAGTACATCAAGCCTCTGTCAAGCATGGGGAAAAAATTCTCATGATGTCTGGGTCTCTCTTCAAGGCAAAGTTCCTAAGTTTCAGGTGGTTTTGCTGCACTCAAGAAGAGCTATGGCATCTTGGCATCTTGCACAAGCTGGGCATTTAACCCCCTCTGAAAAAGGCAAGAGGCAATGTAAATGGAAAAGTTGTTTGTAATTTTTACAGCTTTCCAGGCAAATGATCTTCCTCAATTTGGTGGCTATTTACATCTTCAGCTCAAGAGTCTCTTCCTGGGGAATTTTTCTGCAGAGGTCTCCTGATCAATGCGTGTGGAACTTGTGTTGAGCTCCACTTGTGCTGAGCTGTTCCGCCCTGATAGTCTTCAAGTTAAGGCTGAACAGTTCTTGCTACTTTCTCTCCAAGTAATGCACAACCCGATGTAATTGGGTCACAACACAGGTAATAGACCTGCAAACCTGCTGGGATGGACCTCGCAGCTCTCTGCTCATCTGCTGCCCCAGCATTGAGAGCTAGCCCAGCTAAACCAGCACTGGCACTGGGGCCTGGGCTGGAGAGCATTCCTGCCTGTCCTCTGTGTGCTGAGGCTCACACCAAACAGGAGGTCTAGTGACGCTCCAGAATTTAGGGCTTGTAGGATAAACTATGCCAGAAGTTTGGAAGAGCCTAGTATTCACTATCACCAAAGCTGTCTCTGTTTCTGGCTCTGTTACCCACTCAGCTTAAAAAAAAAAAAAAAAAAAAAAGTAAATCCATCTATCATCTGGAGTCCCATTCTTACTTATGTGGGTGTAAGCAAGGAGTAACTCATCCCAGATCCCAGGAGGTTCCCTGGAGTACCAAAAAGCAGCTGGATCCAGGACAGACTTACATTGCATCACAAGGAACCAGGACTGAAAGGGACTAAAACCAGTAGACTTTGGGCAGCCTGAAGGCCCCTGCTCCCTCCACATTGTTGTGACATATGACCTTCACTGCGGAACAGGAGAAAATATACCGAAGCATTAAATAGGGTAGTTATTTTCCGTAGTGGTACCACCAGAGACCCTGTTACAGAAACATGAAGCAATTGTAACGCAGCTCCTACCTTCTGCCAGAGCCTTCTGGAGCTAACTCCTTCTCTTACTGGGTTTTCCTACCCAGTGAAGCTAGTCCAGATGTAATCAATAGAGGGATGGGAGACTGTTTTGGGAGAGCAAGACAGCTGTTGCAGGGCATGTTGCCTCTCTGAGGAGATTCATACCCAAAGCCAAAAACAACCCTGAGAGATCACTTCAAGACCCCATCTCCGGAGAAGGATGTTTCTCCATCTGAATGCTTTGCATCTGTGGTGGTTCTGAGTACAGACCCTGCAAGCCAGACCCTGATTTCAGTAAATGAATCATATCAGAGATTAGTAGTAAAGTCTCAGTGATATTTATGAGAAACTTTTTTACGTGAATGAGCCTGAAACATTTGGAAACTATTTGTTTTTTTCAAACACATACTGCTTAGAGGCAGATTTTGGACCAAGAGATATGGAAATGTATCCAGAGTCAGACTGTTAAAATGTTTCAAGCCAACTCCACTGTGCTGATACACTTAACAAGTTCAGGAGAACAAGACTTGTTTTTAGCATGGGTGTGACTGGCGCTGCAGACATCACAGACATTCTTGGGACAGGCAGATCTGGCATCCCCCTCCCAGCGGCCTTGACCCTACTGAAAGTTTACCTACACTGCAAAGCACTGGCTTTCTATTTCTATTTCTATTTCTATTTCTATTTCTATTTCTATTTCTATTTCTATTTCTATTTCTATTTCTATTTCTATTTCTATTTCTATTTCTATTTCTATTTCTATTTCTATTTTTAGTCCTCCCACCACACCTTTTAAAACCCTGCCCTGCTATTATTTTGAGTACTAATCAGAAGTGGGCCTGTATCCTTTTCAACAAGAAGCAAGCCTTGAGTAATATATCCCAGGAAGAAATGGTGCCAGCAGCTGTCACAGAAGCAGGAGGGCAGGAAGGATGACAAATAACCCACAGATCTGTGGCCTGTGCAGCTGACAGCAGGTGCCCAACATGGTTCAGCACCCAAAATGATCGCAAACATAGTGATGGGAAATGAGGGAGTGCCCCTGCCCAGTCTGTTCCTTCACCCAGGGGCCAGTACCCAAATATGAAATACTGCACCCTGTGGAGGTCTCACATCCTGGACTAGCCTCTCGGTAAAAGGGGTCCTGCACAACCTTTTAGCTGCTTTGCAGTATGGTGTTTCCTCTTTAAATGCAAAATGTCAAGATTTAAGTTAAATTCTAGGAACATTTTCTAAACTGAAATCAGCTTAATAACTCTCAGGAGCAGGGATGTACTGCCAACATCAGCTGACTCTGAGGATGGGGCTGGAGAGCTGGGCTGTGAATGAGGTGGGATGCTCAGGATGAGCAGCCAGCAGAAGCAGGAGGAGGAAAAGAAGGAGAAGGAGGATGATCCAAGTTTGCTAAGGAAAGCCCTGCTCCAGCAGGGATCATGGCATCAGAGTGCCTGGGTGGTTTTCAGGGTGGTTTTCAAAAGCTGGCTCAAGACTTGGAGGCACTTTTCTTCTCACTCAGCTTGTGTTGGCACATAAAAGCACTTCTGGTGCATTTAGGCACTGACATGACGATTTGAGAACCTGGTTTCACATACTTGCAGCCCTTCAGGAGACACATCCTGCTACTTGTGCCTGTTCACACCTCTGCTGGTGCTGCCAG
Source organism: Acanthornis magna (assembly GCA_036785705.1). Classification (NCBI taxonomy): domain Eukaryota; kingdom Metazoa; phylum Chordata; class Aves; order Passeriformes; family Acanthizidae; genus Acanthornis; species Acanthornis magna. The sequence goes on along the minus strand of JAWUZG010000071.1, from coordinate 2,855,504 downwards.
TGGCAGCTTGGGAGAGCTGTCCCCAGCAGCCTCCCCTAATCTGCTGTCTGAGCACTTAATCACTGACTTACAGCAGTGCTTGCGACGTGAGTGGCAGGAGTCTTTACAAAGGTTTTCCAGCCACTGCCAGCTGCCCTGCAAGATACCCACCTCGTGTCTGCCTCTTTTATATCATTTAGCTGGCTGGGAACAGCCCCCACTCGAGCAGTGAGGACCAAACCTTTTAATTACCATAAAGTGAGAAGCTGGCAAACTGGATGGCAGTGAGGAGCATAGTGCCAGGATTCCCCCCTGAGCTGCCCCTCCCCACTTGTACATGGAGCTGGGAACACAACCAGCCTCACACCTCACAATAATATGAGTAAAAACAGCTTGAAAAATCTTGCAAGTGTCAGAACTATTGCACTGTGATGCCTAATCCAGCAGTCCCTACAGCCAGCATCAGTCTTTCCAGTGATATTAAAAGTTGTTGGATAAGGGCCTAAGTGACTAAGTACAATATTTGAAATAGAGGTGTGGGGCATATTTGCAGCAATATGAAAAGAACCCCTATTCAATCTCTATTCAGTAATTAACTTTAAAATATGTCTATTGTCACTAAGTATTTTGCAAACATGCCGAGTCTGTACATAGAGAACCAAAACTGTCCCATTTATGAGCCAAAAAAATATATTTCAGTGCAGGTGAGGCATGCAGAGAAAATGAAACAAGTATTTATGCAAATACATTCAAATAAAAAGAAATCAATTATTGTGAACATAGCAGAGGATGCACAGAGAATGTGTAATGAGAAATCCTATTAAAAGTCCTATTAAAAATCCTTCTGTCTAGAATCACCATAACTTAGGGGATTTTTCAAGATCTTCACCTCTCAGAGAGCCCCAATAATAGTCTGAAATTAGTTTTAATTGTATGGGTATATAATCACATAACTATATACAACATACTTAATCACACCCCCTAAAGCCCATATCCTAAGGCTAGGCATGAACCTAAGCAAGGTGCCTCAGCCCCTGCTAGAGTCACAGAGGAGAGAAAAGTGCCTGCAGGGAGTGGTTTGTCCCTTTCCAGTGAAGTTAAAAGCATTTTGGTTTCATCTGTGCCGTGTATGTCAAGGGCACACAGAACCAGTAGGAGGTCACCTTCAGAGTGACCCCTGTCCCCTTGCAGTGAGCACAGCCATCTGTTTGCTGCTGGGGAGCCAGCTGAGGGGTCTGCTGGCTGCAGGCAGATGACAGCTGTGACAAAGGAGACGTCATCCCTGAATTGCTGGGGCCCAGCAGGGTTCCCAAGACGCAGGGTGCCCCAGGAGCAGGGGTGTCCTCCCCAGTGGCAGGGCAGTGGCTGGACCAAGGGAAGCTGAGGGCTCCTGGTGGGGCTGCAGGGGCTGCGGGGGCTTCAGGCTTGGCAGAGAGACACCTGCTCTAGTAGGATGCCACAGCACCACGTGAAGGAGCAACAGACTGCACTTCTTTGCACTGGACCTCATGCTTCATAAGGAAATGACAATTTTTCTAATTGATGTGTTCTCATAAAACATCACAGAATATGGCTGTGTTTTCACTGGGTCTTTATGACTGAGCAGGCACCACATCTTCTGTATTTGAGAGCACTCCCTGCTTTGTTTCTGCACTGGCACTACATTGTGGAAGCCTCTGGAGACCATTTTTAGGGCTCTGACTTACACTGTGGGCACTCCTGCAGCATCAGCTTACTGGCAGTGTCTCACTGGGCAGCAGAGACCTATGAGCCCTCCCCAAGAAAATGAGAAAATGTTAAATTACAGTACCACTGTGTGAAGCTGCATGAGAACATCAGGAAGTGGAGCTATGGCTCTCACCTATGAACTCCCATGTAGTTCTCAAGCCCTGATCTTATCACTCTTATATTTCCTAGAAGCTGGCATCCCTGTACTTCTGAGCAGATGAAGACAGGAGGGAGATGAATGCAAATTTCCTCCTGTTTTCTTCATGAGCTCAGAGGTAAAATTAAACAAAGAATTTTAATGTGCTGGTCAACAGTCAGAGCTCTGCAACTAGCCAGTTCTAAGGATTTCTATGACCTTGGAATATTTAAAGATCAGCTGGGCATAAAATACATAAATTATTTATATAGTTCTGTCAATATATATTTTATTCATTTCCTGGGCTTGGTGCTGAGGGTTCATAAGTGAAAGCCCTGTGCACCAGTTTTCCCAGGCCTTTGAGCTGCTCCTGTACCAGCAGAGCTCTGAGAGAGCTAGGCAAAACAGAGCAGGCCCAGAAGAGAAGTTTGTGTGACAGCTCCTGAGCCAGGAGGTCTGGGTGCTCTCAGATAGAGAAGGACCAAACTGGACAGACAGAAGAAGTTCCAGGACCTCCACCTTTCTGCAGTCACTTGGCCTCTGCCCACATTGATGTGAGGACAAGAACAGGACTGAAGTCTTTCATGGAGAAAAGCCCATGTTCTCTGAGCACCAGATGCTCACTGGGGTCCACAGGGGTCCGTAAGGCCTCTGGCAATGAATATTCACCTGGCACAATTTGCAGTGCAAATGCAAAAACTCAGATGCTGGTGTACCTCCAGCATCTTCCATGCTGGGGCAGCCCAAGAGCAGTCTGGAGAACCTGAACTGTGGATTCAGGTGCTCACTTCCCAGCTAGGGACTGCTTGAAATGTCTTATTGTTTTCTTTGGTTTGGACCTTGGTTTTAATAAAAGAAATTCTGCCCAGGAGAGAGCGTAAGGAAGAAAATGCTAGTGGGGCAGGGACTGAGGCTGCCTGCTCTATGCTACAAGGTTCTCCCTGTTCCCAGGGAGAATCCACCGGTCCTCCATTTGTCACTCCTGCATGTCCGTAATGCACACAAACACAAACCTTGGCCTCATGCTATGGGTACTTTCATATCCAGAAAGTCATCCTTCTTCCCTCACCCAGGTTCATCCTTGTCTCTTGCAACAGCAACTCCACAATGGCTCCTCACCTCTTGCCTTCCTGTGAGTCTCCTGGTTGCAGGTACCCAACAGATGCAAAAAGAGCTGCGGAAAGGTGTCTCTGGAAGAGCTAGAGCAGTGCTGTCCTTCTCAAGGACAGACCATGGTGTTTATATTTGTTCCTCAGTTTTACTCTTCTTGGAAACAAAATTTTCCTGACCAAAGCTATTCCTGTTGCACCTGAAGGATAGGAGGTCACTCTTTCGAGGCAACTGTGGTCTCTGCCCACCATCGGTGGGAGAAGCTGTGGGCTCTGTATAGATCTGATGTCTGTGACATGTCCTGTCTGGACACAGGAGGTTGTCAGAAGAGAGTTCTCCCATCAGATTTTCATTTTTTGTTAATCAACTGTGATATAGAGGAAAAAGACTCAAATGAGATGGAAACTTTGCTAGTTCAAGTGGTATTAAATGCATGTGCACACTGTTTGTAGGACAGATGTACATTCAGTTGAATGGCTTTTTAAGCGCATGTAATGCATACATAGCTCTTGCCCGTGAATTACATAAAAAACACAAAAATAGGCAAGAGGTCACTAGTTTTTAATTGTCACATCTCAACATCCACCTGTAAGAGTCATAAAAGTGTCATGGATTTTCTTCCAGAGGAGTCACTGTTTATTCATCTGTTGTGCTGCAAACTTCACAAAGCCCTTCCCCAGCATCACTTCAAGGGTTTGCTCTGAAGAGGTCTGCAATGCCCTCAAGTGACCAGCTGGATTTGACCAGCTCCAGGGAACCTGCTAAGGATTGCTGTAAAAAGGCAAGAATGGTGGTGTGGTGTCAGAGCAAAGTCCACACATTGGGCAAGAGGCCGAGAACCCAAAACTTTTAACAAAAGAAATGCAAAGCAGCTGCCAGCAAAACAGTGACAGGAGCTTGCGTCAAGAAGAAATTGGAGAAAAGAAGTGAGCTCATCCACAAGTGAAGGCTGAGTGAATGTTATTCTCTGTTTCCTAGAAACTTCAGCCGTGGTTTTTGGTAAGAGAGACAATGTAAGTGGACGCTCAGTTAGCGTGTAGCACATCCTCATTCTGCCTTTTTAGCTGAGCAGGGAACCTCATGTACATGTACCTCAAGGTATTCAGTGGCTTCCTTCCCTCTGAAGAAATAGTTAAGCTCCACCTACCTAACTTCACGGGCTGGACAGGAAAGATCTGATTCGTCAGCTTTTCCACCACTTCAGCACAAAACAGTGGAAAAACTGCAGCTGGGTTTGTGCAGACATGGCCCAGGGGCATGTGAAGCTCCTGCTGAGCACAGGTCACTGTGCAAGGAAAGAGAGAAGAGGCAGAAAGGCCTTTTGCAGTGGCGTAATTCAGATGCTTTACATGTGACGAGTGTCACATCTGTCCTTCTCTGGTGCACCACGAGTTGGAGAGGATGGGGAGTGCTGATATCAGCCATGCTCCGAAGGATTTCGTAGCATGAACATGCTTTGTCAAAGCTGACTCAGTGAGGGGGCCAAGGACTGGTGGGTGGAAAGTGGGGCTGAAAGTGAAAGGAGCCTGTAACTTGCTGGCCATGACCGGTGGCTCGGCCGAAGGGAAGGCTGGGTGGAAGGGAGGAGGAGAAATGCGAAGTCCTGGCAAAGCAAATATCAACATATGCGAATTCTGCGTAAAAACAGAAATGTAAACAGAGCCCTATCCAAAATAAACACCTGTAAAATAAACACAGAAGGGCAATATATTAAACAAAAATGAGCCCCGAGGTATAGGAGAATGTCTCAGCAGACAACCACCAGCCCAATGCCACCAGAAATGCTCATCTTATTCCTTTCTGCATCTTTTCCTAAAAATAAAGCTGCTCTGGAAAACACATATTGAGTGAAGGGGCATGACATCCCTGTATGTCCCCAAGGGCACCAACCCCGTCCTAGCAGGAGGAGCCTCTGGCCATGGAGTGCAGCTGCTGCTGGGGCAGGCTGCCACTGGCAAAGCTGCAGTGCCTAGGAGCACCACGCAGCTGGCAGCAGGACAGAGGGATACTCACGCCAGCAGGGAACAGAGCTCTTGCAATGGGGAGGACAAGTGGGACAGATGTGAATAGACCCTCACAACCTATACAGAAATAAAGAAAAATAGAAACACTCTTTCCTGGGTGTGTCTTTGCCTCACTGGCCTGACAGCCCTGCCAGGGCTGCCATGTTCCTTGGTGCACATTGGCATGGCCACCACCCTGAGTGGATGGGAAAGTTCTTGTCCTCTCCAGGATGATCTGGATCTGAATAAAGGCCACTGCAGGGTCATGCTGGGCCTGGGCAGCAGCCCAGCTCCCACCGCCTCTCCATGCTCTGCAGAGGCAGACAAACAGAGGTTTATTATATTTTGTTTCCCAGCACAATGTCAGTCCTTTTCTGCAGACCTAGTCACAGAAATGATCCAAACCAGACCCCTTTTTTCCTCTCAAGACTTTTCCCCAGCATGTACTTCATGCTGCACTGGAGATGGACACTCTGCCCTCTCTGATGAGAGACAATGATGTGCAGCCTTCTCCCTTGCCTCTTGTGGCACTGTATTCTGATCCCAATCCAGAGATGTAGTTCATCCTCCATCCCTCTCTGCTCCTTCAGAGACACATCACGGGATGAGAAGCTGTGTCCCTAGTCCCTGAATGTATTGGGTTTGCATGGCAATGTTTTGGCAGGGGAGGTGCCATTGGGGTGACTTCTGTGAGAAGCTGCTGGAAGCTTCACCTGTGTCTGACTGAGCCAGTGCCGGATGGCTCCAAGGTGGACCCACCACTGGCCAAGGCTGAGCCCATCAGTGACAGTGGCAGAGCTTTTGGGATAATGTATCTAAGAAAGGGGGGAAATGCTGGTGCAACAGTAGCCAGAAGAGTAAGAATATGTGAGCAAAAAAACTCTGCAGGCACCAAGGTCAGTGGAGAAGGAGGGGCAGGGGGTGCTCCAGGTGCTGGAGCAGAGATTCCTGTGCAGCCCATGGGGAGGCAGCTGTGCCCCTGCAGCCTGTGGGGGTCCACAGTAGAGCGGAGATCCAGCTGCACCTTCAAGCATCCATGCTGGTGCAGGTGGACACTTGAAGGAGGTTGTGACCCCATGGGAAGCCCACACTGGAGTCAGTTTCTGTTGGGACCCGTGAACCCATGGAGATTGGAGCCCACATTGAAGCAGGTTTGCTGGCAAGACTTGTGACCATGGGAGACACACAAAGGAGCAGTCTGTGCCTGAAGGATGGCTCCCCATAGAGTGGACCCACACTGGAGCAGTTTGTGAAGAATGGTAGGAAGGACTCGCATTGGAGAACTTCATGGGCAACTGTCTCCCAAGAGAGGGACCCCCATTGGAGCAAGGGAAGGAATGGCAGAGATAAACTGTGATGAACTGACCACCGACTCTCTGCTCTGTACCCTGTGCTGCTGGCAGGGAGAGGACAGGGAACTCAAGAGTGAGTTGAACCTGGGAAGAAGGGAGGAGTGAGGGGAAGGTGTTTTAAGATTCACGGCTTTTTATTTTCTAACTACCCTGCTCTGATTTTGATTGACAATAAATTAATTTTCTTGAACAGATTTTGTTTTGCCTATGAAGATACTAGCTGAGTGATCTCCCCCGTCCTTATTTCAACCCATGAGCCTTTTGTTATGTTTTCTCTCCCTTGTCCAGTTAAGCAGGGGAGTAACTGAGTAGCTTTGGTGGACACCTGGTCCAGCCAGGATCAGCTGACCACACTGACCTACAAGCTAGTATCCAAAACATGTGCCTAAAGGATGCCACATTTGCTACAATGGTGGGACTTGTGTCTTCATTCTTGCATTTCAACTCAAACACCAGCTGGGGAATGAATGATCCAGACCCATTTATCTGCCATCCTAGGGATGCCCACAGCGCCTACAAAGATAGGAATACCAAGTAATTGAGTGTGCAAGTTTAATTTACTGAGCTGCCATTAACAATAATTATTTTTCCACCATTTCCCTCCATAGTGACATCTGTTAGGGATATAATTTTGCAGTGAACTGAGCCCAGCCCAGCACTGGCAGCACAATGTACACATCCCTCTGTTTACCATTTCTTAGCAGTCATCTTGCATTTTTCATTTCCCAAGTCTGCTGAGCTCCTTGGAACAAAGCAGTCCCATCCTGCACATGTCTGAATAATGCCTTGCACAGGATAGCTTGGTCACCAGAAGAGATTTGTTTGCTTGCAGCTATGTCCCTTATATGATGAGCAATTCAGCTCTTGCTTCTTGTACATTGGGGTTTTCTAATGAAAGAGTAGAAACTTTGTGGTGAATTATGCTGAGCCTGAAGACCAGGGGTGGCTGGGTTTTCTGTTCTCCACAAAATCAGCTGAGAATGAAGCATTGTAACTATTTGTATTTTTTAGGCTAATATCAGGCTGAAAAAGATACTGCTTTCTATTATGGTCTGTATTGTAAATCTTACGTCTCAGGCATAGTCTGTGTGAATACTTGTGAGATTAGCCACAGACACCAGAACTAGGGACTACATCTGCAGTAGCTTTTAGGAAGCTGAGCTCTTCATATCCCATATCTGCTGTGTATCTAGCAGTTTGAGCTCTTTAAAAAGCAGCTTTACAGAAGATGCTATTAAAAACTGAACAATTTACTGTATCATCACAAAAATACATATTAAATCTCAGTATTTCCTAACCCCTAAAGTATTTCTGGTTTATGCTTAGGCACTTGCACTCTAAATCACTATGCAAGAAGTTTCCTTTTCATGGCAACCTCTTCAATTCCATACTCATTTGGCACATGAACCACAAGGGCCTGCCAACTTGCTGCTTCTTCCCATATCTCCTGGCTATTTAACAACAGTAACTCATGTTAATGAGGTTGTACGTTTGCTTATTCCCTTAAAAAGTAGCACACAGCTCTTTCAGATACGGCCCTCATCGCTGTTCACATTCTTCAAAGTCCAAATGCAGAATGAATGAGCTTGTACTGACAGCTTTGCAGCCTCTGAAAATATGCTTGTCTTTGCATGGTTTGCCTTCCTCTGTGCACCTGAAAAGAAGAAAACTTCTGTTCTTAACAAAAACAGAATTAATATGAACCAAGAAACACAAAGGAGAATTGCCACACCTTAGCAGTTAGTCTGTATTATAACAAAGTATTGCATTAATATTCAATAAAACATAATCTTTAAAATCCCCTCATTTGTTTAACTCTTTGAGCTATAGATTACTGAATGAAAACCACTGCCATAACTGGTGGCATATTAAGCTAATTTATATGCAAAAATGTCCTGCTGTAACTCTGATGTCGATGAAGTTCATATAATGTTATTTGCTATTATTACATTCTTGAAGCTTAAGATTAATTTGCTAAATAAAACATTGTAATCAAATTCCATTCAATGGCTCATCTCTTTTCAGTCTGCACAAACCAAAGCTTTGTATACCTGGAAATAAATGCTAAACCATGCTTGCTGCTCCAGCCAGATGGAGTTATTGGCACTAGCACGGTTGAATAAACTTAACATAATTAAAACGAACATTTTTCCCAATCTACATTGCTTACTGCAGGTGCACTGCTTGATTTATTATGTAAAATTATTCAATTTAATTAAAAAGTGCAATACAGAAGTAACAACAGCTTCCCTTCAATTAAGTAAGAGGGATTTTCTCCTTCTGAGGCAAAAGCCATACACCATGCTCCCATCCCAGCCAGGGACTTGTTTCCTTTCTCGGTGCCTGGCTCTTCTGAAGCTGTGCTCCCCAGCATTATCCTGTGTGGTTCACAGAGCTCCCTGGGGCACTGGCAGCCTTTCCATTCCAGGGCAAGGCTTGGGCTACCACTGAGACTCAACAGCCTTAAAGCCAGGATGCAGTACATATTTGGAAATACTCCCTTATTTCGTGAATTGTTCTCCTTGCTTTCAAAGTACAGACAAAATACCCTTAAGGGAGAGGTTTTGTCTGGGACTCTTACTAAAGGGTTTTCCCAGGCAGGAGATGGACAGGCCAATGGACAGCTCATGTGCAATGGCATCCCCTGGTGCTGTAGGTCACTGTCTGCCAACAGAGATAAACAAAAATATTGCAAAAAAGATACAAAGCAAAGTGAAAGGTGTGGCCAGTACCATACTCTAGTAAAAAAAAAAAAAAAAATCTCAAACATATTAATCAAAAGACACTCACCTGGGCAACTCAATGCCCAGGGACTGTGGAGTGTGCCAGAACCATGCAGGATTCAGACAGAGCAAGGCACTGATGCACAAACAGGGACATTTTCTCATTTTCCACTCAACTGAGCTTCAAAAAATGCAGAGTATATCCCTCATGCTCTTTGTCACATACCAAGTTTTTCAATAAAGAAGAATTTGATTTAGGGGTCAGCCTTTCTACTATCATTCCTTACAGAAATCTTTCTTCTGAAGCATCTGGAAATCGTCAGTGTGTGAGTTAAAAATACTAAGGGTCTGAACACATCAAGCAATGCCTATCTCCAAACAGCGCTCATGCTCTACATACATATGAACTGCACGTTATCTATAAATAATGGACAAAGAAAAAGGCATTGGAAGGAAGCTAATTTCAACATCTTTTGCATTTGTGAGTTTCTGCTACAAAGAGTTCCTGGTTTTCATTTCCTTGGGGTTTTTGAACAGTAGTATCATATAATATGTCATCTGTTTACTGGGATGGGAACCGAGTGTAAATATTGAGAAATCTGATAAACAATACTGTAAATTCAGAGCTCAGCAAATAGGCTGAACACACCCTAGCAGCTTTCCATTGCTCTTCAGGAAAGGTTGATATTCACCCATGGAAATTACAACATTCATACACAGGCTTAATCTGGCCACGCAGCTTGATCAAGGGAGGAGAGGGAAGAAACAACTTTTGTGTCTGAATTTATGGCTTGAATATTCTGTGAGGAATAACAGTGAGATATAACATGACTGAGCAGTTGCAGAAGAGACTGAAACTGTTTGAATTCTTGTGGTGCCCTTTGGCCTGATGTGTTTGGGCTCTTTGAGTGTGTGTGTGACTGTAATGGGACAAAAATGTCAGTGTGAGCTTCTGGGTAAAACTTTGCTTGAGCTTCTTTCTCGTTCACTGCATCCAAACATGTGCAGGGGCAGTAGGGACAGTTTGGGTTTGGCTCTGCCAGGTGATTTGCAGCTCACTAAGAGGTGCACTGGTGGAGCATCCACACTGAGCATATAACCAGCAAAACTGCAGTGCCACAGTGAGTCTGCGGACACTTCCTAAGCAGAAGAGATCCAATCTGTTTAGTCAGGGCATCCACTGTGCTTAGAGCACTTTTTGAGGAGACAATTTCACATGGCTCCTGCTTTGACAATGTCCTTCACTTTCCCCTTTCTGTTCAATGGCCCAGAGCAGCACCTTTTTTTACTGATTCATAGTCCCCAGACCACCTCAGCTTTTTGTCACGTTAATCCCTCTCTGCCTCTCCCACAGTCCACACTGGACGTGCAGGACCACGTGTGCCTCTGGTCTCCATCTCCTCGGTTTCCTGCTCTGAGGCTGCTGCTGGCCACAGTGTCTCACTTATTTCCAGATTACAGGATTGGGGCTGCAAAACAGCTAGGTTCCTTCCTTGCTGTTTGCAAGTTTTTCTTCAAAGCCAAGGATTTTCTGGGTTGTCCAGTGCTCCTCCAGGCTTGGCAGTGGGGAATGGAGTGTGAGAACTATGCTCTCCAATTTGTACATGCATTGATGCCTTGCAACCCAGTGCTGCTGATATCTAAGACAAGCACTGCAGCAAGGAAGCTTTGTTTTACTGATGATCTAATTGCCTTTCCTTGTAAACAAGGAAATAATTGCTAAGATTTCCTTCATCCCAAGTACTTCCATAGGGCTAATGGGTTTAAACTGAAAAAGGGTTTAGATGAGATGTTAGCAAGAAATTCTTTACTGTGAGAGCGGTGAGGCACTGGGACAGGTTGCCCAAAGAAGTTGTGGACACCTCATTCCTGAAAGTGTTCAAGGCCACTTTGGATGGAGCTTTGAGCAGCCAAGCCTGGTGGAAGATATTCCTGCCCATGGACAGGGGTTGGAATTAGATGGTCCCTTCCCACCCAAACCACTCTATGATTCTACCTTTCGGGCAATATATGTACCTGTCGGGCAAACAGGGAGGTTTGTCACTGTCACCAGCTGTGGGAGCCTACAGTTGCAGCATCTGTCTCAGTCTGTGACACGTGGGAAAACCAGGAGATGTCTCACCTCCCTTATGAGTCCCACACTGATGAGGCAACCCTGACAGCCAGCATGGAGGGGCAGAGGGGCTGTGTGGACCTCCAGAGAGTGGCATTTAAACTGGAACTGAAATACCAACTACGACATCCCAAAACAAGGTCATCCTGTAGCATTCACAAATAGCAATCTGAACAGGCAGGGTTCCACACTTGAGCTCCCATTGCTGTTTACTGGGAAGGGTCTGCCCTCCAGCAGAAGAGTACAGAATGCTTCCCTCATTCCTCCCTGGCAGGTAAAGGCTTAGTGGCACATCTGGATGAAAGCACAAAAGATTCATATGGAAATGTGGCTTTATATCAAGGCATTTAATCACACTTCCCAAATGAAGAAAGCATCTCCTCTGTTGGGGATGTATTGGTGGGTAACATAATGAAGAATAGCATGTGTGTCTTGGGGCAGAAAAGAGAAGCATTTCATGAACCAGAAGCTGGAACAAGTGAAAGAGGCCCTTTCTAGACAAGAACCTTGAGTCAGTGGGCAGAAAGCGGGTCTGCCTTTTCCCTAGTTCATTTGCCTGTGCTTTTGTTTCTACCCGGCTTAGCTGACAGGGAGTGACTGCCAGATGCAGGTGTTCCAGAGCTTATCATGGGAGCCTGCAGAGAGCATGAGCTCCTCCTCAGAGCCCTGTCACTGTAGTGTTGTGATGTTTTTATCATGGTTGCTGCAAGCATCTGTTTTGCATAAACAGTCTTAAAACTGTGAGCACCAAATATGCCAGCAGTGGGCTTGGGGCTAAACATCGCCATGGTGGGGGAATCCATAAATACAATTTCATAGGGTAAACAAGATGGTCTATAGGGCAGAGAGCAACATGCAGGGACAGAAAAAAATTACACATAAGGCTCAGAATTTTTTATTTTTATCAGAAAAGCTGAAATTCATGCAAGCAAGATGTCATCATTGTTCTGACACTATTATATTGAGCTGGCATTAATGATAGAGCTGGCAGTGCATTGTATGTTCTTGAACGATGACAAATGCACCATGGAAATTAATGTGAAATACTGAAAGCAAAATAATAGCTGAAAAACATCCTGCTTTTAGGGTTTTGGTAGCAGAAAGCATGAACTACACTGCTTATGCAAATCTGAAGTCAGTTGCAGGCTAAAAGAATTAATCAGAATGCAAAGTAGTGTAATTCTGTCCTAATTCTAGGAGAAAGTATCAAACACATGTTTAAATGTCATTCTCCAGCCATTAATTACATCCACTTAGCAAAGCTCTCACAATGAGCTGTACAATGAGGTGTCACTCACCCGCTGGCCAAGATGCTGTGTCCCATGGCCAGGAGCCGCAGGTAGGCACAGCCCACAGCACTGAGCAGCTCTTTAGTGGCACAGGGGCTGTTCGGCTACCCTGTCTGTGCCTGCAGACTTCCTTGGACGTGTGAATAACTACAAGGGAATGAGAATTAAATTATGAAGGCTGCTCTAAGGTGCGTAGGGAAACATGTCACCCTCCTCTATGGCCCATCTCTGCAGTGGTGATGGTGGCACCTCTGTCCTGAGAGCAGCTCTGCAGTTTATCTCCATTTCTGCAGCTGTGGTTAAGTGCAAGAAAGATAAGACAAACTGCAGCTTGGATTCAACTGCAGAATTGAGTGTCTTATTTGCAAAACCCAGTGGTTGTTGCAATGCCTGAGAATACACTAAGTTGGATTGATTTTCTCCAGGATTTGCAGATTCACTGCTGATGTCTTGCATGCAGCATGTAGAAGGAACTGGGGGGGAGAGAAGCAGACTCAGCCACAGCCAGCTCCAGAGGGTTGCCCGCAGCTGCAGTATTCCCTGCCCTCCAGCCTTTCTGAAGAGTCCTTGGAAGGAGACTGAATTGTTGGCTGGGGTTTCTGAGGATGCAGGGTCTGTCATGGAGCCAGTGGTGATGGCAGGGAGTCTATAAACACCTCTCTCTGCTTATTTTAAAGTAAATTACCCTGAGAAAGGAAGATTGCCCAGAGTCACTTCCATTTTTTTTCCAATTAATTTGCTATGCTTTAAGAATGAAATGCTCTCCAGCCTTGAAAGTGAGCTTTTGATAACTACCAAAAATCTGTGAAGCTTTTTTTCCAGATCAGGTTAGCTTACTAAGCACTGCTGGGTGTGAATGCATTTGAAGAAGAATGGAAAGAATCAGATCATGCCTTGATTCAAAAGCTCTTTTTAAATGGCTATTTCAGCACAGTAAAGGGTTAAGGAACATGTGCCCACACTGTAGGAAGGCAATGAATTTGCCAGTGTATAGGAGATAAAATTACTGGTGTTTGCTCTGGCACAGTAAACTCCATCTCTAATGATCATATAAGTAATTTTTCTGCTTCCTACTTAGACAGAATAGATGTTTTTAAATACATCACATTTAGAGCATTTATAGATTCTCAAAATTACATTACACTCAGCTGAATTAGAGCCTTGTGTTACATAAAAGAGATCTGACCCATATTGATTACAAAAAAGGAGGAAAGGTTTTATTAAAGAGATGAATGGCCTTTTTGTTAGTTTGCTTCACTCTGGCAAACGGAGGATTTAAATTATTCCATTTCTACAGCACTTACCCATCTCAGCAGGTGGGTCTGCACTCCCCAGCCAGTATTCTGAGAGGTTATTTGGCAGTTTAGCAGAGATACAAGCACTATAGCTCAGATCTGTAAGTGAATGTGAATTGTGATTGTGCTGAAACCTGGCTTCTCTTTCATAGCTGAGGGAGCTGCAGGGTTCATCCTCCTCATTCACTGTATGAAACGCCAAGAAACACCAAGCTTCTTTTGGTGTTTGGGTGGTTTCATGACCCTCCTCAAAGGTCCTGTGAAGATGGTCAGGGTGATTCATGGCTCCACATTTCTGCCTGCCAGTGCTGGCTAATGGATTTGCACATGCAGGATTGCAGATCATGTGTCCCCTTCCCAAAAACCCCAGTGGGGGAGATGAGGCTGACAATTGCTGCAGTTCTTAACACTGAAAGTGGTTATGGCTTTGCAAAACCCAGTGGCAGTACACCCTGTCCCAAGGGAAATCACACCTGCATTGATGGAATTTTGAGCTCTGTCCTGGGGGGTGTTTGCTAAGTTGATTAGGAGGAGGAAGAAGGTGAGGTCTTCTACAGGCACCTTGAAACAGCCTCAAAGTCACAGGAGCTGGTTCTTGTGGGGGGCTTTAGCCATCCTGACATCTGCTGGGAAAGCAGCACAGTGAAGCACCAACAGTCCAGGAGGTTCCAGGAAAGCCTTGACCACAACTTCCCGGCTCAGGCAGCAGAGGTTCCGGGAAGGAAGGGAGGGCAGGAGGGAGGGAAGGAGGGAGCGAGGGAGGGAGGGAGGGAGGGAGGGAGGAAGGAAGGAAGGAAGGAAGGAAGGAAGGAAGGAAGGAAGGAAGGAAGGAAGGAAGGGAGGAAGGGAGGAAGGGAGGAAGGAGCCTACTCCTCTGTGAGGACTGAGAGAGAAATTTTCCTAGGGCAAACTTCTGGACCACACACCAGAACTTTAAACTATTTCCCTGAGCCTGCAGCCTTTAGCACCAGGTGTAGGAAGGATTGGTTTCTCAGTTGGAGATAGGGGTAACAGAAAAGGCTCAGCAGACAGAGCAGCCACAAAGCTCAAGAGAAGGCTTAAGTTAATGAAGATGTCGCTATTTAAAGTCAGCAGTGAAGACAATCCCTGGCAGAGGATTTATTTGAACCAGGTCAAGCTAAGATTGGGGTGAGGCAGACCAGGTCCTTTGCTTTTTCCTCTGCCTGCTGATGGGAATCCTCAGCGTGTGCTGGGGTGACCTCTCCAGCATGTTGGCGTCCACCTACCACCACCTTCGCCTTCACGCTTAAAGACACATCTCATACTTCACAGCTCCTGCAACGGGGAATTCATGTTGTTAAAACAAAATCATTGTCCTCTGGCCCGGCGCAGACCCTTGCATTATGAGAAAAATGTCCCTGCTGCCTTGAAGCCCTCCAGGAGAGTTGCCAGGAACCTGCACTGTGTTAGACACAGGATGCCCATCTTGCCCTCCACCCACGGCCAGCACTACTGCCCAGGCTGCAAAGTCACAGCCAGTCATAACAGCTAGAATAGCATGGCATAGCATAGAATAAAATAACCCAGTAATGGAATTTAAAGTTATTAAAATTACCGAGCTCTGAGCAGTCAGGTCAAGATCCAGACTATACACAGAAATTTGAACCCACAGTTAGACTTTCCTTGCCAAGTGACAAACTGTTAAAAGCAATTAGGAAAATCTACTTCCTGTTCAGATGAGGCAGCCAGACAGTGGCCAGGATAATTTTAAAGTCTCTTAAGTCTTTGTTGTAACTCACCAGGAGCTAAGTAAGCCTTTCTCTCCACAGGAGGTTCACCTTGAAGGGAGGTTTAAGGAGAGAGCTGTCAAAGGGACTGCTTTTTCCTGCCTACCCCTCAGCAGAAGCTAAACCTGAGGCTGATGCTCAGCAGGTATCCTTCTTCCTGCTCCAAAGAGCTGAACCAATGGCACCTCCTACCCACGAACAAAACTGCCCAGGGCAGCCTGAACTTGGGCAGTAGAGCTTTTCCTTTTTGCACAGATTTACTTTATACAACTAAAATACTGTAAAATTCCTAAAATACTGTATAGATTATAAAAGTTTACTCATTAAGGCCAGGTAGGGTTGCTAAACCCTTCTCAGGGATGAAAACACCATTTGATCTAGGAGCCGGGAGAGCAGCAGAGTCACTGCAAGGAGAGCAGGTACAAGCCACACATTGGCTTTTGAAGCAGGAGAGACCCAAACCCATCCTGCTCATGTGTGAGATCTGTGACCCTCTGGAGCGTGGCACATACAGTGACAAATAAGGGGCTCAGTGCCAATGATTAGCATTAAAACAGGCTGCTGAGCGGGTTTAATACAAGGGGCAGGAGAATGGAGGAAGGGACTCCTGCTGCCCCCATGTCTTCATGGAGCTTAGCAGCAGAGCTGCAGTTCTTGAGTCCACATTCTGGGATCAGGTTAGGATCTGGCCCCTTTTATCTGACAGTCATGGTTGTAAATGCCTGTACTATCTCATGCCCCTGGACTGCCATAGCCTGCACCCTAGAGATTTCCACGAGATGAGTGAGATGTCGTGCAGAGCTCAGTTTTTAAGAAATATGAATTCCCTTAGAGATACCTGCCTACAGCATTAGAGGCACCAGCCCCATTACAAGCGGAGCTCAATGAAAGCTTAATTATGAATTGTGTTTTAAAAAATCTGTGTTAGTAGGCCACTGGGGAATTCTCACTAGACTTGATAGCCATGACAGTCCCCCAGGCTTTCTGTATGGAGAGCTCCTGAAATACCCCCAACTTCTTATCTGTCTCCAATTCCTCTGGCAGAACCCACGTAGGATTTAACATTGCCAGCTAATGCACAGACCCTATGCTAAGAACTTGAGAGGTGACTAAATCAATTTGCAAACAAATAGAGCTATCCTGGATGTAATCCCAAATGCTGAGGAATTCCTAGAGGTAAGTGCAAGGCTGAACATAAGTTTAAATATAGGACAGGCAGAAAACTGAAAAGAAATGAGTTGAAAACAGACCATGGAACAGACAAGGAGCTCAGCAACAACTTTGCCGTGATGGATGTCCAGAAAAGCCACTGCTCCACCAACTGCCCTTGAGCCCTTCAGTTCTGGTCATGAGGAGCCCTTCAGTTCTGGTTGTGAGGAGCCTGTCTTCCCCATCACCCCTCCAAGCTGAGCACCAGCTGTGCCTTCCTCCTTGCTCTGACAGCAGGGTGGTTTAATTTTACACTGAGGAGTCAGATATGGATTATGAGCTTCTGGCTGAGCATTTCCCCATGGAGCCAAGCCGAGCAGCCGGTTCAGAGGAGTAGGAAGTGGTGTGGGTGGACGTCTGAGGTGCGGCTGTCATCGGGCGACATGGCTAATAATAAGAAGAGCCCTCCCCTTCTGATTCTCCCAGCAAATTTTGGTTCTGCCAGGCCTCCCACGCACGTCTGATGGAACAGGCAGCCACAGCTCAGGGTGCCACACAGCAGTGCTGCCTGCCGCCCCCGAGCCACACCAGGCACTGCAGCGTACGGGGTGCTGCTTTTCTGGTGAGCTGGTTCAGGAGCCTGCACAGCGCTGCCTTTGTGAAGAGACAAAAATGAGCGAGAGGAGCAGGCTATGATATTGCATGGCCAAACTGAGGCTGAAGGAAATTCAATTTCAAGGCCCCGTGGTATCTGTGCCAGAGCAAGTACTAAGCTCAGGATTCTGCCCATCGGGCTTGTGATGCCCATCCACTGCAGTATCTCTGTTCACCCACAGCAGGGACACAGGCAGAGGTCTGACACCTCCCCAGGCAGCACTTCAATCCATCCCTGGTGTTAAAATGCCAGCTGGATGGAAAGGCTGAAAGCTCATTTCCCAGAAAGTGTCCAGCACCAGCTTCTGGACAAGAAAGGTAGAGGAAATATTTTCTGGAGCTCCAATTGAAACTGTGCCCTGCGGTGAAGAAACCCACACAAGGGTTTCCCTCTCTCATCGCTCATTGCCAAAGCACCTTCCTCCTGGAGTGCTGTAAACCTTGCCTCCCTCCCACTGAGAAGCAGGTCCTGCCCTGGAGAGGGATGATGTGCTCCGTCCCGCTGGGCACCTGTCCCACTGAGGGGGCTGAAAGTGTGAGGGAGGGCATGAAAGTGCCTTCAGCTGCAGGGCCTGGGGATGAGACAAGCCTCTGGGGTGGGAAGGCAAGAGAAAGCAGGAGAATGCACAAATGGCTGGTCTGTCCCGAGGAAGAGCAAAGGTTGACACCGCTGAAGTCAAGGTCCAAGGCTGCTGCTGCCTGTGAGGTCGTTCAGGGTGACACCATTTCCCTGCCAGGCCCTGTGGGAAGCAGCGTGGGACCCACCAGTGTCTGGGCAGGAGGAGCATTGCGTCTCACTGCATCTATGATTCACTGGCTTTTGTGCCAAAACATCACCCCTGTGCCACACATTCCTTCTCCCGGCCCCGCCCGCATTTGCGCTGCATTGCAATCTCCTGCAAATGGGTATACAATGGGAGCAATGGGCTCAGCGCAGGGCAGGTGTAAAATGCAGATCCAAGATCTGCTGCTTGTTTTGGGAAGGAGAGAAGTGTGTGGGACAGAGAGCAGAGGAGCAGCAGGACAAGTGCCTCTCTCCCAGCAGCACTCATACAGCGCAGGGGCAGGAAAACCACATGTGTGTGCTCATTTCTCTCTCCCCTGGCTGCATTTCACCTCAGTCCATATCTGAAAATAACCAATGTAATGTTAAAAATAAAATGCACTTCAAAAGGGAAATTTAAGCTATATAAAGCAATTTTTATGTTGGTATTAGGCTGTGTTCTCTCTCCTTTGTGTATCAATTGCCAAGAAGTACCAATATGAGACTGTAATTTATATAGCAGCATATTCAAAGTTCATGCATCTGTTACCACCAAGGGAGGTCCAAAAATTCAGGATCAGCTTTTACTAGCTTTAAACTGGAAGAGAGACTCATTCCAGAAAAAAGTCTCCATTACAAGACAAAACCCATCAAAACCTGCTGTGTGTCTGATTTCTTGAAGTAATAGAATGTGTGTAGGTCAGCACAGCAATGGAGACTCCTCTGCTGCAAGAGGACAAAGTAGCAACAAAATCTCTCTCTATGCATATAAAAAATACACCAATATTCCAACACAAGCCACACACCCTCTCTTGTTTTATCAAGCTTCATTGCCTTCAGAAATATTCTCTTAAAAAAGACATTACTTGTATTTCTGGGTTATGTTTTTAGAATGTGAAAGAAGAAATCCCTGCTTAAGTCATCAGTCCTACCTGCAGGATGAAAACAGGAGGGCAAATTTAAGGCATGAGATCCCAACCCAAACCCAAATCCAGTGTCAAATATATGACCATTTAGTATCTAAATGGTCAGATATTCGATGTGCTTTGTTGTTTAAACATTACCAAAGCAGGAGTTGCTCACCAGAGGATTGTGTGGCATCGTACCCTCCCCTGTCACCCCATTTTCAAACTGACGAGCCCAGATCAGTTCAGTCTGTCCTCCCAGAGATTCCCCCAACACAAGTACCTCTGACTCTACATACATGTGATACAAACTCATTAACAGAGCAGAGGGCTTGGTACACACTTAGTGTGAAGATCAGCCCTTGCACTGTCCCCTGTCGTCTGATCTGGACCTGCCTCACTGCACTGCCAGCACTGTAGTCATGCCTGTGGTTGGGTCTAATCAAAATAATGAAGTCATTTACGTGATTAGCGTGCCTCTTGCTAACTGTGATTTCGTCTCTCTCTTGTGCAGCATTAAAGAGCACTGCAGGACACCACGGAGACCCAGTGTCTGAGCCAGGGTGCTCAAACCAGCACTGAAGTCTCACGGCTGGGGCTTGGCAGAGCTGTGGTTTCAGTCACCGCTCAGCCATGGCATCCATGGCCGTGATGTCTCAGAGGAGTCAGGCATGCTGCTTTGTCCCAAGGGTGTCACCTTCCACGGCAGTGCCAAAAATAGGGACTGTTTAAACCATGGGGAAAGGTGTGGCTTCGAACAGCTCCTGTGAAAAATGGAGCAGGCTGCTCTGCACAGCTTTGTCCGGGGGTGCACATGGACCTGCTGAGCACTAGCACAGAATGATGTCAGCTGGTGCTTTGAGTGCACTTGTGATGACCAGGGGACGACCCAGTTGTAATAATATACTGCGAGCTATGCAGACATAAACAACAGAAGTATTTTTAAAAGTTTTTGCAATGAAGGTTTACAGTACCATGTTCTCAGAGACACTTTATTGAAGAATTCAACACTTGGCCATTTTTAATTCATACTATTAGTATTAACAAACATTGACTTTAAGAAGGGCGAATTTTTTAAAGGAAAGGAGACTTTTTTCCATCTAATCACATTTTTTTAAAATTTACACAGCCAAAATACTTCAGAAAATCTTTGGTTCATAAAACACAAAGGTCTTCTAACCAATTATGAACCGTGAGATCACCATCCCTGCAAGTGTTCAAAAGGCATGCGGATGTGGCTCATAGGGATATGGTTTAGTGGTGACACAGTGGTGTGAGGTTAATGGCTGGACTTGATGACCTTAGAGGCCTTTTCTGACCTTAATGATTTTGTGTGTGCCTTAAACAAATCCCAGCACTGTTATATCCCCCTTTTATGCAGGACTGGGGGAAGCCATAGATGACCAAGGGAGGTGGGAGAGGGCTGTCTGGTTTGGGGGCTGCAGTGCCACTGTCCCACCGTGTGACACAGGACACGTTTTGGTCGGTGCCAGCAGAGGAGGAGGGGGCAGCTGCCGTGCAGCATGACATGCACACCTCCACACTCCTTCTCCATCTGTGCTGAGCCAGTACATCTGGAGTGGTAAGCAGCCAAAATCCCAACCGAAGGCTTTCTGAGCCAAGGGATGCTGCCTCCCAAAGCAGGGAAAAGGCCAGCCTGTGGCTGAGGGCTGCAGGCAGCTCTCAAAATGTGTCAGACAAGGGGTGTGTCTGGAGAGCTATTTGCTGTCCTCATTGGTATTAACGCTGTGCCTAGGAGAATTAAGCACTGTTTTAAGTGATCTATGCACACAAAAGGCCTCTTCATGTGGACCTTATCAATTAGGCATCACATGTGCTCTCACATCTGCACTTAAACATAAGAAGAAGATAAATACAGGTAAGCAGCCTAAAAGTGTTGGTCGGTACAACAGGGAGTGCTCTCTTCTGTCCATATCCCTGCCACTTTCCTGTCCTTAGCTGGTTACAGGTGTCAGAACAGAAAAGATTGCTCAGAAAGTTTTTATGGATGAAAAAGAAGCATTTTGGAAGACTGTGAGGATCTTCTTCCAGCACAAACAACACATCAGCGCTTGTAACAAAACTGAACAAGCAAGTGATGGTGGGAGAAAGGGTGGGAGGCAATCCTGCTGGGGCAGGCATGGATGTTTTGACAGTAAATGAGAGATGAGGCCCGGGAAAGGAATGGAATATCACTGTAAGAGAGGAGGGAAGCTGATGACGGGGTGGATAGAGAGAGCTGGCATGTTCAAAACAGCAAGCTAGGAAAACAAGCTTCTTCACAGGATCTGGATGGATGTATTGGTAGGGCAAAAACCTTGCAATGATTGAGACATATGAAAATCTGGATAACTATTTTAAGGTGGAGAATAGACAGACAGAAATGTGGAAAAGTTGCAGTGAAACAGTCTGCAAGATGTGGGTATCGCCTGGATGTGAGGACCTTTAGAGACATTCAACCTGAGGATGCTGCCCAGACTGAAAGTGCAAGGATGAAGGTGTTTGCCCAATACCCGAGGAAGATGCAGTTTAGGGGGAAGACCAAAATCTCTGTTTCAGGCATCCTGAACTTGTGTTGAGGGCAAGAGTAGAGATACTACTGCTATTAGAGCAAGTTGATTTGAAGCAGAAATGCAGCTTTGTATATATCAGCCATGGAAAAAGCTTTCTGGGGTAAAATGTGCACAAGAGATATCACTCAGTGCTGGTTTCTGAAGTCACCATATCTCTACCAACCACACAGGGGAAAGGCCACCTTCAAATCCAGACTCACCCTGGCAGATACCCACCATACCCTGAGTACCCAAATGCACCGTACCAGGGAAGCCAGGCTGCATCAGTCATATGTCAGGAGCCAGGACACAACCATTTCTGTTAATTCCAGGGCCACTCCTCTAAATACCACAGACGGCATTGCGGGTCTGGGGATAGAAAAGCTCAAAAAGCCAAATGTTGGGATTATGTAACCATCAGCAGGAAGCAAGTTCCTTTTCCAGGGAAATGAGGGCTCTATTCCGCTTCCGTAGAGAACGAAGAGGAATGGGAGTCAGAGCTAATGGTATGGCCAACTCAGAAGATCCTGAGGTAGGGAAAACACTACAGAATCAGAGGCAGTGAAAATGCTGAGAGCCTGCAGAAAAATAAGTCTTCTGCACTCTCTTCACTTCCCACTGACATCCATTTCTCTCTAGTCTAGGCTCTGGCCACATTTTTGTTTCACCAAATGTGATACAGACTGCATACATTGTCTCTTGGGGTTGCAAGAAGGCAGTTGTCCCCATGTACCACAAATAAAGGGCAGCATTTTTTGTCACCTTTAACAACATTCCCACATTCTCAGTAGCTAATGAAAATAACCTTAATGCACTCCAATTTACCAGTAACTGACTTACTGGGACTTACTGGTCTGGGCTGGTTCTAGCCATACCTGCTGTTCTCCAGTAGAAGCTGCAAGACAACGCACTGCCTTCCTCCATTTATACGTAAGCTTCACGCAGACTGCTCTGGATGGCTCTTCTCTCCAAGGGCAGGCAAGGGAGCACAGGAGGGTCAATAAATGAACCTCACCAAACCCATTTGGAGAGTTGCACAAGGAAAGGGTTTGGGAAGAGGTCTGGAAAAGTGTAACGGTCCAGAGCAAGGCAGAAATCTCTTTACCGGTGAGACTCCTACCCCTTCTGTCTTCCAAATTCAGACAGTGCAGGATAGAGCCAGACAGACCTAAGAGATGTAAATCTGTTTGCCAAGGGAAAGTGGCAGTATGGCCCCGGGACTGATGGCTGGTTTTACACAGAAACACTTGGTGGCACATCTGGTATTCGTAGCAGGAACCACCTACTTTCAAGCCTGCCAAAAAAAAAAAAAAAAAGATTGCTTCACTCTATCAGCTGTTCTCCTATACACAAGCATTCACGTGGTTTCCTAGAAGATGAACAAGCCTTCCTCCCTTCCATGTAGCTCCGGGACTATTTGTTTCAAAGAGCCCAGATAAAATGCACTGAAACCAAAGAGCATAAGTCCATTTGGAGCACAAACCTCTTTTGTTGTGGCTTCAATGGCTTATCTGTGCACTGGCATACACAGCACACAGCCCTCTGGCTGTGTCCACACCAGGCACACAGTGATGGGCAGACTCTGGAGAGCTGTGGCCTGCTCTTCCCCCCGAGTCACTAAGCTGGAAAACCTTGAATGCCCAGTGTGGCAGGCACAAATCATTCAGTTCAACACCTTAAACCCCTCAGTCCCACATATGAAAAGCCAACTATCAGTCTACTGTATTCCCACCAAATCTCCTCAGGAATGTGGAGTAGATTGTGACCCAAAATAATTAACCTAGTAAGCAGAAATTCATAAACCTCCCCTTAAAACCTGTATTGCAAGTGTTATCATTCCTAGATGAACTGCAGTGTTTTTCTAGGTGCTATCATAGCAATATATTATAACTTCTATTTACTGTGATGTTTGTGTAATTGTTCCAGAAAAATATCAATTTATAGCACAACATGCAAGGAATGATTAAAAAGCATTACATAGTGCCATTCAGCAGAATTCAAACTGACAGGAATTTTGGATGATGCATTTCAGTTGAAAGTAATTTAATGCATTTGACCATCCCAAAAAATTGTTCATCAATATTTTTATCTCTCACTTCTGCATTTTGGTGATTTTATAGGATACTAAAAAGGTCTTTAAGACATATATTAATACCACATAGTAGCCAATGTCTTCGTAATAACTAAATACTGAACATGTGTTGCAGCATATCTCTGGAGTGGTGATACCTGTGATTTCTTCCTGAATACATACTGCGTTTCAAAGGAGTTCTGTATTTCCATAACTATTCTAATCCAGCAGACAGGGCCACCAGCTGGGAAAGGCACAGTAACAAGCAGTTCTCTACTGTGGCAGGAGGAGGACATACAGGTGGCAGAAATGTAAGTAATTTATAATTTCATAATTTTCAAACCTCTTTGTAACTGTTCCACTTCCCCCAGTCACATCCTCTGCCCCTGTCATGCCCATACCCCTGCCAGCTATCTCCATCCTATCCAATGATAAATGGTACAGAAAATACTTTCCTTTACTGAAGTATTTTGTTTCTGGTCTTACAGAGACATT
Organism: Acanthornis magna; assembly: GCA_036785705.1. Classification (NCBI taxonomy): domain Eukaryota; kingdom Metazoa; phylum Chordata; class Aves; order Passeriformes; family Acanthizidae; genus Acanthornis; species Acanthornis magna. The sequence continues at coordinate 2,831,439 of JAWUZG010000071.1, read as the reverse complement.
TTTAAAATTGTCCCACACACAGTTCAATATTTTATCAGCAATGTTTTATCTGGCACAGGAAATTCAGACAAATGTCTTGGAGGCATCATGGAGCCTCCATAACTGATATTGAATAACTGAAGTTGAGAGAAGAATGTTATTATTGAGTAGGAAACCCTCTCATATCATCTCATGTGCCTAACTTAGCTTGAATACTCACAACTGACTGCCCTTTTTCAAGTAATCATATATTTTATCAGCCTTCACCATGACTGCATAATTATCTATATTTTGAAGAATTAACTGAGTGTCACAGTGTATTTCCAGCTATTTATACATATTCATTCTCCTGAAGGCCCACAATTAGGCTGGAGAGCTTACCTCCAGTCCTTCTGACAGATTGACTGAGTGCATCTGATGTTGTTAACACTGCCCAGAATTCACATTATAAGGTACCACAGTGAGATGTTCAGAAGAATGGCTGCACTTGTCCATTCAGGCTGCAGATTCCCATTCCAGCTATTACAGGCTGATTTGTTGTTGTTGTTGTTGTTGTTTGGTGTTTTTTTTTAATTTTATTTTCTTTCTTTTCTTTTTTTTTGGAAAATAAACCCATGCTATTCTTGCAGTTTTGACATAAACAAGGCAATGACAAAACTGTTTGCCAGCATTAAAATTTCACATAATTTTTCCCATAAGACTATTACCCCTCCTGCCCTTCTGGCTGGAGATATGACCCATCTGGAGGTGCCTGCACTAATCCCAGAAGCTCTGGGTTGCCTCCTCACTGTGCAGAGCTCCAAATCCAGGCTGCCTGGGAAACCACACTTGTACATGCTTAGGAAAAGCTGCAAGGTCTCAACAGCTGAAGTTTTTCTGGGAGCCTGTCCTAGCTGGGTGGATGCCTGCTCCTGTCTGCTTCCTGTCCTGGCCAGATGCAGATATTGGTGACCTCTCTGGGAGCACTTCCACATGCATGGAGAAAACCAGGCACCTCAGGAACAGCCAAGCCCCTTGGATTCAAGCCCTGAAAATGAAAACTAGGAGTCTCTTGGCCATGTCTTTTCCATGACCTGAAAGCTCCTGAAGGATGGACCTGTCTGGCAGCAGCTGAGGGGGAGCCAGTGCCAGGGCTGGAGAATGAGTGCCAGATGGAGGGAGTGGCAGCAGGAGCAGGAGGGGATGATAGGGGATCCTGGAACATCTGGGCAGAGGGATGTAGGAAAATGGATAGAGGTGGGGACTGCAAAGGAGATGAGCAGGCTGGAGAGGAAGTCTGGGAGTCAGAGAGGTGTGGGAGGAGGGGCAGATTGAGGAGGAAGGACCGTGGGGAAAGTAGGCTTGGATGCAAGACTGGAATGCGGTGGGTGGGGAAGGGTGGACATGGTCTGAGATGTCACTGAAGTTGGTGGAAAGTTTCCTTTTGGAAGAGAGTAAAGGAACAAATGGTCTGAGTGGAGAATCCCATGAAAAATAATGAAGTACGAACAAGAAGCTTATCTAAAGCCATATCTCTGACAAAGAACCATTCAAATATACAGTGAAAGAGAAGGAGATAAAGGAATTAAAGCTCCTGAAATGCAACTCCTGTATTTCCCTTGCATCATTAAATTTTCCCTGTCAAGCACAAGAAAGGAGGACACTGATTACACTGATCCACAGGTCCTCCCCTACCTGGTCAAGAGATAGGGAGAAGATACCATTTGGGAAAGGGGCATTGTAAGCATAACCACAGATGCACTGAGGCAGATTTAATGGAGGGAGGGTGACAGGAGTGTGGCACATGCCCTGACACAGGCAGGAGCTCCGAGCGAGCAGCCAGCCAGGCAGAGCTCCTCACTTGCCCCCGTGCTGCTCGCTCCCCCCAGGAGATCTCCCAATGGTTCAGGGTTCCAGGGCTCCCGTCAGCACCCCCAGTGCAGGGGAAGCTCCTGACAAAGTTAGCCCTTTCCTGGTTGCCAAAATCAGGTCGTTGCAAGGCCCTACTTCCTCAAAACCCAGGCTTGAATAGCTCCAGTGCCAGTGGAGTTGTGTGGGTTAAGACAGCCTTCCCCACATGCAGCTTGTCAGGCATGAGAAAACTGCACAGCTGTAAATGGAAACCATGGTCCCCGGAACTTTTACTCGAGTCCTGCTTCTTCCCACAGTGCCAGTTCAAAACTGAGTGTTAGATATTTCGAACACGAAGAAGATTAAATGCTTATTTTTAAAAAGTGCTCTCTGAGAACATCCTGCAATTCCTTCATGCTTGGTATACCGACACTCAGCTACTGTTTATTCAACTGTATTTGATTGTTGGAATAAAGCTGTTTGATAAATTAACATCTGGCTCATGTTAACTCCTCCCCAGACTTCCCAAAAGGAGGGGTGGTATTACTTCCTCCATGATATCGCAGATCTGATTTTATTTCCCAGTCCCCTGAACGATATCCATGCCTTGCAGCTCCACCTGACGCAGTGTTGTGTGTCCAGTTTGTCACCAGGCTGTTTGTGTCCTTTCCCACCAGCTTATTCTCTGAGACAATTATAAAATGTCAGACCTCCCCTCATGATACTGCTCCCTCAGACTCTCACTATCCCTTGTCTTTGCTGATGGTTTAAAGCCTGTTCACAGCTCCCATATGCTAAATTATTTCCTTGGAGTCAAAGCTTTCTTTAAGCAATGGTCAGAAAACTCTATTAATCATGTCTGTGGCAATCAAAATTCCAGTCAGGGAAAGTGAAACATAATTACTCATTTTCATCAGGCGAGCTGCTGCCCTGCACCTGAGTTTATTAACCAGCCAGCATATCTGACCGGGGGTGGAAAAACTCCTACCAGATGTCAAAGGGGAGAAAGCGGAAGCGTGCCCAGCTGGTCCTCGACTTTCTAAAGCGCTTCCCTGTCCCTGCTCAGCCTTTCACAACTGATTTAACACATGCTGTCCCAAAGGGCAGTGTGAGATGCAGGGTGCTTGTGCAGCAGGACAAGTATTTTTAGCAATAGACACCTCTTTTCTGGCCTCAGAGGGGGCTGGCTGTGCTGTGCTCTTCACCAGACAAAGTCCACCTCCCTGGTGCAGGTAGAGCAGAGGGGCAGGAGCCTGACCTGTGATACCAGAGGGCACTTTGAAAACTGTGTACAGCATTGTGTACTGATGTACAGTGTGAAACTGTGTACTGATGCATTTAGCATCATCCTTATCTGTTGTTGTCTGGGAATTAAAAAAAAACATAAGGCAAAAGATTCAGGGTAAAAACCTGGCCATTCAGGTCAGTATTTTACCTCAGGTACCTGATTAGCTGGTTTGGGGTTTTTTTTCTTCTCCTTTTTTTTTTTTTTTCTTTTTTATTGCTTCTTTTTTTTCTTTTTAAAAGAGCTAAATCTGGCCCCTGATAAATATTCATATTTTCTTCACTACTAGAAATTTTCCTGAGGCTCAAACTGCATCTTATTAGCTGAAGCTGTTAGTCTTAGTATAGTTAATAACCATAACTGGGCTAATGGAGCATGTACCTAAAATAGTTATTGCTCTCTCTTGGAACTGAAAAGGCCATTTTGGAAGCATAAATGTTTTTTGACTTATCAGGAAAGTCTTCTCAGAGCATTTCCTGGATAATGGCTGGCTGCAGAGAAGGCCTTAGACCGCCCACACAAATGTATCCTGATGTCAGAATCCAGACCAGGAGAGAGAAAGAGAACAAACACAAAAATTGACTGGTAAATAGCTTTAAGATGACTGGCACACTGTTATGAACTTAAGAGAAATAAATCAGAACATTTAAAATAATCAACCAGAGTTCAAGGACTTCTTAGCAGCACAGAGGAACACTTTGAGGCTCCAATATTCACTTACCCAGCCACTACTTCATCTGAATGACAGTGAGGATATTTGGATTTCTGCTAGCATTATATAATGGCCCACTGGAATTTACTTATCTGAGGCCTTTGTTTATCATGGATTCACAGAGTGACTTTCTTCTTTAGAAATGAAAACTGTCAACCAGTCAGACAATACCGGAGATAAAGAGCATATGACCAAAAAAATGAAGCACAGAAAAAAATCAGTAACAAAAGCCGTCCTACCTGCCAAAAGTCTTCCTACCTGCTGTTATCAAAACCCTGGGTCCTAAGATTTTGTTTAGCAGCACAATGGACTAATTACAAATGGCTTTGGTATCACATACATTGTTCACATTATCAGGAATAGGATAAGAATTAAAAAAACATTGCTAAATTAATTTCCTTCCCAAGATGAAACGAACAGTTGCTCAGGGGACCAGGTGATACAGAGAATTAACAGAGCTTTGAACAAAGGAGAAAACAGTGTTGAGCAGGGAAACGGAAAAATCAAAGGGGTCTAAGTATTCATCAGCTACCTTAAATTAAGGATGAAACGAAAGAGCTGTGACAGCAGACACAAAAAGCCTTGCACAGGGTCACAGGTGTCTATTTGACACAGGGAGGGCAGCCCCTGGTTGGGAAGGGTTCCTCTGGGCAGAGCCAGGTTTGGTCCAGAGCCAGGGCTGGTGCTGGTGTTCGAGAGATGGGATGGGGAAAGGAACAGGCAGTGTCTGGGGTAACTTGTGCTTGGTTTGGGCTGCACCCTTCCCCTCATTCCCTGGTGCTACCATCCGTGGCAAGCCAAGTGGAGGGGATCCCATCCCACCAGACTTATGTCCATTCCACAGGGTGCTCCTGGGGTGGGTGAAACTCACTGCTGGAGGACCGGTCTGATTAGTCAGAGACAGCAGAGATATTATGGATCTCTTACCAGATCCATAAGAGTCAAATGTGTTGGTTTCAAGACCACGATGAAAAGGCAAGGAAAGTCTTTGTTCTTTCCCACCTTATACCCAGCTGCAGGGCTGGCACCTGGAAAAAGTAAAAATCTCCTTGCGCTTATGGAATCTCTCAAAGCAGCTGGCTTTGCTTAGAATGGGGGAAGCCATTCATATCAGACGCAAAAGAAGCAAACTTCAGCCTTGGCATGCAGAGCGGCCCTTTACCAACACATCTCCCTGAAGTGAGAGTACACCTGAGAACAAAAATGTGATCTCTTGCAAGCACAAGGACATCCTCACTCTCTGTGTCCCTCCTACAGGAGCCTCTGTGTGGCCTCTTGCCCTCTTTTTTGGCCACAAAGAGTTTGGACACAAGGTGCATCATTTGGTCTTATGCCTGGTTGGTTTCTGATGATATCAAGCACAACCACAGAGAGGTTGGGGAACCTTCACCCTCAGGACTGGGAGCCCACCATTCTCTTTCACACGCACAGTGGTTGTGTTAATTATATTCCGTATTTTCCATTATTCCTGTATGCTGAGGGGTAGGGAATATGCATACCCTCAGGGAAATTGGAATTCTTGTTTGACCCTCAGCACAGGACAGGTTCCCAATCATTTTGTGCTCTCTCCTGGGCACTCCAGATGGGAATCCCATTTTCTGAGCAGTCCTGCTCAGCTCCCTCCTGGAGGAAAAGCCCAGGAAAAGCTGGCTTGGTGGGAGCGCCAGAACCCTCTGGGGGAGCAGGACCTGCTCTTTTGTCTATCAAGCAAACTGAAAACAAAGAAGGTGAAGGATGAGGCCATTTGCAATTAGAAAACATGAGGAGGGAAAGAACTATCTTTCCCACCATACTGATTTCCCAAGGGCATTACAAGCCAGACTAACTTTTTCCTAGAAGTTTGGCTTCTCTGGCCTACTCTGCTGCTTTCATTCTACAGCTTAGGCTCTGCACTTCACATAAGTAGGAGGAAACAAGCCCCAAGTAAGGGAACAGAGGGAATGGTAGTCAAAAATTGCATGCTTCCCCACCTCAAGCACACCCTTAAGCATTTCTACATGAATATCCTCACCTAAATAATTTTTTGTCCCATGCCTCCCTCATTCTCTCTTGGGTATTTATCTATGTAAGAAGGATGACAGCATTTTTAAGGGAAGAGCTCATTGGCTCAGACATAACTGGATCCTGCACAAGGAAGGGCACTCACCTCTGCTTGACAGGTCAAAACACTTCTGCTTTCTGTTGCATAAAACATGCATAAAATTGGTCAGAATGGAAACATGAGACTGCAAACAACTCTAGAAGTTGCCACAGTAAAAAATACTGAATATTAATTGATATGTTGTTTATGCAAGAGGTGAGCACAAACCCCAGCTCCACTCACCTGAGAAGGAATGCACTGAGCTGTACTGATGATGCCAGATGACAAGTGGCACAGAGACTTTCCCAGTTGCCATCCATGGCTCAGGGTAACCCAGCTTTCACCCCAGCCTGGAATAAAATGAATGATCTGCTTTTACAAGGAAAAAGTCAAAAGTCTTTAAATGTTACTGAAAGACATTCTTTTTAACACCACCCACATAGCCTTCATTTTTTGTTAAGTCTCAAAGTAAGAGCCACACCAAACAAAAGTTTAACAATCCAAATTTAGATTTTCTAAAGCCTCTTCCCTCATAGCAGTATTCGTGGGCACTTTGCTGAAGTGTATTTGCTTCAAAATGTGCTTTAGCTTTTCCTTAAGGTGGTAAGAGCCATCCCTCAAACATACTGCTGAACCTTCACAAAAAATGCAGTTTGCCATTAAAAAATTCCAGCTGAATGTAGCTGGAGCGTCAGGGTGAGAAAAATCAAGGTTGGTTTCAGCTGGCCTTTGGCTTGAGCCGGCAGCCCTGCGCCCAACCCTCCACTGCTCTGCAGGAACAAGGGGCTCCATTCACTGCCCACATAATGTCTCTGAAGTCAGATAAATCAGCTCAGCTTCTTCTAAAAAGAGCATAAACCATTTTTCACGTTGTAATTCTAAGAGAAAGAAAAGAAAAAATGTATTGGGCTCCAGACACCACACACAACTGAGTCTCACTTTGTCTGGAAACAATACAAAATTCACGTGCAAAGCATAAGGAGGACACAAAGGGCCCTGTCAACCCCTACGAACTCACAACAGAGGGTTCCCCTCTGAGCCTCTATAAACACCATATGCACTGCTGGCTCTGAGAAGTCCTGGGGACAGCCATGGCTGGATAAGAGCTGCTGGGTCAGAAGATAATCCAGGAGAGAGTGAGACAAGCTGGTGTGTTAGACAAAGGCCAGCACAGTCCTCACAACAATCCACCACATGGCACAGTGCGCACTGTGAGGAGCTTTGCTCAGCTGCTGAAGGCAAAACATGGACAAAAGATTAATTGAGCCCTAAATAATAGCTCTCAGTGGAGAGCCGAATCTCTGTGCCTTGAAGAGCAATGCACTTGAGTCTGTCAGATCCCTGAAAAATGCCAATAATGCCCAAAGAGGCAGGAGGTGAGCAGAATTTGCTACCCTTTAATTGGAAAAATAGGTATTTAAACAGTATGGTCTAAAAGGTAAATACCCTAAAAAAGGGATGTGCAATGTGTGCCTAGGTATGTGTCGTACTCACCTGAAAACAGCAGAGCCAAAACCCAGACAAAGCTACCCCTTGAGGCTCTGAGCTGGTCCCCATCAGGTTTAGCTTTGCCAGGACACTGTGAGGGACCTGGAGAAGTTTGTGTGACAGCCTCTTCCTACCAAAAGCATGCCTTGTGCTTAACATCCCACAGCTCATGGGCTGCAATGGTAGAAGGAATCATTTCTACTACTGCGGAGACATCCTTTCAGACCTCTCCATGGGTCTGGCACTTTGTCTGGAAGATCTACACAACAAAGACTCCAAGACTGTGATCTAATTCCTGAATGTATCAAAAACAGGACTATCCTGTGGCATGGGCAAACAGGAGGGAAAACTCTAAGGAAGGGCCCTACCATTCACAAGCAAACAAGTCATTGCTAATTGGTTGTAATCCACAAGTGCAGGGCTGCTCAGGGCAGGGTGACTCTACTGCAGTTGCTTGCTGATCATTTATGTCATCCCAAGTCACTGAGGAAGTATAACATGTTCAAAACCGAAGCTTCAATAGCACAAATATTTCCCAAGTGCCTCAGCTCACCAGATGAGATACATACATATTATCTCTCACCTTGTCTGTGCATGGCTTCCCACATTGTCTTCTCCACACACCTGAGCTCTCATGGACAAGCAGAGGGAAGTGTGACGTGCAGGGGCCAGGGGCTGCATTACCTCCTGCAACTTGGACTGCACCTACATGGTACAGCCATGCCCTAACTCTCCAGGCTGCCAGATGAGACAGAAATCCTAGTGACGGTGGGAACTGCTGCTCTGTCAGCACAGGTGGGCTGAGTACCTTGGATATGCGTGTCACTGGCCCTGAGGGACGAGGTGGACTTCTGTAGAGATCAGTTCTGTAAATGAGACACCACCAGACGAGTAGAAAACTCTTTGGATGAAAAACTCTGCTCTCCTTGAGATCTACTGCAAACCAAACCCAGAGCTGTAGATCCCAGTGTGTATCACAAAATCACAGAATAAACTGAGTCAGAAGAGGCCCTCAAGGATGATCAAGTCCAACTCCTGGTCCTGCTCAGCACCATCTCCAAAAATCACACTATCAGTGTCCAAGAGCATCATCCAAATGCTTCTTGAACTCTGTCAGGTTTGGTGCTGTGACCACTGCCCTGGGGAGCTGTTCCAGTCCCCAGCCACCCTCTGGGTGAAGAACCCTTTTCTAATATCCAACCTAAACCTCCCCTGACACAACTGTTGTGTGCCACAGCCTGAGACTGGCTCAGGTGCTGCTGCCTCCCAAGAGCTATGTTTATTGTTACAGAAAAGGCTCTAAATCCCTGGGACTCCTGAGGGTACTGATGGCTTCGTATCAGTGGGCTTTCTTAGCCACATGGAGATGATGCACATTCTCACTCCTCATTTTCCACATGGTTACCTAACTTGCTGCGAAAGACAGAGGTCAGCCAGAGCACTTCAGGGATCACCAGATCTCATACAAATTAATGCAGACTCATCTAGGAAGTTACAAGAGTCTTGAGAAATATTTCTACCTTCATTTATAGCTTGTCAATGTCTGAATAAGATTTCCTTGTTGAAAGAAGATTTCCAAAGTAACTGCTGAACCAGCTGAAGGATCACAGCTGAAAATATCGTTGGATAGATTTGGGTTTCAGAACTCAGAAAAAGGCTTTAAAATGGTAAAAGACATGGAGAGTATGGATAAGGGATGGAGACTAGGTCTCTCTAAGTTCAAAACTACTTGCAACACTTGCAGGGCACTACTCATCCAGCCCTTCAAAAAACAAGCTACACTCAAAGCTGCTGAAAGGAGAAGCATGCACTGAGTTTCGTCACTGAGGCCACAAAGAATAAAGTGTCCTGTCGTGGTGAATCAGAAGATATCAAAACTGCTGAATGTATTTGCCTGTCATGGGGCAACAACAAAGTTAAGCTCCGAGTCCTTGGAGACACAGCCCCTGTCCCCCACAAGCATGGGAAAACCACGACTGTCCTGTAACTGGCTGCAGCATGAAAGAGCCAACCTTCTTTAAACTCCTCTCTGTCCTGGAGCCCTCTGGACACATTAACTTTCACCAACTTCATGTGAAACATTGCTCTCTATGCAACTCTTGGAATAAAATTCTGTAGCATCTCCTACCCAAATTCTACATCTCTGCTGTGGGACACAGAGTGAACAAAACTAACCCATGCATACCCTGCCTTTCTGGACAATTTGCCATTTTCTCCATCTGAATTTGCAAGCTTTGCCAACAGTGTTTCCCACCTTTGGGGTCAGCAGAGGTTCCCTGATGCGTCTGCAGGTCACAGTTCCTCGCTCCCCCAGACCCTTTCACTCCAGCTAGTCCCATTAGAAACATGAGATTTACATTTTGGTAGGGACCCGCTGTGTTTACACTTTTTGAGTGGCTTATACATTTATGGCAGGTTATTGGGAACCTCGAGTGTCAGACAGATCTAAGACCTAAATATCGATGTGGGCAGTGGAGAGCACTTCAAAGTCAATCCATGCTGACCAATGCCTTCTCTCTGACGATGATACATTTGGTTTTGGTGTGGGTCCCATGTGAAATACTGAACTGTCAGCCTTATAAACTTAGAATTTTTGTACTCCTGATCTCCTACAAACATAGCTTGCTTTTTAAGTGCAACTGAGATCAAAAATGTAAAGCTTTTGAATCTTGCATTGGCAGTTTTATTGCTAAGAAAGTGTCCAAGAATGCAGCTTTCTCAGCTGAAAAGTTCTCAGCTGATTTTGATGAAATTTACTAAGATATTAGGCATGAACTTAACACATGTCCCAAAAAAAGAAAAATAAATAAAAGCTGATAAAAGATTTTTAAAATTTCTGCTGTGACCAGAGAATGAAAATACATATTCTTATGGTGGTTTTGGGTCAAATTATGCAGAGTTTGTTGTGGCAGAATTCCTTAAATTTGAGGATAATTTTTGCAAGATTATATTGAGAAAACCCGACTGCAAGTAGACCTACGAATATGTTCATGATAAAATGAGATCCCAGAGACTTTGCAGTGCTTTTTCCATAAATCTGAGTCACAATGAACAAACCTCTGACACTGCTTTCTTTGAAGTATTGTTTTACTAAAACAAAAAATGAAAATCCATGTGCTTCCTTCTATGATGAATTATTCAGCTCCTACAGAAAAAGAGACAAATAGAGGAAAGAAAAAAAAGCCAGGAAGCACATAGATATAACTCACAAAATGCAAGAATAAATCTAATAACTTGTGGAATTTCTGTGGAAATATATTTTAAAGTTCTTTTCAACACAGGAAGTGTGGCCTCTGTTCACATGAAATGAATGTGTGTAAAAAAGATACCAAAGGTTCTTGTGCAGCTGCAGTGCAGTGAGCTGCAGCCATCCATCATGCAGTTGCTGCCCAGGGGGAAGTGCCCTTTTATACTAATTGTGTGCAGGGTTGTTCAGCTGTCACATGTGACTCTGATAGTTGTTTCTGCAGTTTTGCCCACATTGTGTGTACAGACTTCTGTAAATGGACCTCTGGTCTTCATTTCTCTGATCTGCTCTCTTTTAACAAAACACGGTGTATCTGCAAGAGGGGAACTGTGCTCTCAAAATTCAAACAGTCATGGTTCGTCTTGTGCACTATCAGAAGGAAAAAAAATCTAAACTGATATTAAACCCTGTGAAGTTAAACACATTTTTGTTTTCAGAAATTGATAAATGAGACATTTATATTTTACAGTGCTGATACAGATGACTTGGATGCTTTTTTCCTCAACTGTGATGTTCCAGATAGTTATTACTAATGATCATCACTTTGAAGCACAGCATTATACACCTCCCTTGGAACAAATCGATTTAATGTAGAGGCTGATGCTTTCTTTCTATTGTTATAACCAAGTTTAATTCAAATGCAGTTGAAACCCAGCAGGAAAATGCACTACTTCAAATACAACTCCTATTGCAGAGCAAAACCACAAATTCAGCTTATCTTTCCATTAAAGCAGATCAGAAAGAGCAGTCAGTACATGAACATTAATATGCCTGAAGCTCGATAGATGTCTATAGCTGACAGCTGTGTTGTGTTCACGAGGCACTGCTGGAAGGAGTGATTTGCAGTGGTGTAGCAAACCCCTGTGTCTCGGTGGTGGTGGGGACAAACCTGGTCCTGCCTTCCACCAGGGCTGCTCTGGAGCAGCCGCCTGACAAGAGGAATGGGGTAGGAGGTGCACTGAGGTCTCATCTACCACAGTTCCTTAGTTACCCCTGCCCCTTCCTCTGGAGTACCAGCCATGGGCAGAGTCCCTCTGCTCACATCCATCACCTTGTGAGCTCCCACGGGCAGAGAACTCTGCCCTTCTGGCCTGCAGAGTGCTTAGAACCATCACATGCAGTCCACCTGTCCCTCCATTTCCAGCTTAAAAAGTTAAACTAGGTCAGACCTGAAATTCAACTGGCTTCGGAAATAACATTTTCCCAGTTTGTCAGAATTGCTTGGTCCTGACTAAAATCCACCAAAAAAATCCCCCAAAAATTATATGTCTTGGTGTGATGCAGGAGGAGTTCAGACAGAGAGAAGCTTCCCGGTTCTTGCCCAAAGCTGGCCTGGCCTCTGACACTCTGGGCTGAAAACATGGCAAGAGGCCAAATGATATTTTGTGAAAATATGCAAGTCCTTGGGAGATGAGATAAAAAACCTTTTATAATAGATTCAAAAACAGCTTCCATGGAGAAATGACAAAGAGAGTCCTAATTTTGAAGAGTGGGGTATAAAAGATAATTTCTTGGAGGTCCATGTCAGTCACATTGATGAGAGGAAGATAAATATAGCTACAGAAATGGCTGCTGTACTCCAGCCCATCAGATTTGCTGTGGAAACTCTGCATGGCCTGCCTTCCATCATCTCAGAGCTGATGTTTACAAGGAATAAAATACATAATTAGGCAAGGAGTTGGCAAAAGCCATAATTTATCATATTAAGATATTAAGCAGCACTGGACCGATTTGGCTGCAACTCTGAAAAATCCGCATAATGAAACAGTGGCACTTGACATTAAAGCTGAACTTTCCTTAGGTCTAATTTCGTCTGCCATTCACGGCGAGACAAAGTTTTCTGGACCGATCTGGTTGGGAATGTGGGCAGCACAGCTGCAGACCCTGGCTGTTGTCCCCACAAGCTGCCGTGGCTGCAGCGAGGCTGTGCCAGCCCCGAGCAAGCTCCTGGGCACCCTCAAGGGCTGCAAGCAGGAGCAAAGCAGCCTGCTCCCATGCTGTGCTTGGAGAGCTGTGACACCAGCTTGACTATGATTCTCGGGGACTGGAGAGGTCCCTGTGCAATCACCACTTCCCTTGCCAGAGTCACTCCCTGCAGATGTGCCCCTCACAAGCCTCTCAGCACACAGGGTGCTGGGGGGACACTCGCTGGGGTCTGACTGTGGCACTGCAGGGCAGAGGCAAGGGTAGCCCATGGTCTCTGCTGGCCCAGCAGCTCTGGTGTGGCGGATTGGCTCAGGCTCAGCACCAGCCACCCCAAAACTGCACAGCCACCCCAAAACTGCATAGCCATTCTCTATTGCTGCACCCTGCTGCACAGCCATCATGTTTATACCTACAGAGGCAAACTGGTCCCACCTTAAATGGGCCTGAAACCATCTTCTCCTAGTTTAGAGAGAGAGAAGGACACTAGCTAGCATGATGAACCGCACAAAGTATCATAGCAATGCGTCTGTTTTTTGCTTTCTATCTTTGTTCTATCAGTGAAAACCAGTATTTAACTCTAGTGGAGCCATTTTACTTCTCTCCATGATCTTTCATGATTTTGGAGCAGAGTGAAAGAAATCACAGCACAACCACAAAGCTACATGCCCATGGTACATTCACTTACAAGTGCCAACAATTTCTGTTTTAAAAGGTACCAGCTTTGATTCTGACATCCTCTAGTTAAAAAATTATCCATTAAATGTAACTTTCTTCTCACGCTGTTTAATTCCATCCAGTTTAGTTAACTGGAGCATGTGGGTTAGTTTTGCTCTCTGCCTCCCCACATTAATACAACAGTTCTTTCTTTGTAGTCTCCAGTGTTGCAAGCTTAATGTTCGAATAAACTGTTCATGCCTGGAATTGTTAAATGTTTGAGAAGCCTTCTGTACACAAGACAGCTTGAAAACCTTTATAAAAACAACATGTATCATATTTTAATCAATAACTAGATAGAAATGGCAGGAATTTTTAAAAGCTAGTGTTTATTTCAAGAGTCTGACTTGAGACGCTGTAATGGGCTTTCAATTACAGGAGCTTTGTATTAGGTTTAACTCCACAGTCACTCTTCACGTTCCCTGGTCATCACTCCTGAGATGAAATGTTGAGGAAACGGAGGATCCCCTGTGTTTTGCCTGCAGCAGGTACCCACTATCAATACTGCTATTATCCCTACATACACAGCCAGAAAGGATTTTTTTTGTGCTGTCAGCACTCTGCACATCAAAACATGCTCAGTGCAGAACCAGAGTTAATGAGCTGCCTGCTTTGTGCAATTTTATCACAGATCAACAGACCTGGGTATATGAAAGGCCTTTATGTAACTGAAGGCAGCAATGGAAAAATTCACATTTTGTGAAATATCATGAAATTGTTTTTTAAGCAACACTTCTGCTGTTTGGGTTTTTCTCATCCAGCCCTTTCAGGGCTGCTTAGCCAACATAAAACCTCTATTTTTATCTTCATTTCTACTTTTTTCCTCCTAAAAAAAGAATAAGGTGAAGGCCACTCCAGAAAAACCTAACCTGCAGCTATCATATTTTGCCTGCAAATTCCTTCTCGAAGCTAGCCTTGCTGCAGTGTTTCCAAAACATGCCATGCCTAGTCACTGATACACCTAAAGTAAACTTGCTACTTGTTCTTCCTAGTGTTTTGAACCTGCTGTCACCACCATTTCCAGGTTAGGGTAAGGGTTTCCAGGTTAGATACAGCTCTGCTGTCCAGCATGCCAGATGTCTGACCCAAGGCTGTATTCATGATATGGGAGGATGCTGGAAAAAGCCATGAAAAGGAGAAACATGTCCCACTGGAGTCTTAAACTTTGACTGATTTTGATGCAGCAAACTTTTTTCTAAACAACAAAAACAAAATAATGATTCTGAAATATTTGTATAGCTCTGAGACACCTCAAAGGCTCTTCTCTAAACAAAGCTGATGCGGTGCTCACAAAAATGATGATTTATAGGCTAAAAGGTGATGTCATCCAATTTGGAGCACTTAGACCTCCATGCATGCACTTATTCCAGGAAATAGAAGTCGAGGCTCGACCTGAGAAGAAACAGTCACATCTCTGTACCTACTTGATCATACAAGACTCAAAAAACATCTCTTTGGAAGAATATGACTGAATTATGTTCCTTCAGTCTTACAAATTGACTTCTCTCTACAGCAGGTTGGGAAGCTGATGAACACCATCATCTTGTAACTGTGAGAAACCCTTTCCTCCATGTCTCTCCTTGCAGTAGGCAAATCAGTAGGCAAGTCTCATCTGAGATGTGAGACTAAATAAAAGCCCTAGGCTGGTGCCGCTGGAAGGATGTGCAGTTTACAGCATGGATGTTTTTCTGCCTTGGCTTTCTGTGCCAGCCTCTGGGGTGTAGGATGCACCAACAGGAGGAATTTGTCCACTAGCAGAGGGTCCCAATAGTCAGGCACAAAGCCTTCAGACGTCCTGATGCTTGCCTGCATCTAGTCAATACAGTGAGATAAATCTCTATGTATATATCTCCCTGTCATTTCCTGAGCATATGTAACCCTGCAGGCAAACCCACAGCATGCTGTGGCCAAAAGATGAGGTTATCATCTGCAAATCCATGTTCAAGAGCCCTGTGAGAGCTCTGGTCTCTCAGAGACATCCAGGCAAATGCCTACTGCTTGCAATTAAAGTTATTTTCGTCATGACCATCTCCAAAAACTTATCCCTGAAATAAAAACCCAACTCGTCCTCTAACAAATGCCTCCTAGGCCCAAAGAGATCTTTCACACATGCTGGTGCAGCTGGTGTGACTCCATGGATTTATGCAGGATAAACCTCAGAGCTGAATCAACTCCCCTCTGTCTCAGCAAGCTCTCACTCCTAACAGGACCAACCCACCTTTCACTGTACACACAGCCAGTGCCTCTGCTCCTCTGTGCTGCTGAGTCTACACTGGAGTTTATCTCCAGTGAGATTAAAAAACCCTGCAGCTGAGGATGTACCAGGATCCCCCTGGCTTGGCCTCCATGATCTCCCCCTGCCCTGCACAACAGTTCCATCTCCTTTATTTTGTCTTGGCATAACCCTTGCTTCTATTTTGCTCCTTCTTAAGGGATCACTGTCCTTTCCATTGAAGCCGTACACGGTTTTTGCCCTAGCCAGCCTGAATGTCACTGCTTCTTTCCCTCCCATCCTAGTGTGTATACTGGACATGTGTTTCAGGGAACTTATTTGGGAAAACACTCACCTGAACCTGGGCATTAATTCCACACTCATGGGAGCCCCTTTCATCCTATCGCAGCACCATCAGGAACAGTTAATTAGGATCTCTGTGTATCTAAATAGTGGAAACCTCTTTTTCTTGCAGAGCAGCAGAACGTGTGTCCTTTATTTCAGTTCCCGGCCATGCTCCTTGTCCATTTGCAGATTTTTGGCTCTGTGCTCCCCACATGTTAGTGATTAGCTGTGCTGTTACACCCAAGCTGACAGCTCTGCTGTTAAGGCTGAGATCTTGGGGGTTTGAGCAGTGAACCAGGATGCACCAGCAAATGCATTTAAAAGCCTTCTTAGTAATTTGTTTAAAAACAGAAAATCAGACATGTAATGAACTAGTTAATTAACATTTGAAACATATTGTTACCTCCATCTGGCCCAAGGATTAGCCAATGCGTGGGGTCTTGCCAGGTTGTTTCCATTACAATAAAACTGATGATACATCAAGCATTTCCTTGGTGCAGCAATGTTTATTTATCATATGAAACATACACAGAGCCTTGTTTCCCTGAACACAGAGGGCAAACAAACAGGAGCAGGTTCCTTGCTCAGCAGCCCAAGCCTGCCTTTCCAGGGAGCACCGTGCCCAGAAGAAGCTCTGTCTCTTGGCTTGCTCCCAGGGGCTGCTCCTGGATCTCTTACTACAGCCTTTCAGTGACTCCATAACAAATACATTCCTTTGGAAAGTTGGAGAGCTATTTTTAAACTCCCTCACACACAGCTGTAATCAATCCATCGCCTGGCCCCGCGTTTGCCAAGACCTCTGGGGAAACCCTCCACCCACACAGCTTGGCTTCTGTTCAAGCCTCATAGGCACGGTCAGGTGCTCTCCTGTAATTACACAGAGCTGTGTTAATTGCGACTATCACAGCCCACACGTGTGCCAAGGTAATGCTGGGGGCTTTCAGCAGTGCAGGAGATGAAGGGTGTGAGGAACACCTTGCAGAGTGAGGTGAGACAAGGCACCAGACATGGCTCACTCAGGTGGATCTGCCCTCCCCTAAGGAGCATGTGAGGACAGCTCAGGAATTTTCAGCTGATCTCCTCCCTAAGTACATATCCATATTCAGTTCTGTGACACCTGGGCCATCTCGCTGGTGGCCCAGCAGCTGCAGACAGCCAAGCAGGAGTTGCCTTCTGCCCCCCTCTGTTGTACTTACACCTGCCCTGGTCCTTAGCCCTACACTCGCTCCCTTGCACTGCTCTGCAGACCCATTGCATCACCCTTCAGGGCTGTGAAAGCTGTCCAGCCTCGATCACATCTCTATAGATGAGATGAGTCTGTGTTTGGTTTTATTTCTGCAAGTCACAGAATGAGAAAGTCAACTGTGGCCTTTTCTTTGCTATTTTTAATATTTAACTGAGCAAATTAAGACATTGAAAGAACTTCCTAATCAAAAGTCCCGAAGGTACCTGAGAAGACAAAGCATTCAAGAAAATAACAAAGTTTTTCGGTCAGGATAAATGAGTAAGAAAACACTAAGAGACCAGTGTAGATCTGCCTGGAAAAACTGTGGGTCTCTCTCGCAGTGGAAGAAGGTGTGCAGGGGCTGGAGAATCTCTGCATCTTCATCCCAAAAGAAAGCATTAAAATCACTGACCTTTCCACTCACTGTAACATTAATACCTGAATGTAAACACTTATAGAAAGAAATCAGTCTGCATTAAAGGAGCAGTTGTGGTCTTTTGGGACAGACCAAGGCTACAAAAGAACAGGCAGTACCACAGTTGCTTAAAGTGCTCATCCTTGCTACATTTAACCAGGAGTCCAAAACTCCCTTTTTAAACTCTCCTTCAGAAGGAAATCCTAGTGTCTTCAACGGAGAGGGCAAAGAATTGTCACCATGTCAGCTACAAGGCAGATGGCAGCTTCCTCCCCAGCAGGCATTTCCCCTCCTGCCTCGGCATCTCTGTTTCTGCCCCACGGTGCAGTGGGCAGCAGGCAGCCTGCCCATCCAGGGCTGGCCCTGAGCACAGCCCAGCCCAGAAAGAGCCCGAGCAGAGTCCTGGGGGGTGTGGGGCTGCAGCAGTGCCCGAGAGAGGAGGGCAGGGAGCGAAGCCACCATCCCCTGCTGGGCAGCTTTAATAAGCAATCGGTGGCTCTGCGGGCACGCCATGGGCAGAACTGGCAGCACCAGTGGCTCAGCTACGGACAAACCAAAACAGAGGTGAATTCTGTTCCTTTAACCCCCAGGAGGACTGAAATCATACTGTCCACTGCCAGCCTCCACGGGGGAGTTCCTGCTTCCCTCCAGACAGTCCTGCTGGTCCCCCAGCCCTGTGACGGGAGCTGTGAAGAGGCTGCTGGAGGAAAGGCAACTTCTATCTACTCCTGGAGATACTCTACCTCCCTTTCCAAGCAGAAGTCCCACTGATGTGCAGAGGGTCAGCTGCTCACTGAGTTACTCCTAGAGTATTTCCAGCCCAAAAACCCACATGGTGCCTTTAGAGAGGGGGAAGAGGATGGTGGACTCCCCACCGCTCTGTGACAGGGCAGGCTGTGCTTCCCCTCAGCACCAGCTGCACTCAGGCAGGCTATTAATTAATTTTATAGGCCTTTAAAATTTGTTATGAAGCAGAAAATGGTTTTCAGAGAAAAGCAAACACACCCTGTGCTTTCTCCCCAATTAAAGCTGATGAGCCACACTGGCTCAGCCAAGACATAACAAAACAATGAAAACAAGGCAAAAGGTTTCAAAGTGCAAGTGGTCAGATCAACAAAGAAATGTTTTCCCACATAACAGAAGAATCTCTTTAGAGCTATAGAAGGAAATGAATGTCTAAAGATGGAGAAGTGACAATGGTAAAATACAAACCCGCAAGCAACAGAAAATCCAGGTCTAAGAGAAGGATGCATTGACTACAAAATCAGTGGTTAGAGAACTTCTCTGCAGCAAAGACCATTACAAGGCAGTTGTCAAAAATAGCCCAACTCCATATTTTAATACTAAACAGGTATGTTTGGAGGCAATGGAAATTTTTCTAGTGCAGCGTTTGTACACATAAGAATAATTATTGCCTGCAGTAGCAGGAAGCTTCATGAAGGATTTGATAAATAAAACTGCACTAAACTAAAGCCAAAGGAAAACATCAGTGAAAAGATCCCAGTGCAAGAGACCCCAGATTATGCAACTTCATGACAAGTGCAAGAGAAGAGCCAAGTTATGAGGCTGAGTGATTCAAAGTCAAAAATACCCCTAAGGACAGATCCCAGGGGCAATGTGAAGTTTGATGATCTTGCTGGGTCTAAGACAGGAACTGAAATATCAGCAGAGATAAGGTTGGGCTGTGCAATGTCCAGCACTGGAATAACCCAAGGTTTCCATTCAGAATTGCCAAAGCCCCAGAGAGGAAAACATTTTCACCACTGTATGCTGGGGTGTTTCACAGTCCTCCCTCTGCTTTTGCACAGATGGAAACTGGAGGCAAGCCAGGAGAGTTGCAGCAATAGGAGAGGAGAGACCATTTCCCTCATCGCTGCTGACCAGAATCACTGCTCTTACCAATGCTCAATATCTTCCAATGCAAAATGACAAGAAAATCCTTTCCAATCCAGCATCCAGCAAGGAATGAAGAGTGCAGGTGGTCAGAGCTGAGGACTGAAATCATTCTCATAAAAATGTAGACATTCAAGCACTCCTGTTTTGGGCAGCCACCTATAAAAAGCAAACAGTCAGCTGCAGAGCAGCCCTGTACACTTGCAGACCCAAACATCCGAATGCACAGGAGAGCAGGGAGTGATGTCTGAGGGGCAGGCACAGCCTCTGGGTACCATGAGCCTGCTCATATCCAGCAGAGTGTCCTCTAAAGACGCAGAGAGAAAAGGACTGCAAAGGCTGCTTTTGAAAAGAAGGAACGGGTGCTTTATAAATGTCATGTTTCACAGCAGCACAAGATTCTTAGCACCAGTGCCTTGCCTCACCAGCCTTGGGCTGGAGCTCAGGGAGCACAGAGCGAGCAGAAGCTGCAGCTCTGCATGAGGAACATCTTGCGCATAAAGACCAACTGTGAGGAAATGCAAATCCAGACAAGCTCTCTGCAGGGAAAACTTAAGAATATTGACTTTTAAATTGATTTTTTATTATATGGCATTCCTAGAGACGTGACTTTTATCCTGGCCCAGCAAGTTAAGGAGATTATTTTTGGGTGATTCAACCACCAAACCCGATGTGGCTCTTATACCTCCTATGCTTTTAAACATTCAATCTTTGTTTTCTCACCAATATTTACACCAATAATATAATATGTAAAACTCAAATTCTCCTGTGCCTTCCTCTGCCAAAGCAGACAAGCAAGCCCTGTTCCTCCAGCCACAGAGGTGATGGGAGGAAGGCAGGTGAGGATGAGGAACAGGCAGATGTCAAGCTGAATATCAGCAGTGCAAGTCCCGGGAGCACAGCATGGGATTAGACATGGCTGATTCAGGCACAGGCAGAGCTCTTTACACACCCACTTCGAATTCTGTGAGGACACTGTCGGGGTGGGTCACAGGTACCTGCTGGGACAAGCTACAAGCTCTGCAAGATTTGCAAGTGACTGTGTATGAATAGTCTTGGAGAGCAAACAGGCCATCCCTACAGCTCCAGCAAAAAATGTCACTAAAGAGAAAATATATCTCTTTAATTAACCCTCCCCCTAGTATACTGATCTGCACTGCACAGATTCCCGTAGACCTCCATTAGTAACTGCTAATGCTTAGAATATAATTAATAAAACCCAAGAGGCTGTTTATCCTCTTCCCTTTTAGGGGTCATTCCTTTTTTCTATCCCCCCAGCTATTTTTTCCCCTGTATCGAATCATTTTACTGTGCTGAAATTGTTTTAGTACAGATGCTTTGCCTCCTACCACTGTGAGCCCATCACGCCACTCTGTGACCACAGCCACCACAAGGAAATAAACCTCGACAACATCTCAGTGGAGGAGCATTTGGAAGCTTTTAAAGAGCAGCAGTGCCTGTGGCAGAGCAGCCTTTCCCACTGCCGCTGACAGATGGAGATAGAATAGGCTTTCTTAGTCTCTTTTTAGAGAACTGATGCGATGGCAACAACAATCTGCAGACCAAATTGCAAGTGTCTTCCCCAGTTTATGTCTCAGCTCCCATCAGGCAAACCCCTCCTGACGGAAGATCTTGGTCCAGCCCCAGACACCCACATGCAGGTGCCCTGCTGAGAGCTATTTTCTGCCCTCCTTACCATTTGGCTCATTTCCCACGCTGGTCCAGTCACTCCTTCGTGACATCTTAGCCCAGCAACAGCCCTGGCCATCCCATTTCTCTAGGCGAATTTATCTCTGCCAACATTTGTCCCTCTGATGTCAACTCTTACCCTATCTGAAAGGATGTGTGGAAGCCTTGAAAACAAAGACCAGAGAAGGAACTGTGACAACAAGGCCACATACAAAGAAAAGTAACTTATTTCTTCTCCATTTCAATCAAAGTTACTGTTGATGGTAACAGAAGACATTTCAGGCAAAAATGGGGTTTGTTAAAATTTACTAACATCTGTGTGTGTCCTTTTATACACAATAATAACTCATCTTTCTTGCAACCGTACCATACTCTTGAATTTTCTGTATCTGCAGACAATTTTTTACTGGATGAGCAAAACATGTTTGTTGGCTGTGAATCTACAAACTCTTAGTTTCCCCAAATATCTTCTCATATTCTGATACAAGGTGAACAGAAGCTTTTTTACATATATGCACATGGTGTGGTTCCTGGAGGGATCCTGTGCAGGGCAAGGAGTTGCACATTGATGGTCCTTGTGGGTCCCTTCCAACTCAGTATATTCTATGGATCTATGACTATTATAATTTTATATATGTTTATTATCTTTGGTCCAAGATATATATATAAAATTCTTTTTACAATTTTTTTTCTTACTGCTCCCCTTTGTAAAGGAATAGCTTAACAGTCCCCCTGGGCTCACTGCTGCCCATCACTTCTTTACATCCTTTTCAAGAAGGGCTGAGCAGACTTGAGCACTGTCAGGTAGCTGCAGCACACTTCCAGGTGAGTGCCCACATTCCTCCTCTGCTTTTCTTCCTGCAAAAGTGCTGCTTGCCTTTTATATTGCTGCTGCATTGTGAAGCAAAGCGTGTCCTGAGCCACGCAGAGGGGTGGCCAGATTTGTCCTCCCCAGCACACCTCTCCCCAGCAGTACCTATAATTTAGACTTTAGAAATGGATGCAAGTATTTCACATTTATTCCCTAAATAGGGCAAGCAGGGATTGTCTGTCCTTTCTTCAACTCAGCAGTAAGCCACTTTAGTACATTTACTGACAGCTAAAAATAGACCACCCATGCCTCTGCTTCCTCTACTGAGTCACCAGCAGTTTCTGACCAATCCACAGTTGCACAGCAGATGGTTGGGCTCCAGTTCAGAAGGTGCGGGGCGTTTAACTCCAGCGCTCACAGACCTCATCCATTGCCTTACAAGGGTGTGCTCCTTGCAAAATGATAGGCAATGCTCTTTTAGCAGAGACTCTATGCGTCAGGGAGCACCAGCATGGGCTCTGCATCACCTGCAGGGCAGGTGAAAGCAGCTCATCTAGCCCTCAGGATCTGTGCCATGAAGCAGAGCCTGAAGTGGGAGAAATTCTGTGGTCCCAAGGAAGGGGGGAATCCCCAGGAAGCAGAGAGGGCACATCCTGGGCTGAGCTCAGGACTCCTGCTGGAATGCAGCCAGCTTTTGCACAAGGCAGCTATAAGCAAACACAGCCAGTGCTCTCCAAAGAGCTGAGCAGCCAGAGCACTGTGCAAGACCTTGTACCAGTGCTGTGAGAAGCCAGAAATGTGACTAAACTCCCTCACCTGAGAAGCTGTCCCTCCGCAGCCAGCAGGAAGGGTGCCGACAGGGACAGATGCTGTGGAAAGCATGCGGTGCCTCATCCAAATCTCTAACCTGACAGCCCTCAGCTGCCCTTACCCTTGGTGACTTGGTGGTGTATCTGGGTTTGGCAAAATGAGGTGCGGGCATGGCTCAGTGACCCAGCAGCAGCTCCCGGTGCATTGCACGCCCTTCACCAGCTCCAGGGATTTCCACAGGGTGTGTCAAACCCAGGGGAGGCCCAAGGCAGCACTCTGCTTTCTTTCAAACAGCTGGCAAGCCAAAATGATGTCCCCTGTCCAACCAGTGCAGCACCACAGGCTCATTCCTGGCACCTCTTCTGGGAAACTGAGGTAGGGACTGCTCCCGGGCAGTGAGGGGCGTGGTGAGGCCCTGGTGCCAGGCACACATCCCTAACATGTTAAACACACATGTCTAACAAGCCCCTTTTAAACAAAAAGTCAATGAGACTTCTCTGATGAGATAGCATGTTTTACTGGCTGGAACAGGAGACAGGATTTCTGGCTTCCTTTTCAGGATTATCCAAAATAAGTAATTTTTCCAACTTTCTCTCAGCTTAAGAATAATTATTTATGTAATTGCTTATTTAAAATCTGTTCAGATTTTTGTTGTTGTTTTGTCTTTCTGGCTTGTTTTTTAAAATTAAAAGTAATTTAGTATATTTTCATTTTTTTTTTAAATCCAATTTTAAATATTCCAGCTTGGTCTCAGCTTGACAGCAAGAAGGTGGGTGTGGGGATGTCAGAAAAGTTATTTATATTGGGTAACTTTGTTCCTACTGTTTCTTATGGGAGCTTCAATAAACCAGTTAGCCATAGCTTGCTATTTTTATATGGCATTACCCTGTTTAAAAGAGGGATGAGCTCAGAAAATGAGACCTGGGCTGCCACATGTTGCAGCTTTGCTGGGTTTGTGGAAGGTCTCTTTGGACCCAGCACTTGTCAACCAACATCTCTGTCCATCGGCAGGAGTCACAGGAGAGAGGCACTCAGTGTGGGGCTGCTTTTCACAGCTGGCACAGGGGCAGCGGTCAGGATAAATAGAGAGGGTTAAAAGTCACCTTGCGCCCTTTCTTTCTGCCTTTGCAGGGTGTTTGGGCAGCCAACACCAGACCTGGCCAAGTGACCTGGGAGGATGGCACAAGAGCAGACGAGCCCGGCTCAGTTTTTATCTGGGACCATCATCACAAGCACAGGGAGGGGACATGCTCCTCCATGCAGGCTCTGTAGCTCTGCTGGAGCACAGCTCCATGGCCGGGCTGGAAAAGCCATTAGGGTGTAGGGAAGCAGTGGCATAGCAGTCACCTTGCAAGGCAAAAGTTTTGTTGCTGCGCTGAAGCACCAGGAGGTAACTCTGCTACAGAAACCGATGGTGGGGCAGGTCATGGGGGTGTCCCTGCTGGCCCAGCCTTAGGGGGCACGGTGGCAGTAGGGTGGCAGTCACACTCTGCACTTGGGGCCGGAGCAGCTCACCCCGTGCCCTGCACACCAGGCACCCACAGGGCTGGCAGGAGGGTCCTGGACTGCACCGTGAGGCTGCTCCAGGGGACCTCCCGGGTGTCCTCCTCCCACCCCATCCCTTCACCTGCTGGAAATCTTGGCTGGCCCATGGCATGCAGGGGGTAAAACACCCCTCAGAGCCACTGGCAGGGAAGAAGAGTGGGAACACACACCGGGTCCAACATTTACTGCAGGCTGGAGAGAACATGGTGCACCCAAGTGACCAGGCTGTGCCCCAGGATACGATAAGGGATGCTGACCCAAAGGATCGCCCACCCCTAGCTCCCTAGAAAGCTGCCCAGTTTCACCATGGTACAAACAAGTTTTTGTCAGGGCCACAGCATGAGGGGAGCAAGGAGAAAGTCCTGTCCTCAGGGCAGAAAGCATGGGAGGTAATTACTTGTCTCACATGATGCTGTAAAATCTGGAATAAGTGGGTAACAAAAAAACTTTCTTCCATAGGGTGGAGCAGGGGGTCATACCCACAGCGTTGCTCCAGCCTGTGCAATAAACCTGATCCCCCAGCCACTCGCTTCGATTTTCCCACCACCTGCAGCCTGGCAGGGGGAAGCAGATGTTGGGAAGACACAGGATTTCAGAAGGAAATCTGATTTCCCTCGAGTTTACCGCTTCTCCCTCCTGGCTCTGCTTGTCTTTTCAGCAGCCATCAGCAGCTCCCATACATGCAGTACACTCCCCTCATTTCCTAGCTGTACCAGGAGCCGTCATAGTAGGAGGTTCAAATAATTGTTTTTGCAAGAGCTGCTTTCCATAGAGCCTTTTGAAGGTCGTGCTGATTATTTCCTCCCGAGCAAGCAAAGCACCATGTAATTATTGCAAATGTCACCTGGTGAAAAATCACTTCCAGTCAATCATCTCAGCCTGAAGATAACTGCTGCAGCTCTTCGCTACTGCAACAAGTCAAACAGAAGTGATGAGGGGTCTCACATCTTTCCTGTCAAGACTAATATATCCATGCAAACACAGTAAATTGGTTAAATAATGTTCATGGGAAGGCAGTCCATAGACTCACAGCTCAGTAGGATCTGCATGCCGGTGGATCACGCGGGATCCTGCTCTTGCTATGGCTGTTCACACAAGGCAGAGCAGGTTCCGGCTTTTTAATTCAAAGTGCAAATAGATCCTGTAAGCCTATTGCCTCACAGCTGCTGCAGAGCAGGGGACTCAGTGGCAAGACATCAATTTGGCTATGCCAGGACAGTCAGACACAGGAATGCCACTGGTCCCAGCCCTTTCTGCACTATGAGAGTCCTAAGCCAAAAGCAGGTAGCATATGGCATTAGATAATGATGGTATGGAACATTTTCTGCTGTAGAGCTCTGGTTCTATTTAAACTTAATTTGTGATGATCACTACTTGGGACAAAATATTTCATATTTAGTTAATGCTTGAAAACGTGATTGCTCTTTTTAAAAGACAAAGCTTAAGAGCAAAGGTGATTCAATAATATCAATTGCAATTAATTTGTTTAGTAAATGGGGAGACCTCAAATATATGTATATATACATATACATATACATATACATATACATATACATATACATATACATATACATATACATATACGTACACATATATAATCTGCTTATCTGTTTCAAGCATCTTGGAACAACAGCATCTTGTTTTATCTTAGACAATCAAAGCTGTGATACTGAAAAACAATTATTGAAAAGGAGCACTTAGCACGCCATAATTATGAGCACTGATCTAAACCTCTCAACAGGTAAGTATCCTGGTTCTAAAAGCAGCTGTTTAGAAGTGCCTGAGACAAGGTACAAGCTTCACATTTAGCAGAGCACACAGGAGACTGAACTCCATGCACAGGCAACTGTCAAGCATCTATCAGGGATGAAATGCAAAGCAGAAATACATGAAGCAAATTTACCTGCTTGTTTGTGTGTCTTGTCAGAATTACTGGCAGAAGTAAAAAGGACACAGCTGACTAGAGAAAAAAAAACATTAATGGCATCTTAATTTACCAAACAGTTGAAGAAAAAACCTTTGAGGGTTTCACAGGGATGAATAGAGGAAAGAATACTAGTGCTGTACTGTGCCATTCAGCTAAGGGCACACACCCAAAAATGGGATGCTGCCATAACTCCCATGCACCTAATTAGTAAATAGAGCACATATTTTTATATTTTTTTTAATTATTTTGTTTCGGCATTGGCAGCTGCCATCTAAGAAACAATA
Organism: Acanthornis magna; assembly: GCA_036785705.1. Classification (NCBI taxonomy): domain Eukaryota; kingdom Metazoa; phylum Chordata; class Aves; order Passeriformes; family Acanthizidae; genus Acanthornis; species Acanthornis magna. The sequence continues at coordinate 2,805,022 of JAWUZG010000071.1, read as the reverse complement.
GTGAAGTTCTCTCTTAGCAGAGCTTTGAGTAAAGCTGACACAAAAAGGATGATCCTTTTGCAGAAATGCTGGAGGAATATTACTTTGTACAGATTTCCTCTCCCTAGGTCAAAGCAGTGTTCTGGTCCACTCATTGAAGATGTCAAGGAAAACAACACTCACAGATGTTAGAAAATACAGTCCCAAGCACCAATCTTGCACAACAGGACAGCATTAGAAATAAATGCCCTGGCACCCACATGCTGACTTATGGTCAGGCTGGTGTTCTTTGCAAATTGCTTTAATACAAATTCCATCTTCATCAACAATTTAAATAGTGATCTGAGAATAAAACCAGATGTGTTTATAAAAGTGCCATCCATTGGACAACTCAATGGCCATGAAAATCTCCTTGTCAGAACAAAGCATATACTGGAAATCAATACAGATATTTTACCTAGAGAAAAGAAAAATACACAACTTGTGGTCCAGCTGCTGTGAGGTCACAGATTTGTGACCTGGTTTGAAACTGGTCTGTCACAAAATGTGGAATAACTAAAGAAATCATTATAGAAGTTCTCTGGTATTTTCTAGCTGGCAAAGAACAATCAATGGAGCAAAGTTTCAGCACAAGGTTAAATCCAGCCTTGCCCAGAAGCTGTCTCACTCACAGATCAGTGTGTACTTGGAATGTGCAGGGCTCCTAATGGCATGGAGCTGAGATGCAGTAGGAGACCTTGCTCTGACTTCAGGCATCCATGAGAAGTATTTCTCATGTCCTGTCATACCTTCTGCTTGTTCCTATTCCCCATGGCCCAGGAGAGGACAGTCTTTCTGTGGGACCTGGTGCTGCTGGGTGCACAGCCTGGCTGGGACACAGGCATTCCTGGGGGGGATGCTCAGGGACCCTTGAGGTGAAGGCTCCCCCTCAGCCCTGTCTGTTCACATCAGAAAACCATTTCAGATGATTCTGTATTCCTGTTCTGACCCTAGGATTCTTTTGTGACTGCTCCTGGCACACAGCTGGCATCCTGCAAGACCACAGAAAACACCTCTGACACCAACTACTGATGTGCCCTAAAGCTGGTGCTGGGTTTCCCCGTGGAGGGCAGAAGGGCTGAGCTGCTCAAGTGGGGGGAAGAGGGATCCCCTCTCCCCCAGCACGGATGTGCATCTTTCCTTTCCAGCATCAGTCTACCTCAGGAGATGAAGCAGCATGGTGCTGCTGGAGCCTGGAGCTCCAGACAGACTATTTTTAGATCAAAGGAAGCCAGATGCTCATCAGATTGAAGGCAATTTCACCTCTGCAATATGCAATTTCAGTGTTGGAAATTATGAGAGTTTAACAGAGCCCTTGAGGATTTCGACATTTGTCTGAAAATTATTTGGCAAGTCCTGAAGCAACGTTATTCTCTCAATGTATCCCAAAGCTCTGGCAAGATAAAACCTTAGCAAAATTCCTTATTTTTAGAGCAGTGTCCAGTACTTGGTCATATTAACCCATACCATATTTGCCACCCCTGCTTAAAAATGAAGACTACTGCTTTCTCCTGATCTGTTTTCCAAAATGAGGTTGTGATACTGATTCCTGCTGAATCAGGAACCATGCTCTGCATGCTAAATCACCCAAAACAAAATAGTCCCTAACAGATAAATTACATGTTTTCAAGTAATTCTCTCAACAATAGCTAAGCTAGTTTGTGTTTGCTTTTGACTGGGTAGCATTTTTCTCTATTAACAATTTGATAATCTGTAACTGAAGAAATATTCCACTGAAGACCACAGACGTGCAAAGCCTTAGCAGAGGATCTACTGTACATTACTCTGGTAGATGTAATAAATCTCATTTAGGAGCTTCAGAGCTCAGCAATACTTTCCAACAGCCAGGAGAGAGCTACCAGTAGCTATTGCACTCTTTGGTCTCTTCTCTTCTGGAAAAGAGAGAAGCCTAAAAATGTCATCAGACATGAAATCTGGTTTTCATCTCAGCCTTATTCTGGCCTCCTTATATACATTCTTGCTTCAGATTAGGTTTTTTGCAAGTATCAGTTTTGACCTCTGAGATTTAATTCCCACAGCTGCAAATTTTCACTGTCACCCACAAATCAGACTAGTATCTAAATTATTTTTAACTCTGTGTCATAAAAAAAAAAAAAGGATCCTGTAACAATATGGGGGGGGGGGGGGGGGGGTTGGGGGAATATAATTTGTCCCAGAACATTTCAGGTTCAGGTTTTTTAAGACGAGTTTTTTCTTCTGAGATGACAGGCATAAAGAATTCACCTTGCTAGCAACCAGCTCTTCAATTATATGCTTTCAATTCCTTTTCACATAGAAGTGAGCAGACTGTAAGGTAGAAGTGAGCACACTGTACGATGGAAATGAAAAATACTCACTGCAGGCAGCTGAAGAAAAACAAAACCAAAAGGTCATCTTCCCCTTTGCCTATTCACATCACACCACGTTACACTAACTCTATACTGCAAACAAGCAAAGGCTCCATCTCCCCATTTTGTCCCTCAGTCCCCCAAAGGTGTTTCCTCCACAAGCAAAAGCACACAGGTGTTCTCAGTAAGAGATCTTACAAAGGGTCACTGGAAAATCCTGCCAGGATTTGTCTCTCATACATATTTAGGATCTGGAGATCTCACCTAGCCAACCTTTGTCTTTAACATGTTTCCAGAATACTTACAATCCTACTGGTGGCAGAAACCACTGAGTACCTATCCCATTTCTCTGGCTGTACAACCTTGGTCGGCTCAGTGTCAAACTTCCCAAGCTGTGAGACTGCTAAAATGTCTCTGAGGTCAAAAGAGAGCAGTGTAAAGAGACTGCGACCTGAGCTGGGAAGGCAGCAGAGCACCAGATGTGTGTGTTAGCTCTTCTTGTCATCAGCTACTCACAGAAAAGGTCCCGGGTCTGAGGAAAATGCACTAGAAGAGCTAGATTTCATCAGTTTCTGCAAGGCAGTGCTGTGGTGTGCAGAGAGGGAACAGGTCTCTGTGGACTGCTTCAAAGAGGCTGCAGTTCCTGCAGTGGCAGAGCACAGAGGGGATGCAGGTTTACCTCCAGAGAGGGCACAAGGGCACCCCAGCTTCAGGGTTTGGCCACCAGCGCAGTGGGGCAGAGGCAGAAGGACAGGAGAGAGCCCCAGGGAAGGAGCTGCAGCTCCTGGGTTTGCTGATTTGCACCTCCTCAGCTCTAATTGTCATGTGGATGTGGCGGTGATCGAAACCTCCTGCAGTCCCAGCAGGCACTGTTCATAGCACAGCCTGGGTGAGAAAGGGTCCTTGAGGTCCAAAAGTGAAACAATTTAGGAGCTGATTCAAAGCAAAGGTTGCTACTCACATTCCAGAGTCAGTGATACATGACACTCTACCAGCCCAGCAGCAGCAATGGCCAACACACAGCAAAGAAATTGTGTTTGGAAAGTGATTTCAGCATCGCTACCAAAGCGCAGTCAAGCAATCAATGAGCAGCTTTATTTTTTACCATTCTCTAACAGGTTTTGGACCTGAAATCAGGGATCACAATGTAAAGAGCAAGTGGGATGGAGTGCTGAGGCAGGTGAGTGTTAGAGTTGGACCTGAGGGATGATGCCTCAGCTCTGAAGTGTAGTCAGCATTACAAGAAATGGCAGGATTGTACCAGTAATTCTCCAGTATCTCTCTGAAAAAAATTTGTTGATCAGGAAGGTTATCTGCACCAGAGGGTCATTCTGCAGAAGTACAAACAAGTTAGAAAGTGTAGGGAACTCAGCCAAAAATACCCAAAACCCACCAAAGAATGTGTTTTAATTAATACAACTTATTTTCCCTAAATATAGTCTTTCTAGCAAGAAACCCTTCCTACCCACTTTTACCTACCTAGCATATTCTGTAATTTGCCATGCAGCTTTAGACAATGTTCCAAGCAATCTACATTCACACACACACACAAGGCACACACACAAAACACACACACACTTTCCTCTTCCATTTGCTCTTAGCAGTGGCTAGGAAAGAGTCTATTGCACTTCCTCACTGCTGGTAATGCAATAATTGGATAAACTACGAACACGTGAATGAGCGAGGCTGGACTGACAGCACAGCCTAAGAAGATGACAAGCAATCAGAAAGAAACAGAGGAAGGCAAGAGCATGTACAGCCTTGAGAACAAGCCTGTGGGCTCTCTAGTGATCCCTCTTTCTGTTTTTTTCCCCAGCTGGGTTTGATGTACTATTCAGCACCCTTACATGCAGTAGAAGGACTCAGTAGCACATTCAGGGGTGCATGTGTCTATACAGAGAAATAAGACATGGGTTTTCCATTGCTGCTGCGTCTTCTCAGCATCCTCTGAGACAACCTGCATCATTGCCACTTTCTGGTGGTGGGCATTTGGGTTGACCCCTTAACAACAGCCATGGTCACATCTGCATCTGTTTCTGGCTGGATGCAGTACTGAAGTTTTCCAAAACCCACCGTGAAGGATTTCAGCTGAGATATAGTCAAGAAAAATAGAAAGAACATGAAAAGGATTATTGCCAAACTGTTATCCATGCTGGCAGACTGTCCAGTTGACTTGATAATGGTACTTTTAATCTATTTTAGGAAACAGTTCTCTCCCATATGCCTCAGCACTGCTCCAGGTAATTGCCCACCCTGAGCAGGATCACTGCAGGTGGGGTGCACAGGCAAGGGGCAGGTCGCCTGTTCACAACGTGGGTGCACAGAAGGAGGAGAGAAGGAGGCTGGGTGCTGCCTGTGGTGCTCTCTGGCATCTGAAGGCTCAAAGCAGCCACCTTTGTGCCACCTGAAAGCAGTTATCCACCTCTCCCAGCATGCAGGGAAGTGGGAAGGCAAAGATTGAATAAAAGAGTTAAGCAGGACATGCGCTGGATGCTGCTGTGGGGCAGAACCAAGGAGCACCAACTCGGGTTACACTGTCTGTACTTTCTGTTTTCTCCTTTGAAGAGTACAGCCCATGCTGCCCCAAATGGGAAGGACAGGATGAGGACAGTGGCGTTTTTCTGGCAGTCCTGGAAACAAAATCCATGCACTGGTCTGATCTGCTGCTTGCTGTCTCCTGCACCTCCTCCAAGAACAGTGCCTTCCAGAAAGCTGCTCCCTGACACGTGGTGGAATGGCAGAGATGGAGACCCAGCCCCCAGCCCCAGGTTCTAGGAGCCACACAGAGGAAAGCCTTCCAGAGTTTCTAGGTTGGGCAGGTCACCTGAGTGCTCCCATTACTGCATCCCGTCCAAAAGGAACACACACAAAAGGAACATATTATTTGGCTGAAATTTTTCAGAGTTTCTCAGCCTGAGGCAAACACCTGGTATGCAGAATTTTGGCCCCAACAGTTGAAAATTGGCAAAGTCAAAAGAAAGAGAAACTGTGATGCCTTAGTGGAAAGCGGTAGGCAATTTTAACACTCCACAGTAGTTCCAGCTGTGTCACTCTCTGATTTGGGATGCGAACCCATGGGTCGGCACAGTGTTTAGTTGTGTTTCTGAGCATCCACGGAGATTACTGATGTGAAGTTGTCAGTTTTGCCCTCGGACTGGATCTACAAAGAGATACACAATTACAGAGATCTTATCCTGCTTACCTACTAGCAATGTTTTTTGTCTCATTAAGACTTCTGAAGGTATACTCCAGGCTTTCTGTTCACTGTGTCATTGTTCTACCCATTGAACTCATTGGCAAAAGACAGATATGTTTTACCTCACCTGGATTTTCCCAGCAGGCTTAAACACAGCTCATCTGTCTCCTACCCAGCAGCAATGAAACCTCAGGTGGCAGAGGTGCCCACCTCCCCAGCTTGGGCACTCATGGGCCAGCATGGACATCTTCAGGTGTGCAACGTGAGGATGTTGCAGGGAAGGGTTTGTGGAGGGGGACACAGACTGGGAGAGCAGGAGGTCAGGTCCCTCAATGCAGCTGATGGGTCAGGTCTCAGCCATGCCACAATTTAAGCCTTCTGTATCCTAACCCCAAACACCCAAAATGCCAAGTGCTTGAGCTTCCCAGCTGGTCTGGGACCTCTCTGCTGGAGGCAGCAGTGCAAGCCCTTGTTTGTTGTAAGCGGGTACCAGTTCTGCAGCAGTCACACAGATTTAGGTCAGACACAAGCCCTGACTGATTTTAATGACATACACTGGAGAGTGAAGCAGTTGCTGCTAAGTCAGCTTTAAAAAGTTAGAGCTAAGCTTCTGTCAGTGATCCCTGCAGCCTGCAGCAAGTTCCCAGCAGCACAGACCTTGCTGGGCTCCCTTAGCCTCACTGCACAGCAGGCAGGGGCAAGCCGTGGGCTCCAGTGCCTGGCACAGACCCCAGGATAGCACCCATCCTCCATGAAACAGCCCAGTGAAAAAACCTGCTCTGGACTTTCAGAACCCACTGTGGGGTTCTGAGCTCTTCCCAAGCCCACAGAGGCAGTGAGGGCACTGAGAACAGTGAAAAAAGAGTCCCAAAGCAGGGATCATTTGAAAAATGAAATCAAATTGGTCCATGGGGATGATGCACCCAAGAATGAATGCCCATGGGGTGTCCTTCACCAGGGACCCCTTTCTGTAGTAAAACTAGTCAGCGACTGCATGCCTTTTGTTTGCTCAGATGCTGCTGGATGTTTCACAGGCTCCAGGGAGGGAAAGTACAGCTCTGACTTATGCAAAGGAGAAAAACACTTTGCTAGATCATGTGGAGTTTATAAGCCTGAGTTTGCATTCCTAAAATACTTCAGTTTTAGTAACCCTTTGGAGAACAATTGAATTTAACTCCCTGTAGCAAAGACACACCAGCTGTCACCGTGGGGTTTCATATTTGTGAAGCCCCACACTTTTGAGTTAGATTACTACTGAATAAAAGGTCAAGCATCCTCCTAGCAGATGGTTTCACAAGAGAAAGTGTAAACAAATTCTGCAATCCAATATTAAATAACACTGGTGTCCAGGCACTTCCAATATTTCATCCCCTATGTAAAAAGTAGTGAGCTGGTATTATTCGTAAAGGAAGTCAAATGAGCTGATACAAATTAAAGATTTTTAAAGAAACAGGAACTTACCATCATATCTACACTTATAGTCAAGACTCTAGACTAAGCCCCATCTTTTAACCATTTAGGATTCTGGCAATAACTACCAGGAGAATTTTAAGTTGGTATGTAAACACTTAAACAAATGTCAGCAGTTCTAATACGGTGGAACAATGCTCTCATGACCAAGAGCACATAGATATTAAAACCAACCCCAACTTTTCCACTGACTTTTCATTGCAGATAGGACTAGAGAATTTATTTACATCATATGTGTATTCTGAACCTCAGGTAAGGGCATAGACTGTATCTGCTCACCTGTTCGAAAGAAACTTTGATTTGGGAAAGAGGGCACTAGGTTGGCACACAAGAGAGGGAGATAAGATTCCCAAAACATTTGGTGAATAAAATACACTTATTTTCTCTTCCTTTTGGCCAGGCTGTCTTTAACCTGCAGGGAATGGCCTGGCTGTTGTCCAGCAGCCAGTGTGGTCCAGTTCTGATGCAATCAGTCACCCAATATTAAATAAAATATTAAAGAAATAATTATTAAATCAATTATTCAGATCAAGAAACTATCCTGAAACAGTGTGAGCATCTTCACTTCAGTTTCAGAGGAAGTGAGAGCTCAGCACCCTGCACTATTGCATCCTGGAAGAAGGAAATGCTCTCATGGATAGCATCAGGTCTCACACAAATGCCACCAAACACTGTGATTGTCACCTCTGCCTGCCAACTGGCACACAACACAGGTGGCTTTGCAGAGATATGCAAGAGCAAGAGAAAGCACCTAAAGCCCTTGGCCAGGCTGTAATAATAGCCAGTTGTGGCACGGTGCGATGTGGGACCCTCCCTCTCTTCCCAAAGCACGCAGAGCACTGTGCTCCGTTGCAGAGGCATTCATTAGCCACGTGCAGGAAATCCCAGATCTGACCACTGGGCTGTATCTAACTTGATTATCTTACACACGAGTGCTAGAGTGGCAACACAATGGGTTACGATGAGGGGGTCCCACCAGCCATTTGCCCAACAGGAAACACCAGCACGCCCTGCCCTGCAGCATCCTTCATCCCTGCAGAGCACAGGAAATGGGCCAACAACCTCAAACTGATGGTTTTCTGGGCAAAGAGTTGCTTGGTGATGTACAGGTTTTTCTTGCCAAGAAATATTTTGGCAATTCCGGCTCTGGCAGTGACTTCAATATTATCTAAAAATTCATTTCATACCTCTTCTAATTACTCTTGGCAAATTAGAAGTCAGTATTTAATAATGTTTAGCTTAAGGCTTGCTGCCCCAGGCAGCTGCAGACACGGGTAACCATGGTGGGCAATCGAGAGGAAAACAATCTAGAGGACTTCTGTGGGCAGCATTTCCATGAGGGCTGATTGCATGCAGAAGTCATAAGTTCAACAGTGGCTATCTGTACTCTCTTAATGTTCAGCCAGTGTGCTTCATTTCAGCAAACAAAACATCTTCCCCACCAAACAAAAAATCCAGCCTGCAGAGATGTGCTTTCAGCAACCTGAGCTTTCTGCACCTTCCTCTCTCAGATTTGTCACCAGAAATGTATTTAAACCACAGCTTTGGCTCTGACAAGCCAAAAGCCTTCCCTTCATTCATTATTTGTTGTGGTAAGGGTATAGGCTTTGATGTCTGCAGCCGTGCTGGAGTTTTGTACCTCAGCCTCGTCCCTGACATGTCGTATGTGCCACCACAGGATCCCAGCCAGACTGCTGTGCTTGCCCCTGGATCCTCCCCTCCAGCAGCAGCAGATTTTATTTACACTCACTCATAATCTCAGGAAGCAGTTTCAAAGCAGGCACTCAAGACATCTCATGAGCCCTCCTACTGTAGGTGAAGAGCAGTTTTGGGACCACTTGATGAAGCTGAATAGCCCCAAGTCTATGGGACCTGATGACCAGTGACAGGACCTGAGGGAATGGCCTGAAGTGGCCTGAAGTTGTGTCAAGGGGGGTTTAGGTTGGATATTAGAAAAAGGTTCTTCTCCCAGAGGGTGGTTGGGCACTGGAACAGCTCCCCAGGGCAGTGATCACAGCACCAGCCTGACAGAGCTCAAGAAGAGTTTGAAGTGCTCTGGAGCACATGGCGTGACTCTTGGGGATGACACTGAGCAGAGCTGGAGCTGGACTTGATGATCCTTATGGGCCTTTTGCAACTCACCTAATTCTGTGACTCTGTGAAAAGTGGGATGTCCAGCAGGTCAAGGGAGGTGATTTTCCACCTATTGTCTGCCCTCATGAGACTGATCTGGAGTGCTAAACCCAGACGTGAGGTCCTCAACACAAGAAAGATGTGGACCCATTGGGGCGCATCCAGAGAAGGGCCACAAAGATGCTCAGAGGGCTGGAGCACCTCTCCTATGAACACAGGCTGGGAAAGCTGGGATTGTTCAGACTGGAAAAGAGAAGACTCTCAGGAGACCTGACTGCGGCTTTTCAGTACCTAAAGGGGCTTATAAAAAAAGAGAGAAAGGGGCTTTTTATACGGGCAGATAGGGGCAGAAGGAACAATGGTTTTAAACTGAGACAGGGCAGGTTTACATTAGATATTAGGAAGTAATTCTTTACTTCCTTAAATCCTTTTTCATCATCATTCAGCAGCTCAGATAAAAGCCAAAACAGTATTTCCAAATAATTTTGCACATGCTGCCAATTTGTTGTATCCCAGTGTGGCTGAGCAAGTGTGTGAGGATTGACTCTGCACCTCTAAACTGCATTTAATGTTCTCATACACCAGTGAATAGGCAATTCACTCACAACCACATAGTAAAATTACAAGGGATGAGGCACTGAAACAGGTTGCCCAGAGAAGCTGTGGCTGGCCCATCCCTGGAAGTGTCCTAGGCTAGGCTGGATGGGGCCCTGAGCAAGTGGGCTAGTGGAAGGTGTCCCTGCCCATGGCAGGGATGTTGCAACTAGGTTATCTTCAAGATCTCTTTCAATCCAAACCATTCTGTGATTCTATAATGAGGAGTGCTGAGACTCATATCCATAACTGAATGCTGTCCACAGGCTTTAAGAAAGTGCTTGGCCATATGGAGTCTCAGGCCACATGGAAGGAACTGCAAGAACTCTTGCTCTGGGGAGCTATAGGTTTGCATTCTCCATTGCTCCCACTCCTCCTTTGCATTTGCTCCTCATTATCAGGAATCCCGTACCCCTTTGTGCAACAGCATCCTTCATAAGGGAAGCCAAAATGTGTGGCAGAACATTTAAACACAACTGCATAGATTTAATTATGTTATTCTGTCACCACGCTTCAGTCAAACTGAGAGAAACTGGGCATTAGACAAATCCCTTGATTTCAAATGTTATTTGAAGGATGATTTTTTGAACCATAAAGAATTTTATTAACTTGTGTCATTCCTATAAAAGCGTTATAATTCAGTGCACATCACTCAGCTAAGAAAACAATATTGCATCTCTATGGCAACCTGCAATGAACAACATACTGACCGTCTCCGAAGACACAGGGAATTGTTTTATTCCTGTATCATAGTGGTTTCTACTTAGAGCATGCCTTGTGCTTATACATCTTTAGCATTTTTAAAAAAAAAATAAAAATTAAGAATTGTGAATCATCAAGCTTCCAGCAAAACGTTAGATGCAAGAAGCATTAATTTTACTTCCTGTAGCTCCTGCTTTGCACAGAAGTGTAACTTCATTCATGCTGCCAACATTCCTCTACACAATTCCCAAGGAAAATACAAAGTCAACGACACTCTGTGTAATCTTGATGAAAGCATGAAAATAAGGCCAACTGCTTCTCTGCCCCTTTCATGTCTGATTATTTACACCGTTCACGTCTCCTCAGCTGTTACAACACTGCACTATCACATCAGATGTTCCTTTATTCCTTAGAGCTTAGCTCAGTGAAAGGGGGAAAGTATGCATTTCAAAAAATGAGATGGGTCTGGTACAAACCAGAAAAAAACACAGAGGACACTGTGAAAGAAAAAGGTTGCAGAGCATGAGTGGGGCACACAGATGAGTAGTGGGGAACGTGGCTGCTGTGCTGGAAAAGGGCAGCACACAGAAAGAAGAGCAGGCAGAGAGCAACACGCAGGGAAAGGCAGACACTGATAACACAGCAGTGGAAATCCATCTCCAAAGTCTTTTAAATGCCTTTCAGAAGGTTCATGGCAGGCTTACAGTGGAGTGGTGCTACCTGATTCACTCGTAATAATGTCTTTCAACAGTATTGGGACTCTTTGGCCAGAGCTGATGACATTGTACTCACTTTGCCTGGTTGTAAAGTTGTAGCCTTGTTAAAGGCAGCACAGTTTTGTCCAGCTCCTTGCACATGCACCTTAATAAAGCTTCAAGCTTTAGGGCATAAGTCCCTGACAAGTAATCAAAGCTAGAAGGACTCCTTCTTGGTGAACAGATTACTCCATTTCTGACTATTTCACGGTTTTTCTAATTTCTCAGAAGCATATCAACCCAGAAGAGATGGTGCTGGAATGGAAAGACTGCAATTTGTGTGTATAGCATGTTCCCTCCCCTTTCCTATCTTTTCTGCGCAGGAAAATTCAGTCGTTCTGGTCGCATTTAAAATGTTATGCTGCAGAATGCTCCCCAGCAAAATTAAGAGGCAAAGAGCAGCAAACGGTACTTTTAAAAAAACACTTGGCAATGCTGAAAAGTAGTAACAGGCAGTAAAATTATGTGCCTTCAAATCCACATCCGTGATCCAGTGTTTGCTGCTGAGTCCAGTCAGCAGAGCACCGAAGGAGCCGCTGGAGCTGGCGGCAGAAGGCAGAGCCAGGGGCTGCTCAGCCCTGCCAGCAGCAGCACTGCCAGGCAACTGAGGAGAAAAGCTCTGTATTAAAATTCAGGAAAACTTCTGCTCTGTATCAGTCTGATTTGATAGTTGATTTAACTTCTTTGTGCTCACCCAGCACTCGGTGGCTGAGTTTTGTATTTCATGTTCTCAGAGAGCAGATGACCTACTTTTCTTGTATTATTATTCCTGGTTTCAGCAGCCTGCCTCCCCGGGAGCGGAGGAGGAGTGCTGGTGGTGTGTTTGTGGAGGATATACAGCTGGGACTTGCTTGGTGAGTGATTTTGAGAGAAAAGGGGTAGAGCTTTCAGTATGGTTTCATGGGAGGTGAAAATGTATTCAGCCTGCAACACCGCACCCTGCAATGGGGAAGTCTGTTTACAGAGGGGTTTGAAACAAAAATGAGCAAGATGTAAAGTAAGTGAACTTCCTGGTGGAGATGGGGTGGAGGAGAATGTGTGAAGGGTGGGAGTAGTGGAGTGAGGGGCGGGAAGTGGGGAGGGTGGTTTGACCGTGGGTGTCCAGGAGGAAGATGCGCAGGTTGGGCCAGTGCTTCCAGAGCCCCTTCCAGAGTCCCTGCTTGTTTACAGGGAGTGGAGTATGCAGGGAGAGGCTGTCTTTGGAGAAAGGACATAAGGAAGGATGATGGCAAATGTGTTAAGTGAAAGGGGGAACGGCTGGAATAATAAAGGGACAATATGACTGAAAATTAAATTTTTGCCAGTGTAGGAAGGTGAGTAGCTCAAATTTACCTCCTATGCAAATGAGAAATCCTTGCTGATTTTGGGTAGACATAACTCTTAATGGGACCTGTGATTGCAGGCTGGTGTAGCTGAGACCTTGTTGCATCAGAGCAAGGCTTCATCCCACCTGAATGCAAGATGCAGTCAAAATCATCTTGTAGGATCCAAAAACCCAAACCAAGGAACTGCCTCAAAAACACAGATCACACACAGGCAGGTGAGAAATGCCTTAGGTAAAGGCAGGGTTTTTGCAGTCAGAGAGCAGCATCAGGAGGGAAGGAGAAGACTTGGGAACATATCTCAGACAGAAAACAAAGTAAAGCATCTTTAGGATGAAGAGCTGTCTGGGGCAGGAGTAGGACCTGGGAGAAGGAGCAGTAAAACTGACCTCAGTTTCAGCCTCCATTCCTACTTCATTTGGGAAAAAGCAAACTATGTGTATGTTCCTTGTAAGTAAGCATTTGCATCAAATGCTTAAATCCATCATTTTAGTTGCCAGATGAAGTGGAGCCCAAATAACAGCCAATTTTAATGGCTAAAGCAAACAATAAGTTATTCTTCTTATTGCATCTGCACAGCCTTTCTTGCAGCCCTTTGAGGAGCCTAGGGAAAGGTTTTTGCTGCTGCTGTAACTGAAGCAAAGTGCTTGCAACCAGCCCCAGAGTCAGCCAGGGGTAAAAGTCAGGTCTTTGCCCTGGATCAGGAGAAGCCCATGACTTGCAGGAAGCTGTGTATTCCCTGATGGCCACCAGTTCCTTTCCTGCATTTTCAATATTTGCACATTGAAATGCACTGGCATTCATAACATTTGATGAAAAGAATTTCATTTAATACAGCATCTGAAGGTAAGGAACACTTCTCTGTAAGGGTCTAGTTTGACACTCCAGCTTACCTTTTCCAATACAGCTAGAGAGAGTGTCTGAAAGATTATATAAACAGTTGTAATTGAAGGGTCCTTAGTCTAATACTTTCTTCCAATTCCGGTCTCTTAGGGCACAGGCAGGTTGATAGGCCCTGACACAAGACAGTACCTAAATATGTATAATCTCACACATTTTGTATACAACTTCTTGAGCAATATGGGAGCTGATTACAGCTATTAGAAAAACACAAAATAATGATGCACCTTGTAATGGCAAAACATTGTCTGAATGTTTTCCTTCACTTGGAAATGGCTTTTTGAGGTCTCAAAACAAGAAATCAAATTATATTATTGCTGGAGAGCAGGGAGAGAGAGAATGCTTGGAGCAAGAAAAAGGGTAAGTGGCCATTCGTTTCAATGTCATCCACTGAGCAGGTGGAAAACCCAAAATATCCACTGAAGCGGAAAGGCAAGAGATGTGTTGTGTCTCTACTTCATAGCTTAAATACTTTCACGTTAATGAACCCCAGATGACAAGCAGTGCAGATAATTCATGAGTGAATTGATTGCTTTTGACCCTTCAACACCAGGGAAGCATCAGAACTGCTCTCTGGAAAGCTCACCATAAATTGCAATCTCCAGAGACCAACAAACACTTTGGCAAAATTTAAGATGAGAAGACATTTCACATAATATACAGGCAGAGAAAATGTCACCAGCTTCTCACCTGCCCAGAAACTTGTCACAAACAGTCAGTTTCACGTCTTGATTTACTGAAGAGGGGTCCAAAAAATGTATTAAGGAATTCTGTATTTCTGTCCCCTACAGGAAAACTACTCATTAAGAAACCAGAGGACAGCATCTTTAGGCTAACCACAACTGCAAAGCAGCCATTGATTTAGGTTCTGCACAGGAGCAACTGTGGCTGCTTGCTGTTTATCATCCTGCAAGGAACCAATGTCTGTTGCCCTGAGCTACAATAAAAGGCCAATGAGAATTAATTTGACATCAAAAGAAGAAGAGCCAAGCCATACAAGCCTTCATCAAAGGAGTAAAGCAGACATATAATTGGGTGCTCAGAGTGAGTTAGGTTTCTACTCACTCACCACAACCCTGCAGTGGATGAATCTGCTCATGTGCCCAGCCCTGGAGCGACCAGCACAGGGAGGCTCCTACCTACCCCCTTCTCACTTCCTTATTTCTCCCAAAACAGAAGCCATACATCCCTTGCGGTATCTGCACTCTTACTTGTGGCTTGACTTCTATGAGGTTCCTATTCAGTGACAATAATTAGCAAACACTAGAAGCCCCTCTGTGGGAATAAAGGGACAACCCCATATCTCCTAGCACAGAGCAGAAGCTCATCAGCTTGCATGAATTCTCCATAAATTGTGGAAGCATATTCAGCATATGGCCCTGTTCCGCTTTTCTCCCCAAACGGAGAGCAAAAAACATATATTTTTGTTGATAATTTTCTCATATAAATTTGATTGGAAGTAAGAACATTTTTTAATGGACTGTGTATTCTGCATCTGTGTTTCATGCTTTAAAGAGAAAATTCAATCATTTCAGTGTAATTGTTTTATTTACACCAGTTTAACCAGAAAATAAATGGCTACAATAATCTTCTTCTGAGTAAGAAATTATGCAGTTCACACCAGGAGGGTAATCAGCAGTGAAAAAAGTTATATTTTTCTGACAAAGCTGGGAATTCATGAATGCTCCCATGATGGGCAAGAAATCAAACATTGAAATTACCTCAAGTCACTTCACATGACAAAACAACAATACTTTATTCATCTTCCCCTTTGTCTTTTCACTTCAAAAAAATGCAAGCCAGATGATTAACTTGCATTCAAAAGCCTGGCCTCAGAAACAGAAGATTCTTCACTCCAACTAAGCCCAGCGCTGAGAGATCTCAGGGATGAACGTCAGTTCACTTGTAGGGTTGGAAGTAGAAAAATCACTGAAGGAGCTCAATGAGAGGGAATCTGAATGTCAGTTGTCTCTTGTATCAATGGAATTTGATAAAAGAAGGATTTGATTAGGCCCCACATAATAACAGTTTGTCTAATTAACGTGCTCAGGAGGAAGCAAGCACGGCCAGAGCAGCACTGGGAGATGCCCAGTCCCTGTAGCTGTGGTGACTTGTTCTCAACCCCACCCCTAATTTCCGTGCTGCCTGTGGAGCACATACCCTACAGCTCCCTCGCTTTTCAATCTACCTTCCAAAACAGACACGACGTAGGTGCTGATGTCTAATGCTACAAACCCTTCCTGTGACTTTGGAATGACACCCGAGCATTTCCTGAGATGCACCAAAGGGACTCCAGGCTGGGCAAGAGGGAGAATTCCAGAACCACAGCTCTGGGGATAGCTCCATGGTATTTGATTTAATATAGAGGTATGAGGAGTATTCCCTTCTGGTTTGTTTTTTCTCTCCCCTAGAAATTATGTCATTTATCCAGGAAGGACCTGTGCAGTGAGGCAGGGATTAACTAAAATAACCCACTCAGACATGTTTAATGATGTGGCCACCCAACAAGAGAATCTTTTTGTTAAAGGCCAGGATGTGGTTCTGCAAGAATGAATGAGAAGGTCAGAAACCTGCAGCTGCCCATGGGAATGGTGGAAACAGCACAAAAGGGACACTGTCACCTCCTGTGGCACCTGTGTCTAATATCCTGTACCGCAAGAGGGCAATTCCTCCAAGGCAGCAGCAGTCTGATTGCCCCTGCTGAGGCTCCAGCATGAGGTGGGCACTGTCCCACAGATGGGAAGGTGCAGTGGCCAGGCCAGCACAGAGGCACCACCACACTGCAGGCACTACACCACCCCTGAGCCCCAGGGCTTTCCAGGGCCTTTCTCAAGGAAGTGTGATTGCTTTACTTTACTTTCAGCTTTCAGATAACAGCTTCTAACAAGAAGCCAGAGAAATCAATACAGGTTGCTCAGTGGTACCTCTGGAGTAGCTGTAAAACGAATTCAGCAATATTATAACCTTGAGCATCCACCTTATCTGAAGTGGGATGGGTTATATCCAACACTTTAATGACTTTGGACATTTCCTTAGTACAGCAGAGAGCAGTACTGCAGAACAGAGCTAGCTCAGGGGTGCATATACTGCCAGTGCCTCACAGCTATAAAAAGGTTTCCATCTGCTTTGTTAAAATAAGGTTGTTTACTCAAAATGCCTTTGAAACAGAGATGAGGAGTAGCACAAATTGCTCTAGAAAGGAGCATTGCTATTTATAATAAATCTGGATGGAAATAAAGGTGATGACAAATGCTAGTGATTACACTAGGACCATGTGGACAGTGGAATTGTGATGGTTTTGATGTCCCTGCAAAGAGCAGTTTTCAGGACAGAATTTGCTTTGCATCCACAGACCTCAGAATAGTTTTATGACTTTTTTTATTATTATTCTTCAGTGGTAGGATATTGAAATCATGGCCCAGATAAGACCTGGAAGGAAGACAGAGAGTGGATATGGAAACTAAGGCGGTACATGGGCACTTTATCTGTCAGGGCAGCCTAAAGAAAAATGGAATGCTGAGAGGTCCCACCAGTGCAGATCGCTGCCCCTAATTGATCAGTCTGCATTTTCAAAGCTATATTTTCAATGAAAGTGGGTAAATATTGATATTTTAAAGATGACAAATCTTCCCAAGTCAGAGAAATCCTGCAAGGCTTAGACCTGTCCCTTGCACTAGGCCTGGCTGAAGGGCTAGGTTGGGTCAACAAATGGAAGGTCCCTTATATGGTCCAGGCAGTCAAAACACACAGTATCGAAGCCAATGAGCTCTTGTGTGCAGCCCTGCTCCCCACTGCCTGGGCTGAGCATGAAAATAAGGTGCTAAAAGCTAAAGATTGGGCTAGGCACTCCCCGAACCTCTCAAAAGCACCTCCGCATCACAGTCCCTATCTGCATGAGATGTGTAGGAGCTTAGAGGGTTTTCATATCCATATATCCAGATATCAAAATATGTTTTAAAAACTGAACCATTGCCACACTGTAATTAATATCCTTACTAGTGAAATGGCAAAGGAACAAATACTGATGAAATTGCAGTGGCTCTGCACAGCTCTCCCACAGGAGGTGCCACTGCACTCTGTATTATGAGGTGCAAGATCCACAGATTTACAAACCCAGCATCCTGCCCTTGGGAGCACTTCACAAAAGGCTTTAAAGCAGAATCCAGGGAAGTATTTGAGATAAAAAAGCTCAAAAAATGTTCTGAAGTGTCTTCGCTATTTTACTCCTACAGTTGCCATGCTGTATATCCAACTTGTTTCATGCTTAGGCAAAATAAATTAATCAGCAGGGCTGCAAGGAAAACATTGCTAATTGAAAGATAAATAGACTCCAGAGAAACCTCCTCCAGGAAAGGGCTGACAAAATAGGAAATAGAAGCATAGGAGTAACATGACACT
The DNA here is from genome assembly GCA_036785705.1 of Acanthornis magna. Classification (NCBI taxonomy): domain Eukaryota; kingdom Metazoa; phylum Chordata; class Aves; order Passeriformes; family Acanthizidae; genus Acanthornis; species Acanthornis magna. Next base: position 2,787,186 of record JAWUZG010000071.1, on the reverse strand, counting down.
TGAGGAATAAAAATAACAGAAACATCAACAGTGTTGTAATAAAAACAAACATATCCAAACATTACGTGAACCACACAAGCATTCAGAAATCATCATTTTTTCATCTCTTTGGGAAAAACTAAGATATAAGCATGCAATGCCTATCTGCAGGGACGCAAACTCGATTCTAACCTAATTTTGGCAGATGAGCACGATACATATCAAATTTCAGATCTGCAACAGTTAATTCAAGGAAAAACAGAGTTAGTGGCAATTGCTGAAAGTGAGGGATTCACTGCAAGGTTGTTTCTTTCACATTCTCTCTCCTCCTCTAAACAGGAGCATACCACCTTAGCTTCATTTTTCCCAGACACTGATTCTTCCATTTTTAGGTTTTAAATCTTGTCGGTGGTTTTGGCACACATCTTGTTAGTTAACAGACCCGTTCACACAGATGAAAGATACTGTTCAATATTTTGCTGACTTAGAATTATCATCTCAGATCAATGTGGCGGAACACCCAGCTTCAGCTGTCTCTGTGCCTTGTGTGGAGAGAAGGAGAGAAGGATGTAAAGGCTTTCTCAGGAGCAGGACACCTCCAGTGCTTCCTTGCACATTGCTGATGCTGTACAGAAGGAGCTGTGGTTCCCCACAAGGCTCCCAGCAGCACACCCATGGGCAAGGATCCTGTAAACCAGACGGCAATCAGAGAGGTTCAGCACCTCATCAAAAAGTGCCTTTTTAAACTGTATCTTAAGGAACATATGACAAACATCCAACACACTGCATTTTCCACCAGTCAGCCAAAGACAGGAGCTAGAATAGGGTTCTCTGCCAATTTTCAAGTTTCCAGCACCTGCTACGGAAACAGAAAGATTGTTCATAAAACATCTGTGAGAGAAAACTCAGCTTGGAGTCAGAGAAGCCTCCTTTCCTCACCAATATTTCTGCAGCTTTGGTTTTGGGATGTTCTCACACTTCAGAAAGAGCATCCAGTCTTGCGATAGGAATAAACGTGAAAATAAAATAAAAAATCACTTAAAAAGAGATTGGATGAGGAAATGAGAGTGAGCCATTAAGCTAATGACCAATTACAGCATCTATATCTGAGAGAGACTGACAGATGCAAAGCCAGAGGACTCAGCAATGTGTGCCAGTGGGCACTGTTTGAAAGTAATGCAGGATGTGATCACCCTTCCTTCTTAGCCACAGAGTGTTACAAAAAATGAGAATTTATTACTGCAAGAGAAAGACACTCAATTAAGCAGATACAGAGTTAAAATTTTGTGGTGTTCATTATAAAAATGTAAACATTTGCAGTGGCAGTGTCCTTCATTTCTATTCCTCTGCATGGACAGATGCATATATACAGACACACATTTACGTAGAGAGGGAAGGCAAGGGATTCATTCACATACTGTATGGTAGAACATGCAAATATATAGACATAATTAGTGTGTAAATATATTAATTACTTGAAATTTAGAAACATAAATTGTATGACTGAAAGCGACCAGCTTAGCAAGTCTGCAACCTCTCATTGCAGCTTATATCTTGCAAAAATCCTTGTTGCATTGTTAACAGTTTAGGCTGTTAGCTCTGATATTTACCAACGTGCCTCTAATGTCTACTTTATTTAAAACAGCTCATACACAAATGGTCTTGGGCTAGCCTTGTCCTTTCCCAAATAATTGTTGTTCACTGTGATCTCTGATCTATTTATGGACAGCATCAGTGTCCCTGTCACCTCCTGATCTCGGTGTGACTGAGCACTCGACCTGATTGCCTCTATAGGTAAATGCATGTGTGGATATATGCAACTGTCTGAGGACACAAATCCAAAATGTTTGTTTAGTTGCTTGGTTTTCTTGTTCCTGAGGTGGAAAACAATTTCCTCAGCAGACAGTTCAGAATTAAGGGTGAGCTTTATCACTGTCACCAAGCAGTGCCTAGACTCTCATATTGCCCTGCAGGCTGGGATCTCTGGCCAGATTGCATCTCCCACCCACCTGAGTGGAACCATGCAGATGTCAAAGGATACCTCCCTCCCCCAGAAATTGCACATATTTTTCATAATTGTAATAAAATCCTGACTAGACAGTTCTTGATCTAACTTCACAGATTAAAATAATATTTTAAACTCTGTTAACAGCATCACCTAGAAACCATATTGCAGAGCTACTTGTGCATTGGGGAAGCAGACAGCAAAGAATTTTGGCTACAGTTATGCCGAAACATTCACTTCTTAGACTAAAGTGATCTCCTCCTGCCTGTTCATACATCGGTTAACTAATAAATACCCTCTTTGTTTTCTTCTCTTTGTCATATGCTGATGGCTTTGTTAGCTTCTTTCATCTCTTTGTCTGTAAGATGAGTAAAAAGAAATTAGTCAGGAGAGATGGGAAATTCTGCTTTGAGAAAAGAATTACTTGAACTTGACTTTGTGGAAAAAAACTTAGCTAAAGAGGAGATGTTGTGAGGAAGCTGGATAGGGTCTTACCAAAGACTGATTCTTCTGAAAATTACTGAAAAAAAAAAAAATCGATTCCAGGTTTTATAGGTGCTTTCACAATTCAGCTTTTGATATCAAGAGTACTTCTAAAAACTAAAGCAGATGAGATGTTATTCCCCAGGCAGCACTGGAGTGGAAATGATTTGTACCTGCTCCAGCCACTTACAGCACTGTTCTCTGCTGCTGGGCTGCCACCAACTTCCCTCACCCCCACCAGGAGCCTCCCCTCATTCCCTCATTGCTGGCTGCTGCATGGTTGGGAAACAACATTTCTCTGTCAGCTTTATCTGAGGTAGACATCCAACCTGCAGGACCCCAGGGTGGGTGGGAGTGAGCCTGCATCCCCCCCAAAATGTGCACTGCAGGGCCACTCTTGCTGCCAGCCAAGAGAGAAGGTACTCCATGACAGACAGAAGATGCACTCACTGCAGTCAGTTAAATCCTCCTGAGACTCTGTTCCCATGCTGGGAAGAGGCACCGTTTTTATCTGACAGATCTGCTTTATCCTGCTGTTTTCTCTCTGGTCTCAGCCCTGCTTCCAGTGAAATCAGCAGTGATACGTGCTCTTACCCCTGGGATGCTGTCGTGGGTTTGACCCTGGCTAAATGCCAGGCACCTACGACGTTTTCTCTCTATGCTCTCTCCTGCTGCAACTACGCAGAGGAGAGGGAAAACTAACACAAAACACTGGACGTATGAGTTGAGATAGGATCACTGATAAGCAGGACACACGAGATTCAGGGCAAAAGCAGGCGGGAAACTTAAAGTTGCAAAAAAAGTGATTTATTAATCTAACAGAGTCAGAGGATAAATCAGAGGTAAAAATAAGCTCTCAAGACACCGTTTCTTCACTGACTCCCCTTCCCTCTTAAGGCACCGCTTCTCAGCTCACCCCCTCCCTCCTTTCCAGCTAACCAACCACTCCCGGGCAGGGGCAGGCTGTGGGGTTTTTTCCCTGAGGTCAGTCCATCACAATTCTTCTACTACAAACACTGTTTCTCTATTCACCCCCTCCCTCCATTCAACCAACAGATCCGGGCTGGGGCAAGGTATGTGGCTTTTCTTAGTCAGTCCAATGCCACAATTCTTCTGCTACAAATGCTGTTCCCTCCTCACCCCCTCCCTATTACGACACCATTTCTCAGCTCACCCCCTCCCTCCTTCCTTCCAACCAACAGCTCCGGGGTGGGGGCAGGGTATGGGGGTTTCCTTTGGTCAGGGTCAGTCCATCAGGGAGAAGAGTCCTCTACTTAGCCATGGGGGTCCCTCCCACGAGAGACAGTCCTCTGCGAACTTCTTTGGTGTGGGTCCAATCTCACAAGCAGCACCCACCCGAATTGCTGCAGTCTGAGATTCTTCTGTCCAGGTTGCAGATTTCCAAGCCGAGGCCAGGCTGCTTCCATCCCGGGAGCAAGGCCTTTCTCTCTCCTGCAAGGCCTTTGCAACTCTCAGTCTCTGGGACTCCCACTGGATCACAGCTTCCTGCAGGCATCCACCTGCTCCTCTGGCGTGGGCACCTCCCCATGGCTGTGGGGGGTTCTCTGCATCCCCCTGGACCCCATGGGCTGCAGGGGGACCACCTGCGCTCCCATGGTCTTCACCACGGCTGGCAGAGGGTTTTCAGCTCTGGCGCCTGGAGCACCTCCTCTCCCACCTTCTCCACTGACCTTGGTGCCTCCATGTTGTTCTCCCTCACATATTTTTACCTCCTCCTCCTCCTTCCCTGGCTAAAAAGAAGTGCGTGCTCACATTGTTTTGATTTCTTCTTAAATATGTTTTCACAGAGGCGTAACTAACACCTGTAATTGGCCCAGGTTTGGCCAGCAGCATGTCCATCATCTTCAGAGCCATCAGAGATTGGCTCTGCTGGACATGGTGGAGAAATTTCCAGAATCCTTACTCAGGACATGCAGGAGCCATCTTTGTACCCCACCCTATTCACTGGCAAAAACTGGGGCCAGGCAAAACTACCACAGATGCTCACAGTGTTATGCAAACCATTTGGCTACACTGGCCCTGTGCTGCTCAGAAGCTGTTTACAGAGACAGAAAAGGTAACACAAGTGTATGGAGGGCTACAACATAGGTCTAGTTTATGAAAAACTACAAACGCCTTTCCTGCTTGGTGCTGCACGCTATAGAAAAATAGATGCCACTTCTTCAGGTGTGATTATGAATAGGTGAAAATTCAGGGTTGCAATTGTTTTCATCAGCAGGTCTCCAACACATCCTTAGGAGTGACTACTTACTGTCAATTGCTTTTGACACACAAAATGTAAGAGCTTGTCTTGTCCTCATCATGAACTCCTGGAAAGAGATTTCCCCTTGCTTTCCACCTTCTGATTTACGGTGTGGCCTTGGAGAAATATACTTTTACTAGTATCATATATAGTAGTATATAGTATATATACTACTATATTATATACTATATAGTATATAGTTAATTATATATACTAGTATACTAGTATATCTGGTCTACTTTGACCAGAAATTTGTCATTCCTGCAGTCATTCTGCATTTCTGCTAATCAGTTGGCAAATCTTTGGATAGATGGCACCAAGGGTAAGCAGCTGAGCAGTGAATTGTGGGGCCATGGACATTTATGCTGGAATGGCACAGCCTCCATCCATCGTCCTCCTGCAGCTGCAACAGCTGAGCTGCAAAGAGCAGAGCCACAGTGCAGCCTTGTGCTCTGTGCGCTGCCCCTCTCTCTGCTCGGTGTGCATTCATCTCCAGTTGTCCTCTTCTTCACAAACAAGGTCAAACAACAACACAACAACCTGAGAGCTGCCAGCAGAACTGAGCATGGTTTTCCCCTACCCTCACCCCTTATCCACTTTATACCCCTTTTCAAATGGCATTTGACGGTTTTTTTCTTTCAACTTAATTACAAGGATTTTTTCTTTAGAAAAGATCCTCTGTAAATAAAAAATCATGACAGGAAAAAAGGATTACACCTTTGTGTTGCTAAAACAATTTTTTGGTTCTTAGCTTTAATAATGCCAGGCATCTTCTTCCTGATTTTGCACAGTCAATAGGTACAAAAAACTTTCTGTTTGAATCAGGAACTTATTTTTACTTGTAGAACAGAAGCTTAGCCCCAAACTGGTAGTGGCACTGATGTAGCGATTATGTCTTTAAAAAAGAGAGAGTAACAAAAATTAAATCCTAAAAAACCTAAAATTCTGGGCCAGTTTTCTGTAACACATATGAGTAGCAGCTCAAAGCCTGCCTGAACTGATGAACTGGTGCCTTCCATTAATATAGGTAAATTTAAGCAGCAATGTTAGGAAGGACATTATGGAATTTTGTCGGTCATAGAGACTGGTAAAAACTATATTCCCCTAAAGCCATTATTAACTATTCTTTCTACAATTGCATTTCATTCTTTGTGTGGAGAAAGTGTACATTTCTGACACACACAAACATAATTTTGTGTACAAACAAAGAAATCCTTGCCTAGCAGAATGAATTACAATATTGCTGTAAAAATCAAATAATATATAGTAATAATTGTATACAATCATCCAGAAATCACAGATACAGAGCAAAGTAAAATAGCCTGAAAGCATTCAGGAGCTGTTGGTGCACAAAATTCCACTTCTCTTAGTGTGTTACAGCATTATCTGCAGCATTAATTATTGAACTCTGCTTGGGAAAAGTCTTGAAAGAATATAAATTGCCCTTTTTTTGTCTACAAGAAGAAACAAGTAATCGTTATTGAAGATAATTCATTCCCTCTCACATGGCTGCAGTGGCTGCTCATTAAAAATAGCAACAAAAATCAAACAGTGGAAACCAAGCAAGAATAAATAAGAAGATGTCATGAGCCTTTCCAAAGGAGCTTTTACCAAGTCTGGAATTGCTCCTGCTATGTGTGCTAGGTCAAGAGCATCTAAGCATGATGATAATTCAGCAAAGGCATCAGCAGAAGTTCTTCGCTGTGGCCATGCTGAGGTCCCAGATCTGTCCCTGCCCCATGGCTGGGCCAGGCAGGTGGCACAGGCAGCAGGGATGCCCACACAGGCAGGGTTTTGGGGGGAGGATGAGAAAAGCCCTCTCTGGGGACCTGAAGCACCACAGCTGCATTTCTGAAATACTCCAAATCAGGCACTGCATTTTAATAAAAATCACTCATTTCCTTTTTAAAAAAGCAAGCACAGTAATCTGCTACACCATTAACACCAACACTTTCCTCCTAACTTCAGGAGAAGCATGCTGGCATAGAATCAGACTTTTTTCTGTTAAACTGCACATATCTAATCTCAAAATAAAAGTTATGCAACCGTATTTTGTACCCCTGATCAGGACCAACTGCTAGACTGACTCCTGTATTACACAGGAACAAGATGTTCTGTCAAAACTATTAATACCAAATCTTTCAGGAAAAGGTGGACTATTTTGGCTGCAAATCCTCATTTCCAGTGGAGAATAGTCCAAAAGGAAGTCAAAGATCCGGGCTCTTAATGCAAAACAAGGAGCACTTGTAAACAGTCTAGACATATTTCCATGCAATGGGGCATTTTTTAAGCTTTTTCTTCCTTCACTCACACATAATCTCACAAAAGGCAGTCAATTAAAAGCTTAAAACAAACAAAGTAATTCTTTTGAGAAATGTTTCTTAACTGAAGCCAAGTGCTGGGTGTTTTTTAAGCAAAGCAAACTGTGTTACAGCACTCTGCAGGCACCAAGGTTTCTCCTCAGAGCTGGGACCCTCCTGCAAGGCACAGCTGGAGCTGGAGCCTGGCTCTGCCACACCAACAGACCTGAGCTCTGCACAGCTGCCCACACCAGACCCTGGGCTCCAAATCAGTGATTTCTCATGAGCTGAGATGGAGCTGGAGGTCAGGATAAGGTGATATATTGGAAAAAGGGACGCTGGCAGGTGTTACACCACCACATAGATTTTTCTGAGCAGTTTAAAGCTCAACCCATGCTTTGGCCATCTGGGCTGTGGGGGGAATCTAATGGGCTCTTTCAGCTCTGGCGCCAGTGTCCACATCAGCTCTGCCAGATCCTCTCTCCTGGGCTGGGAGGAGTACAGTGCCCCTCTTGAAGAAAGGAAGTTCAAGCTGGTGAAGCCTCCATAGCCACCACCTGTACTTGATTTCTGCTTCAAGGGCAGAGGGCAGTAGGGTGCTGCATTTGAACACCACAGCAGAGCTCAGTCTGGAGCATGAATTGTGAGGAAGCTTAGCCAGGCCCTTGTGCAGCCAGCCCTCAGCCATGTCCCCAGTCCCCAGCAGGGGCTCATCTCTCCATGGGGTCTCTCAGCCCACAAGCACATCGCAGCTGGGACAAAGGTTGTAAAATGGTGAGACGGTTTGGACAAAAAAGAAGAAGGATAATTTCTGCTGGTTTCCTTGCTCTCCAGCATCACTAAAGGATAATAAATCCGTAGCATAAAGGAAAATAAGCCCAGAGAAAACAGCTTGATTTCTGTTTGAAACATCTGTCCATTGTGAACGTGTGGCCACCCCTCTGAAGGAGCCAGCAAGACCATGTTTGCAGGTAACCACTGCTCAGGCAGACACAGAAAGTGCCAGATGCTGCTTGTTGGCTTGGACAAGTTCTTAAACACAGAATAAACACGAGGATTCTTTGTTTTGCATATTGCATCATCAAGTCACCATCCAAGAAAACAATGAACAGAAGCTTTCAGGAACTAAACTGAGCACAACTCACGTGTGTTGTGGTTTAACCCCATATGGTAACTCAGCCCCACACCGCCCCTCGCTCATTCCCCTGGTGCGATAGGGAAGAGGATTGGAAGAATAAAGGTGAGAAATCTTGTGGGTTGAGACAAAGACAGCTTAACAAGGAAAGCAAAGGCACATGCACAACCAAATCAAAACAAGGCATTCCTTCACAAGTGGTTTCCATGGACAGGCAGGTGTTCAGCCATCCCAAGGAAAGCAGGGCTTCATCATGGGTAATGGGGGTCTTGAGAAGACAAATTCCATCATTCTGAGCATCCTCCCCTTTGTCCTTCTTCCCCCAGCTTTAAATGCTGAGTATGATGCCATACGGTGTGGGATACCCCCCTGGTCAGCTGGGGTCAGCTCTCAGATGCATGATATTCTCATATAATCTAGTGCATACTACACACATTAATTGTAATCTGGCTTTCCAGCCAATGCAGAGAGCCTGCTTGCTAGAGCTGTTTTGAGTGCAGCACTCTTTCAGCACTCCCATTTCCAGCTGATACCCTGCACAGCACTTTTCCATGGTGCCGTGCCCAGCACATTGCCAGGACACCACAGAGAGATTGGTCGCTAACATAAACACTCCACCAGCAGCACAACTCAGCATCCTTCCACCAGTGGGAAACCTTCGTGTTCATTAGGCCTGAAAACCATTCATTCCAGTGCATGAGCAGCCCAGACCTTGAAAAAATGACTCTTCTTAAGCCTCAGTATTTAGCAAATGCTTCTCACTAGTTGGTTATCTGTTCATCAAACAAAAGCTCTAGTCATGCTGTTGACAATCATAATATTTATTGAAACAGAAGGAAGAGAGTTGTAACTAATCAAGCCTTGTTCCATGGGTGGGTGTAACAGCAATTTGTTTAATTCATTTTGGAAGTCACAGAAGCAAAGCATTAAAGCTCATTTTACAATATTTATATAATTATAATATTTGAAAAGCCATTCTCCTTTTAATTTATCAAGATTCAGTTTAGCTGTTTGCACTCCCAACTGGAACATTTCTGCAGGAGCATGGCAGCAGTACCAGCACACCAGCGGCACACTGGGGCTGGGCAGAGCAGTGCATTGCCCAGCACCTTCCAGCACCTCTGCGGGAGATGTCCAGGGGTACCCAAGAAAGACCTGCTCCCTCAAACCCACCAGGGACCTGAGGAGGGTCTCTCAACACAGGAGAAGGGAAAAAATGTGCCAAGGAGCTTGCCAGAACATTGTTCATCTGCTCTTTCTCCCAGCAGTGGCCAACGTGGGACCTCCCCAGGCTCAGACATGACCACCAGACATCATTCTGGTCCTTGAGAACTCTTCTATTTCTGTCCCCATAGCATTAAGCAGCCCATCCCATCCCATCCCATCCCATCCCATCCCATCCCATCCCATTTCCCAGTCATGCCTCATCAGCAGCCAAAGCCTACACCAACTCTCCTACTCTTGCTGGCTTAGCTGCACACATCGCTCCCTCCATCTCTCCCACTCCCCATTCTCTCCTTCTTTGCTTCCATGAACCTGTCCCAGCTCCTCATTTCCTTTGACAGCATAATTCTTCAGCCTCCTGAGCATGCCTGCGATGTCTGTCAAGATCAAGTTGGATGGGGCTCTGAGAAACCTACTCTAGTGGAAGATGTCCCTTCCTATGGTAGGAGGGTTGGAACTGGAGATGATCTTTAAGACCCCTTCCAGCCCAATACAATTCTATGATTCTGTGATTTCCCCTCCTCTGCCAACAGCAGTCAGCAACTGAAACCTCCTCACCAGGGCTGGGAAAGTACCAACAATTCATGACATGCCTTACCTGGACAGCATTAGCACACGGCTGTGGATTTCCATCCATTTCAATGAAAAGGAAAGCTAGAGAAGGATTTCACACTAGGGAGGGAGAAGAAAAAGAGGCAGATAATAAGTTCATGAAGCTTGTGCTGCAGTACTGTATTGTTCTCTTATCAGCTGGTAAAAATATGAAGCAGACACAGCAGTAGAGAGAAAAGGGTGTTTACCTCAGCTCAGCAGGATCCTAGGTGCTCAGCTTGTCAAAGGTGGAAACACACCAAGAAGCATATCACTACAACGTGTATAGCATTTCTATGGACTTCACAAATATCTACCTAAAATCCCCCAATAAGAAAATAAATGAAGTAATTGTCCCTTTATTTTAATTACCCCCCAAATGAAACTACAGCCTAGTTTACAGAAACATGTTCCAGAGAGGAGGGCCCGTCCAAGGTTGGAGCCTGTAGTTCTGAGATAGTATGAATGTTTGGTCTTCTTCGCTTTACAAGACCCCAAACTAAGTTAAATATCAGACTACAAGAATTATAAATACGTGGGGCTAAAGTAAAAGGAGTGTTTGTGAAGGGTACAAGGAGTGTGTATAGAGGGTACCAGGGAAGGGAAAGGGTACAAAAATGTATCAAAAGGGTATAAAAAGGAAAGACAAAAATCATCAGGCATCAGTATCAAGTGAGAAGCCCAGTACCAAATGTCTAGAGAAAATGCAGGCACTGAAATCACGAAGCAGCGTGGCTCAGAGGACAAGCTTCCACCCACTCCCAGCAGCCAGTGTTAGAAATGAGCGTTTGGATTTCTATCACCTTTACCCTTTACTTTCCATTTTAATTTTCACCTTTCACAAGTTATTCTTTAAATAAGCTCGTTCAGGATTATGCAATGGTTTACCTGTGGCTGGGGACACGCAGTCTGGATGGCAGAAAACATGCCAGGAAACACCAGCTCACCCACTGAGCAGCACAACTCTGCTGCAGTCCTGTAGCACACAGGTTCTGCTCCTGTCCAAGCTGCCTTCTCCTCGACTGAGGAATGTCAACCAGCTGAAGGACATTCAGTAGCCCTGTCTTCAGCTTTCATACAACACAACCCAGCAAATACCAAGCAGCACTGCATTGTCACTTATTGCACCTTGCACAATGCTCTGGACACACCACAGCAGAAAATTAGGAAAAGCAGTGATACGCTGTGACCATGCAGGGCTTTAAAATCAAACCTACATGGACTTGCACACAGATACAGTTTCTAATTCAACACCCAGTCTTCTACAGTAGTGCCTTTGTGCTGCCCACATTGTGCAGTGAGTTTGTGCAGAGCCCACACTCAGGCCTGGCCCATTTCCACCATCTATACTGTAGGGTAGCAAAGGCAGGGAATTACAGCCCAGTGCAGCAAGCAATGTGTTGCAGAGTTTGTTTCCTTGGCTGAAGGAAAGAAAGAAAACCTGCACCAATCACCCTCTTCCCCTCTGGGATGAACTCACAGCCCTGAGCATGCAGGGAAAGCCGCTGATCAAAGAGAGGCTTTTAGTCTTTCTACAGAATCAAGCCCATTTGCCGCTTCTCCTGACTCCTAGAATCACTGGGGCTGGTGGACACCACTGGAAGCCTCCACCCCATCCCTCTGCTCCTGTGAAGACAGGCTGAGGGAGTTGGGGTTGCCCAGCCTGGAGAAGAGAAGGCTCGTGGGAGATCTTTGAGCACCTTCAAGTGCCTAAAGGGGCTTATATAAAGATGGGAACAAATGTTTTAGCACGGTCTCTTGTGATAGGACAAGGGCTTTTGATTTTGAAGTAAAAGAGAGTAGATTCAGACTATATATAAAGAAGGAATTTTTTATGATCAGGGTGTAGAAGCACTGGAACAGGTTGCTCAGGGAGGTGGTAGATGCCTTATCCCAGGAAACATTGAAGGTCAGCTTGGACCAGGCTCCAAGCCACCAGGTCTAGTTGAAGATGTCCCTGCCCACAGCAAAGGGATTGTCTAGATGACATTTAGAGGTCTCTTCCAACCCAAAACCATTCTGTGATTCTATGATCTGAAGAGGCAGAGGCCATGCTGACCTAGAGGCAGCGCGCCAGGCTTCCTCCCCTGGAGCTGCAGACCACAGGAGCAGTGAGGTTCCTTGCCTCAGGGCAGGCTGCATGCCCTAGTGCCTCAGAAAGCTGCTTGAGGACTGTCAGTCCTCATTGCAGGGAACATGGGAGGCTGTTCGTGTGCTGAGTGCATGTGCATTGCTCTGGTGCCAAGGCATGGAGCCTGGAAACAGCTGACTGTCAGGGAAGTAGATCAGGAAAGATGTAGTGTCTTATCAAACTGCTTATCTTGATTCAGGCAAAGCTCTCCCAGAACCTGTCTTTATTTTATTTGGTGTTTCTCAAACCAGAGGTACTGTGAGTGACCAAATTTGGAGTTAATACAAAATCCTAGTCAATATGCTGCAAAGGGAAAAGCCGATGTGGCAGATGGAGAGGAACATTGAGATACTGCTAGACAGCAGTTTCCAAGGAAGACTTGATACCTGAGGTGAGGCCCATGACATGCACAAAAGGCCTGTCACAGTCCTGCAGAGAAAGTTTCCATATGAGCTGTGTATGTATTTGTACATACATTAATATATATGTATATATGTATATATGTATATTCCATTTCTGACAGAAATCCAACATGATTTTGGACATATATATGTCCAAAATCATGTTGAATTTCTGTCAGCATCAGTTTGCAGACTCCTGTTGTCCTGCAAGGAGGTGCTCGGTGAATGACTTTCCTAAGTTTTCTACTTCTCCCCGAGTTAACATTTCAAACTCTCTTCCCCAGAAGCCAGTTTAGTGTTTTCAGACATGAATCCTGTTTGATTTTTGACCCATCTTTTCATCTTTTTAGTATTCTTTTAGTGGAGTAATTCAATAGCTACTGGTTATTGTGGAAATTTGGCTTTACAATCTTTGAAATGTTTGGTTTTAATTCTGAGTAAAGATACAGAGAAAGACAAAACTCCAGTCCCTTTGGCCACTCCTTGTGGCTTATTTTACTGCCGTTAATCACTACACATTGTTTACAATTTCTCAGCCAATTTTCAATCAACAAGAAACTGCAAACTGCTCACATAAAAACCAGTCTGAATTACTTCTGCAAGTGAGATTTCCTCAGATGCCCAGCCAAGCTCAGCTCTTATATAACCCAGCTGAGACTGGTGGATTTATCCTAAGGATGAATTTAAACAAGTGAATCAAATTCCAGAGACTCTGACAAATCCCCACAATCTGGCATCCCTGGGTGTGGGATGGGCTGCCAAGCCTTGGCAGCACAAACACATGTGCAGGCAGCTGCCTGTGCTGTCTGAGGCTCATCAGCAGGGCTGCAGCCGTGGCTGGCTGTGACAAGTGTGGCACCTCATCTCCCTTTGGTCACTCTCCATCTCATGGGGTGGCTGTCCCAGGCACTGCTGGCACTGCTGTCCCACAGCTCCACAGAGCCTGGATGGGTGTGCTGCTGTCGGTGTGGGAGAGGAGGGCAGCTTCTTCTTCCCGGCGTGCCCAGAGGTTGTCTTCCTGCCTCTCTGCCAAAAACAGTCAGCCCCATAACCAGATGCCTGCCTACAGTAGAACCTGCTTTGATAATTCTAGTCTGGACTCTGTTGCCACTTACAATATTTCTCCCTACTCTCCCCATTGCATCTCCCAATATTTGGCTGGCAACGTAAAGCAGGGCTACCATATCAACATAACTTTTCAAGAGAATTCTTTTACACCTTGGAAAATGAAGTCCCATAGAAGCATGGAAGATCCTACACTGCTTATGAGGCTGTATTTATAGCACTGTTGTTTCCATGGGGTGGATGCTGCCTGACATATCTTCAGGGCTTCCTTTTCCAGAACTGGTTTGGGGGGGTTTTTGGCTAATTTTACAGTCTTTGTCCTGCCCCAGTCTCCTTCCTTCTCCAGCAAAGGCACGCACCCACTTCAAGCCCACACTTACATACCTGCTCATGAAGAGGCCAACCGGATCAGTACCTCCCTGCCCACCCTGAAGCAGCCCTCAAGCAAGGGTTCTTGAGCTTGGCGCTATTCTTTTTTCTTGGGGTCCTTATGCAGCAGTCTTCCTTCCAAAAATCTTCAAATATTGCTTGACTTCTGTTGATCTCTCTCATCCTTCTCCGTCACCATTTTTGGCTGACCTTTAGCTGAAGGTGTTTGGGAAGGTCTCAGTAGCATGATGGTTTACATCTGGAAGGTATCTAAAAATTCCTCTACCTCTGCCACAACTGTTTTTCTTTGCAGCATAATTACCAACATGTTGTATTAATTCCAAATTTGCTTTTTGTAGAAATGATAAATTTACCATGATGAATTCACAACATTTCTCTTCACCATTACCCTAGCTTTTGTCTAAAGGCATTTTCTGAACTGAATTTAAAGGTGGGAAGCAGATAACAGCTTCATAGTACATTTATTTAGGAGATGCTCGCAAATTGAGACTAAGGCTTAAAAGCACACAGCTCAATCTTCCCTAGAAAAAACTTCCTCAAAAATGAAGCCCTAAGATCTCCTTAAGTCAGTAGTGAGATTGTCCGAACTGGTCATAATCCATCTTCCTCAACAGTTTCAAATCTATTTACAAAATGGTTAATCCAGTTCTAAAGCAATTCTTCTAAGCAGGTAAATATTTCCACTATCACATACATTGTGAATTTTTTATTAAGTCTCTCTTGAGCACAAAGGGAATATATGGGACACAGAAAGATTACGTAATTAACCACAGATCATGAAACTCATGAGACTCAACTACAAACCCATTCTTTCCTGTTAATAATTTTTTAAGTCTAATGTGGATGGATTATTGATTTTGCTCATGAAAGATATCTCTTAGTAAGTCGTAGAATTTTTCATAATCTCTCTTCCTCTTTTGGGGGGTTTATTTATCTATTCTATATTTTTTACGTAGTGCCAAAGTACTATGGCACTACCCTACTGCTGAATTCTCTCCAATTTTGCTAGGAAAATAATTGCTATGGTTCTCCACTTCTGCTTGATGGACTTCCACATTAATACATCACCTTCACCTGATTTTTTTTCTCCTTATCTGTTAAAGAAAGAGAGAAAAGCAAAATTTTTAAAAGACAGATTTTAGTATGATTTAGGCAATGTAAATACAGAGTAACTACACAACTGGTCATAAGCAAGAATAAATTTTGCCCAGTTTTAGGAATTCCTGTTGTTTAGTCCTCAAGGATCAATAAAAAATGAGAAACAAGGATACCTTTGTCATGATATCAATAACACTTGACTGTTTGGGTACTCAAAAGACTGATGTGTTACAGTACAGTTAGAGTATGTAGAAAGATCTCAATAAATACAGCTGCAAAGGGAATTAAGGGTAAGGAGAGAAAAAAACAAGAATCAGTTACCCCACGAGATTGAGCATAAGAACATTTAATTTTAGCATTTCTAGGATATATGTTTCATTTTCTTAATTATAAAGTTGACCTGACTTCATTCAAAATGGTAATTTTCACTTAAAATTTTACTTATAAATTATGGCATGGAAAAAAAAAGAATTTGACTGGATGATGTAGTTGCAATCAGTCCAAAGTGATCTTTCAGGTTTCCCTTCTACTAAAAAACTAGGGGGAAAAAATCTCTATAAACTGGAAAGGAATTACATTTTCCAACTGGTAGGCTTTCGGGTTTTGCTGGGATGAGGTGGAAGGCAGCAATTCCAAAACAATAAATCCATCATTTATCAAAATGCTCAGGTCCTGAAACAATTTGTCCCTCTTTCTTTTGTTTCAGGAATGCCCTTTGTGTGCCTAACACAGACTATTTATTTCCCACTTACCCTTTTGCAAAGACTGCTCCTCTCAGCCCATTTGCAGTGGCAGCGGTACCTCGGGAGAGCACAGTCCCCAAACAGGCAGCCCACCAGGCCACCCCACCTGCGGCTCCTCTCCTCCAGAAGCCTGGGGTCAGACTGTCACACAGGTCTTGGATCCAGCCATGAATCGCTCACTACTTCTGTTTGAAGACTACGCAGGTGTGAAAGGACAAGACCCACCTTTACCTGCCCGGGAAGCACCATCCTTCACCAGGAGCTTCAGGTAAACCCTCCAAGGACTCACTGCCTTCTTCCTTGGCAGTCAGGTCAATTACACTTTCCTGTCCATGCCTTTTCTCCCTTTTCCTCTCCCTCTCAATCCAGATATTTCCATCCCATCAAATCCAGCTACCTCCATACCTATCCCTGATCCCTTCTTTCTGACAGGGTACCCACCAGATGACTGTCCCCAAATCTCAGATTTTATTCTAGTTTTGTTTCTTCAGCTTGCATATGGCAAAAGGTATCTTTTCCCAGAGGGGAGAGGGCAGGATGGCCAGCTTTCACTCCAGCAGAGCATGAGAGTTCAAAAGCCTATGGGGGCAGGAGTGTCTGCTGACACCTTGTCCTAGTTTCAGTTCTTGCATGAGGAAAACCTGAGCCAGGGCTCTGCAGCCATGTCTGCTGCCCAAAATGGGGTTTGGCTGCCTGTGCTCACAGACAGCTCTGCTGTGGTGCACCTGTAACCTGGGATCAGCCCTGGGGAAAGAGGTGGATGGCCGGGGGCTGCAGTGACCCCCTTGGGAATTCCACTCCCTTCCCTGGGAGCCGCACAGGCACTCAGCCCCGGTCCCTGCCTGAGCCATGCCACTCACCTGTCTGGGACCCTCACTGGCCTGGGGCCACAGGCTCAGCATCCCATCTGCTTTGGGCCCACCAAGCCTCTATAAAATCTATAAAATAAAAATTCATACATGAATCACACCAAATTAAAACTCATAGACAAGTCTCCATGGCAACTGTATATAAAACAATTGCTAGAGATACCTCTAGCCACGTTTCTATATCTAGCAGCAGCAGCTTGTTTCACTCAGGTTTGTTTAATCCAAACACTAGCATATTAATAATAAGAAAAATGAAGAAAAGAAAATAACTGGGAAGGTGGTAGAAACAAACATTCTTTGGGAAAAAATTGCATTTGGAGAGAGCTCACATCACCAGAGAGTCTTCTGTTATAAAAACACATAAGACTGGAGCAAGTCTTAGTCCCATGCATTTTTTTAAAAGATGCACTCATTACATACCATTACACAATTCACAATTAGAAAAAAAAGTGTTTCCAAAGTCTAATTCCTTCCTTGCATAAGTGACCTACTTCAATCAGTTTATTTACTTGTTGAAAAAGTACCTGTCATCTTAGCACATTTCCTATTGCTCTCTTCTTAAGGGAGGATCACTCTAAGGATCACAAGTGTTTTTCTAAATTAACATGCTGTAATCTGCTAGCTTTTTTAAATTCATGTACTACATTAGGCCTTATTAGATAAGAAATCTGCCTTCCTCCCACCACGTTCATCCTGCCAGTGAGTATCATCCCTGACACTTTATGGTAAATCAGGGTTAGACATAAGGAAAGCCATGTTCTACTGAAAGCGCATCAGGAAGTTTAGCCAGCAGCATCTAATCACTCCAGTCAAATACAATGCAGGATACCTGGGATATAATATCCTGGTTAAAGACAATCTGGGACCTCACTGCCAATTTCTGTTTAATGGTATCCGGTAACAAGGTCCATGTGAAAGAAACTCTACATAACAAGAGACAAATAATCTTCCTGTAGGCTAGAGCAATTGGCTTGAGTGGGTAATTAAATTATTTCCTACTTATTACTTGGCAGAGTGTTTTGGGATATTTGAACAGCAAATAACTCCACAGTTACTGCTTTCATGGTTAACAAGGCATTTTTCTCATAAGTATTGGGAGGCAGCAAACAAACATTGACAAATAAAGCTGCAACAGAAGCCCAAAGCAGGTTGCAGTACTGGGGAGGCAGCTGAAGTGCAGAAAAAAATTATGATTATTTCTGATAGCATTGTGGTTTTGATGTGGGATTTTTTTATATATTTTTATTTAATTAAATGGCTGTGATTCCAGGAATCAGTCTTAAAAGACCGATATGACCTCCAAGACTGTGAAACTTGTCCACAACCCTTCAACTGGATTTCAGTTCAGTGGACATTCCAGATTTAATGGCTGTTCTTGACACTACAAATCACAGGCACAGAGGATCTGCATTTCTGAAAAAAATAGATCATGTTGTCTGGCATCCAGCAGCTGAAATTTCAGGGGTAATTTTGAAAAGCCAACCCTAGTCAACCTGCAAAAAATTTCTTGCAGGGATGCAGGGATTGGGGCGCAGGGTGGCAGGCACTGTTCCCAGGACACTGTCCATGGCCTGAGGCACACACTGGGCACAGCAGTACGTGATGGGAGCAGACTGCATGGGGTCTCCCACTCAAACACTTCGTGTATTCTTCCACTTACCCACAGATGCCTTTTTAAAATCACTCTCCTGACAGAGTCAAGGAAATGGGAAAATGCACTGGTGCTGTAACAGACTGCTTTTTGCACATTTGCAAATATGCATTTGTGCTGGAAAAATGCCTCGTTTACATTATAAAGAATACTCCCTTAATGAAGCACTCCTTAAAATATCTCCTTGTACTGACATGTTACTTTAAGCTCTCTCATTTCCTCACTTTAATTACTTTGTCTTAAGGAGCTTTGCTTGCAGGAATTATATTAGAGCCCTTGACTACAACATTACCAAACTCAAAGTCTGTGGTTCATAGCCACACTTTGGGCATTGAAGGAGCAGTTTGCAGCAACAGACACAGGTCATGACTTCTACAGTGCTACAAGTATTTTTGTGTCCCTTCTTTGCTCAGTTTTTCTGTTCAGTTCCCCTCTGCCCTCCCCTTCACCTCATTGCTATACTACTTGGCTGATCCTCCACTAGCAACTCTCTACAGATCTCTTCTTTTCCTAGAAATTATTTCTGGTAGCATGTTAAAGTCTGTCTTTAAGCCAGGCACCTCCATGGAGTGTGATGTAAGATGTAGCAAGAAAAAGAAAAAAGGTAAATAATTAGAAAGATTATGAGGAACAGCTGTGAGAGCTGAGGTTTTTTAGTCTTGAGAAGAGGAGGCTCAGGGGAACCTCATCACTCTCTACATGCACCTGACAGGAGGTTGTAGTGAGGTGGGGGGTCAGTCTCTCCTACTGCGCCTTCAGTGAGAGGATGAGAGAAAACAGCTGTAGGGTGAGACAGGGGAGATTCAGATTAGATATTAGAACAATATTTTTCACTGTTACGGTGGTCAGGCATTGGAATAGATTGCCCAAGGAGATTGTGGAGTCACCATCCCTGGGGGTGCTCAAGAGGTGTCTGATCTGCCACTGGATGATGTGGTTCAGTGGTTTAGGGGTTCCAGTGGGAGTGCTGTGCAGACAGTTGGACTGGGTGATCCCAAAGCTCTCTTCCAACGTCGACGATTCTGTGATTCACTGCCAGCATCAGTATGAACTCTCTGCTGTGGTATTATGCACTCGCATTTCTGAAAACAGCTCTGCAACCTAACCTCTGCCCACCCTCCTCCACATCCCTTGGTGTGGGAATTAATGGAGGAACCATGGCAAAACTGAGAGTGTGTGGAGATGTGATACCAAACTGCACAGAGCTGTGATCTACCACGGCTCCTGCAGTATCTGTGAGGGCAGCTCAATGCCTGACCATCTGCAGCACCTCCTCCCTTCCTGCCCAGTGAGCACAGCCTCATTTGTGGAGGAGGTGGGGAAGGAGAAGACTCAGGACCTTCTGCTCTCCTGGCCCTGTAGGATAAGCTGTGCTGTTCCCAGCAGCTGCTGGGCAGGGACGACAGTAGCTCTGAAGGTCCCAAGAGGACAGTGGGTGAGCTATGCTGCGGCTGTGGCCCTGCAGCCTTTGGGTAAGGGGTGATAGAGAGAAGTACCAGCAGCCCCAAAACCACCTTCCTCTGTGCCTTCCATCCCAGAGGTAGGCAGAAGCACTTAACAGCAAGAAACAGGCTGGAAGTGAGGCAAGAAAGGAGAACAGAAAAGAACCCCATCACTTTTCCACTTCTCCCCCTTACTAATTCTTCTCACCCAAATGCTTTTGTCTAATTGAGGAACTTGTTGGTATAAGCATACCTTTCTTTTTTTCTCAGGATTCATTTCTTCTTTGTCCTCACGTCATTATCATTAAGGATCTGGAGGCTTTCTGACTCTTGTGGGTACAAACCCCACACTCAGTACAACCACTACAGCTAAGGAACTCCAACTGCTGCATTTTACACAAGGATGTCCTTCCTGGAATGTGTTTCGCAAATACAGCATCTTATTGTTCTGTAAGTACCACTGTGTTAGCTTTTTAAAGAGAAAAATGAGAGGGAAAAGCCAGCAGCATAATTACTGAGAGAGGCACCACCAACCAAGGAGCACAGATAACAGAGATGAGGGCGTGTATCAGACTCAAATTATGACCCTTACTTCATTGGAGACATGAGTTTTTCTCTTTGATGTAATTCAACAAGTTAAACTTTTTCAGTACAGAGCAAAGTATTCTAAATAATATGATCTTCTCATCAATTTTTTTTTTTTTAAAGTAAATTAAGGAAAAAATGTTCATCAAAGTGTTCATTGATGTGGCAAAACCAGGTTTTTAAAATAAATAAAACTAGCAATTCAGTGGAGAATTATTTATTATCTCTAACATTCACACTCCCACTGGTGCTATCACCAAGTGCAAATACAGGTAGAATAATAAATATATAAATTTTTTAAAAATATATTATTATAATAAAATAAAAATATATAAAAGGAAGCGGGCTCACATTTAATGATGGGACAGCAGTTGTTAAAGTTTTTCAGTAATGTTTCCATGTAGAAAATGTGCAGATTTCTGCTTCACCAGTTACAATACCACAAGGCTGTAATTAAAGTATTCTAGCTGTGTATCTGCAAAGGTATAACTAAGGCAGAAAAAGATATTTAACTCATACAAAATCTGGACAGAGTGTATTCATTCTTATCAGTATTTAATTAAATATAAATCAGATCAATAAAACAACTGGCAGTCCATTCTATCCTGTCCATGTTCTGTTTCTTTCTAAGTGTTTGAAAGGCAACATGCTCCTTAAAATACTTACTTTTCTTTTTTTCTTTCCTTTTTTTTTTTTCCCCAAGAAATAAAAGCCAAACTAGATGTCTTGACATGGTGGTGACAGCTCTATAAACTGCTGTAGTTATAGAAAACTGAGTTCTGATATTTGACTTTGAACAAACCATTGCAAAGAAATATTATGGAACCATCTTTGAAAGCTCACTTGCCATGTCTGGGGGACGTGTATTTGTCACGCTGTTATCCCACAGGCCACCAAAGACCAGACCCAGGATGTTCCTGGGGCTGTCATTGAGGGAGACAGTCCAGACCCCACCTTGCCGAAGGAGCCTTTGGGCTGCACACACACAGATGCCATCGGCGTGGGAACCCTCCCCTCCAGTCTGGGTGTGCAGTCCGTGCACAGCTGTGGCTCTCAGCAAACACGGGGGTGCTGCCATATGTGGTCCTGGCTGGAGAAGTGATGCTCAGTTTGGGCACAGAACGCCATCGGATGCATCCCAGCAAACATTGGCAAGTGCATAACGTGAGAGCTGCTCTCCAGCTTGGGCAAAGTCTGTTTTGATCAAAATGAAATTCATATGAATAATTTACTAGACTAGAGATATATAAAATGATAGCCTTTTTTCCCATAGTGTTTAAGAAAAACTAATTTCTTTTAACACAAGAAATCAGGGAGTTAATTAAACCCATCCTTCACTCCACAGTGAAAGTTAAAAGAGACCTTAATGTTAAATAAATGTACTGAGAATTGCCATTCTTTGATTTTGGACAGCATTCCTCTTGTAATTAAATTGTGTCCTAACATAATCAGGTTACTTTTGGCCTCTTACTGAGTTTTTAGGGACATCAAACACCCCTTCAGTAACAGGCTTGCGGTGCTGGATCCATTTCATCCACAGAATTAGGCGAAATTGTGTTTGGGCTGACAGTGATGGTGTGCCTAAGCTTCCTCCTCCTCCTCATGCTGAGAGCTCGGCCAGGGCAGTTCCAGCACTGCCTGCACCACTGCTGAGGTCAGTGATATTTCTGGGTCTGGCCTCAGAGGCTGGAGGAAGTCAATACCGCACGGCTCTCCTTTAGAAGCATCTTCTGAAGAGTGAGTGCACAGCGTGCGATGTTGAGGATGTGGAGCAGAGTCATTACAGAGCCAAAATATTACAGACTGCCCTGCTAAGTGGATGTGAAAGATCCCTGCCAGGAGACTTAGATCTTCAGAGACTGCCCTAAAATGAACTTGAGAGAGCACTTTCTGCAGTAATTTAATACTAACAGGATTTATACATTTATTTTTAAAAATCCTTCATGAAAAATCCCCAGTGCTTTAGTGACGGCATGTCAAGAAACCATCCTCCAGCTCCCAGGTCTCAGCCTCACTGCTGAGAAAGGAGTTTTGCAGGAATCCAGAGTCAGTAATCCCAGCACGAAATGGGGTTGTTTGCTTTATTTCTGTAGGAACAACAAGAGAAAAAGAGGAAGAATTTGAGAGGGAGAAGAATACAGAAAAGCAACAGTAGGTGCCATTTAAAGCAGAATTCAAAGGAATAAATGACATAAACACTAAGCTGATTACCTGCGTTGGTGAAGGTAAATATGCTTGTAGGAATGCAGAAAGTGGAATATGCCATCATATAAATGTTTTTTCCTCATGTGTTAAAAATAGTGAATATAAGTACAGCCTCTTCATGTCAAGAGGAGCTGTATATCCTCAGCACTTCTGACAATCTGTGACAGACACAGAGAATCCTGAACCAGCAGAGATATTTTCCATTATACTTTTCCACTCCATCTGCCCTTCCTTCCCCCACCTATGGATGTGTGTTGAGCTACTGTGTGGTGCAGAAAATAGCCCAAACTTCCCCTAGCAGAGACCAGGCTTTCTGGACAAGGCTGTCCTTTGTCCCCACTGCCGGTGCTGCCAGCTCCTGCATTGTCACCACAGTTTGCAAAGGGAGGGTGGGGGGCCTGGGGGGCCATACCCACCACAGCCATTCTATACTAAATCCTAAAGCTGCTGTCAGAGCATCCCTCAATTGCACTCCTATAATTGCACTCCTACAGAATGCAATGGCTTCAAATTATTCAGTGGCTCCCAGGGTAAATTCCTCCACCCTGGGCTGCCAGAGCACTGCCACACTCCGTGCTCAGTTTACAGCAGTGCTGGGGTGACAGATGAGGCTCCTCATCCACAGTGCCTTGACACACACCACTCCTCCAAAACACCACTGATCAAGCAAGGATGTTCTCATTTTTTCAGCTAAAAGGTGCATGCAATCTTTGTTCCACTGATTATGACTGTTCCTATTTCTCAGCTAGGCATCATGTGTACATCATGAGCTCGACTCCACTCAATTTCTTCATGTCAGCCACTGCTCAAGTTGTCCTCATGCTAGTCATGGCCAGTCCAGGCTTGGGACCAGATGTGCACTTCTCTATAGACCCAGTTCTCATGAACTCAGTTTTTAAAAAGCATCAGGGATTCCCAAGAAACCAACAAGCTCTGCTTCAACACAGATTTCTTGTTTTAATAGAGATTGAACTTTCTTCTCTCAGAGACCAGTGGCAGACACAACAGTTAAAATATATACCCCTGTTAAGGAGAGAAAGGTCACCAGTCCAGACCTGCACCCCTGAAAGTGGTGCCAGGCACAAAGACCAACCACCCTACAATTGGAATAAATTGCCACATCTCCTTCAAAGTGTGTTTTACATGAACAGCTAAAAGAAATGCAATATACTTAGGGGGGAAGGGATAGGGCACAGAAAAAGCAGCTGGTTAAAAAAGGTTTTGAAGCAGGGAAGAATGTGGCAGCTTCTGTTGTCAGTTCAAAGTTTTCTTGTAAGACTATTCACCTACCTTATGTAAAAGGCATCTGTAAAGAGTTCAAAAGTTTCCTCAAAGATCCCTACAAATCTAATTCTTGCCTAGATGCAGAAGCAGTTTAAAGCTTCTTTCAATCTATTCATTTCCTTGAAGTAGATCCAGATTAAAAACAATCTCTCCAAAGAAAAAAGAAAATCCAAGCACCTATTAAATCTATTCCCTCTGGTAAATCTCTGTATCTGTATCAGGTGTCCTCAGCTCCCATAATCCGCGTACTTCAGCCTGCCATTCAATAATTTTATTCAATGGTAACTTCCTAAGAGATTAAATGAAGATTTATTCTTTGACCTATATTCTTCTTTGCAGAAATGATAAGTTTCTGATGCTCTCTTGAGGCTGAATGGAGGTCAAAGCAATCATAAGTGATCCTGTACACATTTAACTCATACAAAGACTTCTCTAGTATTTGCTAACTGTATACACTGACACCCTGTGTAAGCCACCTGAAGGAAAGCTACCCAAGGCTTTAAACCTTTTGAACTGTGCAGCTTTGTCTCCTGGCACAAGAGAGTTTCCAGCGATGTTCAGTGCCACGGCTGCAGGTAGCCAGGGGCATCCCCTGCCCAGGGACCACCCAGGCACAGCTGCCTTTGCACTTGCTTAGCACCTAGTACTAATCTATCTTGCTATAAAACCTCCTCAGCTCATTCTGCAGAGGCACTTTTACCTAGTCTGCTGGCTAATATTAAAAAAATACGGCCATTGTGGAGCTGGTAATAACTTGGAACAGCTTTTTAATGGCAAATGGCACTGTCGAAATGAAATAATTTACATCACTTTAAAAATTTCTGATTCTTCCATGCTAAATATTCTTATATTAATTATTCTTACATTTGAATGTGATAGCCCATTCTTTGCAATTACCTGGACAAAGCGACTGTCAGAATAATTCAGGTCAATTCTCTTTACTCACAAGTAAATGATATTTAGATATTTGCCATTTCATTCACCCTGTGAATTCAGGGGATTGTAAACAACAAATTATTTTACAACAGGCACAATTGCTATTCTTTTATCTCATCTGTCTTCATACCAATTAAATTGGCCTTATCCTGAGCAGTGAGCTCTGAAGACTTGGGCTGCTGTATACTCAAAAATATAGAGAATTTTAATTAGCCATGACATACCCAGCAGTGTCTGTCTGCTGGCATGGAGGAAGCTGCCTAGCAACAATGCAAAGAAATCCTGCAATAACCCTGGTGGATCACAAAGAGTCTGTTAAAAATGGTAATCTCTCTCATAGACAAGTAGAGATGGTTTCAATTAAGGACAGCAATTCTCAACTTGTTATTTATATGCAGTGAACTAAAATAACATTCATACAGTATAAATACAATGTGAAAAGGCCATGTAAAATTACTTAGAGATTTAAGTTGCAGTACTTAATTTGCCATTCACATCTGTAAGCCTTTTGTTTTGCTTAATGGCAAAAACATTCCAGCTAGGTCAGACCTATGCTGGAGCTTACAAGATAGAAATCTCAGCAAATAGGGCTGGAATGGGCTCAAGGAGTCATTTAGTCCATCCTCAAGCACCAGGTCAAGATGAATTATATATAAACCGTTCCTACCAGTAACACTTTACTTGTTTCCCTAAACCTGCAAACCTAAGCAGTAAATAACTTCCCTTGGCACTCTGCTCAGTTGCCTGACTCTTCCAACAACTAGAAAGTGTTGGGAAATCTCTAACATGAATGGAATGGAATGGAATGGAATGGAATGGAATGGAATGGAATGGAATGGAATGGAATAGGATAGGAATAGGTTGGAAAGGACCTTAAAGATCATCTAGTTCCAACCTGCCACAGGCAAGGACACCTTCCACTAGACCAGGTTGCTCAAAGCCCTGTCCATCCTGACCTTGAACACTTCCACAAATGGGGCATCCACAACATCTCTGGGCAGCCTGTTCAGTGCCTCACCACCCTCCCAGTAAAAAATTTCTTCTCAAAGGAAACCTCCTTTGCTTCAATCCTGCTGGCTGTGAAGCAGACAGAAAGAACAACACACATTCTTTTAGGAATTTCTGACATACTTGGAAATGGCTATCATGGACTGGTCTTCTATCGGGTAAGCAACTCCAGCACTGCCCAGGCCTTCCTCATACAGCTCATATATCTTCAGTGGACTGCTCCCTATTTCTTTTGGATTCTTTCTCCAACTCCTTACCCTCCTTCTCGCCTTGTATGTTGAGTAAAAGCACCCTCCCAAACCAAGCCAGCAGAGATAGCTCTAGGTCTGTGGCCATCACTTCAGTCATTGCAGGACCCAGTTGACTTTTCCCTTTCCTTTCCTTTCCTTTCCTTTCCTTTCCTTTCCTTTCCTTTCCTTTCCTTTCCTTTCCTTTCCTTTCCTTTCCTTTCCTTTCCTTTCCTTTCCTTTCCTTTCCTTTCCTTTCCTTTCCTTCCCTTCCCTTCCCTTCCCTTCCCTTCCCTTCCCTTCCCTTCCCTTCCCTTCCCTTCCCTTCCCTTCCCTTCCCTTCCCTTCCCTTCCCTTCCCTCTCCTGCTATGGGCTCACATCCCTTTTGTTGCTGATGCTGTTCGTGTCACTGATCAATCCTCTCCTCTGGCCTTTCTACAGAACTGTGTCAGAAAGCAAAAAAGAGCTAGCAAAGGCTGGAGATGCCCACCCAGACTGGACCCTCCCCTTATGTTGAGATCTCTTTTCTCCCCAGCAAAGGGCAAATATGGTCCTGGAGGCAACAAGACCCTGCATGGGCTCTTGCCTCCAGCCCTGCAGTCCTGCCTGGTCAGGCAATGGAATGTGCCCAGACCGACAGCATTGTGGCCAGATTTGCATCCCCTCCAGTCAGTTTATCCTCTGGATAGCAGGCACTGCTTCTTTCAGTGCCTCTGGGGTCCCCATGGATGTGTCCTTCCCACCTCAGTCCAACAAAGCACCAGGACACCACAGCAGCCCTTAGCTTCCCTTGGCAGCGATGGCTGCAGGCAGGAGCTCCCATAACCAGATTTTGGTTTCCCCAAAAGACTAACTCATTAAAGAATCAAAACTGAATGCCTTTAGAGATTGCATCCTGGCAAAACAAAGTCCCTAGTCCCTCCTCAGGAACAACGAATCACTTTTTTCTTGATGAAACAATTGAAAGGACTCAGTCTTCCAGTGGATTAGCATAAACCTTTATCCCAACTTGGCAGAGCTGGAAGTAATGAGGAAAAGAGTCCAAGAAAGGAATAAATAGAGGACCTCAGTACCTGGGGTTAAAACACTGGGAAAAGATTCGCACAATACAAGCTGTCAACCCCAGTCTTTTGAAACATACATTTTCAAATTCAGAACAAAATGCCAAAGAAACCACTTTAATGTTGTTGACTTTTTGTTTACAGTTTCTTGATATTTTTAACAGTCACCTGACAACAATTAAATCAGTGCTTTGAAGGGGGGGGTCACTACGTAAAGTCTTGCTATTGGTATAATTATGAATGGACTTCACTGTTGAGTTTGGTAAATCAGGATTCTTCTAAATCCTACACAGCATGTCCATATTTACTGTGCAGCTGCAAAGTCTCCATTAAGATGAAAAATTAACTTTCTCATATATATGTATACCCATCCATATATAAAAATTTATTAGAGCTTCTTCCAAAACATACCAAATACATGAATATATGCATATATATGTATTTATATATTACAGTCACATTAGGTCGTCAGTTTTCACCAAAAAAAGTCTGTTTTCCTTTTTGCTTATTAATGTGCCTGATTTCTCAGCTCATTAGTTTTTATTCCTCTGTTCTTCTTGCTGGGAGTGGAGTTTTGATTGTGGCTCACTCTAGAAGCAATGAGAAAATGTGAACATTCTCAAAGGTCTCAGTCAAATGCTCTGTATCTCACACTTATCAATCAAGTCCAAACCTTTAAATTTGACTACAAAAGGCAAAACTTTCCTACCTGTCACTCTCATTTCTCCTCCTCAGGAAGCTATGCCTTGGTGTGCTAGCTCTCAGCCTGGTCCTGCTAGCTTCTTTGTACTAATCAATGTGGGTATTTCAGGGTTTTAAGACAGCTTAAAAGGGTTGCAATGGGTTGCAGACACATTTCTTGTATCTGCATATTTATTCAGGCAAGGGGAAGCTTTATACTCAGGGGCATTCCTTTTGTTGCTGGCAACATAATAACATTTGCTTAATTGTGTTTTCTTAATGTTAATATACCCACAGGCTCAGACTCTGCCCGCACATTTTTGTAAATTGAATTAAAGGAAAAATGAATCAGAGTTAAAAGACAGCTGATTAATTTTATTCACTTGCTTAAGGGGGTTGAAGCCAAATGGTCTCCACATCTATTTTTCTTTAGAGAACAGACTTTATAGCCACAGGGCTAAGAGAAACATGTCAGTAAGCCATTTTCATTGCCGTGTGTCAAGGAGAGCTATTTAAAGCATTGAAAGGAGGGGACGTTAGGGAGAGGTGCTTAGCCCCTGCCCTGTACGAATGGCAAGGTTACTGAGCCGTGGTCTCTCCTGCCTCTGCTGAGATCTGAGGGCTTTCATAAAGCATTTTTTAATGAAGCTCCCACAACAGCCCCTGGAGCCTGCTGCTTGAGACAGGCAAGGACACGGCACAGCACAAACCCACTAAAAAGGTATGTTTTAGTCCACAGAAAATCCACCTTATTAGCAGGTCTGCCTCAACACATGGTGTGATTTAAAGGCTATTATTGCACTATTTAATAGGCTTTCAGCTAGTCGCAGTAGAAATCAGTTCTTGAGACAGATTTCTCATTTGGACATAAATATAATTCATTAAAGACACCTTCACTGGATGTATATTTATACAAAGCCTGGGCTGAACTGTCAGTGTGGATGCAGGGCTGTTCAGTAGGAGCCCTACTCTATTTAGCAGCTATTCACAAGGGTCTCGTCTGAAGAGACCCTGTACAAAAATATGTTGGGCATTTCTGGTAGCCATCCTTTCAATGATTTCTTCACAACTTCTTCTTCAAAACTGGTAAGTCAGAAAAGTTAGCAAGGTAAAAATCTCAGAGGAAAAAGGATGGTTAAAATATACGCAAAAGTGGACGGTTTGAGCCCCTCTGTGTCAGCAGAAGCTACAGCAGATGACCCTGATCATGACTAGGACACTATGTCAGGATCAGAATTTAATATTTTTCTATCTGTTTTCTCAGCAAGGGAATCAGAAATGAAAAACCCCAATCTGTATGGGAAGAATTTCCACTCTTCCAGGTCCCATGACCACGAGACAGGCTGGAGAAGGGTCCCAGTCAGCAAAAACCATCTTCATCACATGGCCATGGCCAACACTCTCTGTAAGTACTCAGGCCACTTTGCACTTTCCCTCTGGTTAATCAGATGCCTCAAAGGGCTCCCACCTCCTCTTCCCACAGCTAATGACATATGGATAATGAAAATTACCCAGGAGGAGGAAATGTAAAATTTCTGAGAGTAGAGGATATTATTAATAGGGTCTCCAAACAACCTGTGAGGGGTTTTGCAGGCTTTGTCATATTCTGTGTTCCAGACAAACAAGATATATATTCCAATATGTTCTGCGTGCTGCATGCACTTGGCAAATACTCTGCCACATCCCAGCCCGTGAGATCCCTTCATGTGCCACCAGGCACAGGGAGTGAAGCAACGCATCAAGTCAGCAGCCACATTGAAATGTGGGAAATCTGTGGCACAGCTTCACAGCTAAGGGTGGCAAGTTCCTCCCTTTTGGTCTCCTTTGTGGGTGTGTCCCCAGCAAAGGATCCTGATGGAATTTTTCACACTGTTTGGATAATCACAGTGTCTACCAAGCCCCCAGATAAGGGCTCTGGGTGCTCACACCATCCTGGGCATCCACACCACACCACAGACACCTCGCACACCCAGAGGAAAATCATGTTAGCTGAACTGCAGCCAGAGCTCTTCATTTTGCACCCCCACTCGCACCCCCTGAGCTGCCTCCTGTCTTTCACTGTTGTATCTCCATTGCAAAGATGGAGATTGCAAAGTTCAACCTCGCACTGCTGAATGAGAGGGACCTCCACAAGCACAAGCAGGGCTCAGGGCTATCTGACAGAGCCTTTCTGTCTGCAGGGAAGCTTTGACATTTGATCAGAGCTTTGCTTTCCCTTCATTGTGAAGAAAACAAATTTTGCTTCCACACACAGAGGTTTCTCACAGACTTGCAGTATTTTGGCCTGGTCTCTTCTCCTCAAATAATTGTAGGAGGGCTTTTTGTCTTTCCTAAGTAAGCTGAGACTCTGGAACTGCTTGCTCTTTGCCTTCAGAATTAGAAAAAACATACAAATCTATGCACGTGGACAGACTTTCGTTTCTCTAACTTAGCGTAGTGTCTATTATAGTCTCTGAGTATCTATTCTGTAAACTGGGAAAAGTAGACTTTGTTAGAACTTTTGAAAGTGAAAACAAAGGATTAAGGAAGGTTCAGCCACTTTGCATGTGCTCATTTTCTATTAAAATATCCACTTAGGCATTTTTAAAGAACAAACAGGCCAGAAACGAGTTTTTTATTCTTCAGCACAGAGCTACACAGTAAGGAGAAGGCTGAAATCTATGAATTTACGTGTTGGGATTGGTGTTTATGGTGGTGACTTTATAAAATGTGTTGCAACACTTGAGTGCTTTACTGATTTGAATATTTCTGATAAGAATGCTTGCACATGAGAGAAGCCTGGTGAGGGTGAGGGAGCATGCAGCTTGATGGCAAATTCAAAATAACGAACAGCGACATAGACAATATAATGTATTCAAACGTTGTTAATACTTAAGCTTTCAAAATATTTCCTAGTTAAGAAAACTTTTGGGAAGCTTTGATTTCTGATGAAAAGTAGCAATAAATTGAGATTAAACACTAAACTATTATATTGTTCTCTGTATAGTGTGTTTCTATATGTTCATGTTTAAACCATTAAATTTAGAGTAATTTTTGTGTAAAGGGAGTGAGATGTTCAGGGTTCTTTGCCTCACTTATTTTTCCCATTGGAAATATCTGAAGTGGTGTAGGATGTGAAATGCATATCCCCTACTTAAGCATTTTATTTACTCACTAGGGTGCACAATGGAACTTCGACACTTATAAAATCAATAGCGTGAAATATTCCATGATTCCATGAAATTAAATTCCAGATTATCAGGCTCTGAATGAAAGAAAAATGCAGCTGTCACTCACATTCCTGTCCTGGCAGGATGGAAAACTTTTGGAGCCTGTCCCAGCTGGAAGGGGAGCTGCAGCAGCATGGAGACCCCTCAGAGCCAGGCAGGGCTCTCAACACCCACACAGAGAAACGAGTGGGATTTCAGCATGGCTGTGCTTCTCCCAGGAGACACAGATGTTTTTTAGTATTCTGCCATGCTCCAGGCTGGGGGAGGCAGAGACGGAATGGGAGAAATAACACTCTGCAGAGGGCTCCTCCTTTTAGGACTTTACATCCATTGGCACTAATGCAGTTGTTTTTCTCCATAATATACAGTGCAGAATAATGACTTACGATGATAAAAACCCTATTTTTAGAGCTACAGCAGAGGCAGTCACTTTACAGAGAGCTCTGGGCAAGCACAGCTGCTCTCTGGGGTTTCTGGCTGGTGGGCCAGGTGGAGCCAGGCTGTAAGCAGACACTGCTCCTTTGATCTCAGTGAGTGATGCTCCTCCTTGTGCTCCTGCTGAGCTTGGCCTGGAGTGCCCAAAGCCCTGTAGGAGCCCATCAGAGCCTGAGAACTTCCCAGGCCCTGCTGGAGACCCCTGAGGATGCATTCACAGGAGGAGCCTCACTTCTGAACTTGCCCTGTCAGAAAGAGAGAAATGGCTGTCATTTGAAAATAGAAATAAAGTTTCTACACATCCCGGGCACACAACTCCCGTTTGCTTGCTTAAATTTCTTCCAGCTGAAGAGGCAGTGCCCCCAACAGCTCTTGAGTGATAGGCACATGCTGAGAAGGCCGTGAAAGCTTTGGTAGTGTTCAGAAAGAAGCTTTAAAACTAACACAGGTTTGCTGTCTTGTAGGAAGACCCCAAGGTGCTCCCTTTGCAAAAGGAAATATGTATCATGACAGGACTACTGTGCACACTTAGAGTACAAATGCTGCCCAAAGAAAGCACAAAGCATATGCATGTGCATGAGGAACCCGACTCATCTGCAAAGCACTGCCCCACCCTTCCCTGGATCACACCAGAGCAGCCAGTCACAGTCTTTGGAAGGTTCTGCCCCATGCAGGAGAGATGTTGCTAACAGCAAAGGCTGGAAAAATAAAAACAATCAGCAAAAACAACTGTCTACCTGAATTTATATTTACTGAACTGCAGGCTTGACAGGAGTTATCCAGCCTCACAAGACCTTGCAGTGTGCAGCTGAATGCTGGGGAGCTCTGATCCAGAGAAACCTTGCTCCTCCTGTGACTATTGGAAGAATATGAGAAACAGTGCAAGATCCAGCTTTAGATGTGCGTGTCTGTGTAACACTCTAGCAGTGTCCCT
The DNA here is from genome assembly GCA_036785705.1 of Acanthornis magna. Taxonomy (NCBI): domain Eukaryota; kingdom Metazoa; phylum Chordata; class Aves; order Passeriformes; family Acanthizidae; genus Acanthornis; species Acanthornis magna. The sequence continues at coordinate 2,754,850 of JAWUZG010000071.1, read as the reverse complement.
AATAAAATGCCAGGAAAGGGTCTTTGAGGACCCTTTCCTCAAAGAACTACCCTTTCCACAAGAAATACAAATGAACTACAAGTTTCTTTCAGCTAATTTACCAAGGTCTATATATGATCTGGGAGATAATTTATACTGTAGCCTTCATCTGCACATCACATTATTAATACACGGTAACATGTGATCTCATAAATTCCCTGGAAAAAACTTTGGGCTACTCTAGAAAGCATCTCATCTGCTTTTGATATTGTAAAATATGTTTTACATGGTTATTTTTAAGACTAAATCTCAAAATTTAGATTTTACTTATATCAACAAACCCTAGGCTCTAGTAACATATTAATAGCCTTATGAAGTAACTGTGTACATACATATTTTAACAGGTCGGTTATGTCAGTTACTTAAATGAAATATGACTGTAATTACTGACAAAACACATTTAGATTTTCAAAATATTGCAGGCTTAGGAGAACTTCTTAATAGTGTTATGAATAACCTGTTGATTTCATTGACTACAGCATATTTTGTCAACTTTCAACCACAAATGGGCAAGGAGTTTCAGAGGTCAGGAACAGTTCTCACTGTTTAGCTAAATGTCAAAGGGAGTTTAGTTCATGCTTGTCACTGGGAAACATCTCTTCAAAAGTGATGCTACACATGATTAGCTTCCACACTGACCTGTGCTGGTTGTTGGAGGAAAACTTCTCACTCTGAAATACCCTTGACCTTTTACAGGAGTGGCAGGCAACCAGAAGCTGGACTAGTTCTACCTATGCTTCACCTCTCCTTGCATACAAAATCCCAGGTTGTCACCTTCCCTGAAAATCCCTCTTAGCAGTAGATTAATGTTATAGGGAAGCAAAGAGTTAAATCACCTACTTCAGTTTGAAGGCTGACAAAACATTTTCTAGAGTTAGAAACACATGTGTTCAGCTCCAGGATTTCCTCCTTGTTTTCCTCAGCCTCGTACAGCTTTCAGTCTTTAGTCAAGGCTTTCATCTTAGAGTGAGCACGGCTTTAGGACACATCCTCACAAATCAGTTTTGTCCCTGGGTTTTTAGCCAAGTTCAAACCTTTCCCACTCCTCTGAGAATTTCCTGTGATGCAACAACTCAATGCACCATTAGAATGACCTAGTTTGAATGCTTCTTTCCAGCGTTATTGGCAGCCTCCATCTATCCTCAGATACTACTCTCCCTTGGTCATGACAAAATGGAGCCACTGTTTGGGCAGAAAATAAACATTTTTAATAATTGATCCAATGCTTCATTTTACACAACTTGACCATCCATTGCGAGGAAACACTCTCTGTCTTTCGTCACATTCAGGTTCAAAATCACGTTTATGCTCTTTTAGTCCTTTCACCCAGCCATAAGCACTGCCAATCACAGTTCACACTGAAACATGTGGAAGAATGATGCAAATGGTTTGTTACCAGCAGGGGAGCAGACAGGCTGCTGGCAAAAGAGCATGGAGGGGCAGGAGAGGCAGGAGAGACAGGAGAGACAACCCCTGCCCCTGCTGCTGGAGGGCTGCACAAATGAAACTCAGCATCTGCCCCTCATGTCAGCAGACACAAAGAAGGATTGTCACTGCAAATCGCACAGCTAAGGCAGGATACAGCTGGGAACAGAGGCTGGACCTCTCAGCAAATCCTATTCTATGCTACCAACCTGTTCCACATCACAGACTAGCCAAGTGCTTATTGCTTGCTGCACTTCTGGCCTGCTGTATGCTTTGGCTCTCAAAAAGAGACAGCAATCAACAGTGTGAAGACAAAACTGCATTGTGTATCTGCCAGAGATGAAGCTCAGTCTTGTGAAATGTTGGGTATCTGTAATTTGTGCTATGATCAGCTGGATTCATGAAAGTTCAGCATCTCCTTTTAAGGATGTAATAAACCACAAAATAAATACTTTACTAGACAAACCCAATGGGCTAGCTGGTGTCCCAGCTGGTGGTATCCATTTACCTTACATGATGTTCTGAATATATGGCCCTGTTCTAGCATGGTAACATTAATCTGATGCAGAAAACTCCATGTGGAAGTGAGAATTTGAGCCTTTAATCAAACTAGAGTACTTTTTCCCAAACACTGTCTGAAAAAGTCGGATTCCAAGGGCAGAGACAGGAACCACAGGAAGAAAGAATTTTTGTCAACAGCCTGTTTACTCATGGGATCTTCACGAGTTGTGCTCAGGTAAAAAGTACTGTGCTCCATGTAGTAATGATTGTGCAAAAAATACAGTTTCTTGAACAGATCCTAAAAGACAGGTGCAAAAGCACCGATGGAGCTACGAACTAACTAACAGCCCAGCTCTGTAACATGGAGCCATTCAGCCCAGCAGGGCACTGAGTGATGCCAAGAGTCATCATAATTAACTATTTCATGAACAGCCAGCGGGTGAAACACAAAGGGAGCAAGGTATCATTTTGAAGACAAAACCAGAGAGAGAAGCACAGTGTGTTAGCAGATGATTGGAGCTGAAATTCCAGAAAGGGTACACAGATGTGATGTCTGAGTCAGAGAAAGGGTAATGTTTTCCACCACACCTTCAGCTCTGTCCCACAGTAGTTGTCAGCAGAAACTTGGCCTGTCCCACCAGCAGGCAGTTACCCAAAATAGGGTTCTCAAATATCATATCAGAGAAAAGCAAAATCCCAGCCCGTGAAGAGGCTTGAGGCCCATAAGAACAGCTTAAAACACCTCTGCATGGTACAGGTATGTCACCAAGTGCCACTTCAGATGAGATAAAGGCCTGGACTAGGAAATAGAAAGACTTTATTTCTCACTAAACACTAAATCTCTGCAGTTAAAAGCTTATGAGACTATTTACAGGTCTTTGACTCCAAGAAAGCTGTAGATTTGACATATACAAACTCTTTCTGTCTGTAGCACACTGATTCCTATGAATGAATGCCTGTCATTAAGGAACAAAAAGCCCCCAGACTACAGTTTTCACAATTCTTTATTGATTTAATAAAGAAATAAATGGGTTTGGTAGGCGCCTTAGGAAGCAGAGCTGAGTGATGGAGTGACACTTACGTGGGTTAACAAGAATGTCACCCAAAGGAGAAGTGCAAGAAGCTACAGAATACTCTGCCATTCACTCCTTCCCATCATCTTTCATCCCTGATCAAGTGTCACACAGAAGAGAGCATCCCTAATGTTCATAATCTAAACCTGATTGTTCAGCCCATGCATCAAATTGATTCTGCTGTACAGAAGGGACAGGGACGGCTGCCAGGCAGGCTTCCTGCTGGGATATAAACAGAGCTCATCTCCAGCCTGGTTTGTATTGCTGTCACAGGGCAAGCGGAGACATTGCCCCTCCGTACAGAGATTCCTCCATCCCTGCTCTGAGAGAGACCTGGCAGTCAGGCTCTGCTTTTCCCAAAAACACTCTTCACATTTTTTCCCAGCTGGACAATATGCCATGTGAAGTGACCATAGAGAATGAACTAGTTGGTACCTGTAGAGGCTTCTGCTGCTTAAAAACTGTGCAAGCTCAGGCAGAGGTGTATTCTGCTGTTTGACTTCCTGGCATGTAATTTTCTTTTGCTTGAACTGTGGATTCAGACAGATTTGGTCTGATCAGATTCTCAGTGTTGGGTAAGATATTCATCAGTCTCCTTCTCTAATTTATTTTCTTATATTTAAGTGAGGAAGTGTAATTTGAGTTTTTCCCATGCTATGTCTATTAATAATATTTTCCTCTCAACCTCTCTTCCCCTTGATCACACACATATGCTTTGCAAAAGCCTGATAACATCTTTATTCTTTGCCATGGAAGCACACTACCAAATGGCAAAAGGAAGCTTTCCCTTGCATTTTCTCTTCTGCACTAAAATCATTCCCCAAAAAATCCAGAAATAATGATTTTCTTTTTTTTCTTTGTGTTCAGCAGTGTCAAAATAATGACTATATACATGTGGGGTAGTGGAGCTCTGTGACAGAAAATAGGCAGAAAATGGTATTTGGGACCCTTTAAATTGAAATCCCTAATCCCCATCAGTACTGAAGGTTAAGCTGCTTTGAGAGTCACTTGGCAGCTACAGTAGCTTAAAATACTCTATATAGGAAGACGTTAATTAACTTTTCAAAAAAGATACTACCTTGCAGGCACTGCTTTGTCATTGCCAGCTAAGGACAGTTCTCTGCCTGACTCTGGGGACCATAAGCAGGGAAACAAGCAGCCTGTGAGCATCCAGGAATGTGAGAGGGAAGGCAAGGAGCCAGGCGAGTGCAGCTCCCCACAGCCAGAGCACACCTCACCCCATGGCTCCACGCTGCTGTGGGGCACTGGGAGGCACCAGGGCAGACACCAAACCAGTGGGGGCTTCTCAGTCCATTGGTCTTGTTATGGGGAAAAGCTGAAGGGAGCAGGAGGTCAGAAAAAGATGGGAAGGAGGAGAGAGAGGCACTGATGGCTTAATTTCTCCCTTCTCCGGATACGTTCTTTACAAACAGGCGTGGGGAAGCAGGAGTGCAGTGGGAGCAAAAGTCTCATAGACACCAGTGCTGGGTGAAGTTAATTATCAAGAAATATGACAGGGGGTCATCCATTTTTTGAGAAATATATTTTTCAGGCCCAAGAAACTAAAAATTTGTCGGAGCTCTGGGTCGGTAAGTAAGTAGCTGCCCTTTGCTGTTAGCTCTGCTCTTGCATTCCTGCTCACGAGTGTTAATACTACACTACTTTCACATCACTCCTACACCGACAGATGTGAAGGCTAAACATGGAAATGTGGAAGTTAGGAAACAAAAATTATTTTTTTAATTGGCTTTAAAACATTTTTTTTGTCATTTTTGTACAGAAGCTTCCTCATTACGTGAAAGAAAGAAAGAATTACACTTTAGAAAACAGTAAGTTACAGTTCAGAGACCCATATACAGAAACTTAGATAATACACAACATACATAATTTTAGAATCCAGCCACTATCCACTCCAGGAAAAAAACAGCTGAAAACAAAATTCATGTGTGACTGGATACCACCACTACCTATAGGCAGCCATTGATATTTTTAGTAGTAACAAATGAAAGTCTACCCTTGATGCTATTGCACGGAGCAGTCTTCTTACCTAGCCTCAGAGCACAAGGACCACAGCTGTCAGGAGGCTGCCAAGGCAATTTGCTTGATGCAGAGTGAATGTTACATGCCTGCGTGCACAAGCACACATGCACTCAGAGAGCTCCTTGGGCTTAGCTGCAATTAGGAACAGGGGCAAACTTGCTTGAAATATATTTATTTTGATTAAAGGCTTTCATTTTACAATATCTCCACCTCTTTGTTTATCGTATCATCACACAGACCCTGCCATGGGTCCATCTAATCCAATAAGCTTTCTCCTGAAAGCATCAGAATGATCTCTCAATCGGGCAGGTAGGGATACCCAGCCCCAAGGGGCACTTCCAGTGCTGCAGCAGCTGGCGTGGGGACAAGACATGCCAGAGCTTACAGTGAATTACATGCACTGCATGCATGCACACATTTGTCAAAGCAGTCAAACATAGTGTTTGCTGTGATTTCATAACAGCTATTCAATAAAATATTCAAAGTTTAATTTAGGAGGAAAACGAGAGCAAAGGGTTGCACTGGGACTTTGCTCCTTCCTTCCCACTTCTCTCCTGCTCTCTTGCCCGTACACTGTGAACATTGTCTAAAGCTATATAAACCAACTACTGACACTTTTCATCAACAGTGCAATGCTACAAGCACACAATCAGATTGGGTCCTGTATTTCTCATCACTTTTTTGGACATGTAATGCATTGTCATACTCTATTTCATGAAGGTTGGATGCAGTTTGCTTCTCCTTGTGACCTGTTCTTGCATGCATCCTTACTCCATCCTTCTTCATGCAACTCACATTTGAAAAGTCCCATTTAGTTCCACAGACATTTCTCCAGCCTTTTGAGTAATTTTCACCACCTCCACTGCAAATACCTGGAAGGGCTTGGCATGTTTTTTCTTCAGGAGTACCAGAACTGAAACAAGTATTCTAGATGAAGGTGTCCCATGAATTTATGCATTGGTATGATGAGCTGGATATTTTTTCAGCTCTTTAAAATTTAGGATTTTGCTTACCTTTCTAATCTTTTTTTTTTTCCATCAAGAGCTAGATCAGATCCAGTCCTACTGGTGGGAGTATTTATAAACTATATAATCCCTGCTGATGTGCAGTCTTACATATTTGCATGCCCACCTCATGGTTAGTAACTTCTGGGACCGTGTTTTTTCCCGTCCAAAGCCTTTTGGTGCACTCAGACTGTCAGACTGTCCTTCCTCTCAGGAGGAATTGTGCATGCCCACATGTATGTGCCCTGCTTTCTCCTTTAGCACAGCACCATAAACAGCTGTGACCACCCAAAACTCGAATACAAAAATGGTGAACTTTTAGGTAGGTTTTAGAACCTACATATACTAACAAAGGCTTTTGAGCAAAAGGGAGGATACATGAAAAGTCCATCGCAAGTCTGCTTTATAGTGTTTTAAAGGATATTGTTTTTCTTTTCTTCTCTTCAAGTGTTACTAGAAATTTAAAATTTTAAAAACCTTCAAATGCTTTCTTTTTCAATTTGCCAGATTTTAGAATTCAAAATATCACAATCACATGATGACCCTTGCAGATATGGGCAAGTTTGCATTAAAGCATCAAAATTAATAGACATTTTTCTTTTACAACATTTTTGCCTAACTGGTATTTTGACAGGATCTGAATACAATTTTTTTGTGCTGTGAAATGTCCACTAATTGCCAGGGGCCTAAGTCAGCTCCAGAATAATTGGTGAGATTTAGAGATAAGCAAGATGAAAACTTGGTGGCTATTTGCACATGTCAGAAACTAATCTCATGTCAGGACATTTAGTAATGTGTGCTCTCTGCAACTACTTCTGTGGAGAGAGGAGAGCGACTAAGATACAAGCCTTGTAGAAACCCAAAAGCGCTTCACCTTTCTTGGGAAACTGTACTTGGAAGCTCCAAGCCGTCACAATAAAATCTGAAACTTCTCCTACATTTAAATTGGGGCAGACAGTACTTATAGCATCAAGAATATTGAAATGTTGTGATTTGAGCACAAATGCACAAACTCTGGGGTGTTTTTTTAGGAAATCACTGGAAAGAATCATTGCAGTTTTATGAAATTTTGGAGTAAAACTGTGAATGTTTCTTATGTTATTTACTAATTTTGGTAAAGTAATGAATGCCTTGAAATCTTATTAAAATTACGGCAGTTTAGACTTCTTAACATGACTCAGGATCATTTCATACTTTGGCCTGGAAACACAAAGCAGTTTTCATAAAAAACAGCTGGAGCAATCCCAAAAGCAGCTCCTATGTTGATTACAGCAAGATTTCAGTCAGAGATTTAATGAAAAACGGTGGGAACAGGTAAAATTTCATATTCAAATCCACCATTTCTTTTTCAGAACAAACAGACTTAAAAACTTGATTATCAGGTATCAGATAGGTATAATCAGAAAAAATATCTGAAAACCACCTGCTTCTGCGAAATGTTAACAAAACAGAGGCATACCTCAGTTTGGATTAGCCACACACTGTTAGGGACGGGGTTGAAATACTAATGATGGCAACATCTCCTGGTTTTGATTCAGGTGACCATTTCAAGTTTAACCCCATTCTATACACAGGTTTCAATCAGAGCTGCTCCTATGCACCAAAAATACCCATTTCCCTGTATTCAGCATTACCAGCCACCTTCACTGCAGTGCAGAAACAAGAATCCCCATTTCAGGAGCAGGCCACATTCATTGTGGATTGAAATGCAGATTGAAATATTCCAGTAGATCCTCCTTCCAGATTTGCCCAGAAGCCAATGAACATATTCTATCAGCACTTCAATTCTGTTGAAATTCCTGTCAAGCATTTATATCCACTCCATCTGAAACAGCAACCAGAAGGGAAAAGACCACAAGGCACCTGCACAGGCTTATGTGAAATAGCATTTCATCTTTAGCAATCAGGATAAGGTATGACCAAGAGCCACAAAGGGTAGAGGTTAAGACAGGTAGGGAGAAAGTCAAGAAAATCAGCAACAGAAGGAAAATGCTCCTCTGCACAGCAGGCATACCAGTTTGCAGGTCTGTTCCTTAAGGGAACACATATCTCTTCAGGTAAATTGCATGAGCCCTTAACCATCTTGTTTAAGATTTTTGCACATCTCCAATAGAAACATCTTACTGCTGGACTTCCCACTCCAATATGTATCCAACACGCTGTCCAGTAAAACTCTGCCTTTCTGGCTTTTTCTAGAAATAGGATCAGAATTACTCTTTTATTTTTCTGTTTGCCTGAAATAAGGCTCCAGAGCAGCCTGGCCCTGCAGGCAGGACCCCCACAAGCTGTTCTCTACCATCCTTTCCCCTGTATCCTCCACTCACCACCCACAGCCTCTTCTCTCCCCTCAGCCTGTCTCTCGGCAATAAATCATTCACCGTGTCAACCTGTGAAACAACTTTGCAAAGGGTGAACAGAGCTAGCAGTACTGTGGTGCTGAAAGCCCTAATTAGCACCATCACCTCCTGCAGACAGCAGGAATGATGCTGGAAGAATCGGTGCTGCCAGGCACTGGTAGGGCACACAGAGCTCCTTACTCCCCCCATTTCTGGCTTTCTGAGGTGGTGCCCTGAGCAGCTCTTGCAGGGCAGGGGAGATGCCTGACCATCCACAAACTCTGACACTGCACAGAGGCAGCTTTTCCCGTGTTGGGACAGAAGGTTTCTAGAAAATCGGTGGTCAATGACCAGTTCTGTAAAGAGCATCCGAGAAGATGCCCATGGGGACTGGTAAGTGAGCATGGCAGGGGCAGCCAGAAGCAGATCCCTTAATGTGTGAGAAACAACAGCCAAAAAAAAAAGATCAAGCAGATAAAGGAAAGAGGAGAACACGAAGAAATTATGTGCAATGAAAGACACCAAGGCAAACAAAACTAGTTTTAATTTACTAGAGGAAAAAAAGAAGAAAAAAGGAGAAAATACACACCTAGTAGAGGAGGTTGACAGCACAAATTGTCAGGGACACACAGAAAAGAGTGGAAAGATGCAGCACATAAAGACAGGGAACAAGGAGGTAAACAGGGGAAAATAATGAATGGGCAAGCGTGTGGTGTAAAGAGAAAACATCTTAAGTACAGTAACCAAGGATCAGAAGAATGTAAGAACTGGTGCTCCAGCTGGGATAATCTCAGCTCTCCAGAGACAAAATAAGCTGCCATGTATGGTGGGGAGGGAGAGTGGGAGAAAAATTGTGTAATAGGGACAAGTCAGCCTTACTCTAGCTCATGGCATTGAAGCCTTGAGAATCATCTCCAAGAAAAATTGTGCAGAGTGCAGGAGAGGAATAACTTACATTTACAAAAACGCAGCACATGCTGTGCGCCAGGCAGTACAATAAGGAGCTTATCAGAGTAGACATCAGCCTGTTTAATATCTGTGCTTCTCTGGTACTTTAGATCCCAATGAGAGCGGGAACTTAGTCTGTGCTGGATAGTGCAGTGGAAAACACTCTGACTTCATTAGCCACTGTTTTTTCAGTTACCTGACAGCACTGTGCCTCTAGAAAGTACAATTTTTTCCACAGAGAGGGTTGAGGAAATGCACAGAACAGAAATTACGACCTAGGTCCCTTGAATTTGGGGATGGATCCAGCAGTTAAATTGCAATGTTTGGCAACTTCTCAAAACAGAGTTTATTATCTCTCTCACAGTATGAAAATCTGTCACAGTAGTTTTGTGGGCACAAGAGAACTTTGAAAACATTGGCACCACATATTAGACCAAGCACAACTGCATCCTGAGATGATAACTGAGCACCAGGAAGCCAACCAGGAGCTTAGCCTGTTCCTAGTGCAACATGGTGATAATGGTCTTGGCATCCCTCTCCACCCTGGTCCATATCACTCTTGCTCATCACCATCAAACCTGTCTCCCATGCAGCAGCCAGAAAGGGTGCACAGCTGCCTGACCAAGTGTTAGGTGTGACGCTGAGGCTTGGTGGCAAGAACAGGCAGCTGCACTTGGGGCAGCAAGGCCAAGCAGCAGGAAAGGAGATGTCACAGGATGTAGGGCAGTGGAGAGCATCTGGCCGCGGTACTGTGCCCTCAGAGCTCGGTACGTGAAATGCCAGTAGGGCTTTCTGAATACGTGTCTGCGGCAGAGGATGGTTTGATCTCACTCAATCTTTGCAGCTCTTTCTTTGGATCAGGGCACAGTGAGCCACAGGGCACAGCCAATTAGTGCTGACAGGGCTTCTGGTGCTCGCAGTGGTGTCCAGATTGCTCCATGGCAGATCTCTGCTTTACCAGTTATTGGCCCAAGAAGGCTCTCTCATGCTCCTGACCTTCCTCCACAGAGGAAGATATGCTGAAGTTGCCCTGTGTTAAGACCTTGATTTTCAGAGCTCTGGGTCTTCCAGTCAGATGAGACAGGCCTGCACATCTTGTTTGCTTATGAAGTACATTACTCAATGGTTGCTCATCAGGGTGTGCATTTCAGACAATTTTTTTGCAAGATCTGATGGCTCCAAGACGTTTATGTGAAGATCTGTTTGTGTCAGCTATATTATACCTTTTTTTCTTCTTTCCCCTGTCCAATACCTGAGATGGATGTGTCTGCCTCAGAGCAGTGAGTGGGGCTGTTTATTCCCACAGCACTCTTGTTACTTGCACAACAGGGCTCAAAGTGAATAGACAGCTCTAGCAGATAGATCTTAAATCAAGCACTGCTCAGTCTACAGCAGCTCAGATGTAAACTGCTGCTGATCAGTCCAATCAGCCGTATCCAAGAAGAGTTCAAATGGGAAGAGGTGCAGGAAAAAGGCTACCAGAATTGTGGGGGAGATTAAGAAAGATGTCCTTACTCAGCCTCTAAGTAAAAGCTGAAAGGTGATAGGATAGCTTTTTATAAATATCCCTCGAGGAAGGGGAATACCAGGGAATGAAAAGAGCTATTCAAACGGGAAGACAGCTTTGGAACAAGAACAAATGATTATAAATTGGCCTCAAATAGTTCTAGGATGGAAATTGAGTTTTTAACCATTTCAATCATGAGGATCTGGGACTAGCAAGACTGTGAACAGTGTACTGAGGCAAAGCACCTAATCTCACAGCCTGCATGTTTAGGAATACCCCTTCTGTGCTTAATTCATTCCAACAATTTAACCTCAAGGAAATCAAGAGGGGGAAGATGAAGCTCTTCCCCTAAATCAGTTGGGGAAAAAGTCCAACAATCCTCTAACAATATAAATTAAACTAGTCTCTGACAAATGGCAGGCACTGACAACTCCTCTGTCATGAGGCAGAACTGAAGGAGGCTGTGACCATCAGCTCTTCATGCACGTGAGAGCACAAAGAGCCATCACGTGCAGATGTTTCCCCAGTGGGCACCGCTACACAAAAAAGCTCAGCCTGAGCCACATGAGACGGCCAAGCTCTTTCCACTCACATTCAAAGCAGAACAGAAACAGCCCTGAAGAATCTACGTGTGAAGTGGAAAGCAGATAACTCTCACTCCCTTTATTCATGGTGCAAAGTCTTTGGAAGAGCAAACGGCGGCAAGACACCCACAGTAAGAGTGGCAGACGCAGCCCCTGGTTTGCCAAGCTGCACACAGGGTAGCAGAGCGTGGCCAAAACACCACAATGAGCCCTTGTGTTGGCCAGAGCCTCAGGACAGGCATGGCTCACCTGTGCTTTCAAACATGCTCCCTGAAATGCCTCTGACATGTGGAGAAATGACTCAACATAAGGCAGAATCATGAACTGGAGCCAGGCAAACAGTGTCTGTCAGTAAACAAAAACAACAGCAAACAAATAACGAGAACTGCTGCAAGCAAAATGCTGAATAAATAAGACCAGAAAACATATTTCCCCCAGTCCATCCTGGCCTTGTGGAGGAAGTGTCCTGTTTTCTGTCCATCAGCAGTTTAGTCCACATAGTCCCCCAAGAATGCCCCCTCCTTTCCGTCGTCTCAGAGGCTGAATCTCAAATGCTCTTCCCCAAATCTCTTGGTCCATCCACACACTGCGAGTTCCCTGTTTGCTCACTCTCTCCCCTCCTCTCTGCCCTGTCCTAAACTGCCCCCACTTCTTCCAGGTGCGCCACATCTTCCCATCCCCAGGCATGGAAACTCAACCTGTTCAGCCAGGCTGAGGTAAACAGACATTCCTCTCTTCTTACCTGCCATGCTTTTGTAAAAAAAATGTGTAGCACACATTGTCCACACATAGGTGTGAACATTCCTAACCTCTTTGTAACTCACATTTACTAACACAAGGACTTCTCCCTCAGGCACATAATCTTCCTTACTCAAAGAAACTGAAAGGATAACATCAAATAATGTGACTGCAGATCCAGAACTTGTTTGGCATCTGTTTTATTTATTTTTTTTCTTCATAGTTACAGTCATAATTTCAGGCTTAACTATTCTTGAAAAGTCTTTTTTCACCCCAAGAATAATAAGCTTGCATGAAGACCCACAATACTGCTTCCAATCCTTCTGCCAACTGCTCTTGAATTTGCCTTCATTCTTTGTAAATATTTGAAGGGCAGCTGTCTCTTTGTAAACAAAACACTAGGCTTTCCCTGTTTGCCTTGGCTAGGATACTTGTGTTTATGAATGTAGCTAAGCTTCTACTTTATGGCTATAAAATACCCTCAATATTCATCTTTCTGCGGATAAACACATTTTTTTATATGGGGAAGCACATCAGAAAGACAATCAAACCCCCAATCCAAAATAGCATCTTTTCATAGTATCATAAAATCATTTAGATTGGAAAAGACCTTTAAGATCATTGAGCACAACTGTTAATCCAACACTGATGAGTCTGCCAACAAACCATGTCCCCAGATGCCATATCCACACTTTTTTTGGATACCTCAAGGAATGGTGACTCAAGCACTTCCCTGAGCAGCCTGTTTCAGTGCTTGGCAACACTTTCCATGAAGAAATTTTTCCCTAAACCTTACCTGGTGCAACTTGAAGCCATCCCCTCTTGTCCTATGGCCTGTTACCTGGGGGAAGAGACTGACCCCCACCTGGCTACAGCCTCCTCTCAGGCAGTTGTAGAGAGCAGTAAGGTCACCCTGGAGCCTCTTTTCCCTCCAGGCCAAACCCCGCTCTTCAACCTCTCCTCACGGGACTTGTGCTCCAAACCCTTCCCCAGCTCCATTGCCCTTCTCTGGACACACTCCAGCACCTCAAAGTCTTTCTTGTAGTGAGGGGCCCAGAACTATGCACAGGACTCCAAGGCTCTGTGCGAATACGTGACAACCTTAGAAGATACTCAGATGTATCTGTGCTTCTCCTGGTAGGAGCTCAGTGTCCACACACCTCTGGGAGCAATCCTTTCCCTGCAGAGTCTCCCCGCAGGGCTGAAGACATCACCTCTGAATTTCTCCCAATACAGAGCATCTCTATTTCATTCCAGAATGGAGCAACAATTTTCTGATGCTCTTTCTGATACTACATTGTACTGAAACAATAAAGGCTTCCTTGGAAACCAAGAACAGATTATTAACATAGTCAGCAGGATATTTTGTTAGGGCACTTCTGTCACCTCTTCTGCTGCTCCAGATATGGATTGTCTGATGAGAGGCTAAAACCATCAGTGTTTCAAATGGACTTTCTATTTTCAGCCAGTAGTGCACCTATCAGTCTTCTTTGTATTTATCCTGTCTTCCACCTTCATCAAATTCAGTAGCATCTGCAGTCAACACCCACTGGGTTCTGCACCACTTCTTGGGCAGCATTCCACTGAAAATACTGAATGGAAAATGTCCTTGTAAATATTTTAAAAGGGAAAAAGTAGAGTCTGTGCAAACAGGGATGTGGAGAGATAAAGTTTTTTGTTGGTTTGGTTTGGTTTGTTTCTTAAACATTGGAGTTATAATTACTTTGTCAGTGCACAGAAAAGTCAACATTAGGAGCTAGTTTTGTATGGAAAGACCTTTAATCAACAGTTCTGGATTTATATTTTTACTAGCATCTGAATGCATATGAGCTAAAGGAAAAAACCTCACAAACAGGACAGCAGACATTAAATTTTATTATAGTAGCTTTGACTCATTACCATCTAGGGAAGGAAAGACACTTAATCTAAGAACTGAAATTAATTTGCTTTATATTATCCTTCAAACTGGAAAACTACTTTGGAGCACCAAGATTATTATCACATTCCCAGAGCGCATATAAATGTCACTTTCTGAAAGTCAAAGTTGAAACTGCAAACCACAAAAATCTAATATTATTACCACAACACTTATTACAGTCATGTATCTTTATATTCTAGCTATTGCTGTTACACTGTAAGTTGTCTACTTCCTAAACATCTGCTGTGTGTTCAAGATACAAAAGAAGATGAGGTGTCTGCCTCGCGGGGGGCCTGTACATTTAGACATTTAATAAATCACATTGGGAATAGAAAGGAAGCATATTTAAGTCTTGTCATGAGGGGAAAGAACACCCTGCTGTATTTAGCTGCTCGGTTATAACCCACTGGTATAAACACTATTTTGGAATAAAAGTTAACAGAGGAAGTTATTCCAGAATGCCTTTGAGAAATGGGTATTCATAAATAGGCAGCACATTAGTTCACTTCTGCAAGCTGCCTCTCAGTGTTTGTGTGTATCTATGTGTATATTAAAGGAGAATGAGACTTCAGTTTTGATACAGGACACCCAGAGAGAACAGGAACTCAGAACAGGAGCCAAACCCTGAACTCAAAAGGCCATTAACACTTTGCATGTTCTCTCCCTGAAAGCTGATACATAAATATTTTTAATTCCTCTACCAAATATTAAGGCTCATATGTGATGACAGGAGATTTAAAATAAAATTCTGAGCTTGAAGCACAGAAATGTCACAAGGGCTTTAAAAGCACTGCTCCTCACTGCGAGACAGGTAACAGTTAAATGGTTTTTTGTGTAGTGATTAAGAGCTCTCCCTGTCACCCACCTTTATGTAATCCTACCGATACACAGTGGTGAGCTGCCAGCACAGAAGCACATAAATCACTGCTACAATGCTGGGAGAGCGAATCTGAAGTGCGTGGGAAGAAGTGCTATGGAAAGTGCACCCCACAGACAAGCAGAAGAAGGCAGTGTGAGGAGGTAGGGATGGGCTTATGCTATCATTGCCCCAGAATCCCAAAACATGCTGTTGAAATTCCATCCCAGCTTCTGCAGCATGGGAGGGGGTAGACAATAAAAAGGGCATCTCTTCATGGTTAAGATCTGCTTTTAATAACAGCTACTTTGTCAAGACAAAAAAAAGTAAATGGCAAGCAATTTGCCTTAGGCTGGATTTAGGAGAAAACTTTCACCTACCCAGATGGAGTTATATAAGGCTTCAGGTCTTTTCAGATCACTTGTCAGCTCCAGACAACAAATATTTAGAAAGGTCTTACTTGCCCTCACTATTAAGTTCAGGGCTTCAGATTATGGAACCACAGTGCCATACAGCCCATGCCTCTCCTGAGGCTGATGCCCAACCACTCATCCCCCAAATTAGTGGAAAGAGGTGGGAATGGGTGACTGCTCTATGCACTTCAGGTGACAACCTCTTTAGTTGTGCCACAGCCTTGACACAGGTCCCCTACCAGCTTCACTGCTCTCACTTGTCTCACCTCCTGTGTCCCCTCCTATGTCTCACCTGTAATTTGCAGCCCCTGGAATGCCCCAAGGTGCATCCCCATAAAGCTTCAGCACATCCACCAGGGAGGTCTGCAGCATGGCATTTTCTGTGAGGAGGAAGGAGGCACTCTTGCCCAAGCCCATACCCAGGCCCCCTTCCTTCATCCATTCCCCAGAGCAGCTGCACGGTTGTTCCAGGCTCCATCAGGGAAAGACTTCACTTGTAGGGATGTTGTTATCACAGCACTGAAACACTTTGGAGCTGGCAGAGCAGCTGTGTGGCAGTCCTCACTTCCCACTTTTCAAAGCATTCTCCCTCACTTTTTTCTGCCTCAGAGACAAAGCATGGCTTGTTTCTCAGCGAGCCCCTGGGAGGAGGGAAGCCACAGCCAAGGCAAGCAGGTCTGCTCCTTTCCTGGCACGAGGTTTGGTGAGGTGGGGTGGTGCACAGCCCATGTGCTCATCCCAACACCACAGGCATGCAGATTCTCTCTTCCCACCATATTTTGCAATCGGAAGAGCTACTGCTTGGCTCCTGCGTGTAATCCATATGAGGCTGCCTTCCAGTGGGGCTGGGAGAGGGGCCAGCAGCACTGCAGAGAGTTCTGTGAACAAGGAGCACTGCAAATCCAGAGACAAAGCTAACTTCTGAAGGCTTCTGCTGCTGTGTGCAGTGTATTTAGCAGGCTTCCAACCACCATGGGAACTTCTGTGGTTCTTTGTCATGCCTGCTTCTCACGATGGATTGTTGGAGGACAGAAGATACAATAAACTCAAGGAAGGCAATCTGCATTTCTTAAAATGCTATAGCATAAAATCTAAATACAATTAACATTTCCCATATTAAACTATAGTTTTTGCATGAATTTCTAAACATTTGGAGATCTGGCTCTGACCAATATCATAAAGTTCCTACTGTGGAAATTGTTTGGCTGGGGAGTACCTGTCTGTGGTTTATATGGGATGTCTCTGCCAGCAACAACAGCAGGTTCTTGAGCTCAGCAGCTGTTTACTGAAGGTAGATCACCTTGGAAAAATAAAGCTGAAAAAGGGAAAGGACAGAAGGCAAGCAGAAAATCTTCCAAGAGGAAAATGAAGAGATTCAAGGACAGGGTGAGAGCAGGAAGTAGGAAGAACGGGTGAGAGGCTGCTAGCACAGAAAATAGAGAGCAGAGAAGGCAAATCACAATCTACTTGTGTACCTACCCACAGACAGAGGGACTTCCAAGGGAAGGGCAAGCTGTACCTGCAGGATATGACACTGGGGAAGATGTCTTTCTCCAGGTGCTCAACCTGCTCTGTCTCCCCAGGAAAGCAGCCTCCAGAGGTTCAGAAGCTCTGCACGAAGCTGCTTCATCTGCTCACAAATCACAGCCTGACTGCAAAATCTGCTTGAGTGGAGATTTGTCTTACTTTGTTAACCTTTCATCTCCTTTAGGACTGAACTTCTGGAAGGGGAGGACACCAGACCAACAATAAAGGGTGGTTAATTTTGATGATGACCTAATCAAAGGAAAGAGAGAATGCCATCATGGAGTGGTGTGGGTCATTGGCTCTTCACACGTAGAAATTGCTCAGCCAGAGATGATTTATATTCCTGGGTCCGAGGCTTGGAATTCTTTTCTGTGCTCATTGTTACACTCTCAAAAAACCCCCAAACAAGTATTTACGATGTTTGATGTGAAAAACATCTTTCATCTGTAAAGCTGTACAGAAAGAGTTCATGTACTAGTATGACTGCGCAAAAACTCTCACTTAGGTTTGATCCCTATGTGTTAATTCTAACTGGAACCTATTTCTCTGCTAAGCTTCAATTTACACTTCAAACAATAAAGATTTGTAGGTAAGTAGAGAAAACCATTAACAGAGGCAGGAGCTACAGAATATGCAGCTTTTTTACATATAAGGAGTGGGCCATGCACAGGCAACTCACACAGCTGCAGCATAAGCATCCAAACTCTGAATGAAAAGGAAAAATTGCAGGTTTACTCAGAAAAGGAGAGAGAAAAAGAGGCCTGTAGTTTTGGCATGGAGGTCTGTTCTGTTTCTGCTCCTCCTGTCCTGGGTGGAAGGATGGAGGAGTCAGTGGCACAGCACAACCTGCTCTGTACCCACTGCACCCTTGTCAGTCCCTGAAAAAGTCAGGGGCGGAGGATGCCGGAAAGCAAAGAATGAATCTGAGGATATAGAAAACTAATAGTACAGGAAATTTCCTGGAAAGCATGAAGTAAACACTTGAAGAAAAGGACAGAGTTGCCTCCCACTCTCAGCAACTATATCTCACACTGCATTGTCTTTAATCATTACTCAGGAACTTTGACATGCAGTAATCTACTTCCTCAGCTTCATTTAGCATTTGCATGACAGAGTCTTATCAAAATAGAACTACTGGGACTGCAAAACAAACACTTAATTAGAGCTGAGTGTCTCTAATCAAATCCAGTAGGATGAACACATTACAATGAATGTCATTTCCAATAGTGTCCCTAGAATGACAAAACAAAGCGGCTGTGAGTGGCACAGCCCACAGAGCAGCACCACGCATGTTCACGTGGTAGTTTCCCTGAGAGATCTCTCCAAAAGCTGCTGGCAATCCATGTGCAGCGTGGCCCCCAGAGCAGCATCCTTGAGCCATCACCACAGCGTGGTGACAATGGTCACACATGGCACTGCGCCATCTGTGCGGGACAGAACTGCAGCAAGCAAAGAGGAAGAACAGGGAAGAAATGCAAAGATGCCTTGCAGCTCCAGGTGAATTCAGCAAGGGTTCCTGCATGTCACTGGGATCCCAGCCCGACTCTGATAATCGAGGTGTTGTGGTAAAACAACCCCAGGGGGACAGCAGTTAAGGTTACCTGAGTGTCCTTGTGCAAAGTGCAGAGATAGGAACAGAGGAAGGCCTTTGGGGAGCTTCCTTCAGAAATCCTTACAGAAAAATAGCTGAAATTATGTTTTTCAAAAAAACAGTTTGTTTCTGTTTGTGAGGTACCAATGGCTTGAGTCAGCTTTAGGAGGAGTGTGTTAGTGGTGAGCAGCCAATAACAGGATGGTAATTTCTGTCTGAAACAGCCTAAATGCCCTCCATCCCCAAACAGGATCTCAAGAGAGGGCACTTGAAGCTGACTCCCTTCCCCAGAAAATTACATATTTTCAAGAAAACCAGCCCAAGGTGGCAGGTGCTCCTCTAGGACCAGTATTGAGCCACTTGTAATTACGGAGGAACTCATTCTGGGCAGTTTGAATTTGAGATGCTGTTTTTCCATTCTCCCTGCTGATTTTTTGTCTTTTTCATTGTTTTGTGTGGAAAATTCCCTGTCCTTTTCTCTTGTACCAAGGCTTCTTCTGGTAATGGCCAACAGAAAATAGGTCCCAACCACCATGGCCAGAGCACATGGTGCACAGCAGTGTTGGTGCTGATGAGAGGAGCCAGATGTCTTGAGCTATGCCACCTGTGACATTTATCCCAAGACTCGTGGTTTGTGATGTACCAAATACTGACAGGCATGGCCAGGGGACTCAGAAGGACTGCTGAGGCAGCTGGGTCTTTCACCACAACCCATGGGGAAAGGCAAGAAAGACCAATCTGAACAGTTTGTTCAGAATGTTCTTCAAACATAAAACACACAGAGGCAATGAATTAACTTCTTACATCTTTCGGGGTTTGCTTTGCATTCCTATTGAGGAGAAAGTAAAGGAATTTAAGAATGTTATCAAGGAAGGCTTCCATGAGACTGGCTGAGGTGAGGCACTAGATTTCACTGCCTGGGATGATGGTGGAATCCAGCACCGGAGCCTGGATTATCTTGTCAGGTACAGGCTTGGCTTTCATGTAAGGATTGACAGAAATATGATTTATGCTGCCTTAGCCAACAGGAATGCCTGGTGTGATCTCTTGAGGACCCTACCAGTCCTACTCTTTCACACCTCATAATTGTTGTTTCCTTCTGTCCCTTTTGCCCAGTTACAATAATGACAATCCTACTCCTGACTGATGACCTTAAGCTGCCATATTTCTCTGTACTGTATCTGAACTGCACCAAAATCAAGCCTCTGCTGATCCCAGACTGGCCAGCATACCACTGGGACTCTGCTGTACTTGTACTGCAGAAAAGACTTGCAGCAAGGTATTTATAGGAAGTCCATATGTAGAAGAATATTGTTACTCACTGGAAACAGATTGCAGTCCAGAGCAAAACAAAACATGGAGAAATAGTCATTATTCACACAATCATATATATAGCATAATCACCCACAAGGCTGTCAAATTAGGCCAAACCCTGTTGCATTTTTGGCAATCAGTAGGCAGTGATGCCATGCATCCCTACCAGGAAGACAGAATTTGACCTGCAACAGCGCTTGGGGTCAGCATGGGACAAGCCTGATGGGAACTGGGCTGCTTTCAGCACTTCCCAAGATCTCTCCCCAGGACATGTTGATCCATGACCTGTTGGGGAGGATGAAATAGGAAAGCCTTATAAATATTATTACCTGGCAAAAGATGCTGAGAATATAGAAACTATAACTGAGATTGAAATGAAGACAAGCTTTGAAATACCAAACCCCAGTTACTAAGTAACTGGAAAACAATGGTATGGCCACTGCAGGTAAATTCCCTCCTTGATTAGACAATACCCTCTGCTGGCATGCAGGTCCAAGGGTCGGAGCAGACCCTACCAACTTGGCAGAGGGTCCAAAAAGCAGTTTTAAGGGTTTAAAATATAACGTCGTATGGTAATGCAATGACTCTCATAGGCTGTATGTAAATGTTATAGGATTTGTAGCTTGTTCTAGATTGGTTAGTGAAAATTAGAATATTCAGCACAGAAGATGATTTATTGTATTGTAAACTGGAACCACGGTACTTTCTTTCTTTCTTTCCTTCTATTCCGTATTCCGTATTCTGTATTCTGTACTTCTCTCTCTCTCTCTTACCTCTCTGACCTGCTTCGAGCTGCGTTTTGCAGCTCCTGGCAGGTCTCCTAACCCCACGCTCTTTCACAATAAACCTCATGCTCTAAGACCAAACTCCGGAGGTCTCTTGTCTCCATCCCGACCATCTGAAGCAAACCGCACCTACACCTCAGATGGCCAAATCCTACAATGACCTTTATCAGCCATGGCAAATCTGGGGAGCAGTGATGAAGCTTAACCCCATCCTCACACATGTCCTCAGAGACTCACAGATGGGTTGAGGTGTGAAGGGACCTCTGGAGGTCACCTGGTCCAAGCCCCCTGCTTGAACTACCCAGAGCAGACTGCCCTGCACCATGGCCAGCTGAGCTCTTCTTTATTCTATCTTTATTAACTTCTTTTTTTTTAAGTTTGAATAATATGCTAAACTGAGCAAAACATTCGGGGAAGATGTACAGCAATGAAGACTTTACAAGATTTAAGAAAAAATGCCATAAATACTTTTTTTTATCTGGTCACACTGAAGACATCGGAAAGCAGCAAATCAAACAAAAAAGGCACAAACACATATGCAAATACACAAATACATAAAACATGAGGGGTGGGAGGAATGCCTTGAATACCATGCAAAACTGACTTTCATTAAGCAGCAACTGAAAACATCATTGATGCAACACTGCAAGAGTTGGGCCTCATTTCCTCAGATGGGTTTGACCACTCTTTGATCTTTACCTTGTTCCAATCTGCCCTCTTTCAGACTGAGAAGGTGCTGCTTTATTTGGAAATAGAAACAACGTAAGACACTTTCCCGAGGGGTGCCTTATGGACACTATATGGGATGTTCAATTATTTTAGGAGTCCCTGGCAGGGTCTTGGCCCACACCGTGCAATACTCTCCAAATGAGCCCTAAATGTGGGAGTTGTGCTGTCCCAGCAAGAGCTGTGGATGCAGCCCCACCGCAAGGGTGAGATGATAAACGTGTAAGACCAGGCTGGCACATGTGACTTGATCTTGGAACAGTTAATAACCATGGGCACATTTAATACCATAGGTGTGGCCTGAAGTCCGAGACGGAACAGCTGAGCTTCACAAAACCAAAAGATCTATACAGCAACACAGTGAAAAATGTCCACCACAGGATCAAGAAAAGTGGGAATTTCTGTCTTTATTTATCCTGAGTAGTTAAACATAGCATGTTTCCAGAAAATCAAGTATCGCTTTCAAGACAAATGCGATCATGAAGCAAGCAGGTTTCGCAGAACTTCATATGAAGCAAAGCCTAAAGACTTCAAAAAACACGTCCTTTTTGCCACTGGGACCAGGCGTGTGAATTATCCGCCTTGTGCTGATGCATTTGAAGAGCTTCCCAGTGGCTCTGGAGGGGCTGTTCCCCTGCTCCATGGGGTACCACTGTACCTTGGCTCTCAGCCTGGTCCTCTTCACACCACCACGGTGCAGCATCAGTGACTGACCCATGCTATGTGTGCACAGGCTGGCTGTGTAGCCACAGCTGAAATTTGACTCTCTGTATAATTTGTTTTAGGAGCTACAAACCTGTTTGTAATGAAAATTTAATGTTCTGTGACTCACTCTCCATTGAAGTTTATAGAAATCTTCATGGTCATGACATTTATTAGCAAAATAACTGGTACACCCCTGGTTATTTAGAGCCAGCTAGAATTATCTTAATGAGTTTTCTTGGCTATTTAGAGACAGTTAGAATTATCTCAATGAGTCTTCTTGTTAGGGATTCTCAAATAATCTTATCTTGTCTATACAACAAGAGCAGTTCACACTTACAGACCAAAATAGGTCTCAATCAACCCACAAATTCCAATTACAGATTTTGTGGGTTTGGACATTGCCTTTAGACTAAGTTATTGAATAATATATTAGCAAATTGCAGTGATAACCCTAAAAAATATATTCAGAGTTATTTTCTTTTATGTATTTCTTTCCCACCATGTAATTTCCTTAAAAATACAAGGCCTAATTTTGTCTCCTCTTTCACAGTATTTTATTGTAGTCCAAGACTGTGTTATCTTTCCTGTCATCTATTTGCACCTCAGAACATTGCTGAGAACAAAAAACTTTTTTTAAATTTTTTATTTAAGATAGCAATTGACAGATAAGAGCTTTAATTTAATACAACCACAGAATTATTAGTTTTGGGCAAGACAGCATCAGCAATGACATGTTCTTATCCAGCAGGGTTGTTACAGACCCATTGCAAACTTGGCAAAAACAGGGAAGCCTAGATTTAATCTTTTGAAATTGTATCTAAGGCCCTCCTTCCTGAACCTCTTTAAATTTCCTGAAGGCAAGTAAATCTCAGACCAACACTAAACTGTTGAATTGTGTTTCTGGACAATTAGCAATATTTTTGCCATATTTTACTGACCAGGTTATGTTTCAACTAACACAGTTTTACTTTAAAATACCTCTTTTAGCCTGCTTGTAAAATATTTCAAAACAACTTAGGGAAAAGGGATAATATAAAAAAAATTTTTGCTCAGGTTAACTAAAAGACTTTCCTTTAGGCATATGCTTGTTCACAAACAAGTCAAAATTCTATGGCTTTTTAAGAAAGATGCTGAAGAAAATTACTTCATACTTTGCTTGCCCCATGGTCTGTGCAATTCATTTTTACACTAACCTCAAAAAGATGGAACTCTTGGAAGATGAACCATAACAACTTCGAAATTTGCTTCACGTGAGCAGAAATTCTTTTGAAGTCTGATGAGAAATTAAATTATCGATGTTAATGCAATTCCATCTTGTTATCCAGTACACACAGTTCTTTGAAACTTAATCAAGAACAGGCATTGAATTTTTTTAAATGGATGTTATTTATTAAAAAATTAAATTGAGATTTTGCTCTAAGTTACAGTGGTTTTGCTACCTTAAACCCACCGTGAAAAGAACTGTAATTCTTTGATGCACTTTATTTTACCTAATATATTTTTCACATGGCTTATTCTATGTGAATGGTAGTGAGGATGACCCTAAAAGCAAAACTAAACTGTCTTGTCCCAGCCTAAAGGCAGTGAGGAAACAATCAGCTGAGACAGTCAATTCCTTGCTGTTAGAGACAACTCCCACTTAACCTGAGACCCTTTTCAGTTTACTAAAGAAAATTCACTCTTGCAAACATCCCAACAACATCAGAATATCTGTGCCTGCCCATGATGTCCTCCTAGTGCCTATACCACGCAACAATTTCAGGAGCAAGGAGTGGAGCTGGGAAGGAAAAGGGACATGCAGAGATAGGAAAGACTTTGTTTGCAAAAAGGATACTTTAGTGGAAAAGAAGGTACACTGAGACTGAAATAACAAACCTCTGAGAATTCAAATACATAACTAAAGTTGCTGTTTTGTAACATGATTCTGTAGTAATGTATGTGGTCTTTTAAAAAAGCTGGGATTTAATTTTGTTATATGAATGGAAGTTCCATGTGGAAGAAATCAATCCCTTCCAGTAACATCCCCAGCATCCATCACCTGCTCCCGCAGCTTACACTAGTGCAACGAGAGGTTGTCAGGTCCCAGCTGATGTCTCTTATATGCATTTATTTCCTCCTGCTATAGTGTATAGTGTACTAACATCCCCACCTTCCAAGGAGGTGGGAGGACTTGGAGCTTTTTCCTTAGATAGATGTGACAATTTGAAATAGGGATAAACCCCTTGCAGAGGATGTACCATTCCCCTCCCAGCGCCAGAGGTGCAAACCAGAACACGGGAGCCACTGGAGACCCTGTGCTAAAATGTAGGGAAAAAGATCAAGATCAGCAAGAACTGTTCCTGCCACCACAGTGTGAGACACTTGGCACATGAAAAGAACAGATACTTCAGGCTCCTTGGCGCTGAAGCCTGTGTAAGCTAAAAATAAATTCCTGGAGCACTTTCCACCAAGCAGTGGCAAATCTGTCATCCCAAGAGGTGGGTCTGACAGAGCAGATAAGGCAGATATGACAGAAGATGAACTAAGATGTGAAGCTGGCAACTGGAGAGTGAGGCCTGGCCTTGAGTGGGCCCAGCTTAGAAAACAAAAAAGAGGTTTCATGCTGATTTACTTATTTTCTTTCTTGAAAAGCATCCTTCGCTTTGCAGGGCAGAGAGGATGAACCCGTCTCCAGCACAATTATCTACCTCCCAAGCAAAGCCATGAGTTATGTATAGGAGAAAGTGACTTCCTCCAGGACCTGCTCCCTGAGAGACACGAGACTGCACTCATGATCTGGCGCTCCTCAGAAGGGAGCTGCACCTGGGGATCCACCAAGGGTTTTCTCAGCTGTGACAGCCTTGGAATCATCATCATGAACCAGTTCTGTTTCTCGAGGCTCCTCAGCATGAACTGATAACGCCAGACATTCATCATCTGCTCCAATTTCCAGCATGACTGGCCAAAACCACATCCAGGAGATCTCAAATCAGGTACCGTATCTTGTGGTTTAACCCAAATTGCTCCTCAGGAAGCCACTTTCAAAGGTTGAAAGGCAAGATTTGGTGCTGAGCCAATGCCAGACATATGGGCCACATGCCCCTGTGTGTATAGGGGATGAAACAACTTCAAGCACTGTCCTGCAGCCACGTACAGAGTTTAACCATCCAGCACGGATACCGTCCCTGCTAGCCACACCAGCCCCTTTTGGCTGCTGCTCTGCACCAGAGCCTGCTCTGGGTAGGGACAGACACACCGCCACGGTTTTTGGGGGTGGAAGGGACAAGACTGTAGCACATGGGCCCAAGCCAGGCTGTCTCATGGCCTCAGAAGAAGAGGAGAATGCACATGCTAAACAAACGATGGCAATGCAGTGGCTACGGAGCAGCCATGACTGTAGTTACCTGTTGCAGTCAATACCTACAATTCCTACTTGACAATGTGCTTGGGAAACCTTTCATGATTCACCCCTGGAGCTTTAACACAGAAAGTGTGACTGAACTGCTCCCCTGAGCCATTTTCAGGAATGGCAAAGTTCACCCAGGGGACCGCAAGGACTCTAAAAATTCTACAGTTTCTCCTTTCTTCTGACTGCAGCATTGGACAACACAGGTCTTTCAGCAAAGCCGAGAGATTTACAGGATCAAACTTGCTGTGCATCCACCAATGTCCCAGTCTCCATGATATTTTTGGAGGACTTTTTAGCTCGGGGATAAAGTCCTGTACAATGAACAACATCTGGAGGTGCAGCCTGGGTGTTACCAGAAGTCCAGAAGGATATTGTGTATCCCAAGGGAACACAGTTAATTAAGTGCAATCTTCCTCTGATTTCTTCACATAACAGATTCCATTAATTTTGTTAATCAGCAGCCTAAACTTGTGTGGCTGACACTCTGCGGGTTTGGAAGAGAGCTGCACGGATGTGAGGAAGGTGTAAATTAAACTAGGTCACATCAAGATTATTCTAATTTACTTCTTCCGGTGCTTGCAGAGCTGGCTTCCACTTCAGCTTCTGCCTCAAGCACCCCAGCTCATAACTTACACTAATTAGGCTCCTAAAGCAAGATTCATGCTAATGTGTAGGCAGAAATACAAATACAATTTTAGTGCATTTTTGTATGATTGCCCAGCAGAGATGCTCCATTCTACCTTATGCAGCCCAGTGTCCCTGCAAAACCAAAAGCAGTGCATAAAACACCCCAGTGCTACAGCACCAGCACCCATCTGCTTCCTCAGGGAGCTTCTCTGGGCGAAAAGCAAGTGCTGCAGTGGCCCAAAAGCAGGAAGGGAATGGTCAGCACCCACCCTAGGGGCCATCGGGACAAGGGGTTGGTTTTCACCCAGGGCAGGAGCAGAAAGCCCTGCTCAAGGGGATGAAGGGAAGGAAGGAGATGCCAGATTTCTGGTGGCATTTCCCTGCCATAGGCACAACTCATCACTGGCCATGCCAGCTCCTGAGCAGGAGCCACTGGCACCCTGGAGCAGCTGGCATTCACTTCCACGTGGGAGGATGCCGCATTATGCAGGCCAGTGGCCCTGGGAAAAATAACCCATCAATCACTAATGGAGTGTCACAGGAGATGCTCCTACTATGTAGGAGTAGATGCCAAGGAACAGCTGAGCAGGGGGCTGTGGTTTATTTTTAATTTTGTAAAGTATATTTGCCTTCCACATGATCCTCTCATTCTTCCCCTCCCAGCACATGTAAATAGAGAGACAGTAAATGGCACACTCGGGTCCCAACAGACTGAGGGATGGCACAGAGCTGCTGCAGATCGCAGGGCTTGCTGTAGCTGTCTCACAGACCCACCTGCATTTCATGGAGACATCTTCCTTTTCCTCACACCCCAGGGCAAGGTCAAGTGAGGGAGTCTGCAGGGCAACCCCATAGGCACTTTCCAGCCCGTGCTGCTTATCTCAGCTGTTGGATCCACGCACGGGACAGTCCCAGACCACCACACATCTGGCCACTGAAGAAAACCTCTGGATGCAAAACCCCTTCCTGGCTAGAGTCATGTTTCACTCCTGGAAAGTTTACTGGCTAACCTACAAGGGGTCTCAAATAAAATTTATGAGCCTGTAAATGCTCCCTGCCACGAAATGGCCCCAGGAGCCAAGGCTAACCTGTGTGAGGTTTACCACAGCCTTTGAACAGGAGGAGTGCTGGGATGTGGTGCAGGCTGCTCCGAAGCGCCGTAAGGAGGGGAGCTGTGCGAGCA
This sequence comes from Acanthornis magna, assembly GCA_036785705.1. Taxonomy (NCBI): domain Eukaryota; kingdom Metazoa; phylum Chordata; class Aves; order Passeriformes; family Acanthizidae; genus Acanthornis; species Acanthornis magna. Next base: position 2,727,622 of record JAWUZG010000071.1, on the reverse strand, counting down.
GTGAGACTGAGCTCCTCGCTACAAACATCACCAGCTGCCATCAGCCCACCACTGCCGTGGTGGCACTCAGGCCAGCTGGCAGCTGGGGTGTCCCACACGGATGGACACTGCCCTGGAGGTATTTGCTGCCCCTGAACCAAAACCTACCACCCTCTCACGGTCTTATGTTCTTGCCTTTCATTGCAAAAGCCAGGCAGTTGCGATAAAATTAGGACAGCTGCTGCTGCCAATTAATTAACTTCAGATAAGGTCTTCAGGGTGGCCATTGGGAAATGAATGAATGCTGTTTAACTCAGCACTGTAAAGTCCCTCTGGCAATCTCTGCCAGCCCTCACCCTGCCAGCAGGCACCAGGCAGTCAAGCAAGGGGCCCTGCTGGCTTCTGCTTGCAGGGCTGGATCCCCACCAGCACAGCACAGCACAGCACAGCACAGCACAGCACAGCACAGCACCAGGGGCTGGCACATTCTGCCAATGGACTCCAGCTTCTTAGGTTTCCGGGTTTATTTTAAAAGGATGTTTGTTCTAGTGTAGTCTAAAACACTGCTGGTCCTCGGGGAAGCTGAATACCTGCCCAGTATGGCACAAACTCCACCTTCATTCTAACTTACCCTCCCCGTCACCTACGTGTGTTACTTTATGCAGAAAGAGCAGAGAACGGGACTTTAGAGCTGCTTAGCACACCAAAGCCACACTTCCAGTCTCACATCTATCGGGCATTGACTGGGTCCAATGTTTCGAGCAGCTCCACATGACACTGAAAGAGGGTAGTCTTGAACTGGATATTAGGAAGAAATTGTTTACCGTGAGGGTGGTGAAGCACTGGAACAGGTTGCCAAGAGAAGCAACCTGGAAGTGTTCAAGGCCAAGCTGGAAGATGCTTTGAGCCATCTGCTCTAGTGGAAAATGTCCCAGCCCATAGCAGGGGAATTAGAACTAGATTATCTTTAAGATTCCTTCCAACCCAAACTATTCTGTGCTTCTGTGCTTCTGTACTCACCAGTATCCTGTGTAAGGATCTGTCTTCCCATCTTTGAGGTCTATGGAAAACGCTTCTCACCTCAGCCACAGCCATCCATCTGCACAAGCAGTATTTGTGTTGAACATCACTGATGCACGTGCAATTGTGGTAAACTTACGTTTTTCAGCCTCAAAAGCAAAAGTAAACGTTTGAAGGAAAAAATTGCCTTTCCTATTCCTGACAAAAAAATTGACCTTTTTGTGTGGTTGATGTAAAGCTAACCAGACCCTGTTAATTTGGACCTACACTCAGCAGTAACAGGCAGATAAATTAGCAGTCATGACACAAATGAAACAGAAGTGGCAGCAATTGGTCTCTGTTTTATGGGCTTTGGGTAGCACCATTTGAGCTTAAAATACAGTCAGCATGTACCAGTGCTGCTACTTCCATCCAATGGATGTGGAAGAGAAAGACTTGGTTGTGCAGGTATCGTACAACAAAGTATGGCAGAATCTAGAGTAAATGTAGATTAATATTCTAAGTAACAGAAGAACTTTAGCACACTTTTCAAGAACCTCATATTTTAAAGTATGCAAATCTAATGGGCCCAAGGTGAATAAAATCAGTCAGTGGGCAAAAAAGAAGAAAGAAAAAGAAAAAATCAAGACAGCTAAAAATACAATTATTTTTTAATTATACATAGGAATTCTTATCCAGTGACTCTGTGTTGCAAACAGCACTGCAGTAGGCCATGACCTGCTGTGAGAATCCCTGCATTTATCTCATCAGCACACAATGTTTCGCCATGAGTTTGTCTGGCCTCAGCAGCCTATCAAGAACCATGAAACATCCTGCCTGCACCAGTGGCAGATCCACTACCTTACAGCCTTACAGCTCAGGAGGACTGGGGTTTTCAAGGAGGAAGACTCATCAGCTTGTTCCCCTGCCTGGCTGCAGGGCTTGTGGCATTGGCCAACTGCTGTCCTTTCACAGGTGCTCCAAAGGCAGGTGACATCCTCAGTCTGCCCTCAAACCCTGCTCAGTGTGGGAGAAGCTGGGAACACATTTTTTTTGCTTTACACCCTGCTCTGCTAATGAGGAGTTAAACAAACTGGATCAAGTTCATGGAAGGAGGGGCTTTTAACAACAGGAGTCTTGGAAAAACGAACCAAGAAATGCTTTTTTTCCATGATGATGTCAATCCAAAACCAAGGCAGCTGTTTCTGGTAGTGGCTGTGCGATGGATAGCTGCAGTACCCCTCCAGACACAATCCCATCAGCCCACGGAGGGATGACTAAGCAGGAGACAGAGGATGACTAAGCAAGGAGCGAGGCAGCTCTGTCAGGGCTTATTGTAACACCCAGCAATTTCACACACTATGAATGAAGTAATTTAATAAACACATTCAGTTCTCCAGTCAGTCTAATAGGCTGTAATCTAACTCTATTTCCCTTCAAATTGAGAGAAAAAAGAAATCAATAACTGATAGGCAAGCCTCTCCTCATGGGGCAGAAATGCTTGCTATAACAACTCTGAACTGGTGCTCCTCTGCACCATGGGTTTTATCACTGCCCTGGGAACCTGCAACCAAGATTAGAACAGCCTTTACGCACTAACCGGGCTTTATTGATGGAACCTAAATTCATTAATGGAAACTCTTCTTCATAGTTAGCTAGCCAAAAGGAACTCACCAGCTGAGGTAAATTTTAATGAAACTTCCCTGCTTTCCTGGAGCCTCATTTAATGCCCATTCTCCCCTACAGTCCCAGCAACCCACATTTCCTCCCACCTTCAGAGCTGAGATGTCTGAGACAGAAGAAGGTATTGGGGGAGTTTGTGTGCATCAAAAGGTGGTTTAGATGTCCCTGGATTCGGGTCTAGTCTGGAGGAGCTGCCCCACAGCTGCCACTTTCCCAAAGGACACCCCAAGTCCTGCTGCATACTGTGAGGAGCTGAGTTCAGAAAAAGTTAACCCAGTAGCAAATAAACCAGTAAAGGCCCATAGAAATGCTTTCAAATGCTAGAGACCTAGTAATGAAACATTCAGTTTAGTAAAGAATCATACTTTTCCCGAAGCTGTAAATTATCTCATCAAAGAGATCTAAAACCTTCTGTGTCCTGTGTCCACCAGGGCTTGCCCACGTGCACAGACGCTGCTTTGGGGAGTGAGGATCTCTCCACTGTGGGCTGTGGCTCAGAGCAGAGGGATCTCAGACCTTAGCATTGCTGCTGCCAAGGTCAGAATGGCAACAGCCATGGTGGGGCTGAAGCTCTCAGGGCTCAGGCATCCCCAGGTCCACTCTGGGCTACTTGTGTTTAACACTGACAGCAAATCTTCCCAGTATTTGTGATTTTCCAGGTCCCCAAAGCTACTTCTGCCATGTCTTCCAAGTGAGCAGATGGTAGCACTGGTGTTACTATTCAGTACTACTATTAGATATTTATTAGTCAGTATTTGTGCTGCTCACCATTGGGTTCAGTTCCCCAGAGCTGGGGTGATGAAGCCCTCAGGAAAGCTTTTGCAGGACATGAGTGACCACACAGCGTCTGTGTTTGATGATCACTTTGGTGGCACAGCTGCTGGCATCTAAGCAATGAGGAGTGAATGGGCTGTCACTCCCACTGCCACCAGCGCGTTTTTTGCTTGTCATACTTTTCCTACCCAAAGCACGTCACTGCCTTCAGGATTCCCCAGCCCTTCCCTGGGTGGTCGCAGTCTTTCAGGAGGCAGCTGATGTGCCACCTCAATGTGCCTTCAATTAATCTTTCAAAACTGCCTGTGAAGCAGCAAACAGCCCACGCCATTGTGGAGACCCCCATGGCAGAGGCCAGCCATGGTGACCATCATCTGTACCCAACGGGCCCTGGACAGACTGCTTGGTAACAGAGCTGCAGACACAGCACAGGTGGACAGCCTGGACAACCTCCTGCATGGTAAGACCACCAGCTGTGGAAAGGATTCTTGCATTTCCTCATAAAACAACCCAAGCATAATCTCTTCAGAACCATATCTGTGGGCTAAGGAATAGTGATGAGGAGACAGACTTTCCCCAAAACTCTCAAGTTCATCTTAGGCTGCAGGGCCAGAGGCTTTTGTCAGATCAGTAAAAAGTATTTGAATGTTGAGACTTGTTCTTAACACTTCTCTTGGATCTGCCAATTGACAAGAAAAAAAAAAAATACCACCAACTCTTCTGCTGTCTACCCAATGCCTGCAGTGTGATTTGGGAGCCTCGCCACTAAAAGAAGTAACCTATGGATGATGTTTGAGTGGCTTATACAAACCACAGCAGCCTCATGAGCGTGCAGCCCCCTCTGAGCCCAGGCTGGGGCAAGCAAACATGGTTCTTGTCAGCATCTGCCCCCAGTGTGACAGGCCAGAGCTGCACTGCAGCCCTTTCCTCTGGCCCCGGCACTGCACACAGGGATCAGCAAGAGCCAAGCCCAGGCCAGGCAGGACTTCAGCCAGAGCCACAGCTGAAAGGCCACAGCAGCCCTGCCAGCCATCACAGAGTGGGCAGAGCAGCAGCCAGCAGAGCTGCTCACAGCATCCCAGCAGCCTCATTTCTTTAGGCGTAGGAGTAGGATGCAACATTTAGGAGACTTCCAAGGATAGGCTTTGAGCAGATCACATCACAAACCATCCAGCTGTCACTGTGCCGGCACAGATTTTTTTCTGATATTCAGTGGGCACCAGAGGGACAGAATCCAAAATCTCTGTTGGTGAAGTCACAGAAGCATCCAAAATAACTTTCCGTCAGTCCTTTGATCTTTTTTCATTATCTGCCGGTGAGGACCCCCCCCTGCCTCTGGAGCAGGAGGCATTTTCTAAAGGAATAGGCAAGGCCTTGGAACAAGGCCCAAAGATGAGCTGTCCCCACGGCAGAAGTCAACACCCTTGATGCCAGGCTGGTCCACGCAGTTCTCCATGGCAGCTCTCCTACTCCTACAAGCTCCCTAGGGATGCTGCAGCAGTTATGCAAGGCCAGAGTAACATTAACCAAACAGTAAACTACAGCACCAAAAGGGATTGATGACACAGATTTGTCCTCATGAACCCATCAGCAGCCACACGAGAGCCAATGCAGGGATGAATGGTGCTGGCAAAGCAAAGGAAGTCCTGGGAGGAGGACATTTCCCAGGTAAGCCCTTCAAGCAGATTTGTGAAAAAGGACCTGCAGGGCAGGAGCCCCTAGTCAGCAACACTCCACAAGAAGCTGCAATATTGGCAGCACTGCTGCCTGTCATGGAAATCTCATGTCTGTCACGCACAAATCCTCTTATTTCATTAGAAGGGTCAAAACTCAACAGGGAATTCCTGAGCCTGCCCACGTGAGTACACTCGAATGCCAAAGTTACTGTTCAGAGCAGAAATGTGTGCTCCACACTGACTAAAACCAGCCATTCCTGAGATTTATCTGCATTTCAAGCTGAAAAACCTTTAGTTAAGATTTCAGTTGGCAGAGCACAGTTCTCTTCTCAGGGCAGCCCTGGTTTCTCGAGCCAGATTATGTCCGATGGGATGGGACTGCTGCCCATCTGTGCCCAGGCAGTGGGAAGCAGGGCAAGGCAGCAGCAGGCAGCAAACCAGGAATAACATCTCTTAATAGCAATGTTACAGTGCCCACCTTGCCCTTCTGCTCCAGGGAGACAGCTTGTTAAAACCTGACGTTCAACAGCTCGTCCCCTCAGCTCTGCTGGTCCGTGTGGGGTGTGTCTGCACATCCCTGTGTGCCAGGTGTGCACACCTGTAGCACAAACACAGTCTGCACACGCACGGGAGCATCCTGCGGGGTGCAGTGCACACAGCGGACCCCACGCACACGAGCATCCTCCTGGCAAAAACAAACTTGGCTACACGGAATATTAACACATCAGCATCGCCAGCGACTGACTCCCAGAAGGAGCTCTAGATAATAGTGACAGAAACATTAATATTTGCCGACTCAAGGGCTCCACCAGGAGGAAAAACCAGCCCAGATCATCCCCTCAGGAAGGCTAGAAGGAAGATGCTGTTCCGGCAGCCTGGGTGACCGGCAGGGAGGCCACGCTTGCTCTTTCAAAGCCTTCATCATTCAAAGACAAGGACAAGAAATGGGGTGAATCAACACAGTGTCAGCCAGCCAGGAGCTGGCCGCAGTTCTGAGGGTGCTGCCACACGCACAGCATCCTCATCTGCTGCAAAAATCTTGCCAGTCCAGCAACACTAAGAAAGAGGTTGCTAACTGCCCTGCCTTCTTTTATTTCCCAGCAAGGGCTGGGAGTACTCACTGACCTACAGCACTCAGCAGTGGTTTCACAGCCAGAACACAGGCTGAGAGCTCAATGTCCACTTGTGGCCACTAATAATTAAGTCAGGGGCTTTGCTGGGAGGCACGTTTGTTTGAATGGGAACAACGGGAGATACAGAGGCCACTTTGGAATTTAAAAGGGGGGATTCTTCCCATGAGCCTCAGCTCCTACTGCAGCCTCCAGACACAGGTTTCTGCTCATCTGCCCATTGCAGACATGTTCTTCACCATGAGACAAACACCTCCAGGAAGCACCTTCTCCATCCCACTGGCTATAGTGGAATAGCCTATAGTGGAATAAGTGGAAGCCTTATCGTCCAGCTCAGAGCACACAGACCATACGTGCTGAAGAGATGCTCTACACCACACACACACACACCCATCAGGCTTTTGTAAGCTTGATGGCCACAGCATGAGACACACAGAGCCCTCAGAGGCACATTGGGGTCTGCCCAGTAACCAGCACCAGTGGGAGAAGAAGGGACCTCGTGCCCTTCATGCCTGTCTCAAGGAGGCACAAAGGGACTGCAGGGACAAGATTTTTGAAATGACAGCCCTGGGAGTGCTGACACAAGCAGGTGTGAAGCTGTGCCAGCTCAGACGCAGCTGACCTGTACCTGGCTTCAGGCAGGTGCCTGGCTGGCCCCAGCTCAAGGGCTGGACCCCATGATGCTGTGGTCAGGCAGTCAGGGTGCCTGCCCCAAGGGCATGATGCCCTTGATATATCAGGTACCACCCACTGGAAAGATATTTCTGGAGTGTTTCTTCATTGAATCTTACAGACTTCTGAAAGATTTCTCCTTCAGCCAGAATATCCCAATTCAAAACAAAACAAAACAAAACAAAACAAAACAAGCAAAAAACAAACACAATTGTTTGCTCACTAAACTGCAAAACCTATTCCCAGGAAGAAGAAAGAGCAAGTCTTAAGAGCTCCAAAAAGTGTAAGACAATATATGGAGCACTCATGACTTTCTCCCACAACCCAAAAGCTGTGAATACTGACTTACTCTGTCACATCCCAATTTTGTCACTTTGGATTTCACAAGGAAAAATGTAACTTGTAAATGAAGGCATGGTCCTCCCCACACTCAAATTTTATTGAAACTACAAACGTATTTTACACACAAATTGAGTGGGAGCTGTTGTACCAGACTTTGGTATCTCATACACATTTACAGAACCTGAGCACATTGCAGTTTCATATTAGAATACTCTCTATACTCTCGCTGTAATTCACAACTCAAAATAAACACCTTCTAGTATTTTTAGTGACATAATAGGTTCCATTACTCCAACAACAGACCCATTTACATTATTTTCTCTTTCTCCCCTATCAACTCAGTATTTCCAAAAGGCACTGAGTCTTCCCTCTGAATCCACCGGTCTCTTGCAGTTGCAGGATGTTAGTGAGAGCCACACTTCCAGCTTTTCTCTGTATTCTCCAAGTTCCCCTTTGCCCTCTTCCAAGTACCTTATGACAAATGATGCAGAGTCTTCTCTAGGAAAAAAAAAAATCTGTCCCATTTCCACACTCAGTACCTACTCCAGATCTTTTACACAGACCAAAAAAAGAGAGTCAATTTTGCTGCTTATTTTTACAGCAGGGACAGTTGTTCACTAGGAACAATGCTAAGGCAGTGGAACTGTTTCATGGAACTCAGGTACCCAGGGCTATGGCTGATCTGGGCTGGCAGGGAAATAACACTTACACTACCCCATCACTGATAACCCTGGGCTGTCAGCTCAGCTCATGCCAGGTGTATCAAAAGCAGCACAAGATGTTTGCAACAATAAGACTTACAAAAGCTCTTTCACAAAATGCTGAACATTATGAAAAATGCTTGGGTTTAATAAAGCAGAACCCTTTGTCTAGCTCTTGTACACTCACTTCATCTTTGGAAAAAAGATCCTATCTATTTGCAGATAAACCACATACAGCTGAATAGCATCCCTTCCACCCCAAGTACCACTGCAGCACGTCAACCATTCTTTTAAAATTGCTCCATTCTCTGTGTGTGATGCCAAAAAATTACAGTTTTCAAGCACACAATCAAAAACCAAACAACAGACCTTTGTAAGATGCTGCTACTCCATACTACTTTAGCGTTTGTTTTTGAAAGGTTTAATACCTTCTTTCAGAAGTTCTTCTGTGACAATGGCTCCAACAGTTCACATTAGACACACAACTTGATGTAACTTCATGCATTACTGGGGACTTCCTTCCAGCCCAAGTAGTATGTTTGTAGCACCTCAAGGGATAATCCCTTGGAATGGTACGTCTCCTCACCCCTTCAGTGCACAAGTGCAACCCAGAAGGGGAGAATATCAAATCACCCAGCACGACAGAGGGAAGATGGACAACACCCAGAGCTGGCTGCTTCAGTGTCAGATGATTACAAACACAGAGCAACTACGGACTGCTTAATAAGGCACTTGATCAGTGAAGCAGGGGAAAACAGGTAGCACAAGCCAAAGAACTACAGGATGTGGTTTTTCTCCACTGTTAACAGGTGTGCCTTTTCAAGGACCATTCAAAGTCTACTGACCCGTTCAGTAACAGCCGTAAGACAAAAATCACATGTATTTGAATTAAATGCCTACCAAGACCCATCAGTTTTCCAACCAGAGTAAAACTTCTTTGAGACAGAACCCAGGTAAATGGGGAGATCAAACTTAATTCCTGGCTTTAATAATATTCTACAGTTCAGACCTGATTAATGCCTTCCCCCATTCAATTATTACTTTATCTGCAGCAGGATAAAACAGAAGACCTTTTACTCTAGACCAAATCTATAAACATGATTAATAGAAAACAGGAAAATAATTTATAGCAACGTTTATACATAGAGAGATACCTCATCTGGATTCCAGATTAGAATACCATAACATGAGGTAAATATGCAGTTTGCTTTCTTAAAACATTATCAAAGTCTTAAAAAAGTAGTAGTATCCATGTAATTTTTAAAGACAGCATTGACAGCAGATGAGTCAGGGGAATCTTAAAAAGGCCATCCTTTTACAAAGCCATATAAATTTTTAACAACTGATCCCCCTTTTTTTTCAAATGACACAGAGAGAAATATATTTACTCCTCTGACAAACAACATGAAAACCCAACCAAAAAAATCCCAGTAGACTCTGATTCCATGAGAGGAAATTAAGTCAACTTCACAGCATAAAAGGAGATGAGGAGAGGGAAACAGTCACCATTCATTTGCCCATTTGTCAAAAATCTGCATCCAGAGTGAAGACATTGTCCACTGTTTCTGCCATAACAGCAAAACGTTGATATTCTGAAACCCGCTTCTCAAAGAAATTTGTTTTCCCTTCCAGAGAAATATTCTCCATGAAATCAAAAGGATTTTCTGCATGAAAGACCTGGGGAAGGAAAACACTATTACACTGGTGATTCTGATAGGGAAATAATGCTTTAAAAAAAACCCAACATACAAAACAGTCAAACTCTTTCAAACTCGACCATCTCTGGCTGCAATATCCGGTAGGATCTATGGACACCTATCTCAGCAAATTCAGGACTGCCACTCCCAGAAGATTGGTCTGTGGTGAAGTTCACTTGTGCAAGGTGTTTGCTGCTCTTCAAGCACTGCAGCATCTAAGCACAGCTTACATTTCCCATTACAAACCTGCTGAGCAGCTGAAGGGAAACAGTGGCCTAAATTGCTCTTGTTCTTTTACAGTGATGCATATGCATTAATGCTGTGGTTTCACCTGCCACTCACAGAAAGTCCATGCACTAAATATGACTTGCTCCCTGGCATGACAAGAGAGTGCTTTGTGCTGACAGCTTTCCTGGGCTGCACTGGCAGGGCAGCATTTGGGGCAATTGCATCTCTTACCTTTGAGAACCCAAGCTCCATTAGTAACCGGTCTGCAACAAATTCAATGTATTGTTTCATCAAGGTGCAATTCATTCCAATCAGACCTACAGGTAATGCCTCTGTTAGAAACTCCTAGAAGTTAAAATACAGATGACATTTAGAGAAATTAAATTTAAGATGAAAAAGGAGAGAAGACACCTGTGTTTCACAGTAACACAATTTGTGATGTTCTAAGCTCCCCAGGAAGCTGTCTTGAATAAAAAACTTGCATCACTAAATTCAACAAGTATCTTCTGTTTTCAGTAGCTGTTTGTGTCTTCCTTTACTTTTAGCCTGTTACTCTGGAAAAGGCACAAGGATTTTTACCCCTGCCTCTCTAATCTGCCCTTCCCCACTCCCCCAGCATGAGCTTCAGTGTAAGCTTAAACTCCAGCTTCAAAAAACCTACAGGCCATACTAGTGGGAGCATGGATAGATCCAGAATCACCAGTTATCCTGGCTTCCAGCCATTATAGAATGACAGATCAGAGAGGGCAGTGATAGATATATGAGTGCTGAACACAGTAATGTGTATGTTTAGGCACCAATGCAATACCTGTCAGTATTGTGAGACAAAGCAGAAGCATTTATCATCATCACAGTAGTTAGATGACAACAGGAAAGAAAACCAAACTAAAATCCTGCCAAACACGCAGCACTGCAGAAACCTGTCCCTGCAGAAGGGCAGCACTTCACATGAAAGAACCTGACATCAACCTGAGGAAAAGCCAGAACTCAGCACGATACATGCGGCCAGAAGAGACCCTGCCTTCTCCTGAGGACAAGCAGAGATGTGAACACAATAGGAAGAGACAAAGATCCTGAAAGGACAGATGTAAACAAGCACCTCTCTAAGAGACAGCTGCAGTTGGATTAGATGATTATTGTAGGTCACTTCCAACTGCAGCTCTTCTGTTCAATATCAAATAAGACAGCTTTTCCTCCTTTCTGTCATTAAGGAGAAAACCAGCTGCCAGCTTCAGCTTCCCCCAGCTGCTTGACAACTGAATCAGAAAGTCTCTGACTCTTATTATCACCACTAAGAAAAAGGGAAAGAATGGTATAATGCATCAGGGATCCAGGCCTAAGCCAAGGATCAAACATGGAATCCCAAAAGTTGGAAGATAATTTGTTTATTTTCACACATCAGACTGGCCCTGCGCTGCCCACAATGCTGTCACAGTCAGGATTACCTGCTCAATTTCTACAGCATTAACGATGATCTCACGGACTCGCTCTTCTGATGGTCTATTCACTAAGTAATGGAACATGAGACAAGCAAAATCACAGTGTAGACCCTGAAATAAGAGAACAATGAAAAAAAGAGTCAGTTTTCCCCTCCTCCACATAGTTTGCTCTTATTTTCAGGCAGCCTCATTTGGGTTGAAGTTTCCCAGCCTCCTGCTTCTTTCAAAGTCTTAATGTTATCACACGCCCCCCATGCCAAAATAAAGCTCAGCATACATGTTTCTCAGGTAAAATTTTTCTGAGGGCTGTTCTAGTGTAAGGGATCCTACACAGAGCCCTGCTGGTCTCTGCCTCCCATCAGGGATGATTTTGCAGAAAGACTCCTACATCAAGACCTGCAAAACTACCTGCGAGTTTAAAAAGGCTGTTGACCCGCTCTTTGCTTCAAGATACTTGGCTTAAGCTCTTTCAGTAGCATTTCTTCCCTTGCTTCTCCCAACGGCACTTTCAGAAAGGCAGATTCAGATTAAAGTCACCAAATCCAAGATTAACAAACCACCTCTGCCCCAGCTAAACTCACCTTCTCATTTCACCCAGCTATCCTACACAGAGCCTAGTAAACCTTTCCAGGATTTCCAGAGAAGTCTCCAGCCAAGGCAAGAAAACATCAGGAGACAAGCAACCCCTCACAGTCTGTGGGGCGTAGCAGAGAGCTGCTCCAAGAGGTGCCTCAGCTTCTCTTTGACTTGCCTGGGTACAGCTTGATCCTCTGGCTTCAGCCATACCCACCAGTGCCAGACTAAAGGAGCACTGTGCTACTGTCTGTCTCCTCTCAACAGCAAGGTGGTGATTACGGCCAATAAGCACCAAGAGGGCACATCCAGAGTGAAATCCAATCAGAAGGATTTGGCAGACTATGGGCTACAAGATAATCCACTACTATCATTAACAAGGATCAAAACAAAACCTGGGGACTGACCAACTGGAGAGCTGTTCTGCTGCGCAAGACCTGGGAGTCTCAGTGGGTAACAAGCTGATTGAGCCAGCAGTGCCCTTGTGAACAGAAGGGCCAAGGGTATCCCAGGGTGCATTGGGAAGAGGGTGGCCAGCAGGTCAAGGGAGGTGATCTTCTCCCTCTGCTTGGCCCTGGTGAGGTCACATCTGGACTGCTGTGTCCAGTTCTGGGTTCCTCAGTACGAAAGAGACAAGAAGCTACCAGAGAAGATCCAGCAGAGGTCACAATAATTATGAGGTCTGGACCGTATCTTTTACGAGGAGAGACTGGGGGAGCTGGGCCTGTTGAGTCTAGAGAAGAGAACACTGAGAGGGGAGCTCATTAATATCATATCAATATCTCAGAGGTGGTGCTGTGGTTTAGGAATGGTACTCCCCAGTTCATTGCCCCCACCAAGACTCTCCCAAACCAGATGCCCTTACTTCCCCTCACCCTTTCCTGCTCCAGGGATGGAGTTGAGAATTGGAGGCACAGAAGGGAAAAATCATGGGATAAGAACAATTTACTGGAAACAGCAATGAGATAAGAAAAGGAAAAGTAACAGCAATATGAATAAGAAAATGTATAAGACAAAGAAATGATTTACATGGAAAGCCCATGACAAATACCACCTGCTCTTCCCAATTATGTTTTCTCCCACTGGAAGGAATGGCCTTCTCAAAAGCAGGAGAGGGAATTCTGTTTCCCCACCCCTGTCAATGACCTGAGATGGTATCCAATAACATTAGGGTCTTAGCCATGCCCATATAGCTCCAGGCTCTACCCCCTCAGAGCTACTGCAAAAAATTAACCCTGTCTTTGGCTGAACCAGGACAGGTGGGTGCCAGGAGGATGGTGCCAGGCTGTTTTCAGTAGTGCCCAGTGACAGGACAAGGAGCAATGGCCGTAAACTAAAACACAAGAAGGTTAACCTCAACATGAGGAAGAACTTCTTTACCTTGAGGGTGGCAGAGCATTGGCACAGGCTGCCCAGGGAGATTGCGGAGTCGCCTTCTCTGGAGACATTCCAAACCCACCTGGACGTGTTCCTGTGTCACCTGCTCCAGGTGACCCTGCTTGGCAGGGGGGTTGGACTGGATGATATCCAGAGGACTCTTTCAACCCTAAAAATTCTGGGATTCTGTGAAAACTATTTTTTGGAAGGCTCTAAAGTCCTTGTGATTCAGGTCATGAAACAGCCCTGAAATAACCTAATTTGGGAAATATCCCCCCCTCTAGCGATAGCATTAGCTGCCTGCTGCAAGGCTACCCATGGCCTTATCCAGGGCAACATCACCAGCAGGATGCAGGATGTGCCTGGCTTCTGCCGTGAACCACTGGACTCTGCTGACTGCTGCTCCCACCAGCTTTGCACCTTTAAGTATCAGCAATGCACCAGCTCAAGAATAGCCTGGGAACAGTGCCTGCAGCTCAAAAAACACCCCGAGTGTTAATCATTTATCTGTTCAGGTGCATCAAAAAGCAGTTGGTAGTTTTCCATTGTGGATTCTTTTTACTGCCACTGGGTTTTGATGCAGGTGCTCTGTGCACCAAGCTTTAACCTTCGTAACAGCACTGCAGTTGGAATTATGCCAGCAGAGCTCAAGAAAATGTTAGTCTTTTGGTGCTCGACTCTGCAGAGAAGTACAGTTACACTCATTCACCTGCAAGTGATCCCTGTAACAAACAAATCCTTCCTTGCTCAAATGGATCAGTTCATAATGACTCGCAGAAGACACAAGGAAGGTCAGGGCGGAAGAACTATTTGTTTTTCCTTACTGATCATATCACTTTGTTCAAAAGTGTCTTTTAAAGACACATTGTAAGACATCTAATTTCAAAGCAGTTTATCTAACTCATGAAAATTATTTCCATTATGAAAAAGCTCTTTATACTTTAAGAGCAACTCAGGTAAGTTACAACCACTAGCATGTTTATACTGCACACAAAACCAGTCTTTCTACTTTTTCATTGCTGGCAGTGACGTATGTAGTGCAGTGCACAGTCCCCAGACATAAACAACAGCTGCCAACTTGCAGGGAGCAAGGAAAAAGAAAGGAAGGAAGCAGTGAAAAGCAAGGGCACTTGTAAGCACATGGCCTTTTGGTGTGCTGACATACAGCCCCTCAGACACCTCACATCTTAAATTAAGCAGCACTCTCCTCAAAGGCAGGTCCGTAGTTGCCCCGCTCAGGAGATTCTGCTGCTGTGCAGCAACACAAGAGCATGGAGAGGAGTGAGATCTACTGCTTCTGCAGCAACCTGCCACAGCTGGCTCAGTGACAGATGCAGGTAGCTGTCTGCAAGCTCTGGGACCCACAACTAGGGGCAGGTGGGGAGTGGAACTTGGAGCTCACTTGAACCTGCCTGAAGCAGCTGAGGCACAGCAAGTCTCAGTCACACACTATCCACGTCCTTGCTCCAGACAGCACCCACTGCTGTTGGGGACCATGCAATTCCACCCCACTCCTTGAGCGGACAGGCCTTTGCCTCCCTTCACAGCACAGAAAAACATCCCCTTCAATCTAAAAAACCCATCTTTTTGATAACACTAGATACATTGGTGTGCTGCTTTCAGCTGGTGTGCTGGTTTTGGGTAGAGTTGGTTTTCTTCAAGGTGATTGGTATGGGGCTGTGTTTTGGATTTGTGCTGAACACAGGGTTGATAATACAGAGGTGTTCTTGTTATTGCTGAGCAATGCTTACACAGAGTCAAGGCCTTTTCTGCTTTCCTACTGCCACTCTGGTGAGGAAGTTGGGGGTTCAGGGGAGGCTGGGAGGAGACACAAGACCTGTCCTGAGCTGGGACAGGTGACCCAAACAGACCAAAGGGATATTCCATACCATGTGACATAATATTCAGTATATAAAGTGGGGGAAGAAAGAGGGAGGGGGGGGGCGTTCGGAGTTATGCCATTTGTCTTCCCAAGTCACCGTTGCACCTCATGGGGCCCTGCTCTCCTGGAGATGGCTGAACACCTGCCTGCCCCTGGGAAGCAGTGAATTCATTCCTTGTTTTGCTTTGCTTGTGTGCATGACTTTTGCTTTCCCTATTAAACTGCCTTTATCTCAACCCATGAGTTTTCCAGCTTTTACCCTTCTGATTCTTTCCCCAGTCCTACTGGTGGAGGAGTGAGAGAGTGGTTGCATGGAGCTTGATTGCTGGCTGCAGTTAAACCACAACTGGGACACCAGTATTTATGTTTACTCCCTTTAAAAACAGGTATTTCTGCTGAGGGACCCAACGGCACCCAGGCTTTAATTTCATTAGTGCCGTTTGCTGGGCAGAAAACTGGCTGGATGGCCAGGCCAAAAAAGTGGTGAGAATTAAATCCAGCTGGTAGCTGGCCACAGGAGGTGCTCCCCAGGGCTCAGTTATGTTATCCTATATATTCTATATATATGTTACTGGCCCCAGTGGCCAGTCTTGTTTAGTACCTTTATCAATGACTTGGTAAAGTGGATTGAGTGCACCCTCAGTCAGTTTACAGAAGACACCAAGTTTGGTGGGAGTGTTGATCTGCTGGAGGGGAGGAAGGCAGAGGGATCGGGACAGGCTGGATCAGTGGACTGAAAACAATGGTATGAGGTTCAACAAGGCCAAATGCCAGATCCTGCACTTGTGTCACAAGAACCCCACGCAATGCTACAGACCTGGGGCAGAGTGGCTGGAAAGCAGCCCTGTGGAAAAGGACCTGGGGGTGCTGGTTGGCAATGGCTGAACATGAGCCAGGTGGCCAAGAAGGCCAATGGCATCCTGGCTTGTGTCAGGAATAGTGTGGTCAGCAGGACCAGGACAGTGATTGTCCTTCTGTACTCGGCACCGGCAAAGTTGTATCGTGAATCCTGTGTTCAGTTTTGGGCCCCTCACTGCAAGAAGGACATCGAGGTGCTGCAGTATGTCCAGGGAAGGGCAATGGAGCTGGTGAAGGGTCTGGAGTACCAGTCTTAGGAGGAGCAGCTGAGAGAGCTGGGGTTGTTTAGCCTGAAGAAAAGGAGGCTCAGGGGACACCTTGTTGCTCTCTACAACTACCTGAGAGAAGGCTGTTGTGAGGTGGGGGTTGGTTTCTTCTCTCAAGCAGTAAAAGACAAGACAAGAGAAAATGGCCTCATGTTGCACCAAGCAGGGGATTAGATTGGCTATTACAAAAAACTTCTTCATGGAAATGGCTGTCAAGCACTAGAATAGGCTGTCCAGGGAAGTGGTTGAGTCACCATCCCTGAAGGTATTTACAAGATATGTGTTTATGGCACTTAGGGACGTGGTTTAGTGGACTTGGCAGTGGTAGGTTAACAGCTTGATTCAGCAATCTTAAAGGTCTTTTCCAATCTAAATGATTCTATGATTCTATAATTACTGGTGGAAGTCTACTTCTTTCCCCTTTCTCTGTCAAGACTATGGGTTCTTCAAGAATATAATGCAGCCCTTTGCTTGGAAACTCACTTTTCTTCCCAAATAGTGTATAGGATATGCCACATTACCTCATCTCTGCTAATGAGCTCATTGGAGAAAGTCAGTCCAGGCATCAGGCCCCTCTTCTTCAGCCAAAATATAGCAGCAAAGGAACCCGAAAAGAAGATGCCTTCCACTGCAGCAAAGGCGACCACTCTCTCACCTGTTTAACATAACACATTTTTCATTAGGCACAAATTACTGTATTGCTGATCAGCAAGATGCACTATTGAATCAGACAGTGATGCTGGAGAGGAGCACTCCCATATGCAGCACCAGATGCTGGGTTTGACCACATCCTTCAGCAGATCCTGAGGCACAGAGGGTCTACACACCCCACAGCACTCAGCCATAGGCAACTCCAGCAGAACTGAAGAACCAGGGCACCCACTGAAACTGCCAAGGGTCAGAAACAAAAGAATGTAATTTTCCAAAGTGGCCAAGACATTAGTACTCCATTACCTCTTTCTCCTGAAAGGCAGGAAAGCAGCTGTGTAAATGACAGACAAAACCGAGAGAAAAGCCTATCGCTTATAAATTAAGCAAAAAGCCCTACACCACAATTTCTTCTTGTTGGGAATCTACATAAAACCATATTCTTACAAGGGCAAAAGACTACAGAACATAAGTCAAAACACAAATAACTATTTGTTATCCCACCTGTTATCTCAGCTTTCATCCAAGGAAAGCAAGGCATTATTGGTCCCAGCTCTCCCTGATCTCTACATGAATGTATTTCTTCAGATTACAAGACTATCTGACTGTTTAGTGAAGCCACA
Source organism: Acanthornis magna (assembly GCA_036785705.1). NCBI lineage: Eukaryota > Metazoa > Chordata > Aves > Passeriformes > Acanthizidae > Acanthornis > Acanthornis magna. The sequence continues at coordinate 2,710,075 of JAWUZG010000071.1, read as the reverse complement.
TCATACCATGCGCACCATTTCAAACAACTTCACAAACTCACTGTGTATGTTCTACCATGAAGAGCTTTTGCACTAAGTGCTGGTGCCTTTTCCCAATAAGAACTGCACAAAACTTTGTTTAAAAAATAAAATAACCCAAAGTAGCCAGATGTCACACTTCCTCTATGATACACAAATGCCAACTGCTGGCTCATCTGGAGAAATTTGAATTAGGAAAAAAGCACAGAGAGCAATACCAACTTACAAGTATCACAGAAGTGATTAAGGAAAGTATTCTTCTGGAAACACTAAAAATCTTGTCGGGTACTTCCATAGAGGAATACTGCCATTACTGTATTTAACTAGCTGAAGATAAAAACATACACGCTCACCAGAAGCTACTTCTAGTTCCTTAGTTCCCAGAGACCCGGAAGCCACTACATCTGTGGAGAATTTCATTTCATGTTCCACAGGTGCAGCTTACTCACAGAGGATTAGTTCATGATATGCAACAGAAACAAGTTCTTAAGAAGCTACACACCAAATGTGGATTCTCGGTCTTCAATCCACTTCAGAGCCCAGTCTGCTTTCTTCTTGACACAAGGCATTGTTTCAATAGCATTAAATAAGAAATCCCTATAGAAGAAAACAGAGACAAAACATCAAAATGGTGATTTATGTAAATCTGCCCTGGTTGTCCCTTCGAGCTCCACCAGACAGAGGATCCTGTTGTGGAAGGCTCTGAACTAACCCAAGTAAGAGACCACTTCCACCCCAAAGGGGTGATGATCTGTCTTGACTTTGTCTGGGATAGAGTTAATTTTCTACCTAGTTGCCTGTACAGTGCTGTGCTTTACATTTAGATGAGAATTATGCTGATACCACACTGATATTTTAGTTGTTGCTAAGCAGAGTTTACAACAAGTCAAGGACTCCTCAGCTTCAAACCCCACCCCACCAGCGAGCAGGCTGGGGGGCACAAGAATCTGGGAGGGGACGCATCCAGGACAGCAGACCCCAACCAGCCAAAGGGGTATTCCACATGATACAATGTCATGCTCAGAATATACACTAAGGGGAAAGCTGGCCAGGGACCGCTTCTTGGGAACTGGCTGGGTATCAGCCAGCAGGCGGTGAGCAACTGCACTGTGCATCACTTGTTCGGTATATCATTATTATTATTATTTTCCTTTTCTGTCCTATCCAACTGCCTTTACCTCAAACCACCAGTTTTACTTTTTTCCCCAATTCTCTCCCACCCCAGTGGGCAGGGGCAGGCAGTGAGTGAGCTGCTGTGTGGCATTTCGCTGCCTGCCAGGTTAAACCACAACATGATCTCTGATAACAAGGGCACGGGGAGGCAGAGGCACAGAAAGCAACAAACCCAAGGGCTCAGGGGAGGCAAGCTGTGAACTCAAACATCCCATCCCAGGAGTGCTCACACACCAGACCACAGTGCCTCTCAGACTTGACACCAGCCACTTCTGCCTATCCATGGAGCAAAACCTCATCTTGCCCAGCTCCACAAAAGGAGCTAGACAACTCCCACATGCACAGACTCTGCTCCCATGCTGAGCACCTGAAAGGAAACCTTGCAGTCCTCCCACTATCACCAACACAAGATGCCACCATGGGAAAGCAAGCTCTGCCTCACCATCACCATGGTGGAGTCTCTGAGGGAAACCGCTGCTTTTCAAATCTATTACCATTTGGACTAGGAAGTTCTTCAGACAACAAAGGTGATGGGGCTCTCCAAAGAACTCAATCATTCAAAAATAAGCAGTTCAAGTTGTATTAAAAAGTACTGACAACAAAAAGGCTGAAAGGATGCAATATATTGGTTATGGTATATTAGAAACACCATTTAGATGGTGAGCACTTGACTTCCTCAGGCCAGTCCTTTGCTGATGTAAGAGCAAGCACTGCAGGAGCATGATAACCTCAAGGAGCTCATCTAACCTTTAACATTTCACATAGCCCACATTCCAGCAATAAAAGATTTATACAAATATTAACTAACCTTCTGATACTCCCACAAAAGCCTTGGTCAGCAGTACTCCTCTCCATTTTGGGGATCAGGCATGCAGGCCTTGAAAGCTTTAAGGAACCCTCCCCAACTCCCCAAGAAAGTACAAAACAGGAGACAGCTGCTGCTGCTGCTGCCCTACAACAGTGCCACTGGCCTCAGTGACAGATTTCCCAGGTTTGTAACACATCCACAGGTTTACCTTTTCTTGGGATCTTTGATGTAGGTGTCTATGAGCAAGCTGTACATCTCTGAGTGAACATTCTCAATGAGAATCTGAAAGCCATAGAAACAACGAGCTTCTGGGATCTGCACCTCCTGACTAAAACGTGCCACCTACCAAAACCAGAAAGCACAGCAATGAGTACAATAAAACAGTCCTGCACTACACTACTCTGAGATTAACAGGAGATACAATACATCTCTGCTACAGAGACAGGATGGGAGCAGTTCAGTCCTATTTTGTTCACAGATATATCAATAGGACAGTGGTGCTGCAGAGGAAAATAAAGCAAACTAGCTAGAGGTAAATACACCTGCTGTGCATATTGGGTAAGAGCTGAAGCATGAGGGCACATGTAGACGGGAGGAACAGCAAAATAATGCAATACTAAACACTTCATACTGAACAAAGCCTCAGACTTCTTGTTCATCATTAAAAATATAAATAGCATGGCATAAGGCATGTTGATGCAATACATGCACATGAATTCTACATGTTATAAACATTCAAAAATTTGAGATTTAAACTGGGCATTTGTGGACAGATACCACTGCTAACACTGCTCCCAGAAGAAGCTGCTTGTTGCACTTGGTAAAGGTGTGATGGAATTTAAAATAAGGTACACATTTAACAAACCTATGCATTAATGTGAAAAAGCCAAAATGGAAAGTCAGTCAGACAATAACATGACTAAGTATTCAATCCCTCTGTAAATCTTTCTCACCAGGTTTTCATTTACAATTCCATCACTGGCTGCAAAAAATGCCAGAATGTGAGAGATAAAGTATTTTTCATCTGCTTTCAGCTTGTTCCAGTGAGGAAGGTCCTTTGACAAATCAACCTAATGAAAAGAAATAAGAAAAACATTATTGCCATTCTGTAAGAACAGAAGCAGTCCAAATAAGTGACTGAGGCAGAGTTCTGGCATTTGCTTTTAAATCTTTACATGCAGAGAATTTAAATACTTGTGACTGTAAAAGACAACAGATACACTGCAGTACTGTTGTCTCTCTCTGCAACAGTAACATCATGTACATGTTTCACAGCTTACACTTTTGTAATTTGGAATAAAAATCAGTGTCTATTGAATGAACAAATGAGATTTTGAAAAGCATTGGAATCTTTTTGTCACAAGTACGAACATGCACCAGAAACCTGAGCTTACTCTGAGACACTTAAAATTTACTCGAAATTAATGCTGATACTCCAAGATAGCTATACCCAAGTGTGTCAAATATGGACTGAGGAGACTTCTGCCTCTGGCAGGTGTTCAGCCTCCACCGTGTCAAAGAATGGCACGGAGAAAATGCTGTGCAACTGCTCTTGTCTATCAGACCAAGCCCTAGCTATGAGAGAAAACCACAGCTTCCTTCACATGGGCCTTTTTTGTTTGTTTGTTTGTTTGTAGGATTTCTGAACCACAACAGCAGTTGAGTCAGATGTGAAAAATGCAGAGGACCCACACAAGGTAGGACAGTGTGAGAAGGAACCAGTAACACAGTAAAAGAGAAATACTGATAAGGCAGGACTTCAAATGCTTTTTCTTTAATTGCTTAAATTAAGCTCTGCTGCAACAGGGCAGTAAGCCTCCTAGGCAGGCAATGAAATACCATCTCCACAAACAGCTGCTCCTCATCAGCCCATGATGCTTTCTGTCTATTTAGAGCCTGCCAGTGCTTTCTTCTGCCCTCCTCTGCAGTTGCAGACCACTGCTCACAAACAAGCAAAGGGTGCATAAGCTTTGAGCTGGAACGGCGAGCTTGCCCTGGCAGATGATCTCTCCAAAGCAGTGCAGTCCTCAGAAGCCTGCGCTGCTGCAAGCATAGAGAGCCCTGCTCAGGCCAAGCTAACCAGCAACTTTGGGGAAGAACTTAGAGCTTGCATTGTAACACAGAGCAAGCACCTCACCAGGGCAATGAGAAGTCAGCTAAATGTGTTTTTAGCAAGTGTCCCTGATTAACACCATCTCCCTGGAAACTGAGGTACCTAATATTAAGGACCAGCATGAAATTTCCCACAGCATCTTACATGGGGCAAGGAGTTAGTTGCAGATGCATAGACCACAGCAGGGTAAGGGCCATCTGACCACAAATCAGAGCTATCTGACTTAGGACTTCTCTAAAACCAGAGAATAACCCCAGGACACAATTCCACTTCATCCTAAACTAAGCATCTAAAACAGCTCTGCTGAATCACGCTGTGGAAGCAGCTTGCTTTCCACTGTCGATGAAGGGAGCTCTGCTTTGGTGCTGGCACCTCACATTTGATGCAATTAACTCCAACCTTTGCCATACAGAAGCCAAAAGCAGAGCTAGGAAAGATGTGCCTGGACCCCAGTGGTCTGAGTGCTTTTTGCCAACCCATCAGCCAGGGGCTCACCTCTTCTGCTGTCCAAAAGGAGGCCTGAGCCTGCTTATACATCTTCCATATGTCCGGGTACTGGATGGGGAATATGACGAACCGGCGGTGATTTTTTCTGAGTAGAGGCTCCTCATCAAGGTCCGAGCCATTTTCAGCAGCACTCGATGAGCTCTGAAAACAAAACACAGCTCTCGTTAAAGTTACCACTATTTATTCCTCCTCTTCGCACTATCCCAAAGCTGTGGTTTAAAGTTCCCCCGTGTCACACAGACACTCACCTGCCCCCCTGGGGTACATGGCCCCTCGTCCTCCATCCGTGCTCCCGGCAGCACTGCCTGTCTGCCAGGCTCTACCCAGCGCAGCTCACACCAACCACCCCCTCCCAGCTGTGCCAGCACCAGGAAGTGCCCGACACTTGTGTGCCAAAGACAAAGCCTTTTGCAGCACAAGGAGGAAATCTGGGAGACATCAGCCTCTGTGGTACCACACACAGGGAGTCACGTGTGAGGTCATGGCACAGTGCTGCAGCCTGCAGCCAGCACAGCTCCGCCAGGCTCCCTGCAACTGGCCCCAGTTGACAGAGGACAGCCCTGTGCCACAGCGAGTCTCAGCATGGAGGTTTGTGTATGAAATCTGCGAGGGCAGCACAGGTCTGGAGGCTGCTCTGGAGGCTCTCCCTCGAGTGCAAAGGTGCCTCTTCCCAGCAGCTGGCAGCAGGAACGCCTCTGCCTGGAGTCACCCATCTCCACCCTGATCCTTCTGTGTGGGCTCCCAGAGGACATCCATGCACAGCTCTTCCTCAGAGAGCTCCTAGCCCAGCCGAGGTGGGGACAGCTAACATTTAGGAAACAGCCCAGTGAACGACTTACATAACAAAAAGCATTCCTTTACTTCAATTTGGAAAATATCCTCAAACAAATAATGCCACTCACATTTTTAAAAACAAACAAAACCCAAACACACATGCACATTGCATAGCTGGCATAGGTACTGCAGATGCCCAATGAAAACACATCAGGAAAGCACATTCTGGGTTGTAATTCCACCACTTTATTATATTTTTCAATATTACTCAATTACATGAGACAGATTTACCAGCATCATCTTGCAGAGTCTCTGCTGAAGGCCAGGAGAGTGCAAGACCTTTATTACTTCCCACAATACAGAGATGGTTGCAATAACTCACTGGAATGGGGAGAATTTGGGCTTGGCAGGTTTGGCACCTTGTCTTAGCACACAATTCCTCAGGGCCTGCCACACAGCCAACATCTCCATCTGCTTCTCCATGAGCTCTATCCTTGAAAATGGAAATACTGCAAAGTCTTGCCTGTTAGCCCAGCCACTGCTGGCTCATGGACAGCTTATTGTCCTCCAGGATTCTCAGGGCCTTCTCTGCAGAGCTGCTTCCCAGCAGGTCAGCCCCAGCCTGTACTGGTGCAGGGAGTTATTCCTCCCCAGGAGCAGGACCTGCATTTGCCTTTGTTGAATTCCAGATGGTTCCTCTGCCCATCTCTCCAACCTGTGGAGATCCTTCTGAAGGGCTGCACAGCACTCTGGGGTATCTATCAGCCACTCCTCCCAGCTTTGTGCCATCAGAGAACTTGCTGAGGAGGCATCTCCCCTTCATCCAAGTCATTGATGGATAAGTTAAACAGCATTGGGCCCAGCATTGAGCCCTGGGGGACACAACCAGTGCCAGGCCTGCAGCAGACCCTGTGACACTGACCACAACCCTTCATGCTCTGCCATTCAGCCAGTGCTCAATCCATCTCACCTTCCACTCATCCAGCCCACACTTTCTGAGCTTGCCTATGAGAACATCACGGAAGACACTGGCCAAAGCCTGGCTAAAGCCCATGCAGACAAAATCCACTGCTCTCCCTCCTCCATTCAGCCAATTGTCCCATCATAGAAGGTAATCAGATTGGTTAAGCACAAGTTCCCTTTGGTGAATCCACACTGACTAGTCCTGATGACCATCTTGTCTTTCATGTGCTTAGAGACAAACTGCAGCATGAGCCATTCCATCATCTTTCCAGGGATTCAGGCGAGGCTGACCAGCCTGTGGTTTTTAAAACTGTACAAATACTTTTTAAATAGATACTTTTGGTTGTTGGGAATTTTTTTTTTAATTTTAAAAAATGAAAGGTCAGTCACAGAGACTACACCATACTGGAACCTCCTGCTCCACCTATATCCCACTTCCCTTATCACCTTCAGGGGTGGGGAGGAGTTTCACAGGCAGGCTCCAAGTTGGCAGGCAGGCAGCTACTGGCTACAAGACAATCCCATCTTCTCTAACACAATTTCAAATGCATGGCATATTCTGGTCACTGCTGAGGCTTCTGAGCAGCCACCACCTTGTGCTGAAGGACCACAATGCATTCCCTACCTTGCCTTCCTGGATCCAGAAAGCACAGGCAGGGGTATGAGAGGCAGGAGAAGGTAACAGTCACTAGGTCAACACTGCCTTCAATCTGCACCCCGGGTCATTTTCTTAGTGCTATGTTGGTGCACAAAACAGTCGACATTCACCATAGTGACAAAGGACACCCAGTTTATAATGTGTGTATGCTTCATTTTGTTCAGACAACATGATCCAAATGCATAAAAGAACTGAAGCTGGTGGGCACAGGCAAACCCTCGCTCCAGCAGGGTCAACCAGAGCAGACAGCCCAGGGCAGCATCCAGACAAGGCTTCAGTATCTCCAAGGATGGACACTACACAATCTCTGTGAGCAACCTGTGCCAGCATTTAACCACCTTCAGGAAAAATAAGTGTTTTCTCACATGTAAGTGCAACCTCTTGTGCTTCAGTGTGTGACCGATGCCCCTAGTCCCACCATGGGGCACGGCTGAGAAGAGCCTGGCTCTGTCTTGTTTATTCACTCCACTAGGTATTTACACACACTCACGAGATCCCCTGGAGTCTTCTCCATGCTGAACAGTCCCAGCACTCACAGCCTCTCTTTGTATGACAGATGCTGCAGTCACTTCATCATCAGCCCATTGCTGAACACACTCCAGTACATCATATCTCAGTTATTCTACAACTGCTAGAGACAAGCTCTTCTGGTGATGACAGTAAATCACACGGACAAGACTGCTTAGGGGTACTGAAACTCCTTCCATTTTCAAATTCAGCAAACTAGGAAATAATTAACATAGATACACACATACAACCATCACCCCACAGCAACAGCTGCTGGCCTACATGTGCAAGTATCACAGTTACACGCCCTACATCAGCCGTAGCCAGGGAAAAAGCCAAAGGTGCTGGCAGAGCAAGGACTGTGATGTGGCACATACACTCCATGGTATGTGACCAGGAACCCCCACGCACCCCAATAAGAGGCTGCACGCGCATCCCACGAGCTCCCAAAGCATTCAGGCCAGGCCTGGGCAGCACAGGCCATGCCAGCAGTGAGACTGGGAAGACCATCAGTGTTCTCGGAGAGATGTCTTGTACTGCACAGCATCTGAGGAGCACAACACCTGCTGGTTCCACATGCCTGAGGAGATGCACAGGACTGACTACCGTGCACCTCTTCACTATGGGTACAGCACCTCACTGTTCAGGGGGAAACAGTAACAGGTTTCTTATGTTTGTATTTAAGGTGACACACCTCTCTCTGCATACTTGAATACCGATGAGACACAAGGGTTCAGGAAAACCACGTGGGTTTCCCTGCCATGAAGATCCTTTCGCCTCACACAGCTCAGCCTGGCTTAGCATGCTTATACTGCGGGGACACCAGAACGTAGCTCAGACGCCTCCCCAGGGCAGACCTTCCTCGTCCTCACGGCCTCGGAAGCCAGGAACATCACCGACATCCACACCTGCCGCCACGGCAGCTCGGGGCAGAGCCCTACCTTCCCGGCCCCGGCAGGCGCAGCTCTGCAAGCCCAGAACCCCCGGCCAGGGCCAGCGCTGCCCTGACCCCGTGCCAAGCAGCCCGCGGCCTCCGGTCGGAGGCCCGCATCCCCCGCAGGTGCTGCCGGCGCTCCCGATCGGGGCCGGGGCCCGCATCCCCCGCAGGTGCTGCCAGCGCTCCCGATCGGGGCCGGGGCCCGCATCCCCCGCAGGTGCTGCCGGCGCTCCCGATCGGGGCCGGGGGCCCGCATCCCCCGCAGGTGCTGCCGGCGCTCCCGATCGGGGCCGGGGCCCGCATCCCCCGCAGGTGCTGCCGGCGCTCCCGATCGGGGCCGGGGGCCCGCATCCCCCGCAGGTGCTGCCGGCGCTCCCGATCGGGGCCGGGGCCCGCATCCCCCGCAGGCGCTGCCAGCGCTCCCCGGGCCGCGGTGCCAGAGCGGTCCGGCCCTGCCGAGCCCGGGCGGGACAAGGGCGCAGTGGATGGGCCCGTGCCCTTTGCAGGGCTGTCGGAAGCAGCAGGACCCCGGTGCCCGGGGTCCCCCGAGGCGGCCCGGCCCGGCCCTGCGGTGCGGGAAGGCCGCGGGGCCCCGCCGGGCAGGGCTGCGCTGCCGCCGCCCGCCCCGGCCCCGCTCCCCGCCCGGCCCGGCCCGGCCCGGCCTTACCCGCTCCGGGCCCGCCGCCTCCTGCAGCGCCGCCGGGCCCCGGCGCTCGCCCATGGCCGGCGGGACTGGACCGCGAGGGGCGGTGGCGGCGGCAAGGAGGCACGGCCACAGCCAAGGCCGCTCCTCCCTCGGGGAGGACTCGGGCATTGCATAACAAACACAGATTTGCAGCGCTTGGAGGCGCTCGCTAAGAGCGTGTCAGGGAACGTACGATTGACATTTGTTTCTCTCCCTTCTTGCAAACAGAGACAGCTTCAAAACGCTCGGGTGTTCGCTTTCCGGAAAGGTAACTTTCGGTGTTGCTTTAAGAATTCGTCTGCCGTTAGGAATTTTGGGTATTTTCTTTTAAGACACCTGCTGCCACAGTGACTGAGACCTCCCCTCTCTCCATTCCCAAGCAGGGGAAGCGGGAGTCAGGCCCGCTGGGCTCCTCTGGCCTGCATCTGTTTCCTGCGGCTTTTTTATGCCTTGTGAGAGGCTCAAGCCTCACCAGGGCAGGCGGTAAGAAAAGTTCAGTGGTAAGATCTGTGCAGCACGGCTAAGCACAAGAACAGCTTTGGTTTTTTTACATGGAGTTTTCTGAGGAACAGAAACACGTGCCTGAGCAGCAAGTGACCGAAAAGCACAGCAGGAGCACACAAACAGTAAATGAGAAAGGGTGGTTTCACACTAACAACATCTGCTGTTACCTGAGTACCGTTCTGAGAAATCCTTTTTTATTTCCCAGAGATACCTACACAAGCCGCTTAATCTTCATGTCCAACAACAGCTCCATTCGTATCGAGCACATGTACTACCAGGGATTCCAGCTTTTTGTCCAGAGCAGTAAGAGGGACGCTGATTGTTGTACAGCAAACCCAACTGACCCATTTACAGACAAATTCTGTTAGTGTGTGTAATACAGTGTGCTGGTGCCTTTAAGGGGGAGACGCATGATCTTCTGGGCCAAAACTAACAAGCAGCAGACTATTTGTATTAAATGGCATCGACTTGCCTATCAGTTGTCTTAGCCTCCAAATCTGATTGTCCTGGCTGCTGTTTCAGAATTCCCTAAATAAGGAAATTACCCGTCCTGACAGGGATTAAGAAGTACCATAAATTAATATAGCAATAGACAATTGTTCAAGTATTTGGAGATAACTTCTTGAACACCTGCCCTTTTACCAATGCACAGCAAATGCCTACTTACATGGTGCCTTAAAGATGCACATAAAAAATACTGGAAAGGAAACGTACCTCAAGGATTAATCAAGTAGCACAGGGCTGTTCTTGCACCTCCACAAAAGTCTGCCAACTCCTGTTAGCTTTGTTTCATAGAAATTAATTAAATCATGTACACAATGGATGCTTGTCTGAAATACAGACAAGTGCATGCAAATTAAATATAGCATTATGCACAATTTTGCAAGGTTTCAGATTACTCAGCTATACCTACAATGTCCTTTTTAGAACAAGCTCCCTGACAGGTGCTGGAAGCCAAGTTCCTCTCTTAGTTTCTCACTGCTGCGGCAGCTGTCCTGCTCTGGCAAATGTAGTCATCACTTCTTTAACTGTAATACCTCTTTCCTCCCTCCCTCAAAAGGTGTTACTTTTTGGGGGAATACTTAGCTGCCTTTTAAAAATAGGTTATAAGTCTAATCTTGTATATGAAAATGCCATTTCAGGTAAATTGAATTTTCATTTATAAAGTAAAATCTTTTCAGCTTATCATTGTTCACTGTCAGAAAATCAATTTGTGAATAATTTCAGTATGTCTAAAGCATAAAATTTTCTTAAGTCTCCTTGCAGAGAAACCTTATCATAGGTTGTGGCAACAACCTATTTTCCAGTAGATTCACATGATTACAGTATTCAAGCATACACATTTGTATTAGTTGCTATTGCCACTGGACAAAGGGGTACTGAAGAGTTTCACCACTATGGAAAAGTCCTGAAACACCTGGGAGCAACTAACTGCCTCTTGTTATGCTAAACAGTCTGTGGTGATAATAGACAAAAAAATACCTTTATATTAAGCCATTGACAAAGGGAGAAAAATAAATTCTCACAGGATTGTGTTTCAAGTAAGACATGAAATTACCCTCTTAGACAACTCCACAAAAAATCCTTTAAAAATATATAAAAAATATAAAGCCCTCCACGTTTCTCAATTCAGCAAATCTGAAATAGCTGCAAATGAAAACAACAAAAGCAATTTCCAACTAGAAAAAGACCCATCAGCGCTCCTGATGCTGCCAGAAGTCCTGATGGGCAAGGACTGCACTGTGAGGGAGGCCAGATTCCAGTTCTGAAGCCTGTTCATGTCCTCTACAGAGAGATCATATGGAAACTTCCAGCACATTGAGTTAGTCACTGAAGCTTTCACATGAAAGCTTTTCACATGATGTTGCTTTTCACCTACACATTTCAATGTGTGGACATTCATTCTACCTCAGAATAAGCTAACGCCACATGTGCTGAAATTCAGTTAATCTGGACTTGCAGAATTTTCTCTTTGGTTTTAGCAGACTTGTTATTAAATAGGCAAACTGAAGAGCTCAGAAAAAAAGGTCAAATCCTACAAAGCTCGAAAAGAGGAAGGGAATGAGAGCTACTGAGCAAGGTATCCATAGTTTGCCTTACAAAGAGGAAGCCAGAGAAATGCAAGTCTCAGTGAAGCAAAGAGCACAGACACAGAAGCAGCTCAGAATGGCATTTAGAGATGCACACAGGATACAATCCACAGGCAATGGGACACTATAAAAAGGAAGTTAGAGCACAGCAGTAAGCGTAGAAAGGAGGAGGTTATACAAACCTAGTGAACAATCTTCCACGTGGTGTTAAGGGTGACGAGGAGCCGTGCTGAATTCCAGCTCCCCCTGAGAAGAAGCCCCGCAGGAGGTGGTTGGTGGTGACCAGGGAACTTCTCCCACCTGCACACCAACTACCACAGAGAGATGCAGCCCTGCTCCCCACATGATTTTCTTCAGAGGCATGGAAGTAAATGATTGAAAAACAGCAGCTCTGTATGACTTGCAGAGTTGCATACAAAGATAAATGTTGTTTAAGGGTTGAGGAAAATTTCCTTTCCTCTGCCTCCCTGAATGCTGCTGTGCAGTAGTATTGGTTTTGGATTCACAAGTTTGCCAGTTTACAGCTTTATCACTGCTTCTTATCTAGTGAACAAATGAGTAACTTACAGGAAAGAAAAGTCACTTCCAAACCACATAGCTGGAAAGACCACTTGATGACAAGTCCATACAATTTTTCACTCCTGGAAAATTATCAAAGCTGGAGCAAGTGATTCACCTTGTGTTGGATACAGCTAGCTAAGTAACAGAAACCAAGGCCAAAAACTAGTCATGGAAATCAGCACTGAAGTATCAGTTTTCCCTAGATTCAGATTAGGACCTACTCTAGTACTTGGTCATAACATTTTATTAGTAGCTATCTTTATCTCCTCTTTCTGAAATGGTGAACAGCTAAGGATTTAGACTATTAAAAAAGTGTAAACATTACAGAATTTTCCTTTAACTCATTTCTCTACCACATTTTAAGTGAACTAACAGAAGGGCTTAAGTCAAAGGGAGAGGAGATGTATGATTTTAATAAACATTTTTCTTATTAAAATCTTGATATAGTTTAAATATACCATACAGAGGAAAAAAAGCTATTTATAAAGCTACATACATATTTCAAGTCAATGACAGCATATAGCATTCTAAATTCCCTCTCTGCTTATGAGAATGCCTTGTGTGTGTATATATGGTGAGCTACTGTGCTATCTGCATAACTTCTGTCTAGCTATACATTACAGGACTTAAAAATGTTTAAGCTATATACAGAAATATATATACATATAACATATATTTATATGTTATACATACACATACACTTATATACATATACACACAATACATATATATATACACAGTACTTTACATGTATATATGGCCTTTCATCCAAGGGCCTTGGATACTTCTTAGTACATCAAGCCTCACAAAGCTTTGTGAGGGATGGAGCTTTATTTTACAGACTGGAGATTTGATGCCTATTCTAAACAGTTTCTTTTGTTGCTTTCTGCTAACTTTACACATTTCTGTTAGAGGCAGTTTTGGTGGAAATAATCACAGCAGTTGGAAATCCAGGCATAAGGTAGACGTTGCTTTGTTATTTTGTTAACATACCCTCCTTAGTATAAGGGAACAGCCATGCCAGCATGGATTTTCTCTATACTAGAATATCTCTACCTAGATTTGTGAGGCTGTACTGCTTTTTATTTTTTAGTATAGTAAAATCTAATACAGTTTTGAACTTAAGATACACTGGAGGTCACAACAGGAAATCTAAAACAGACTCCAATCCTTGTACATTGAAACTATCCTTCTCTAGGATGATCAGTTTAGAGAAGTATTAGTACATACAGAAATAATTCTACATCTATTTATTTATCTGCTGTTTAACTACACAAGCCTGCAACAGTCAGCCTTATTTAGAAAACAGGATTCTCAGCATCAATTTGGCAACTGGTGATCAGAATTTGTGACATCAACTGTACTCCTTACCTCTAGCAACTAAATAAATGATGAAAACAGAGGCTTTTTTGAAAATCAGATGTAGGTACCTTCTGGTTATCCTCAAACTAGCTGACAGAAAGGAAAAGCCAGTGGAGCTCTGGCAAAGGTGAGTTCCACTGGGATTTTGATGGAACCTTACTTACTTTAGCTCTTCCCAACAAAAGGGAGGGAAAAAAATCACTAACACGGACTCATGGGGTTGGAGAAGCAAGAAGGAGGGAGAACATCACCACCACAAAAGCTCTTATCCCTCAATACTTCAGTCTGCTAAGCTTTCAGAAATTTGTTTTGACACAGAAAAAGTAGCTCCTTTCTTTATTAATCAATTTCTAACTCTCAAAAATCTCTCAAGCCTTAAGGAAAAAAAGTCCTAGATTATGGTCAAAGGCTGCCCTCCCCAAAAACAACCAACCACTTCAAAAGTGAACATACAGTAGAACTCACTACAATGAAGTTTGACAATTTTATTCTAACCTAATTACCTTGAGATTTTTCAGAACAAGCCACTTTTCCTTCAAACCAATTCTGTAAAAAGCAGGGGTTGCCTGGCCCATTTCTTTCAGGATTCTCTGCTAACTGTAAAATGTGGACTAAATGGCTTCTACATGTCAATTTTTCAGCTACAAAATTCAGATTTTTAATGAACAACTATGTTTAGTGTATGCTGTCAGCTAAAATATAAATGGCTAAATAAATAAAAACTATTTTTTCTTCAGTATGACTTGGTATTTTGTCCGTAATTTCTTTATTAAAAAACTGTAACAAGATACTTAAAAAAAGGCTAGATACAAAAGAAGTTAAGCAGCTCACGAACATTAAAGTTTTCCAAAAAATGTATCTTCAATAATCATGATCTTATAAACATTTTACAGTTACCAGAAAGTGCCCAGGCTGAGTTTACATAGTTAGATAATGTAGTACAGGTGTTGGGTTAGAACTGGTCATGGAACAATCTCCTGACTGTCTGTTCACTGTAACAAGGATACAAAAATGTTGATTGTGAACTATGAAATACTGTGCATTGGCCTCATCAAATATGTACAGGGAAAAAAACCACTAAAGGTACAGATTACATGCAAAATATTAGTGATGGTATCTGATGTGCCAGAGTTCAATGCAATAGAACAAAAATTGCAATGAAAGTGGTTTCATAAGCAAACGACCCCAACTCCAGGATCTGAGCTGTCAGGAACTTTTTACAAGTTCAATATACATGATACACAACTGCAGCCAACCACAAATTAAACACCATAAAAAAAAGTTAAAAACACAGAACATACTTAATTTTTTATTTCGAAATTCCCTACTCCCTCTATACAAGAACCTTTGCTGAAACACTTTCCACAAAGGCAGCAGTGAATTTTCAGAACATTTTACATATTTTCCCTCAGCAAAAAGATAAATCACAGTGTAAATTATATTGTTCTGCTGTCATCTTTGGCTGGGGTTAGGCAAAGGAGTTATTGACTAGCAAACTGTTGCAATCACACATTGCTAGTGCTCCTTAGGCCTTTACGTTACAAATTTAGTACAGGAATGTTTGCATTTAATCTTTGAAGTACCACCAGGGGTATGACAGCATTAACTTTCATAAACTTTTATAGACAAATGGAAAAATCTACAAAACTTAGCTAGTAATATTACACAGCAATACACACTTTTTATACTCTACACAAAACCAAAATTCTTGGTCTTAATGGCGAGTAACAATTTTTGTTTCAAAATCTGCTTAGAGGAATAGAGTGGGACATAAAGGCGAGAAATGCAAGTGTTTGCTGTAGGAAGATGTTGGTCATCTGGTGGCCTTATTGTGATGGATGGCATAGGCTGGAATCCCTCCTCACTGGCAGGCAATGATGGACTTGAAGTCCAAAAGTAAACCTGAAAAAAGAAGATAGCGTTTAAAATTATGCTGCACAAGGCTAAGATTTGTACTGCCTACAAATTGTGTAGGGATAGGTTAAAAAAGAACTGCACGGTCACAGCAAGTTTGGTTACACAACGTTCTCTTCAATATGCCAACTAAACTCCACAGTCATGCTACATTCTTCTGTAGTAGCTTTCTTCCCTTCCTCAACTGCTCATTCATAAAACTGATAAAAACAGCACTCAAAATTATCCTGTATCAACAAATCCTCAGTAAATGAAACGTCCCCAAATCCGTCTCGGAAGGTGGTGACTGCCATCAAAACAAACTGAATCAGGAATCTCTCACAAACCAGTTAAAGACTACAGAATGTAGTACTGGTACAGACAAAAGGCAGCAACAGAGGGTTGGTTTATTGTCTCATGTGTAAAATACTGAGTTGCCACTGAAGTGTAACTGTAGATACTCCTTGAAAAAACTGCTCTAGGGTTTCCACTTTTCAGAGTAGTCTTTGTTTCCTTTTAGCAGACTATAAGGGAGAGATAGTACCTTAAGTAGTAGGAAGTTACAAACAGTTATAGGAAGTGTACAACAAATACAATTTACAGGCAAGTTTTTAAAAATTAAATCCCCTCAACAGTATCTTCTTCTTTCATGCTTCTCATCAGTTATTCCTACTGGGCTTTGAGAAGGACATAGTATCATTGCTGACACCTTACAGAGACACACATACTGCCCTCAGGATACACAGAAGTCAGGTGAGTAGATGATCCATGAAGAGGACTCGACCTCAAAACCCTACCAGCCCACAACACAACTGAGTAACCACAGTTAGTCAGTTAAAGAGCAACTGTGCAGAGTAAAAGTGTGTTTCTGTAAGAGACCTGTGAACATGAGAAGGACACACCATGCCTACTTTCAGTTACAAGAAGGTCTAGGATTCACACCTGATGTTTCCAGAACGGACAATCTAACCCAACCCTACTACCCTGCTCTGCTACCTTAACTCTTCACAAAGTCTCTGCAGGTAGACGCAGTTAAGAACAGTAATGACACCAGTTATTCCAATGTTTCCAATGGAAATGGACAACTTACTAGATCTTGTCTTTCTGTCATACTCATCTTCTCAACTATGGACCAAAACCAACGCTTGAATTGCAAAAGCTTCTCAGCATTTTCTCCTGTGTGAAATAAAAAAGGTATACAATTCAGCTGCTACACTGGACAATAACATTAAGAGATCTGTTTTATGTGTCCTACCAAGTTGGATCTCAGCTACAATTGCATTCATGAAGTCCTGGTATTGGAGACACTAGTAATTTCAAAACTAATACCTTTGAATGGAAGGCTAACACTGACATAACTCAGTACAGCTCTCACTCCTCCATCATTACGAAAAAGCCTAACTGCAGCTAAATGCAGTTTTAAAATTATGTAAAAAGTATTCAACTTGAATCCATCACAATTATAGTTCTAAAGTTAGGTCACAATTTTCACAAGAAAGATACACTACTGTATTAACATCTAGTGACAGCAAAGTTGGAAAACATACTTTCTCCACCCTCCCTTAATGGAAGGTAAATATTTTCAAAGGAATGTAAAAAAAAAAATCCCACGTAATAATTTTATTACAGCCTTCACTGACTTATTAACTAATGCCAGATTTGAAGAGACAGTTTAAGTTTAATGCTGGTAACCACTCCACACAGAACAAACAGAGTTAAGTTATCCCTGCAACTCTGTTTATGAGTAAGTTATTTCATACCTGATTCATCATTGAAAGAGGTAAAGCTGATTAGCATTTGCACATTTACTTCACCACAGCCATTTACCAAAAGTCTGAAATCTTCTGCTGTCAAATCTTCTAATGAATTCTTTGGAAGTACATCCAGGAGACCTTTCCTCATTGCCTTAAGTGAAAACCACAAAATGCACATTGTAACCATGTAACTTTTAAGATAGACTTTAAATGCTTTACTGAAAAGTTTCATGTGAAATCCCCTAAGTCAAGATTCATTATTTTCTGAGCTGTTCTTTCTTTCAAAGCTTCATCATCTGAGAACCAAATCTGAAACAAAGAACTCTACCAACTGTTAAACCCTACCTACAGAGCAAAAGAAAGCAGTAATGGTTTGAGCTAATATTTCACAAGGAGCAGAAGCACATGAACTCTTCTAATGCTAAAATGTTCATGCATTTTGCTCAGCTGTGCTGAATCTGATGAGAATTTTTTAAAAAATGCATCTTGCATGTTACTTTTACTTTGCTTCCTCAGACACTTACATGCCAACTCTGCTTTACAAATATTACACACACACACCCTATATAAATAAGCAACAGACTGAAAAAATTGGAAATTCCGTATTAAAAATGGAACATTATGAATCAACCTGCTTTAGAAAATTCCAAAATGAATACAAGTGGAAGAGTTTTCAACTCTTAAACAAGAGTCAAACTATTAATATAGGCGGACATGGAGATCAAGTAGCTTAATTCCAGGAACAAGTTCTTTCTGTGAGAATTTGGACCTCAGCTGTACAGAGGTTATCTGGCAGCTTGCTTGCCTATCTCAGACATGCAGCAGGAAACCACAATGAGCACAAGCGACCAAGTTTAGTTTTTATGACAGACTGGACCTTCATTAACTACCTACAAAAATACATTATTCTGTAAGTTTTGTTTTACAAGGGCTTCAAAAACCAAATAGTTTTTAATATGGTTTTCTAGTCAATTTTTACATTTCTTGCCAGGCTAGTAGAACTTGTTTTATAACTTGTTTTATAACCTTAGAACAAGGTTGCAAACAAATCAAAGATAATGAATTATTAGAACAAAGAAGCTGCCAAATACAAAGCCAAAGTTCCAAGAGGATCTGTGCCATTTACGCTCAAGAAATGAACATATCTGTTTAAACAATGAGACCCACTATAAAAGAAATTTCCTTTCATTCTATACAATAAAAGAAATTGCTCAAAGTACTCAGTCTTCACAGTACTGCATAAACAGCCATACAATTACAAAAACAAAATAAAAAATTAAATACTTTTAATCAAGCTGTCAAGACTACAAAAGAAACCTAATTAGCAACACCACAATGCAGAAAATAATTAACTGACTGAAAGATTACAGATTTTTTTTCTTCTTTTTAAAAACACTCCACTAAAGACTTACATGTAGAGGCTGTTCTGCTACTACCAACATTCGATGTTCTGCATATTTCCGGACGTACTCATATACATTCTGAGGAGTGACTGGGATATTTACACCGTTGGAAATAAGTTCAACCTATGACAAAGAAATAAGGAACATTGCAAAAGGGGAAAGAAGAAAAGGGATAAAAAGGAAATGAGATTATTACAGCCACCACAGCGTGCTGCAGTGATTTATTGCTTAATATACCTCCAAAACCAAGTAAAATTTACTACTACTGGTTAGTTTTGAAGACTTCCTAGGATTGACTATGCTAGCCAGGCTTTATGGTAGGCTCTGTATCACTTTCCAGGAAAAAACCTCAGGCTTCAATGTCTAGGAAGAACACTGAATTGAATCCAGGAAGAGTAAAATGTTTTATCTGCCATCTGAGAAGAGCATGGATTATATCTACACTACAACCTGCATAAGCTGTCAAATTCTTAAACTATAGAGCCACAGATTTAGCTGTGCTTACCTGCCCTCCACCCTCCTCCTTGCACAGGTCTATTGCAAAGGCTAAATCCATTGCTGCAAACACTGCATCAGCATCTGTACTCTGGGAAGCGAGGATAAGCTGCCGAAGGCTTTCATACATAACCGGATCAAAAAAAGCGAAGTCATGCCAGTTCACCTATAAAAAAGGATAGAAGTTTGAAATAGTTGTTTAAGAATGTATTCAAAATTACGTGATCTGTGCCAGATCAATGCACTAGCAACAAACGATACAAACACATGGAAATAAATGCAGTCAAACTCCTACTTTTAGTCTGCTTTAGAAGGTACATTGGAATACTGGAAGGAATACGTATTCAACGAGAAAAACCTTAAAAAATAATTAGAAGGGAATCTGTCTTGGAAGATATCAGGGGATATCTGAAGGTCATTTCTGCCATTAACCCTGCGCTTCATTAAAGATTATACTACACTGGATAACTGATTATGTGATCAAAATTGAATGTAAGGGAAGACCAGCAGTAACAAACCTTGGTTTAAGTTTGTTGCATCAGACAAAACTTACAATGCCATTGACTGATGCATCAAAAGTGCAGCACATTATTAGTGTTTACTGGGCCAGTACCATTTGACCCTTTTAGGTCAAAAGTTTAGGTAATTATTGCTCTGAATTAAATTATACCTACACCTGAGACAAAATTTTAATTACAAATTAATTCCATCAGCTCTCTCAAACATCCAGAAAAATGCTTTTCTCTAAGCTAAGATACTATTGCCTAGTATTGTCTAACACTATCTTTTCTGAGTCTCGGGAAGAGAAAAAGCAGAGACAGTATGTAGTTCTGAAGAGAGTTGAAGGCCAACCTATTACAGATCATTACACCTTAATCAAACAACTGACTTCCAGTACATCTATTCTGTTCAAAATCTAGGAAACAAAAAAATTAATAGTCCTCAAATTAAAGACACCCATACAGTTCCAGTATCAGCTTGGCTAGTTAATACATATGTGGTTAGGGAAAAAAAAAAACCAGTTTTATAAATGAGATTTTAAGTAATTACAAGAAATTAAAATTTTTATGTTAAACTCACCTTTCTGCCAAGTAGAACTTTGATTACGTGTCTATTTAACGTGATGGGACATAGTTCATTCTGCAACAAGCACAATCCTAGGATTCTGAAAATACATGTTTGAAACTTGTTTTGGTACAGCAGAAGTTACACTAGAGATCTTTCAGCAAACTCACATTAGAGTTTCAATATTCTAAGAATTAAGCTGGAGCTAGCTTTCCAACCTTACTGGTCACAAATGAAAATCATGGACACACATAATTTTTTTAAAAAGCATAAAAAATTAGAATTTAACAGGAAAAGAAACCTCAAAGTTGACGTATGAAAATTCCCACTATTTAGCTCAGGGTGAGAAATAGCATTTAAAAAAAGGGTTTTCCAGTTTGGATCATTGGTACTCTCCCTGGTGTTGTGTCTGTTTGTCTTTTAGATTTTTTCAGACTAAAAAGTTACTAGTAGCATACCTGCCAATGTTTCGGAAACAATTCAGCCTTGCTTCTGTGTTTTTACCAGGTCTTGGTGTATAAAAACCTCGTTTTCCAGGTTGGTAGAAGAGTGGTGCATTATCATCCCCATCATCTGTATCATCTAATTCCATATCTACTACACTGCGGCTGGATCCATGTCGCTTTCTATTTTCCTGT
Organism: Acanthornis magna; assembly: GCA_036785705.1. Classification (NCBI taxonomy): domain Eukaryota; kingdom Metazoa; phylum Chordata; class Aves; order Passeriformes; family Acanthizidae; genus Acanthornis; species Acanthornis magna. Next base: position 2,689,167 of record JAWUZG010000071.1, on the reverse strand, counting down.
TTTGAAAGTCAAAAGAGCAATTAATACACTTAATTCTAGTTACTGACACACATCAACAAGCTATTTGCTACTAGACCCAAACATTCATAATCCATTGGTTAAGAATTTCGGTGATATTTCCCAACGATAACATTTTATTCTTTTGACTATTCTTTTTTACTGCTAATCCTTTCAAAAGAAAATAAAAAAGTTAATTCCACAAGATGGTTAAAGAGAACTTTGTCTTGCATGATAAAAGAAAGCCTCCAATGGCTTCAGATTTTAAAATTACCTGATACAACTGAATCTTACATAAATTTTGTGCAACAGGTCTTACCTGCACTTTATCTGAAGAGTCTAGCAATCCAAGATCCAATATACTGTCAGCACCATTCTCCCTTGAGAAGGGAATAAAAAGGCAGATTTAATTTCACAATCACAGATGCACAAAATGACAGAATGGTTTGGGTTAGAAGGGGACCTTGAAGATCATCTAGTTCCAACCCCCATGCTGTGGGCAAGGACACTTTCCTCTAGACCAAGTTGCTCAGAGCCCCACCCAACCTGGCCTTGAACACCTCCAGAGATCCACAACTTCTCTGGGTAACCTGATCCAGTGCTTCACCACCCTCACAGTCAAGAATTTCTTCTTATCTAATCTAAACCTCCTCTCTTTCACTTAGAAGCCGCTCCCCCTTGAAGTGTCACAACATGCTGTTGTATAAAGTCCTTCTCCACTTTCTTATAGGTTCCCTTCAGGGACTGGAAGGTCACAATTAGGTCACCCATAAGCTTTATCTTTTCCATGCTGAACAATGCCAATTCTCTCAGCCTTTCCTCATAAGACAGGTACTCCATTCCTCTGATCATCTCGGTGGCCTCCTCTGGACTTGCTCCCGCAGGTCGATGTCCTTCCTCTGTTGGGCACCCCAGAGCTGGCTGCAGCACTCCAGGTGGGGTCTCACCAGAGGGGCAGAATCCTCTCCCTCAGCCTGCTGGCCACACTGTTTTTGATGCAGCCCAGAACATAACCGGCACACTGCCAGCTCAATAAGGAACTGTCATATTCTGAAACCAGCCAGAATAGATTAAACCAAAGCCAAAAACTGTCCAAAGAAAAATACCTAGACTATCAAGGAGTAAGCTGCATGTACTGGACTTAGATGTAGAACAGTACAAGTGCTTTGGCCACAAAATCAGTTCTTGCTTTTGATATCTTACCTGCCATGTGCAATAATGAGTTCCATTGCTTCATCAACTCTTGCTCTAAGGGAATCTTCACTAGCTAGTAACAGAAGCAGCTGAGCAGGAGACAATTCCAACAACATTCCTGTGATTTTACTTGCAAATGCCTGGGGATAAAGGAATGATAAGTCTTACTATTCTCCTCCAATTCTCTCATTTTCAAATACGGTCTTATGAAAGTTTCGTTATCTTAAAATGAGAATGCATTACAAGATACCTCCTAAGCTAAACAATAAATTACAAGAACAAAATCTTAAGAAAATTAAAAAGAATATAAAACCAGTCCTACATGTCCAAATATTTTTAATTATGTTTCAATTATTTCAATCATGGATAAGGAAATAGATTTTTATATTAAAAGATGACAAGAACAATCATTAAGTGTATTAGAGAAGTCTTACTGGTTGCATTGCTTGCACTCGAGGGTAGAGCCGTTCTCCAAGGGCTTGTCTGTGTGCTGGGAGAGGGTCAGGGTCATCACTAGGATTGCCTTCTGATGCTGGTCTAAAAGGCCGTGTGTCAATGGACAGTTGTCTTCTGAAGTCCCTTAAGATAATCAGAGCAGTTTGTACTCGTTTCAGAGGAAATATGCAAAAATCCTCTGGAACAATATCATTTGCACACAGATTCTTATTAGTATTAGCTTTACTGCTGGAATAGTAGTGTTGCTCACAGCTGCTTGGAGAGAATGAATCAGAAAGAGAGAATCAAAATGAACCAGAGATTTTAGTATTACTCGTGTTTTGGACACAGTAGTCAAACATGCCACCAATGGCATTGTTGTTTCTAAACCACCTCAAAATTTTATTCTAATACACAAGTTTTAGTTACTGTTTTAGCAGAAGAGACTGATGGCCTGTGGTTGAGATATAATCTATTAATGCTACAGTAAGCTTAAAAATTTTTTAAAGAATTAAAACTAGAGACTCAATTTCAAGAAATTACACACAAATTGCTCCTGAAAGTGAAATAGACTCCTTTAATTGGAGGAAGTAAAAGTATCTTTCCTGACAATATCCAAGGCAATTATTCTATTGGACAAAATACCTTCAACAAGTTAAAGATTTATCACTTACCTATCCCTATCTCTCCGAGAACCAGTTCGCAAGCCACTACTTCTCCGCATTTCTCTCTCTCGCTCCCTTTCCCGATCTCTCTCTCCCCTATTTCGCAATCTCTGCATCAGACCTGAAGGGCAAAAAACCTCATAAACTTAAACATCTTTGTATTTCTGCTTCTACCTAAGTTTCCATGTAAGGAAGAGTAAGTTTTGGAAGAGCTTAAAAGACATCAATGAGACAGAACCACTTCACTTGAAGCAGTGGTGGGTTCAGCCAAACTTAAGAAAGGACCTAAGTGTTTGTAACTTAAAAATTACAAAATACTTTAAGATTTGACATATACTTTAAAAAACAAAAAACATGTTTGTGACAAGTCAGATGGAGCAGCCATATTGAAATGTGTAAGCTCTTCATAGCTAAAATCTTGACAATTATTACCTACTGGAGAGAAGGTTGCTTAAAAGAGCTGTGCGCATCTAAAGCAGACTCTTGTTGCGAGAAAAACAAGAGGTTCCTGTTTCTGAAAGCATGGGGGGAAAAAATAAAGCGATTTCCTTGCTCCAGAGAAGTAACAACAATTTTTACAGATTCTGGGCTGAGCTAACAAGAGATGTCTCTGGCACAATACCAGGTACTTCTAGGTAAAAAAAGCACCCAAGGCTTTTATGAATATTTATGAATATTTTCTGTAGATTAACTGCTGTGCATCACTTACTTGTATGGGTACCCTTGTTGGCATTCTGAATACAATCTAGATTTGGCAGTTTCTCATTTGACAGAAAAGCCTGTGCAATAGCAGTATAAAAGCTTCGTGCTACACCGCTGCCTTCTCCAGGCTCATCCTTAAAAGTAACTTTCACTCTGTGTACAGCCATCGGAGTGGTAGCACACCTGCGACCAAAGTGATTGTTGAGCTGCCTCATGGTCTGCTGAATTAGAAGATCTCTGTCTCGATCAACCTAGTAAAAAAATCCAGAAAAGAAGTTTTCTCTTTACCAATCATCTTTCCAAGAGACTTTCAGCTTCACAACAAATTTCTGGACACTGCTGCACAGACTCAAAAAATACCAATCAGACTGTACAAAACTAGAGAGTAACTGCAACATAACTCACAAAGTATGATTTAAGACACCTGGTTGCAGACTCTGAAATACAACTTCACCTATCAAGTTACTATGATAATTCAACTTTTAATGAAAATGTATTCAGAAGGTAAACTAACATTTTTTACCTCCAATGTTAAATCCCTTGATTGCTGGTTTCTAAGTTTTTCCATCTCCCTGCGGAATTTCGATTCCTTTACTTCAAAGCCACCTAATTCAGTCAAGATCTAAAAAAATTTAAAAAACCAAACACAAACTCCAGAATTAGAATAATCAGGGAGAGTCACAATTTAGTTGAAAGAGGAATTGTCCTTAACTCAGAAATACATACCGATCCAGGCTCTGCTCCAACATCTTCCATGAATACTCTACCGAACAACTCCAAAGAAAGGCGCCAACGTCCCAGCAACATGTCATGAGAAATAACCATGCCCATGAAGCTACACTGCGGCCTGACAGAAAGAAGAAAAAATGGCAGACACATGGAATCAAGTTAAATTTCAGACACATTTTGTGTGCTTTGGCTTTTTCTTACTCTCTGTCTTCAACGAAGTTTTTTTATTCCTGATAAACAACAACACAGCACACTAAGTCTGTGGACAAAAGTACATGAAGCTGCTTAGTTTAAGCTAAAACACAAGTCTTGCTTCCAAAAGGTAATTACTCCAAAAGCATGTAACTTTGCTGCTGCATGGAATTAACTGTTACTGGTCTCCTTTCAATCAAGACCTTAATTTCTTTTTAAAAAGGTGTAATTTGAAGTGAGGGCAGTTCAGTCCCTAACTGCATAAAGTGTGGGCAGCACCACCAGACACAGTGGGGAAGCTGCCAATTCCAAGTGCACAGCTTGGCTACCCAGGACATCACAGTAGGTCTGCAGCAGAAGTCAGGGAGTAAAGGAATTTCTCTACAGTTTGCACAGACCTCTTTGAAGACTGCTCAACTATTCACTTTAGAAGCTACTAATCAGAAACTACAAATGCAAACTAAATTAAGCTACCCATTTTAATTTAAAAATACTTTCCAGAGTCCCGAACAGCAGTTTATCAGATCAGTAATATTTCAAAGAGTAGTTTTTAACTCAGTCACCTGAAAGATGTGAGAGGTGGCCCTTCACTTTCTGTCAATCCTATCTCTGCCAACAAGCTGCTTTTCAGTTGTGCTGCAAGATCATGAGCTGAAGGCCCTGGTTTTGAACTCTCAGATTCTTCTGTAGGCACATTTTGTTCCTCCCCTTCCTTCTTTTGCCGATTTTGCATGCTCATAACATTTTTTAAGTTGGCTGCATAAGACATTTTAGTTGGAAGAACCTAAAGGAACAGTAAAATTTAATTGCACTTTCAAAGCAGCCTAGAAGGTTTTTTCAGTACATGTATTCGTAGATGTATATTTTAAATCACACAAAAGTGATCATTGTAATTGACCTGTTAAAGCACAGTAACCTCAATCATTTCAACAAATCTTAAAAAACACAAAAAAACAACAAAAAACCCAACACCCCCCCCAAAAAACCCAACAAAAAACAAACAAACAAAACCACAAACAAACAAAAACCCAACAACAACAAAAAACAAAAACAAAAAACATTTTGCCTGCTATATGTTTGCATTTCATATGCTTGCCAATTAATGTTCAGTCTGAAGGCAGGTCAAATCTACTGGACTATAGGAAGATTTAAATATTTTAATCAAAAATTATTATATAATTAGCATTCCAAAATTAACTCAGCATTGTACTGCTGCATTTAAAAATATTACCTGGAAGCTGCTATAAATCAATAATCATGAAGTTTCTACATCAAGCATACTTTTCATAAAGATTTCAAGTTTTCACAGGCACTGTGCTTTTAAATTATCATTCTAAAAGCTACGTAAAATTCTCTCTGAAAACATTAAAGTGTCTTTTTAAAGAACAAAGGTACTAGTTTAAATTATCATATTGTTTAAAATAGTAAAAGCTTTACATTTACCTCAAGGCAGTTTCTATCCACTGTAACTTCCATTAAGCACTTCCCGCTGTTGGCAGAAGAAGAGTACAGACCCTGACTGGGTCGGCCAAACAGATCTTCTTTGCGAGCATTTGGCTGAAAAGTAACAAAAGCGTTCTGAGTCAATAATATACTTCGGTGAGGAATGCAAAAGCAAACTGCAGTTTTCTTCCAAAACACCATCTCTGATGTCACCTGTAATAGATGGGGCTGGTCTGCCAAGGGGATGGCCTCTGCCAGAGGAACCTCAAAAGGATTGGGTGGAATGCAGCCGAGGAACGTCATAGAGTCTGACCGTCTGAAAAACGGATGGTTTTGGCCAGTCTCTGCTGGGAGGGTGTCATCATCTTTGTCATTGAGTGTAGCACCTAAGTATCAGAAAAGATTTCACAAATCAATTTTCACAGTTATAAAAGCAAAGGGTATAAAATGCCAAAAAGTAATACCCTGCTCTCTTAGCTATCTGACTAGAGGAGAATCTCTGCAAATTTAGTACTTCTACAGGATGCTTCTGCAAATGCGCTATCTTTATTAATTTGCTTACTCATCACTTTAATTCTTTCTACTATATGTGGCTTTACTGAACAGGCAGTCCTACACTGTATATAAGAGTATACATTCTAAAATTTTCAGCAGTTTCATTAGATCAAAAAATCAGTTTAACTCTGATGCAAATTTTAATGTAGAATGATAAGTAAAGGTAGAAATGCTGCAGTTTAGTGAGAAAGGAGATGAAAAGGCAGCCCTGAAATGACAGGCAATGAATAGGTGATGGCAGAAGAAACTTGGTAAAGTAACAATGCTAAGAAAAATCTTACTAAAATCTAACTTTACATATATACATGTAGCAAAATTTAATAAAGTCTCAGCTACCTAAAGGGAAAAAACATTAAGAAAGTCTGGCATGTCATAGGTATGCTAAGTCAAGTTTTGTATACTAACTTTGATTGGTATCATCATCATTTTCATGTTCTGAATCTTCGTTGTCAAGACCCAGTTCCAAAAGCTCCCGAGTTCTTAATAAAAAAAGCCCAAAACAACAGCAAAAGAGAAGAAAAAAAAAAGAGTCAATCATCTTGAAGAAACTATCAGGCAAAACATCTACATCTGTAGCATGATCAGGAAGTGTACGTAAGGGTTATACATAACAAAAACAAAGTCACGCTAAAACTGAAGCACCATAGAGAACTTCCCATTACATCCTCACTACATCACTCACACAGCTACCCTTAGAGCCATTTGGCCACCTACCAATTTTGATCTTAAAAGTTAGAGCTTTGGGCAGTGATGGGTATGCTTGGTTTTAAACACTATATCAATATGAAAATCCTAGGAACCCTCCATTAGTGGAAGAAATATGCAAGTGAATACTATTCCAAAATTTGAAAATAATCTCACTGATGGCATTTCAGAAGGTAAGTCTGCAAACTGCACATAAAAAACTTGATTTCCCTGTATTATAAAAGGGGTCAAGAACTTTGATTGGTATTCATTTCTGGCAGTTTATGCATTGTGAAATGTGTTCTGAAACTAGATGAAGACTGCTAAAATTTAATTTCACTCTGACTACTAAAATGGCATCTAACAGAAGCAACTGTTTGAACCATTCACTTCTAATTGAAAAGGTCTAAGCCTTCATGGTTTTATAAACATTCCATGGAAATTTCACAGTTTTTTGATGAACGCTTATTTGACAGATTTCAGTGTGCAAATTTTTGGGGGAAAAGCAGCGTCTGGAAGTATGTTATTGCCTGGAAAAGGGTTAAAGCTGTGGTTATAACTACTCAACACAGACAGTACAAAAACTTGGGTACTGTGTAATTCTTACTCGTGAGGAAACTACCATTGACAACATCCCCCTCTGGTATACCTTTGAGGTCATAACAAACCTTACATTACCAAGATAAATAGAACACAGTATTGCAACTAAAGTAGCAGTCCAATATATATCTAAAGTATCAATATCTCATATTTTACAGTTATTAAATTTGTAGAGACAATGAAAAGTTAAGTTTGTCCTGCAGTATTAAAAATTTGGAGCAGAAAGGGGAAAAGATCTGCATTTAACTGTTGACTAGAACTGCTCAGGTACATTACCGAAAAACCTAATAAGAAATGAGAACACATGGTATAGACTACCAACATGTGGACATTTCTGTGATTATTAATTGCCATTTGAAATGAAAAAATATAAGTAAAAATTATAAAAAGAAATCTTAAAATGTCTTAAAAATTAATAAATGCACCTTGTAAAAAGCTATAGTTGAAGTACAAGTTTTTCAAATTCAAGGACATTTTCAGCTATTGATCTCCCTACTGTGCTTTAAGTATCAGGTAAGTCTCAAATGCACATAACCAAATGGAAAAAAAACCCATGAAGACAATTTTATCAGAAGCTGACATTTTCTCCAATGTCATCTATAACAAGTTTGACAGGTATCTAAATAAGTTGTTATCATGTTAAATGCATGTGTCATGTCATTAGCTGAGAAATTGTCCTGAGTATGTCTTTCAGAGGCACTGCTATGGAGTTAAAAAACCAACTCAAGTTTCAACAGCAAGAAAACATTTTACAGCAATCAGCGTAACAATAAATGAACAGGGTACTGCAACAGGCTTATCAAACACAGGTACACTATATACCATTACAGAAATTTTTTTTATAATACGTATGTTAGTACACACCCCCACACATACATACAGATTAATGCATATATTTATCTAAGTTGCTGAGGAGCAATGCCAATGACTGAAACAAAATAGCTTACACCACTTTCACTTAAGTTTTTTTCCAGGCGCCAACCTCCATACCTTTTTCTTTCCAGCTGAGGAGTATCCAATGTTGTCTGTTGATTCATTGCTTTAATCCAATAAATAAGGGCTTGAAAAACATAAGCTACGTGCTTTAGTGAGCAGACATCTAGAACAGGAAGAACATCCGAGTGCTCGTCGTTGTGAGAACGCATCAAGGACAGTGCGTAGTTCAGGAAATCACCACGTGCTGACATCATTCCCTGACGGGCACTGAGTAAAGTAGCACGTCTGGAGAAGGAAAAGGATTGAATACAGGGAGATCAGGCATTCCAGGAGAGCACATACTTTATGTATAAGCCTTATATTTGAAATTTGGATGTAAAATCTCAATGAACTCCCCACAAAAATAGTGATAAGAAGCTACTAGCATAGAACAAGTAGTTCAGATGCAGTACACTATAAACAGTTAATGCTCAAAGATTAATCCAGTGTGTCAGAATAAAACAAATAGTAGCAACAACACAGAAGCCAATTTAAATCAGAACAGTAACTATATTCCAGCACTACAAAATTAAATTCCTAAGATGTCTGCGAGTAAGATTTGACTCTAAAACTGTTCATATTGCATGCAGTAATCAAACTATTTTTATACCTTCTTCCCTCAAGTGTTCTTAAACTGGCTTCCTCACGGGCTGTCATCCTTTCCCTTCTAGCTGAGTTCTGAGAAGCATGGAGAGGATGGTTTGGATGCCCAGGATCACCAGCAGATGATAATGCCGAACCATAACGCAGCTGAGCTTCAGTAGAGTCCATGATACTGACCATCCAGTTCCAAGTAGGAATAAGCTTTTCTTCCACATAATTCTACAGAAAATGAGATTTAATTAGTTTTGCAAAGAACAGAACTAGATGATGCAAATGAAATCTTAACATAAGCCTTCACCTGATTTCCTACAAAGAGGCTACAAAATTGTGTTCAAGAATGGCCAATGACCAGTTTCTGAAAGCTCTGTTGAGACTGCCGATTTACTCTGGTAGTAGGCAGCTCTCATCACTTAACACTTCGATATCTATAAAGCATCCTCACCATCTCTCTCTCTTTTGGGCATCTCTTCTACTCCTCCCCTTATGACCACTCAGCATCTCCCAGGTGCACAGAACTTGGCGATTCTAGCTTAATTCCTGACTTTCTATTAGCTTTAACAGCCCTCATCCTGCTGTGGAATTCATCAGCCAGATCTTTCACCATTCTTCACCCCTTGCAAATTACTCAGTGAAGACAACAAAGTTAAGACCTGCACAGAGAATTATGTCTGCATACAAGCTTTGCTTCCTGGTCTCATCTTTGCTTCACCTGTTCCCACTACTGCCTCTGCAGCCTGCTTTTCTTGCCATCGGCTAACTCCATTGACCTGTTCGATTTTTGATCCAACATCAGTCTGCTTTCTTCGTTCCTCCACATTCTGGTCTTCAAAAACATCCCTCACACTTACAATGCACTAAACTAACAAAATGCTGTCTCAACCCCGTTTTAGTGTCTAAACAAAACCTCTGCTGTTCAGCTTTCACAGGCTAATACAAACCTCTTGCTGCCTCAGCTGGACAGATCTCCTGTTCACTTTTCCCGTAAAGAATCTCCTGAACAGAAAATTTTTTTAGCCTCATCCATAATAAAACTACACATTCTTATTTCTTTCCCTGTGTATTTACCCCAGTGTTTGATCCCAGAATATCTTTGTAATCTTCCTCTCCCAAACCACAAGTCTTTTCCTTCCATCACACTGAAAACAGAGCCATACAAATACCACGTGGCTCAATTACAAGTAAATATATTGTCATCAGGTTTTCATATCCCTACATAGCACTACAAACAGAAAACAGTATCCCTTGATTTCTTGCCCCCACAAAGCAGCCGTGTTATTCTGACACTTGATTTCCGTACTAAATTCAGCACATATGATTTTACCCTATATAGTGTGCCCATGTACAATTGATACATACTTTCTGAACACTCTGGAGTCCCTCCTGCACTGCCAGCCTCTGAAACTAATGTCAATCTATACATGAATGGGAAGACTGCTGTCTGACACGCATTTTCTCTACAGATGCATTTTACATATACTTTCAAACAGAGACAGTCAAGAGGACTGTTTTAAAAAAGATGTGCTTAACATGGAAAGGATGACCATGTCCCTGAAGGAAGTGACAGTGAACAGTACCTTTATCTGTACAAATCCTTTATCTCATTTAATTGTTTGGCCCTTACTAACTTTCTTCTTATATAGACTCAACAGTTCATGTCAAATAGAATATGGCAATAGATCTCTAGCAGAAATCACTAGTCAATTGTGACTTATATATTAATTACATATCAGTCAGACATTGTTTAAACAAAATCAACTTAAGTTCTTTCTTTGAAAGAATATATGTATATGATATACTACCCATTTAATGGAATAAGTAACCATAGTTACTTTAGCCCACACTCTCTCTTTAACGTATGAAAAGGCTGAGACAGTTTAGACTGAAGGAGGATCTTACCAGTGTGTATAAATACCTGATAAAAAGGTATGAAGTATACAAAGTCAGACTCTTCTTAGTGATACCCAGTGAACAGACAAGTGGCAATAGGCACAAATTGAAATACTTGGCAAGTCCCTTTAAACTCAAGAAAAATCCTCTTTTACTGTGGGAGCTGTCAAACACTTAACAGGTTGTTCAGAGCAGCTGTGGAACCTCCATCCTTGAAGATATTCAAAACCTAACCAGACAGTCCTGAGGAGCTTTCTCCTGTTGACCCTCAAAGAAATTTAGACTAGCCAATATGTGGAGGTCACGTTCAATCTCAACAGTTCTACAATTTTACCTAAAAAACCCCAGTTATGCTGAAATTATGTTTCTCTACCAAAATTTCCATGTTCTTACCTGCAAGTTAACTGCATCTTGATAAGTCAGCTTCACTGCAGCTGGAATCTGGGAGTACACTAAGTGATTGTATTTGGGAATCAGACCCATCAGATCAGATATCTGCCGTATCACAATACTGTATGCTCTTGCTAAGCTGCTTGCAGACGTTAAATAGCTGCTTGCATTGCTGGCTTCAAGTGCTGCAGCTGCTGCTGCAGCACTCGTACTGATGGTACCACTCCGACGTAGGTTTGATGGATCAATATAAATCAAGCCAGCTGAACTTGCTAAACATAAAAGAGGAGATGACATTAATGAACTCCCTTAATCTTTGCTATGTGTTTTGTGTGTTGATTGATGTCATGAAGATTTCCAAAAATAAACTTGTAAATATTACTGATGACATCACAACTGTAACTAGCAAAAAATTATTAACTACAGTAAGCATACTCAGATCTTAACTGCAACAGATCTTTTCCTTTTTTAAAATTTGAAACTAGAACTGGAACAGTCAAGGTTCAGCAGTATGACAAAGAGGAAAGATTTCATTCTTAAGAGAATAAACAAAAGCAGAGGAAGGAACAAAGCCAGAGCTACCTGGCATTCATGCACGCAGTTTACTCAGACTTGCCTGCTGGGGTTGACGTACTAGAGGGAGCTGTGCTGGTAGTCCTCTGGTTCTGGGTATTCCGTACAGCCCACTGCATGGAACGGGGAGCCTGAGCAGCACCATTGGCATGGGAGCTATTTGTGGTTCGCTCCAGAGGCTCATCAAGCATGAAGGTCTCCTGCTCTATGTCATCACTCTGACTGCTGCTGCTATCAGAGTCACTGGAATCATTTGACTGAGAGTCATCTTCAGAAAAAAATGCTGGAACACTGCTAGCTCCTGTTGAGAAAAATAAGCAGTAACTGACAACTCCACGCCTGTGCATGTGTACATGTATCATGTCAGCAAAGCAGACTTCCTCCATGAGAAACTACACTATACTAAAAAGGTTCAAGCACCACTATTGAAGTGTTCAATAAATTATCCTTGTAACATACTGCTTATGTACAGTGTGTACATTACACAGGTGTAATGAAAAAGCAGTACGATTACTTACACTTTAAAATATAAATTAAGAAGTAATTTGATTTAAAAATTCTTCACTGATTCTACCCATAGGAAAAGAATCCTGAAAATTATGTTTCCAAATCGGCCAGTAAAGCAGTTGCTCTCAAAAAACTGTACAATGATTGCTCAGATCTTGTGTGTATTGATTTAAACCATCAACCATTGTTTTAAACTTCTACACTTAAAAAAAAGTGAGAGCATTTCATTTCACTACACAAGAGTGTGAGGTAATCTCTAACATGTGAAGATGCTCTGTAAGAGCAAAAAATGTAGGTCACGTCTTACTGCATTTCCTTGTCCAAAAAGTTTGCATAGTTCCTTACTATTAGAACAAAGGAAAAATAGGAAATCTGGGGAAGGAGGACAGTACTTACTGCTAGTATCTAAATTTAACCAGCCAGATTAAACCCAAGAAGATGTGGTGTACCTGCTTCTGACCCAGCAGTAGCTGCAGTGACAACACTTCTGCGCCCACTGGCATTGTCCTGGTTACTGTGGTTACTCTCACTGTCACTTTCTGTTTCAGCAGCAGCTAGCAAATCCAACTCCATATCACTTCCTACAAAAACAATGGACAAAACATCCCATGGTTAAAAGACAAAAATAGAATTACTGTAGTGACTCATGTAAGACACATTAAACAAACCCCAGACCCTCTGACTATAGCGGAAGTTAATGGATATACAGGGGGGTCACAAAAGCAGTGCAGACACCCAACAACACCTGGAGCACATTTTCTTATTTTCCAGCAATTAGCAACCCGCTCTCACTCTGCACTGTGCATGTACATTCAACACACAATAAAAATAAAGACTTTTAGGATTCAAAATTAGTCACTCAAGCCAAAAGACTCCACAACTCTTCATACATATGTACTAAGACAATTTACTGTATGCTGTTTCAACTAGCACTTAAGGAATACTTGAAATTTTTTTTTTAAAGAGTCTAATTAAATATACAGGTTCTATTCCAGTTTTAAGCTTTGAGAATGAAATGTCGCAATATTCAGTAAATCAGTAAACATATTTATTATACTGTAAATGGATCAACTGGAAACACAAAGTACAGTCAGAAAGAGAAGAACGTAATTTTTTTAAAATCACAGCTTTGAGCCATCTAATCCCAAACTAAGTAATGCAAGTCATATTAATTTCAAACACTTTCATACATAATTGATTCATTTTGTCTACAAAACATTGAACTAAAATTTAGCATTTTGCAATTGGTTTGAGAATTAGCTCACCAGGATTCAAATCCCTCTTGAGAACACATCTACTATAACCATAACCATCAGTTATACAAGAGCCAGGCTATTTTTTTAGTTCCTTAAGTACTTTATGTCAACAACATTTTACAGTAGCAAATACAAAAGACAAAATACATTGTTAACCATGAATATAATAGTATCTGATACCTTTGTGATCTTAATATTTTTTCCTCAACCAGAGAAAGTCCATGTACTTGTCTATTACAAGTTATCTATGATTTTACTTATCTCCTTCTGTTAGATGAGCCATTTAAAACCCTTGGATTCTCTCTACTCATACAAATCTCCCCAATCACTATCACTGGTGACTCCAAAGATGCTTTTCTTTTTGATGCCGTTTTCTCATTCAAGCAGTAAATGTGCAGGATGTACATTATACATACCATCCTCATCATGCTCATCATGCTGTCCTTCTGCTTCAGCATTTTCTTCACCATGTTCTTCCTGTTCATCATGATGGTCTTCTTCACCAGCCACCCCCTCAACCACCTCAACCTGGAAAGAGCATTGTAATTTTATGCCAGGCTATCTTCAGTATCAGAGAATCTACGTGTTTTCCAAAACAGACTGAAAAGTTTGATTTAAAAAGACACATCTTAGAAAGAGGACCTTAAAACTGAACTAATGTGAACAAAAAATGAACTTAGAGCCACAGTAATTGTACAAGGCTGTATAGTTTACAGTGTTGTGGAAAAAGAAATCACATGCACAAATAAAACAGCCTTGGACATTAGATTTTAATGCTCTAAGGATAAAACTGACTACAAAACCTAGAATTAGTTTCTAAATATTGAAGAGGTATCATCTGCTAAAAGACCCCTCTAGCTCTCTAACAGAACCTACATAATAGCAGCCATGTGCTGAAAGACTTTAAAACTTTTTCAACAGCGAGAAATAGAAAACAACAATTACAAAGTTCTATTAAAATGCTTACAGCACTGTAGGATTTCATGAAGTACTACTTAACATCTTTTGTAAATCAGAAGTCTTGATGCATGGATTTTGCGTTCAGATGTTAAAGCATGGGCTAATGCATTAGGTGTGCCATACTGAGAAGAAAAAACAAGCAAAAAATGAAAACTGACCTCTTCTACATCAGCTGAAACGATATCATCTTGTTCTTCATCCCTGCCACGAACTGGCTGTGACTGGCTGATTCGTCTTTGCTGGGGATTCCTTATGATATAGGATGACTGAGATTGACTAGAACTTAAAAGAAAAATATATAAAAATAAACCCTCAAAAGAAGTAGATTTGAACTTCTGGATATCACTTGATGAAAAGCTAACAAAAACTCCAAAATAAAATCACCTTTAACTAGTCTTCAAAAAGAACAAATAGCAAGCTTTAACAAGTTTTACCTGCTAGACTGGTCAGATGATGGTCTGGGTGGCAGAGGCTCCACAGAAAACAGTTCTTCACTTCCCTGCATGGCATCTATACTAGTGCTAGCAAGAGTAAACGGTGCTGTAGGACGTGCAATTCCCATTCTGACTGGAATTATTAGAGATTCTGCTACATTGCACAACTCTTCAACAGCATAGGGCAATAACGCCTGGAATACACGTTTACATTTTCCAATTGGCTGTGGAATAAAATTGCTGGGGGAAAAATATAGAAAAATGAAGGTCAAATACATCTTTTTTTTCCCCAAAAACTTCATGGCTACATTAGTTGTCCTAACTTTTCCTAAAAAAATCATCTTTAACATGCATTTGTGTATATTAAAACAATATGCAGCTATTCAAGTCAGTGAAAAACATACATAATTCAATAATTCAGGACTGAGCTTGATATCTACATCTACTACTGACAAACAATCATAGACTGTAATTTTAATATGTTAAAAAGACCTATTTCCAAAAACTCTAACAGTGTAAACAGAAAGGTTAAGTATGAACATGTAAGTTTAACAAGAACTGCATTAAGAAGTTACAGGACATCCCAGCAGCATTGTGCAATCTTGAGAATTGCATCTTTAGAAATCTGTCTACAGACCACAAAATGATTCAGATGTTTCTACCTATTGTTGATTTTTATCAACTAATTTTATAAGAAAAAAAATTTGAATAAAGGAGAAAAAACACTACAATCAACACACACATCTTCACCACTTACTTTTTCTTTTTGGAGGAAGCCATCTCCACACTAAGAATGACAAACACTCTTGCCACAGAACGCAGGAATCTCATTGTAACAGCAATAGCTTCTTCTCTGCGTCCTGGTGTATACTTGTTTTGTAATTCCTTTACCAGAGTACCCAGCAAAGTATCTAACAGCTGAGGAAAGAGGTCATTACAACCCATTAGTTGTGTGTAATTTTGAAGCATGAAACAAGAGAGATTAAGATTCAAAGGGAGTCCACAGTCATAACAGTATAAATTCACAAAACCAGTCTGAAGTTAGTTTCAAATTAGTCTCCAAGTGCATGAGCTGAGATACCTTATAATATCATATTGTTCAGAAAACCTATGTAAAACATGGCTAAGAGTGCTTACCAAAATGTCTGCTGTACATTTGACAATAAGGCAGTGCGTAAAACAGTCCAAGCGAATAGTTCCACTTTGTTGATTAAGGTAAACTTGCTCTTCAGGCAGAAGATGGCCTATCCTACTGCTTGCACTAAGACTTGGAAAAAACAAAAAGAAAGGAAATAAATTTATATAAGTCAGCAGGTCTCAAATATCAGATCAAACTTTACATTGACAATTATCTGTAAATACACACGGGTCTTTATTTTCCTGGGAGCCAAACATGATCATGGACTTCAGGGCATTCCAGTCCTGTAAAACACGTTCCAGAGCTAACTGGGCAAAACGAGGAGGTTCTAAATCATGATCAGGCATATCAGAATCTAAAAAGACAAAAAAAAAAAAAACCCAACATAAGAAAGAGGTACTGAAATATGGAATTTGCCATTTATTTCACTGAAACAGATCTTACCTTCAGGATTTGCAGTTTTACGATTACGATCTTCCCTAATTCTAGGTGGTCTGTATTGGCAGTGTTCTACAGTTTGCCTGGCAACCGTTTGTACTAAAAACAGCAGCAGATGTTCTCCCCTGTAATGAAAAAATGTTAGTGAAAATATGACATATCACATATATTTACAAAAATAATTTTAAAAATTCTGCCCTATAAATGCTAATATGAACTTGCCTGCTATTTGGCATAGTAACAAGATTTGTGGTGGTAAGCAGGCGGTAAAGGAGATCAAGGCGAGCAGACTTTTGTCCAGCAATTAGTGTTTTACACTTGCACTTTTCCCAGCAATCGCAGTAGGCTGTTGGGGACGTTCGTTTGAGCCTACAAGAAACAGAAAAGATGAACTGCAACACTCTTCAGTAGCATACCAAATCTCTTCTACACAAGCTGGGGGTGTTAATGTGCACACTTAGATTCCCTTTGGAGTGTTCTGCTTCTGACAGTAGCAAAATGCCAAAACCTAGCTAAAAAAAGACAAATACAGATCCGATATGTGGCAGCACTTGACATTGGTCATCCATGTTTCCTACACTCATCTTAAGGGGCCAGTTTCACTATGGAGCTTTTCATACTGCCTTAGTAAAAAACTCAGCCAAGCTCATTTATTCTTCCCCGAAATAGCCTCCATCCAAGAAAGTTAAGTTGAAAATACTCATGACATGCAGCAAAATCTCAGTAACTGTTACAGGGCTGAGAATATCTTTATAATTGTATTTGTTAGCTTATTATAGCCAGGATATGAATGCTGTAACATTTCCACCCTGTAACAGCAGCATAAAACATATGCAGCTTCAAAGATTTGGGCCAGGTTTATCTGAGATTTCTTGATTCTTTGCTCACTTTTCCCTTTATTACAGTTGATTTTAAGAGATAAGTATCTATGTTTCTTTCAAAAAATTCACAAGAATGATCTGTCATCAAGATTCATAAAACCCTGGGGGGGCACCCAAAATGAAAACATGATATTATTTAGATGTAATATCCTTAGAATATTATGCACTTTGAGAATTATTCTTTTATACTAAATACTACAAAGTGGAAAGTACAAAACTGCTTAAGGTTACTCTTTTAATTCTGCCTTATTAAATAAATCTTATAGAGCAGAAGCAAGAGTATTTTATTCATCTTCTCTAAGTTCGGAACACTTCAAACAATGAAAAAAATTATTAAGTATCAGTAAACACAGGAAACCACAAAATACTGAGTTAATTACAAGAAACAGAACACAATACTTACTTGCAGTCATGTCCTTTGTGACAGACCCTTGCACATTCTGTGCAACAACAAAGTGATTCCAATAGGCCACATGTTCGGCATTCAAATATATCCTTAAAAAAAAATATTATGCATAGATTACAATAAAACTGCACTAGTTTAAATTGATGCCTAAACTTAGAAGTAGGCCAATTCTAGAAAGTGAAACTTAGTTTCTAAGTTAGAATATTCAGTGTTTTCAAAGAGCTGTGTCCATCAAAATTCTTGCCAAAGTTCACCAGAGGGGAAAAGCCACACCCATTAACAACCAAGTTCTGAGGATCACAGTCAGCTTTGAGACTACAGAGCAATGTCGGAAGACAGACTTAGAAGTTACAATTATTTAAACAATGCAATTAATAATTTAAACATCAAACTAGTAGACTAACACAATACATGGTGGAAACGCATTCCTATTTACTTTTAAAAAAGGCTTACTTGGTTAATATGTTCTGCACCAGTCCAGGTAAAACTGCATGTATCATTACAACACAAAACATACAAAGGAGAGTCATCTGGATTTGTACCAGAAGGACAAACCATTCCCATAAACACATCATCTTCTTTTTCACTGGAAGTTGCTTCTGCTAAAATAATCAATAGAATACCAGTGTTAAAAACAACCCCCAAAAATAATAAAAACCCACCAAAAGAATCCACTCTTGGCAGATGCTTGCCATTACAAAATCTCATACAGAATTAGAAGTTTGAATAAAACCTGTTACAGCTTTCCAAGAAAATTTTCTGCTTGCCAAATTATTTCTTACAGAAGCCACTGCAAATTCCTGACTGAAAAACACAACCATTATTCTTCCCCAGTTTCATATTCACTAAGATTTTAATAAATTTGATGAATCACCATTTTGAAGGATTATGGACAATATTCTTAAAAGTTCCTACAGAACTGTGGTGTGACAAGGTCTAATCAGCTTAAGTTTTTCCCTAAATTCAATTTCACATATTTCTCTTTAAAAATTAATTACCATCATTAAAAGAGGGTCACAAAATATTTGTATATAAATCTTTTCAGGAACAGGATCTAGCTTGGCCTATCTTTTTCAATTTCAAGACAGAAGTTCCATGTGATGCCTTTGTGCTACCAAAAAATAATACCTAAATCCACTGGTTTGTAAAGCAATGAAATGCCAAAAAGACTATAAAGAACACAAAACCAATAATATTCATAGAAATCTATTGCCATATACAAGCTACAAAAAAGGAAGATACTCCATAATAGCAAAATTCCCCAAACATGCAGCAATCTACGGTGTTAATAATGACTCTGCACACATGCCAAAGTTTAGAAGGAAACCACACACTAATAATGACTAAAACTGTAGTACCTTTAGCAATTTTCTGTGCAGTTTCTAGAATTGTAATTGCAGCAGGATATGCCCGGCCACTAACTGCTGACATAAATGGTGTCATGCCTCTCGCATCCCTAGGCAAAAAAACCCCAACAGACAAGTTAAAACACTGAATTTTTTCATTATAACAGCAGGTGTAAGATGCAAATATATGAAAACTTAGCACTGCTAATCTTGTGCAAACAGAAAAACCACAGAGTGAATAAGCACTCTTATTTGCTTTACTTCTGTGAAATAGACATACTTTTAAAGGATGGCGGGGCACAATATAGTGTATTCTAACATTCTCCATTTTAACTAACAGGTCTTTGAGTAATCTTTTTAAAAAGGCTTCTATGAAATTGATTTCAGGTGATATAACACTACAAAGGATAGCAAGAACTCCTATGAAAATCCTTACTTAGCTGACAGCAATTCTCGAAGATAAGGTTGTAGAACAACACTATCACACAGCAATTTCAGTATGAAATGAGCATTTGCCTTCCGATCCTTTGATTCCACTACAGATGGTTCTGTAGAAGGACCTGCAGTAAGAAAAAAAAATGCAGAGAAACAGTTTTTCCTCAAAAAAAAGTGACTACCTGCAAAAAGCAAGTAATTCAGTAATTCACTGGGATGAATAATTAGTAGCTTGACTATTTGGTGGTTTCAGCAATACTTCACTAAAGTACCGTAAACTTCAGTTCGAAACTACATTCTGAAATACAGAGGGTGATCCCAATTTCATGCTGATTACCATAGTTTTATGTATTTGGCACTCCCCAGACACATTTTTACATAAAACATAGTATGGTGCTTCATTTACTTTCTGCACACTTGTGAAATTCTGCTTCAATCCAATCTTCATCTGATAAGAGGCATTTTCATATGCAGAAAGTCTGCGCAAGCAAAGACAGCTTTTGAGATAGTTTTCGTTCTAAAGCATAATCAAACAAGCAGTATGTTCTCACCTGGTATTGTGGAGGTGCTGGGTCCTTGGCTGGTGCCAGTCGCTGCTGTGGTAAGAGATCCCACAGCGGGGGCCAGGATAAAATCAATGTCACCATCTTTCAGTAAACAGAACAGCAGGATGTATATCAATACATAAAAACATCCCTAACAACATGCTCTTGCTGCAATGTCTAACACACTGCAGGTTTGCTGTATTTAACTGGCAATCTTTTCCACAAACGGCCACAATTCCTAGGTCCATAATGTAACTCAGCATTACAAAGCAGACTTCACAGAAGTTTGATACCAGCATTAGAAAGACACATACTGGATTTTAAAACAGATGTTAAGTCTTCTGTAAACTCTAAAAGTTATCTCAATGAACACCTGCTACCTCAATGGCTTTAGACAGATTTCAGTGTGAGACTAAAATAAGTTATTCACCTTAAAAGCCATTGATTCCTTTCTCAATATCTCCTTCTACAGTCTAATGTGATATATGAGCAGACTTACCTGGATCCATTGCAGGAGGATCTGGAACCCAGCTGGGAGGAGCTATTGGTGGAGAAACTGGGTCCTGGTGATCACTAGATGAAGCACCAGCTTCATGTCTGCCCAATCCAGCAGCTCTCAAGGATCTTCTCATCATTTCTCTTAATCTCAAACTGAATACAAAACCAAGACAGAAATACTCTCTTTTTCATTTATAATTAGAACATATTTAACAAGAATTTCATACTGAAAAAGGAAACCAAACTCCTCTTATCTCCATTTTACTTCAGCATAAATAAGGATGAGATAAGAGGTATTTTTCATGATATTTTGTTGCAATAGCCTTGGAAGAGGAGTCACTCAGCAACGCTTCAAAACAGATGTGAGCCCAGAACACATTCCTAGTCACCACAGCATGGCCTCTTGTAGGCAGTAGCTGATGGGCATTCTTATCGCCATTTGACATTCCTTTTAGCTCACTGCCAGGGATACTAAGCTTTTGCAAGGATTTGCTCTTGTTGCTACTCCTTTTTAAAATCTAACTACGTGAAGAGGTTAATGAAAGGATAAAAAAATGGGTCTTGAAAGAATTTCTTTTTAAGAAATTTAATGATTGCTTAGAATAAAATGAATCAACTTAAGTTCTACCCAGTGGTGTTATGTTGGTCTCAGTATTGTTCATCTACATAAGTGACCACCTCCCTCAGAAATTCTCTTAAAACAAGCCTGGGCACCATCACAGTGATGATATCTGTCATACTTAATACTTCTTGATAAAGAACACTAGAGCTTATCCTCAAATTCCCCTTACTCACAAGGAGGAACATTTCCACTTCACAACTGACAGACAAAGCATCAACCCCAGAAAACATGAATAGTTTAAAAATATCCCACCATTAGTTCTCACACCAAAATGGGTTCAAAAACCCACTAGAGCTCTAGTTTGGTGCTTAAAGAAGTGAAATTCGATTTTAAGCTAGCAACAGAGGCCCATTATTAAACTAGACCAAGGAAAAGAATTAATGACAGATTGGTAGTTAATACAGAAATTAGCACACAGAAAACAAGAAGAAAGTATTACTCAGTTTACCTTCTGCTGCTTGATGATCCTGCCCTATTTCCTGGACCATTACTTGACACAACAGAGATTGCATTTGCAATAGCTTCCACAGCTGAGAGCCTTTCAGCAAACGTGTTCCTCTCAGAGCGCTCTGCTTCTGAAAAATTAAGAAAAGCGTCAGTGCAAAAATTTTACTTGGGAACACTGTAAGAAAGGAGAATAAAATATGAAATGTCACTAATCTTTTTTTCTTCTTTTTGGAGAGACCAACTAGGTTCATATACAAATTTTTATTTTGGATGAGCTTAACAGTGATTCGGTACAAGCTTTCAGTATCACCAACAGACAAGGACCTATCACATAGCCGATTCCAGACACTTGCTGAGTCAAGGCTTCAAAAATAATTATTAAAAAGCAAAGAAAAAAAAAACCAAAAACACAAACAAAAAATAACTAAGAAAAAAGACTATACAAAAACAAACAAAATAACAAAAAAACCCCACACTGTAACACCAGACCAGGAGAAAAACAAACAAACTTCACAATGAGTATCCATGAACAATGCAAATCTGTGGGCTCATAATATACATACTCTATGTATGAATATGTTTAGGAGAACTGTGTTATGAGTATAAGAAGGCAGTACAATCGGTTTACTTCAGAAAGAACTAGCATTTCTTCTAACACCTACAATGCTAAGCACTGTAACACCTACAGGTTCCAGTCAAAATGAGGACCAAATTTTGTCAAGTGAGATACAGAATACTATTTAAAAAACCCCAAGGAGTTTTTGGTACAAACTAGAACAAAAGGGGATATTTCTGAATAAAAGAAAGTATTTCCTTAAAGTGACTGATCATTCTTTTGGCACATGTCTCAAAATTGCAAGGGCTAGTGCTCACTTTCCATTCAAATGCTTTTCAAACTGAGAACCACCATTCTCTGCACAGTTATTTTCACCACTGACAGTATTAAGGTCTGGAAAATTCCCTTCCCTGCCCCCCCCCTTTTTTTTTTTAACAGGGAAGTGCTATTAATATCCTTCATTCAAAGAATGAAAGAATTAGGTAATCTGACAGTCTTAAGTCAGCTGTTACAGTATTCTTTATATCTTTCTACTTTTTCTACAGAGCAGCGTTCCCCCAGCTTTGTAGGTCTGGGGCCACTTTTCCTGCAATTCGTTTATCCAACATTGCAGAGAAGCTATTGCAAAACTAGGCACAGGATCTGAGAGAGAAGGGGGAAAAAATGCTTATCCCTGCCCTCATTACTTCCTTTCTGGCACTTAAGAAGAAATCTGTATGAATAAGAGTGAAGAATCTCAAGCGGGTACTAGCTGGGAAGGGGCACTACATCTGAAATTGTTAAGAAACAACGTATCTGTATGCCTGCAATTGAAGCCTTTACTTCTATATCAAAGTTCTCTCACAGTTTAAGAGATAACCATATAACTCACAGACAGTAATGTAAGTCACCACTGCCCTCCAGACGATACACAGAAAATTAGCTTGTCCTAATATCCATCATTAACAGTGACAGTGGAAGCTAAATGTGACCTGAATCTAAAGATATGAATCTCCTTCAAGGACAAGTTTTATGAGGGAAAAAGAGAGAGGCAGAGGAGTGTTACAAGTCTATCAGGTTCGCATTTTTTTATTTTTCAGAAAGTTAAATTACACCCAAATGAAGTTACTGAAAAAAATGTCAAGGTTGCAAAGACAAGCACTCAAATTAGGAAAAGTCAGATTAAGTTTGCCTATGCATCCTTATTTCAACTTCCTTGTGTGCTTATAGTAAAACAATCTTGAGTTACACAGTTGGGTTTTGTTTATTTTGGTTTGGGGTTTTTTGGGGATTGTTTTGTCACCCCACCCGCCCTGTGCCCAGCAACAAGACCCCTGCCTCAATCAGTGCACAGGATGGACGACACACTAAAGATGAAGGATTGTACAGTGAGCGAGCTGTTTATGCCTTGTTTGCTGCAGCATTAGGGAGGGATGTAGTAAGGCAGCAACAGCTTGGGAAGGAGAGGGGAAAACGTGTTCTGCTTTATGTCACAGAACGTTGATTTGGAAAAGTGGAACCTATTTCTGCCACATCTGTCAGCACACAGAGCTCAGTGAAACAAGTTTTTACAGATGATCGTGATACATTTTACTCATTTCTGGACACCCAAAAGGTGCCTGACTCACAGAAATAATTAATTAACATTCATAGCACAAATAAAACTATGATTAATCCAGTTCTAGAATTCTGTGTTTTGAAGTAACACCTACTCAAAATCAGACCCTAGGCTTCTTAAACAGAACGCTCAAAATTAGTTAATAGCTTTGAATACAGAAAAACTTCAAGCTATAATAAAACTCCAAGCAAGAGATGAGAAAGCTGCAGCATTACCCCCATTTTATAAATAGGGATATGAGGAACAATTAAGGTCTATAAATGACTAAAATTCAATGACAGCACCATACAAAAATCCCACAAGGAAGTTCATTCATTATTCAATGCAGGGTTTGTATGGTGTGCAAGAGTAAGGAATGGGGCCACACACTGAATGATGAGGATAAAAAGAAATATTGAATAGCTACCCATTCGGTGAGCACCGTCCATCTTGTGCACTGAATGAGGTAGTCCTGTGGAAAAAATAGTATGACGGTGTAATTAAAGACCATTTCACAACGCATACCCATGTATAGCACATGGGTAAACTTAATTCTGCCATTCCCTAACTTTTGAGTGCTTGACTTAGCAACCTTGTTCGGTTAACATGCTTTTTACATAACAGTATTTAACAGACATTTTTAAATTATGTCAGTAACTGGCACTAATAAGTCATTCTTCCACATTTCTTAATGCATGTCAATGACAAGTAGCACTTCTAATTGAAGGTATTAACATATACTAGAACCCTTCAAAAATACTAAATACCATTTCTCATAAATTTTACTACTGATATAGAGGGGATACTAGTGATACAAAAGTAGCAAAATACTTTTTTCATCTAAAATTAACACGTGAATGTCAAAAGTTTTTGCAATCAATAAAAACAGCTTAGTGCTCTTAACTACTGAATTCTTATAAAATTTTTACAAAATCTTATGATAGTAATAAAAATGTTGTCTCAGCACCTTTGAAAGGCCAGGACACATTTTAGGTGCTAAATTTTAATACACCCATACATGAAGAATGCAGCCTTTATCTCAAGTTTAATTTCAAAGTATTTTCATGACATTTTTGAGCTCACCCTCTTCCTCTTTTGTTTCCTTGTTGCTGGTTGGAAAGCATACGGATACACAAGCATGGAGAATATTACGGTTTCCATCACATCTATGGCCAAGGAACGTCTGCAGCATTTGTGGATTCTGATCCAAGACAACTGCTTGTTCAAGATTCATCAGGTATTGTCTGCAAGCCTCATAGTCACATCGAAGAATGTGCTGCATCAATGTTTGTTTCTGTACTCAAAAGAATAAAATATTTCAGAAATGTAAATCACAAAATGCAGATATAAGCTTCATAAATATTTCTAATTTTCTGGTTTTGAAATTAATAGGAAGGTCTTTATGTCCAACACTGGCTGGAAGTTAGTGCAGGAGCTGTTCAGAATATGCATCCTCTCAATTATAGCAGTGTTGAAAACAGCTGTGTGCATTCAGGCACAGACAAGCACAGAAGCAATCAGGCTCACAAAAGCAGTCCTTTGGCTTCACAGCTGGATTCTTAAGGTAGATGGCTTCCATTTCATAGCTCCATCTAACGTGGCAAAAGTGATACAACTGAAAAAGCCTAAGCACCTACATGAACGAGTTCTAACCTAGCTCTTTTTTAAAAAGTGATTTATGTGCTGAGAAGTGAATGATTAGAAGCTGTTGAAGGTCTGGGAGGCTCACCCCATACATAACCAGCTTTTCCATAATGATGGACTACTTCTTCACTGTGAAATCGATCTCAGTCTAACAGGCACACACCTCCGGGTGGCAGCAGAGCACACAGCAGATGTAACTACACTGCCCCAAATCGCTGACCAGATTTTACCAGTATGACATATAAATCTACAGCAGCACCACTGATAGGACAGAACTCTACAGGTGATTCAAGTGAAAAAACCTCCACTTTCCTCTCCAAATTTCCCAATGTATGGTCCAAATTGAAGATTTAAAAAAGAAAAAAACATATTGCATTCTCAAAGATCCAACCAAAACAAGTTGTTGGATGCCTTAGACAAGCTATGTACCCATGAGACAAATAAAATTGTACAATGTTAGTAGTTATAAAAAGGTAACAATTTCAAAATCTATGCCTAAAAAAACCTAACTAATTAAAAGCCTGATACAGAAGCCATGCACTCCCAAATCTTTCACTTTACTTGGCAAATTTGTTTGCATTTTCATGTTTCCAAGAGAATCTTCAGTTGAAATTAGTTTCTTTCAAATAGTGAAAACACAAATCTGCTCTTGAAGCAGCTTTAAGCACAACTTTATAAAAGCAAGAGAAGAAAAAGCACATACATTCTTAGTGGAGAAAATATTTTACCTCGACAGCCATAATGATAATAGCAGCTTTCTTTTTGATGGTCGAGTTAGCAGGAAGATTTGTTAAGGAATGAACACCCATTCCCAGACTGCTAATAGGCGGAAGATCAAGCCAGTCAGGGTCTCGAATCCCACCCATACAATCTTTTGCCATTGGATAGATTGTGCCATTTCCATCTCTAAGGATAATAGGTGATTCCTACATTTGGGAAAAAAAAAGTTTCATAATTATTAGGTCTCCACAATTTATAAATATTATCCTTCCCAAAAGGTCCAGTTCTTCTTGACTGCCAAGAATGACAACAGTTTATCCAAGACTCTTATTTATGTCATTGTCTCCTATCATTACAAGTGGTGCAACATAAGAGATTTCCTTTTGCAAATGGCCAAAATGTTCTTAACAAATATTACTGAATGTATTTTCCTTATGATATAAATTCATTAATTAACATTACCAGTGAAACAAATAGTACCTATACTTTTAGCTTACTTAAATGCTCCAAGTAAAGTTGAATATATTGAAATGAAACATCCAAATTCAGTTATTTTGCAAAAAATGTTTCCTTCAATCATCCTAAACAAAGTAAATCATGTTTGTGGAAGAGTTGCACAAAACCTCGATCATTTTTAGTGAATCTGTATTTTCAGTCAAATACAGATTTTTAGGTTTTTTTTTTATTTCCATTTATTCTCAAGAGTGGATTTTTATCTGACCCAGTTCCAAAATATAGCTAGGTAACAAGTTGACACTAATTCAAGAACCATTCTGTCACCTCCCCCCCACCCTTTTTTGCATTCAAGGTAGAGTTTAAGATTTGCTTAGGTAAGTTGATTGCTATTCCCCTTGTGCCTTCAAAATATTAAAGGTAGCAGCACGTTTTTCATAACCTGTTTGAAAAACTATTTCTTTGCCAGACTTTGGAAAAGCCTTACAGAAGGCTGTACCGTCTCATTCGAAGATGACAGAAGTGAAGTGCAGTGAGGTTAAATGATTGAGACACAAAACCACAAACCTGTCCAGCTGTAAAAATAGCAACACTTCTCTCATTCTGACCCAGGAATGCAATGCTGCTAGTAGGGAAATTATTTTCCTGTTCAGCCTTTCCTGTGGCAAGGTCAAATATGCAGTATCGAACCCAGTTCCCAGTTTTCAGAACAGCATGCACTCCTTTAAAGATACATGAAGAAAAAAGTTAATGTGTTTTATGGATGGCATCCAGTAAAAGAACTCCTAACTAAAGCACTTTCAAGAAATGACTAGTATCAATGGAAGTACCGGTTTATGTCCTTTTGAAAGTAGGTGTTTTCCACTTGGATGAGAGACAAGTAATAAAGGAACCAATAGATTTGGACTCACGGGGTTAAGTCCTACTTACCTTTTGAATCTACATTAACTGCTAGGATCTCTGTTTTTTCAGGAATACACAGTTTTTTGGGTGTTCTTTGAAAACAGTCAGGAACTTTTGGAGTTCCGCCAGTTTTTACAACCTGAAAATATACGTAAAATTTTAAGCTGCAGTTAGCACACACAGTGCTGACATTTCAAAGTTACTTCAATGTTTCACAAACACATACCTGCAGTTCATCTATTCTGAGCAGCCTACAGTCTTGGAGGAGAGAAGAAGGATCGGGATCTGAATTAGAACTGCTCTGACAGTTCGCATTATTGGATGTGCCTGGAAATTTCACAGCAACGTACGCACCATCCACTTTTAGCACCTACAGGCAGAATACATTAGAGTTTTACTAAAAAGTTGAACAGAATCTGATTTGCTTCAAAATAAACCAGACCTTTACCAGGAAGAGGAAAAATTTACAATAACCAGTGATAAAATTCTACAGCTCTTGGTCATTAGCCTTGTCATTTTGCTGAAGTTACTGAAATTTGAAACACCTGGATTTCCTAATGACTTCATAAACATCCTTCATAAGCATCCATATCAAAGGTCCCTCCATTTCAACATCCTCCGTCCAACAAGAACCAGCATCAACTGACTAGACACACTCATACTGCTGCTCCCCTGGCCTATTTCCAATTTCCACCTCCTGGAAACAGCAGGACAACTCCATGTTTAATAGCCTGGATGGACTCTTATTTCTCTCTATATTTCTCTTATTAATTTGTGCAATCACTTTTGGAAATAAACACTATTCTCATGGCAATGAATTCCAAACATTAGCCAACAATTCAACAACAAAATCTAGTCTCTTTGTTCTTTAAGTGCCCATTAGCTCTTATACTACAAGTAAAAAACCTTTTTTTTCTGGCCCCATTTGAGAATTTTTAGTACTCCTTCCTCAACAAGACTGTGCACAGTGAAAAAGATAATTCTTAGTTTATGGGTCTATTACCTGCTCTGTACATTCAGTGATGAAGTTTTCCACTCAGTCCCTTAGGACTGAAGGATACAGACAAGTCTATCCAGACATTCTTCATGTGTACATGTCTGTCTTTCTCTGGCCCCCAAGGAAACAGAAGCTATTCAACCCCAAAGTAACACAGTCATTTCTAAGACTGTAAGCCTCTCTACAGGGCTGCTGCCATGCATATCTAAGCAGAACTGTCAAAATAGGCTTCCTTGATATAGGAACTTCTAATGCTATCACCAAACAGCAAGACCCTTTGAATTTCCAGTTGAGACCATAATTGTCTCCAAAGGAAAATAAAGCTAAGGCAGAAGCGGGTAGGGAAAGAACAGACAATGTTTTAATTATGAGCAGAAGTAAGAACTCTGTATGCTCTCACTCTTGATCAAAACTAGATATAAGCAACCAGCAGTCTTTAATAAGCCCTAAATTCTCAATAGTTTCTACACAAAAAGTGCTTAACAAAGGTCTAGATGTAACAAACTTTATCTAAAAGGTCTCCAACAATAAAAAACACCTCTCAAATTTTCAAGGTCTTGTATGTAATAAAAATCCAGGCACTTCCATGTTTTCTCCCAATTTCTCTACCTAAGTGCAGCCTATCAAGTGCACTAGAGAAAATAATATATTGACAAACCTTAAAGCATTAGCAGATTCTTTTCTGTAACAAAGATTACTGTGGATAGAGTTACAGCACTTGCTCCCCACATGATTCATGAAATTCACTCTAGAAGCAGAATTACAAGTTCTAGTAGTAGAGCATCACTGATAGCTGTAAGAATATTATCTAAAAATTTCAAAGTTCAGACCTAGTCAAAAGATTCACAAACATCAACCACCATCTGGACTATACAAAGACAGATTTCTATTGAGATTTGCAAGACAACTCTCTAGACAAAAACTGAGGTTTGGTAAAAAAGTTTATTCCATGTACATTTAGACGTTTCTAAGATAATCAGACTAATTTATAAGCCTGAACTTGCATGCCAAGGGTTCAATCAGAGCTTCTAGTCTAACATGTAGAATCTTTTTCTTTTTTCATAGATGGCTACATGTTGCTGCAAGAGCTTTATAAATCTGGGCTGCTTTCTGAAGGGAAACACACCTTAAGAAAAGGTACAACTCCCCAGTTTTTACCATACCCTTATCTCCATAATTAGAAGGTTTTTACTACATACTTTCTGGCTGCTCTTAGTGTTATCAACTACATCACTTCTCACATCACTTTTGATGTGTTCAGAGAAATGATGACAGTTTTTAAGTGCTGGAACTCTTACGGCATCCACATGACAAATATTTTTTCTTTCCCATTCTAGAAGAAAATCATGTATCTTTAAAAACTGGAAAACATGCTTATTAAGATTTGGCTAAGACGATACCCCTTCTAAGGGTATTCAAATCAGTTCTTTAGTTAAAGTTACTACTACAGCTATTGGCTGTTCTACAAAAAGAAAATAAAACTATCTCCTGATGTAGTGAGCAAGGAGCTTGAGTGAAGCATTTCACAGCAATTGCACATAGAAAGCTCCAAAGCAGAGAGGTGGTATAATGAGCCAGCACCAAACAAGATAAATATTCAACATAAACATTCCTCTTTAATTGAAATTATATAAGTCTGAGACAATTGAAACACTCATTAAAAAAATAAAATGCAAAAGCTTAAAGGACTTAGATGCTTTAGCTTACAGAACTAATGTACTTAACACTGCTGATACTGCTAACACAAAAGTTTCACCCATTAGAAACAAGCATTTTACAGAACTACATATACAAGATGTGCCTTATTAGGACTTAATTAAAAAATTAATCAAATGAAAAAAGCAAGCAACAAAATGGAAGTTTAAAGAATTTTTTCTGGAAAGTAGAATACCATTTTAGTGAGTTTTAAACTACAAGATAACAACATCTGGTCTTTCTTTTTAATGGAAAAAAAAATTTGAGAAACTGAAAGATGAATATAGTTGTTAACTCCTTTATCCTTACTGTCAACCCACTGCCACAGTTATTAACACCAGAATGTCACTGGTAATCATTGAATCTTTCCGTCTCTGGAATCACCGCATTCTTCCTCAAAACACAGCAGCAGAAGACCAGGGGAAAATACATTTTTTATTTCCTATCCAATCTTCTTATTGGAATTGCCACCCCAGGACAGAATGGAAGAAATTTTAACAGAGAAGAGGCTTCTATCTGTACTCAAAAGGTAGAATGAATACTTTCAAAGAAATACTGACACAATTTTTAAAAATACTCAACTTTGAAGGATTACAAACAGATTTTTAATAGGGAGTGGCAAGATCCAGTCTGAACTCTTTCAATTTATCCTTCTTATTGGAAGGCTTCAATCTCAGACAGGAATCCAAGGAAAAAAAAACAAGTTCAAGTGACTTACTGAAATAATGCAATACAAAGTAAGAACAAAGTACTGAATCCAATTTCATGTTTTACAAAATTCCTAGGAGCTGACAGGCTTTCTGGGGGTAGGAACTGTAAAACTGGCAATACACAGGACTCTCACCTGGTTGAGGATAACTTTGATGACCAGAAGCAGTTTGGGGAGGCCTTGGACACTGCCAATGGAAAGCCTCAGACCAAAACGAACTGCAGCTGCCAAAGAAGAAAAAAGCAGCTCCAACCCAGGTTCCCCATCCCTCTATTCTAACAGTGGTTTCAGACACCATTTAAGCCATTTCAGATGAAGAGATCCAGAAGCTAACATGATTAAGAAGAATATCCCAAAGCGCATGGGATCACCAGACAAAAGTTTTTATTATTCCTCCGATACCGGTGAGCAGTAACAAAGGCTTATTTTAGCCCGTATCTTTTCTCCACAACACTGGAAGAACATTCCATCACACTTCTCACCAACACAGATGAGACTGGATAAGTGCCAGGCTATTTCATTCCATCAGTCTTCCATTAGGTAGATAAACCTGTAATGATTACCTCTTCCATCTAGTGATGGACTTGGAGGAATAAAAACTTAGTTTTGTTCCAAGCCATGAAGGATTTAAATTGAAATGAGATTGGAAGGTAATAAATTCCAAGGGGCAAGATGATTAATTACAAGAGCATGTCTAGCAGACATGCCTTCTTAATTTCTTTCAAGACCACCCCAGTGTAAGAACTCTTGCACTCTCGCCACACTCTCTGATCATTCATTGCTTTGGCATCATACGTAAACCACACTTACAAAGCAGTGTGTAAAACAAGGGTTGCATGATCTACTGGTCTCAGAATAATCACAAACACTTATCCCTGGATCTTAGCACTCAGGGGAGAGCTGTTATATTATGAATAAAGTGCCCAGAGAGACACAGGCACTTTAGAAGTCAACACCTTCTACCTGCCCACCATTCTACAGAACACGGCAGGGGTCGTGGAAGGATTTTAAACAAGCATTTTTCAGAGACATCATGAAGCTGGTGCATACATCCAAAAACATGGGGACATAAAATTTCTAGAAACAAAACAACTTCAGGAACACAGGCTGCACATCAGTAAATCTGAACCCCTTCCTTTCCTCTCTAAACTCCACCTTCTGAAGACTAGGTGAAAATTCTTCTTTTGTGTAAAACAAAGAATTATATAAATAATTTTAAAAGGTGGCAAACATTTTGACTGAAGCTCATGGCTATCACACCTTATTCTAAAGAATATAAATGTTCAAAGTTTCAGATGCTCTTACAAGTTAAAGGACAAAAATAATTGTTTTTATTCTTCTTAATCATTCAAATCTGAATAATTATATAAAGCAAGATTTTTGGCCTCAGAAATCAATTAGTTTAGTGCAATTGACTTCATATTGTGCTCAAAAATATCCACCAAATTACCAGTGTGTATTTCTCAAAGATGCACCAGTATTCACATGCTCCACAACCATGTATTTTACTGGATGACAGCCCTTTGAGAGAAGTTAAGTGCTGCTCCATTGACACCACACTTTGTAAGACTATGTTCTTAAAACTCAAAGAAGCTTCAAAGCCGTTCCCATTTTCTGAAACACCAAGGCTAACTACTTCCGAGGTTACACTGGAATAATATATTCTCATGCAAGATGCTCATGCCACTGAAGCACCCATAACAATACATCAAAGACGTCACTTTTCAAATTCTTAAGTCAGTAAACAGAAGACCATGGAACACCATATTAATGTATATCTGGGTGGACTATAAAAGGGTAGAACTTCTAAACTCATCACGCCCTAGGAGTCTAAACCCATATAACTATGTTTCTGCAGGCTGAACCTCTGTACACACACATTCAAAACTTACTCATGGATAGGTAGTCAGATTATTCACAATTCAAATCTTTGTGCTTAATTCAGCTCACAGCAAGCTAAATTATAACCATTACTGTTCCAGAATGAACAACATCACTCTGGAGCCTGTAGGAGAAAACTGCCAAGAGTAACACTTCTGCAGACTAAGGTGCCTCTGGTTCTTTTTTTTTTTTTCCATTCAATTACATAACTAATCCAAATTACAAACAGAATGTATAACAAGGCATAAACTTGTTTAGTCCCTTGTTATAAACTGCATTTCTGCCTTTAACCTGGACACAACCAAGCAAAAAGTAGTTAGGATTTTGTCTACTGTTACAAAGTGTTACAAAACTGTAAGAGGAAAAACACAAATGACAGTATACATCACTAGAAAAGGACAGTGCGCTTTATGAAGGAAAAAAAGCATTTTTGCCATAAACAAGTGATCTAGAATAGACTCGGCACCAGTAACTCTATCCAGAAGACATGCCACTTACTGGTTTTAGCGCTTCAGTGAAAATGTTACATAAAAATTCAACCTGTTTTATATTTATTATTGTAGGTCTTGATGCAATGCACAGACTGTATTGCAACTGTACGCAGAAATAACAGAACAGTCTCTATACTGAAAATCTTAGGATCTAAAACAGGAAGGACAGATAAGGACAAGAGTGACTTTCCCAAAGCTGGTATCTGAGGAAAACAGCAGTTTCAGCAACTTCAACTACATCTCAAAATCTTATTTACCGAAACTGAAGTGTTTCAACGAACTAAGTTGCTTCATATTCCCTTCTGCAGAAATTACCTAAACTTGATAATGAAAATTCACTGTGAGCCTCCTCCTTTCAAAGATACCGCTAAAGGGAAATCTTACGTTGCCACAGAAGTAAATCCATTAGGGATGAAAGTTAACTCTTCCTAACTTCAGCTGCCTTCTGTTGGACAGTTATTTATCCTCTTCGGGTAACATTTTTTTTTAAATCTTCTATGAATCAAGTAGAAAGCAACCCAATCTTTTCCTTTTGAGGAAAACCTTATTGGCTTTCTTGTTGCTTTTATTTTTGAAAAGCATACTATAGAACTGTCTAGAGGACGTAGTCCCTCCTAACATTGCATAACAATGCCAAAGGAGAAAAGGGAGTATTTTCCTCTATATGCCTCTTGAGTCAGAGCAAAGGTTTATTAGAGGAAGAATGAAAACATTACAAGGATTAAACAAAGAAATTTTCTGGAGTAATAAATCAAGTAACTTTATAACCATATTAACAAAACATGTGATTTCTAATCAAAATATTTTTGTTCTTTGGTTGCCACTACATGAGATTGACTCAAACATTCTACCTATGTGTCTGTAAAAGTCAGTCACAATAGGTGAAACATGGACATGCAGGCAATATTGCTCAAGACAACAAAATAGTATTTTGGATAAAACTGCATCTGCTTTTCTTAATATTGTGGTTCCACCTGAAATACCAGAATAATTTTTTAAGATTAATCATGTTTGACTCACAACACATCCACTCTAGGAATATCATTGTGTTATGGACAAATATAAATATATATAAATATAAAAGTCATACTGATCAGGAACACTCTCAAGCATCTCCCCAAAAATATTTTTTAAACAGCTAGCGTATCTAAAAGAAAAACATTTCTTTTCCTCCTCGCCAAAGACAGTGGGACACTGTATTTTAAATTTTAGACAAACCTTGCCAACAGGAACGTTCTTAACATCTTCCACAAACACAACTTCCCTCAGAGACCACTGTTCTTCATTCACTTTCTCCTCCTCTTTTGGGGCAGGAGTAGATCGTCGTCGCTCTGAGAGAAAAAAGTTATTACCAAAAAGAAAGACTTGAAATACTTAATCAAAGCATCAAAATGCAAAGTTCAGTAAACACCAAACCTTTCCCCCAAAAATTATCAGCAGTCAAATGTAGAAAGTAACAAGAAGTTAACAAGAACACAACTTCAAGAGTCAGAGCTACCTAACAAGTATATCATGTCACTTTCATGTTTTTCTATGAAGTTAGCACTAATAAAGACTATACGATAAGCAAAGCAATTTTTAGAGATATTTAAGAAAAGTAATCAGAACACACTATGTTTTTAAATTTTAAATAACACAATAATTAGAATACAAAAAATTTAAATACAAGGAAAAAGCCCTATTTTGGCAGGGCTCAGTTACTCGTGTGAGTAAAACGGCTGACACTCTGAGACCATTCAGTCACCCCTGCTACAGCGCTTTATATCAACCTTACAAAAAGTCTGCTTGCCTATCATCACATATGGATTACTTGGTAAACTTCTAGAAGAATAGCAAATGAGGCAGAAAATAGCTATTTGGGCTAATGGCAATTGCAATACAGTTAGATTTGCTGCAAAGACTTTATCTGAACAGTAACTGTAGTACACTCAGAATCAAATCTAAATATACAACACGGCTAAATTATTACTGTCAAGAACCTTTAATCTTCCAAGTTGAGTATATAGCGTAATTAATACTATCAACATATTTAAAGTAAGAAGCAGAGAACTTCTAAGCTAATTGCACAGTTAACTTCAAACACTAGTTCAAAAGCCCGAGCCTAGTTGTAGTCAGTGAAAAATTACAGTTGAATGAACTGCAAAAGAAATCAATAGTAAAAGACTTCTAGTAAAATTAGTGAGTACTGCAGATCTGAGCATATGAGATTCTCAGCCACTGCACGAGGCCACTTCAGTCATGAGGTCAATGCTTCCTAAAACTGCAGTTTGTGAACAATTACAAGAAAAAGCTGCAGAGAGAAGATTTCTTCAAATGATGACATTGTAATTAACACTTTATAAATTTATGTGTTTAAATGGAGAGAAAAACTGCTTAAAGAGTCCAGTTACACAAATCTGGATGTAGCCTTTCAGGTTTCTAAGCACAACTTATACTATAAAACTTCTATGACTGCTTGTGTATGTCAGTAAAGAATGTCTCGTTTTAGACATTTTCTGTAATAGATACAAACTGCTGCTTTCTGCATTGACATTCAACTGCAAGGCAAGCTGTTCAACAGCAGCCTAACCTTCAAAGAAGTTTTCCAAAACAAGTTCAACTTCTGGGCTGCAAAGAAACTCATTATCACATTGCAATTAAACATAATTTATCTTCAGACTTCCACTTGATCACCTCCTGAAAGATACTTTTGATTCTGAGAACTGTTACGCTTGCACAGACACACCTCACATCAAGCAGACACTGCTTATACATTAACTTAACACTGACAATTCACCGATTATTCAAAGCCTGTTACAAAAGCCATTATCTATACTGCAGGACAGACCGAGAGACGGAAGGATCCTGAAATCAGTCCAGAATCACTGCAGAACTGCCTTTTCTGGAAACTTCTTATCTACACAAATATTTTAGGTTACTCTTAGCTACACATTACTTACTATATGGCATTGATGCACTGCTTGCTATTGAAGATGCATCACTACAAGTGGAAGCTGGGGATGGTGGAGGACCCATCTCAGTTTTCACTGGTTCCTGTTTGCTTTCAGGTCTAGAATAAAAGGTAGTACTTAGAATGAAAAAAGAAAAAAGTGAAATCTTTTCTGTGACAATGAACAAAGTGTCCATGTATCCCAGCACTGTTCCTTTAATAATATCTTAAAAGAAGTGACTCCACACTTGTGAATAACCATCCTAACTGACAAGGCTATAAACTGTGATGTTTTGAACAATGTGCAATGCTGCTTAATCAGGGATTCGCTTTTTAATATTAACTGAGCATAGATACACTATTACAGAAAATAAACATGATGAGCTTCATTTGAAGACAGGAAGAATTATTAGCTTTATACAGTAACCTGAAACTCCAGAACTGCTAAACATTTTCAAGCTTTACTTGCAATTCTTTAAATCTGTTTTAAGAAACATTTAAATGGCAATTGTCAACCCAAATTTTTTTCAAACTATGGAGGGGCTGAAACAGATCTGTTAATCTCATGAAGAGCCAGAGAACAGATGGTTCTGTTTTCAGCTATTAAAACATAAATTCTTGGAAACTTTATGAAATACTGTAGGCAAGCCTTCATTTAATACTCCTTCTGCACATGTCCATGGCGATTTTACACAACTGAGACACCTTTCCTGCAATGAGCATTTCTGCACATCTAGCCGAGTTTACAAGAAACCTAGTCTCTTGTGAAGAAGGCAAAAATTTCAAAATTATAAAAATCTGACCTTCCTTTTCCATTATTACTCCCCAGTTCCAGAGAGCATCAAATAAACGCTCTGTGTGTACGTGCACACATGTTCTCCACACTTACTTTGCCTCAGTAGTTTTGCTGGCTTTCTCCATGTTTTTCAAGCTCTCGGGGGACCGAAGCTGAAATCGACAGCTGTCATTCATGTTCCAAACAGATTCCATTAACACACCAACTTTAGGAATTCCAGCACTGATTGAAAAAGCAACTGCTCCAGCATGATAGAGGGGGTTATTTCTTAAACAAACCTACAGATAGAAATATTTATTTCTATGAGAAAAATGGATTCTATTGAGGGAAATCATATGTGCATCATTTTCCTGGTGGCATCTATAGTAGCCATAACAGATAACTTATGGAATCAGGGGAAGAGGAAAGACAGCATTATGTATGGAAAAAGAAGCTGTTGTGCAATTCATAGCTGAAAGCAACAGCTTTAGTAGTGCAACTGTTTAATATATAATATTTAGATGCTCAACCACAAAAGAAACAATTAATCCAATAACAGAGACTCATCACAGTGTCAGTTGGAATGGCTTTGGAATCAAAAGAAATGTGGTCTCTAGGAAAGAGCTGCTTTGTCTCATACTAGTGATAGTACTAACCACAAAAAATATCCTCTGTACCAGTTATTAGCCTTTACGGTAAAGGCTTGAAACCAAAGGTCTATCACACTGCATAAATAAATCAAACCCAGACATTAATACTGCAGGCACTTAAATGCCTAATCATTTACAAAGCTATTTGTTCTATCAGGAATTGTATTTCTATACTTACTTTCTCTCAAAATACAGAATCAGTAGGTAAGTTAAAACAGAAGTACTTTCCTTGTTCCTCCATGTGTGTAGCAATAGTCATACTTGTAAAACAATAACACTAACACAGCCATTTACAGTCATATAATTAAAACATACTATTTTAATTCCACATTATTGATATCACTTTTGTGCTTAACTTTTTGCGCTAATTAATTTTGTTGTGTTTTTTTTAAGAGCAGGTTGTAAGCTCATCATATAGCATGGCAAAAGTGCCACTGGTGACAGCTGTACTTGCCTGGGTTCCAACAGTTATGTTTGGCATAGAGGAGATACCAGCACTAGACTTCGGCTTTTTATTTTTTGCTCTGGCCTTTTCTAGCATTTTCTTCCTTTGGCTGAAAGGAACTACACCCCTGTGGAAAAATGCATGTTATTTAAAAAAGGCTGTGAAAGAAAAGCTTTGTTCAGAACTTTGAACAGTTTATTCCTTCTGCTTAATGTAATCATGATCAAACATACAACTGTGGGTGCCATGTTCTCCAAAATCTCAAAGCACTACAGAAATGTCATCTGTTTCTATATATACCCCCACTTTCCAAATTCATCTCAACTGGCCAATTCATTAGGCGGAGGAGGAAGAGGCAGAGCATACAAGTTATTTCACTGCCAAATGGCTTTCCTTCCAGTCTGAAGTGCTGCAAGACCTCTGTCACAAGACCTCCAGTCACAGCTTTCAAGATCTAAGTTGCGTCTCTGAACTTGAGGATATCTTTCCCACAACTAGTGATAATTTCCAGAATTTGCAATCTTTGGGGAACAAGAGAAGCTTTTTCATTTCTAAACTCTAAAAGCCTCACTTTCTCTCTGGGTACATGGCTGAAGGAGCCTGGGACTCTTACGACAGACTTTTGCTACAAGAGGGGGAAAAAAGAATAATTCTTTTGTAACTGGATCCACTTGGTTTAGCTGAAAATCACGCCTGCATACATGGTGAAGCATGCTTATTATTTTGATACTTCATATTTTAGTCAGTGGCGTATACAGTTAGAAGCTTTGATTTGAAAGGCTCCTTCATGTTAAGCAAAACAAGAAAAGCATCAGTCCTGTGCAACACTGGAAACTGAAATCCTGTCTCATGTACTACAGATCACTGTAACTAAGGGTATCAATAGTAACAGAAGCCTCTGTCTACATCAATCTGGTAATATAAAATCACCACAGCCAACATTTAACCAGAAAAAGACATGTTAGTTCATAAATTGCTCCCAAAGACTACATATAAACACTAGTAAGGCTTTTTGTATTTTGCACCGATTACTCCAGTGAAGATGGAAGGTTTCTAACAGCCAAGTATCTCCAATGTTATGGCTTAGTAGTTTCTACATGAAGAGTAATTAAAGTGTGGCATGTCAGCCATGACATAATGAAAGGGCCAAAAACCAGAGAAGCGTAATTTTGAGATCTGGAACTAGAAGTTAGAATTAAATATGCCTGTGTTTACAAGTCGAACTACAATTCTACTTAAATATTTTCCAGAGAGTTAAATAAAATTTAATGAGAAAGCAGTTTCATAGAATTTATTTTCAATGTTCTGATTTCCAGCTCATCATCAAGTATTTAACTCATCCATGCCTCAAAGCCACTTGAACTTTGGGCATGATACATAATGCAATGACTCCTGACACACTGAAAAATAATGCATGCTGACAATGCATTAGTATTACTCAATGACTTTCCTTAAATTAGAAATTCATTTCAGAGCCCTCTTGGAAGCATTATTTTTGAGGGTTTGTTTTTTTGCTTGGTTTTGTTTGGATTTTTTTGACGTAGGCTTCTTAACCATCAAATTGTTAGTTAAAATACTTTAACTAACATTTCATATTTTATGTATAAAGTGTTATATTTTAACAACAAACTTCAGAGGGAGCATCTGATGTTATTTCTGTCTTCTTTAAGATTTAGACTACAAACTAACAGACCAAATTTTCTAACAGAGCCAGATAGAAGAACATTGACCTCATATGCAGGTAAATTTGTTCAGTATTTATAATGTGAAAAAGGCCCAAAAGGCATAGAGAAGACTATTCCCTGATCCTGTGTAGTACTGATACATCTGAATGCTAAAGCACTTACACACATCTCCTAAAAGAATGACCTTATTCTGTTAAAGATGTTATAATTGGATCCAAAAGCTTTAGGCATTAAAAAAGAGAATAAATATACTTTAAAAAGGGAACCTAAGCTCAAGTGCAGATTTACAGAACTACAGAACTCAGAGCAATGGTGGTTCAATAGTTTTGCAATGCTTCTCAGAGCCAACGTCATGAAGGCATCCAGAGCATCTACACTGTTGTACACGAGCACAGTGTTTACTTACCACCAATACAAGTTGTTCTCTAGTTGAGCGCATGTGTAAAGAGCACAACAATGTAAAGAAACAATCCGTTCTCCCTGAAGCTCTGAGTATGTCTGTGCAGTGTGCTCTAATTTAGAAGCTACGGAACTTAAAGTTTCATCTACCCATGTAGCAACCTAAGGGAGAAGGAAAGAAAGGAAAAGAGAAGGTAGAAAAAAAAAAAAATGTTGCCTGTCAGTTGCATCTTTAATGTAATATTTACTGGTTTTGGAAGGGGGGAAAAGTGCATCACAAAACAAAAAAACAATTATACCCTTTGGAAATTTATCCCCTACCATCTTCTCTTTCCCCAAATGAGAGCTTTTCAGAATGGTTTTCCCCTCTATTTTCAGTCCTTAACCTTAACAAAAAAGGTTGGGAAAAAAAATACAGAAACCTGTCCTAAAGTATATGGATGGGTTGGTGTCTTAAACCAGTTTCAATTTCACTCTAAGCAGGCTGAAAAGCCTATTTAGATAACTTACTTTACATCACTGAACACTTCAATGTCCTCAGTTTTTCTACTAAATCTATACAGCACATTAACAAGCTTCTCTATTCTCAAACCAGTGTCAGTTTCTACTGTAACAGCATAAAGTCAAGTATTTCAGCTGATCAGGTAAAGCAGGTACCTTTTCACTGTTTCAGCTGTAAATCTGACAGATTTCTTTTTTTTAAACTTTTTGCATTGCTACAAAATGCCACATGGGAGGAAAAGAAATGAGTGAGCAAATCAATTATGTACTTTCTAGTGCAGATGAAGCTGAAGAAACAACTTCCCTATAATATACTGAAAGCAACTGAAAAAGCACAGCTTTGTCAAACTCAGTAACCAGCAAACATTTCATACCTTGTTATTTTCCGTGGCAACAGTTGCTCTAATACTATTTGCAGAAAGAAGCACTATTTTTTCGTTGGTTAACCCCAAGAACATGGCTCGTGGATGATGTAGCGAAGGATTCTTTGGAAACAAAACAATATTTTAGATATTCAAAGCATATAAATCATTCTGAAGGGAAGCATTTAAAGTTGTACAGTACCTGTGCATTTCTGTAAGGCTCTGATTCACTCCATTTCCATTGATAAAGTTCTCCTTTACTGCTAACAGCCACAAGCTCAGAATATAGAGCTCCAATAGAAATAAACTTTGTTCCATCCTACAAACACAGAAATATGAAGTCTAAGACAGCAATATTATAAACGCATCTATAAAAACATATCAATGCCAAAAAATTAACTTGGAATTGTTAATTTTTTTTTCCAGAGCACCCATGGACATTGAACCTGAAAATAAAGATGTATCCAGATTGTCGAAAGCTCAGCATGCCCAAACACACAAAGCTTCATTGTTTCTGATGAAGTGAGGAAAGAAAGAGATATTATTTCCCTGAACTTTAGCATAGCATATACATGGCAATTAACTTGGACAGTTTATTAAAAGCTCACACAGTGTTTAAGAACACAACGCTGCTCATAAAATCAAAAATGAGAAGATCTCTTGACTTGTGACATTGAAAAAGAAAGTTTCTGCTTGAAATTGTGGCTTCTGGAAATTAACAAAAAAGCAATGTAATTCCATTACTAAGTATAGTCAGGAAGATATCTTTCAAGCTACCCAAGAAATCCATTATCAAAGTCACTGTTTCATCAGTTAAACAACTCTTATCTTTCACTTCTGAAAGTAAGGAACAGCAAACAACATCAAGTTAGAAAAAAAAAAATCAGTATGCTACATGTCTCAATAATGCCTCAT
This sequence comes from Acanthornis magna, assembly GCA_036785705.1. Lineage (NCBI taxonomy): Eukaryota > Metazoa > Chordata > Aves > Passeriformes > Acanthizidae > Acanthornis > Acanthornis magna. The sequence continues at coordinate 2,647,344 of JAWUZG010000071.1, read as the reverse complement.
TATAACCTGATATGCTGGAAAAGTTTCTAATTATTGGTTATTCCCATCGTCCTCCTTTTCAACATTTTATCAAAACTCATCTGGTATCTTTCTACTACTTACATAGAATCACTTCATTCATTTGCTTCATCCTGTACCTACACAGATTTCCCAGGTCTGTTTTCCTCCCTCTTAGACTGGGTTTTATATCAATGTTGCTTGAACTATACAATGTTACAACCTCACTTTTCCAAATTCCTGTTCCTCCTTGCATTGAAACAAATCTCAAACTACAGAGAATTTGAGTGTTTTCATAAAACATTTACTTCTGTTTACTAAGAAACATTTGTAATGTTTCATTGCTCCTCAGCAAGTGCAGCTATAGGACAAACATGTTCTTTCTGAAGTTCCTTAGTAGTAATAACTCAAATTTTCCTTCCACTTACAGGAGAATACAGCTTTACAAAATATGAAAAAAACAAACTGGTATAAAATCAAATGCTGTCTTCTACAGCTACAGATCTGAAAAAGAGGTACATGATATCTGGTCTTCTGTAGTGGTTATCTCCCAGATCAGTACCTTTAACTGCCTCTCTCAGACAGATTACAATACACCATGTTTAAGTACTTTAGCCATCTGAGGGGAAATTGAATTCAGTCATTAAAAAAGTCCCACCATCCAGTACATTTATCTACTCCTAAATTACGAGACTTTTTGACACAGAAATTTCAAAGTAGAAACATTTTTGTTTCATAAGTCTGGATTTACACTATTTTTTCACTGTTTTCATGCCCAGAACTGTGCATTCCAAAAGGTGCGAGTGTCCTTGAGTAACACCGGATTCATTCAGTACAGCTCTTACCAAATGCTCACCAATATTTTGGGAAAAAGAGAAAATCAGCATGAGGAAAGGACAGAAGCAATCACAAGCAATTCTCTTTTATACCCTGATAAGAGGCTCTAGAATTAGTTAAATCATTAGAGAACTATTTTGTTCTGGAGGGCATCTACCAATACAGCACAGAAGTAACACAAATACTAATCCACGTCATGATTATTAATACATGCCATGGCATAAACATGGCACATTCTGAGAAAGAACTGTCATCAGAACCTACCGTAGTTTAATGAGATGCATCTCTACTTCATCAGCATAGATGAATCTTCAGAAGTTATCTGGCCTAATGCCTCAGAGTTTAGTATGGAAAGCAATTAATTTTTGCTCCAAGACACTCTCATTATGACTTTTCATTTTGCTAACATATTTTACAATTTTTTATAAACAAAACAGCTTTGTACTAGAAGCTGAATATTAGAGACCTGCCAATCAAAATTTTTCTCTCCCTTCCATCAAAATATTAGCACTTGTGAACCAAGTGCTCCAGGATCAGTGCTACATTAACCTCCACAGGGCCATTCAACCAACTGCCCAAAGATGCATGAACAACACAACAGCTCTGCTTCTGTAACCTGAGACTCACGTACAACTACAAATTCTGATTTCAGATCAGAGAAATTAACATATTTGAAGATAATGCAGACTATTGTCAAAATCGTAGTATCTCAATAGCTAAGCAGAACATACCTACTTGAAAAAAAACTAAAGGCTTGGTTTGCGCTTAATTGCAGTCAAGCAGGGAAAAGCCAGCCACACCTGCCATACTACAGAGTGGCTCTGATACACATGGCACAAGGCTGACAGGGTGCAAGTGTAGGCTGATAGTACTACATGCAACAAGATTTGAACTATCAGAAGAATGTACTCATTGGCTTGGATTCCTGAGCAGTGATAAGATGACACTTATTTGGTGGAGAAAACAGAGTACCTGTGCATCATGTCTATACACCATCAGTCTCAGACTGTGGGTGAAACTGATGCATTCGGGAACACTGTCAGCTTTCCAAGTTTCACCCATGCCTCTCAGGTTGGTACCTCACCTCCCACAAACAAAAGTTAACCACCCTTACCACAGCCTACTACAATTCTGTCTCAAATACTAAAGGTCAAAATAATGAAAAATGAAGGAAAAATATTTGCAAACAAGACTGGTTCTTTTGTAGAGGCTTCTTGTGTGCTTTAACTTGCCCCCAACTTACTGTCTTTTCCATTAACTTTTCAAGACTTCCTTTCTATTTTCCAAAATGGAAGAAACATCTGAACTGACCTCTCCACTAAACCATCTCCCTCAGGATTTTCACCTTGAAGAACCTCTGTAAGAAAATACCACCAACAAAACTTTATACTGGGGCTATAGCAAAAAAGACACACAACCATTTCTTACAAATGTTCACCTGAATGAAATGATGGACGGTTTAACTACTTTTGGATAAAAATGGAAGGCCTTTCCAGTAAGACACCTTCATATAACTGGAAGCCTGGAAGCTAGAGTTTATATGAGTGCACATGCAAAAAGTTAAGGGGGAGGCAGCTCAGTACATATAAATTGTGCAGGAATACAGTTAGATATCACAAAACAAACAAAAAAACCCACACCAGTAATAATGGCCATAGTAACACTACCAAAACACAGATGATGAATCAGTATTCCAAATCTACGCTATATTTATTCTTTGATATTAAACCCCTGAAATGTCTCTCTACCCAAAATAGATCTTCTCATTCTAAGCTAGGGGGACAAGAGCTGCCAGCTTTCACAGATACAGAAGTTCAATGTTACCAGATGACGAAAAACAAACCAAACCAAAACCAACAAACTCAAAACAAACAAAGAATACTTCAGACATAAAAGATCTGGTAGAGAGCAACTATTAGACAAACATTCTTTTTAGGTCTCTTAATTTCTCAGTTTTAATACCCAAATAAAGACAACAGCACCTAAAGCCATGCTGCTGTAAGCTGAAATAAGCATCTATATTCACCTCTTTTTTCAAGCTTTCTATCTAGATTTAGTCTGAAATGAACAGAGACACAGAAAAAGAAAGTGAGACAGATCAAAACAGCAACCTCACAGATCCTGTGGACAGACAGAAATGGGAACACCAGACCAAGTCCATAAAATTTGTTCTAATAAACATAGATGATCACCTCCATTCTTAGGAAGCTTTCTGGTTTGGTTGGTTGGATTGGATTTTGTTTAGGTTTTTTAGAAGGCATCTCCTCAGACATCTAGGTAATCCATAAAGGCAGTGACTACAGATACTCAATTAGCAACATAAAACTGATGTTCCTGCTACTTTTATCTCCTGTATTAATTACTTCTTGCCTTGAAAATGGAATTAAGGTTACAAAGAAAACCAGCTAATCAAAGCCAAAGGATTTTGAAGGAGCAACCAAGTTATTGATCAACTCAAAACAAAACTGCAAATAAATGCCAATTTTTACCACTGTAGTTTAAAAGCCCAACCCACTCAAACGGAAAGTCCCTCTAGGAATAATAATGCTTATCAAAAAATGTCTCCTTAATGAAGTATGGTTTGATTATTTCATGAATTTCCTACTGCCAATTAAATGCCTTTAACACCCAACTAAATAAAGAAAAAAACCCAAGCCTTATGATCTACAGCAGCACCTTGAAAACATACAGAGAAGAAAATTAAAACAGTAGTAACAGAAGTGCAGCTATAAGGTGTCGTTAATTACGTATAATTTAACTAAGTGCATAATAAGGAATATGCTTTATTACATTATCTTACAAAATTAGGATGTGATAGTCAAAAAGGAAACATGCAGTATTTATTTGGGAAAAAAAGAAACAGACCCATTGCAGAGCACAGAAATAATAGATTAAAAAAATTCCATACCTTATCTGGCCACCACTGCAAGTCGTCTCCTAAAGAAACAGGACTTTGAACAGGTGTATTCTTCTTGTCCAGGTTTGGCTCCCCTTCCTTACTTGTTGAGCCTCTTTCATTATCAAATGAGGCTCCATCAAGCCACCTTCGTTCACGCAAACGTAAAACGGACTCACGTTCACGCAACAGCTCAGAGTCTCTCTCTAAGGGAAGAAGGAGAACTGGTATGCAATTGGGTCACACCAGTGGGATAAAAGTAAGCCACTCTCTAGTAAAGACCCTTCAGGATGCAACTAACAGCAGTTAAATCTACTCACACAGATTAAAAATATAGTCCTGACATGCAACATTCAATATATTAACTCTTTCAAGAATAGTTTAGAATTACTAAACATAAAATAAGCTAGAAATACAGGCTTACAGTCTTTTGCACTATGAAAAAATGCTAGAGCAACTTCACTTACATTTTAAGAGGCCAAGTACATTTAACATTGCTATTTAAAGTTTTCTAGTACAGTATGCAGTTTTGTAGTTTTATCAGTGTAGTTGTAACGATGAAAGAAACTTAAGTCTATATAGTCTGTCAGATATCTTTATGCAAACCAAAAAAGAGTATTTATTAGAGAGTTTCATAACAACTTTCCCAGAAAAACAGTAATTTGAAAAGGTTAAAGAAAGCAAGCATTAAAAAAAGCTCTCATACACATTTGATAATCCAACCCCTTTCATTTAAAGCAACATTCCATAGGACTGGATTTAATAAATTAAAGTGTATCTGCTTTTAGTAGATCAAATGAAAACTTTTCAAGAGTCAGACAAGTTTCTAAAAGGATCCTCGTAGGAAAATGTTCCTTACCAAAATGCTTCCCCTCCAATTGGCCTATAAACTGTCTAAAGCCAGTACTCTGCAGTTCGCTCATGCAGAAAAATTTTTTAAATCAGGTAATCAAACTAACTTTCCACGAGTCAACTACGCATGGAAAATAAGGATTATAAAATTCGTGGTAACGTCTTATATAGAATAACCTTAGAAAAGGAAAAAAAAGGAGGAATTTAGAAGGAGTTATGTCAGATGCTGAATATTCGCACATGCACATAAATGCATTTAACCTATGAAGTACCTCACTTATGCTCACAAAAATCAACTGGAATTACATATATGAGATGACTGCATTATTATAGCATAGCTTCAATGGATTACGCCAAGTCTTGGGTCTTTTGCTATATTAGACAAACGGGAAAGCTTTTACATAAGCCAAACACAATAGCCTGTTTTACAGATGTATTTCATATAAGTACTGTACTTACTTTCTAGCAAACATCACACTGACCCCTGACTAATAATTTTGTAACAGGAACTTACATGTTCAGCAATTAATATACTAAAACATGTTCATGAAAGGCAGCAAAGCTGTACTAAATAAACAATCACAGGAGAGGTTGGATTAACAGTTTGGAAATACTCAAGGCATTTGTGGTAACAGCTTCAAAAAGATAGGAAATTGCTGCATGGTCTGTTATAAATCTCTTAAGTGTACAATGCTTAAAGGAAAAAATGCCCTAACACTGCTCAAGGAGCTTTTTTTATCACCTGCCAAAAGTTCTCCTTATCCAACTATAAAAATGCTTCTAAAAAAGTAAAATTTAGATTTCTTCTCCCTCCTTATTATCTAAAGTTCCTCATTCCATTAAAGTAACTTCTGTCATGGAATAACTAAGCAAATGTGAAGAACAGTGTACAAAGAGCAACCCAAAAGAAAGTAAGAAGAAAAAAAAAAAAGAAAGTATTAAGAATGCTGCATGTCATCAATTACTACTAATTCTTGAGCCAAATTAAATATTTGTAATGTAATCTATGTATTAGTAGGTACATACACTGCCATTTAAAATAAACTTAACATGCAAAAATGTTATAACACCTTGCAACATCAGTGATCAACAATTAGTTTTAAAATACACGACTACCAATGTTCTTGCAGAACTTACCTGCTGATAGTCAGAATTCATTAATAATTTTGATGAGTAACACTCTACTTGTCTACTCTGTATTTGACAACATATCACAGTCTACTTTCACATTAAATCAGTATCTAAACCACCAGTGTGTACTATCACTAGCTTTTTCCACAGCACACTACTTATTACAAAGAAAAAAGGTGCAAAATTACCTCTGGATGAGCCTAGCCTGGAAAGTGATGAGCGCCGAAAGGATGGATAACCAAAGTAACTAATATCTTCTGAAAACATAGCATCAGCATCAATAATGACACTTGGGTGAGCAGAATGTATGTCAGCATCCAGAAGAGACATAAGATCCTCTATAAGAGGAGACAAGGGTCTTAAGTGAATAATCAGCTACTTAAAACATCAGCTAGAGAGACCATCAACTAAACAAATATCAAAACAAAAAAATCCTATCTATTAATTGAATTTCTGCTCTTCAGATTCACCAGTGCAAACTCATGTGCCTCCTATGCAACCACATTTACAATCAAGCTTGGTGAACTAGTGAACAAAACCAGTTTCCCTGCAAGAACTGCTCTGTCACTTATCTAACCACATTTCCCAAACGTGACTTTCCCAAAACATATTGTTCTGTATCCCAGAAATTCAAACTTTTGACTGTCACTTGAAAGAATAAAGCACTAAAATAAGATAGAGACATATACACACATGTGCACACACACTCATGCACGTAATGCAGGACTCCCAAGATGACCTAGAATGAAGGGAGGACAGGGCTGACGGAGAAAAGTCAGCCTTCACACAGCCACATCTTTGATGCCAAAGACTGTACGTTTCTCGATGGAATGTTTCTTTCAGAGAATGATGTATTGGTTTAATTCACAAGCTAGTAACTTGTAGCTCTCAGAACAAAGCTTTAAATGGTAGCGACATGAACAACAACAGTTATCTGGAAAAAGCACAATGTTTTAATACCATGCAGCTTAAAAAAAAGACCAAACCAAACCAAAAAGTTGAGCTTAAATTAAATACTGTGACTGCCCTAGCTTCTATGTTAGAAAACCTGAGTTTCCCTGAAGTAATGACCATCATTAAAATTAAAATGCAAAACAATCACCTTCCATTTACTAAACTAAAGCTTCTATCCACGCACAAAAGAGGCTACTGGAAATTCCTATAATTTATTGAAGTCCAGCAATATGGACTGACAAGACAACTGAACCTGACCAGCACCTTGCTACAAAAGGACAGTCCTACTTCCCTCCTTTATCCCTGTGGCAGGCACCTCCTTGGGACAAGGTGGGATTTCTAAATCTACAACTAGAATATTCACCTGGCTTGAAACAGAAGTTCACTGGGTATGGAAGTAAGGTGGGAATGGATCTTCAGACTGACTTAATGGAGTAATCAGAGCCCCAAAGGTGGTGCCTCACCACATGCTGCAAAGCTGACCAGACCTTACTGCTTGCTGCCAAAGGAGACAGTTCTGCCCTTCCCAAACTTTCAAGCAAATCTGACTTTAAAAAAATCAAAATAAAAAAAAATCAGGCTCCCCAAATTAGGTTTCACTAGCCCATACAGGCATACAAATCTCATCCCCATGTGAGGGAAAGGCAGGATATTGCCTTCTGGCAGCAGGACAACCTCATCTGCTTAAACCACCCATGAAGCTCATGTGAGGCTATATTGAGACTCCCTTCAGGAAACACGGAATGAGCACGAAGAATTTCTGCACATCCAGTTCTCAGCCCCTGTCTCATCATAGGCATAAAACAAAATAGTGGCTAGAAAACAAGCATTCTTAACAGCAGGAACTGATTATTATGGGTCTTTCTCTCAGTGGCTGGAATGAAATGGAGGGAGGAACACAAAGTAGAGGGTATCCAAAAACTGAACACGGCCACAAGCCTGCTCTTAGAGATGGTATTAATTCACTTAAGACTTTCCCATCCCTGCACATCAGAATAGTCATCCTTGTATTTGTCAACTCTCATCTACAGCAAATATAACACCAACTACAACCAGCTGTCCCCAGAAAAACAGCACTGTAACCAGTAAGCATGGTGGACTTCAAGGCAAGACCTGCATGAATGACTTTTGCATTAATAAAGTAATCCACTCAAGTGCAGACCGTGCTTCTAAAAGCACACCATTTGGGACTCCATAGTTCACAGTACACTTTAGGTAGTCATCCTTGACAGACTGCTTCGTAATCTTAGAAAAAAAATTCACATTTGGCAAAAAGGTTCTATCTAAAACAACTCAAATCACCCAAAGTACCTTGACCCTGCCTGCTAAAGGCTTTCCACAATGATAAAGCTGCAGTACACCTCACCTTCAGTGTCAACTCATAAGTAGCAGACTTTCAAAGCTCAGAACACAGACGAGATTCTGTTTTATTTCCCAATATTGACATGCTGCTCCCTCTTCCCTCCTCCCACCACTATCACAACCACCTATTCCTAGGTAAGTTCCAACCCCTCCATAGTCTAGCAACTAGTTCTGATATCTTTTGGTCAGTACCCAGGAAAAAACTGCAAAGAAATTTGATCTCTTCCTAGGAACCAAATTGCCCAGTAGAGAAAAGAACTCTCCACCCTCATTCAAACTGGACAATACTGGATTTTTTTTAGGTAAGCTGAGTGAGAAATCCTCTTGACAGAAAACACACACTAACTTGTGACACACACACACACACCTTCCACCATGTCAGGCATCTTGAGTTTAGCTGTGTTTCCAAAAAAAAAAAAAAAAGTAAAAATTCAAGCTATCAGACGTAAGAACCAAAACTATGTGGGTTTGGGCTAAATACGCATTAAGATGAGTAACGAAATGAAGCCTTTTCTTACCCTCTTATTTCAGCTTCAAATCAGATTTTAATTTTCTTCCAGTATTTCTGAAAGAGATCCCCCTTCTTCCATTTTCTATATCAGCAAAGAAAGGTGCTAAAACCAGTAGGGATAGGAGCCAAATCCACTCCCCTTCAAACATCACTGGAATTTTTTTAGCGCTGTGAAAACACAGATACTGCAAGGCTACATCCAGTTTAAGAATCCAGAGTTTAAAAAAAAAAAAAGTTAAAAAAAAAAAAAAACAAAAAAAACCACCACACCCAAAAAAAACATTCTCTATGACTTTATTTTCCTGCTCTTCAGACAAATCCTATGGGATGGTATCATTCATCTCTCATGCTGTGTTAGACCAGAATCAGACTGCTCCCTTCACACCCAGATGTGATACTTTTGATCAACCTATTTTGGTAAGAAAATACCCATGATTCAGTACTAAATACTACAGAAAACTGGAAGGAAAAGGATATCCAGTTCAGAAGAAAGAAACAAAACAAAACAAATACCCACACCAAAAAAAACCACATCAACAAAAGCCCCTAGTTTTCAGTATGGACATAAGCAGCAATTCAAATAGCATTATCACTGGATTCATTAACTGAAGGCATTGCTTAGACCAATTCTGATCTCAAATTGAGCTCACTTTAAACCTTTTCCCTTAAAGGGGCAATCATAAGTTCTCTGCCCTCATCTCAGCTGCACACTTTTATGAACTATTCAAGAATTCAATGTGTTCAGTACCTCCTCCCCTTTCAAGTTTGGATTATACTGACAAAACTGTGACAGTGAAGGGAGAAAAACATTTGTTTTGGTTTCCTAGGAAACTAGACTAAAACAGAACTCCAGAATTCATTCTTGATAAGATAATATTTATTCAAAATATTACCCAACTTAAAGTGCACAAAAACAGAGAAAAAAAACCAACTCAACAACAAAGAAAACCAAACCACAACAAAACCACAAAAAAACCCCAACCCTGTTATCTAATTGTTTTCCCCAAAGGCAAACCTGAGCTGATCCTACACTACTCTGCGGTTCCCACCTCCCCTCACTGGAAGCCAGCACAGTAAGTCCTGCTGCAATACCAGCCCATCTCTCCTCTCCAAAGCAGCCCGGGTGCTGTCAAACTCACATTTCACAAGTTCCACTAGCGAGAACCCACTGTACCATGCAGAAGTTACTGAGCAAATATGCACTCATCTCAACTACACAAATAACAAAACATTTTAACATCTACAGCATCTCTATTCAGAATATTAACAGAATGTAAAGCCCAGAAGAACCCTCTAATCCAATTTGGTATGAGCCTCATAGAGGCTTGTTGAGTCTTTTCTATGCCAAATGATCTTGTTCTATACATCAAGTTTTTACCTTGATTGTTCTTCTTATGTATTTGTTATGCAACAAATGAACCCATATTCCTCTCTGCTAACTATCATAAAACAAAAGAAACAGGACTAGATTAGAGAAGACAAAAATCAAAGTACGCTGGGGTCCAAAAATAAATATTTAAGAGACACTCATTAATGGCAATCCATACAGAAAAGTTCTGCTCTTAACTGAAGATATTTTGAAGAATTCAGGAAGAATTGAAATATGGTTTTTGCTACCTCAAAAAAAGTCAGATGCATAACCTTTACAAAACTAACTGGAATCATCACAACTGACATATTAATTATGATCCATTAAACAAGAATTTATTAATTTCATTGTACTTGGAAAGTATCTCAGTTTATTAATGACTTTATTTTTATTTTTAAATCATATGTAAATTACACTTAGTGCTTTAAAAAAAGTTTCACTGTCTTGGAAAGCTTACAGAAATAACCCCTAAACTTAAGGGTCACAAAGCATCAGACATGCAGAAGGCAGAAAGACAAAATTAGCATATGCTTTAACTGAAATGCAAGAGCCTCAAAAGTTCAGAGGCAAAATCTGTCTCATCACTTGCTTTTTTTGTGCTTGAAATAAACAAAATAAAAAAGCTTTAAAGCATAATTTGACATAATTTTAAAAATAGTTCTTTATCTTTCAGAATCATAAAAAAGCCTAACAATTGAACGCATATAGCATTTATCAGTTACCCACAGTTTTCTTTTATGATGCTATAGTTCCAAGGGGGCATCCAGATGTGAGATGACACATGAAAGCAAGAAGAGCACAAAGTTTCTAGAGCAAAATACTTTTGAAAAACAGCTACAGGCATCTCTCTCTGGCCATTTGGGTATCCTGAAAACTAGCTTGCATGGAGTCATGTGACACAAGCAAGGCTGGTAATTTTTACCATTCAATGTATCAACAGTAGTCATGACAGCACTGCCTGGTGTTCAGCTAGACTTCTTCTGATCAGATTCAGATATCAAACTAATTCATTTCTGTGCAACAAACTAATTTTTGCCCATAAAACTCAGGACAAACAGAGAACGCAAAGCACTTTCTACAAATAAGAAATTGCATCTTTGAAGACTGGAGTTAAGCCACATCAAGTTTCATTTCAGTAATCATTTCCATATCTTTCCCCATGAAAACTGGGAAAATATTAGCCCAATTTCTCTGTGGGGTAAAATAGGGGAATAACCTAATTTTAGGACATTGCAATCCCTTACAAGAAATTTGCTCTCAACAGGGAAGAAGACTTACAAAATTAAGCCAAGGAGAAAATTGTTTTCTGGACATCCAGTGAAAACAGTGAAACTCTGCATACTACTTTAACCCATCTCAAATAGATTAGACTCACAGACTGTAGTGAAGACACCTTCAAATAAAAGTTACCAGTCACAGGTTGTCAGACAGTCCCTATTAACTGATCCTTAGGATTGCAAGAGGTATTCAGAGAACAGTTAATGCTGTAGAAAGCTGGTTATTATGGTTAAAAGCAGTAATTTACAGCAGTAGTTCCTAACTGTGATTTATCTTCTGAAGGCCAGTTCTGGAGGAATGCATTTGGGTATGCTTAAGACTAAGAACTGCTTTGAACACTTGGAAACAGGAGAATTTACTTTCTCCAGGGCATCTGTCTAATGCTATTAAGCAGATCACTGAAAAATAAGACTGAGACTAAAGATTTTTCACCCCTTTCACCAGAAGATTCTTGATTCTACAGCAAAATAAAGATGCTTGACAGATGCAACCAAAACTAGAAGAAGCAAAATGAAATACAAAGTTTTTGTTGCAGAAATTAAAAAACCCCTTTGTCTAATCACATGACTGACAAGATAAAGATGGACGGAGCCCATGAACCTTCCTGGTGAACCAGATGAGCAGAAAAAAAACCCCCAAACTTTTATTAGAAAAATATCAAAACATCATTTTGACACACAGAAAGAAAAGTCACTATGTAGTCAGAATTTAGATGTGTTTTTTTCATGCAGTGCACCTAACTCAACATTGGATTTGGCTGCTATGTTTTCAAATCTGTTTACTCAGCAAGAAAAGATTGCCTTAATTATTTAGCCAATGCAAAAGAAGACTCAAAGTCTTTTATAAAAAGCAATTGTATGGGACAGACAATATTTCAGAAATAGCTGCACTTCAAATACAGATTTTGCTGGTATAGCCAGAACACTACCACATTTATAAGGGGGAACTTGAACTGAAGAATAAATTCTCAGTCTAACTAACCACTGTAAACTGTTTTGCCCTCTATTGAGGCTTTTTGGTTTTTTAGAAAACAAATACTTTTTGCTCTAAAAACTTGTATAAATATTAAGAATCTATGTTAGTAGTAAAAAACATGCAAGTCACTAGAAAGTTTTAGTACTAGCTTTTATGAGCAAGCCACACAGCAGTCTCAGCATCTTGTTGAGCAGCAAAATAGACGTAAGTAATGCTAGTGTTACAAAGCCTGGGATCCTAAAAGAAAACATAACTTTCACAGCCCCCACAAACACTACCAACAGTTATTCTTCAGTGGCTAACCTAATCCCTCCAGACATCCCAGTCCATCTTTTGCTTTGTACATCTTTAGAGTTTGCTCCTATAAGCAAGAACTTTCTTCGCTGCACACCTTGCACAGCACGGAGCTCACTGTCAGTACTGAAATACCAAAAAATAAGAACACATTGGCATTTTTTTAATCAAAAGTTGCAGGATACAAACCTCCAGGAAGATATGATTCACTTGCTGTGTCATCCCCATCATCTCCATCTTCATCATCACGACTCAACAAATTATTTACAGCAAGGTTTACATCAAGATTTGTTCGTTGGAGTTCTCGAATAATAATACTTCTGGACTTCCCTTGTAAAACAACTTGTGCCTATAAGAGCAAAGTAGAATTGGTTACTGGTGATTCTCAGCTCACCAACCACAATTCGTAAGAAAATGCTTAATTCTAAAAGAAGTCTAATAAGAATCAGAACTTGGAAACAGTACATACAGACACAGGCTTGTATCAATTTTTCACCGTATCTTGAACTAGATATCCAGCCTGCTCTCAGTTCAAGGTAGACCACTGAATTCCAACTTCGGTGCTAAATTTCCTAATGGAATCTTAGTATCTATTTCTTGGAATGTTTAATGCTGTAGTTAAATAATGAGCAAAATCTGGTTTTGAGACTGTTCTGTTATGTTTCTATAAAAGCATTTAAACTTAGTATGTCAATCAACAGAGTTTGCAATCAACTGCTGTGCCAAAACTACACATCAATCCCTGTCTTTTACACTGGTTTCTCTTTCCACTACCCTTCAAACAAAACCGCCCTACTGACTCTATTTTTCTCATCATTCTGTTTCTAAAGACATATCTTCAGCAGTTTCTGCAACATTTAAGTTGTTATTAGCAAAGTGTAAATGCAGATAAAACCTTCCAAATATTAGATACAGTCAATTTAAATAAAAAAACCAGACAACTCTGGTTTATTCCACTAAACCTAGGATTCAGAGCACTTCTTTTTTCCAGATTACCCTCTACTGAATGTCAGGAATGATTAGAGTTTTGAAAATTCACAAACAAAAGAACCTAAGAAACAACTAGTGAGTATTTTCACTCACAGACAACAGAGTAAAAATAAGGCACCAAGTAAAATGGTTTGTTGACAAGCAAAAAGAACAGGACATTCTAACAGCATACAAAGGTAAATTTTTTGTCATAACATTCTATGCCAGAAATTTACAGATTTTGAGACCCCTTAGAATCTACAGATGACCTGTGAAGATCTTTCCCACTGCTCTTTAAAGTTACCTCAAAAATGTTTTAGACACCTTCTGTTTTAAAGGTAAACAAAGTACACTATTAAAAAAAAATAGTAAAATATCACAGCAAGGGAAGCATAGCAGATTATCTTTGGCCTAGCAATTAACATCTGTATTTCAAATGTAGACCAACAACTAGTTCTAAGCTAGTAGTTAAAATGCATTAACTAGTCATATATTTTGAATGCATTCTTTTCTTCAGATATGAAGGAAAATGTTTTAACAGACTTAACATCTTCTTCAGGCTTTAGTGAAGAAGAGGCAAAAGCAGAGCAATTTATACCCAACATTCATATAAGTCACATTTATAAAAAATTGAGTAGAGGTGTCCATGAAGAAAAATTGTCAGTACTTTAAAGAGGTTAAATATGTTTAATGTCTTTTATTTATATCTAAAATGGATCATTCCTTATTAAACAAGAAAAAAAAAGTCAATCTGCCCTCCTTCATTACATTTCTTCAGGAAACTTAATATTTGATACTATTCTCAAATATCTGATTTTTTCACTAAATCTCCCCTCTGCAACTGAGCATGGCCTTCCTCACCTACATTAAAAATATACCTTGTCTTGGGGAAAGTCTGGGAAATGAAAATTCTAGAATCCAAAAGTCTTATCACTTCCACTACACATTTAAGAATAAAACCAAGCCAGCTAGGAAAAGTCAATTTCTTCAATTATATCCCATTAGTCCTTGGAGAAAATGCACTACTACAGCACACTCCCGTACACATGCTGTGAGCAGCTCTCCAAGATTTTGGCAACAAGCAGTTTCTAGTTCACATACCTGTGAAATTAGTTCTTCTGGAATGACTGATGCTGGAATCACTGGTTGTGGTTGACTCCCCAGCAGTCCAGATCCTCTATCACGTCCTGTGCGTATAACTCTGGTCTGCCTTCGAGAATCTCGAGCTCCAGCAGATGATCTACCAGAAGATCCTCCTCCACTTCCACCAACCCCCGAACTCCAGCGACTTCTAGAAGATTTAGATTATTGATTTTTTTAATACAGCAGCATACTTCAGGGACTACTTCAAGAAGTCTTTTGTTTTATTAATAAATTATAAACAGCCTCTGAAAAATGCTGCAGCTTGACTTCATAGACAAACACTATAAAAGTAAGTCTCAAAACTAGAAAGAACAAGAACACTAGGAAACTAATAAAGTTCTGAAATATGCAAAGAAATTAAAAAAACAGCTTGGAACTTGCCCTGTTTCCTACTCATATAGCTGTGTGGATGTATACATAGATAAATACAATAAAAGGATCAATTCCCAGTCTTTGTAAAAGCAGTAGCAGCAGCATAACATCTCACACTCAGCTGTCAACTTCCCGCTATAAAAGCACACATGCAACAACTTCACTGTCAGTGCCTCTGACAGAAGGTCACTCCACTTAGGTAGGTCTTCTAAAGATTCTGATACTTGATTTACATTAAGAAATTGGCTAAGATTACACTGGAAAAATCAAGTAATCTCCAGTGCAAAAGAAATCTTGCACTAGATAGTTCTCTGATCCTCATGGATAGTTTTCAAGAGATACTCTACTTTTTACCAATTCCTGTTGCAGAAATCAACATCAACTGTACACATTGCAAAAACATGCCTGAACTGACTGAACAGTTTCTTCATTTCTATGAATCAGTATCAAAATAAGGCAACAAAAAGACAGTGATTTGTAAAAATATGTATCTTGCCGTTGTTACAACTATCCACTAATCTCAGTTATCACCACAGAACTGTGTCAATTGCATCTGCTCCGGATTTAAGACAAGATCATCTGTTGCCATGAAAGACAAGAGACGCTAGTTTGTTCTTCCAGGTTAACTAAGCTTTATCTTGTAATACACCTTAAAGGACATTGCATATGGTATTACTCCTATTTAATAATCTGTATCAGCAGAGCCTTCCTGCTATCAACCACTTTAAGTCTCAATCTCCTTCCAAGAAAAACATTTAAAATTAGACATGAAAATAAAGATATATCCTCTGAAACAGTATCTAATAAATTTACATTAAAAGTCTATCACATGTAGCTATTAAAAGCTAATTAAGTAAGAATACTTGTCTTGCATTTTATGCCTTTTACTACCACCCTCTTTTAACTGGGTTTTCTTTTTCCTCCTGACAAGACCCTGCAACCACAGAGTAACTCGACTGTCTACTTAAGACAAGGCCCTGCCAGACATATCTACATTTCCAGGAATCTAGCTAGTAACCACACAGACAATGACAAGACAAGACAAAATGCAATTCAAAGATGTCTTTAGAAAAAGTCTTGTCTCATGAGTTAAAAAGAGAATTCTAAAAAAAAAAAAAGTACTATTGAAAATAGAAAAAAAAGAAAAAACCACACAAAAAAAAAAAAAAAAAAAAAAAAACCCAAACAAAAAACCCAAAAACAAACAACCCGCCCCCAAAAAACCACATCAAAAAAACCCCACCAAACCCCCCCCAAAAAAATCAAGCACCAAAAAAAACCCACCCATACCAAAGAAGAATGTGGCATTTTAAATAAAATGAGCCAGTTAAACTCTTCTAAAGGTAGGACAGTGGCTGAGAGGAAAAGAACAGGGCTGAGGGGAAGTCAAATTCTACCTACAGAGTAACTCTCAATTTAACTCTCAGCAGGGAGGTGTGGGCTTAAAGAAAAGGCTCCATATTAGATATTAATACTTACTACAGATGCATTTTCTACTTTAAGTTATAAACTAACAATGACATCACTTAGACATCCAGCAGTTAAAATCATTTCTATTTGTGTAACAATTCAAATATTCCCTGTGTGTCCTAACTTGGTCCTGTTAATGAGAATAAGGACACATCCATTGATATTAAAGCTGTCTAAACCTAAAATAAATATTAACGTAGAACAGAAATCTTTCAGCTCATTTCTGTTCACCTACTACTTTACCACATCTCTCCACTGTGCAGCAGCATGCTAGCCATTTTCCAAATCCAGTTATCCAATCTAATGGCTCCACAGCTTGAATGGTTTTAGATTCAATTTATTAAGATAATTATTCCCTCCATTTAACAGACTAGTTACAGTGCCTACTGCTACTTTACTAGTTCAGTGACTTTCAACTACCCAGTTCCGAGACATTCAAGAGAAGACGTTAGGAACACTTCAGGGTTGGTCTCCTAAGATTCAAACAACTTTAACACATTATGCTTAGCTAAGAATAATGAGGAAAAAAACATGTTACATGTCCCACAATAAGTTCTTAAACATGACAATACTAATTTGTCTTTAATGTTTAACACATGGATCTTTAGTTTCAGATGCGCAATGATTTCAGAAAAAAAATTTGGGAAGGTTATGGGGATGGGTTATTCTTCATGCAACTAAGGCCAAATGAAATTAGTTTATTTGGTAATAAAAATCCAACAAATTTTCTGTCATGGAAAAGATGTAGTTCCTCCCTCTTAACAAATCATTCACATGCAGAAACCACAGTTCTCCTTACTGCAGTTAGTAACCCTAGGAAGCAGCACAGTTAGGCATGTCTTACAAAAACATGTAACAAAGAGCTGTCATTATGGAATGAAGATTACTTTACCTTTCTATAAAAAGGGACACCATCAATTTTAAAGCTAATGACAAGAAAACTGGATCTATACAGTACATATTGCACATAGTAATAATTTAAAGGTTCTGAGAAACAACCTTTTCCAAATGTTCCTTCTCTATTACTACGTATAGGACCCCAGCTATCAAAATACTAGTCATGACTTGGGGCAAGGGAGAGGAAGGCACAAAACAATGGAACACATAATATAGGTTCTTCCTGCATAAATACACTCATTTCACTTTATGCTTCTAGCTTATCATGGTTTAAATTGATAGTGTCCCTCCAAAAGACTGCTTTTCAAAAAATCAAGGAACTAAAAAACATTCAAATGAAGACAACACAGCCAAAACCAAGTTACTCTTCACACATATATGAACTCTCCATATCCTAGGTGCTGAAGGGTCGCTTAAATGTCTGTTACTTTAACCAAGTCAATCAAGGGTTTTTTTTGTTACACCCTACCTACACAACTGCTGTGATTATACGTTCCCTTATACATACTGCATACAATTTATATATGTGTATACACATATACTCAAATATGGAACAAACAGATTGCAGCCTCAATCCTATCAAAACTTACCCAAGGGTGTTGCCTGCCAGTCTGCCCAGAGTTTCAGAACCAGACAGAAACCATGGGGAGTCACTAGTCCTGCCTGGCCTGGATGTCCTTCCTGCCCCTGAGCCACTGCTCAACTTTGAACTGAAAGTAAAAGATGGTAAATCAGTCACAAAACAATCCCAAATGGGTTAAGAACAAAACCTGGAATCCCAGGTTGAAATTCTCAGGGACTTAGTCTGGTAACATACCAGCTTAAGCAACACCCTTGGGGAATATTCCAAACTAATCTAACTGTATATTAAGAAGTACACTGGAAAAAGAAAGTGGAAAGCATGCCTAACAGAACTTACATACATCGGCAATCCATAACAGCACAGTTGCAAATATATATTAAGCTAATTAGTGATTTGAGCTAGCCACTGTGCTAAGTTTTCCATTAGTGTATATGTACAAATTGTAATCAGCAGGTGTTCTATCCATAAACCTGAGCCTGAGTATGCTACGTTGATATTAAGTGGCTTAAATTCAAATATGAACCATTAATTAGTCCTATTAAGGGGGACTTACCTGGACTGAGGACCACAGGTCTAGAAAGTGAGTCTTGCCAGATGGGACCACTTTCAGAGTGGATTCTACGTAAAGCTTAACGATTTAACATAGTTTCTTTCTTAAGGATTATTTTTGGAAGAGTTTGTTTCTTCAAGTTAAAGAGAGCCTGTCTCACTTCTTTCAGAATCACATATAGTATTTCTCCCTACACCAGTTTTTCAAGCTAGGCTGTTTGGCTGCATCACCATAACCATTGTGTCTCTACTTAAAGTATCTATTCCAAAATCTACTTTGAAAACAAACAAATAAAAACAAAACCAGAAAAGCAGCCAAGCTGCTTATTGAGTTAAAAAAAATCTTAGAAGAAATGCATTTCTTACCCATCATTATTCTCAGGTTTACCCAATTCCAATCTGTCTGGTTGAACTGAAAAACCAATCCTGCAGACTCTACCATCCTGTATTTAGAACAAGAAAAGCAAGTATTCGAAACTGAAATGTAAGACAAGTTTACAAAAAAAATAAAAACACAAGTCATCAGTTACTGAAGAGTGTTAATGAATTTAATGTTAGAAGAACTAATTTTAACTGTATGGTTTCAAGTTTGTTATCGGAGATGATTTCAGCAACTTACCTCCAGAAGAAATGCAGCGTGATTTGGTCCCACCACACACTGTTTAATAGTGGCCTGTTCCAATACATTCAAAGGCGGGTGGCTGAAAATAAAAAGTGAGAATTTATAGCATTTTAAAACTTCTGAAGTGTGAAAAAAAAAAAGTCAAGTTGCGCATGGAAGAATGTGTGGTGGTTATCAATATGAAAAACTTCCAAAAATGACCAAATATGCATTAACTGAAGCACAAAGCACATAATATGCAGGAAAAAAATCTTAAAAGGGGATAGTTTTCACATAATCTGATCAGCAACAAACAACAGGGCTTATACCTCATATTAAGAAGTCATTTCATAATGAGGATTTTAATAATTTATCATAACTGGGAACCTCCCATTTTCTTCCGGTGTTATCTGAACTGTATTATCTGAAACATTTCTGGGCTTCAGTATCAGTAGCATTGAGGATTTCTAAGGCTACATCATCTACAGTACAATCACCTACTTCTTGTCACTGTTAGGGAAATTGTACACTCCTAAATGATTTACAGCAGCATGTGATATGCCTTACCTGTTTAAATTATATTTATTCAGCTTCTCTGAAACTTCCCTTAATCTGAAACAGAAAGAAATGAAGCTGTTATTTGATAATATACTCCACAGTCCACAACATCCACTCACACAGCATACTTATGATGTTATGGGAACAACTTAGCACCACATTTATTGAAGCTTAATATAAATACTACTTGGTGCTGGCAGTCTGCTTAAGAACTGGACAGTGTTCAGCTTCAAATCAGGTTTTTGTTTTGGAGGTTTTTTGCTTTAGAGTTTTACCCTTGCCACAGAACCAACGTTTGCTTGCATTTCTGTGTGTTTTGCAAGTCACTAGCAAAAATACTACTCTTGCCTTGTTACAACCATTTACAACTTCATGCACAAAATGAACATACCAAGCATTGACCATGAACTGTAGATATACATATATTTCCTTGTATAAGTTTGAATACAGTATCTCAGAGGAGACAGGATTATAAACTTCTAGGAAATCCAAGTATGTGGCACGTGAGAGTCAAAAAGATGACAGTAAGTTCCCCAAAACATAAAAGACGAGGAAACAGACGTACAAAAGCCAACGGCAAAAGGGACAAACAACAAATTCTGACTAGCAGAAGAAATACTCCAGAGAAACATTGCTATTTACAGGGTTATGTAAAACAGGACCTTTACTAAAAGGTAAAGAATGTTTCTAAAAGATCAAAAGAAACAGAACAGAAAAAGGGGCCAACCCATATACCACTCCTGCTTAGAGGATACTGCATCCAAAAGTGGAAAACAACAGAGAAATTTCAAAGGTAATTTCTAATCCATTTAGGAAAGATCCTCTATGGGCAATAAAGACACTCAAGCAGTAGCAGGTAGGCATACCAATTAAAGCTTGGGTTCCTTTCTTCCCAAAGGAGACAAGAAATCTGAAAAAGCCCCTAAAGAGCTTCCAATTATCGTCAGAGTATTTGCATTATACCAATATATAAAAACAAGATTAATTCTGTAAAAATTATGCAAGGTGTTCTTAATTAAGAAAAAAAATCCCAGCTTTGGTACCATGCTCATCCTAGCGTAAACCAGCAACACCTTTCTAAACCTAACAAAAAGACACGCACATCAGTACTGTTTTCCTCTGTTTGAATTCATGTCTTTAAATCCTTTATTTGCTTCATTTCAGTTTCTACACACAGACTATGGACAATAGACTTCAGCTACTTGCAAACCCTGAGCATGAGAAAGAAAACAGATTAGAGGTCCAATCAGTCAAATCTTAACATTACCAACAGTGTTTAAAGTATTTGTCCTGAAGGAAAAAAATAAGGACAAAATCCATTAAGTCTGTTTGAGAAACAGGGTATTTTATACTGATAGAAGTAACTTCAAGCTCAAGAAGAAAGGAAAAGTGAAAAAAAGCAGGAAGGAATTGAATGTGTTCAGAATTGCCTTTTGCTATCCAAGCCAAGCTGCCTGTTTGTAAGTAGGCGATTTCACACTCCCGGCTTCCAGCCACAACTACTTCACAGGCCAGGAGTACATACACAGATAAGGCTTCTGTGAAGACAACCCACAAGGCAAGAGAAAACACAAACTTCCCATGCTTTCTGTGTGAAAGATACCCCACAAGAGCGAACTGTGGGAGACTGGGGAATGAACCCCAAGCTGAATGGCATACATTTCACAGCTGATCATACGGTTTTATACAGCAAGCAGGGATTTCTGCATAGTATCTGACAAGTTAAATATCTCTGAAGTTTCATGTCATGAGTGTACACCTAACAGCTTCCTACAGGAATCCTGAGCAGCTTCCCATTAACATTTCTCTCCTGGCAAGCATGAGTAACTATTATAGAATAGGAAAACCTACCTATAAATTCATTGCACTGCATTTAAGACAAGCTGATGGCAAAAAAGTAGTGCTTTATTGCAGATGGTTACTAGTCCATAAGCAACATTTAAAGCTTCCTTATCTGAGCCTTGTGTCACAAAACCTAGCCACTACCAAAGAAATAGACATATTTAAATTTGAAGAAAATCATCATACTCCTTTTATACCTGTAAAAAATGAAGTAATAGGAAAGAAATATGCTCAGAAAGCTAAGACGTGAATAGTCAATGAATCCATGAGTAAGTCAATGAATCCAATCTCAAGAGAGTAGGTCTATCTGCAACAAGCACATGCCAGAAGAGATCTAACATTGCTGAAAAGAAACTGCTGTCAATCTTTAAGGGGAGGGAGCAGAGAAGGATATAAGCGACAATGCTGAAAGTACTAAACTCTTCTATAGAAAGAAAAAAAAAAGGTAAAACTAGCTCATGCCGCAACTATCTCATATGCAAATGCTGTAACAGCAAAATTAACAAGTACAGCTTATAAGCTCCTGTAAGTCTGCAAGGACTCGAATTTGATGCAGAACACTACTGGGAGTTGTTCCCTGCTGGGCTGCTGGTTTCACCCTCCTTTGTCACCTTTCTTGTGCTGGCACCAGCATTCCTATGAACACCAGTCACAATACCAAACCAGAGGGAAGAGCAGAACAAAGCAGAAAGACGTGTTTCTATACTCTGTATGGAGAATCTCTCTGTGCAAATAAAAACCTGAAATAATTTCCTGCAGCAATCTAAGCCTTTCTACCTCCACAGTTGCAGGGTATAGTACCACTGACCCTCTGAAGGGAAAAGCTTCTTTAAGAGCAGGTTAATTTTAATAATACAATGCAATAACTTCAACTGTTGGTGCTCTGGAAGAAGAGGTACAGACAGAGATGATTTAATCAATTCTCACATTAAGTAAGGTCAACATTTTCACAAAGACCTATCTGCGGTAAAAGCAATCTCCAATATAAATGCCTTGACAGGCTATGCTTTGAAAAGTTCTTCTTAAAGGCAGTTAAACTATTTCAAAGGACAAAGTTAGAAGTAACATGTGTTTTCATCACAAACATTTTTGGAGAAATGCACTAGCTTGGCAACACTTTTAGACAAAAAGTTTAGTGATGATGCCTTCTGTATGTATGAAGACATATATTCTTTAACTATTATTACTGAAATTAATCCAAAAACAGTTGTGAGGAAAACGAAGTCAGTTTATCCAAGACAAATAGGGATTTCTTTAATTTCAAGTTTTGCAGCTACAATTTCTAGCCTCTAGAAACCAATCAGAACAGAAGGGATCTATGTTCACACTAAGCAACCAGGTCTAGGTCAGGACTACCATAGCTCAGATTTCCCACATGGAACTTTTGTTCATCACAAGACATTATTTTTCTCAAAGATAATTTCTGTTTCCAGACAAGTTTATCTCAGGACCCATCCTTCCACCATATCTTGCTTTATAAAAGCAGGTTAGGCTCAAAAATGCAAGAGAGTTGCAGAGAAAACTCCATTTCAAAATACTGAAGGTAGGAGTTGAAGAGGAAGAAAAGGTACTTTTAAAAAAAAAACAAACAAAATGTAAACCAAACAAACAAAAAACCACACATGCACACACACACAAAAAAACCAAACAAACAAACAAAAACAAAAAAAAAAGCTCCAAACCCCCCAAACCAGCTTGGTACGATGAACAACTTCAAATAGAGAAATAGAAAATAAAGCTACTTCAGACCTGGTAGATTTTTCTAAATGATCAGGCCTCTGTAAGACAATACATCAATGAAGTCTGTAAGCCAAACAACTTATGAGACTTCCACACCACAGCTGACAGAAGTATACAAGTACCACTACAATGCTTTTCCAGAGGAAGGCTAATAGTAATAACAAGCAGATATCCAAGGGAACACACCCATATGACACAATCAGTTGAAGCACTGGAGAACAGTATTATATACCTATCAACACTCAAAAGGTAAATAGAACCTTCATCCCTGTCCCTCAGTTGAGCTCCTGAAGTGCTCTAGGCACAGAGAGCCAGACCCAAGGAAGCAGCTTTGTGGCCAGTTTACAGCTTTTGGCCTAGCAGAGCTGCACAGACTCCAGATCAAAGACCTTTCACACCTGCCTGTCTTGAGTCACATGGAAATGAGCTCCTGTGCCTGTCTATCAGTGTTACGAAGACAGAGTCTCAGAAATGCAGAGAATGGACCCCCCAGTGAAGAGCTTAAGCAAATACGTTATCTTCATTTCCTAATCCCAGGGTAACTTTGACGCTAGAGGCTGTCACAGATGTAAAGTCACTCCCAGCCATCCTCCATGCAACACAGCACACAAAAGGATCCTGCCCCCGACTGCCCTCTCAAACATTAGAGAGCAGCTTCCGAAGAGGCAGCCTTCCACAGTTACACCTTTCTCCTACTGGAATAAACGGAGATCTAGAGTGTGCTTTAAATAATTCTGGGTAGAAAGGAGGGAGAATCCATATAATGAAATGCTAAAAGCAGGCAAATAAGATTATCTGAAGAAAATAATGCACATAAGGAAAAAAAAAATCTGAAGCACAAGTGCAAAGTGACAGGCTCCAAAGTAATCAGTACTGTTCAGCAGGGTACTGGGATAATGTGTTCAGACTATAATACACAGATCACTGAAACAAACTAGATGACAAAGAAATGCATTGCTCAACTCAGTAATCAGGGGTACCATGGATTACACTGTGTCCTTTCTGCATTTCAAGAATTATAAATTAGGACTACTTGGTTATTACCTACTAAACCAACACATACTGCTCAGGAAATACCCAAGCTGCAAATTCTTAAAAGCTGGAAAAGCATCATTTTATGTTTGCCCTATTCTAACCATCTTCTCCTGTCAATCTAGCATTGGTCTCTGCCACAAACAGGAGGGAAATAAGATGGACTTCTTGTCTGACCTGAACAGCTATTCTTGTATTTTATGGTATCAGCCAACACAATTTTACATAACGTGGCTCCCAAACTTTATTTCCTATTTTGCAGAATTGCCAGTTTGGTTGATAAAGGTAGTTCTGACCATTTAATAGTTCTCTCTGGAACAGTGGTAACACACTGTGCTGATTCAGTAATCTGCAGTAGAAAGGTAATATGGCAAACATCAAACAAATTAATGTCCTGAAAACAGCTTTCTGCAATGTCACTGAAAAGTCTTCAGGTAATATAGTGATTGCAGACTGAAAATTCTCTCACGGCAGATCATTACTATTTAATGATATAACAACACTGGTGTAGATAATGACCTAAGTTAGGTATAAGCTAGAACACAAGAAGGTTAAAGCATGACAAGAAAAATTAGTAGAAATAGGATAGTAGCAATATCAGAAGGTTAAAGACAGATGCCCACCAGTGTCTAATATTCAGAGGTAAATACACACTGCAGAGGCAGGTAAAATTACTTGCTCATTTTCTTCACCTTACAGATCATATAAGCATGTATTTCAGTTGTAGTTTTAAGGGAAAAAAGGCAGATTTCATATCACTGTATAGAAGAACAAGAGGAGAGCAGTGGATATTGTCTAGCAAGGCTTTTAATGCTGTTCCACAACATGCTCACAGAGAAGCTGTTTATGTTCAGGCTGGATGAGCAGACAGTGAGGTGAACTGAAAACTGTCTGAACATCTGGGCCCAGAGGGTGGTGATTAGTGCCACGCGGTCTGGCTGGAGGCCAGTGACAAGCTATGTGCCCCAGGGGTCAATACTGGGTCCAGTCCTGCTCAACATCCTCATTAACAATCCAGGTGATGAGGCAGTGGGTACCCTCAGCAAGTTTGCTGATGACACCAAACTGCAGGGACTGGTGGATATGCTGGATGTGACACTGCCATCCAGAGCAGAGCAACCTCACGACCACCAAGGGGAAACAAGGCACAAATCCCTGCACCTTGGGAGGAACAACCACATGCACAAGAACAACTACATGCTGGAGACTGCCTAGCTGGAAAACAGTGTGGCAGACAAGGACCTGGAAGTCCTGGTGGACACCAAGTTGAACATGAGCCAACACACCTTGCAGCAAAGAAGACAAATGGCATTCTGGCTGCAATAAAAGAAAGTATTGCCAGCATGCTGAGGCAGGCAATCCTCCTCTCTATTCAGCACTCATGAGGTCACATCTGGAGTTCTGGGTTTCCCACTACAAGAGAGACATGAACATGCTGGACAGTGTAGCAAACAGGCACAAAAATGATTAAGGGGCTAGAGCATCTCTCCAAAGAGGAAAGGCTGAGAGAAGTTGGGTCTTCAGCAAGGGAAGAGAAAGCTCTGGGGGGTATCTTAGCAACATATATGAACACCTAAAGCAAGAGTAGTAAAGGGGACAGAGCCAGGCTCTTTCCAGTGGCACCCAGTGACAGGACCAGAGGCATTAGACACACACTGAACGCATGAGGTTCTGTCCGAACATCAGGAAACACCTTCTTTGCTGTGAGGGTGAGCAAGCACTCCCACAGGGTGCTCAGGGAGGTTGCAGAGTCTCCACCCTTAAGAGCTATTGAAAAGCCATCTGAATACAGTCGAGGGCAACCAGCTGTTGATGGCCCTGCCTGGGAATGGGACCAGATGACATCGAGAGGTCCCCTCCAACCTCAGCTGCTCTGCATCTGCTACTGAGGACTTAATGCTCTCAGGATGCGATCTCCACACCTTTGACTTGAAGGCACAGCAGCAAAAAGGAGGGGCTTTGCCATTGAAAAGCTAGGAGCTCATGTTCTGCTGCATAGAATCCCTCTAAGGTCAGTGGCACAGGAAAAAAGTTATGCCACTGAGTCAGGAAAAGTGTCAAAAGAGTTAGACATTCAGTAAAAAAATTCATGGTACTAAAATATCCAGATGGAAGTACTCTGTTTCTTTACCAGGAACAGCCAGACCAGGGGCAGAAACCTGTAGAACGTGTGAAAAGCATCTGACTAGCAATGAATTTTTAAGCTGGACAACTGGTTCCTCTAGCTCAGAATCTACTTACACCATTTCTTCAGATTTAAGTGACACTGAGAACTTTCCCCTCTGAATAAAAAAACCCCCAGAACCATAACCCCACACCACAGTATAAAGGAGGGCCACAGCCTAGCTCAAGAGGAATACAAAGTCAGTCATGGTTTTTAAATATGCAAATACCCATAAGCTATGAAACAGCATGGCACCCCTTTTCTGAAAAAAGTTGTAGTTAGCAGTCTGAATACGAACAGGAAAAAATCACAAATAGTATGATCCTGACAGGACTGCCACAGAGGAGTTACAACACACCTACATGTTATTTAGCATATTATCTAGAGCATTTGATAATAAAGTAGAACTGCAGGTTGCCTAAACACCTAGTGGTGTTCCTGTGGAAAAAAAAGAAAAATACACTACAGGAGAATGAGTCAGCCCCAATCTGAGGCCCTTCTATGGCAGTAGATTTCCAAAACTATAGTTAGCAAATCCAGGCAATATAAGATAGAAATCTGTTCTCTGGTGCAGAATGCATCATCATTCTGTGTTCCCAGATTCTGTTCAACTGCACAAAGTCCTTGTAGCTGTTCTGTCTAACATTTAGCAGAAGGCTATTTCTTTAGCCAGAACAGCACAACAGCTAAACAACTGATCAACCAACTCAGCTGAGTGAGTTCTGAACCTTAAAACAATGAAGGTTGTAAGCTATGTAACTATCCATCACTTTAGTAAGTAAATCCTCTTGTAATAATAAAACATGCGTAATGGGAATTTATAACCCCATGGTACTAAATTCAAGGATACTTGAAAAATACACACGGGATAGTAACACGAGCCAGTGCTACTACATGGAACAACAAACAAATGCTAGCTCTCAAAGCACAGCTAGAAAGCTGTATACTTGTTTAACTAGAGTGAGTGAAACTTAAAAGATCACATTTAGGCAAAGAAGGGAAAAAATCCTATTTTTAAAAGTCCGAACACTGCTATAGTGATTCCACTAAAAAAAAAAAAAAAAAAAAGTTTTCAAAATAAAAATCCAGTCAAAATAAAAATCCAGTTTTATGAAAATCATAAAACCTTTTTGTGTCCCATGATGGTAAGATTGTTAATGCTCCTTCAGGAGTTAATTATGAGGGACCAGGAAGGCTGTGAATTCACCAGCATACCGGCTTAAAGCCTGGAGAGCCAGGTTCTCATCCCAGCTGAGGCTACTGAGGGAACCCAAATCACTTCTTCACCATTTTCCTTTGCTCTAAGCTTTTGGAAGCTGTGATCACTTCGTGCAAAGTTGGAAAATAGCCTTTTATTACAGCATTCAAATGCTATAAAAATATTTTTAAAAGCAAGAACTGTCACACTATTAAATACTTTGTGTCTTGACTAGAGAAAAGCAACTGTATGTTTTGTACAAGTGATTTTATTAAAAACAAAGCACAAACAAGAACTGAATTCTAATTGCTTTGCTATAAAGTCCAACGAGCTTATTTTCATTCTGAATTAGTTTTAGCAACAGGGAAGGATCATTTAGCATGTCCAGTCCTTTATTTGCCAATTCCTCCAATTCCAAGTCTTGAAGTACTCAACAAAAACTCTGGCATCACAGTGTTATCTGCATGCCACTTTTTCAAACTTGTTAAAAACTGCCTTATAAGTACCACGGACCTTCTCCTCACACTGCACTGTCTTCCACTAAAAAACACATCTTCGAAACCTTTCTCTCAGAGACTGCATCTTTGATTTAGATAGGAATGGACTGAGGCCTGGAATAAAGAGTAGAGAGCAAGCACCGTGCCAGAAAAACAAGCAGCCAAATTGCTTTGTCAGATGCACAGTGCAGGCAAAATAACTCAAAAGAAACCTCAGCTTCTGAGGTGCACAGTTCATCCCAACACTTTTTTGCACTGCCAGAAAAAGATTCTTTTTTCCATCTGCCTGCACCCCAACCATGAAACCCCAGGAGCTTCCCTCAGCGTAACCAGTGTTTTGGTTCCTCTAGAAGAGCTCATGAAGCAGCACATTGAGTACCTCCTGCTTCACATTTTGCTGAGGGCCATATTATTTCAGGTAACAATCTTGCCAGATACAGATCCTGCACCACAAAAGAAAATAACCAAAGCTTTGGCTGGCCATTCCAGCAAAACAACCTGTTATTCCCCAGCCTTCCCATGAGGAGCAGGGCAATCCTTGCCAATTACCTTCTGCCTACCCAATCTGCCCCACAACGACAAGACGCTATGATCTGTACCATTTCAATGTTTAATTACCTTTAAATTACCGCTCTAGAGACAGATACATTTTGTCAAAGTCAGTGAATTGCGCACACAGTGAGTTAAAAAAACAAAAGAAAAATGAAAAAAGCAAAACTGCTGTTACTAATATTCTAACTGTGGTCAAAGCAAAAGAGAAGAGTTCCAACAAGCCAAGAAAGATCTTCATTAAAGGTCAGACAACAATAACTCACTTATACTAAAAAAATATACTACTAAAATATAGTGAATTAAAAGCCATAGATTCTCTTTAGAAGAACATCTCTTGATATTGACTAGAGAGAGAAAAAAATGTATCTCTGACCATTTTCAGGCTGGATAGAGAACAGCAAAAATTTCATACCATAAATTAAAGAATAAACAGAGAGACACATTTAAGAAAATTAATTCTGCAAATTGAACAAGAAATTAAAATGATACCACCCTTACTGAAGGAAGTGACAGACCCCAACAGTTTCAAACAACAGAGTAAGGCATACATTCAACTTTATTCACATAGGCAAATATTTATTTTCCAGTTAAGTTTTTTGGTAAAAATGCTGTAGCACAAACATTTGTCTATATTAAGTCAATGTCAGACTCCACACCAACACCTACATAGTGAAATTACATTTTTTAGTAGAATCCAGAGATCCCAATCAAGATCTGTTTCCCTCTATCAGAACTACCTACATATGTAGAGAGATAATCCTTTCCAAAGGCGAAAAAGGTGAAAGTTTGAGGAAACGTAATGGATAATAGAGAATGCGGCATAATAAAAGACTGTAAGCAATTTTTTAAAATACTGTTTTATCACAGGTTTGGATTAAACTAATCAACTACTACTCCTAGAGCACAGAGAAAAAGAGACAAAATTAGCATCCAGCTTAACTAGAGATGATAGCAAACATGCTGCAGAAAGTAACACCAACGAGACCTGGGTACAGAGCAGTTTCTTTTGGGCTATCTTCTAATGAATAGGCAAACTACAGCTGCATGGGTATAATCACCCTCAGTTATTCAAGATATTTTGAACTGATTCCTTTGACAAACAAAAAACACATCTTGAATGTGGATTCTTTTTGGGGCCTTTTTTTTTTTTTTTTTCTGAAGAGAAATTTCATAAGATTATTGAAGTCTCCAGCAGCCTTGGTACCCTCATCTGCTGAGTTACACTACTGTTGTCACAAATTAAACTGGCAGACCTCATGGCTGGCAATAAAACAACAATAGCAAGAAATTCCAACACAGTTGATGTCCAAAATAGTACTAATCATGGAAACGTTTTCAAAGTTTTTTACTCCGCATTCTTTAATAAAACCCATAATGTAAAAATAAATCAGAAAGATGAGACCAAAATATCTTGGGGAATGTCTTCTGATAAAAGGCAGTAACCAGTTTAATGATGAAAAACTGTCCAAAACAACTTTACAGAAAATACACATTTCATCTCCACCGTAAGCAACCTGAAGTAAGCAATTAGAGAAATCAACTCAACAGCAACTGGTTTGGGATTACAAAAACCAGCCAGTAAGACAAACCATAAGATGCTACACTAAAAATCATTTTTAGAACTGCAACAAAATAATCAAGTTGGAATGTTAAATATTCAAAACTTCACTGAAACAACATGGATTGCTACAGTAAAACACACTGCACTTTAAAGTGCAGCACTAGGATTTGCTGAAAGACTGGGCGAAGCATATTTAGTACGAGAAATTCCCCTGACAAGTGCTGGGTATAGCAGTGAGACTTGTGAGATGAAGACAGAATTTTCAAAGACAGCAAATTTAATGGTTACATCACTCCTCACCTGGAATCAAATTAGCAGTTTTACATAAATGCAGATGACCAGTGCTCTCACCTTAAACCTTTCCACTGAGGTTTATAGTATGTTTCAACTGTTTAGAATTGACACACTTCATACCTTTGTATCATTGAGTACATGTTCTCTCCTATATAAAACAATTCTTTAAATTGAAGCAAAATGCTAATCTCCCTGGAGGGGAAGGGCAAGAGAAAAGGAAGCAATGCTGGTTGACTGCCTTTTTTTAGGCACAAAAAGACTTCTAGAAATAGAGCACAGAGTTTGTTGTCAGAATAGTTCTATGCCAGAAAGAGCAAGTAAGATCTGAAGTTTGGATAATTATTCCTGTAGTGGAGTAACTAATGCTGTGTCATCCTCACTTAAACTGTCAGGCTTAAGGTTTTGGACAAAATACACATGTGCACTGTGAAAATTATATTTGTGTGTTTATTTCAACTTTTTTTTCTCCAAATAGTTCCTCTCAATTTAAAATCCCCTAACTACTGCAACCAGCCCTTTTCTTCACGTTTTGTCTTGGGAATATAGAGATGCCAACTACTGCAGTCTTCTACATGGAGTTGCTTCTGAGAGCCAAATTATTAGTAGACTTCAATTAATTCAAACTGAAAAAAATGTCTGTACAACTGAAAAGTACAAGTAGTTTTTTTGTATATGTTTTTCCTGCATAAGTGGCTGTTGAGTTGATGCAGAAAAATTCAAAACAACAGCTTTTAAACTAATCATTTTGCAAATTTAACAGCAAATTAGATTGCTGCTAGTGTAATCACTAAAATAAAACACTTTGAACCCCCTTCTCTTCTTTAAGTTTCAAATACATAATACCACCTATTTGAGTCACAAATTATGAACTCTGTCATAACTGTCAAAAGGTAGCTGCAACACACTGCACTTTGCCAAGCTTAGGTACATCCTTTGTTGTTTTTCCTCAAGTGTCAAATCATTTTTCATGAAAATAGAATTGTGTAGCAAGCAGTTACCTAGTTTAGATAGTTTAAGAAAGTGTCATACCCTTCACACCTATTTTATGATTTAATCACAAATTTGACAAACATCCTACATGGCAATTACAGTATTTCATACATACTATACAAAAAAATACCTCAAATGTATGTTATTGTTTATAGCTTTTAACTTTTACAAATATTTAGTGCATAAACGTTGTTTACTGATACCTTACTGTTCTTAGAACCAAAAACGTTTTCTGACAGCTCTGACTTGCAGTGCCAGCCTTAAAATATAGCTACTGGTATCTTAGTCCATTAATCTTACTTTATCACTGGTCTAACAAATATGTTCAAACTTTATATATGATTTGAGAAGGAAAAAGGAAGCAACATTTGTGCCCCAATTACTATTTTACTAAATTCCTTGTGACAGGTCACAACTACTCTCAGCCCAGATCATATTCACAGTACAGTTTCACATTACAGTAGCCAAAATAAACTTGCTGCTTTCAAAATGGAAGGAACTCAACCCTGCTTCCTCTTCCCTGTTCACTACCAACTCTCCCTCCTGCAGTACTTTTCAAAATATTCTGATACTCACCCAAGCAGGAGATAAATCAGTTCAACTTACTAATGCACTGACTTGTATTTACTTCACTTTACCAGGGCTATCTTTATGTCATTTTAGCAAATTAAGTCAGTTTCCTATGGGATCAGAAATTTACAGTTAGTGCAACATAAGAGGCGGGGAAAACAAACCTCCGCCTTCAGAAGAGAGCAATTACTTTGACTTACAACATCTCAGGAAAGTTTCAGCAAGAACATTCACAGACAATTACACATATACTCTCTAAAAAGCAGCATCTGGAGTGTAGCAAGCAACTGTAACCAGAGGAGGACCCTGGCAGAGCAAAGTCCAAAAAGTCCTAGAATACCAGCCAATGTATAAGTAACCTTTCACATTCAACCAGACATGAAATTACGCTTATGTGTAAATTCTGATGCTTAACTTCACAAATTATTGTTCTAAATAACAATACTGAAGTAAGATCAAATCTTAATGCATTGCTGCACGTACAAATCCTGTAACAGTCTATATTACCACAGTGGTGGTGCAAACCTTTTGAGGCAGCCAAACCATTTTATTTTTTAAGTTTTTCCACTTAAGAGTCCAATGATGATGATGATGACAACAATAATAATAATAATAATAATAATAGTGTCATGACAGTCATACCATTCTCTCACTCTCTTCTGGAAGAGGTCAATCTAAATCTGGCTATGCTTTCAAGAAATTGATCCTAAAACGAAATTCAAGGCTTCTCCCATTACTAAAATTTCATCAAGCAGCTGTAACTCAGGGCATTCAAATACTACATCAGTTATGGTTTCCCAGGAATTAAACCATCTATTCCTGTTTGAGGCAGACTACCTGCACTTTTGCTAAAGTAGATTAGGAACAATTTAAAGCACACCAAAATAAATCACTTAAGCTAAAAGAAGTACTGTATTAACTACACACAACTTGCAGGTTTTCTATTTAAAAACACATCAGTCAATGCCTTCTTTTCCCCAGCTTGGGGCAGCAATGCAGATCACACACAAGTAACAGCAGAGAAGTTCGTGCTTGGGCTGCCTTCCTCTACACAAGAGGACAGGTACTCTCCCAGCATGCCTTCGGACCTAGAAGAGGGGTTTCAGGGCTAAACAAACACTTGCATTATCAGGAGCTCTCCCTCCCTCTCCGTGCGTGGCTCCTGCAGACACGCGAGGCCGAGACACCAGCTCCACATCCCTGTTGGCTCCCTGCACAGCCATACCACACCCTAGGCCAGCTCCTTCCAACAACATCTGCTTGAGATTTTTAACAGATTTGCTCATCAGTAAATGCAAGGGGGGTAGCGTTTGCCAGAGTAGCAGCCACATATCCACTGATCACTTGCATAGTACCTTAAACTGGTGTGCACATTAAAAAGATATGTTCTTGCTAGGTATTTTTTTTCCACATAAATTGATTATCAGAGAGTGCAAACAATGCAGGCAATGCAAAGTATACTACTTAAATTTTCAGTTCAGGCACGGCCTAAAGTAAGTAATATTCAAACAACAGAAACAGGCACTGAATGTATTATTAAGGGAAAACAAAGTCACGTAAGAAGGAGATCATCCTTTCTTCCCCCAAAGCTGACTCTACATACAGACTCACTGAAGCTTCAAATTAACTTTTCTCAGGTGTGTTACCGGTCTCAAAGATATTACTGCCAGTAAACTTACTACATGACACTTCTGAACACTCATCTTAAATTCAGAATACCCTCTATTTAACCAAATTCATTACACCTCATCTTCAGGAGGAGAGAAAAGACCACATTAACATTGTGTCAATGACCACTTCAAAAATTACATCTTACTCTATGCTAGGACTTAAATGGCTTAGCTGACAAGAATTTCCTTAGCACAAGGTAAAAACAAAGTCAAAGCTTTGAGATGAATCCTGTCCCTGAAGGTTAGCTCATGTACGGAAAGCCATTTATGTAAGGTGAAAGACTCCCCTTCTCCTTCCACACAGCAGCAAGTTAAACTGCTCCTGTGAGGTTTCATAAGTCAAGAAAAGGCTATTTGTCATGGTTACACCCACTTCCTAACTCAACATAAAATTAAGAAATATACTAGGAAGGATTTACTAAGATTAACTTATCTATGAAATCATGTCAAACTTCCTTCAGAAAGCACAAAGTCTCCGACCCTGAAAGAGGTGGATAATGAACAAAATATACCTAATACCCACTGCAACAGAAGCTGGACACCTCTCTTTCAAATTTCAAATTATTTACATCCCAAATACTCTATGGAGTTATTTCTCAAACTGCAAGCCATACCGAATTTTTCCCCCATTAAACTCCTCATATTCAGTTTGCAGAGAACAAATTGCTTAGGGGAAAATTTCCAAGTTACCCATCTTCCTAAATAAACTTACCAGGAAAAACTTAATCGCCTCAGTTCATCCTAAACAAAAGCTTAGCCTACTACCCATTTCAAAAGACGAACCCTAATACAACTGCAAAACTAAGTATAACCTTGTCCTCTGTGAGCTCTCTTCAGTGTCACCAGTTCCCAGACATCTGAGTGAAGAAGTCAACACTGTTTCAGCTTATTTGAGAGAGGACTAATAACTACCATCAAGGTACCTACAATATTAACCTACATTTTCAAAAACACTAGTTAAGAAGTATTTTCAGATGATGAGTAGGTGTGCTCAGGAGTCCTCTGACTATTTGTGGTTCTACAGTTACTTTTTCCTCTTTTCTTTGAAGTGCTTTGCCATTTTCCTGGTTGCTATATGAATTAGTGGGATAACAAATCACACAGAAAATCTAGTAAGAACTGTAGAACAGAATGACAGAAACTGCACCAAACCAAACTGGAAAAACTTCCTCACATTTTGTCAACTACTTAAGAACCGATCAATACTTCAGGAAAAGGATGGTTTCCAAAAACACTTCACTCCCTTCACACATCTACACTGATTATTAAGCATAATGTATCAAATACTTGATTACAAAAATTCAACAGTGACCTGTATCCTGAACACACATGGATTGCAGCCATAAATGCCTTATGTTTTAATTGATTACTCCTTAGACATAGAACACAAATCCATTACTGAAAGCATCCAATACAGAATTATGATCCCAAAATCTGATACTGAGGAACAACTATTATTCAAAATACAGACCAAAAAAAATCCCTGACTGACCACCGGCTGCAGCACAGGCTCAGAAACGCCTCTAAAGTGAGAGAGGAAAGAAACATCACAGAGACACGAGACGTTCCAAGAGCCTAACGTCAACGAGCATGTGTATGAGAATTTATTAAGGTATCTAGATCCTGATCTACACTGACAGAATAGTAATAAGCAGCAATGCTACTGATAAAATTGAACTGGCATTTCCAGCACATATGCGTGTGCCTCAACCCTATTTATGAATCATTCTGATTTCACTGCATTACAGGTTCTGATACACAGCTTCTGCATTTTTAGTAAAATTATATTTATGAAGTCGAAATTTCTGACTTTCAGCTCAGATCAAGGAGTGACTTGATTTTTCAGAATAGTCACTACTTAACAGCACTTCTGCAGCTTTCTCCATATATTAATTACCACATATTCTGAAGCTTCCTATATCAAACAGTAGTTGTAAGAGCTGCTGCTGGGGTAAGAAGGAAAAAAAAAATAAATCAAAAAAACCCAGAAAGCATTACAAAGACTGAAGGGGACTTGTATTTTATATCAATGTGTCAACAGAATAGGTAACATTAAAGAAAAAAGAGATGAGCTCTCTCACTTGGAGCAAAGTGTGATAATTACATGCTAAATGTTTTCTGAGGGCCTATCAACATAAAAAGAAACCAAAAGAAAACCCACTGGGGTCCTTTCAAGTTCAAAGCCCTACATCTTACTCCAAACCAAAACCGTGCAAGCAAAAAGTAGAACTCCTAGTACAGCATCATTTCTCAGTTTGTCATGCTAAAGGAAGATGGTCTACGCCAAATATGAATGTAGTACTTATGAAGAAAGCATATCAGTCCTGTAGGAATGGCTAGGCCTCCTAGGAAGCAGGATTCTGTGAAAAGTATTATCAAGCTAAAGGAAAAAAATACACTCCACACTAACACACTTCAGGTTTTGGACC
This sequence comes from Acanthornis magna, assembly GCA_036785705.1. Lineage (NCBI taxonomy): Eukaryota > Metazoa > Chordata > Aves > Passeriformes > Acanthizidae > Acanthornis > Acanthornis magna. The sequence goes on along the minus strand of JAWUZG010000071.1, from coordinate 2,611,207 downwards.
TGTTTTATCTTTAGAAGTTTCCTTTCCCTGTGTAAGGATATGGATTATGTAGTTAGGCAGAAATTTTGTCTTTAAAACAATCTGTGTTCCTCATCATAAGATCTCAAATCTCATCTGTTTTAAGATCTCAGCAAAGATTGGCCTAGGGAAAATGACCTAACTACAAACAACTGTGAAGTGAGTTGGACCCTGACCTACTCTGAAACTTGGTAGTATCAAAACCAGGAGAGTATAACCAAGAGCTCATGCTTTTTACAACTTACAAATATTTAAATATTGTTTAGAATCATTAAATAACATTTATCTATAGTGTAAAAAACTTCAGATTTCTATCCAGTGATGATTAAAAATCACGATTTATTCATACATAAATTTATAAGAAATTAAAAATGAAGTTACAGGTTTTCTATATTCCTATATAAAAGAGCAAAAGTAAAATTTGCAAGCTATTACACATACCATTAGCAGTTGCTACAGGAGAAATATTTGACAGCCACACAGAGCTGTCAAATACATGTCAAGCAGTGAAGAAAATTTGGTTCACGGATTCATTTTCTCCCAAGCACTCCAGTTTCTCCCCAGCCTGCAATTTCTCTCCCCCAATCCTACATAAAGTTAGCTGCGTGGTTTCCAGGCTGGCAGCTGTCATCCCCATCTCAGGCAAGCCGCACACCATCAGTGATTTGGAGATTGGGCCTCCTTTTGTATCCAACACCGGGTGCGTGAGCAAGGGAAGGCAGCGCACACCGGCGCTGCGTGTGACAGTGCTGCCGCCTTTATCCCCGCTCCCGTCATTCTCTCACACACCGCGATCCCCCACCCGCATTGTCTGCCTCGCTCCATCTCTGATTAATATGGATACGTGCTCGCTGCTCCGCCAGGGATCCCCGGGAACCCACTTCCCCGGCCAGGGATCCCCGGGAACCCCCCTCCTCGGCCGGACGCCGGGATTTCCCTGGCCGGCCGCAGCCCTCGCCGGGCCCGCGGCGAAGGTCGCGGCCCCCCAGCCCCGCGCGGGGCGAAGTTGGCGGCGGCGGCCGCCGGGAGAGGCCGCTCGGAGCGGGACGCCCCGAGACCCGGCGGAACCGCGGCCCGGCGGGGGGGGTCGGGCCGGCCCCGCTGCCCCGGGGCCCCTCCCCTCGCCCCGGGGGGCCCCTCCCCTCCGCCCCCCCCTCACCGGTCGTTGAGCTGGTCCTCGGTGCCCGGCAGCGGGTGCACCACGAAGTGGATCGAGGTCATGTTCCGCGCCGGTGCCCCCCCGGCGGCGGCGGGAGGCGGGCGGGCGGGGGCCGGGCACACAATGGGGGCGGCGGGGGAGGGGGCTCTCTGCCTCCGTCCCTCCCCCGGGGTGGTTCGCGGCCGCCCGGCGAAGTCTCGGGCTCTCGGCGGCCGCGGCGCTGCGGGCGCGGGGCGGGGCGGAACGGCCGCAACGGCGCCGCTCGGAGCTGGGCCCGCGCCGCGCTCACGCACGCGCCGCCATCTTGGCTTCCAGCGGGCCCTTCTCCCTCCCCCCTCCCCCGCCCTCCGTGCGCCGCGACAGGGAAGGGGCGGGGCTTGACCGGCGCGCGCGGCGGCGCGCGTGCAAGCCTCGTGCTGACTGGCGCGCGCGGCTCCCTCCCCTGCCACTAAGCGCGCCGCCGATTGGCCCGGTGCGTCGTCCTCGCGGCGGGGCGCGATGACGTCATTGCGCGAGAGGCACGTAAAGCACCACGTGCCTGCCCCTGGCTCTCTGTGCCCCCTCCCCCGCCCCAGAGCGGCCGCCTGGCGGGCGGCGTGCGCGGCTGCCCCTGAGGCGCTGGGCGGGAGCCGAGCCGCTTCCCCTTGGCCGGAGCGGCTCCGGGGGGGGGGAGGGAGGTTGTGGCTGTGTGAGGCCTCACTGTGCTGCTCCCCAGGGGTGCCCGTGTAGCGGGGACGGGGATTTCCCCCGATGCCCGCAGGTGCTTCAAACCCAGCGCCCGTCGGCACCAGCTCTCCGTGGCCGGTGCCGCCTCTGTCTTTTCGAGTTCTTTTTCTTGTTGCGTTTCTAGTGAGTCCTCCCTGCAGCAGCCGGGATTTTCACCATTTTTTAGGGAGGTTCACAGAATTGTTAGGGTTGGAAGATGATCTGGAGATCATCCAGTCCTAGCCCTCTGCCAAGGCAGGGTCACCTGGAGCAGGTGACCTGGGAGCGTGTCCAGTTGGGGTTGCAATGTCTCCAGAGAGGGAGCGACATCCCTGGGCAGCTTGTTGCCGTGCTTTGCCCCCCTCAGCGTAAAGCAGCTCTGCCTTGTGTTGAGGTAGAACTTGCATTTCAGTTTATGGCCTTTAGTCCTCGTTCTGTCGCTGGGCACCAGCAAAAAAGAGTCTGGCACCATCCTCTTGACACATTCCTTTAAGATATTTATTCGTGTGGTCCCCTTTCAGTCTTCTCTCGACTAACCACTAGGCTGCTGGTATATCGGAATAAAAAGCTATCTACCACGCTGGGAATCTTTCAGTGCCGCTGGCCTTGTGCGCCTTCCCTCTGGACAGGGTTTAGCTGAACAGTTCCGAGAGATCGCACCTTGCCAATGGAGCTGTTTTTAACACATTAACATCTCAATGTACCGACGGTTGAGTAACAAAGTCAATAAAACAGCCATTTGTTTCTATAGAAACTAAACACCTTAGCAGGGATTGTAGCAAGCTTTGATTTTGGGGGGGGGGGGGGGGGGCGTTGTGGTTTTTTGTTTGTTGGTTTGGTTTTCTGGTTTTTGGTTTTTTTTAAACTGGAATTTGCTGGTTTTGCAGTCTGCTCTTGCTTGTTTTCAGGAAATCAGAAATTTGGAAAACTGACTTGGAATGTTTTAGCATGTGAGGAATGATGGTAATCACATGATAATGGCACCAAAAAACCTCTAGAACCTAGCTGGGTGAGTTAGAATTAATTTCTGAGGCTGCATACTCATCAACCCTAAAAATCTCTTTGTTCGCCCACTTTCAGACCATGAGGAACTTTGCAACTTCCTATCTTCCACTCCCCTTTCTTCCTAGGCTCTTTCTCCAGTACAACTGAAAGGAACTAATCCAAGAATCAGCTGATGTAGCTGCTTGCTGCTGAGAGATTTGGGGAGTTTGTGAAGGTTTTTTTCCCAAAACAACAAGAGGAAATGTCAGAGAGGGAAAAAATATTCAATTGATGCATTCCAGAAGTTTCCCCATATGTTCTGTTCTCAAGTGACAGTGATACTCGAATGCCTTCAAGAATACAAATAAGTAATTTAGCTTATTCTGGGAGGAAAATACTAACAGGTTTCTGGAAGTACAGAACGCATGGAATGCGTCTTCTGTTTGGTAGTGAGACGGTGCAGTAGCTGTGCTTTTAAAAACTAGTAGGTCCATGTTTACCTTTTTACTTTTTTCCTGTTAGGACAGAGCTTAGAATTTATGGGTTATTTAGTTCTCTGTTTGATTGTACCAAAGCTTGTTAGTTGTTTTTTTTCTCCAACATCAGTCTTTATGCTTTCCCTGAAAAGATTTGTGGTGTTTATCGCAGTGAGAGATTCTCATGAGCTGTCTTGACCTCAGTTATTTTATCAGAATTGCTTGCATCTTTTGGTAACCACCTGAAAAGCCTTGCTTCTCAATTTGGTTTTTTTTTCCTCAGACAAAAAAAAATTAATATTTCCATTTGACAGTCATTCCTCTTTTTAATGGAACAGTAAGAAGATGGGGCACGTGGATTCCCACAGAGCCCTTGGGAATGCTGTCAAGAATTTTTGGTAGGTTTTGGGAAGTTCCAGATATTTATGTTTGCTTTTCTGTTCAAGTTATAGTTCTCTGAAGCATTTACATTTCCAATTGCTAGGACTTGTTCATTGGAATTCTCTAAGGGGGTGGGCATAAGGAAGAGATTTCCATTACTCTCTTCCTTCCACCATTAACACACAGCCTTTAAAAGTTAATGGGTTATGGAAACCTGTTAGATACAGGAAAGGAGCTGGGAAAGCCCTAAGGGGGGGTGCATCTGTTAGGCCTCAGCAGTCTCCTGCTGGCCATTTCCAAGCAATCCTTTTCTGTAGCTTTATTTACATCGTGCCTAAACCCCAGTTTTAACCAATGCAAACACCCAGCATGAGCAAAAATTTTTTAAAAATTAAAAATGCATTCCACTGGAACTTGTGTTCAGAGCCAGAATAAACTTGAGTAGTGCAAATGTCAGCTCTGGTTCACACAAAGAGTTTACAATGTTGTCTAAAATGGCAACTAATCCTAAGCATAGGTGAGAGGACACAAAGCCAAGTGGTTCAGCTGATGATGTTATTCTGACACGAGTTTGGAATACGGAGAAGGTCCCAGCTCAGGGACGTGAGGCTGCATTTACTGCTTGACTTTTGCATTACCAGGAAGTGGCAGGCATTGAATGCCTGCCTTGGCCACTGATGCAATTCTTGGAAGATAATTACAGCAGTAACAGCTTCATAGCCCTTTGATTATCTGAAGCTGACTTTAAACAAAATTGCATTCTGATAGCAGAACTGCTCATTCTTACAACTTGTGTCTTTTAAGAACTTAAAAACAGAAGATTTTTCCTGAGTTCTCTCGATTGCCCCAGTCTGTTGGATGACAACATCCAATACTGACATGGTATTTAAAAATTCATATTTGCCCAGTCATGGGAAAAAACCCTTAAGAACCAAACCAGATTTTTTTCTTTACAAAATGTATTTTTAAGACAACATTGCATGTCTTGGCCTAAGAAATTTGGCTCCCTACCTTGCACAGCTCCTCTGTGTGTAGACAGTGCTATTTTCAGGTCTACTGGTAAAGCTGCAGCTTCCTTATGAAGGTGTAGCTATAAATATACCAACACCCAACCAGCAGAACAAGTTTCTTGCTGGTATATTTTCTGTGCAAGAGTTTTGTCAGCTTGGAAATACCATACCAAATAACTCCTGTGGAATCACTGCTGTCATGTCTGAAATTGAGTTTTGATGAGAGTCAGCGTTTCCTGAAGTTTTCAGACCGGTAGAAGCGCATAGGTTGGCAAGGACCTCTGGAGGTCGTCTTATCCAGCCTCCTGCTCCACAAGGGTTCCGTTCCAATGGATCAGGAACTTTGACATTGGAAAAAGCTTCTGAATAATATGCACTGGGACAGATTTATTCCCAACTGCTTGCAACTCAGCAGCTGCAGGCCTGGTGGATTACACAGAACTCTTAGTTCTGAAGGGAGGGGACCTGCTAAAGATGGGAGGATTGGAGTTAGAGGACTGCAAAGGACTTTGCTCTGTAAAGAGTGGGAGCAGATGCCAGCAGGTGTACCACAGGCAGCAGGGCCTGCAGCTGTTGGGACGTGCAGAAGTCAGGGAGGAGGCCCTGAGAAGAAGTAAAGGCTTCAGGCACTGAAGGAGAGCTCCAGAATGCACTTTCCAGGCTGTTAACTCCAGATGTCAACAGAGATGACATCAGGCTGGCACCATGAGATTGTATTTTGCTCTGGAAGAAATGAGGCCAGCATTCCTGGAAATGTCAGGCATGAATGCTGTGCAGAAAACTGCAGTTTCCAGATTCTAGATTGTTCCCAAGGCTGAAAAGAAGTTCCTATAATGAGCAACAAAGTACATGGCAAGGTTTCCATCACCTTGTGTCACACACTGAAGCAATGCAGGTCCCTCACTTCTTCTTGCCCTCCCTCTGTCTAGGTATAGTGTCAGAGTGGTTTCTTGGGGGCTGGGAGCCTCAGGCTTTTAAACTGCATCCCTGTGTTTTGCAACACAAGTTGCACAGCTTGCAAGTTAACACCAGAAATCAGACAATTTTATCTGAGCACTATGCTGCTAGCCATTTGCTTTCTGCTGTCCTGGGCAATGTTTTGTCATGCTTATGTCCCAAGTTGTCATAGTCTGATTTTTTTAAACATTGCTTAAATTTCATGACAGCTGAAATTTCATCTTGATGTTAGGTATTGAGTGTTTATAGGTTCTTATTTTCTAACTTATACCTGACTATCAAGTAAAGAGGTCACTGTAATAGAAAAATCATTTATCTTGTGCACAAAATGATGCTGGTGTTGGTTTGGTTTTTATTGTGAAGTATTGTTTAAGGCCACAAAAGAACAGGTAGCTTGGTAAGGTTCAGAGCTGATGAAAACTCATTTTCCATAGAACTTTTCTTACAGTGGGTTCTTCAGTCTAAGAATGCATGTACCATTTCTCTCTGCCCTGTGGATTTTTCAGCAACTAAAAAAAAGTTGAGCTCTGCTTTGATCTTTATCTTTCCCCTAGCTGCAGTACTTGGTGGTTCTCCTGCTGCCTTTCCAATGCTTGGGTCAATTAAGCTAAACAGAGACCTCTGAGACCAGAAATTTGTGTCAAAATTTGGCTGAAAGAGACTCAGATATTCAGAAGTGAATATGGTGAACTTTGACACACAGCCTGCCGGTACAATACTTGCTACTGGACTGAAGTGCATCTGTTTAAAACCAGTCAATGCTGCAGGTGGCTGATCTCCCTTCTCCATTGTCTGATCCTCTCTGCATTTCCTCTCTTCAGCTCTGCAGTGAAGGACTCCAGGGATAAAAATTAGGACTCTTCAAGAAATTAAGCTTACAAGAAGGCTGAAGAGGGACTTTCTACAAAGGCATGTAGTAATGGCTTAACACTAGAAGGCAGATTTAGACGAGAGATAAGGGAGAAATTATTCAGTATGAAGGTGCTGAGGTACTGGAGCAGGCTGCCCAGAGAAGTTGTGGATGTGAGCAACCTGGTCTAGTGGAAGGTATCTCTGCCCATGGCAGGGAGGTTGGAACTAGATGATCTTTAATGTCCCTTCTAACCCAAATAATTCAAGGAATCTATGATCTCTTTATCCTTTCTTTACAGTATGGTTGGCTTTCTTTGTTTAGGGGGTTTAGCACAGTATGTCTGGGATTGAAATGAGGTCTCTGCCAAGTGTTCACTGGAGTTTGTAGATCCACTGGTAGCTGGTAGACTGAGATTTTGACACTCACTTGACATTGCTTCTCACCATGGTTGTAACCCCTTACCTGCATCTTTCTCTTCCAGCTGCCACAGAGACACTTCTGAACATCTATTCTTTCTGACTGGGCATCCAGGACATCTTTTCTTGTCCAGGCCCCATCACAAAGTTTATGTGATCACTTTTTTAATGTGTTGGTCAGACCTGTCCGCTGACAACTGCAGCTGAGCTTGACAAGAAGAGCTCACCAGGCATCCTGGGCGCTGTGTAGGAGCCGAGGGAACAGAGGCGTGGGCAGCCCCTGGTGTGACTGTCCCTGTGAGGTGCTGTGGGCAGAGCTGGTGTGCACAGTGTACTTGATGGGTGTATCTCTGAGACTTTGTGTCACCCGGGCAGGTGTTCCTGTCCAGGCAGCTGTAAAACAGAGTTGTGTTCTTTTGTATCAGAGCAGCTTCCTGTAAGTTCCTGGTAAGGAAAGACAAAATTTGTTTGAACTTCAGCAACCTTAAAGGTGGACATGTGTTCCTAGGGGGTTGTCTGGGTTCCCTGTGGAATTGCCTGCTCCTTCTTATCTGTCTGCAGGCTGTCAAGGGAGTACAGATGACTAACTAGGACAAGAAAAGGGTTTTTTATTTTCCTGTTAGTTCAATTTGATTGAGTTAGCTACTCTTGTCTTAACCATATTTACCATCAAAAGTGACAGTTTAAAAAAAAAAATCACCTTTATAAAATGTGTGGGTGAAATGCATTCACAGCAATAGTTCTGTGTGGCCTTGATTCATGTACTGGCTTCTGAAATTATTGCAGAGTAAATTTGTTTCTGGCAGGGAAAGGAGTGGAGACCTTCTAGGTCAGAAGCAAGTAAATTATTCCGTGGACTAGAGTGGGGCCAGGATTTACCTTTCAGCGAACATACTCTCAGCCTACTTTTTAGCTGCTGTTCCTCTGTCATTAAATAGCCATTTGTCATGGATGGCTATTTATATTATAGGAAGAAATAGTAGATAGTTCTTGGGTTTTAATTCCCCTTGAAAAAAAAAAAAAAATTTAAACATTTCCAGAGAAGTCCAGTGTAGTACGAAGCAGTGGGTGCCAAGGGCCCAGCTGTCCCCCTTCTGAGTGTGGTTGTGTTGGCCAGCTCTAGCTGTTCCTCATGGACTGAACATCCGCAGCTTCACCAGAGACCATGATGCACGTTGGGAGTGGAGTTTTCCATTTGGTTTCACCCCAAAAGAGGCCAGGTTGTGTGCTCTCAGGCTGCTCCACAATGTCAAACAGAAGATGGTGAGAGGAAGATGAGTTTTGAGCCCAAACTGCTGATTTGAATGATAGCACAGGCACACAGAGAGAAAACTGAGCTGTTCATGAAACAGCTCCAAAGCAGCCTCCATTTACAGCTGGCACTTTAAGCAAACCAGGGGCTGTGTCATTTGAGAAGCGGCTCATAAACAGTGGCTGTTGAGGAGAAATTTGGCCTGTGCAAAATGAGTGTGCCCAGAGGCTGCAAACCCACCATCCCTTCTGAAATATCTCTTCCATGTTTCAGCAGTTAGATGTTCCCATCAGGAGGTGCAGGCAAAGTGTCAAACACAGCCCATTCCCTTTAAATTATGGGTTTTGCTTCCAGGGAAGATTGCACCTTCTGCTAAAAATCTTGTGAGCTTTTTTTCTGCTTTGTTTTCTCCCCTTTCAATCATGAAGGACATTCACATAGAACAGGATGGCTGGTTTTTAATTGTTCTTCCATGTCCTCATAGCATCTTCCCTAGCTGAGAACACAGTTCCAGTGGGTCTTGCAACCAGTCGCGGAAGTAGTTAAATGTCAAAAAAGTAGATGTTAAATTTGTGTGAAAAGAGGCAGCTCTAACATCTGGGAGTCCCGCAAAATAGGATTTTTATGGTGGTGGAGCTTCAGTACTGAAAGGTAGAAAAAAAATTGCAGTGGAGACAGTGGTCAATAGGAGATGCAGCACACGAAGACTCTGCTGGGAACTGCTTTGGCAGTTAACATTTAGTTTCATTGAAACTAATGGAGGAAAGAAAATATGAATAAATAGTCTGGGAGGTTTTTCTTCCATTGCAGTGTAAGAGGAAAGGGACACAGTTAACTGATGGTTGAACATTTTATTGTGAATAACAGCAATTGCAACACTGTCATGTATGCCTTCATATGTGTTGGTGAGCGTGTTTCTATAGACAGGCATGAAAGTTGACACGAAAGTGCAGGCAGATTTGCAAATTCAGAATTGCTTGCTACTAACTGAACATACAGATAGTTTCACTTGCCTTTTGCTGTTAACTGAGGCTTTAATTATTGGGGCCTAAATGTTTCATCCTTTATGTCCACTTTGTCTAATTTTTGACAAAAGTGTCAAATAGAAGGTTTAGATACTGCAAAATGGGAAAGGAGAAAAAATATAGCCCTAAGTCATCTTTGAAACATTTTCATGAAAACTGTAATGCCTCTAGAATCTGAAGGAGGGGAGTCAGTATATTATCACTTGCAGGAAACTTCAAAGTTTGAATTTGGGTTATGAGCACTGGGCAAAAGAAAAACTGAACTAAACAAACCAGGCAGAAACTTGATAGCCTTTGACAGATCTGTTCACTCAGGATTGCATACTTACACTTGGCCTTTCCCTGCCGAACAGCTTGTACAACCTACCCAGACCCAGCTAAATTTGCCTAAAGTTTTCCCTGTCACCATGCCTTCCACCTGGCAGGGAAGCCCCTTGGCTGCTCCTCTGGGCAGCATGCCTGCTGAGCACACTGCTGGGAGGGAGCTGGTGTCCATTGGGAAATGGCTCCCTGTGTCACCAAGGTTGTGGGACTACAGAGGCAAGAGCGTAAGAGCACCCCATTGGTTTGGGGAGTCCTGTTTAGAAATGCTCTTCATTTCTAATGCACAAGTTACAGGTTTTTACCTGAGGAATGTACCGAAGTTTATAGTTTGTAAGGCACTAGGGCAGGAGTTCAGATAGGCTTCAGTCATAATGACAGGTGACTTATCCATTTGGCTTCCTATTTCCTAGGATTTATTCTGCTGTTCTGATAATCTATGATTTAAAACACACTGAAGTGTCAGTGCAGGCTAATAGCCTCTTCTCCTACCCTGAAACACATCACTGAGAGTAGAAGACACTGTGCTTTGTATCTGTCTCCCATGGTGGCGGAGAGAATAGCTGAGAGGTATGGGGCTCTGCCCACAAAGAACACGTCACTGGCTGTCAGCTGAACTTGGAGTGGGAATCAGATCCAGAAAACAGATACCTGAATTTAGGTGTCTAATCTCCCACGCTAGGCAGTGGAGATTTAGTTATGGCAGTCAATGGAGCTGGGAGTGTGATTCAGCTGAGGAAATGTAGGTATCCATCCTCTGTTGCGCTGAATCCCTCCTGGCAGTGAGAGGTGGGACACTGAGCTCATACCAGTGTGTGGACACCTCTGGGTACACAGCTTCAGCCTGGAAGCCCAACCCTGGGAAGGATGTGCTGATGACAGGGATTCAGTCTCCAGTTGCTGCATTGTTTCTGCAGTTTAATGAGAGGGGCGGGCTGGACCCCCACTGGCAAAGGCTGGAGCTGCAGAGCCCTCCCGAGAGTCGGAGCATGTGTAGGCAAGCTTCATGCCCTCTGTGAGAGGTGGGTGAGCACATTAGACCTTATTTAGGTAGACAAAATGGCACTCAAGGCTGTGCAATAAAGAAACAACATCTCTCTGTTAAAATTATTTTTACAACCTCAGTTGTTGAGTTCAGACAAATAGACTTAACCAAGCCTTCTTAGGATATGAAACATTAGTGTCTAACACTTATGTTTGAAGCTGTGTTTTAGATTTTATTTTCCAGACAAAAGAGTAATTTAAAATTATGCAAATGAGCTGCCAAAGCAAGGCATTATGCAGATTTGTGAGGCAGGCAGCAGTGTTAACCCTTGGTGCTGCAGCTCGCTGCAGAGGGAGCCCTGCTGCAGCAGCTCTGTGTGAATTCTTTCCAGCCCTTGTGCTCTTTCATTACAACGCTTCTGTGGCAGGGCCTGAGTTGTGGGGCTCACCCCCTGTACACCCCCATTGCCAAGTGGATTTAGGTGGATGGAGGAGGTGTGTTTGCTGTATTGTTCACCTCACTGTCCTGCCCAGCACAAGCTGTACCCAAATCTGGCCTGGGTGTCTCAGAAAAGACAAGCATTGTGACCGTCATCCGTGGTTTCATACAGGTTGTTTCCAGAATATTTGAAGTGACTGTCAGGGGAGAAATACTAAATTGCTTTTCAAATGTCAGCAGTGCAGTAACACTTTAAAAACAGTTGACACTGTCAGCTCTAAGTCCTCTAGCTTGCTGGGTGGCTGGTGTACACAAGATGCACTAGCAGCCTTGACTTTCTGTAGAGGAAAGCTATTGAAAGAACTCCATGTTGTGCTAATTTGTGGGTTCAATAGCTCATTATCCCATCCAACTATAAAGGTGGTGGGAATAACTCTCAGCCAGGAGCAGATGGGTTTTGATAGAAATCCAAGGTCTGATCTGCTCTGGAAGTTTGCCCTGATCTCTGCAACCGATGCCAACAGCTGACATAGCCACATTGGTGCAAGCACTAGTGCTGAGCAAGAAATCCAATGTTTTATAGCAGTAAAGTTTGTCAAATGGCAGGAGCAGGCAAATTCCCTACATGCACAAGGATGTAAGTGCAGCTGATCTCTAGTGGTGGTGCCTGATGCTGGTTAAAATAGTGGCAGCCAAGCCTGGAGAACGAGGGAGAGAGTTCACATCAGGCAGTTTTGGAAGGGTTGGGTTTGTGCCTCAGTCATGCCCATGTGGGAGGCCAAGCCCTGTGAATATGGGATTTGTTCAGTGGCAGGCAGGGATGGATCTTGCTGAGGGCAGGAAGGAGTCTGGCTGCAGTATGGGGGGACTTGAATCCACATTTCCTCCTGCACTTCAGTTCATAGAATCAGAGAATAGAATCACAGAATACAATAGATCACACAATCGTAGTTGTTCATGGTTCTCTATGAGAGAGCTGACAGAGCAGTGCAGGTTCCAGGGAAAACACCAAGAGTATGTATTTCTGTAGTGAATTACTTCATTATCAAACAATGTCTCAGTGCTGCTCCGGGACACAGAGGTAATCTGGGTTTCTCTCTTGCAACCTCTTACACCCAAACCTTTTAAAGTTTTCTCCACTCACCAAATTGCTCCCTCACTTTCTTTCTAATTAGGGGTATCTTTTCGAGCTGCCTCTCAGAAGCTGTCTGTCTTAGCCAGTACACCATACTGAATAAACACTTCATTATGTTCAAATCTATATGCACTCAGTGAATTTACAGACTTAAAACCCATGTCCATTTTCAAACTGGATACACATGCATATACACAAAAGTTAGCTCAGTTTAGCTACTTTGGTTTTGCTTGTTCTTAAGAGCATTTTTGGCTCAAAAATGTGATGTCTCTCACGTATTTGGAAAGAGTTGTCCAAAGCACATGATCAACATCTGTTAGTTTCAATATGCCAGAGGAGCTATGTAAGAGATGCAGAGATCAAAGAATACATTGCTGCTTGCATATTTGTTTTTAAATTTGTATTTTCTATTTTAAATTTGGAGGTTTTTTTATTGCTCAGCAATTTGAGCAATGGACTAATGGTCTGGTTAGTAAAAAAAAAAGCATGAAACCCACCTATATTGGTTCAGGTTTTGTTAGTTTTGGAGGAGAAGAATATAAGGATAAAAAGCTGAAAAGGATATAAATCAGACACTGCTGTTGTACTGCCCATGCCTGGCCAGCTTAAAAGAACTAAACTGGTTTAAATAGGCAGAAACACTGTGTTATGATGGCAAAGAACAAAATTGAGCACAAAGGCCATGGAAGGAAGTTGCTAGGAAACCTCTGCGGTGCTCTGGAAAAGTTTTGCAGCACAGGCATCTATAAGAGAGTTGCCACCACCTGCCAGCCTGGGCATTTCCTAAACACTGGGGTGTAAAACTGTAGTCCCCATTGATTTCTATAAATGCAGCACTAGGAAATGCCTTACAGCTCATTTTAAATCAGTGCAGCTTCAGGGGACTGTAAGCTGTTCCCAGAACCATCCCTGAAGGTCCTGTCCACAGTAATGCTGAAGCCCTGACTTTTGTGTCCAGGCAAGGTGTGCCCAGACTGCACTCACCTTCATTAGGTTCTTAGCAAAGATCTTTGCTTCTGTGTTCTCTAACCTTGCCCATGCTGAGATTTTAATACGGTAAACTGTAAGCTAGACTAGCCCTCTGGAGGCATGGCCACGGAGTCTCTTTTCCTTTGCACTGAGCCTCAGGGTGGTTTTGCCAGCAGAGATTTCCTGCAGGCATGCTGCCACCACAGGTGGGTTCTCTGCATGGGGATGCTTCAGAAAGTTGAGGTGCATCAATCAAAAATGTTACAACTGCAGGCCCACAATGTCAGCGTGCACATGCTAAAACCCCAATTTCTGTACCAAGTAGTTGTAATTATGATACCTTAATGATGATATCTTAATCCTTTTAACACTTGATTTCTTTCCTGTGGCTACCTCATAATTTAACCATTTAAGTCCATTTCTATGAAGAAACTGGAAGGTGAAAGATTGGGGAATCACCAAGGACTGCCTTTTCCTTTCATCATGAAGTCATCTGTCATTGCAGCTCATGACTGGGATTACGACAGGCCGTGTCTGTCAGGGCCTAGGATTGCTTGTCTACATACTTCTTGGTAGCTTTTTCCAAAAATGGGCAATGTGAGGTACAGTGATGGAGGAATGGCTGATGTGAGCACAATGAACAGAGCAAGCTGGCCACGGTTTAAGTCTCTGTGAAATTCCCTGTGTGTGGGAACCCCCTGAAGGTGTGTCACCAGCAAACTCCTGCCTGCCACCACCCATCCTTGTTATACGTTCATTCTGCACTCATCTGTGCACACCTGGCAAAATGAGCCATCATGCTAAAAGCCATTAGCTCTCAGAAGGTGGACAAGGGGACCTCCTGCTCTTTCAAAGATAAGCAATAAATTAAGATAAATAAGGAATGCATGTTAAACCTGAGGATACTCCTTTAAAGAAAGATACCTTTTGTAACAACCGGGTTCATTCCACAACAAAGAAGGCATTCCGGAGAAGATGTGATGCAGATATGCATGAAGATACATGAAGTGTGGCTCTTACAGGATTTTCCATTCTGGTTTATCTAGTCTGTTGACACATAAAAAAGGAAAGATCCAGATCTTCAGTTTAACTTTAAAAACCACCAAACCTCTTAGGAAATCCTTTTTTACGCAACATATAATTAATATATGGAATCAGCACTGGATATTCCTGACAGGTTTAGACTAGATCTGCACTTGATGGTCTAGCAGCCTTTGTGAGCTCTGTCCCTGTGAGATGCTGTGGGAGGGAGGGCTCCAAAACAGTATGTAAAGGCAGGAGTCCAGATGTTAAAGAAAAGCCTTTAGTTTCTGGAGCAAGAAACCCATGTGAGAGCTATAGCAACATGTGGACCTTTCTTGGTTTGAAGAAGGTTTTTCTGCATTTCAGAAAGGATTATGTGCATGCACAGAAATAATTTCCAGTGGTGTTACTGGAGTAAGGTCACATCCAGAGATTCTCAGATGCCACACTTTGTGACTCAGAAAGCAGCACCCACATCACATGCTCTTACAGCAGTGATGTCCACACCTGAGCGAGTTCACTTCCTTATGGCAAGTGAGGAGAAATGAGGACCCAACAGATTCAGCTGTGCAGCTGCTGATAGGAATAGCCATGTCCTAGCAGCACCTCTCTCTTTTATTAGCTGCAGAGAAAATTTAGAGGGGAGTGGATGTGTTTACTGTAGGTTTAAAGAGAGTGAAGCCCATCAAGATGCCTGCTGACTGCAGCTAGAGAGGCATCTCTTTCCCTGCTGTGAAGGCAGTGCCACCCCAGGGGGGGTGCTGGGAGACTCGCAGGTTCCACTCGGTGCTGGGTGACTGAAGCGGGCACCTCTAGCAGCTGCTCATCTTGCCCCTTTGGTAGGCACAGTTGCCCCAAAGCAAGGATGTGAATCATCTCCTCAGCCACACGAGCTAATGTGTCACTGCATCCCTTGGTCCCTGTGCTCACCACAGCCATGGGCTTAAGACTGCTGCAGAGCAGAGCAGGACCTGGGCAGGTTTTGCTCACTGCTCAGGGCAGCTGAGTAGTGAGGAGAAACAGGAAAGGCAAGTTCAAAGGCAGGTGTGACACAAAGGAAAAGGTGACGGTAACACCGAGCCAGCAGGCACAGCCCTGTGCAGCCCACTGGTGTCCACTGGACCCCTCACATCAGGATACACTATGGCAGCCCCATATCTCCAGCTGGAAATGAGAAGGGGTCTTCCCCAAAGTATCCAGCACAGGCAGGACTGTTAGAGGCAGGATTCCGGAGCAAACCTCAGCCTTGCTCGTCACCACACCATCCTTGTGCACAGGTAATTGCCTCTTCCAAAGCAGCAGCCCTCGCAGACCTGAGCCTGGGAGGTGCAGAGCATCTGGGCCATCTCAGAGATCAATGCTTCTGAAAGATGGTGTGATTGTTACGGTTCCTCAAAGCACAGGCTTAACTTTAAACTCCTCAGTCATACAAGTAGTTACTGTCTGACCCTGTCTCACACCCTAACAGTATTGCCAAAGGAGGGGGAAAAGAATTGAAATTTTACACCGTGGCATATGGAGTGATTCAGAATTCTTCTAAAACGAAGATGGTGAGAACATTTTTGTCAGGCCTTTGATCCCTTTCAAAAATAGAACCCCCTGGATGTAGTTAGAGAGGGCTCATGCTGTGAGCTGGAGTTTTTGTAATCACCGCTGACTGGAAGTGCATGTCAGTCTGATTTGAGCATTTTTCCAGTCTGTTTTATACAACCAAGTTGCTGTTCCCACATTGTAGGAGATACTTCACAAGTTTCTTGGGAGAGGACACCAAGCTCCAAGGCTAATTCATTTTTCCTCTCTAAAAAGAATTTTTCCTTTTTTTCTTCTTAAATGGTTTAATTTTATAATTACTCACAGAGGCTGAAAATCAATTCAAACAAATCCTGGGTAAACTCCAGGTGTTCCCCAAATTGGAAACCAGCAATTGAAAAGAGAAAAAAAAATAGAATAAAAGAAAAATCCATAAATCGAGGATTTCATATTTCATAGTACTTACGTGGTGAAACATTTTTTGTAGAGTAGCACGTCAGGATGTATTTCCAGGCAGATGTTCAAGTCCCTGTGAGTGGCCCTAAACCACTGCAGGAACAAGATAATATAAGCCCTTCAATTTTAGCCACCAGCTTATTTACCTCTGCTCTGAATATACTGTCGATAAAACCTCTGAGATCCTAAGATAGACTTACTGGAGAAAGTAAGGCTGGCACAGCTCCTGTTTCACCATGCATAGTGCTATGAGGTAGGACCTGTAAGCTCACAGCTCATCCTTCTGGGCCACTGCTGTTGCTGCACCTTGCCAGGGAGATCCTCAGTGCAAACAAGAACTGCTCATCCTCCTTTAAACAGGGAAGAATGAAAAGGAAGGCAAAATGGGGTTTTCTTGTCATGCCTTGTTCCATCTGTGCAGAGAAAAGCTGTCACAGAAATGATGGGAGGCTGGCGGTGAGAACCTGACTGCCAAAGGAAGACACTGCTGGTAGCCTGGAGTGTACAGCTGATCTTGATGAGAGGTACAAATTTAATTGGTAACTCATTTCTTGTTAAAACCGACTTTTTTTTTTCTTCTTAGCAGAACAGACAAGAGTGGAAATGTTTCACATAATCACTGATTTCACTGAAAGTTTGACAGCATTATCAAGCACTTTAATCCTTTTTTATATGAATCGCATGAAACATCCAGGATGTAAACATTACATTACACCAGGATGTAAACAAAGGACTTCAATAAACTTAGTTTTGATATTTCTATTGTGTTCCAAATTTGGAATGAAAGGAATGTGGAATAATCAACTTTCCCAAGAAAATGTGACATCTCACACAGCTCTAACCATTCTTGCATAAGTCTCAAGGAGCCCAGTGATCTCTGTTGATGACAAGTCTCCTCCTGCACTCAGTGATGCTGCAAAATGTCCAGCACATCTGCCACAAAGAGAATTCTAATCCTGTTGGATGCTCAGGGTCACCTTGCAGGGCAGCAGCACCAATAGCCAGTACTATCTTTTGGGGAGGTACTTTCTGAAGCACACTGATGGAAATGTAGAGGTCTTCTCTTACTGCTTGAGTAACCTGGGCACATCTCTGACAAGTGGGTATGCCTTACCTTTATCCTTTAGAAGAGAAAACGAAAGGCACATGCAAACTATTTTCTGTAGAAGAGAACATGGATGTTGGAGAAATGAGAGAGTTCTTGTTAAAAGAGGGCTCCCTCAAATTGCACTAGAACACTGATTTCTACTCCTGCAGCAAAGCTGGGTCTGTCCTGGACAGAAGCAGATGTCACACTATTAACTAACAACACACAATGCACTTTTTTGCAGCAAATAACATTTTCTTTGTTTGCACTTGGGTGGACAAGATACCTACAATGGAAGAACAAGGCCCAGCAGATCACTGCATACCAAGCTGCCCAGGCACCAGTGGGTCTGGGCACTTGCTCTCAGATGGGGTTTTGTACCCAGGGCGCTGTGCACGGCTGGGTAATGCCACCTATCTTGTTCATCCACCTGAGAGCTGGAAAGCACAAATAATGACCATCTTCAGCTACTCCACAATTTACATCTCTTCTGGGTGCTCAGTTAGCTGAACTATTTCTGCTAAACGGGAACAGTAGGAATACAGTAATGTTAGCTGAAAACAAAAGCTGAAGCAAGGGGATTTTCAGAGCAGCTTTAGGGCTTGAAAACTGCTGCAGTCCTCTTGTGTTTGCTACAGAAAAGTGATGTGGAGTCCTGGAAATTAATCTGGTTGTGACAGAGGGAAAAATATTAGCACCACTGACATTCTATGACAGGCACACCACTGGCTTTTGCTTTCCACAGCATGGTGCTGCAGGATGTTTTGGTCAAGATCCTGTGTACACATGGGCTAAAGCATCTTCAGCAATGATGCTGGGTACCATGGTGCCCTAAATTATACTGGGGGAAGATCTGCCACAACTTTAATTACATTCAAACATACAAAGCTAGAGTGAATAATAGCATGGGCAGGTCAGGAACTGATTAACTAGTTTGCTGTGAAAGGGAAGGGTACCACTCCTTTTCTTCCACCTGGCCTGTTTAGAGCAGACCTTGTTAGGAAGAAGGACATTATTCACTTAGGTGTAAGAAAATACTGCCTCTCAGACCCCCACCACTATGTGCCAGGGGGAGAGCAGGAGTGGGACAGAGTCCAGGATAATTCAGGAATATTATTTGGTAGGAAGACATGTTAGGACAGCACTAAGAAAACAAGGAAAAGACAGCTTTTTTAAAGTTGACTAAACATCACTGTGTCTGAGCAGCAGCTTGAGGAATCAGTGCAAAATATTTGATGAATCATTTAAATTTGAAGGAATTCAATTGCTCAATTAGTAGTTTCAAGTGGAGAAAGAATTCCTTGAGGAAGGATATAAAAAGCAGTTATTGACCCAACATTAATATTTTTTCCCATGAAGGTTAAAGAGTGTTAAATATGTTGGTAAAGCCAAGAGAATACCAAAGGAGGTCTCATTTACATAAACAGTGTGTTGGCAATTCAGAAATACCATCCACAGGAGTTAATTCCACAGGTTTATGTGGCAAGTCAGTGCCACTCCAAGGAGCAGGAGGCTGAGCTGGAGCCTGACACCCTGGGTCTGCTCCAAGCCTTTCAGCAACACTTGGCTGGACACATAGGTGCACAGTTACATGGCTAATTACTTCCATTCCATATGGAAATTACAAGAGGGGAAAATGATCATTATTATCCATTTGAGCACATGGTTACCTGAGTGCAGTGTGTGGCTGCAGTGCTCTGTATGCAATTGCACTCTCAGTTAAACAGTACCTGCTGTTCTGTCTGAGGGCTGGTCCAGACTCGGCTTAAAGTGATACCCTTAGACCCCACTTCAGAAGGTGATTGGGGTGCTAAGAGATTCTGGCTGATGCCTGTAAATCAGTGCTTCAGACACTGTCAAAACCTGCTAGGTCTGAATGTTGACCACACTCTGAATTGATCTGTGCTTGCTGAACTCAATCTGTGCTTGCTCAAAAGAGACCAAGAGAAACCTTGAAAGAATGGTTAATTCAGACATGGTGTTTGAAAGGGCAACAAAGACAGTGCTTCCAGCCCTGGGAGTTAGATTTGGGGGTTTGGAGGTTTAGGGTTGGGTTTTTTGTTTGGTGGGGATGTGGAGGGTGTTTTTAGTTGGGGTTTTTTAGGGGCTTTTTTTTTGAGTTTCAGGTCATATGGAGTATCTTCAAGTCCCTCTCTATGGACTCCCCTGACAATTCACTGGACTCTGTGAACTCAGTGGACTCTGAGTGGGGAGCTCCCTGGCTGTGCGCTGTGGACAAGGGGAGACAGTCACACCTGACAGTGACATATTCCAGTTTCCATCTCTCCGTTCTGCTTTTACATTTTAGGAGCTTCTCAGCTTCATGGGTATCAGGAAGACCTTGGCAGCCAGGGATGCTAAGGGAGCCAAAGAACCTATACTGTGTTTGACTTGTCTGTGTTGAGATGTTGTCTTCGAGATCACTGTGGGAGTGGGTTCAAGACAACCTGAGACTGACAAGGGCCAGATCAGACATGGATGCTGTAGCACATGCACTCTTTCATCCTCCTGCTCATGCCAGGTCAGACCTGACTGTGCAGGCTCCTCAAGAATGCAACAGATGTGAAACAGGAGGACTTCCTATTCCACTGATAAGTAAAGACAATTTCAAAACAGCACTTGCAAGTTAGGCTTATTAATGGACTCCCTGACAGCCCTAAACATATTTCATTGCTCCCTCTTAGCAGAAATCAAAATTCACCTTGACTTCACTGGGCAGGGTCCTGCTTAGGCTGAAGCCTTCATCATACCACAGTGGTGTTACCCTACTGATTCTCCATGTCCCAGTAACCTGCAGCATCCACCTGTCAGCAGGTCACCACTCCACACTGCGTTTACAGCACCAGCTGACTCGCAGTGAAGGAGAGCCACTAAGACATCCTCTCTAGCAGTGGGAGTACTGGAACTATCCCACCAGCAGCTGGAGTGACACACTGTGTGGCAGAAGTCCCTCGTTCCAATAGGGAAATGGAGCTGAGTTGGTTCATTGAAATACAGACAGTACACCTTCAAGGTAGAGTTGATCTATACTCAATTCTTATCCATCCATCTACCTTCTAAGAAGTGTTTGGTGCCCCTTTCAAGTGGGGCCAGCTAGGCAGACCCACAGAAATGTGGGTGCCACTTCCCCATGGCTGAGAATCACCAGCTCCACAGTGGTGACAGTGGCCAAGTCACATGCACGAGGTTGATTATTCCTCCAGTGTGGGCCCATAATTACCTATCCATGCCCAGAAGGGCAGGCAAGCTCTCCCACAGCTCACAGGAAATAATTACAGAGCAGCTCAACTTCCTGCAGTACGAAACTCTTCCTGATACATCCCAGAGGCACCAGCAGCATTACTCATAGTGGGTGACATTTCCCAGTGTGATTCTCATGCCCTGGCTCAGCCATCCATCCCACTCCCATCTGGGGCTGGTCCAGCCCAGGACAGCACGTTGATGCAGGGGAGTCGGGGAGGAAGTGGAGGACACGGCTCTGGCTGTGGGAAGCAGCCTGTCAAGAAATGCTTGTTTAACACATGGCAGATCAGCCTGCCTCAGGAGTGAGCTGTTTCTGTAAATAAAATAGTTTCTCATGAGACAGGAGCCCAACCCTTTATTACAGAGTTGCATATTTTCAGAAATTGCTGTAATTCAGGGATTTTTATTGTTAATGTTTGTTGGTTTTCATGTACCAGCCTGAGGTGGGATCTGACTCCTTAAAACTATTAAGAGCATGGGTTTGTGTGTAATACCAGCACCAAAGGGAGTGAAAGCCTCGAAAGAGACAGCAGGCAACCCATCCTCATTTGCCAATAGAGACAGATTAGTCCTTCTTCTCTGAATGCTTTTGAGGTCCCCTTTCCTAAAAATTACATCCACAGACTGTAAGCTCTGTCGGGACACTACTAGAATTGAGATGATCATGTATGGTGAGAATGCTGAAATTAAATTTGTAATACTCAGCTGCTGTAATCTGCAAACAGTGCTAAGTGGTAGAAAGAGGCAGCAATCACCTTCCAAAGCTGTTTCCAAGTACATACGATCAAGAGAGTAATTTGTCAGCCCCAGCAGGTGCCCACTTCTGCTCAGCCCCTAGGAAGTCACAGTGAGGATGGTTGCCATGCAAATCTTTATAGGAATTTCATAAAATATAAGATGAAAAATAATTATTGTGTTGTCTAGTATAGCTACCCATCCATCTCTCATTAGTGCAAAGTGAACAATTTGCAGCAGAAGACCAAAAGTTTAAAGTGTGTGTGGGTAACTAAAAACAGCAATAGAAGCGTGAAAAAAGCTCTTTACCAGCATACAATTATTGCTTAGCTGCTGCAGTAATGAAAAACAAGGCTACAAATTACCTTCAGAGCTCTATATTTCCATTGTTTTAAAAACTACGGCCTATTTTTCAGAGCATTACAAAAACATCCTGCCTGCAGATAGGCTTTTATGTTTTTTAAACACTGATTGCAAACACAAGTGCAGGTATGTGGTTGGTGTGAGAGGGCCCTTGGGGATGAGCCGGGGGTGTTTCAGGAAGTCTCTGTAAACTGGTGTTGCCACCCCTGGATTAATTAATTCCATAGTGGGCACTCGCTGACACAGTGTTTCATCCTGCTGCAGGATTTCCTGGGAGGTTTTGGGGCACAGTAAGACAAGGCAAAGCACAAAACGTTCCCAAGGCATGGCAACACACATCAAGAGCACTGCTGGGCACTGTGCTTCTGCCTGTGATGATGGGATGGGGAAGAGGGCAGTGGACGGGAGCAGAACTTGGCACGCAGCTGCTTGGTTCCTTTGTGTCCAGGCACACCTGCTTATCCTACGTAGGGTACGTGGTGATGCCCTCCAAGGTTATTTTGCATTCAGGTCCCTCTGCTCAGTGCTCTGCTTGCAAACCATGCTGATGCTCTGCTTGCAGACCATGCTGATTCTCTGCTTGCAGACCATGCTGATGCTCTGCTTGCAGACCATGCTGATGCTCTGCTTGCAGACCGTGCTGATGCTCTGCTTGCAGACCGTGCTGATTCTCTGCTTGCAGACCATGCTGATTCTCTGCTTGCAGACCATGCTGATGCTCTGCTTGCAGACCATGCTGATGCTCTGCTTGCAGACCATGCTGATTCTCTGCTTGCAGACCGTGCTGATGCTCTGCTTGCAGACCATGCTGATGCTCTGCTGCTCAGGGGACAATCTCCCTGGATGGGCATGCCTGTGGGGAAAAGTTCACATCCCTTGGCATAAAGATGCATCCCAAGGGAGGCAGCAACTTATGGGCACCCCTGCCTGTAGACCCTCCTCACTCTCCTGTGGGGCACGTGGCAAATCTTCAACACCCCAATTTCATGTGCCAGGAAGGTTTAACTTCAAATTATTTTTGAGCTCTTGCTTTCCCTGCAGAAATTTTGTTTTGATACACATCCTTGTGTTCAGCATCTTTGCTTTGTTGTGGCTCCTGTGGCCCCTGCTTGTGTACCAGAAGGAAGATTGAGCTCGATGCTCAGTTCAAGTAATCGGCTCCAGATCTCATCTCTCCAGATTGGGCTTGGCAAACAAAATCCCCTCTGGGAAATAAAGAGTTCAGACTCACCAGGCAAAAGAGACTTCCTGAAGGACTCTTTCATGTATAGCTGAAGAGAATAGAGAGTGTCAGAGTTTTAAAGTAGTGCTATCAGAGAGGTGTACAGGCTCCGTACAGGAGGGACCCTTCACATGTAGTCAGCCTTTGAGTTCAGCTTTTAAGTAAAGGATTGGTCTTCAGATCAAAAAAGTGATGCCTTTTATGAGTAATAAAGCACAAAGCAATTTTTTTTAATGGATGAAACTACCATTCAATATAAAATAAGCTGTCTCTTTTGATTTATTGATAAGCCAAATTCATATTTCACCTTGGGAAAATAACACATCACCACTGGGCAGATGCCTGAGAGACAGGGGTGTTGGTGCTGCAGAGGCTGGGATTAGCTTTTGTGTCACAGGCCAGTCTGAGGGAGTATGTTTCATGTCTTGGGCTCCAGCACTTGTCAGAGGTGATGGGATGGAAGCCGATCGTCAGTGTCATTGATGGGAACTGTGGGCAGCTACGCTGACACAACTCTGTGTATGAACCTGCACGCAAGTCATGCTCCCCCTGTTCGCTGTCCCTGCCATGCTGCAGCCCCGCATGCCCTGCTGTCACAGCTCCCCGGCCCATGGCTGTGCTGCCCGGCTCATGGCTGTGCTGCCCGGCCCCTGTGCGCTGTCCCTGCCATGCCGCAGCCCCGCATGCCCTGCTGCCGTGGCTGCCCGGCCCATGGCTGTGCTGCCCGGCCCCTGTGCGCTGTCCCTGCCATGCCGCAGCCCCGCATGCCCTGCTGCCGTGGCTCCCCGGCCCATGGGCGGTGGCTGCAGCAGGGGCTGCGGTTCCCCCGGTGACTGCGGAACGCTGGTGCCCCGGGCCCGTGAGGTCATAGGTGGCTGCAGGAAGGCTGCGGGCACAGCTGCCCGAAGGCTGCAGTAACACCTGCAGCTCTGCTCCACGGTCACCACCAGATGAAGCTCTCGGGGCACTGGAGCTCAGCCTTGCCCTAATACACTTTACAGCGCAGCCATGGATGACAGCACACTGCACCTGAGGCACGTGCAGAGGCAGATGAGG
Organism: Acanthornis magna; assembly: GCA_036785705.1. Classification (NCBI taxonomy): domain Eukaryota; kingdom Metazoa; phylum Chordata; class Aves; order Passeriformes; family Acanthizidae; genus Acanthornis; species Acanthornis magna. The sequence goes on along the minus strand of JAWUZG010000071.1, from coordinate 2,587,408 downwards.
CTGCTGGACCTGCGGCTGCAGCTGCTCCGGGACAGGCTGTGCGGCTGCCGCCTGCACAGGTCCTGCACTGCCCTGGGTCACCACTGCTGCTCGCACCTGCCCGACTGCCGCACCCTGCGGAGAAGAGCCCTCCTCGCAAGGCTGGACCTGGAGCGACGGCTGGACAGGTAAGAGAGACTTGCCTGCTTTCTACAGACATCGGCAACCTTTAGGGTAGGATAAGGATGAAGGGTAGAATAAAGGGAGGTTTGACATTGCTATCAGGAGCAAAGGCTGAAACAGATAAGCATGATGGGAGCGAATAGCCATTTTGGAGAAACAAACTGTAAAGGATTTGGGAAGGCAAATATTGTTCTTTTGTTTTAATTCCAGAATGAAAAGACTTGCCTTGACGTTGAACTCATGCTGCGATCACAATCGTCTGGCTTTGGTCGATGCGAAGGGTTTTGATCCCAGGGATGTCAGTGTAAGTGTGAAAGATGGGAAGGTGACCGTGTCAGCAGAGCACTCGGAGGAGCACAGCACCGCGCTGGCAACAACATCTAACTACAGAAAATACAAGAAGCAATTCAGCCTGCCGCCGGGGGACGACGAGGTGACCTACTCACTGGAATCCAAGAGCCTCACGACAATTGCAAAGCCACCCACGTGCTGCACTCTCCACTGCGACTGCTCCCACCACAGCAGCTGTCCTGTCCACTGTGACTCCCCTCACCACAGCGACTGCCATCACCACAGCGACTGCCATCACCACGATCACCACCATCACCACGATCACCACCATCACTGCGACTGAGCTGAGCCCAGGCACAGGCAGTCCTCTGCCTCACTCCTTCCCATCGGGTTTACATCTGTCCTAGTCGCTGTGTGTCAGCAGCTTCTCTTACATCTTCCACAAAAAAAGACAGTGCTCTGAGCAGATTGTGTGAGTCTCATTTTTGAAGGGCTTTAGTGGGCAAAAGAACCAGTGGCATCAGGAAAACACAAAGATGCTTTTGGGCATACGTGGCTGTGGTCACTTGCTGGGTGCTGACAGCAGGGCTGGAGGTGGTGGATTCAGTGCATAAAATCTCGTGGATTATAAAGGCCGAGAGGCACCACTTAGGATCAGTCACATCTCTGTAAGGACACTTCTCTCAATCCAACCTCTTCCATTTACACTCTAGGGTATTTCTAGGAAGAAAATCTTGATGATAAAAATCTTGAGGGAAGGACCCTTCTCCTACAAAAGTCAAGCTATACTCTTTGTTCCCTTGGTTTGGTTCTTGCAGAGACCGCCTCTCTGGGAAAAGATGTGGATGAAGGGCAGAGAGATTTTTGTTAGAAGAGCTGGGATTAGGGTGGGACACTTCCCAGCTGAGGAGGGGATGACAGCATTTCCTGCTGAATCAATGGCTCCAAAATAATAAGAAAACATTTTTCATGTTGGGAGAGGGGGAGAATTGTCAGTGTAATTGCTTGAAGGTAGTTTTAACTTTGCTGCCCTGGCCTCAGCACTTGGGAATGCACTCCTGTGGGAAGCAGCATTATCTCCCAGTGCAGAACCATGTGTAACAAGAACACACCTGGTGCTTGCACCTACCAGCCGCCCAGGCCAGCATCTCCCCAGCGAGCACCACCTGGTGCAGGCTTCACGAGCCCCTGGGGCTGGAGGGAGGAAGGCTGCCAACTCTTCATGTGATGCACTCCCCTGCAGCAGACTTTCCTAACAGGGAACTCGATGTTTCAGGTTGTGCTGGCACAGAATCTGATGTTCTTTAACCTGCCAGGTGAGAGGGTGAGCAGCCTGTGGGCCAGTGCTCTGCAGGTGTGCTGCATGCTTGAAACCCTTCAGAGTGGAGCATTGTCCCTGCCATCAGCCTGGCTGGGAACTGCAGTTGGTTGCTGTCACACAGGAGGACCCTGGCCCATAAAAGACCCTTGCACCGCTGGGTCAATCTATCTCAGTGCAGCCAAGGGGTCCCCAGTGCCAAGGACTCACTGCTGCAGCAGGGAATATCACCCTGGAAACACTCACACCTAAAGAAAACAAAGCCAGTCCTTTATGTAGAGCCTGCAAACAGACGGCCTCGCTTTCACAGCTTACTTTCATCTTATGAAGGTGGTGAATCCGAGGGGATGGGTTACAGAGCAGCGAGTCCACGGCTGGGAGCACCACAGCTGGGGGAGGCCCTCGGCTCCATCGCCCCCTGCTCCTCTCCTCTGACTGGGAGCTCCCTCAGTCAAACGTGTCACAAGCAGATCAGTTGAGGATCAGTCTGGCTTGGCTATAACCAGCTCAATAATTTAACTTTGGTGCAAGAAATTAACTGCTTCTGCGATATTCTCAGCAGCCAGCTACCACTTAAAGTAACACCTGATAATAAATGTTAAACTTCATGGGCTTAGAGTGTAGTTGGGTCAGTATAGAACCATGCAAGCATGGAATAGTTTTGGTTTTAAGGGACTTTTTGAAGGTCATCTTGGCTAATGCCCCTAGCATGAATGGGAACATCTTCCACACACCTCACCTGGGAGGCTGCAAGGGAGCCTCCTGTGAGAGCAGACAGCAGGGATGGGACCTGGGGATGGACTGGGAAAGACCATCTTCCTACAAAGCAACCCACCAAGTAATAAAACTGAAACCCCTCTGGGATACAGTTTTTGCACTTTGTAATGATTTCTACAGAAGCTGTCTAAGCGCGCAGAAGGGAAACATATTTCAACACCTCCCCTCTACCCGTGACTTGCAGAATATATTGAGTCCCACAGCAATCACAGGGCTGGCTATGACTGCTCTTATCCTTATTGCTCATCCTTTAACACATGCTCTTCACACTCTGTTCCTAAATTAGGCTTCTTATGCTCCTAACATCAAATTACACTCTTGAGCACTTATTGACAGATATGACTTTATGAGGAAAACTCTGAATTCGTATTATATCCTGTGAAATGCTAGTCTAGGCTGGTAGGAGCATCTTTGAGACCTTTTCCATGATAGAAGCAAATCACTGAAATAGTCACTTAGTTTTGTTAATACCTAACAATCTGGGACTTACCAAAATCTGTACCCAACAAATACTGCTTACCTGAGACTTTGCAAGGAGAAAATACATTTGGAAAGCCACCATTAACACAGCAAGCCATAACATCAGCATCTCCCATTTAAAAAATTCATTTACCACTAGGTGGCAGATACTATTTTTTTAATTTACCACCGTGCAACTCTTTTATTCAGAGCAAACACGCTGAGGGTGGTGTCACAAAGCAATAAGGTTGGCACACACTGGAGTGGTATTTTTCTTTGTTACGCTAATAGCAAATGAAGAGGAGGCAAGAGATAGAGGTGTGTTTTGTGATCCTGGGTGTGCAAGAGCCCTCAGGACAGACCACCATCACATTAAGTTACTACACTGGATTATATTGACCTTCGATCCTGCAGCTCTCCCCCACGGAGAACAGCTCCTGGATAAGGCCACTTTCATTTGCTTCAGCAGCCTTCAGTTATCAGCCCAACAGGGCCTTCCAGTGGTTCATGTATTCTTCAGCATATTGTTGCAACAAATTATTTTTGGGGCCGATCTTGACCATCCTCATGTAGCAGATAACCTCTCTGAATTCCCTGCACAAGGAAGATGTTAGAGAGGGTGAATTGCCTCTGTAGTTCTAAACGTTAGTGCATTCTTGAGCACTGGTCTTAAGGGGGCATTTATAAATAGCCAAGGAATTTGTAATGAGAGTTCATCCGAGGATGCCAAATCCAGACTTCTCAGTCATCAATTTCTAGGGGTTTTCCTACAGCCAGGCAGTGCTCTGCTGGGCTCTACACAGGCTTAGGCTGCGTAAAACTGTTTTTTCTCTCCCTGCTATTAAAAACGTGGGGAAAGCTGTGCCTTCATGAGAAGGTGCAAAGCAATCACAGCTCTCCTCTCCCTGTGCGCTGCTGCTGCCGAGGGCACAGCACTGCTCGGGCACAGCTGCTGCTCCCCTGGGCACTGCCTGCTTGGCAGGGCTGCTCCTGCCAAGGACTAAGCTGATGCCTGTCACAGGGGCCAGCTCCACTCTTCACACCTGCCATCCTCGTCCTTGAGGCAGCAGCATGCCGAGGCTTTTGGGATCACCCCAGCCATGTGGGGCTGGTGCAGCTGCCTTCCACTGCACCTCCATGCGAGGTGAGAAGCTTCATCCATCCATTGTGTTTGTGCTTAAAGTTAAATTTAACCATTGTCCCTGCTAAGCTGTTTGGCACCTTAGCCTCTTAGATAAACTTTCCAAGCCTGTTTTCCATCATTTCCCCTGGAGAAAGCCCAAAGAGTTTAGAAGAGAGGGCAGCACCCATGTTTTCAATTTTGCTGTTGTACCAAAGACTCCATAGATTTGTTGTCATTCTGGACTCTGCACTTGTCACCTCATTAATAATCCTGCACTGAATTTAGGTTAGGAGTAAACTGATCCTTCCAGCACACTCAGTGTGACTGTCAGGAAGCTGCCACCTCCACAAGCACGGGGCGCTGGCCCTTGCTTCTCCTCTTGTGCCCTGCAGGTCTCTGGAATAAAAAATAATTTTTTCCATCTCTGTCTGTCTTGCAGTTCCCTCTTCCATCCCATTTGTGCCCCTCCACTTCAATTTGGTCAGGCCTTTCTTTTGACAAGTGATGTATGTGGGTTTGCTTCTTCCCCTAAAACCCCACTCTATGTGAAAAAAGATTTGCTGTCCTGGAGGTTATCTTTTCAATTGCCCTGTTATGTGGGGTGAAATCATCCCCATGCAATTGTCTTTCTTGATTTCAGCATTAATTACAAATAATAGCAGGTCTCTCAGTTCTTTGGTCCCTTGCCCTGGTCCCTATCTTGGGGTGTTGCACAGTCTTTAAAGGCCCGCAAGTGACAGTAATGCTGTAATTAAAAAATCTGAAAACTAAAAATCATCATCCCCCACACCTCACTAGAACAGATTTTAACTTGCCAGAAAAATAAAACACAGCCTCTTTTTTGGGTTTTTTTTTTGTGTTTTTTTTGCCATAGCTTTGTGCATCTCCACATGCGTGTGCAGAAAAGCCTGCAAAAGGGAGAGGGGCCAGGGCTCTGCCTCACGGTCACACAAGAACATGTCCAAAGGGAAAACAAAATCCTCTCTCTGCTGAGGTCTGGGCCCCAAAGCCCTGGAGAGTCCTGGGTCTCAAGGGAGATGAGCAGGGCCCACGAGAGCCACAGCACAGGACCCTGTCCCCTCACATCCCCCCTTCTGCCATCTGGGGGGTCACTGGTCACCACTGCCTGTGTTTGTGGCATGTGGGGCTGTGAGCCTGCAATCACAGAGTCAGCAGTGCCACCCAGATCATCTGGCTATGGCCCAGTGAGAGTTTCAAGGAGAATGTGAGCGAGAAGTCATGCCAGTGGGAAGGCAGAGGGAGCTCATCAGTGTGCTCACAGCCCAGGGACAAGCACTCACTGCAGCCACAGGCACAGCACCACACCCTGCGGCACCCAGGGCTCGGAGCAGCCACAGGGACAGGCTCCTCCAGAGCCCAGCAGGGAGGGAAGGCTCTGTCCTCTGCCAGAGCAAAGAGGGATGGGGAAGAGGAGGGGCTGGGGCCAGGCAAGGTGCACCGACACACTCAAACCTGAGCACAGTCCATCAGAGCAAGTCCAAGGTGCCTCAGAGCGCATTGCCTCCTCCCGGGCCAGCTGCAGCAGCAGAGCTAAGCTGTGACTGCCATGGCTTTGTGTCTTGGCTTTTCCCACTCTTCTGGTAACCCGCCAGCAATGTTTAAATATGAGCAGAATCTGCAGGATGCAGAAGAGATGACTGGGGTAGGAGATGTGAAGTTGAGAACAAGTTGGGCACAAGGACCTCATGCAGATAAATAATTAAAATCAGTGGGCTTGTTTTGGTAGAGAGGCAGCAGAAGAAAAGGACTGAAACCAGCACACTGGACCAGGCAGTAACAGATGCATGTAGCAGCTAAAAGTCATGCAGCCTTGCTGAGGTTTTAGTGACTGCAAGTTCAGTAAGGTTTTGGGATATTGAAAAGAGATGAATAAATTAAAATTCCAGCACCTGGAGCCCACTCATACCATGTTTTGAGCACTTTCTATTCCCACTAAATTCCCTGGCCAACAATAGCACACAGCAGAACTCCACCATTATTGTGAGCACCTACACAGTTAACCTCCTTGGAGAAAAATGGAGATATTTACATGCCCAGGAGTGAGTGTCACCACACAGAGCTAAGAGGAAAACCCCATCATCTTCAGGAAAGTGTCAAAATCTCACCTTCTCTGACCAGGTCCCCACCCCTTCTTGGCTGCTTGGTGTGCCTGGAGAGCCAAGCACTTAGCTTAAAATGCAGGGCTGGCACCCGGAGAGATTTATGGATGGCAGTGCACCAGTGTAATGTAATCCTCACCCCAATACTTAAAAATAGCCCAAGGGTCTGACCTACATAAACTCCAAGCCATCCAGTCTGGACTGGGTGCCCAGTTAGCAGGATGACATTTTAAACGTGGTGCAGCTGACTCCATGGCAGTTTCATCGAGGAGAGGTATGCAAAGTGTGCACAGAGAATGACTCTTCAGATTGGATTAAAGCACCAAAACAAGCTGGAGGAAGCACTCACTGTTTACTCTCCAGAGCAGCTACTAAAGGAGCAGGAGCAATGTTTGTACTGTAGTGCTATTGAGCCATTTATGCGCTTGCTTCTTCTGGAAAACAGAAGAGAAGCAAGCCCTGACATGGCAGAGGATTACTGCACAAACAGAGGGAGGAGCAGTAAATAGGTCAGTAAACACTGGCCGGGCCGTGGCCCTGGGGGCTGGGCATCTGCTGGCTCCCAGCTGAGCTTGCACAGGCTGCCTGGGGTCCCTGGAGGCTGGGGTGCTGCTGCCTGCAGCTTGAGCCCTGTCTTCGTGGGAGCTCCTGGAAACTGGCCCTTGTCCTCCTGGCTCCCAGGCAGGCACAGTGCAGGGATGGAAGTTTTGCTCCCTCCATGCTGAGCTCCTTCAGCTCTGGCCCACCCAAGGACACCAGTGAGAAGAACAGGTTTCCTGCTCCTGGGTACCCACTCTGTGTGGCTGCAAGGTTGAACACCACACCAGGACCCCATTCTCCTCCCAGGGTGCCTGCAGCCTGCTGTGGAAGTGGGATAAACCACCTCAATCCCACCACATATACCCAGAGCCCTTGCAGGCAGGATCTAGCAAATGTGCTGGCTGTGTTTGGGAGGAATTTTCCAAAGCACAGGCAAGCCCTAAAAGAGGTGCTCCATCACCCTGACAGTAAATGCAGAGGACAGAGCCAGAAGCTCTTGGTCTTGGTGCCAGCATGTGCCTCTGGGAACCACAGCACACAGGGCACCCTGACTGGGGTGCAGCCAGGTGTTTGCCACACTTGTTTCATTTTGCATAAACCCTCGAGCTGTATGAGAGAAAACACACAGAGCTCAGCAGGGCTGCACACTCACTGCTGAGCCCTGGCCCTATGCCCTCAGGTGCCATGTGCTGCCAGGGAGCAGGAAAGCCAATCCAGCAGAGCTTGGCTTCAGCCAGAAGATGGTAAGATTTAAATGCAAGGTAAAACCTGGTCTAAAAGAGACCATTTTAAAATGAACTCACAGAGGACTGTGCAGCGGGGAGTGGAGGGATGTCAGTGTGTCAGCAGCAGCAGGCAGCTCTGCAGGCAGCACAACCAAAACTTGCCCTCTGACAGCTTGTGACAGGAATTTATCAGTCACAGCCTGTTCCCTGGGTGCTGGTGACCCTGGAGCAAAAGCTGCACCTTGTTTGCAGCCAGATTATTGTGGCCCCTGCTCTGTGCCAGGAGCATCCTGGGCCTCTGCCGTGCCATGTCCATGGCTGCTGGAGGCAGGAGTCACCCAGGATGAGGAGCAGTGACACCCGTGGACAGTGCTGGGACCTTTCTGGTTTTCTGCCCCTCTCTTTGGAAAAATTTTACTGACAGAACAAGGGGAAGGTTGGCCAATGGTATTAGGAAAAAAAAATCAGATAAGAATTCCCATGGAAAAGCTAAGCACAGAAAAAAAATTCAGATAAGAATTCCCATGGGAAAACTGAGCACAGGCTAGAGGACATTTGAGTCATTGTGTTGGGAGATGCTGCACCTGAGTGCCTGAGGACCACATTCAGTACCTAATTGTTTTGGCAGAAAGCTTATATGTCTGAGACTCAGCACAGTATGGTACAGAGAGTGCTCAAGTCTGTATTTCATCTGGGTAAAAAAAGAACATGGACAAAATATTGAAGGAGCAAAAAGAGGAGGTTCCAAACATCTGAAGGAATCAGAGTGAGGGACAAATTTAAAGTAAGAGCATTACACTGTACATCAAGAGGAAAGCTGACTTTGGAGCAATGCAAATAGGAAAAGAGTGTGCATGGCTACACAAATAGCCTGCCCCCAAATGGGGAGAGGCACAGGCTTTGGAATATATCTGATGTGCCAAAAGCTTTGGTGGCATTTTCCCCTGCTGATGGTGTGTCACGGCAGTGGTGGATTCCCCTCAGCAAAAACTGGGGTAGAGCCCAAGATTTAGCTCAACTCAAGGACTGTCAGCTGAGATGCAATGGTCTGAAGCACAGAGTGCTGAACAGATGGCCTGATGGTGCCTGCTGGTCTGAAAGGCTCATTAGCTTCTACAGAGCATCCTGGGGAAGTCTCACCACAGGGTGTAGGAAGGAGCTCCCATACCTCCCCTGCCAATGACAGCAGTAGCTCGAATCCCAGCATATTTTGTATTCTGTAAGGGAAATTTTGTCTTTCAAATCAGAAATAAATTACCAGTTAAACACTCACATTCTTGCACAACAGCTATCTCCATACAAGAAAGCTTAATCAGTTCTTTATTTGGAAATCACCTCAATACATCTTGTAGTGCCCCAAGAAAGTCTCCAGGACTTGAATTTTGGTCCTTAAGATCTTTTTTCCCATCAATATTGGGTCAGTCCTGGGGCATCCATGTTTTGGAGAGATGTAAATCTGAGGCTCGGGATCTGTGCAGGAGTTTCTCCTGCTGTCACCCCAGAGACCTGACTTTATCTATCCCATTGTGGGGCTGGCTTGGAAGAGAAACATTCTGCAGCACCTCCCCTTCTCATCCACTTTGTTTCACCTCAGGGAGACCCAGACTGTCCACTTAAATTCAGGTGCCTTTCTAGACCTCATCCTATTCTTTCTGACCTATTAACAGCTTTCTACCCATCAGCCTCTTTGAATTCCAATTAGAAAAGAAGTTCAGTTTGCTTCCAGTGATTCATGTGGGAAGGCCCATGAGGTCTGGCAGAAACAGCAGCTCATCACTTACGTTTATTACGCCGGAGCAGAGTATCACAAATCACAAGTAGGGAGATGAGCTGACCTCTAATAATCTAACATTTTTAGAATATTCTTTTGATTTTTACAGAAGGAAAGGTAACGGAATGTGTTTGAAGAGCCAGAGGCTCTCTCCATTGCTTAGCATTAGCATCAATCTCTCTGACATTATTTGTGCTAGTTTTCTCCTGAGTATAGAGGTTTAACTGGATTTCAAACATTATCAAGAAGACTCAAAAGCTAAAGGCCAGATATTTTTATGTTTGCTTGCTGAAACAGTTTTTATTCCATCTCCTCAACTGTGATTATAGAGACACTTCTTGCTCCTTGAAAACAGTGTTAAATTCACAACTGCTCACAAAGCTATATAAAAGCAATTTATTGCACATCATTGAACACCCTCAAGAGGCCTGAGGCAGCATTAGCATTTTTATAGGAACTGCTGGTATATCCTTTTGCACATTCCCTACTTGCTCTTTTGTTCCTACATGATGTCTGTGGAAGCTACATAAACGCTTGCAAAGATGTGCCCAGCGCCAGACAAAAGAGCCCAAGCTAGCCAGAAGAGCCTGTGGGGATGCAGTGGCCACACCAGCCTTCATTTTAACTCCACAGAGTGCTCAGGACTGAAGGCACACGATTACAGATCCATCCATGCTGACCACATAAGGCTGGTTTCTCCTGACAGGATAAGCCTTGACTTCGTCACCTCTGGCTGCGATACGGACACCAGGCTGGGGCAGGTGGCATTTCCAAGAGGAGAAGTGAGTCAGGATGCCAAACAGACTCTCCAGCAGGTTTTCAGACACATTTCAGCTGAAACAAAGGTGACCATCCCCAGTGTCATTGACTGGGCAAAGAAATAAAATTTCCAAATAAAGAAAAATTAAGAACAAAAGCAAGCTGCACAGGCTCATGTTTTCCACCTGTCACTCCAGTAAATGCCACAGTAATTCAAATTTAAAACACCAAGGTAGTTGGGCTTTAAAATCAACAAAGGAGTAGTAAAAGAGTTTCATATGAGCTAATATAGATAGTGCAGATTGAAAGTCACTTGGCACCAGAGAGAAGTAAGGGAATTGCTCAATTTTTGGCCACAGTTCTGAGAGGTTGTAAAAGTTACATGAGCAAATGGATTTGTTAGTTTATCAGCTGACATTCCTTTTGATCAAACTTTTTCTTTTTATCTTCCCCTTGTTTTGCTTGTTTACTTTAGGACATTCACTCCTGGTACAGAAGGGCAGCAGGTGCTGTTCGTGGACTACTCTTGGCACAGAGAAGCTGCAGTTTGGATCTTGGATGCAGGTATATCTACAGAAACGAAGCATTCAAAATCATCTGCAGCACAAAATTATTTTCTGCTTAGTCTATGGGCCTGAAAGGGGAAAAAAAGAGTCTTTTGCCTGGGCCACTGCTGCACCTGGCTCCAATTGTGCACTGCAGAGAGGCAGATTTGCAGCAGGCTGAGGGCAGCTGCCCACGCGGCAGTGCTGTGCTCGCTCAGCACTCTCAGGGCACCCACGTGTTGGGGAGCACCGAGTTCACCACAGCTGCACCACCAGCTCCAGTGCTTGCTTAGAAGCACCATGGTTTGTGATGCTCTGCTCCCAGCTCAGCTCTGCCAGGATTTGAAGGTGTCTTGGGCAGGGCTGAAATTCTTGGAGAGGCTGTTTCAGCCATACTCTGCCAAGCACTGCACAGCCAGGTAAAGTCGTTTTCTCTCCAAAGCTCTGCTGCAGGTGCTGGCAGGGTTCTTTGTAACAAACTTTCCCAAAGGCTCTTATTGTGTTTATGATCCCCTAAATGCCCTTGGAAACACCAGGAGAATGATAAGAATCAGGCTGGAGGCTTTTTGTCAACTTTGACTAATGAAAAACCCATTTCATGAAACATAGTGACCTTCTTTCCAAAATACCGTGTCCATGTCCCAGACACAAAGGTCTAGGGATGGGTGAGTTCATAATTTATGGCTTAGTTTTCAAATCAGTATATTCAGATTCAGAAAAGGGGGGGTGGGTTTTTTGTTTGGTTGGTTGTCTCTTTAAAAAAATATAAAAATTATTACAGCAGCTACAGGGACTGAAAAATAAGCCTCCCAGATTTCTCAGTTAAGCAGTATGTTTTTGGCTTGCTACCGAGTTACCTGAAGTGCTGCCATCAGCATAGGAGCCACTTAGAATTTAATCAGATCAGTCCAATCTGCTGAGAACTGCAATTTGCCTTTCTAATGCCAAAAGAAAAATTAATAGAAGCAGGTTTTCTCTGTTTTTCTCCTGAATTGCAAAACGGGCTGTCACATGGCAAGCAGAAGGGGAGGGGTGCTGCCTTCATCCTGGCTCAGTCTCTGGCGGGAGGAGGTCTGAGCTCTGGGGAGGCTCTTTCTCCGCAGGATGTGCCAAATGCTGTTCTGTCTCACCACAGTGGCTCGTGGGGACTAACATGCAGGCAGAGGCACTTCAGGCAAGGATGGGAAGCAAAGCCTTGGCAGCACAGCCTGGCACCTGCTTTGCATGGATGTTGTGTGTTACAAAACCCCTCTCAGCCCCTTTTTGCTTAATTTCGGAGCTACATGGAAGAAGGGCACATAAATTGTCATCAACTGGGGAGGGGAAAAAATAAAAAAAGAATATAGAAGACATTGCCAAGATGAAACTCCCTGCTGCAGGTTCTGCAGGTCCTGTGGGTCCTGCCTCAAAGGAGGTTGCAGGTGATGTTACAGGAGCCACAGGCAACAGCTTTCCCAACTCAGCGACAGCAGAAAAGAAGCTTCTTCTGCTTTTGCTGGTCTCTGCTTCCTTCTGGACTGGCATATTCAGTCCTTCTTCCCCATCGTTCCCTGTGCCAAGGACATGCAATGTTCCTATCAAAGGGTCTTAGATCCCTGCTGGAAGAGTTCATGCCCTTGATTTCATAACTCGGAAAGGGGAAAAAGGAAGAACAGCTACAAGAAAAACAGCCTCTGAACAAGGATTCCTCCCTACATTTCACTCCGGAGTGTGTGACGAGCAGGAGCAGGGATGGGATGGCACAGAACTGCTGTCCTGCACTGTGGCTCTGGCCTCTGCCCCTGCTGAACAGGGACACAGCAGCTGGACCCTGGTGCTGCCAAGCTGGAGACGCTGCAGCCCTGCCCTGGCCTGGCCCTTGCGTGCTCTGTCTCCCCAGGGTCTGACTCAACGAGAGGAATGTGTGGGGAATGCCAACACACTGCAGTAGAGAGGGGGAAGAAAACAGCAAAAGGAAAACATTACTTGGGCTTGGTTTTTTGTGGGAAGCTCATTAAAAATGCCCTAATTAGAGAAGGAAGCAGCGTTATGACTAAATTTGTCATTTCTAGTTTTTATGCTTTGCATAGTCCTAGGGTAGCATATTTCTGACTCCATGAGCCACAGCTCCGAACTATCAGCATGCCTGGAGACACCCTGCCCTCCCCACACCCTGCGCCCCCTCAGGGACCCATTGCCATTCCCAGCCTGGCCTCTCACTCTCCGGTCTTCCTCCAGTCCCTCTCTTTGGGGCAGCAATTCTCCTGCACCACAGGCAGACCCCTGGCACCCCCAGCACTCCCTGGGACCTCCTCCTCCTGTGACTGTGTTTGCTGCACTGGTGGCCTCAGCAGCTGTGGAGCTGGGGCTGGAGCTGCTGTGGCCACCACCACCCAGTGCCCACTTCTCACGGCGCATGGGGTGCCCAAGGGAACACACTGCCACAGCGGTCCTCCTGCAACAGCCTTTCCCTGACTGCTTCCTCCTTCCCGGAGGCCTCCCCTCTTGCTCAACCCTTGGCAGTCCCTGTGACATGCTGCCCCTGCTAAGGCAGCTTTATGAGGCCTCAGAAGACACATGAGGTGTCTTACACTGTGAGCTGTACCTTTCAGGAACCTCTCAGTAAGTGGCTGTGTAAGTGCTGGTTCAGAACAAAACATCAGGAATAAACTATTTTGGACATTCTTAGAAAAAAAAGTGGGTACACACACACGCTATATGTTTTGCTCTGAAGCACAGAAATACAAGGTAGCTCGGTCCTGGCTCTGCTATGCTGGGAGTACAAAAAGGTAGACCTTAAAGGAACTACACCACTGATTTAATTTTCTTCTTGTGGCCCAAGGATCAGGAGGGTTTTCCAAGATGCCCTTAGAAATTTGATGCAAAGAAAATGGCATGGCATGGCAGAATTTCCAACCCTGGCCAGCCAGGAGGCAAACCAAGGCCAGAGAGCCTTGGCAGCAGCCGGGTGAGCCCAGCTGGCTCCATGGTGGCACATCCTGGGCTGCCTTGGAAATGCCAAGGTGCTGACAAGTGTTCCATTTGATATGTCAACATGTCAGGCAGCAAGTGCCCAGATCAGAAACACCCTGACATGTGCTTTGGGGAGAGCAGTGCCTGATGCCTGGTGGGACACAGAGGGGTGCCAGAGCAAGGAGGAGTTTCTGGAAGAGGTTTTTGCACCAACTACTGTCCTAGCAAAAGCCACAAACTCTTCTTTTTTCAGAGTTTCAGGTCACATCCAGTAAATTTGGGTGGTTAATTTTGTTGTATCCAACATACCCTTGGGGCTCCCCCCGTCCTACCTGAGCACCAGAACCCCATTTCATATCTCATCTGCAATTAAACAGAAAGCAGTTGACACTGAAGGACTGCATTTGTTTCTGCAAGAGCAAGGTTTGTGCTGAGTATCATATGGAGGTTGTTGCCATGGGAAATATCAGTGTTTGTCAAAACTTTAAAAGCCAACCCAGCATATCAAAGCATCCCATTTCCACTTGCGCACCCACAAAGCCAGGGACAAATTACAACGGTGGCAAAGCAACTGTGGAGAGGATAGGAAATTAAATTTGCTCAATACATGTTAAAGAGAGAAAAAATCAGGCAGCAGCAAGGAAAACAGAAAGGAGAACATCAGCATGTAAACAAAAAGTACCAGGGAAAAAACAGGCCAAAAGGCAAAAGGGTTAATTAACAGCAACAATTTATTTGACTTTGGTGACACTTAGAGAGAGTTTTGTGATGTCAAACCCAGCCCTGAAATTACACTGCAATCAGAGCTCAGGGCTGCAGTGTGTTCTGCTACACGGGCATTAATTACACGGTGGCAAGGCCTCGGCTGTGGTTCCCGGCGCAGGTGGGTGCAGGGGTGGCCCCAAACCTCTGATCTCTCTTCCTGCCTGGTTTTCTCCTCCTCCCCAGGCCCCACTTCTGACGTACCAACACCACCTGTACCAGGGCAGAGGCTCAAAATGGGGAGGGCAAAGTGCAGCTTCCTTTCCCCAGTCAATCAACACCCAGCAGAGGAAAAAACAAGGGAAGTGAAAACCACCCTGTGCCCCTGAGCCCAAGTGATGCTTGGCCCTCCTGACTCCCCTCCAACGCAGCACAGGCAACCACCTCTGCCAAGCACATCCAGCGAGGCTGCCAATGAGGCAGGAAGCAAAGTTTTCACAGAGTAACTATACACCAAAGGCTCAGAGCTCCAGAAAGGAAGGTGAGAGGCACCCCGAACCAGATACAGCCATCCAGACACTGACACTGAGAGGCATCTCCAGCCTGCAGATGCGACCACTGGCATGGACACTGGCAGTGTCTGGCACTGGACTGAAGCAGCAGATATTGTAACTTCCGAAACCTGCTTGGAAGCTGCCAGACCCTGCAAGCCCCGCTGAGCCTCTGTGGAGTAAGGCAGTGCTTTCCCAAGAACCCGGAGCCAACGCAGACTGCATGCTGCAACTATGCAAGCAAAAGAAATTGTTTATTTACAGACTGTTTCAGCCAACCAATGGCAACACACAGAAATAAAGTAGATCTGTTCATTACTGCAGGAGTAAGTAATAAAAAATAATTTTTAAGTGATTTAGGAAAACAACACCTTTCAGGTCAATTAAAAGTTTGCTTTAGTGTTGAAATGGCCATCAACATAGGCTGAAGTTCTTTCAGGAGGTGGGGTCTGTATTTTTTGGACATGATGTGATGAACCCAAGACAGCACCGTGTCATGCTGCTGAGGAATTCTCCTCCTCCCCAGCAGCAGCACTGAAAAATTAAATCTGTTAAACCTTTGTTGCAAAGTTTCTATTAATTCTGCTGGTAAGAGCCACTGAAATAGCCCCACAGGAACACATTTCTTTGCCCTTTCTTGTTACCTATTAACACCAAGAATACTTTAAGTACATCCAAACCAGGTTCTTCTTTTTTTTTTCATTAAAGGCTGTGGCTAACAAAAGCAGCCAACTTTCTTGACTATAGCAAACAAAATTAACTTTCCTCCAGTAATGCATCACTTTGATTTCCCCTGAGAAACATGCTGATTTGGGTGATTTCTTTAAATATGTACTAGGTGAGGAGCTGCCATGCAGCTCACGCTACTCACTCACTGGACTGCTGCTGTCCATTCAAAGCCTAAAGTGGTGTGCAAATAAGTGTTCCGTTTTCTCACCTGACCTTTTTTTCACTTTGAGTGCACTCAGTCAAGAGACACTGTCACCAAAACACTTAAGATCAGTCCTCCTTCTTCCCCAGACACAGTGCTTTATGAAACTAGAGCCTAAATAAACTCCTAAAGATGTTAATCTCATTAGGTGTGCAGGTGTCCCACAAACTGGGACATGTGCTGAATATCATGTATGTCTTGGATCAGAACTGTGAATACTGGATCAAGCCACCAGCACATAATCCATGTCTAACGCGATAAAGAAAGCTCATCACCTTCTAGTCCTCCTGCCCTGTTAAGCACCTGTTTGACCGTGCCGTGACATGGTTTTGTGACAGGCTTTTGGATTTTGGCACAGTGCCAGAAGTAGGGATGATGTGAGGACAGAGCTGTGTCAGCCACCCGACTGAGCCGTGCTGAGCACCCCTCTGCACCCAAAGCCGCAGGTATTGGTGCGGTCCAAGCCTTCCCACAGGTACTCGCAAGCCGTCAGATGCTCTGCACCTCCCGGCAATGGGTCTTTCTCTCCACCCCTGCCCAAGTGTATTCCAGAGCAGCTACGGTTATCCAGAATTTAAGTGTCAAAACCCCGGGAAATGTGTGAATATCTGCCGTGTGAGGAGGCCATGCCACGCTGCTTGCGTGTGCCCTTGGCGACAGCTCGGGCGGCGCTCGGCGGAGGCGAAGCTCTCGCCGCTTTCCGCTGCCCAGCCCCGTGTCCCGCAGTGGTATCTCCGCTCTGTGGGACACCTAGGCCAGTTTGTACACTCAGCAATGCCCTTGCCAGCCACGCCAACACTGCACCATTACTGCCAAAGACCTCTTTTGTTTGTTTTTTTCTTCCCGTGGCACCTCCGCATCCCTCCTTTCAGTATTGATGATGTGAGCTGATGAGCCGAGCTGTAGGGGCGGAACTACAGAGAGCTCCGCTGCTCAGGGCCCGGTGCCTCCCGGCAGAGGAGGAGGAGGAGGAATCCCCTTCAGCCTCCTCCCCACGGCTCCGCGGAGCCTGCGCGGCCGCGGCGGTGCCTCGGGCGGTGACTCGGGCGGTGCCTCGGGCGGTGCCTCGGGCGGTGCCTCGGGCGGTGCCTCGGGCGGTGCCTCGGGCGGTGACTCGGGCGGTGACTCGGGCGGTGACTCGGGCGCTCCCTGCGCTTGCTCGCCCTGCGCTGCCCCGGCGCACACTGCCCACGCTTGTGCCGCGGCTGTGCAGAGCTGCGCTGGCCCATCTCCCCTCCCGGCACGGGGGATGCTCGGCCGTGCCCCTCGGAGGAGGCTGCAGAGCTCTCCGCGACAGGCGAGCGCCTCGCTCCGTGCCCCGCCGATGAATCCTCGCTGAAAATCCCTGTGCGTCCCAGCAGCGCATCCCCGCCCTCCGGGAGGTTCGCTCTCTGGTGCCTGGGAATATGCTATCCCGCAAGAGAAGTCGGAGTCACCGTCCGGGTCTAACAGCATCTAGAATATATTTCCTTTCTTTCTTTTACATTTTATAAATAGTCCGGCGTTCCTTCAGCTTTTTTCCTGTCCTGGTGACTCATCATCGACTCATCACACTTGTTGCTTCACTTAAATAGGGCATTGAAAAGTCCCTTGCCTGAATGGAAAAAGAAATTAATAAAAAGGTCCCCCCAGCTGCAGATTAACAACTGACCACTTCATACGGAAAGACCTGAAATAATTCCTGCTGTCCCATGGCTGGGAGGCTCATGTTAGGATAAATCAGTAGGAGACAGAGCAATGCTATCTAGGCCAGCCAGTCTGTAAGTGCCCCTCCCTTCTGCCCACCCTGCTTTGCTCTGGCTACTTCCAGACCATAACTATTTCTTTCTGTTTCTTAGTTCAATAACTGGCCTTTCTGACTCGCGTACTGCATTGAGAATTTCACTGGAATGCCACAGTTTCCCCTTTATTCCAAAAAATGGCGTGACCCTTTTGCCAGCATGTTTTCCTAGCAAAAGGAGGTGGAGGTGATCACACCATGCTCCTGAGCAGCTGCCAGCTTTGCTGGCAGCATGGGAAGCTCCTGGGTCACCTCAGCTGAAGCCAGGTGAGGACGTGAGAGCCCAAAGACATTAACATCTCCCAGACTTCAGGAGAAGAAGATCCCCCAGTTTTGCACTGCTGCCAAGCCGGGCTGGGGGTCTGGTGAGTGCTAGTGCTGCAAGGGAAGGTGAGCCCATGAGGGATGCAGCCAGCAGCATCAATGCAAAGTTCAAGCTGCTCCAGTGCCCCCAGCAAAGGCTGCCATGCGACAGGGCTGCTCCTGGCGTCCCATTCCCCAAGCTCTGCTCTGGGCTTCAGGAGCCGGCGCAGAACCAGGAGCAGAGTGGTGCCAGGAGATGGGGTGACAGGGTGACTGTCACCTGCACGTGGAAGGGATGTGGTGCCAGTGGGAAACATGCAGCCTAATTCCCTGTGGTAGGAGTTCCTGGTGAAGCACTCCGCAGCCCGAGGGTGGGGGGGAGCCTCTCTCCTTAGGACAGCATGCAGCCACTTGCAGATAGGAAGAGGTCCTCTCATCTCCAGGAAGGCAGGAAGCCTGACTTCTCGGAGCACCTGAGTGGCACTGTGAGGGCAGGTAGTGGTGGGAGAAGAAAAGGAAATAAAACCACTTATGCTCAACCAAAAGCTTTAAAGGCAACTGCTCCCTAAACCTGCATAGCAGCCAGATGCCAGCAGCAGCACAACACACTCAGCTACAAACAGGGCAATCCCTTTGGCTTTCCTGACCCTCACTTCTGTATTTGCAGTCTCTACCCCCTTAGTTGGGATTACCTGATGAATACTGATTACAGCTGATCAAGAGTTCTGTCTTCATTAAGCTGATTGCAAGGCTTGTTTGAAGATGGCTGCTCTGTCCTCTTGTTATGCTGTGACTCCTAAATGCCTTTTTATTTAGCAGCTGCTCTTCTGGTGTGCAGTGACTGGCAGTCACATCACAGCTCATGGGTGGTCAGGGGACTTGCTTTATTGTTTGCTGGATGGGGGTTTCACTAACATTTTGATAACCCTGCATTTTAGGCCATTAAGGTATTCTCTGTATCCTGTATTTTCTTTAATTCCACTCAGATTGCGTGCGATACTCTCTCTTTTCATTCGGGGGAGGTGAGGGTTGCTCTTTCCAGGTGACTGCCCGACAATTAAACATTAAAGGCTCTGTTTCTCAAGCAGAAGTGTTTAGACTGCCTGAGGTTGTTCATAATGAGTACCCCATACCAGTTTCCTGGCTATCCCTGAGAAGATCCCAGCCTTCACCATTGAACAATGACAACTGTATGGAATTCAGCCCAGATGGCATTAAAGAGAAGTTTGAGAAGGGTTTTGTTTGGGCTTTTTTTTAAAGGTAGACTTGACAAATGTCAGATCCTCTTGCATGCATTGGAAGCAGTCAGGAGATGAGCTGGGTCGGGGGGCGACTCTGTATGTCCTAGCTATTCAAAGCCATTTAAGTTTTGCTGAGGCTCTGGGGAATATTTAGCTGAGGCAGGGTGTTCTTGTGCCTCCCCGCACATGGGCAGTCCCCACTATGGCTGCATCCGTTTTTTTTGGGATGTTGTTGCCATGCAAGTATCTTGACATCTACCAAACCTTCTGAGTAGTTGAAATGAAGTCATGGTAACAGCAGATTTTTTTTTTCCCAGACATTTACTTTGATTTTTCAGGGTAGAATACACAATCAAATATGAAGTTTCATCAAAACTGTGTTATCCTAAAAAAGCTTCTGAATTATTTAATGCATTTTATAGGATGATTACCTGATTTATATCACAGCATAGGAAGTGAGTTAGCAAGTTTATCTCCTGTCTTTTCATTAATACGAGATAGCTAAACGTGTGTTTTGCTCTTGCTTTCTTACTGCTAAAGTATCACATTTTCTTTTGGTCACAACAGAAAGCATTCCAGAACCCCATATTTCTAGACGTAGAATCTCTGTGTGACATGTTAGACTGCATCATAAGACCCAAACCCATTTGTTCTAGCTGAATATTACACCCCCTGACCACATGCTCCAGGAGAAGCAAAGTTTTCTGCAGAAAATTTGTAATACAGAACTAGAAGTTTGAGCCTATAATGCACGTATTCATTCATCATCTCTCTTGACCTGATTGTGTGCTCCAACTTTTCTGACAGATTGTTTCCTGGTTATCCAAGTTTGTTGCCAAAGCAGACAAATGAATCATCCATTTACAGTAAAAGTGGGGAATTGCCAAGGGAATACCTGATGTCGCTGCATGTGGTGGCCAAGTCTCAGGCCAGCTGACAATAAAGTCCTTCCTCTCAGCTCTTTGGGTACAGGCCACATCTGCACTGTGGCATCCACCCTGGCACAGAGGCTGAAGACACCCTGTACCAGGATCACAGGAGTGGTTGGTTAAGGGTGTCTTGAAATAGCACTGCTGGGTGGTGAAGCTCAGGAGGAAAAACCTCAGACAGCCAAGCTCACCAGGCAGGATGGGTAGACAGGATGGGCTGCCTTCGTTCTTGTCTCAGCTGCATCTGTGTCTCCAGACAAGCTGACCCAGCTCAGGACCCTTCTCTTTTAAAATACATATTAGTTCACTCACAGAGCATCTAAGCCTCCCACAAATACTCTTGCTGTAATGGAAATAATTCTTTTCCAAACCACAAGGAAAAAATGCTTGCTTTTTCCAGCCTTTGCTCCATCCTCTCTGGAGGTTAAAATCCCTGAACACTGTCAGAGTGCTCAGGACATCTGCAGGGTGCCCTGGCACTGCAGTTCCATATTGCTGATCCGTTTGATCAGGGGAGGATAACCAGCCCTCGAGCCCCATAAGCCACCCTGCTGCTGCACGGAATGAGCTGCCTGTGCTACACCCAGGGCAGGCAGGCACCCTCAGCCTCCCTGTCCCGCTCTCCCCCAGCACCAAGGGAGGCACAGCAAGCATGGGGCTGTATTTCTTTGCTTTGGATGCAGAGGGTAGGCTCCCTCCTTTCCCAGGACAATTTATTGTGACACCCCCACTGCTCTTCCTATTGCAAGCTGAGACAGGGAGTGCATCTCACTCCAGCTCCTGTCATCAATGGCAGCACTGCAGTATCAATTTCAATGTGTGTGCCTCACTTCAGAACGCAGTGATAAGCAGCAAGCTGGAGGGTTTATAGATACTTCCAAAATCTTCTTCCAGGAATATATGCTATCTCTTGGATCCCATTGGATCGAGTCCCCAGAGCCAGGTGTCTGCACAGCAAATGACAGCAGTGGCCCCCCTGGCAAGCCCTGCCACAGCCAGCGCCAGCCAGTGCTGGCAGCCAAGTACTAATGGTGGGGGTTTCTGGGAGTGTCTTGGTTTGCATTTCTGTTTGGCTTCATCATTCCCTCCTTCAAACAGGAGGGAAAAATATGAGGTGTGCCTTTGTTCTACATACAGGAATAAAGAAGTTCTAATTATTTACAGAAATCTGTAGAAAATTCATTAAAATTAAGCTTCCTACTATGCAGCCAAATTCGATTGTACAATAAAGTCAGCATTGAAAAGGTGTCTAATAATGCCCTTTCAACTACATTTCTCAGGTTAGCCTTGGATTAAACCCCAAAATAGCTGATGTAATTTCCAGCTGGCTTTCATGGTTAAGCTTTAAAAATGGCATGAGGTAAATTCTCAACTATGACTCTGTCTTCAGCTGGAATCAGCCAGAAATGCATTTCTTGCTGTTAAATTCTGTATTTAGAGGGAGAAGCTGTATTTTTTTTTAGCTCACAGCATGCCAGAAACAGGTTTCCCTCAGCAGCCCCCCAGCAGTGCAGCCAGCAGGTGGTCCAAGGGCATAGCCCTTGCATACCTCCAGAGTGGGTTGCTACACAGAAAGCACCAGCAGCTGCTTTTTCCTCAGAAAACACAGGCAGCAGAGATGGCCATGGCATGGAAACCCACTTTCTTCCTCTGTTATTGCACGGCAGCAGGACAGCACTCACCTGGAAAGTCAGGTTTAAGTTCAGCTCCATGCTGAGATAGAAGGGCTTCAAGGGCCACAGCATGCACTGCAGAGGAGACGCACAGGGCCATGGCATGGGCAGGATACCGATGGGGAGGTGACACTTTCTTTATGCCCTTCTTCTGTAGGGCTGCAGCACAAAATGGGATTCAAGGTTCAGCATGCCAGGCAGAGCTGGTGAGGGGGCCTGGGTCCTAGTCCAATGGCTGCTTGCAGATGTGGAAAGGTCTCAGACCCAGAGCTGTTAGAATATTTTATCTCATGTCCATGAAATACCTTCAATCAAGATGCTGGAACAGGACTCACATTCCTGGGGAAGAACCCTCTCTTTTGCATTGGGCTATGGTGGCATATCCCACCTGGAACAAGAAAGGCAATGACTCAGGTGTTCCCTACGCAGGGCCCTGCGTCACACAGGATAAGGTAAGGAGTGCCTCTGCCCCAAACCCGCAGCAGGGAAGGGCAGTGAGTCAGCATCTGTGCGATTGTGAAATCTGGGGATCCCTGCAGGCAGGGCAGTCTTGTGAAATCTGGGGATCCCTGCAGGCAGGGCAGTCGGAGCAGGAGGCAGAAGAGCCCACGTGAGCAGCACCAGTGGCCACTGCTGGCACGCAGTGCTGCCCGGCCTCTGCTCTGAGATGGGAGAACCCCAACGCCCTGCTCTCCTCCTGGCAGGGGACTCCTGCAGGGACGGCATGAATGGGGCAGGCACACCTCCAGCCCATCTCGGTGCCAGCACCACATACCCACTGGCCCTGGGGAGGGCCACAGGGATGTGCATCCCACACTGGGAGGGGTGGCAGCCACCACCTGTGCCCAACAGCCGGGCCATCAGGAACACGACCGGGTTCCTTCCTGGGGAAGGCAGTGCAATCACCAACGAAAAGGAAATACTTTCCATCAGTGTTATAATGGCCCACATAAGCACGTTTAGTTTTGGGTGCTGAAGAAAAGCAGGGGGATGAAGAGCCGGGACAAAAAAACCCAAACCCAAACCGAGATGCAGAGTAGTAAGCGCAGTCTTGAAATTCCACTCCTGTGGGCTTTATAGTGCTTAATAAAATATAAAAAATTAAGAGATAGTGTTCCATTGGTCAGGACAATTTTATTTTGAGCTTATTTTCCTTGCAAAGGGATAATTTCCATTATGAATTAAAAAAAAAAAAGAGGTCTATATTAAAGAAAATTGGTTTATTGTAAACAAAGTATAAAGTACAACATAAGAAATGTGCAAATCTTTAAAGTAGTCACAAAAAGCATATCTAATACACTATTTTCAAACCATTCACTTTCTGATATGTGTCCTCAACATAATATGATAAAATACAAATAGTGAAAATTGATGCATTGTCACAAAAGCTAGTTTAAATTCTAGGCTGGCATCTTTCCTGCCTTGTTTTGCTTTTTGAATCACAACTTGCTAATTTAATACAATACATAATATATCCATTTCAATTTTAGCATAAACCGCCTTTCAAAGAATAACACAATCAAGAAGCCTAAGATTCTTGGTTTTCTTCTTTAATCAACCCGAGTAGTTTACAGTTACCAAGTTTGTCTTCAAGGTGCCCTGTATCTGCTCATGACAAGCGCGGTGAGAAGGTGGAAAGGAAACCATAAGCAACACAAAAGCAGAAGCATCATGCGATGCCCAGATATAACCAGCTGTAACAATCACAAAGCTTGCCAAAGCAGCTGGGAAAACATGACAAAGCTAATAAGGATTCGGAAACGTTCCTGCCCTTCGACTGCCCACGTGGTGCCCCTGCATGCCCATCCCAAGCCCTTCTGGACACAGCACTGTAAAGCTGGGTGTGTTAAGCACCCCATGCAGGAAGAGATGCCCAAAATCTCCAGGAGTCTGGCACTAAATCATCGATTATGATGGGGCTGGAGAATGGTTAGGAGGAAAAGATTCCTACCAAGAAAAGCTGGCAGAAGTAGGAAAACCGATTCGGATTATCTTACGCAGGTGGGTTCTGGACTTTCAAGCCTGTGCCTGTACATTGCCGCTGCCCTAGTCTGCACCTACTGGAGACTGACAACTGACAGCTAAAATTGGGGTTGGTCTCAGGCATGAGCAGCAAACCCTCAGGAACACTTGCATGGGACTGGATCTAGAGCATACACAAGTGATTTGCAGAATTCAAAACTGGCACAATGTGGCTGCTCTGCTCTAGAGCTTTCCCTTTCTTTCTCTCCTTACCAGTGCAAAAGACACCTGCTATTCCAGTCAGCCACTGGTTCTCCCAGCAACATCTTTTGTGACTGAGCACAGGCTGCCTTTGCTTCTCTGCACTGCTGTCAGCAGCCAGTGCGGGAGAACCACAGACCGGGAGAAAAAGCCTTTCTTCAGCCGGCCTATCCCAGCAACAACAGTTAATTCCACCACCTTCAGAGCACGTCCTTTCACTGGGCAGTCGCAGATGTTGGTGGCACGGCAACATCATTGAGCTTGCTCACTTCCATTTGCCAGTTCGGTAACTTCTTTGCTGACAAGTGGCGACGCGCGTGCTTCGTTAGGTGGTCGCTCCGCATGAACCGCCGCTCGCACATCGGGCACGCAAACTTCTTCTCCCCAGTGTGTGTTCTGCGGTGGCGAGACAGTTCATCAGACCGTGCAAACCTCCTCTCACAGCCTTTCCAACTGCAGCTAAATGGCTTTTCTCCTAAAAGGAAAGAAATTACAAAGGGAAAACCCAGTGAATACTAACTGAGCAATAAACACCACTGCCTTAACTGACAGGATTTGACTGAACTGGCAGGAAAGTTTCCATTATGGCAGTTGAGCCAAAAATCTACATAAGTATTAGTCAAATACAAAATACTACATAAGTGTTCCACAAAATGTGGAAAATAGTTTATATACTAATATTTAAATATGCAGACTCATTATCCTCTAGGCTAAGTAGTATGGGTAAGAGTTTAAAGGGTTAAAAAGGTTAAAGATTAAAAATTCTTTGGAGCCAATTGTTTGAAATGCTCTTTATATCTCAAGACAGCTGATTTTAACTCTCAGCTCCACATAAACTGCAGATAATGATGACTCAGCATGCCCAAAACTCCCCTCTGAAGCGCAGCCTGCAATGATGTTTTATGTAACAGAGCTCTAGTAGTGCACTGTGAGCCTGTGTGAAAACACAAGGGACTCTTTCTGCTACTGCAGTTAAGGGCTGAGGCTGGAGAAGTTATTCTAAAATAACCAAGGCAGGAGTAGTTTGGAGTGGATTCTCACATTCTTTCATAAAAGCATCTCCAAGTTTTACCCACTTCTAGCAAAGGCATTCCTGAGGAGAAGCATAATAAGGTGTCTGTAACTCTGGAAAGCATGCTCCATGTTGGGCAAGGCCTTGCTTCCACAGATGCATTACTGAACACCTTCTGACACGAAGCGAGTCCAGCACAAACAAACTGCTGAGTCAGCTTCCCCTCGGGGCGACTTCCCATCAGAGATTAGGCAGAATTACAATGCATGCTGGCAAAAGACAGTATTTCAATGCTGGCCCACAATTTGTTCCATGAATAGATCCGGTAATCGCTACAACTATAACAAGCTGTATATATAACCACAATTTTCTACATTAATTTCTAACATGCAGCAGCAGTGACCAACCTGTGTGTGTTCTGACATGCGCCTTCAAATGGGAGCTCTTGAAGTACGTTTTCCCACATCCTGGGTAGCCGCAAATGTGACTTCTTATTCTTGAAGAATCAGCCTGAGGAGTGGTTTTTGCTGCAGAAGGTACAAAGCCAGGAGCAGGGGCAATGGGAGAGAGTCTCGTGCCATTTGGACTAACAATGGGAGCCTTTGTGCCCTGCACAACTGGCTGGGGCACAACAAACATGACAGTGCCTTTGGGAACCTGGGTGCCCATGAAGACCATGGGCTGACAGAGAGCTGGCTGCTGGCTTGGCGTGGTGTTGGGCACCATGGCCGTCACAACATTGTTGTTTGCGGGCAGTGGGACCATCTGGCAAATCACTGGCACAGGGGGGGCTCCGCTGCCTTGGGCAGGCGATGGCGGTGCTGCCACTGCTGGCTGCTGTGCTGGTTCAAGGACAGACTCCTCCTGGCTCACTGAGGGCTTTGTCAAGAGCACAGGACCAACAGTTCTTCCTTCTGCCACCGACAGTTCGCTGATCTCAGCACTGGCTCCACTCAGTGCCGTGGCGGAGCACACTGAGTGCTCTGCTTTGGCATTCTGTTTCCTGTTTGTTTCCCTCAAAGCACTGTCCTGGTATTTGAGCACACTGGCTGTTCTCACCGGGCAGGTTTTGTGATCACAGAGCTGGGCATCAGCCGTGTGGCGAATAACACTCGTCGCTCGAGCTTTCAGAGGCCTGGCTGCTGGAGACCTCTCCACCTCTCTCCGAGGTGTGGCCAGAGGAGGCTTGGCAGCCTCCGACAGCGCCTTGCCGAGCGGATGGATCACCTGCGACATCTCGAAATCGGAAGGGCTGTAGGGGGGGGTCAGGCACTGTGCAGGGGAGAGAAACACAGTAAGGGGGGGACGTTAACAGCACATCACCACACTAATTATTAAAAACAAGCATGCACACATACAAATTGAAAAACTTACAAATGCTGGTATCGCATTAAAGTCTGCTGCTCCAGGAAGCAAAGCCTCATCACTTTCTTCTGACATGTCAGATGCAGGAGTTATAGGTCTCATTTCTGCATGCTTCTTGAAGTCTGATTTCCAGTTGCAACTCATAGAAATAAGGGCTTCTACAGCCTCATAATCGCTTTTTTCAGGCGTATCGTTCCAGAAATACCTCGTATCTCTCTGCTTTTCAGTCATCATCTCCATTTCTTACTCCTGTTTTGGTTAGAGGAAAAAAAGGAAACTTTAAACCTGATGCTAAGTTTCAGTATTTTGCAGTTGCTTGTAAGAAGGCATTGCAAAAAACAGAGCAACCTGGGCAAGATAAATACACTGGGTGTAGCTGTATTTTCCGGCCTTTTTTCTTATTTATGGATTTTTATGAAGTTGTTAGTGGGGAAATCTGGCCATCAGATGAAAACTATATAATTTCTTGAGACAAAAGAACTACTCTGTCACAGTAGAGATGGACATGCGACGTGAACACTCATTGTAATCCAAGGGTAGAAGAAGTTTTTTATTATTTTTTTGCTGTTGTATATTCAGACAAGCTGTCAGCCTCATCAGGTCCCACACTACTCTGGATCTTAACAATGTCAAAGTTACTCCACATTGCAAGAGTTGTGTCTGGAGCTTAAGAAAAACCTTCAACCCCCCCCAAAAAGTAAATCAAATCTGCCTCCACCATCCCACCCCCCTTTTCTTTTTGTTTTGGACACACACAGCCCTCAGTGCTTATTTTGGCACATGAGACAGGACTGCATTGGGACAGGTTCACATTTTCTTTGAAGGGTATTAGCAACAAAAAACGTGTCTCTCTCACACACATACATGCAAGGAAAATCACCTTCATGCAGAACTGCGATATACATGCATACATATACACGCACACATACCCCCACACACACATCTCTCCCTGTTCCCCGCCAGGCCCTCACGAAGGGCTGTGGGCGGGGCGTGGGCGGGGCTCAGGCGCGGGCCCCGCCCCCGGCTGTTGGGCGCGCGCCACCCTCACCTCAGCGCACCCCGCCGGCCACCCCCGCGCGCACCGCCCCCGCCCTCCCCTATTGGTTCCCCCGGAGCCGCGCCGGGCGCCCATTGGCCGGCGCCGAGCGGGGCGCGGCCCGAGGCGGTGCGCCTGAACAAAGCGTGATCGGGCGCCGCCGCGCGCCGACCTTTCCCCCAGTTCCCCGCGCGGCGCCCCCGCCCCCGGCGCGCGGTGGCGGCCGGCTGTGAGGGCGGGCGGGAAGGAGCCCGGGCGGGAGGAGCCGTCACAGCGGGCGGGGGCCGGGTTGGGGTCAGTGCCGCCACACCCGGCGCCTCCCGCCGCGGGGGAAGGGAAGCGAAGCGGCGTCCCTGCGGGGAACAGGCACGGGGGCGGCGGCCGGCTCTTTCCGCAGCGCCGCTCCGCTTCCCTGCCGCCGCACCGCCCACCCCGCGTGGCGCCGGGATCCCCCCGGCTTTCTCCTGCTCCCTCGCCACCGCCACCTGGTACATGCAGCCGCCGAGCCCGGCGCCCACACCCCGGCGGGCACACAGGCACAGGGGCTGCACGGCGTCGGACCGGCGCTGCCAACAGGTTCCCGGCGGCTTCTCTCCCTCCTTTCCTCCCTCCCACGGCTTTCCTCGTCAGCTTGCCCCGCGGAGGGCTCTCCACGCGGGCGGCTCTCCCGACTGCCCACCCCAGCAGCCCTGGTGCCCCGCCACGACTCACCCCCTCCAGCCGCCGCCCCAGCCCGATCTCCCGCCCGCGGTCCATCCTATCGTGGGTCGCCCCCGCACGTGCCCAGGGATCCCCGTGCCGCACCATCCCCAGGGGGATCACCCTCCGTCCCAGCCAGCCGACCCCCCGGGATGCCCAGGTCGCTCACCAGAGGAGCCGAGCCCGCCCCGAGGTGCCGCCGCCGCTCTCCCGGTTTTCCTCTTTTTGTTCGCCGCTCCCCGCTCGGGCGGCGGCACCCCCGGGCCCGCGCGCGGGGGGGTGGGCGGGGCCCCCGGCCGCCCTGCGGCCAATCGCCGGCAAAGGTGTGTGGGGCGGCGGCCAATGGGCGCCGGGCGCCCGCGCGTGATCGGCGGCCGCGCGGCGGCGTGGCCGGAGTGTCAGCGCGGCGTGTCCCCGCCGGCGGCTGAGTCAGGGCGGCCGCCCCCGCCCCCCCTTCCGTGCCCTTCCCTCCCCGGCATCCGTGTGGGAGCGGCGGGGGCGGCCCGGCGCTTCCTCCCGCATGAGGTCACACGGCGGCGGGGGAGGGAGCAGCCTCCCCAGCGCGGCCCCCTCTCCCCGCCGGGCTGAGGTGAAGCGGGGCCGCGGGTGGGGGGAGAAGCAGAGGAGAGCGGCGCGGTCGCTCCGACCTCCTCGGACCTTTCTGGCCCATCCCCGTGGCTGGGCGCGCCCGGGAACCCGCTGCTGTGTCCTGGTAGCACCCTTGGGGTGGGGGAGGTCGCTGCTACGCCTCGGGACCACCCAGTCTGCACCGGGGTTCCCGGCGCTGTCCGTGTCGGGCCAGGGCACTGTTGTTGGCGGGAGATCCGGGGGGACCGCAGCCTGAGGAAGACCCCAGGCAGGTCTGCCCGCAGCTCCTTCGCCCGCTCCCCGGCTGCTGCCGCCGGCCGGCTCGGCAACAGCTGCGGCTTAGCTGGGTCACTGCTAATCGCGTTACCCCGCAGGCTGCGGCGCGCCAGAAGGGCGAAAGCCGTGTGATCCATTCTGCCCGATGCAAGGTTTAAGGCGGGTTCTCTTTCCCGTCAGGAAGTCGTAATGAAAGCAGAAAGAGCGGCTGTGCGTGTCAGGACCTGAGGATCCAGGCCAGGCTGCAGCTGTGAGTGGTGGTGGGCTCTAGAAATGTTATTGATGCTTCGTTATAGCTCAGTTTCTTTCCTCCTGCTTATTCAGCCTCTGTTAAGAGGTCTTCCCTACTCCTCCCCCTAGGCAATCCAGCCTCGTTTGCTCAGAGCATTTTCCTTTTTACCTTTTTTTTCCTTTTTTTTCCTAACACCTTTGCCTTAGTCTTCAACAGTAAGAGCAGTTACCCTCAGGACAATGGGCCTCCTGAGATGGTAGAGAGGGATGGGGAGCCGAATGGACCCCCTCTAATCCAGAAGGAAGCAGGTAGTGACCTTCTGTGCCACTGAAATGCTCACAAGACTATTGGACTGGATTGGACTCATCCTAGGATGACGAGGGAGCTGGCAGAAGAGCTCACCAAGCCCATCTTCATCATTTATCATCAGTCCTGGCTAACCGGGGAGGTTTCAAATGACTCGAAGCTGGCCGGTGTGACACCCATCCACAAGAAGGGCCAGAGGGTGGATCCAGAGAACTACAGGACTGTCAGCCTGACCTCAGTGCCTGGCAAGGTTAAGGAGCAGATCATCTTGAGTGCAATCACATGACACATACAAGACAACCAAGGGATCAGTCCAAGCCAGGATGGTTTAGGAAAGCCAGGTCCTGCTTGACCAACCTGATCTTGTTTTATGACCAGGTGATCTGCCTAGTAGATGACGGGAAGGTTGTGGATGCTGTCTACCTGGACTTCAGCAAAGCTTTAGACACCATCTCCCATAGCATACTCCTGGAAAAGCTGGCAGCCCACAGCCAAGAGAGGCAAACTCTTCACTGGGTTGAGAACTGGCTGGATGGCTGGGCCCGGTGAGTGATGGTAAATGGTGCTACATCCAATTGGCATCCAGTCACTAGAGGTGTGCCCCAGGGATTGGTGTTGGGCCCAGTCCTGTTAACATCTTTATTGATGGTCTGGATGAGGGGATCAAGTAAATTTGTGGACAGCACCAAGCTGGGTGTTCGTGTCAGTCTGCTGTGGGGTTGGAAGTCTCTGCAGAGGAATATGGACAAGCTGGATCAATGGACCAAAGCCAGTGGTGTGAGGTTCAATAAGGAGAAGTGCTGGATCCTACACTTTGGCCACAATAACCCCATGCAGCACTGCCTGCTGTGGATAGTGTCTGGAAAGCAGCCCAGAAGAAAAGGACCTGGGTGTGCTGGTCGACAGCTGCTGCACATCAGGCAGTGTGTGTGTCCAGGTGGCTAAGAAGGCCAATGGCATCCTGGCCTGGATCAGCAATAGTGTGGCCAGCAGGACCAGGACAGTGACCCTCCCCATATACTCAGCACTGGTGAGGCCACACCTCGAGTGCTGTGTCTGGTTCAAGGCCCCTCAATTCAGAAAGGACATTGAGGTGCTGGAGCAAGTCCAGAGAAGGACAACTGAGCTGATGTAGGGTCTGGAGCACCAGTCCTGTGAGGAGCAGCTGAGGCGAACTGGGGTTGTTTAGCCTGGAGAAAAGGAGGCTCAGGGGTGACCTTATTGCTCACTATAGCTACCTGACAAGAGGTTGCAGCCAGGTGGGGGTTGAGTTCTTTTCCTAGGCAACAAGCAACAGGATGAAAAGACTGTCCCAAGCTGCCTCAGGGGCAGTTTAGGTTGTACATTAGGAGGTATTTCTTCACAGAAGGAGTGATTAGGCACTGAAATGGGCTGCCCAGGGAGGTGGTAGAGTCATGTCCCTGGGGCTGTTTAAAGAAAGCATTTTTTTTGGATGTGGCACTTGGTGCCATGGTCTAGTTGACTTGGTGGTGGTTAGTCATAGATCTCAGAGGCCTTTTCCAACCTAACTGATTCTGTGACTCTGTCATTCTTCCTGTCTTTCCCCTTTTCAATGGTGTCACGGCCCTATTCTTTCATTCTGCAAAATTCCTCCTCATGTCAGCCAATCCCAATTAGCAGAAGGGGTCTGGCAGCAGGTGATATGTTCCTGTAAGTTGCCTGAAAGCAAGGAAACAAGAAACACCTGTCCCAGAGAGTTTAGTTATGCCTGAAAGAGAAAAAAAAATCAACCTGCAAGAAATGAGCAGTTTCTTCAGCCTGAAGATAGAATGAGGATATAAACATTGCAAAACATGACCATAGTTGTATTTAATTTAAAGTAATACTTAATCGGTTCAAAGACATGTATTGACAAAAGAGTGGTAATTTTATTCCCAGGAAGATGCTTCTTTTTTTTTTTTTTTAATTGTTTTAATTCCAGTATTTCCACTCATACATTGTACAGATGGAATCCCTGTTATTTGGCTTCACAGTGGTGCCCCAAACACATCTGATGAGATGTGCTCTCCTACTGTGCCCCCTTGCACCAGGCTGCCAGTGGTGGGATCCCTTTCTCCTTACTCCTACAGCTCCCACAGTTGTCACCTCTAGGAAAACATGCCCCTTGGCAGAGGGAAATCTGCATCTCTCATCTTCTGTTTCTGTTATGCAGCCTGAGTATCTGCCTGTCTTCCTGACAGATTTTATAAGATTTCTGCAGTGCCTGCAGGGAAATGGGTTGGTTTGACTGCCTTATCTAGAGGGAATTCCCAAAAGAGAATTCACTTCAGGATGATCCAACCTCCTTTCACTACAAGTAGCAAACAGTTGTTTACAAATTACTCCATTGGGTCCCACATCTCAGGGTGTCTTTAACAGGAGAAAGTGTGTTTACTGTGTGTTTTGCACTGAAATCAACAGGGAAAAAAATGTTGATAAAATGGTTGCTTAGCTCCCAGAACATGCTGTCCTTTGCCAAAAAGTGCTACTGTCACACAAGGCACAGCTGGGGAAAGAGCTCCTGGCTCACTAGTGCATCTAGTCTACGTCTGCCCTGGCTGAAATAAATGTTGTGGAACAAATACTCAATAGTTCTTGGTGAAATTCTGTTTTCTGTTTATGCCAAGTTCTGTCAGGGTTTTTGTGATTGTGAATGGTTTTATTTAAAACATTCTGAAATCTCATTTGAAGCATATTATGGCACTAAAACTAAATCTGCAAAAGTTGCACCAGCATTGCAGCTTAAGCCTATGTGATAAATTCACTCACAAAACTTAATAGCTTCTGTACATTCAGCAAAAAATCATCACTTTTTTCACCCTTACTTGTAGGTAATGCATATACACAATTCTTTTACTGATACAGTAAGAACTTTAGTGTTAAAAATCCAGTTGCCAGCATGAACAAAAGATCTGTAACATACAATACTGTAGCCATTTTTAGTTTGCTTGCTATTGCAAGGTGTTGAAGGTGTGTGCTGGACTGTTTGAGGAAGTTAAGGTGATTCTCCAGTAATTTTCTAGAAGTAAAGTGCTCTTTGGAGGGAATACAATTATTTTCTTATAAAATGGAAAGTTGAAGAAATTAGCATAGCGATGTTTGAGCTTGATCATGTGCCTTTTAGGCTTGTCATAAGGGTGACTTTCAGGGGACATTGAGCAAGACTGTTGTAAATACTTTGGAGTTTTGGCCATATCTCTCTTGGTTTATGTGACGTGAAGTAGGATATGATCCAACACTGGCTCGTATTTCTTGACTCTGCTATGGTGTGATTATGAGAAAATAACAAAAGGCTGACTTGCAATGGCAGCTCATGCTTCAGGTGGCCTGTTCTGTTTTTGTTCTTTTCTCACTCTTCTCTCCCCCGTCCTTGTTTTAACTCCTTGCCCATCCTCCTCTTGGCTTCCCAGGAAGCTGTCTCAGCTCTTTGTTGCTGTTGGTGCTGCAGGGTCATCCTTGCTGCTCTTGGCACCCCTTCCAGCAGTGATTCTCCACAGGTCCTCACATCTTGCCTGTCCCAGCTGCCAGTCTCATGTGGCCCTGGCACACACAGTGCTTCTTAATAACTCTTAATGCCCCTTCCTTCCCATGATGTCTGTACTACTTTTTCTCCATGAGAGCCTTTCCTTGTGGCCATTCCCAGTAACCTGCCCTTGCTGGGGCCTGCACTGCACCACTTACGGCCATTCATAACCTGCTGCCTCCTCAACCATTTCTGGATCCTCACGCATGTATTCCTCCTCCACTGAAACCTCCAGCCACTGATGTTTCCAGCCCTGCCTCCCCAGCTGCCCTCTTTCTTTGCTTCTTTAAACCAGCTTGTTTCAACTTTAATTTCCAGGGCAACCCTCTGCAGCCACAGCTCTCTTCAGTCTGCTTGTTTGGTTACTCAGGAAGCCTCCTGCTCATTCTCCCAGTGTGAGAGTCTGCTCTCACCCTTGGGCCTTATTCCCACCATGTCAGTTCTTGTCTGCTATTGCCACCATCCAGGTGCAAGGCCCTGCAGGTTTTGCACTGACCAGCTGCAGTCAAAATGCACAGAAGGACTGGCGTTGGACTGGTAGGTCAAAATCCTTACACTTCCCCTTTGTCAGGCCAAATCTTCAGATGAGGTCTGGGTCTGGCAGGGAATATGGGGTCTGTAAGGGACTGCCTGGTGGTGTGCAGTATCAGGATGCAGGTGAGGTGAAGGACTTCATGAGAGGGTGGAGAGAGGCTTTGCTGTGCCTGTCCTCCACAAGCAGACTCGACTGTCATCTCAGTGGCATGTCCTGTAGCTGCATTGGTAACAGCTGGCCTTGGTTCAGGAAAGAGCGTTGCTCGGAAGTGAGGAGACGTGTCTGTTCCTTGACTCACACAGTTCATGGGAGCTTTGTGTCCCTGCGGAGACCTCCAGTCCCTTCTGAATGCACAGCCAGGAGCCCTGCATGTGTGTTCATCTGCTGTACCTTCCCTCCTCCCCCTGCCCTGTACTCTGCCTTTGAATTGCAGGGCAGAACTGTCAAAACCACCTCTCCCAAAAATAATCTCTTGCTTCAGAGGCTGGAAAATGTGACAGCTCATTTTCATATGCAGAGCAATGCAGTGGGTGTCTGAAAGCAGCTGAGGCTGAGGGGGTGGCCAGGGAAAGGCAGCTCTGAAATGGCAGCTGGGGAACATGAGAGGAAGGACGGAAGGAAGGGAGCAAATGAAGAATGGGGAGGGGGTGGAAGGAGGGCCAGAGGCAGAAGACAGCTAGTCCAGAGCATGAGAGGGTAGTACAGTGTGGGGCTGTTTTCTTTTCCCTGGCAGTCCTACTACTGCTCCCGTTCGGTTATTGAATTAGAAAAGTATCTCTGCTGCTACTGACAGCAATTGCCAAGCTTTATAAATCAGATAACTGTGGAGAGGGAGTATACAGTCAGCAATAAGGCAGCTTGTCACTTTTTTCATCTCCTCTTAAATTCTTTTCCCTTCTTCTTCATGCCCCATTTTCCTCACATATCCTAACCTTAACAAAAATCTGCTTCGTCCTGGTTCTGCAATTGCTTATTGGAGGACCAAGTGAAAACCAGAACTTGTCATTAAGATTTCAGTTTATGGGTTTTGCTTTGCTTTACCAATCTGATTGCTACATGCAGCAAATCCTGTTTGCCTGGCAGTGCCATGTTCCTCCCCAGCCCTATATGATACTCACCCCAGTTTCTGTGTACGTGCATTTTACACAGTATTGCTCATGGCCCTTTGTCTCTGGAGTATTTGTGGCTGTGCCTGAGTCAGTCCTGCTGTGCCTGCTCAGTGGAAAGCTTCAGAGGCTGTCAGCAGTGTTGATATTTGCACTGCTGCCATAGGAGACTGCCTCCTGGGGTCAGGGGAAACCTCAGACATCCCTAGTGAAGCCAAGGGCAGGTGAAAGAAACTTTTTTTTGGCAAGTGAGCTGTTTCCAGTAAAGCTGATCTTCCCTGGCAGCACTGGAAGCAGCTAAAGGATCACTGTCAATTCACAAGTATTTTCCATTCAGTTTCCCAGAGAAGCTGGGGATGTGGTTTTATGCCATCCATGAGGAAATGAGTTTTTCTTTGGGAAGATGTTTAGGATTTTGACTGTTAAGCCCTTTTTGGTTATTTGTGTATGCCTATTACACTATATCTTAAGTTTAAATTTAAAAAAACCAAACACTTGTCCACCCTGCAGGTCATAGAATGGTTTGGGTTGAAAGTGACCTTAAGGATCATCTGCTTCCAATTTCCTTGCCATGGGTAGGGACACCTTCCACTATACAAGGTCGCTCAAAGCCCCATCCAGCCTGGCTGTGAACACTTCCAGGGACAGAGCACTGTATTTTTTTTTATTGAAAAGCTAAATTTTCATGGTATTGGGACAATAAATTAGAGAAGATAATTGGGAACACAGCTGTTAATTTACTGGCTGGCTTTGCAATTGGTCTAAGGGCTGAGGCTAAGTGAGGTGAAACTCCACTCTCCGGAGTTTTACCCCTCTCTTAAGAAACACAGCTCTGTTATCTGTGGCTTATCTTGGCTTTGGCATGCAGAATTAAGAAGGTGTTTTAAGTTGTTCCTTTATCCTAAACTCTTTGATTTCTACCTACTAATAAGCAAGAGACATTTTCCACTTCTCATGACAGGACATCAAGAGGTATTTTTTACTTCTGATGAGTACGTGTTTCACATAAGACTGTGGGATAGATGGCTATTTTAGTCAGCACAGAAAGAGCCTAGGTAAGTAAATGATCACTTCAATACATGCTGAAAATGGTGAGAGCTTTTATATTTAACTCTTTCAGTGCAGGATTAGGTTGTATGCCAGCTAGAACTTTCCTTGGGTTCTATGGCCGTGTTTCTTCTCAGGACGCTGTACAGGATTGTTGGTACCAGCTACAGCCCTGCTTCCCATCTGTCTTTTTGGAAGGTCAACCAAAATAGGTGTCTGGTCAGCTCAAACCAGTCAAGTCACATACTCACTTGCATGTCTTGACCCAATAAATCCTGCAAATCCTCTGTAGGATCAGTCAGGAATGAATATTGGAATGATTTGTTGATTCTTTCAGTGCTTCCCATTTCACTTCCCATGGTGTGACCATGTGTTTATTTCTGTTTTGTATCTTGTGTGGTCTTTCTTCACTTGTGCAATGTTGGTGGGTTCATTGATATCTCCAGTAAAGGGCAACATTGCTGTGTCACCTGGACTTTGTCATTTGGAGAACTGTGCAAGAGTGTGGCAAAGTGGCATTGGTTTTTGTTGCAGATAGAGCTTGGAAAATATCAGAAAACACAACAGAGAATGTTTTCTGCTTGAGAGGATAACACAGAGGTCTGTGTGTCCCACCGCTTGGAAAGGTGTATTTAATATACTTAGAGTTGTGCCAGTGTCATGATTTATTTAACTATTCAGTATAAAACTTAACTGATCAATCTGTATTTCTGCTATCAAAATCAGATACTTAGAAGCTGAACTGTCAGCCAATAAGATGAGAAGCAGACAGCCTGTAAGCATAGTAGAATGAGCTTGTGTAGCTAACAAAGCCACCTGTTCTGGCTATGATGAAATCAACGTTTTTTCCAATGGAAGTGGTAGAAACATGTTTGTGTCCTTTCCGTGCCAAAACAGACTTTGCTTGTTACACAGTGACCTAAAGGCTGATGCATTTTAAAAATGCTGGGCTAAATCCTGGAGGTATGAAGGAGATGAGGTGGCAGTGTTATGGGACATAGCGACATAATATAAAAGTCAGCAGGGGCAGCTTTGCCTTTTCTCAAACACAGGTAGCAGTATTTCTATACTTCCCACTATAAGTATTGTGCTGGTTTTGGCTGGTATAGAGTTAATTTTCTTCCCAGTAGCTGGTATTTTTATTGATGACACGGATGAGGGTATTGAATCTATCATTAGTAAGTTTGCAGACGACACTAAGCTGGGAGCGTGTGTTGATCTGTTGGAAGGTAGGAGGGCTCTGCAGAGAGACCTGGAACGGTTGGATGGATGGCAGAGTCCAATAAGTTGAAGTTCAATAAGTCCAAGTGCCGAGTCCTGCATTTTGGCCACAATAACCCTCTGCACCGCTATAGGCTGGGGACAGAGTGGCTGGACAGTGCCCAGGCAGAAAGGGACCTGGGAGTGCTGGTCGACAGCCGACTCAACATGAGCCAGCAGTGTGCCCAGGTGGCCAAAAAGGCCAATGGCATCCTGGCCTGTATCAGAAACAGTGTGGCCAGCAGGTCCAGGGAAGTCATTCTTCCCCTATACTCGGCACTGGTGAGGCCGCACCTTGAGTACTGTGTCCAGTTCTGGGCCCCTCAGTTTAGGAAGGATGTGGAGACACTTGAACGTGTCCAAAGGAGGGTGACAAGGCTGGTGAGGGGCTTGGAACACAAGCCCTATGAGGAACGTCTGAGGGAGCTGGGGTTGTTTAGCCTGGAGAAAAGGAGACTCAGAGGCGACCTTATCACTCTCTACAACTTCTTGAAAGGTGGTTGTAGTGAAGTGGGGGTTGGTCTCTTTATCCAGGCAACAACTGACAGAACAAGAGGACACAGTCTTAAGTTGCACCAAGGAAAATATAAGTTGGATATTAGAAAAAAGTTTTTTACAGAAAGAGTGATAAAATATTGGAATGGTCTACCCAGGGAGGTGGTGGAATCACCATCCCTGGACGTGTTTAAAAGGAGATTGGATGTGGCACTCGGTGCCATGGTTTAGTTTAGTTGAGGGTTGGGACATGGGTTGGACTCGATGATCTTGAAGGTCTCTTCCAACCTGGTGATTCTGTGATTCTGTGTACAGTGCTGTTTTGGATTCAGTATGAGAATAACGTTGATAACATGCTGATGTTTTAGTTGTTGCCAAGTAGTGCTTACCCTAAGTCAAGGACTTTTCAGTTTCCCATGCTCTGCCAGTGAGGAGCTGCAGAGAAGCCTTGAGGGAGCACAGCCCAGAGAGCTGACCCAAACTGGCCAAGGGGATATTCCATACCATAGAACGTCATGCTCAGATCCCCACATAGTGTGGGACCTGAACATGACATAAATGGTATGGAATAAGGGGTGAAGAAGGTGCTGACATTGGCTGGAATAGAGGTAATTTTCTTCACAGTAGCAGGTTTGGGCCGGTGTTTTGGATTTGTCCTGAAAACAGTGTTGATAACAGAGGAGTGTTTTTGTTATCACAGAGCAGCACTAACACAGAGTCAAGGCCTTTTCTGCTTCTGACCTCTTCCCACCAGTGAGGAGGCTGGAGGAGCACAAGGAGCTGGGAGGTGACACAGCTGGGACAGCTGACCCCAGCTGACCAGAGGGATATCCCTCCCAGACCACATGGCATCATGCTCAGCATATAAACCTGGGGGATGACCAAGGAAGGGGAGGATGTTTGGAGTGAAGCCGTTTGTCTTCTCAAGTCACCATTACATGTGATGGAGTCCCTGCTTTCCTGAGGATGGCTGAACACTTGGCTGTCCATAGGGAGGGGTGAATGAATTCCGAATTCCTTATCTGGCTTTGCTTGTGCCCCTGTTAGATTGTCTTTATCTCAATCCTTGACTTTTCTCACTTTTCTGATTCTCTTCCTATCCCGCTGCCAGGGAATAAGCAAGCAGCCATGCGGTGCTTAGTTGCTGGCAGGGTTTAAGCCATGACATGTATTTTGATAGAAGTCATGGGTTCTAAGGTTCTTCTTTCCTTTAAATCTACCTTTAATTAGTTTTGAACTATTGACTAGTCTCATCCCCATATGGCAAATGAGATAGAGATGCTAATAGATCCTGCAGTGTTAATTTGTTAATGTTAATACTTGAACCCACCACATACCTCTTAGTCTATATTTAAGCAAACAAACAATCTCTAGATAGGAAAATTAAGGTGCAAAAAGGCAGGTAGCATGTCCTACATGTGATACAGACTAAACTACATCCAGTTTGGCTCCCTGCAGCCGATACAATCCTCCTGTATGTGTCAGCAGGCCTTGAGCTCTCCCATGTCCTGCTGCTGTCTCTTGCCAAATTCCTGGCTCACGTACCACACTCTTGGCATCATGGTACAAAACACATCACTGACAAACTGTTAATCTACCCACTTGCTATTAGTAATTTATTTCCTTATTTTTCTTAAGATTTCACAGGAACTAAGGGCAAGGGGCTGTGGTAGTTTTGCCTGGCCCAGTTTTTGCCAGTGGATAGGGTGGGATACAAAGATGGCTCCTGCATGTCCTGAGTAAAGATTCTGGAAATTTCTCCACCATGTCCAGCAGAGCCAATCTCTGATCGCTCTGAAGATGATGGACATGCTGCTGGCCAAACCTGGGCCAACTAGAGATGTTAGTTACGCCTCTGTGAAAACATATTTAAGAAGAAATCAAAACAAGGTGCGCACGCACTTCTTTTTAGCCAGGGAAGGAGGAGGAAGAGGTAAAAACATGTGAGGGAGAACAACATGGAGGCACCAAGGTCAGTGGAGAAGGTGGGGGAGGAGATGCTCCAGGCACCGGAGCTGAAAACCCTCTGCCGGCCATGGTTAAGACCATGGGGGAGCAGGTGGTCCCCCTGCAGCCCATGGAGTCCAGGGGGTGCAGAGAACCACCCACAGCCTGTGGGGAGGTGCCCACGCCAGAGGAGCAGGTGATGCCTGCAGGAAGCTGTGATCCAGTGGGAGTCCCAGAGACTGAGAGTTGCAAAGGCCTTGCAGGAGAGAGAAAGGCCTTGCTCCCGGGATGGAAACAGCCTGGCCTCGGCTTGGAAATCTGCAGCCTGGAGAGAATCTCGGACAGCAGCAATTGGGTGGGGCTGCTTGTGAGGTTGGACCCACGCCAAAGAAGTTCTCAGAGAACTGTCTCTCGTGGGAGGGACCCCCATGGCTAAGTAGAGGACTCTTCTCCCTGATGGACTGACCCTGACCAAAGGAAACCCCCATACCCTGCCCCCACCCCGGAGCTGTTGGTTGGAAGGAAGGAGGGAAGGGGTGAGCTGAGAAATGGCCTTAATAGGGAGAGGGGTGAGTAGAGAAACAGCGTTTGTAGCAGAAGAATTGTGGCGTTGGACTGACTAAGAAAAGCCACATAGCTTGCCCCAACCCGGATCTGCTGGTTGAATGGAAGGAGGGGGCGAATAGAGAAACAGTGTCTGCAGTAGAAGAATTGTGATGGACTGACTTAAAGAAAAAACCCCACACCCTGCCCCTACCCGGGAGTTGTTGGTTAGTTGGAAAGGAGGGAGGGGGTGAGATGGGAAGCGGTGCCTTAAGAGGGAAGGGGAGTCAGTGAAGAAACGGTGTCTTGAGAGCTTATTTTTACCTCTGATTTATCCTCCGACTCTGTTAGATTAATAAATCACTTTTTTGCAACTTTAAGTTTCCTGCCTGCTTTTGCCCTGAATCTCGTGCATCCTGCTTATCAGTGGTCTTATCTCAACTCATAAGTCCAGTGTTTTGTGTTAATTTTCCCTCTCCTCTGCATAGCTGCAGCAGGAGAGAGCATAAAAAGCAAACGTGGTAGGTGCCTGGCATTTAGCCAGGGTCAAACCCATGACAGGGGCACACTTGTGAGACCTGTGGAGATCAAGGCCTTGTGTTTCATTTAAAGAGACATCATAAGAGCCACAGCTTCGCTGCTCACACAGTCTCTTAGCAGCAATATAAAGACAAAGCAATTCTACTTTAAATCTTTAAAACAGGAGCCTTTGTGAAAGCCAGCTTAGGTGTTCCTCAGTGCAAGCATCTCCACTGTAAGCTGAGATTAGCATGCGGGGCTGCAAGGAGATAAATTTGTCTTAATTCTCCAAATGAACCATCTGCAGGGATGGTGTTGGCTTTGTCAAAGACCACAGGAAGGGATTCCCTGTCAGTGGGGTTGCCCTCATGACCAGAAAAACTTGCCCAAAGCTTTTCATCAGTCATTGCAGATCCCAGTTGTAGCTGGAGATTATGCAGGTTATGCAATGTGCCCCACATACCAACCCCCTGCGTGGCAGCAGGGTGCCAGCATCCAACTGCTCCCTGAATTCTCCTCTGTGTGTCTCACTTTGCTCTTGCAGCTGGATTTTGGGGACATGCACTTCATTCTTGCAGCTCTCCATGGGACATAGGTACTCTGGTCTTAAAGCTCACTGTTGGAGAGTCACCACTGTCCCACAGCTCATCCTTGGCCTTACAGACATTCACTCTGTGGGAGCCACAGTATCCTGGTTTTGGCTGCTATAGAGTTAATTTTCTTTCCAGGAGCTCGTACAGTCCTGTGTTTTCAATTTAGGATGAGAATAATGTTGATAACATACTGATGTTTTAGTTGTTGCTAGGAGTGCTTACCAAAGATCAAGGGGTTTTCAGCTTCCTATGCTCTGCCAGTGAGGAGCTGCACAAGAAGCAGTAGAGAGCATTGCCAGGACAGCTGATCCAAACTGGCCAAGGGGATATTCCATACCACAGAACATCAAGTTTGGTACATAAACTGTTGGGAATTGTCTGGAAGCTGCCAGTCACTGCCCAGGGCTGGGCTGGACATTGGTCAGGGGTGGTGAGCAGTTGCACTCTGCGTCACTTTTCTTTCTTGGATTTATTTAGTTCTTTTTGTTCTCTTCATTGTGTTCATACATATTATACTTCATTATCAT
This sequence comes from Acanthornis magna, assembly GCA_036785705.1. Lineage (NCBI taxonomy): Eukaryota > Metazoa > Chordata > Aves > Passeriformes > Acanthizidae > Acanthornis > Acanthornis magna. Next base: position 2,545,924 of record JAWUZG010000071.1, on the reverse strand, counting down.
TATTATCTTTTACTTTATTTCAATTATTAAACTGTTGTTATCTCAACTAATGGGTCTACCTTTCTTTCCGATTCTCTTCCTCATCCCAGTGGGTGGGGGAAGCAGTGAGCAAACAGCTCCATGGTCCTAAGTTGCCAGCTGAGGTTAAACCATAGCACAAGTAAGAAGAAGAGGGACAGTGTGGGCCTTGTTTGAGGTGACACACAAAGTGGCATCCTGGCCTAATGGAAGCTTTTCTAGAAGAGGGCACTGGCTTGTCCGTAGTAGATAGGATACATTTTTCCAATTGGATCTGTGGTGCAGACTGAGTCCGTGTAGCTGGTTATGGTACCCACGACTCTGCAGGGCCTGTGAGTGATGTGCTGGCATTAAAGCGCTGGCAAGCAGCCTTGTAAAGACCCCATCAATCTGAACCTGTCTATGACTGCTGTTGCCCTGGTCAAGGTCTCCTCTCCACAAGGGGAAGAAGGAATGATGGACAAAGTCAGTGTCTGGAAGACTGTAAATATGTAGGCACATCTGTTGCAAAGTAGCCATGGAAGGCTGTTGAGCATGGAGAGTACACTGGCATGGGAAGCCAAGGAGGCCTGGGGAGGTGGGCCCTGCACTGACATGCTCCCCTTCATGTTTTCTGTAGGTGCAAATCATCTATTCCAGAGGATCCTTGTTGTGAGCAGCAGGGAACTGAGCTCTGTTTGACCCTAGGCCCAAGGTTGTTCTTGGGTTTCAACAGCAAAGTGTATATAAATGTAGCCAGAGTGACTTTAGGTGGAGTTCATCTAAGATTAGATGCTTATAACACAAGCATCTGGTTTTATAGCTCTTTTTATAGTCAGAGAAGTGCTAATAAATATAAACCACCGGGTTCAAGCATGTTATGTTTTTTCCTGATGCGGAATGAATTGCATTCTGAGCTCTGTGGACACCATCTCCCTGATGGTAATGGATGCCTGGGCAGCAACCACAGTGGGTGACATTACAGAGCAGTGGGGTGAGGTGGATCCCACCATGAGTGCCCATAAGGCCAACAAGAACCATCAGCTGGGCAGAGCAGAGTTTCATGGAGGGACAGAGGGAGCAGGTTCAGGCTGTTTGCTGGCTGTTGACAGGCAGGTGTTCATGTGCATGTCTGCAACTCAAACACAGCACACACTGCCCTTTGCTGCCAAGAGAACTGGGGAAAAACTGAGGGGAGAGAGGAGACTCTGTGATGGGGACTCAAATTTAGAGAAGGTGAAAAGCCTGAGGGTCTTGCAAGGGCACAAAGAAAGTGGAGAAGAAGGTATGCCGTAGCTATTGGGATGGGGCACATAGGGGACAGTTTCATACCCTGTAGTGAATCAGGCTCTCACAGAGCAGCTGTCTCAGCGAACGCTTGGTTATCTTTACCCTGCACCAGAAGCCTCCATTTCCCCCCATTTCCCCTGGGAGTGGTGCACAGCACGGCAGCTGACTGTCACCATCTCTTGGAGGGCTGCTCTGCTGAGCGGCAGTGACTCTGTTCCTCCAGGTTTTTCAGGAATGTGCATGTCCATCATGAATCTCTTCTTTGGCCCCTAGGACTGTCTCTGGGTGAAGCTGCAAGACTGATGTCAAAGGCTTTGTGATGCCTTTGTTTTTCAGTTTAGTTTTCACAAGTATAGCTTGTATTTAAAAATACTTTTAAAAGTCAGGAGATGGCCCGTATGCAACTAGCTCCATTCTCCCAGGAGAGAATTAACATTCATTTCCCACTGCTTCTAGAAATGTTTGGTTTTGTGAAATGGTTTTTTTTCCTTTCACTTTCATAATTTTTCTAGTATCTTCCTGTTTCTGAGTTAGCTTAAGGTGGGTTTTGCAGGTAAGCTCTATTTCTACATAAAGAGGATTGGCTGGAGGTGGGCTGATGTGTTCATTTCTGTTATGAACATTCGGGAAGCCTTTTCACAGGTACTGTTGAAAAGTAACTGGTTTGCAGTAGTGGAAGGACAAAATGATTCTTGCAAAATACCATTTCAGCTCCCTTTGTTTAGGGATTGAGAATGCAGATATTGGGAAGAAATAAAGAGGGTTTGGTTCTGCAGCTGTTGATCCCAGGGCAGTGAACTGTTTAGAGCAAGGGCTGAAAGGGAATGGGGAAGAGATATTTACCAGAAGAAAGCTTGCATCTAGTTGTTAGTTTCAAGAAGCTAAGAAGATGCTTTAGTTAAAGATGCCTTTGTTAGTTTTGAGATGCTTTCAGAATAGTCCTGAAGATCATCATTTATGTGATGGCACCAGATGTAAAAATCCCACTGATGTTGTAATATCTGTGTGTGCACATGTGTTTGTTTTGCAGCTAGAACAGTTTTAACTATCAGAAAACTCTTACATCCCACTCTGCGCGGTCAGAGTGTGTGTGAGTGTGGATGGAGGAGAAAGCAGTGAGGTCAAGGGATTCTTGTGCCTGAAAAAGGCTGTGTCAGATAAAGTGGGTCGCATTTTCCACACTTTTTTTCTGCTTGTGTCTTCAGCCTTCCGCTACACGAACCTGGATGCACCGGTGGTGGATGCCACTCTCAGGGGTCCTGCTTACAATAAGTGAGCACTGGCTGGGACCAGCACTGAAAAATGAGTACAGAAAAAAAGAGAAAGGTGGAAGCCCTTCAGCTTCCTTTGTCCTCAGGAAGCTTTCATGTTAACCTCAAATCCAGGTCAGTCTCATGAGACAATGAGCAATCTAAGCTGTAGTTTATCTGGAACATGTAACATCCATAACAATTCTCCAGAGAGCTTTGCCTGCTGCTTGAGCTTCAGGTTCCCAAGACTTCCTGCTTCTGTTGAAGTCATGGGAACTCCTAAAGCTGGTGTGACACCTCCTTCTCCTCCACCCCTTTGTTTTGTGTCCTATGTGTGCTGCATTGTCACATATTGTCACCCTCTCACAGTCTGGGCCTGTTTCCTTAGGCACAGTGAATTAAAGGCTCAGATTTCATATAAGAGCAACTGGAGTAGTTGCTGTCATAGAGAAATCAGTGCTGTACCATCCTGGTCAGCACAGCTGTGGAAGGCAAAACTGAGACACTAAAGTAAATGTATATGAAATAAAACCATGTCTGCAAAGCATTTTCTAAATTAAAGAACACAGTGTAACAACCCATGCTGAAGGAAGCTTTTTGGATCTGAGTTAGGATGACACGGATGACACAGCAAAGACATGGGTTTTTTTAGGAGCAGACCTATGAGTGGCCCTGCATGCACAGACCCCTCTCCCCTCTTTGGGATGACTATTATTAGCACAGTGTCTGATCAGCCCAAATTCAAGTGGTGTGTGGGTCTGTTTGGTTACTGGTTTGGCAACTCTGGGTGAATGCCCTTAAATAATCCTGCAGGCGCTGGGTGATGGAGAGCTTGAGGCTTTAGAAACTTCTCGGTCAAATTTACTCTTGTTAAATAAACAATGAATATTGATTAGATCATATGACAGACCAACACAGCCCTCTTTCAAATACCGCAACTCACCAGAGTTCATTTTTATGCATTTATATACTGAGAATCCCTTGAAATGATTGTTTTGGTGAATGACATGCTAGGTCTTTTACTCATGCAACTTGATATACTTTTATGTGCATGGACCTGTGCACAAGGATAGGAGGATTTTCAAGGCTGCTTAAAGGATTTGGATGCTCACTTTGTTTTAGTACGAGACTTGAATCCCTTAGGCAGATCTGAAAATCTCAGCCATAATTCTTTGCTGATCTTAGTACATTGGGGTAAGACCTTTTCCGTGTTAAAATAATTTCTAAGTGCTCTTTTCTTGCTGCCATAAAATAAAGATTAAAATGTGTCCAAGCGGAATGTTTTTCTAGACATACTAGTTTGTTTTACTAATTTGCTGTTTTGTTTACTGAGGAAGTTCTTAAATCACAGTCTGTCTATATTTTGTCCTGAGTAGCAAAGAGCTTGTCTGGACTAAGCCTACACATTTATAAAGGCCTTTTATTATGATTATTTGTACAGCTTAACTGTCCTGGAAAGGTTTTCTCATCTTAAATCTCTCAGCAGTACAGTTACGTATCTGGCCTCAAATGTATGTCAGGAGAACACCATCTGGGCCTGCCAAGCGCAACACCTGCGCACACAGGTGCCGCTGCGCAGCGGTGGGAAAAGAGCGCAATAGAGGAGCGCAATATGTCAACAGAGCGGAGTGGGTGAAAGGCTGCGGGGCCGTGCTCTGTTTACGTGCGTGCCGAGCGGGAAGCTCTCGTGTTGCACAGGCAGTTCTGTCCGGGCAGGAAGGGGAAAGCACAGCCTGTCTCGGTGCTGCTTCCCAAGGCGGCTTGTTGCGCCACTCTCCGTGTCTGCCAAGGTGCTGCTTGAAGCCCGGTGGAGCCGCAGGGTGTTCCTTCCATCCCAGTGCCCTCCCAGCTGCCCTGCTGTAAGTAAACCCTCAGCCCCACGTCGGGGGAAGCCAGTGTGAGCAGTGGAAGCGGCTGTGGTCAGTGACACCAGGCTCCTTGCACTGTCAGCGGGGCTACCCAGCGTGGTTCCAGGCTGCACAGGGCTAGTGCTGCCCTTCTGAGCTGCCTGCATGATGGAGATGAGCTGATGCACTGCAGTGTGCTGGAGCAAGCCCAAGCCTGGGGAAAACCAGCCCATCCTCAGACCTGACCTGGATCTCATTGTTAATCTTTTGGGTGGCACTCTGTTGGGTTTTACTTCGAGTTTAGGGCAACATTTTCCTGTTTCAGTCCCACTGAGGAGTGGATTTCCTTGGGAGTAACATGCTGAAATAAACAGAACTTGGGGATTTGCTTATTCTCAGTGAGCAAGGGACTGGCTGTGCTTTAGGCACACACAAAAGAAGATTCAACTCAATAGTTTTAGACCAGTTTTTAAATATTACTTTGCCTTGCCTGTACGTGTTGAAATGCCATGGACCTCAGATTTTGGTTTTTTGCTGGAAATGATGCAGGTGTTTTGTTAAAGAAAATACTCGCTTGTCCCCAGCAGTTTATCAAAGGTGCTTTCCCCGCCATTTCCTCTCCAGTTCCAAGAATGAGAGCTGACAGGTAAGACTCCAAGCCCTGGAAGGACTGCATGCCCTGCAGCTGTCCTTGCAACCAAAAGAGCTGAGAACTTATGTGGAGCACCAGCACCTTCTGCACTCCTTTTGGTTTTTTTAATTGTAGCCTGGCCAGCGGCCCTGGTGTCACTCATGACGGGAGCCTGTGGCTGTCCCTAATGTCTGCCATGAGTGTAATCTCCTCTGGAGGGCTTGCTCTGCCTGGCTGAGGACATGCCCCCTTTGCACACTTGCAGACACTCTGGTTTGACTCTGGTTGAACAAGAGTGGCCACAGAGCAGGCTGGAGGCATCAGCCCCTTTCCCAGGGCCCTGCTCCCTCCATGCCTGCGGCACAAGCAGCCCCATGTTCTGCCAGGGGCATGGGGAGTGTCCAGCAGCTCCTCTCTGCTCAGGATGGGAGCAGTCTCTGCTGTGGGCTGAATGCAGCTACAGCACCTGCAGGGAGTGACAGCTCGTGGCTGTATCCATCATCCTGCAGTTACTCACCCACAACTCATGCCAGCTCCAGAGAGGCCCGAGGGACATTGAGGACCCCACCAGGTGCTGGTAGCTGGGTGTGCAAGCTGCACATTGTGCCCTGGGCAGGGTGAGCTGTTTGCAGGCAGTAAGACGTGAATGGACACCAACCCTTTGCCTGCATGGGGACCCAGCTGGGGGTGGATGGTCACCCAGAGACTGCACAAGGCCTGACGAACCGCAAGACCCCAGACTAAACATCATTGTTGGACCACGAGGTGTGTGCAAGGCATATGAATAACAGGTGCATAGACTGTGAGGGTATAAAAGCTCAGGGATCTCTTTTGTTGGGAGTCCCTCCCCACTCAAGCTGTTGTTGCTGTACCTCAATTAAAATACTTAAAGGAACTAGACATTTGAGATTCTGCTATGGGAAACCCAGAGTCAGGATGGCAACTGTGTGAGTGGTCTGTGTAGGGAGTCAAATGGGGTACCCATCAGCTCAGTGGAGCTGCCCAGTGTGAAGGGGTTTTGGTCCCAGCACTTAAATTTTGGGATGATATGAGTGAGACTCCCCAAGTGGCTCCCACATGGACAGGGAAGTTTCCTTAACAGAGACATAGGCATAATACCATGTCACTCTCCTCCTTTCACAGGACAGCCTGTGAACCATGGCAAAAGGGCCTTTTGGAAATCTGTTGTGCAATCCTATGATCACTGATTTTAAAATATCCAACAGAAGCTCCAACCGTTTAATAGGTTGACTCTGCTCATCCAGTCCTGCCATTTATAGACAGCATATAGACATTCTATGTGAATTATGGACTAGATACCAAGCCAAACACTGGGCTTCCAGCTGGAGCATTGCAGTTCTGCTTCTTGCTTTTATCAGTTTGCTCAACTGGGCAAGGGAGCCTAGTGCAGAAACTTACTTTCTTTGAAAAAAATTAGCAATCTAATACCTAATGCTCAAACAATGTCTTCTGACTTGCTATCAGGGCCTTTTGCTGGTTTGAGTGTAGTTTATTCCAGACCAGGATGCTTTATATGTCATGGTGCATGTTCTCAGCTTCACCCTTCTATTGTGCACCTTATCTGAAACCCTGCTCCTGGGAATTAAAAACGAAACAAATCACCTTAGATCTCATTTATGTGTGAAGCTGGGAACTCTACTGGGTAAAGAAACAACTTTTGGTTTATTGAATGCCATGGGGACATGCTGCAGAAATGTCCCAAAGCCCAGCACTGTGTGTGTGTAAAAACATGCACAATGTGTAGAGAGCTTGCAAGACAACATGTTTCAAGGTGAAGTTGCTGCAGTATGAGACAAACCCCAGAAGCTTGAAGGGACAACGTTAGTCTGAGTTTGGGGGATCCCTAGTAGTCACTGGGAAGGCAAAAGAAGCTCACAGATAGAAGGAAAATGTGATCATATGGAAACAGGCAGGTGGAGCGAGCCCAGCTGCCCCCTCCAAGCCCAGAGCATCATGTTGGGCAGATGGGCTCAGGCCATGACAGGGAACCTGCACCTGCTCCTGGGAAAGGCCGTGCTGCTGGGGGGAGGGTGCCGCAATGAACTGCAGAGGGTTGTGGTGTTACGGTGGCACTGTATGTCCTCTCGTCTCCCTGCTTTCCATGTCACATCCAGAGTGGTCTCCTGCCCTCGTGCCTCCAGCACGGCCCTGACTGGCGGGTATGGAGGATGCTGGTGCCTGGTGCCTGGGCAACTGGGCACAATGCTCGGCCGTGGCTGCAGTGCTGGCCCCGTCCCTGCATGCAGGCTGTGTGCATTCCTGCATCAGGGGCTTGCGGCCACCATCTCATCCCAAGTGCTTTAGTCCTGCGTGAATGCATGGTAGGGCACTTGGAACATGAGGCAGAGGTCCCTCCCCTGAAACTTCCCTAATTCCGTTGTCCTCCAGGGTTTTGCACTGGGGCAGGACTCATCCTGCTCAAGCTGTATCCAACGTAACCAGTCTGCTGGTTTAACAGAGGTTTGATGTCACACAGACTCCCTGCTCTGAACTGGAGGGGTTGCCTTGTGGCTCCAGTGACTGCTTGTGCCAAGAGCAGCTTTGTGTGCTGTGCAGAGCTGGTGCCTGGAGCCACAGCCCTAGGTGCCTGCAGCCCGGTGAGTGGCACCCGCAGGTCATCTGGAGCACCAAGGTGTGGAGCCAGAACTGGGTGTGAGCCGTGGGCTGCAAGGCCTCTATGGCCTTTAGGAGCCTGCCATTTCATTGCCAGGCTGCTGGTGACTCGACTTGCCAACAGCCTTCTTTGAAGTTTGAGATGGCTGAACCCCACAGAAATGCCCAAGCAGGCGGTATCCTCCAAAGCATTTGGGTCAGGGGCCAGCAGCTGCACCCCAGCCATGCAGGCAGAGCAGCAGTGGCCCATGGAGGTGGGTGTGGGTGGGTGCATGCCATGGGTGCAGTGGGGCTGGGGCTGTGGGCTGCCTGCTGCTGGAGAGGGGCTCCAGCCCTTCGGCGGCACTGGCGATGGGACAGCCCTGCTCCAGGGAGATTGCAACATGGATTTGGCAGAAGCAGAGGCACAGCATGCTAAATGCACTAAGCTAAACCAGCTTTGCTTTGTGGCTTGTTTTTTTTTCGCAAGCCACCAAACAAAACACCACTCTGGGGCCTGAGCAGAAGCTGGGAATCCCTCTTCTCTTTCTGCCTTTCCCCTGCCTGGGGCAGCCCAGCCATTCCCCATTTGTCCAGCCCCTTGTAGGATCCCACATGGCCCCCACAGGCACTCAGCAGCACCGTGGAAAAATGCCCTGTGGCTCCATGGGACTCGGCTCGATGTCCCAAGGGATGAAGGGCTGGGACTGCCAGGGGAGTAGTGGCTGAACCAGTGGCCCCAGCCTGGCACGCTGGAGCCTGAATGGCTCTCCCTGTGGGGCTGCCCATGCAGTAGGGACTTCCTAAAGCCATCTGGAGAGTGTTTTAAAAGCAAACATTGCAAAGCATTGCCTGGCCTTCCTCTAGCTAGCAGGGAAAAAAAAAAGAATACCCTGGAAAGCTATTCTGGACTCGCATGCGTCTCAAGTGGAAAATTTCAGCTGAACTGATTTCGGCTGGCGGGGTTAAGGGAGGTGAGGCCCAGCTGCCGCTGGCTCTGCAGCACGGACGGACGGACGGACGGACGGACGGACGGACGGACGGGGCTCCGCCGGGGCCCGTGCCTGCCACGCGGGCAGGGCTGGCTCTGGCAGCGGCTCTGGTGCGGAGAAAGAAACCTGAGCCCAGGGGAGCGCAGGGCCTGGGATGCAGCCTTCCAAAGGCGTGGCCGCTGCCGCCGCTGTGACACCTCCCAGCCCGGGAATAAGCCGTCCCCAGCTGTGCCGGTGCTGAGCGCTGCGTTCCCACCTTGGGCCTGTCTCCAGCGGCAGTCGCTCCCCGCGGTGCAGCCCATGGAGGAGGGACGCGGGGTGCGGTGGCTGGCGGGGCCGATCCCTGTCCCGCGGGAATAACGTGGGGCATGTCACCAGCCCTGCTGACGGCACCGGCCTTGAGCACCAGCCTTGAAACCGTGCCAGGGGAGCTCGCCTCGGGCCAGGGACTGCGGCGTGGAGCCGGCGGGGTGAGCGCCTCGGGGTCAAGGACAGCTGGAGAAGGAGCTGTCTTTGCTGCTCACCCTTTCCCTCAGTGCTGGTGTCCCAGGACCATGCACTTTGGGACCTAGAGTGGGCTGGGAACTTGGTGTTCAGGTGTTTGTTGTTGGAAAAGAGTAGTAATTTGTTGAAATTGAAACTTTAAATGGGAATGTTCATATGTGTGTGGGAGACCGAGTCCTCTGGTCCTGTGTCGTGGAGTGTCTCTCACCTTTGCCCTCGAGCTGGCACTAGCGTAAGTAGGCCAGTCCCCGTCCTCACACGGAACAGGAAGGTTCTGGATCCTCAAACAGCTCAACGAATGGGTTTTCCAGCCAGCCCTTCCCACAGCACCTGCCAGCACAGCCCCGGCCGCGGGGGCCAGCAGCGCTCAGCCAGGGCGGGGGCACAGCTCCGGCTGGAAGGGGGGTTTGTGATCCGGCGTCACACACAGGCTAATTCTGTGGGGAAGAGGGCTCGGGAGGTCTTAGGTCCAGCCGATGGCTCTGGGGAACTTCAGCCATTAGGTCAGACCAGGCTGCCCAGGGCTTCGTCTCGCCCGGGATGGGGAAGCTGAGGGAAAGGATGCCGACAGCCCGTCTGGGCAGCCCTTGGCACTGCCTAGCGCATCCGGCCGGCCTCCCCCGCCTGCGTGTGCAGGGGCATTTCAGGAGCGCGCTAAGCCGTGACGTGGCGGCTCGGAGCGTGTCCCGGGCAGCTGTGCCTCCCCGGCGCGCCCAGCGCGGCGCCGCCGGGACACGGGAGCGGCCGGGCCGGGCCGGGCCGGGCTGGGCTGGGGCGGGCAGGGCTTTTCCCTCCGCCCCCTGCAGCGGCTCCGAGCGGGCGCTGGAGCTCCCTGCTGGCCGCAGCTCCCCACAGACCGGGACCGGCCCGCCCTGCCACGGCTCCGGCGGCCGCCGGAGAACGCGAGAGGCGCTGGGAAGGCTTCGCCCCCGTGCCCCGCGGCACCTGCTGCAGGTGCTGCTGCCCGGCAGCGATACTCGCACGGGGCTCGCTGGGTACTGCTGCTGTTCCAAAGGGGAGTTACTGGGAGGAGGGTGCCAACTGTGGAGGCCATCGCTGGCCGCAGCAAGGGAGTGACGAGGTACCTGTAATGCACAGCTCCTCTGCTTCATCACCTTCACCGCAGGGATTACCATTGGAGAGGTGTAATAAACTTGTGATGCAAATAGGCGAGTGGTTTGCTTAAGGAGGAAGAAGGGTCACAATTTAGAGGCTGGGTAGTTGAGCAAAATCAGGATCTCAGGAAATTCTTGGGCCTGAAGAAGTTTTCCCTATTTTGATACAAAGTAGGTGCCCTGTATTGACAGGGCACAGTAGGACAGGTGTTGTTACATGATACACATTGACAGATTGGGGTCTGCACTGCTGCCCACTGCAGCACTCAAGCAGAGAACATTAAAATAAAGCAGTATAGTCAACAAAACTTATGGGAAGCAGCTGGTTGGATTGAATATGGGAACCAGTCCCTCCTGCCACATCCCAGCTCAGGCTGACAAACACAATTAGCTTTGTCCTCTGAGCCAACAGGGTAATCCTGTTAATGCCCCTAATTCAGCTCAAAGACTGTGCCATTGCAAAACGATGAAAACATAAAGTGATAAAACTTCACAAATAAAGTGAATAAAGCTTGTTGCTTGAAGCATTGAGACTGTAAATAGGGAGGGTCCCCACCCTTCCCACCCCTGTGGAAAGGACCAGCTCTTGGGGAATAGGCCTGGAGTCCTGAATTAGAGACCTTCACCTGCCTTCCCTTGGCAGCTCCCATGCCAGTGCCACAAGCACCCCCGCTCTCCTCAGTGGATCCTGCTGGGCACAGGCTGCTGGCAGCAACAGATCATGCTTTCCCCTAAACCTCGGGGCAACTACTTGATGGACACCTGACTCTCAGATAGTAAAGCAATAAATAGCAGTAAACTGGTATAGGGAAATTACATGCTACTACTTATTTATACTTTTAATAAAGGGATGAAATAAGAAATCAGAGAATGAGCAAGTCTGCAGTCAGTGCAGTACTTCCAGCAAAAGGAAAAATTGGGTGACATCTGACACCTTCCTGCAGTACATGTGGCAGTCACAGAAATTATTTTCTCCTTCAGTTATGATCAGGCCAGTTAGACCATCTTTGGTACAGACCCTTCTCCTTCTCCGGGCTCTTTGCAGCAGTCAGCTGGCACTGACAGCACCCACTGAGCCCCTTCATTGGGCAGCCACTGCCAACCTTGCTGGCATCCAGGCTGCTTCTCAGGGCTGCACTTGCTTTCCAGCTGTGATCCAAGGCCCTGGCAAAGCCCTCAGAGCATTCCCCCTCCTCTCCTCACAGAAGAGTAGACTCAGGGTATAGTCCTGGATCAGCATAATCAAGCTGGACCAGAACAAGGCCAACTGCCCAGCTATCAAGGATTAAAAGCTGTCTTTTAGCTCAAGTTTTTTTTGTTTTGGTGTGTGGTTTTGTTTTGTTTTCAGGTGGCTTTGGGTTTTTTTAATTAAAAAACCCCCAAGGGTTCAAATCTGAAACATTGACAACTCCACCCCCCTTCCAAAAAAAAAAAAAAAAAAAAAACCAGAATGAAGAGTACATAGGAAGCAGCAAAACATCCAGTGGTGGATCCAGGGCACCCACTTTTATTCTCATCCAATGTAAGCCAGTTGTGCAGCTGCTTGGGCACACAATGAAAAGTTGGAACCATTTTCTCCTGTTCCTAAGGAGTAACTGGCAACACCAGTACCACAGCCTTGTCTGGGGCCGCAGCCCTGGATCTTCCCTAGGAAATTGAACGCAGGCTGAAGGGCTGTACCAGGGAAGTGTTCAGGCCAAAGCAGGCGGGGCCTTTTGCCATGCACAACCAACAACACATCACACAGTGAAGCACCGTCTGCAGCTCCGTGTCACACACCCTGCTCCTGCCACAGCCTCGGCAAGCAAGAGGGGCTGCAGCTGTCTAGTGAGCACAACAGGGCTACATTACTTCCAAGTACGATAAAGAAATCATCCAGCTTTCGTATCTTGTAAAAATTTCTGAACTGCAGTTATAATATAAACAGTAGCATGTAGCAAATCAAACTGAAATACATACTGTGTTCAGACTCCAGGTTGGCTTTAATAGCAGACTGTCCCTCAAGTACAGTGAGTATTTCTGCTCTGACCACTGCTGCATTTCTAGAGAAATTTTCTACTGATCTCCAAGTTAACATAAAACAACTCTCCTAAAAGCTGCATGACAGAATCCTGTTGGATTATCCAACCTTAGGCAACTGCATTTGGTCGAAAATCACACAGCAGTCTGTCTTGTCTAGAAAGACCTCAACAGGTAAACTGAAGCACATACTACTGCTTGACATGGGTCAGCTAGTAACTTCAGGTTAAAAAAAAAAAACAACCAGAAAACCAAAACCAAACCAAAACACAGGTTTCCCCTATCATTTACTCCCATTCCACTTCCACATTTAATTACAGTAGTATTTCTTAGACTGCATCTCCAAAGCGTAAGCCATTTAGTACCTCCTAACTGGCCTGTAAAACTGTTCTGACAAATCCAAACTGAGAATTCACTTCCAAGCAGAAGTTAAGTTTCACAAAATCTTTGCTTTACAGAGCCAGAAATTAAAATTTCTGACCAGCTGGCACTCATGTAAAATACACTTGCAGCCAAAGGGTACAAATTTTACCTCCAGCTAAAGGGTTTAAAAAATCCTTTTTGACTGCAGAATCCAGACCTCAGTGCATCATTTCAAAACTCTAATACCCACTCTTCCTCCTTCCCCCAGTTTTCAAGTAAGGAAAGTTAAAATGAAAGGAAGAAAATGACCTTGAACAAATCAAGAGGCTCCAGTAACACAATAAAGAAATTCTCTGACCAGTTCTGGCAGTTCATTACTCAATGCACATGTACTTGCAGCAGTCTGATTTACCTTTACATTATGGATACGGCTAAATGAAGTCCAGTGCAAGAGAGCATTTGAGGTTTCTGTACACTTGTGCAGCCCTACCCTAGAGTCAGCACTATACAGAACTAGCTGAAGTTGAAAGTTAAGACTTTTCAAATAAACACTATTATAAAAAAAGAGCCAAAGGGTTCTGTGACAACGTGCAGAGTTGGACTAACCCATGCTGCCTCAGGGCACTGCATGCACACAAGCTGAGACAACCTCTCCGTGCACACCCATGCCTAGTGCAGGTTAGCTGTTTGGTGTGAAGAACTGAATCTAAGGTCATGCTCTAGAAACACACCACAAATTGCCTTTTAGCCTTCCAGGAACTTACATGACTTTCACTTCATACAGACTGATCAATCTTAAAATTCTTACTGTTTAACACAAAGCTGAATCAATGGGCTAGAGAAAACAAGGCTTCTCAAACCAATCACGTATACATCTATTTTATAGCTACCTGCCTAGTTCCTCCCAAAGTTAGCCTGAAAAACAGTAAAATCTACACAAAGTTTTATTGCAATCATACAAGGGATACATCAAGGGTCAAATACAACAAATACTATGATGCAATTTTACATTTATTAAACTACAGGTCAAAGCACAAATTTACACATTCTAAATACACTAAAACATCTAATGAAGTCACACTGGTCTCCCACTGACATTTGATATATCTGGGCAAAAGACAATAACTTTACAAGACTTTTCTAACAGGAATCCTTAGTATAAAAACTGTGTACTTGTATGTAAACTGTTGAAGAACCCAAGTGATGGGTTTCCATCTCCACTAAGTCATCCATTTTGTTGCATATTTAACGCTCAGGGGTTGAATGAACTTGATTTTATATTTGGACACCATTATCTAACCCTCCCACCCCCCACTGAATTGTAGCTGTAGCTTGTTTTGCCTGGTCCCCATTACTATTACTATTTTTTCAAGTTTTGAAGAGAATGAACTGAATTCAAGATTGTTCCATTTCTTCCACATTGGAATGTTGACCAGACAAACTACAGACTTGCAACTGCAGGTCTAAATGAAGCGTTAATGCCTGTTTAAGCTGCAGTGGAAAAGCGGTCTTCCGGGCTCAGCTGAATGCAAGAAGGCACAAAGAAGAAGTTCTTCATCAATGTGTCTGAAGCAATTCCAGCATCTTGCATCTCATCCCTGCAGCAGAAAAGGTCAAGAGTTGTAATAATGTGTTTTCAGGTTCAATTTCCCATCAGAAACCAGCCTCGACATGACATTTGAAGCCAACTGCCCCCACATGGCTTGGCCCCAGGCTCAGCAGAAGGGACCTCAGCTGTGCCAGCCTGGCACACACAGAAAGGCTGCCACTCTCCAGGGCTGGAAGCGCAAGGCCTTGCCTACCTTGGCACAGGAACGCTTACCAAACTGCATCACCACAAGAGCATTACTGCCCCTCCTGCTCATGGTGGTGCCAACATCTTACACAAGCTGCAGTTACTTGTATTAGGAAAGCTCAAAGGTTGATGTTAAACAGCCTTTGTCAAGCCAGTAGGAGACTTTACCACTACCAACTGAACTCACAAGCAAGATTAGTTAGGTATTTTGCTTTCCTTTGTCATCCTTAAAGTAGGCATTTTACCACAGATCTGTTTAGCCTCAGCAAAGTCAGACAACAGAGACAAAAAAAAAAAAACCCACCCACAAACTAAAAAGGCACATTCTTACACTCAGCATTTTCCTGTATTTGCCACTGAATATAACTTATATTGTAAGGGTACTCTTCTGAAGGAAGCAAAAGCAACCTTGCCACTCTCAAGGTAGTTTTCTTACCAGTCACTGAAAGACATCATGTAGTAAATCAGTGGCCTCTGATAGTCGTTAAAGGTAGACTGTTCACCTAAGGTACCAGAACCCATATTGTCAAAGATCAGCCAATCTCCAACGCTCAACTCAGGAAGAAGACAGTTTTCCACAATTTGATCAAGCTCATCACAGGATGGACCCCAAAGGCTGCTTGAAAACAGAGGCTCATCTTCCTTGTATTTCTATATGGAAATGATTGAGGCAATTCAGGCTTCAGTTTATTGAACAAGAAAATTTTCAAATACATAGAAGGTTAATTTAATAAACAATACGCAATTATATATGGATGAAGTGTTAAATACATATTCAGTAGACAAGGATAATAAAGACTACCTCTGAAGAATATGGAAGAACTCACCTTGTGAACCTCTGGGATAGTATTCAGTTTCTCAGACAATTTACTCGCAAAAGAACCATAAACACCATCATTTATGTAATATGTAAATACTGGTTCATCATCATTCCTGGTTTGCTCCACTGCAAGTAAAAAAAGAAATTGTCTTGCATGCATATTTTGTCATAAGTAGTCCTTTTGCAATCTAACTTAAGCCAGCTGCTTTCTCCTGACAAGGGAATTCCATATATACTGGAATAGGAGAATTACAAGCAGAGAAATCTGTATGAGACCAGATTATAAATTCAGCTAGAACATTAAGTGTGAGGCTTCATAAAATTAATACTTGCAGTAATAACCACTGCTAAGAATATAAATCTAGAGAAGCAGAGAAGCAGCTTGCTCTGTAATGTTTTTTATGCTCTAATACAGAACCTTCTAAAATACCTTCTGTGAAGCACTCAATATAGGTTTAACTTAGTAAGGATAAAAGAAGTGCCTCAATAAAAGTAACAGAGATACACAGATAACACACAGTCAGAACCCAAAAGGCATATTGCAGTGCAAGAATTAGGGAATGCATTGAATGTATAAACAAACTAGTCCATCCCAGCTAATAGTGGGCAGTTACCTGGACCGATTCATAACACGGAAAACATCAATCTGACTCTTACCTCCAGAAGGAAGAAGTTTATCATACTCAACAGTCTTCTTTGCAATGATGTTCACTGCCAGTGTAAATGCAGATGAAACATAGTAACATCCAGGCTCTGCAATCACATTAACACCAGAGTCCTTAGGAAAGTAGACATCCAGCAATGGCCTGATGACATGATTAACCTAGGAAATTGAAGCCAGAGGTAAGACCAATGAACTCAGCTTCTGGATTTATCAGATACACACACTTCCAGTCAAGCAACAGGTCTAGTCAGCACACCAAATGCTTACTCTGGTCCTCTCTTCTCTGAAAAGTGCCTTCACCCGCGGTCCACAACTTAAAAAAAAGCCCATTTAAGAAAACTGGTCATTCTGCTAAATGCTGAAGATTGAGTACCCTGAGTCTGAGTACTACACAGTCTCTCTTCACAACTGAAGTTCAAACTGTGGTACACTCAGGACTGTGCCAGTAATTTCAGTGTCTATCCAGCACAACATTATAAAATGACATGTAAACTCACAAGTACGGGCAAAGGGCCTTTCCGTGATCAGTTCTGAATAGTATCATTAGAAACAGAATTCATTACTCAATACTAATGTTCATATCTTAAGACAGATATCTGAAGATTAACAGATATTTTTGACAAGTAACAGAACCATGAGAGTTAAGAGAGAAAAAGTCCTGACTGCTATTAGTAACTCCTCATTTCCTCATTGCATCAGTATCACTGTCCTGCATTCACAGAGTCTGTGTTTAAGACAACATATGTGTAAACTGATTATCTTGTTTTATGTGCCACTGCATACTAAAGATGGCATTTAGGCCAAATCAAGGCCTTTAGCTTTTAGTTCTAAAGCAAAATACCAGGAGTTTTTATCCAGTAGCAACAGGGTTTATGATGCAAAGCACGCTAAGCTACACTGCCCCAAACCATGCAAGAGTCACCAGCTGGACAACGACAGTCAGCTGCCAAAAAGACTTGAATTACTACTGCGAGGGATGCTTCAGATAGCAATTTAATCTGTAACACATTTAAGTCAGCATTCACCCAGCATGAACAGCATTAAAAAGAAGTAATGATCACCTCCAAGAACTGATTACACTATCCATGATCAAGAATGCAAACCCAGCTATTGGGATCTTGAGTTACAGTCTATCATGGAACTTAAAACTGTGTTTCAGCTATCAATTCAAAGTGCAGTTTGAAGGTTAAACACTTCAAATTCTTCAAAATTAAGAGTTTGAACTGCCAACACATTGCATACCTCTTCCAGCTGAAGTTCTGAACCTGTGAAGCCGCCACCAATATCCAACATGTTCATCTTAAAGCCAAATTCTTCCTAAAATGCATAGGCAGAACATAAGTACATAAACAACTGTAAATGCAAAAATATTTTTGTTGCTCCTTACTGTGGTTGTTTTCTGTGTATTCATACTTCTGAAAATATTTATCAGAGTACGTCTAGCGAGGGAGAAAGGGCATAGTACAGCTCCATTAAATCTAGCAGCAAAGCACTGGGATGTCAATAGAGGCCGGTTACACAATTCTCTGCAAGTCCCACAGCAGTATCAACTCCCATCTTGTGGCTTTTGTTATATTCAGACAGTATTTGCTGAACAGGCTGGTGCATTCTGACAAAAGACAGTTTTAGGAATTCACAAATTATGTGACAAGACCACTGCAACGAACTTGCACAAAGATCAGCAAGATCCTCAATTTTATTACCCCCACGTTACCAACCAGAGCTCAGGCACTAACTGCAGCAATAAAAGTAAAGAGACTTGCAGTCTTCTCTGTTCAGTTTACAAGCTTCTCATAGCACAACAGATGCCAACATACAATTGTTCAATTTCAATGTAACTTAAAAGCATCAGTTGTGTATTTGCAGAACTGAGATTTGAATATCAAAAAGCCTTGACCAAAAATGGGAAACTGATTTAAATAGCATGCAAGGCTACTGCCTGTCAGGGGGATAGTATTCATTACTATAATTAGGACAAAGTTGGTTTTACCTCTACCACACATCACAAGGGAATATTCAATCCCTTAGTAAAAGTTCCATCTCCAGTGATTTATTTTGGAAAGAATGTAGTTGGTTTGTTAACATGATTAGAATAGAATGGATCCTCTACTGTAGCAATTGCACATGTGTATAGATCTACTTACAGCCATGTCAAACACACACCGGGCATCAGATATAGCATGAATGTACGTTTGCAGATCCTTGCAAGAGCCTGAAACATGAAATCTGAAAGAAATAAAAACCACAGTTAATACACTGAACAATGCAGCTTTCAGAGCAAGCAAATTGTTTCACTACATAAAACAGCAACAAGCAATTAATTCCCAAGTGTCTCAAGACAAGATTAAATTATAACACAGCAACTGTGCAAAGAATAAGCTCAAACCACCACTGCCTTCCATTCCACTGAATTTGTAAGTGAGGATTGTCTTTGTCTTAACCCTAAGAATGTCCCACAATATTCTCATCTTTGAGAAATAACAGATTTACTGAATTTTTCAGTCTTCACTATCAAAGTGGCTAAAATTTGTTCTTCAGTAGGTGCCAAAGCTGCAGAGAAGTACTGATGCTGCCCACAAGCTCCTGAATCCCCTCTTGTTCCTTGTTCAAAAGGTTTAAGTACTGCCATATGCAGGCAGTCACTGAGGCGCTAAAACAAGTGCCAGCATTCCCATGGGCTTCCTCCAGGAGAGCATGGTCTATTGGTTCTAGACAGACCATACACACACGGACCACAATGCTCTCTACTCCAAGTGTACTCCTTTAAGGAATGACATTTTGAGGCAAAGGTCATTTTTCAAGCTTACTTGCATGAATCCACATGGGGATTTTAAAATTATTTAAATAAAAATAATGCACAAGAGTAATGTGATTTTTATTAAAGCTGGTTAAGACATTATACAAAGAGGTGTGTTTTTTCAGTAGTATCTAACTTTTTAAGACATTTCTAGTTCATTTAGACTTTAACATCCATTTCAAACAGATATACATCAAAACATTTGTGGTTTAAATCATCAAAATCTGGCTTAATTTTTTTTTTTTTAAATTGTCTCGATGACCCACACTAATTTGTTTGCTTTCCTAAAACAGTCCTGAGCATGTGATAGATTTGTAGCTGAAGGCAGACAGAGGAGACTTGTGCATGTATTTTTCTCCTGTACAGTAAAACATCTGTTAAACTTCCAATTAAAATACCACAGATCACTTGTAAGAACTTGGAACAGTAGGATTCATTCCTGCCACCTGCAAACCAAAAACTTAGATCTGAGTATTTTCTCTTGATATGATCAAAGAGTGGCATAGGACCTTAACTCTTAGAAATTCTGACTCCATGTTCATCTTGTTCAAACTGTCCAACCTATTCCATGCTACACTAGCACTTCTGTTATGCTGTTTGTTGCTGCAAAAATAGAAATCAAATTACCACAGATGTTCGAGAGTTTAGTCAGAGAACAGGAGAGGCTTTCAAACTTAAGTTTTCATGCTGACAGAAGGATTTCTGATTATTTCATATTGCTTTGATGTCTGTAATAGTCACTTTGTTTCATACTAGTTTTTGCTTGCAAACAAAAGCTTGTGATTCTAAGTTGACGTGATATTGTCTGTCTGGGGGTTTTGTGGATTTTTTTAAAACCCTGTAGAAGCGTCAGAGGGGAAAAATTCTTTTGTTTTACATCTTTAGAACATCATACAAATATCTGCTCAGGCAGCAGAGAACAATGAAGTTACTCACTTGACACCAACAATTTGGACTCCCAGCTCCTTAGCACATTCCATGAGGTGCCTACAGTTCTTCAGGGTGGTGCCAAACTTCATATTCATCTCCTCACCAGCAGTAATGTCTTCTGTGGCAATGTGCAGTAAGAGCCTAAGAGAAGGGGAAGATGATTTGGGCAGTTGGTTTACATCATCAGCACATGTGAAGCCTGAAGACTGTCAGAAGTGTGTTGATTATGTTGTCAGTGCTCCAGCTCCATCGATGGATGAATCAAGGCAACCTAATAAAAACAATCCTGTACAGAGAAAAAACTAGCAATTAGGGGCTAAAACATGGAGCCAACAAGGACAAGGGATTTCGAAATGCAGCAACTAAGACTCTTGTAGCAGCAAGAGTCTGTTGAGTGCTGTAATAAAAAAGAATGTTACCTTCTAATAAAGCGTAGCTCCTCATAAAACCAGTGAAACTGTAATATGATTTTTCCTATCCCTATCCTCTCTAGCCAAGAGGTTCCCTTTCAGTCAAATATGTATCAGATTTAGTTAAACTCAGCATCTGGAGAACACCAGGCTGACACACTGAAAAGCACACCCTGGCCATATCCCACCACCTCTCCTTCTGGCTGAGCACACAGACTGAGGATGAAGGAGTATGGTGGTCAATCCATTCCCTGCCCCTTCTTCCAGGATACTGTGAAGCACAGAGGCAGCAAGTACCATCTCCTACATTCTTACGTGGTGAGACATCTTCCTCTGTCTGGTCAAAGCCTCATTTCGGATAGGTCTGGCAAACAGCAGGGCCAATGCTGACCTTTTTCTATGTTAAAGTAACACTAGAGAGGCAAAAGCATGGTCACATCCAAACCTCTACAGGCATACCCCAAACCTCACAAACTCAAACTGCTCTCTGCTGAGAAAGTCATACCCCCACACCCAAGAGATCAATTAATTAGTCATGCCGTAAACTAAACAGAGGTGGTGTCATGACATACACGCAGAATGGACAGAGCACATTGCAGCTAACCAGGATGGGGAGTGAAAACAAGGGGAAAGAAACTCTGCACCCAGAATGAAATAGCTCTTTACATGACAGGCAACAAACAGAGCTCAGCCTAGCCACTACAGCTGGCCTAACACCTACCATGACTTCTACAAGTACTTTCCCAATGTTTCATGGTATGTTTAAAATGCATTCCGTAAAGAACGAAAAGTCCTAAGTTCTCACACATACTGCCCAGCAATCCTTATTAATTTCAATTTATACCATTTCATCTTGAGAAACTGACTAGCATCTCATTTCCTACTTCTCCACTAGAACAGAAATTTCTGTTCAAAAAACCTGTAGTCAGACAATATTTTGTAATGCATTTGGAAAAATGTGCTACCTGTAACAGAAGTTGCTACAAGTTAAACTCTAAAATGTAAAAGAAAAATTCAAACCCATAATTCTATGATTTGTAACCTCATGTTAAGATCAGTCAAAACCCCTTCTTAAAGACATCCAATGTTAAATTTATTGACAAATTTTTATGGCAGCATGTTAAATGAATCAAGATATTTTTCTAGCAAAAACCACTAAATCTGATTTATAGAAATCTAGCAGGATCCTTCCTCCTGGGTTTCAGTCAGTCAGAGCAGGGCTAGAGGGTGATGTGTGCATTTAGGGTTTGGTTTTACTTTTTATTGTCAATGAAATGCTAATACTTATAACAACTTTGCCTCTACTGAAGTTCTTAGGACACCAAGAAGCTCAGCAGTTAAACTTTGCCTGGAAAAAATCTAAAGATATAAAAAAGTAAAGCAATAGCTAAGCACTCCTTCCTGACATTTCTCATCTTAAAAAAAAAAGCAATCAGTTGAGTTGGTAAGTCTTCCAAAGGCAGAAACATTAGTTATAAAAAGTGACACTCCCCCCCACCATTACCAAGTTTAGTGCACAGTTACACAAATTTTCAGAAAATGAGAAAAATCACATCTTCCTAAATATGATTTCCTCAGCCAAAACATGCTGGCTTCATCTACACAAACAACCCAGCTCTAAAAACCACACACTGGAAGAACAAGGCTATTATATAGTGGCTTTGACTTTCTGAAGTTATGCCAGGGAAGAGAAAGGAAAACCTTGAGCATCAACATTAAAATCACCTGAATAAGACAATTCTAATAAAATGAGGAAAAAATTATATTCAATGAGAGAGAGATCATATTTCTAAAAATTTTAGACATAAAATTGCAGTTCTTTTGTAGAAATTGAGTTTCTTGCCCTTGGTAAATAGGAACTTTTGCACCTATTAGGCAATGGGATCCTTGAAAAGAAAGAGTTTATATTGTTTTGCTCATAATACTCCTTCATCCTGCCTCCCTGATTTACAATTTCTCTGGAAAAATACAATTTTTCTCAGGAAAAATATGCATCCCAACTTCTCTTGCTGGGGATGTTATCATAGACAAGATCTTCTACGAGAGGCTGTTAGAATCATGGAAATAAATCAACATAAAAGCTAACAAAATACTAAACCCACCAGTGAATAACTGGTAAAACACTAACGGTGTAACAGTCAGCTTTCGCATTGCTGAGGCTTCCAAATGCACTAAGTATACCAGGGCCAGCAGTTTCAGAAAAAATTTATCATACATAGCATTTCTGCACAGGACTTCCTCTCCAGTATGCAAAGAACTGATGGACTTCCATGAAGTGTAATTACCAGCAACAGCATTATTAAATCTTTCAGTCTTGAGCAAACAAAAAAACTCCCTCAAATACTAAGCCTCCCATCCCCCCCAAAAAATCCCAAACCAAAAAAAAAGGCCACAGTTTTGGGAGAAGACAATACTTTAATAACGACTGTTTAGAACCAAGGA
The DNA here is from genome assembly GCA_036785705.1 of Acanthornis magna. Classification (NCBI taxonomy): domain Eukaryota; kingdom Metazoa; phylum Chordata; class Aves; order Passeriformes; family Acanthizidae; genus Acanthornis; species Acanthornis magna. The sequence continues at coordinate 2,523,445 of JAWUZG010000071.1, read as the reverse complement.
CTTTGTAAAGGATGTCAGAAATTCTGTTTCTCCAATGACATTTATGGAAAGCAATACCTTTAATCACTGGAAGCACTGTAACTTTCACTTAGGCTCTGACTCCCTATTTCTTAAAGACATGGCCCACAGCCAAAGCATTCTTATGTGAGGGATGTGATGTTAAATGACAGGAGTACCTATCAGCCCAAGAGACCATGATACATCGGCAGCAATAAAATTGTCGTATTTAACAACCACAATATCAGCTTTGATCACTTTTCTACAGAAGGCAGTTGTCTTAATCATGTGGAAATACCTGTAGGTGTATTTAACAGACCTGCAGTGTGCCCAAACCCCAGATGGGACCCAATGCACATGGTCATTTGCTGGTAGCTCAGCCCTGGCTGCAGCCAGAGCCACCGCCGAACTGAAATACCCAATACTGAATACCCAAACTGAACTTCCTGGAAATAACACTGAAGCCACAAGAGCGCCGGAGGAAGATATATTTGCAGATGATGAAATGCCAGACTTCTGAACTTTAATCACTGGAACCTTTACATGAAGATTGCCTGACAAAATCAGTTTCTCCCAAACCAAGGGCCTTACTATCATATTAGGAAGCTGAGACTCAGTAGGGAAAGATGCAAAAAAAGCTACTTTCAAAGGAGACTGACGAGAACAGATAAAAGTGATTTGTACTAAAGAAGCCATGTGCTTTGCTTGTAAGTCAAACCACCCAGAATACAGGCAAATTAAGTTTCCCCCACACTAAAAAGCAAAACTAGAATTTTGACGCTTACTTGGCATTAGGATGGTTACGTGCAATTTTCTTCAGCTCAATATCATTGTCACAAGTCATGATGTTTATCCCAGCCTTCGCTGCATACTTGATCTGAGAAGCTTGCTTACAAGGATTTGTGTATATGATGTTTTCAGGAGAAATGCCCAGGTCTTGTACCAATGCCATTTCAGACTGAAAAACAGGAGCATACCAGAGTTTGACATAGTAAACTACACCATCTTTCCTAAATTTTTATTAGACATGCTCTACCACCACACTAAAGCGAAAACTATCTACTGCTTCCAGGGCAGAAGTACAGATTTTCAACAGCCACTTACAAACGACTTCACAGTTCAAATTTTATTTATAATCATGGCACTTAACACCAAAAAGATTAATTTAAACCAGCAGACGTATGAAAGAAAATAAGGCACACAGATAAGAAACACTTACTTTACTGGAACATGCAAAACCAACGCCAAGGGTTCCCAGAATTTCGAGTACACCTGGAGTAGAATTGCATTTTACAGGATAAAATGGCTTTATTGGTGCCATCACGTTCTGCCATTGTATGTTATTCCTTACAAGCTTTCCAAGATCACCAACATAAAATGCCTTTTTTCCAGTCTGCAAAAGTAAGAATAGGAAAATAAAATGTCTGAAATTGTAGGTTTGCTGTCAAAACAAACAACTGTAAATCTTAGAGAATTATGTACCTTCTTTTTACCCTGCTCTTAACTTTTAGATTTGACCGTGAACAATACTTTCACCTAGCAATTTGAACTAGTTAAAAAAAATAAATTAAAGGGAATACCTACCACTTTAGAGATATTATGAATGCTATTTAGATAATATTCTGAGATTCCTCAATAAAGATTCTACTTAAATGCCAAATGCTGATTTTTTCTAATACTGATTAAGTTACAAATTTCTTCCAACTTTTTATTTTCAGAAGTGTGCAACTATTTATAGGAAGAAAATCCACTGGGATGAAAGCTTCCACAGTCTCAATGTAATTTATATCTTATTATACAATGAATAAAATCAGATGTAGTAACATTATTTTAGCATCCAGCTAAAAGCTCGTTTTACTGAAAATTTGTCTGATCATATTTTAGTTCAGGAAGTCACGTTTGAGACTGTTCTCCACATCTTGTGAAGAATAAAGTTCAAAAAGAATTTTAAGAACTAGACTGTGCTAAAGGTGACAGAATCAAGCACATAATCTTTAAGAAAATGCACAGATGTTTCTGGAACTGTAAAGCTCCCTTTGCATATCTGTTACAACACAGTCTTTCTCAATACCAAGTCATGATGTGGGTGTAGTGGACCGAAATTCAAACAGATCATTCCAGATTTGTTCATAATGTGCACTCAGTAAAATTACTCCAAGTGAATGGCCTACTGTACATCAATTAAAGACCATCACAAAATATATGATCGATCTGAATCGAGACTGTACACCAAATGTTAATTCTAGCACTTGACTTTTGCAGATATGAAACTAGATATGTTGTGGCTTATTTTACACAAAGTCTTTATTTCTGTTTAAAAAACACAAATAGAAATTCCATCGGGTGGAAGCATACTGACCCCCTGTACGGGTCACCAGCAGGAATGGGATCTGGAGCTTTAGATCCATGGCACAGGCCTCTACCCCTTGAGCTAAAGGAGTAAATGAAAGCAGCAGGAGGCAGCTATCCTCTGTGAGCCAGCCAGTGGTTGGAGACATGACATGTTGCCAGTAGTTTACCTATTTATTTGCTAGACAGAAAAAGAATATTAGGAATCAGGATTTGGGAATCCTACACCTGAGTTCAGAAGGCCATGGAATTTAGCTATTTGCTGTACTATAGTTGAGCACTTGCACATGAATATTAGCTCTGATAAACCAAGGGAAAAGTGAGCAACTCATAGGTATGGCATATGAAGAATACAGGATTTGCTTAACGCAACTTTTTTAAAGCTTGCTTTCTACAACTTGGTCTACAAAACAAAAGCTACATCTTCCTGCCTCCTAAGAAAAGAGTGAAACCTTACTAAAAAAAAAGGACTGTTGTATACACAGAATTACTCAAGTTTATCTCCAGTTGGTTGCTAAACTTCAGTAGCTTTTAAACCAGTTTATCTTGAAAGATAGCACCTCACAATGTGCTTGTACCAGAGTTTCCAGTGGGGAGAAGGGTAACAGGAAGATGTATAAATATAAACCATGATGGCCCACAAAAATTTTAAACATGGCTTTAAACTGGCTCAGTATACACATTTGTTGAATCTCTGTCACATTTTCAGGGAAGGAACAACAAAAAAGGTTCTAACTGAATATATCCACTTGCACAATTTCAGGTTCCTGATCTAAACCTCAATGCTAATAAAATCTCTTAAAACAATGAGATGGGAGCCTGTATTTAACTACATCAGCCAGACTATGCTCCTGCTAGCCTCACTCAGGGAGGTAAGAGGCGATGCCCAAATTTCCCAAATAGAACTCTGCCCAAAGCAAGCAAAGAAGCAGAATTAGAAGAGGAAACTACTTGATAAGGTGAGTGAGGCTCAGCTGACTGTTCCTCTGCTGCTGTCAGCTCATCAGCCCTAAAATACCTTGACCTAGTTTGAAGACTTAGGGAATTAAATCAAAAGATTCGGAAAGCAAACTTACATGAGTATGTTCATAAATACAGTTGTCAATAACATCTGCAAGAGTTGCTCCTTCATCCAACAGACCAATGGAGTAATTTGCATCCTCAAGAAATCCTTTCATCTCAGCCGTATTCCACAAAGCCGACAGTCATAAACCAAGAAACACAAGGGATGGGCTTCCAAGCCTTATATCCGGGTCCTTAAATTATGCAACAAACTGTACAAAGAAAACATGTGTCAATGGAAAAAGAGGCACAAAGCATAATAATTATGCTGCTATTTAAAAATCAGAGCTTTCTACACCTGATGTCCTACAAACAGTAACACACCCTCTACAAAAACTAAAGATGTTTTTACTCTGCTCACCCTCCATTTGTCAGGGATAAGGATAGAACAATGCTACTGAAGCCAAGAAAAAAACAGAAGCTGTCTACTTTTAAATCTGATACTAACTTCCAGGAACAACTGATGCGAAGCTGTTCTTGAGAAGAATTCCAGACTCTATGCACACTGATCTGCAAACTACACACTGAGTTTATGCAAACTACAAAAATACTGCAAGTGCAGCATAATTGTACAAATGCCTCAGCTCAGCTCTTCTCAAGTAGAGCATCTTAAGCAATGCTAGTATTCAAGTGTGCAACTGGAAGACTGTTAGTAATAGAACATTTCTGAATTTGTTATAGAAAACTTGTAGCTTATTGATTAAATGTTAGCATTGATATTTGTGTTAACATTCTAGTTTTTTAAATGCTAATTTATGACCACTGCATTTACATATTGTATTTACAAGATATTTTGTTGTTATGAACAGAACATTACCTACAATACTTTAAAACTTTAATTGCAATAGAGGTTAATAAAAAGAAGCCGCTAGGCTAGAAGTAGTTTTAAAAGTGATAATCTCAGTATGTAGAATTGTTATTAAAATAAAGCAACAGTTACAGTCCAACTTTATTTGCATCTTGCTTATCCTCAGATCTTCACTGCAAATTAGTTTAGTAGTTAGTAGTTTATAAGCAGTGTTTTCTAAGAGACAACCTGAATCAACACAGTCCAAACACTGAAAACACTGTTAAATATACAGTCTTAGAATACAGATTGACTAATCACAAGTAAAAATCAGCAGACAACATAAAATTACCAACAGCTGATTATATACCTTCATTTGCCTCGATGAATACAACAATCTGCAGTTTACAATCCATTAGAGTTGTGAGTCTTGTTTAAAAGCAGTTTATTAGTTTACATCAACCCACTGAACACTTTTTTGTTTCAACTATCACCTTTATGACTAACACAAGATCGACCAAAACCAGCTCGCTAACTAGATTCCTTCTCTAAATGAACACCTAGGACTTTTAATCTCTCAACAGAAGTTGCATAGTACTTGCAAAAAAGTGATGGTTGTTTTCTAAGCCACCTGCATTTAGATTTACAATAGCAGATTTATTTTTCTAATTGGAAGTATTTATAGAAACCACAAACATTACAGCTGAAAGCCAAAAATACTTCATTAGGATTATAAAAGTTAAGGTAATTTTGGCTTCAAATCATCACAAGACTATGGTATTAACTCTGTCTCATGTTTCACCCACCACCTCCCTACTGTTAAAAAAAAAATTCTACAATTTGCAACATAGGTTTGGTTAATGCTGTCAACAATATGAACAAAGATACTTTGCTGTAGTTTAATATTACCACAACTAAGCAGCAGTTGCTCCTGCTTGTCATTATGCCAAATAATGGAAAGGAGCCAGCGGGGTTTTATATGCTTTCTGCACAACTCAAACATGCCCCCTATGTTCCTTACAAGAGGAATTTACTGCCAGGTGAACAGTGGCAGCAAGAAAATTCAGTTCTGTTCAGGAGCTGAATGATAAAGACAAGTACACTGAGTAAGAAATACTTGTCTCATACATATAGTGAATCATGATCATTTAAGGGAATCCTGAAGATCCAAAACAATCACAGAAGAACAAGATAATTATCATATTGATGTAAGGATTTAATTAGTTATAAAAACAATGACTAGGTGGTAGACACTATAATAACCAGGGGAAAAAAAGTCTTTAGTCAGTCATATCTTTCTGTGAGAGTAACAGCTAAAATTCCTTAAACACCACCACTGAAGACAATCTTGTGAACTAAGTCTGCCCTAGAATCAGTCATCTGAACATCACAGTCATCTTCACAAAATATCCAGGGTTTTCAGAGGCAGAAGATCAAAAAGGACTAGATACATTTCCCCCTGGAAAGAAAAGCTGGCATCAGTATTTTACTGAAAATTTGGTATAGTTCTGGAGTATTCCAACCATGATAATCCAAAGAAGAGAAAAACCTAACAGCAGAGTTTATTTATTTAAACATGATTTTTTTACACTATGACTTTAACAGCCTAATGCTTAACCAAGTTTTAAAGTACTTTATGCATTCTTAGGAACTTGCTGGCTGTGTAATAAACACATTAAGCTTTTCTCCTACAATAAAAGTAACACCCAAGGAGAGGAATAAGCAAAACCATGGTGGACACTTGCAAGAATGAAACAATTTCTATTTTCAGCAGATTATTCAAAAGTAGCAAATCCATTAACCATTCAAAACCCCCAACTGTTTTAATACTATCATGATACAGAGTGGTGTTAAAATTTTTCCAATCTGTTTTGTGTTGCATCTAAATCTACAGGATTTTTTACGACATCTGATATGTCCTATAACTTCAGATGTTCAAGAAAATCTCATGGCAACATTTTGACACAAACTGTACAGGATGAGCTTCCATGATTGTCCTTCCCCTTGCCACTCACACCTGGCCAATACATACGTAAGTACTGTAACTGCACACGTTGGAAGCCACCGGGCTGGCAGAAGCCTCACATCTGAGCTTTTTATCTTTTATTCAAGTTGGGGAATTCCTGTGTTTCTGATCTCTTATTAGCAAGCTCTTAATTCCCTGACGTATTATACAAACTTCAAAAAGTCTGAAGGTAAAACTAAAGCATTTTAAGGAATTACTGTATATACAAGTGTACTATTTAGCTAGATTTTAAAGTTTTGTTTGAGATTTCTTTTTTGTTTTCATGCTACAAGCCACTTCCTACACTCTAAAGAGTGCAGTCAAGAGACCCTTCCACCCCAGATCTTCCAGACCCCTATTGGAAGGTCTTAGCACACCCACTGGAACTAGTCACAGCCTTGAACAGATTTTTAGACTCACTGGACACACACACTGAGCTAATTGCTTGTACCTTGTATTTCAAATGAAGCCGCTCCATCTAACCAACTGCACACTTTTCCTCTTTGAGTAGGGTGCTCATCTCAGTTACAGTGGAGTAGATTTAAGCTAGTTGTTTTGTACCCTTAAAAGAAAGGCTTTTTTTTCATAGTTAATGACTGTGGTGTCTAGAGTTTTCAGACAGATGGTGTAGAAGAATCCTTTCCTCTAAAAGCTGCCCTTTTAATTTTGGGGAGACTGGGTGGGAAGAAGCGGGAGAACCAGCATAAGTGAAGCATGGCGGGGAGAAGGATTCTTTACCACCAACTCCCCAAACCCACCACCAACAAAAAGAACAATTATCTAGTAAGTTAGTTTTGATGAAGATTATTTCCTAAACCAGACTTGTCTCCTACTCATTCATCAAAAACCACCTTCTGGTCAAGAGGCAAGATCAAAAGGAATAAATGCTAATAGAGATTTAATAACATAGATTGGAACAAAGCATAAACAACCCAATATAACCTCTCCCAGGCTGCTAAACAGTGACTGGTTTTTCTAAGCACATCCAAGACATAGAAGCTTTTCCATTTAACAAACTTAATCTAGTAGGGAAAAAAACGCTAACATTTGTTTAACAACTATTGTCCAATTTCCCCTTTTTTGAATAAATTACATCTTTTCAGTCTTGATAGGAAGGATAGAAAGAATATTCTACAAAGAAAAAGCAAATTCCAAGGAGCACTGTTCCAGCACCCCTACAAGACAGTGGATACCTGAAAAACATTTCTTTAAGGGGTTAATACCTCACAGTAGGATATGGGACTCTGCTGTCACCTTATTCCATCCTGACTGGTACCCCTCCTGAGGGCGGAAGAGAATCAGTGCTAAAATTCGCAGAAGGAAATCTAAAGGATGGTTTAGGACCTTTTTTTTTTAATGTCTATAAGATGAGTCAGAAATCATTAGAGTACAGAGTTCACTCCTTGCTGGAAATGCTGACTTCCTGCAAGTCATTATTTGACAGACTTGGTGTGGTAACACCACCCATTTTCACACCTGAAATGTTAGTCTGCACAATGCTCCAGGACATATATTTTAAGTCAAACAAAAGCTGTCAAGTGGTATGAGACTTCTACATAGGCATGTAATTGCTTTCTTTGAAGTCAGCGTTACATCCTCAGGCTCTTTACAGTTTAACACAATGACTTTCCAGATGAAGAACTCTAAGATAAAAGTGCACATATTTAAACACTGCAATTACTGCAGACATCTGGAATAAAAGAAAATGAAAATTTTCTGAACAGAGTCTAAACACATGCTTGTCATATGTAAGCATCCATAACACACACAATTTTCGTTTTTTTCTTTACATTGTCTGTACTATGTATTCTTTGGCCTGTGAAAAGAATTTTTAAAACTCCAAACACCTCTAGGTATGGTTCTTTTGTTAAAAACTTCCTCAGCAAAAATAGTCTCTGCAAACCAAACAGGCTCCAAATAATGCTCTTCAACCACATCTTATTAAGCAAAAATATTTATGAGATATAATTATGCTGATGCAAAAATCATAAAGGGGCAAAAAACACATTAAGCTCTCGTTCATTGCAATACTGGTTCTTCAGGGGTAACGAATCAAAAAAAGAAACATTTTGTCACTGACACTGACAATTCAGTACAGAACAGGTATACTAGAAAAGTAGAAACATGCGTCCTTCGTTTTCAGTGCAGTAAATACCTATTAACAATGGGGGTATCTTAAAATATCCCAAGATGCCATTTCACCAGCTTGCATCACTGTGATTCAGTTAGCTGAATGCAGCCACTAACCAGCTGATGGAAATGCTGAAACAGGTATCTTTTTGGGCATTACTCAAGTTACCACTCAGTACAAATCCACTGAGGGTCATGAGTAGGGTAGCTGAACAGCTTAGGTCAGTTGCATCCTACTCTATTCCCTCAGCAGCATTCCACCCAGTTAAATGAGCAATGCAGCAAGAACAATTCTACTGAAGCAAGGAACGGGGATAGCGAAAAAACAATGCCCCATCCAACATCTTCTAGAGGAACAAGAACCTCCTCTGTGTTCCTGAAGTTTGACTACATTATTCAGACCCAGTAAGCTCACAAAGCTTACAAAAGAATGATTACTCTTCTAAGTGCACATATACCCCTGTGGCAACAGACCAGCACTTCTCTTTCACAACAGTGCAAACAGTCACTTCCCCATCCTATCTTCTTCCTTGCTGAGTCACTGTTCATATTTGGCCTCCCCATTGCCCCCTGAGACTCCAAACTCCCAGGCCTCCTGTTCCCCAGCTGCCACCAGCCCCATTTACACCATGTCAAGAGAGCTTCCAAAGTTAGCCAGTCCACACAACTACTGCTTCCACTTGGCATAGGCAGACCTTGTTAAAAGATCAGACTTCCATTGCTAATTCCCATCATTTCCCATCAGCCAGATGCGGCAATACACAGAAGAGATTTTAAAGAAGCAAGGCTTCAGGCCACACTTGCCACAGAGCTCAGGGAGTCAGAGCTTGAAGAGAAGAGAGAACTAAACCCCAGGTCTTCCCCTGGCTAGTGTAACACAAGGAAAAAGTGGGATGGAGAAAATTATAAAATGGAAGTGACTTTAATGGAAATTTAAGTACACCTTCAGACAGAAGATTTTTATTTTAGTACTACTGGAACATAACATTACGGTTATATTTAAAAGCTCACTTGACCTTTTTCCCATTAAAACACTTTGCAAGTTGAACAAGACTCAAAGCACCAATTAGCTCTCTAACTTACATCTTAGCTGTGTTTGAGGCAATGATCTGTGCTTCAGGACACCAAAACAGGTACAGATTTCCTGGCAAACACCACTGCTACCTACATCACCACTACATTCAATACTGAATTACTTTTATTTGTGTACAGTACATTATCCCTGAACACGTAATAGATCTAAGCTCAAAATAAACACACATTATCTGAACATTCAGCTGCAAATAAAACAAATCCAGTGGTATTTCCATTCTAGGACACGCTATACCTTGCACTGTTTGCCACAGCACAAGTCTACCAGTCAGAGAAGAAGTATCTCAAAGAAGGTACCAGAATAGCCTTCACCTCATAGAGTAAGAACTTGTCACAGCCAAAATTCTCTTCAGAACAGTTAAAATGCATGTATAGCACCTGAAGATTTTATACTTTAGTCACTCCTTTCTAACAATTCCTCTGCCTTTCCTACCTTTTTACTACCTTACTTTATTCCTGTTCAAGTGCAAAATGTCATGCAAGAGCTCTACCCATATACAAGAGTGAACCAAAACTTAAAGCGAACAGGAGAAGCAATTTTCTCAGCTAATTTGCTTATAAAAATAACAGTGTTATTCAGAAAATTCTCAATGTTAACTGAATTCACTTGACTAGAGTATTCAACTACAAAGAACCAGATATATGCAGTTAATTCAGTAAGTTTTAAAACAAAAAGAACATAGCCTCTGGAGATAAAGACAGAAATCATGATAAATCAAGCTCATCCTGTGCCTCAGCTATTGCGGTATTTTCAAAGAGCAAGTTTATCTACATTAAGCACCTTGTTAGGAGGCATACTAATACAACTGGCATTTGGAATCTTTGTGGTCTTTAAAAAGTACCTGGCTCAGTAAGATGTACTTAACCATTTGCAAGTTCTACATTAAAAAGCATTATATAATTTATAGGTACTAAGCCAAACAAAACCGCCTTCAGCTAGACAGGAAAAAAGTAATACTGTATAAATACTGTATAAAGTCAGCTTAAATGCATTTGTAATATCTGAGTTAAGACTATTGTTAAAAACCACATAAAACTATTTTAAGTTAACAGAACATGATAACCACACGCATTTCAGAGTTTTCTGCGCTCCTTACGATCACCTAAGTGCATTCATTTGTTTTCCATTATCATGGTCTTGTTTTTAATAACTATTTGCCACTTCAAAATATAAAGGCATTTATAATTGGTACACATTTTCCATCCAATATTAAATTCCACATTCTACTGTAAACCCACTACAACTATTTGTGGAAGTGGATAGTAATTAGCAAATAATGGAGACGGGCATTTGGGAAGGCACACCCTTCATGATCAGCCTTAGTTACTGTTCACAATAGCAAATTTTAACTATTTCAGTATTAACTACTTTCAGAAATCGTACCATACTCAGCAAGTCACAATTTGATGTTAACAGTCATGTAGTCCATTTCATGACTTTAGAATTACCACTGAGAGACTGAAGTTACAGCATTCCATTTTAGGATTTTTGCAATCAACACCCCTAACTCAGAAAAGTAGCTCTATTTACCAAGTTTATTGCAGAACTCCCATCAGATAATTGTATGGAAAGAAGTGTTGGATGAGTAAAATTTATAGTCCCCCCTCATCCTGAATGAAAGTCCTATGTAATTTCCATAATCTACATCCAGACAGTTATCTTGCCTATCAAAAAGCCAATACAAGCTGTATTTTTGCAAGTGCTTATCCTCCTGCATACAGATGAAGAAACACTTACATGGACAAGTTAGGAGATGGAACCCTACTATCATCAGCTAGGTTCCCAAGGTGGCTCAGCGTTGAAGTCGAACTGCTCTCTATAAAGCACTTCTCCTAAGCCTTCTGGATAGTTGTAAACTTGATCAGAGATTTTGCCCTGTAGGGAGAAAAATGCACACAAAAATAAATTTCATAGCCAGAACAGAAGTTTTATCACAAAATATGTAACAAATGCCTTTTGAGTACTGCTTTTAAGGAGGCTTGCAACACCTCACCAGGTTTATAATCATACCAAACACCCAGTTTTCAAGAGTTAATATAAACTCTGAGCCAGAACAAGTCAGATGTACACAGAACTGCTAAAACACATGAAACTGCTTGTTTGTACTTATTTTTCACAGTCTGAACTGGAAGATTTTCAAAACTAATGGCAAAGAACTCTACACGATCCTGCTGTAGGGTAGTATGCCTTAATACTGGACTACTCTCCCAGAAGTGTTTTTAACCCTGTAACCACTGCATTCTTCCCCTCCCCACTTTCTTTCTATTTTAGAATTCCCTTGCCATGTTCTTTCTCCCTCTGCTGTGAATGAACACAGCATGTGGGTGAAAAAGCTATGTGGGTGAAAAATAGTGCTTTATATAGTGAAACTGAACACCACACAGACAAATCCAGAAATGAGCAAGGCGGTAAAAACAAAGAAACTTGTGCTTGCCTTCAGGAATGAGGAAACATTTCAGCTGGCCCTTAAAGGCTATTACACACATCACCAAAGCAGAATTTTAAAGTACAAGGCTACCTTACTCAAGGTCAAGCAATCACACAAACCAGTACAATGAACATAAAGCAGTCAAAGAAAACATTTATTAGCCCTGTTGAGAAGTTATTCCTCCTAGAAGCAACAATTTTCATGAAATTTAATATGCTACCAAACTGGTAACATGTAAACCAATATACAACGAAGTTTCTACAAATTCATTGTGATATATAGCATGAAACATGAAATGCACCAACCTATTGTAAAAATAAACCTTTGCTACTGACATTATTTAAATGATACTACGTGGGCTGACTACAAAAGCCTGACTTCTGGGAATCACCCAACACAAGATCATCTTCACAGCCGTGTTAGTTAAACTCCTGAAATGTACTTTTCCACTTATTCTTCCTACCGGAGAACTAAACTAGTACACTATAAAGCACTGCATAACACAGAGAGGTAATGCAACTTGAGGGTAACTTTCACAGCAATTCCACAGAGCAATCCCCGCAGCTTTACCACATAAATTAGCATTTACTAGCACGCAACATTAAAAACAAACCTCAATGCTTCAAAACTGAGATATTACAGAATTTTGCCAGCTATAATTCATGTATATGCATTATATTTAATCTTATCCTTTTCTTTCACTAAAGCAAGAAGTCAGTAACATTTAGCTCCGCACACAACAGTTTTACAGAAGGAAGGTGTTCCCAACTTGTAAAATTAACTACTAGTTACACTATATCCTACTGCTGCTCTGATTATACTCAAGAATTCATACAAATTTTCCAGTGATAAGAATTAAGTTTACCTTCCTAGCCAAATATGTCATTAAACACAAGTACTTCTAGGGAGAGCACATGACTTCAGTGTAAAACTTAAAATGCCACGCTTCAGCCAAATATCACCTGCAGTATTACGCCAATAAATAGTCTCACATGTCCCAAGGAGGAGAGTTTACAGTGAAAGTTCCTGTGGAGCTGAAATGAAACCTGACAATTTTCTGTAGCAACAGTCAACTTTGAGCTGTGCCAAGTTCTAACTGTCCTTCAGAATTTTTTTAAAATGAGAATTATTTATCTAAAGGATCTACACAAACACATGCTATTAAAATAGTCTGACTGCTCTCTTTTGCGCAGTTTGCCAATTCTAAACATTCAGAGGAAAATGATACAATTTGAGCCTTTCCAATCATAGTCATTTTAGTCTACTTTAACCAGCAGAAAGAGAGAGTTTCCTGTAGAGTGGCAGAGCTGGGCTACCATTTTAAGTAGAAGTATATTACATGTCCACAACCCATATGGGCAAACACAGTTTTACATTTTTTGCATATGTTATCAGCCACAATGACACATTCCCTGTTTAAGGGTTTTAAAGTAGGTATAAAGGCATTCTTTGCTAAGCAGCAAGGTTTGCGTTGTAGGAATAATCAGCAAGGTTACTTTGCCTTTTAATACTCAAGTGACACCTACATGCATGTGTTTATTTTTTATCTGTTGGTATACTCTACTAGCAGGTGCCTAAAGTTTAACTGCAGCTCCAGCAACAAAAGTCACAATTCACCTGAGGACCCCCCAGTTGTCCACAGCACACAGTTTTGTCAGAAGACCTGCATCCCTGCAGCAAGCCCTACAAGTGCCCAGCAGGCCAGTTGGGTCGGGCTTTTTCCAGCTCACTGGCCCCGCTCAGCGCCCCATCTGTGATGCCAACAGGCCTACAAAACCAGTCATCAACTCAGTTTCTTTCGGAAAAAAAAATTACCCACTGCATCTGTTTCTGAGAAGAGATCCTTTAATGGCTTGAGCTAATATATCCATTAACCAAACCCTAAAAATCTAGAATTACGATGACCTTGCCCATTTACTCTGAGTGACAGACTCAAAGGCACCAAAGTTACTCTGGTTCACAGAAAAATCCAGGTACTTGTGAGTTACAGTAAGCCTCTTCCAGATCAGGTAGAGGACACTGTGGCAAGGAGATCCCCAGGGGGGAGCAGGTCCTGAAGGAAGCACAGGTCCCCCAGGAATTCTCCCATCAACCACACTCTTGCTCCTGTGCTATGTCAACAGTATTTAGAGCTGAAATTTACCATTGTACCCAAATTAGCGCATTACACGATTAAGCCTTGCTTTCAGGAAGGGAAAGCCTTAGTTCTCCTCCACAGCACTGTCTCCCCATTAATGTGGAGAGATGGAATCATTTCCAGAACACACAGCCCAGCACTGCTGCAATCACACACCTGCACCAGCCTTCCAGGGAGCAGTGAGAGGCACAAGCTGCAGGTCCGGGGGCAGGCTGCAGTGCTGAAAGGCAGTAATCCTGCCTCTTGCCTCCAGTGAAACTGGGCCCACAGGAGAAACATTCCCACAGCTGTTCACCACCAAACAACACCCTCCCCCTCCCAAAGACCCTCCTTTTTCTGGGGTTTAAAGCCTTCCCCTGGAGCTCAAAGCCCAGCGGGAGGGATGGGGGAGAGCAGGCCGGCTGGCTGCCTGCCGGGGGGGCTCGGTCTACAGGAGGCAGAGAAGGGAGCTCACCACAGCCAGAGGCACACGGGGAAGGGGCTGCCTTGTCACAGACATCAGCCACAGCAGCAGCAGCATTGTTCACACGGTGACAGGAAGGAAAGAACTAGACTGGACCAGTCCAGACTGGAACAAACCCCTCCTACCATCACCATTATTCACCACCCCCACCTCCCCCCCCAGCACCACTGCCTCCCACGTTTATCCAGGGAAGAATAGCGGGCAAGTGCAGTATCTTCAGAGACAAAAATCAGGCAGCCGGGGAGGGGAGAAGAAGTGGGGCAGGACTACCCCCCGATCCACTGCCACACAAGAGACCCAGTCACGCATCTGACTAGATGGGTAGGCAGGCCTACATTGCTTTATTGGACGTCACACTGTTTTCATTCAGGGTGGCTATAACCGACTGGGACTACACAATTGCATCCTGGTTATTCACCGGAGACCGCTGCGGAGGTCTGAAACGAAGTGCTTCTCCTGCCTACAGGCATAAGGCAGATGTGCAGGATTTTGTGCTGCAGGAGAAACACTCCAGAAAGGCTCAAAAGAAAATTCAAGCTCACTTTCTTTCCTCTTCACCACAACCAGGTACCCCCCAGCATATACATACATCTTCATGGGCTCAGAATGAGCCCAGACTGATGAGTGGAAAAGACCTGCTCTATTGTCTGCTACCCAGCCATAACAGCGTTCCCTTCAGCCACACCACGATCCCGCACTTGCACCATCCCACTTACACACGAGCCCTCCCTGCTCACTGCGCCTTTATCTCCCCTACAACCAGGAACAGACACCTCCGCTGATCTCTCTCCTCTCTAACTAGTTACGCGCACCTCTGCTGACCTCCTACCAAACAGGGAACGGCACTGCAGCCAGCACAGACACACTCCGGATACCCCAACATTCGGGTGTGTGCACTTTACACACACGAATTCAGCTGGCAGCTGAGCAGGAACCAGACTCTCTTCTCCATGCTTTCCAAAAGCCACTAGTACAGCAGTGGCCAAATGCACCACAATATGCTGGCAGAGGCAGCCAAGCAGGTTGAAGCTCAACCAAGAGACCTCCGAAAGAACCGGCGGCACCAAACCTGCTACTGCTACACTAAGGGTCTGAGCAAGGGGAGGCGGAAAGGGTGCGCCCGTGAGATGACCAGCGAACACCCCGGGCAAAGGCAGGAGACTACTAAAGGGAAGGAAAGGCTCCCTTTCCACATGCCGGGAGACCCCACGGCCCTCTGCGTGAAGGCGACTTGTTCCGGAAAGCGTCACTTGCGCAATGCCCTTACAACTCGTGCGTTGCTCTGACAGCTGGCGCTGCCACCCTGCTCCTCGGCGTGGCCCTTGTTCTCCATGCCGAGGGGAACAGGTGAGGCCTCGTGCAGGCGCAGCTCAGGTGAGGGGAAAAGTGGAGCACGGCAGCGGGAGCCCGGATGGATAATCACGCTCACAGAAGCACAACATGGCCCCTGAGAAGCAGGCGAGGAGACGCCGCGGCCATGCCACCGGCGCTTCTCCAGCCTCTGCCCCCGTCAGGCTGCCCAGCGCCGAAGCTCGTCACACACGGCTGCTCCCCCCGGGCTCAGGAGAGCTTCCAGCGGGTGGGTCACACGCGGAGAGGGACCCTCCGGCACCCGCACCGCAGCCTGCGCTCCCCAGCCCAGGCAGCTGCCACACGGCACTGGGCAGCCCCTCTCTCTGCGGGATCCAGGCGAGGACGCCCCTCAGCCCCAGCTCTTAGGCAGCGGCGCCCGGCGAGGGCAGCAGCGTTCGGCGGGCACGGGTCTCCAGCCACGGGCACTGCCCCGGCTGTGAGGGGGAAGACACCGCACAGCCCCCCTCCGCAGGAATCCGCCATGTTAGGGCGGCCGCCGAGCCCCCGCTGCCCGCGGAACCAGAGGCCCCACCGCCCTCCCGCGTCCCGGGGACTGCGGGAGAAGGGGACCGGCGGCACAGCCGCAGCTTTCGCCCCGGTGCCCGGCCTCCGCTCCCGCCCCGTCACCGCTCGCACGCAGCGCTGTCCGCCATGTTAGCGCGGCGGCCGTTGACCCTCCGCCCGCCGCCGCCGCCACCCTCCGGGGCGCGGGGCTCCCGCTGCCCGCCCGCGCGGCCCCCGCACTGCGGCCCCGCACCGCCCGGCCCGGCCCGGCCCGGCGCGCCGGGGGACAGGGGGTGCTCCGGCTCTGACTCATCCCGCCGCTCTCCATCTGCCGCCGCCGGTGGCAGCCGGTCTCGCCCCACGCCGCCGGGCGGAGAAAGGGCAGCGGGAGGAACCGGCCCCATCCCCAAACCTCCCCGGTAGTCATCGCAACGGTACTGCCCGCCGGGTGCCCCTCCGCCCTTTCCAGGCACCACGGTCACCGCTCCCCGTCGCTCCCTGCGCTGCCCCGAGCCCCAGGCCCCGGGCAGGGGGAACCCCCTACGGTTCCCGCCCGCCACCGGTGTCCAGGGACGCCCCGGCCCGCTCCGGAGCTCGGGGAGGGGGCGTCGCTGGTGCTTCCCTCCCTCCCTCCGTCCCTCTCGTCGCCTCCCCCGCGGGCGGCGAGAGCCTCAGGACCCCCGCTCCGGTACTCACGTGAGATAACGGCCCGAAAGATTTGGTAAATCGTCTTCTCTTTTTAGGCGGAATTTTTAAAGAGGGATGTGGGAACCTACAGCAGAAATACAGGCGGCGGCAGCGGCGCCTTCCAGGGCCATAGGCTGCGGGGGCGGCCGGCGGGAAAAGCGCAGCGCAGCGCTGGGACAAGAGGGCACAGGCGGAGAGAGACAGAGCCGGAGAGGGCCGGGGGCTGCGGCAGCGGCGGGCGGAGGCGGGAGCGCGGCCGGTGAGCTGCGGGCGAGCGGAGAGACGGGGCAAGAAGAAGGGGCCGCCGCCGGCAGCGCTTTTATAGGCGTGCGGGCGGGGCGGGACCTGGGGCTAGCGTCACCGCACCGGGGGCGGGACCCGCCGCCTTCCCCGCCGCGGCGGCCGGGGCGCGCTGCGCGAGGGGACCGGGGTGTGTCCCCGCGGGGCTGGGGTGTGTCCCCGGCGGGGCTGGGGTGTCCCTGGCGGGTCGTCAGCCCTGGCTGGCGCCGAGGGTGCTGCAGGAGCCGTCAAGTCTTTGGTTAGTTCCTGACACAAGGCAAGGCAGGGACACCATCAGCATCCCCCGGGGATCCCGGGCAGGTGGTTGCCATACGTGTCTACACACGGCATCTGGGATCTGTGCTTCTGTCATAGCTTCCACAAACCCGAGACCTATTCTGTGTCACTGCGGCTTTGAGCAGGTGGGAAAAGAGCCCAGGGTTTAATGGTCAGCCAGAGGCCTGCTTCACCGAGTTAACAACAGCCTGCCCTGATTCCCTGGGCATTGATAAGCTGTTCATAATGCTCACCAGAGGAGACTAATCACACTGCATAGTGGCAGCCTCAGCCTCTCAGCAATTTCAGGCCTTCAAGAATCCTGTAAGTAAATACTTGAATGGAAGGCTTTAGCTGACCCATATAATTCACACAGAGTTTCACTGAAGCTCTGGGACATCTTCAGTGCACCTCAAAGCCTTTAGTTCTTTCTTAACACCCTTTATGAGGAAGTGTTGCTCAGCTGCAATGGAAAAGAGCCACTCAGAGAAGAGGTGCCTCAGTTAAAGGTCACAAAACTGTTCCATGGTGGAGCTGTGGATGAACCCTGATCTGCCAGCCCAGCTCTGCCATGTCAATTTTATTAAACCACACAGGGCTGCTTTTAAATAATTCATTCCAGTAGTCACAGTTCTTTCCAGACAATAAAATACGTAGTTATGCAGTTCACCAAAATCCACCAAAAGATATACTCATTCTGGAAAGTACTTCTTCCTCCCGGTACACATTTATTTTCTTTTTAAAAGGTATGTTAGTACACTTCGGATTTTTTTTTCCAAAGCAAATTTGGGTTTGTTTAGTTTTACAGCAGAGAGAATTTAGAAAAGGAGTGAATAGATACACACCTGTCATCTCTTCAGAAAATCATGGGACTGAGGTTCCACAGCACACAGAGATGGAGTTTATTTATTCCTTTCACCTGTTACCACCTTCTCTTTTGCAAGTAATTTTAAATTAGGAGGAAGTGAACTGACAAATATATGCAGTCTCATTATTGTGTCTCATTTTTCCTGATAACAGCACTAGTAGGTTATGGATGAAGTCTGTAAAAGCAGGTACATTGATTAGGAAGTCAGAATACCTCTGACATGCATTTGCAACAAACCCTGTATGGAGGACCAAAAATTAAAGTTTACACTGCTGGTTTTTTGGGTATGTTCTGTATCACACCCTTCATCAGTGACTTACCTGGTTTTTGAGTTCCCATTCAAGAACGCAAGTGCAGTAGGAAGGATCAGATTATATTTTTTAAAAACAACCCAAGCAAAAAACAAACAAGGAAACAAAAAAACTCAAACCCAAAACAACCCCAAAAACCAACCAAACAAACAAAAAACAAACAGAAAAGGCTATAGAGAGATAGGAATTAAAATTTCGGCAGAGCTTGGTTATGGCACAATAATTGTGAATCATTAACAGGCAAAGAAAGGAGGAAGGGATAGAGAAGAGGACAAAGGTTATAGTGATATATACAGAAGAGCAATCCAGAAAGCTGTATTTGTTGGAAAGGTGTATTTTTTTAAAACACATCTTTGGAAGGGATATAAACTAGGAAAAGGACTTTACTAGTTTGGAGATGTTGCTATTTATTTTATATAAGTTCTCAGAGGTCTCCTGTTGGTAATATCCGAAGATATCCCAGTGATAGATGAGTGATCTCACTGGCACATCAATTACTGCCACCTCATCTACATTCACCTTCCCAGGAGAGTTTTTGTTTTGGTGGGTAGGGGATGTTTTTAATATTCTCACTGGGAGTAAAAAAACAGATGGGCTATTTAAGAGGAGTGCACAGTCACGTAGGACAGGAAAAAGAACTTCAGTTTGATATGCGATTAATTGGAGGATCTGTCAACTATTTTAAAAATGCATGGAGGGAGGGAGGATTTCCTGCTCATGAAGGAAGCAACACTTGAAAACAGAAACATAAACTTCATCCTTTCAAATCTATAGAAAAAAAAAGAGAGGCACACTGTTAGGGAGAGTACAAGACTGAACTGCATAATCACTTTATACAAAATGAGAAAAAAAAAAGATGGATGAATGCTTTATACAGTGTTTCTGCTACCACAGGTGATATTAATACCAAACTAGAAAACTGATGCCACAGCTCAGTGTATATATATTTAGTATTGTGCTATACAAAACAGCAGTCCTGTTTTTTTCTGGAGAGGCAAAATGTAAAAAAAAGGCTTACATAAAATTTCCTTCTGCCTCATTTCTCTGCATTCAGTTTTAATACTTGGATTCCTAACATTGTGTGGCTCCATACCCACATTTCATAGATTTGTAGAGTAACAATTTACATTTTCTGCTCCAAAGACAGAAGGTCAGCAAAGCACAAAAAGCATCTTCAGCTCTGAGTTCCCTTTACTTCCAACTGTGAGGCACTTCTACCACATTTGTGTTGGCTTTTTTTTGCCTCCATGCTTCCTTTCAGTATGGTTCACAGTTGGATGTAGACAAAATCAGGTGTTATCCCTATGACGCAGATAAACCAGAGCAGGACAGACATCCTTCCTCACCTCATCTTTTGGAGTGCAAAAAATACTCACTACTGAGGCAACCCAGTGGTCAGGAGCTCCAGACTGGTTTGGACAGATGTCTGAAGGCTGCACAGCCCAATGACCTTCCCTGCTAATCCCAAGTATTTCCTTCTCTTTATGTCTTCCTAAGGGCTCTTTTCTCCTCTGGTTCTCCCATTTCCTCTCATTCTCAGATGCACCCTCTGTCACCAGGCATCAGCAGTGGGGTCGGATTCCACTCCTGTAGTGAGAGAACAAGATTATTTCCTCCTCCATCTCCTCTTCCTCTTCCCCCACTGCTGCCAACTCCTGCAGTGGTCAGTGTTTTTTCTTAAAGCCTCAGGTGCAGGAATTATGTGATTACACAGGAATTTCATTTTCCATTGAGAATAAAATGTCCTAGCTACTGAAAACTCAGTGCAACAGAAGACAAATACAAATAATGATCCACCTTCCAATGTAGGGAAAAGGTTACTTCAATTTCCAAATGTTCAGACTTGAGAGTATGGTCCCTGTTTTGTCTCCTTTTACATGTGGTGGCACTCGGTATAGTTAACACTGGGTATAGCTAAAAATTTGTAGCCATCCAGCTGGAGCATTCAGCTGTTGGGGTGGGAGGAAAGAATCAGTCCAAAGTTCATTTCTGTCTGAGCTGCTCAGGGCAGGAACGCCTGTGTGAAGGGAAGAGGCATAAGAAAAGGAAAATGAAGGCTGTGACAGCTCTGGATCCCTCATGCCCACAATGACATAGAAATACTAGAACTTCAGTACTCCCTCTTTTTAGTAAAATAACCTGTATAAATAGGACCTTGTGGTAGGAGTAGTGTGAATTGATATGCTGATCTTCAGACCTTTTTCACTGCTGCATTCTTGGGAGCTATCACTGTTCCAGCCCAGTTGACAGAAATGCTGATAACCAGCTGGAGGATGATTCATAATTATTAAAAGCTCAGAGGTGATGAGAGGAAAGATGTCTCTGCCTTAACTCACAGGGACAGTCACCTTTCACCTATATTTACTGGCTAGTTTTCCGGATCAAGACAACTGAGGCAAAAATAAGGTTCCAACTTTCTAGTGTAGATTAGTTTGGTTTCAGAAGAGTGTAACTTCTGTGGAGAAGAGTTACAGAATAGATCTCATACTCATGCCAAGTAGTTTACACGAAGTCGATGGAAACATCAGCTCAAAGCACTACATAAAGACATCACCAGTAAAATTAAATTGGGGTTGTTTTACACAGTCAAAGAAAAAGAGGGAAGAGCAAGAGAAAATTCAGTCTTGGTTTAGGAGTATTCAGTGGTTTACCATAAGCTGATTGCAATTCAATGCTAGAATGATTTCAGCTCCAAAAAATCTAGACTGGATGGGCAGAAACTAAAAGAACCAGCCAGCAACCAAGTATCACACCACTGTTCGCTTACTTCCTCACCAGTGGGACTGGGAGAGAATTGGAAGGGTAAAAGCTGAAGAATTACTGGGCTGAGTTAAACACAGTTTACTAGGTAAAGCAAAAGCCACTCACACAAGCAAAGCAAAACAAGGAATGAATTCACTGCTTCCCAGGGGCAGATAGGTGTGCAGCCATCTCCAGGAGAGCAGGGCCCCATCAGCTGTAATGGCAACTTGGGAAGATAAATGCTGTCATTCCAAATGTCACCCCCTCCCTTTTTCTTCCCCCCACTTTTTTTTACTGAGCATGATGTCACATGGTCTGGACTACCCCTTTGGTCAGGTTGGGTCACATGTCCTGGCTGTGTCTTCTCTCAATCTCCCATGCACCCCCAGCCTCCCTGCCAGCATGGCAGCACAAAAAGCAGAAAAACCTCTGTCTCTGCGTAAGCACTGCTCAGCAATAACAAAAACACCACTATGTTAGCAGCCCTGTGTTCAGTAGAAATCCAAATCATAGCTCCATACCAGCCACTCTGAAGAAAACTGATTCTATCCCAGACAAAACCAGCACAATCCAAGCTACTAAATAAGGACTATTTAAGAGAATATTCAGCTATGAGCATTACTTGAGAGTCTAGCCACCGGCATGCCTACACCACTGGTAAACTCATAAAGAAAACTCAAAAGTTTTAAGTAACTGCAACGGGATATTGACTTTTTATTGTTAGGAAATGTGCCCAGGTTGAGATCAGGTTAGAAATTACTTGGGCTCATTTTATGATAGATATTGAGCTGCGTATTAATCATACCCATTCTAGTTCCTGTTATCCAGATGCAATGGATCCCCATCAATACCTGAAGGGTCAGTTGGTGACCAAAGGTTATGCCTCTGTGGAATTTATCATTTCTCATGACAAATATCTCTGGATTGGAGAAGAGGCATGGAGTTCCCCTGTGTGGATAAATAGGAGGCGCTGGTTGCTAGAAGAGTGAACTGGTCAGCAGCAATAAATCAACTTTAAAGCACAACAGTCCAAACACTAAAGCAGGAGAAAGTCGTCTGTGTACCATACAAGGAAGTTAAAAGTATGCATATCATGTGTGGTGACTGATATTACTGAATGGCAAGATTCTATTTTATTAATTCTTTTGGGATGAATACTCTGTTGTCATTGGTTGCATTTGCAAGAAGTTTTTGTTCCCAGATGTTTATTCTCAGCCCTGTCGTTCTTGTGTAAGTAGTCTTCCTCAAATGTGATCTTAGCTTTATGCAATGATTAAGAGTTTTTTCAAGCTGCTTGGCTTGCTAGTTGTTCTTGACAGTCACGTTTCAGCTTTCTGAACAGGCACATGTTCCTCTCATGATTTCTAGTAGCAGTATCCCCTGACAGTCTCCAGTTTTGCTGAGCTTCCCCAAGCTGCTAGGGCATTTTGTCAAGAGTGAAGACTCACAGTCTTCAAAAGAAAGATTCCCAGCAAACCCCTGGAGAAGTACTTTCTACTTGTCAATGTCTTTCATCACCCTCCCAGCTCTGAGAGGTGGCAGTGATCTCCCCCTTATTATCCAAGAGCAGCAAGAAGAGAAGTGGTCTCTTGAGATTGCACTCCAGTGCCATAAGAGATGCCTCCAAATGTGCGCCTGCTTTTTCTCTCTCATTGACAATGTTGTCTCACACATTTTGGGGTTGAGAGAACCACAAGTCACAGCAGAGGCCTTTCCCACCAGCATGAAGGGAACAGGACTCAGACAAAATGCTAGCAAACTCTTTCACTACTTTAAAAGCAAGTAACAACACATTTGAAAAGCAAAATCGACCCATTTAATATAAATCCTGTAAATCTTGTTTACTTTCCTTGCGTGATTAGAGTTGCTAATGTTAGCAGAAGGAAGATGAGAAGCATGTAGCACTATTCACTTCCATCTGCATTTAAATTTTCTGTAACACATACATTTTTCCCTTAGAAATTGAAGACTATTTTTAAAAGGTTTTTTTTTTCTTCCACATAAAAAACAAGAAAAACCACAGATGATAGGTTGACAGTAGTGACCAACATGGAATAATTACCTCTTTAACACAGTTAAGAGGTACAGAAGGATCTGTCACATCTGTGTCACCTACATACAGGAAGGAACAGGCTGTGGACAGGCGCATTTGGTTGTCAGACCACTGCAGTAGTGATGCTGCTGGTACTCAGGGCCTTCAAACAGGCAGTTTGTCCACACGCTTTTGAGTCTCTAATTGTTCCCAACCAAATTTGATCTTCACCTCGAGGTGATCATGTTTGTGTACTTTCCACTCTTTCTCTCTAGGGCCCATGTCTTGATGTTAGGATTTATAGCTTGTAATTTGTTTTCCCAGCCTCAGTCTTTGTGTGCTCCTCAAAAATGGGGAAGGGAACCCCTTTTTAATTTTGTTGCCATTAAGATCCCTGATCTCATTCAGGACTTGAGACACCATTGGTTCAAGATGTGGAACTATGTCCTGGATCAGATACATTGTTGGAGGGGAAACAGTAGCTATGGATATGGTCTTCTCAGGGTACTGTGCTAGTGCTATCCCCTGGCTTCCTATTTCCAGCCAGATTTGCAGAAGCAACAGGAAAGTTAGCAAAGCAAGGCAAACAGAGCTGGGTTATTTTTGTTACATTCCATTTCCTTGCAGCTGGTTGAAATACTCGGTACCTTCCAAATCTGACCAGATAGAAATGCAAGTGAAAACTGAACTTGAAGTGAGAATCAGGTAAGCCTGGGGCAGTGTCTTGTGTTTAATATCTGGTCTTCTTTGTCCTGCCATGTTTGACCAGCAAGAGTGAGCAGCCTTGTGTGCACACTCAAACCAGAAGATGTAAGTGCAAAGCCAGAAGATCTCACCTCTTTCTAACATCTCCCAAACCCCAGGGCAAAACCTCAAGGAAGACATTATGCAGGACAATGGGGTCACACCAGCCAGGAAGCCCCAGGACAGCGGGGGCTGTAACCAGGGCCCCACTGGGTGGCTGCAGAGCAGGAGGACCAAGAGGCAAAGAGCTGCTGAGCTGAGCTGAGCTGAGCTGAGCTGAGCTGAGCCTTCAGCCCCAGGCAGTCCTCAGGGCTCCTGGCCCTCTCCCTGCCGTGGTGTTGTGCCATGTCTGTGCCTCTGCTGTTTACCTTCCTGCAGAGAGCTCCCAGGCCAGGGCACAGCAAACTGCCCAGCCCCTGCCAGCTCAACCACTGCAAGGAGCACCGAGATGGTCTTAAGGAGCTATTTCTGGTACCAGTAAACACACTGCAGTGGCCACTTCCTGCCTACTTACCCTGCATCTACTCATGAAAAATACCACCTAAACTAGACATGGGCCATTAACTTTCCCCAGTGCTCTTAGACTGGGATTTGTTTCTTTTTACTGGATATACTTTTCCAAAGGGGCTGTTCCACCTTGAAATTAAAACAAATAAACAAAAAAAGCCACAATCAACTTCGTTGCCATGTACAATTTTCTTACATGATTTAGAATTTGTTTCCTCACTTCTCTGCTGCTGGGAAATGTGAGGCAGGAACCCAACACAGCATCTGGGAAGCTGCTGCAGTCCCATGGCTGAGCTGGATCATCAGCTCAGGTACCCCTGGAGCTGGAAGGAGAGATGGCTGCCCCTGTGTCATTCATCATGGGAAAAAAAATGCCTAAAGCATTGTGTATTTGAGGTTACCATCTCCCAGATGGCCCTTTACTCAGAACATCCCAATAGGTTGTTACTTACGGAGCAGGGCTTCGGGCTTAGCTTTATTGTGAGAAACCAAAGGCGTGATTACCATTTTCTGTAATAGCAGTGGAGTTTAAATGAATGATTGTAATAATAACTAGGGAGTGTGTTTCTGAGGTTTTACTACATGTAAACACAATCATAAGTGTAATCAATGTCAATGACTTCCATTTAATTCTCAGACAAAGTTTGCTTTTAAATACCACACCAAATTTGACACGGTCAATGATAAATGGAATGCAATTAGTTCTACTATTTGCTTTGATGATATGCTAAATTATTTCTTACAACAGACCATTTATTATCCAAAGCTAATGGTTATACTCTTGCATTTAACAAGTCTAATGTATCTTAAACCGTGGCAAACTGTTAAGTTTCAAAACGAGATACTAAGCCTAGAAAAAAATGATTCCATGAATGAGTTTCATCTACTAAATCCTTGTCAATGTTCGAGTAATAAAATCTTAAATTGGAAGAATTTTGTATAGATTTCTCATAATTGCACAAATAAAAAAATAATTATACTACCTCTTAGTGATTTACAATCACTTAATGGATATTTCATCTTAGGGAAAATGTCCAAATTTAAATGATCTTATGGCATTTTTAACATAATGCATCTTCTAATTGTTAACAAGACAATTATTACTTTCTTTTCCCATCAGAAATTTATTATGAGCTTACCATGATAATTGAAAAGTTAACAAAGAGAATGTAGTTCTTGAGAAGACAAAAGTAATTTCCTAATTTTTCACTCATTTAAATTTTCTCCTATCATCAAAAGGCAGGTCTGTCCCATCTTGGTTTGGTTTATTCCAAGTTTCAAAATAATGCAGCAGCAAATTCTGGTTGTTATTAGAGAAAACTCTTTCATAACATGAGGGGTTACAGACATAGACAAATAATTCCTTGTACTGTGGTTACCTTAATAACAGCAAGCCAGACCTACACCAGGTTGCTCTGCCCCAGACACCCTGCACACACTTGTCTGCCCCCTCCCAAACCTCTCCTGCTCTCCCAGTTCTTCCTTCCTTCCACCCACACCTGGCTGTAGATGCTCCAGGCACATCTCTAAATCTTACACTTTTCTGCCATTTCCCTAATGTTTCTTTTTCCTTCTATTTTTGTAATTCCTCAGAGATTATTTTCTCACTCTAGTACCATCTCTAATTTTCTGAGTTCCATATTTTCTTGTTTCTTTTGTGCAAGGGTTCTTCCTCGCAACACTTCAATCCCCCTGAAGGTGATAGGAAGAGTTGACGCTAGGGATAAAGGCAAACTCAGAAAATACACCACTGTTTCATGATGAACACTTAAAAACATCACAAATATCATACTGGTCTCAGTAAAATCTTAAAAATTAGCAACCATGGATTGTCCCTCTGCCAAGGACTATGTAGAAATGAAAAGGGCATCTTAGCATTTTTCCTTGGGAGTAAAAGAAATGCTCTAGAAATTCAAATCATCATTCCAATTTTGCTGTCCATACAATGTCTTCATAAATCTGTTCATCTTGAATAAAAACAGCTGCAACAGGGAGATTTGACTTGGGAAATTCCACTTCCAGGACCACAGCTAATATACTGCAGGGTTTGGTAGCCTTTACTCTAAGGCCCTGCCTCATTATTTTCTCTGTAAACTGTCTGGCGTCTAAATTCTGATCAGAAGTATATTCCCATCATCCAGATGACATCCTGTCTCCTGCCAACATTTTGGCTGGGATAACATTCCCTTGAGGTTTTCCATCTAGATAAAAGAGACCTCAACAAATTCTGAATGACTGGCCTAGGGCTGCCTGAAGCTGCAAGCTCTGCTTAACTCTGCCACAACACTCCATAATATGTATTCATTGCCCCTGCATTTATCACAGCAAGACTCATAAAGATTTTTGACAGATGATACGTGACTTCTAAACTTTGGTTTTCCGACAGATATATCAGAAAGTGGCAGAGAGCTGTTTCTTTTTCAGTTCGAGGGAAGGCTGCAGACACCAATAGTTGCAGTCTATCCTTGTAGCAAAGGCAGTCCATCATACTTGCTATACCTTCCATTCAGCTCCAGTCAGATACAGCTCTGTGATTTTAGCACTTCTGTCTGCATTTCTCCAGGGTAGCACTCATCTTTTTCTAGGCAGTCACGTTAAAATGACCCACCTGCAGAAGGTTTTGTCTTCAGCATTTTCTTCCAAGTAAAAAGGTTTTATTTAGCAAATAGGGTCCTCTTCTTTTGGGAAGAGGGCACTGGGTAAAACTCACATTCTGCTCATAATTTTTTTTCTGCAGCAGAGTGGCTGCTTGCACTGAGATGAAGTGTCAGCAGGAGCTCAGCGATCATCTGCTTGGTTTAGCCAAACAGCAACGGCTCAGATCAGCCTCAGCACACACTGTCTTCTCCCTGGCCAGTCCTTGGCAGGCTACTGCAGGCCAGGGATGTTAGGAGATATGGAGGGAACCTGGGGCTGTGGAGGAGGAGAGAGACAAGCACGGGATGAGGTGAGAGAGGACTTCTGCACAAATCATGGGAAACAGACATGGTTACTGCTGCTGTCCATTGGGCAAATTGTCTCCTCCTACCACCCCTCAGATAAGCTTCTATGGGACAATGACACCACAAAGCCATGCAGTCCATGCACCATTCACCAGAGCCCATAGGGGAGATCTAAATCATGCGTTAGTGACACCATGAGTGAAGTACAAAATAAAGGTAATAATAAAGAGCTGCAGTGAAACCCCTTAGGACATTGATGAGAATACAGGCAGCTCTGCTTCCTGCAGACAGGCGCTGATTCCCTCCGATGGCAGTACCAAGCTGTCACTGCGGCTGCTTGCTTTAGTGCGGGATGCCAGCTGCATGATACCATTAGCATTCCTCATCAGCCACGGCTTATGTCTCTCTGTGCACAGTGTTGGAAAACCAGGTCATTCTCTTGGCTCATCCTCCTCTGATAACTCCTCTTTTCTTCCACTGCTGGGAAGCCGAGGATGGTGTAATTAGTTTTCACTAATGTTTGGCTCTATGTGGAACTGCTTTTTGCACAAGCCAAAAATGAAGTTTTCACATAGTTTGCATGCCCTAAGAGGAGGAAAACAGGAGACAAATTTGGGAGGTACCCATTTTCCTTGTGTTATAATGATTCAGCTGATACTTTTCAAAATACCACAGAGAATACAAATGACATGTTAAATTTCCAGCACTCACCGAACAGAGAATAAATGAGTGTGATTCCAAAGAAAATACCAAGTTAAATACCTACCCATGCCAGATAACAACTGGTGCTGCAAGGCTGTCATAACAAGCAATATGAAATCATGCCCTTAAGTAGAAAAGCTGCCCAAAGTTGTATTTAACTGCTTGGGGTTTGCAGGCAGATCAGAGTCCTGATATTCCAAAGAAGCTGCAGGGGAAAATAAAAATGAAAAATTCAACCCAAACACCAGATAAGAAGTTCAGGTTTTCATAGTAAGACAGTGGAAATGATGGCTTCTAGACCTGTGAGGAATAAATTTTGAAAGGACTGTATAGAGCATGGTACAGAGAGATAAAGCAACAAGCTTCATTAAAGGGTAAGTGATTTTGGGCTGTGGATGAATACATAAACATAAATGTCCACAACGTATTATCTGGTTGGTACAGTGAGGCTCATATATTGGAAGAGTAACTGTACCCATAATTAAAGCTGCATTAATGTACTTGACTGATGCTCTGAAATTGTCACTGTAATGGCAGTCACAGCACCAAGTGAAGCAACTAAGCTGTGAGAGGAGGAGCTACTAGCTACAGAGGCTCCCAGTGTTTAGTACCCACTGCAGTAATTGTGAAATCAACCAAATTATATGCAGTATTTTAGGAGATAAAATATGAAGCAGAAAATGCATTAGTCGTCATTCATATCCTCTCATCACCAGGGGGGCTCTTTGGAAAGAAGCACACGAAGTTTCAAGCTACTACATTGTATTTTGGGAGGCTGGGAAAGATCAAAGTTGCCCTGAAATTACAGTTGGATGTGATAACACTAGAAACATTTCAATTTCTCTTTTGCAATGATTTGAGTTAAGAAATCCTAAACATGGCATATAAGCTGTCCAGATCTCTGAAAACACAAATCTGTTCCTTCAGTTTGGTGAGAGTTACAGTTCACTGGGAGAAAAGATATCAGCCAGAAAAGTTTGCAAATAGATTTAGTGGGAATACTTGTGCTCCTAAAAAAAAAAAAAAATTCAAAATAAAATGGTACTCAAGCATAGGTGATCAAAAATGCTGCCCAAATTCAACAGACTAATTTTACAGACGCTTCAGATACATCAGCATTATTAAAATAGGATTTGGCCCAGAAGGCTACACACGCCTTAAACTTGTCATAACAACTCCAGATATAATAAAAGCCCAAGGTCAAACTATAATTCAGATATGTGGTGTTAGTTGCAGATATATTTGTCTTACTTTTCAGTTTCATCTCTTGCAAGCCATCAGGTTTCAAATGGATCCTGAAGAAATACTAATTTTGGTAAGTCCAATGACCTGTTTCCTGAAGTGGTTAATTTAATAAAAACTATTTCAGTGCTACCCACAATCAGAACCAATGTGATAATGAGTATCACCTCAATTCTCTACGTGGTATGAAAACAGTGCTTTAGTTCACAATGGGGCAATCACAATTCCACACTTATACAACACCTGTACGAAGGACTTAATGGTTACAATGATGCACAAAGAATTAATTCCGAGAACCCCAGGACAGGAATTCTTCCTTGAATTTTTTTCCAGATTTGAGCCATGTCAATTGTCTTTAAAATGTAGTTTGCAGCAATGAGCATTTTACCATGACTGGGCTTTTCTTATGCATTGCAAGAAGTGAGATAAAGGAACTTCTCTGACACTGTTAGGCCCAGATTCTTGCAGTCTACATGCATTGGTGACATTTTAGACTATGGTAATGTAGGCAGTATAAGTGATGGTCTTTTGTAATGCAGCTAGTGAGCTGTTAGGAAGAAACCTAAACCTTGCAGTTGCCTCCTCCCATAAATCAAGCAGTGCCTGTTTCATCACTCGAGGTGCAGAGTTAAGTACCATCTAGGTAGATCTT
Organism: Acanthornis magna; assembly: GCA_036785705.1. Classification (NCBI taxonomy): domain Eukaryota; kingdom Metazoa; phylum Chordata; class Aves; order Passeriformes; family Acanthizidae; genus Acanthornis; species Acanthornis magna. Next base: position 2,493,153 of record JAWUZG010000071.1, on the reverse strand, counting down.
GTACTGAAGAGAATCATTCTGCTTTAGAAATTAACTCTGCAAATAAAAAAGTACAAGCAGCCACAATTTTTTTATGCTTTAATACATATCTTCAGGGGACTGGGAGGAGAGAAAAAGAGATTTCCAGGTTCGCAATATATTAGAATAAATGCCCTTCTAATAAAATTGCATAAGACAGTGTAATAGTTCTGGTTTGATTAATTTATGACTTAGGATTTTCTTTACAGCTGGAGGGACACCTCTTTCTACTGCCAGCCCTTGGCCAACTGCTGCTCCTGGCACTTCATGCTCGTCCAGCAAAAGGCTCGCACCACGGCTCTAGATGGCCATTGATCATTTACTAACACTTTCAGTTGAGTAGAGACTTCCATGGCAGGATAAAGTGACAATAGCAGGGGAGGCAGATTGTAAAAATCCAACCAGCCGTAGTAGCATGCACTGGAGGACAGCTTGAGTTTGCATATTAGATTCTTTGTCTTTCTCCAACAGATGATACTTGTATGGCATAGTAAGTGAGCAACGTTATTTGGGGTTTTTGTGTATAATTAAAAGCTAAGAAAAAAGGCTAAGTCCTTTTCCATTCTTATTTCTTGCAGCCAGTGATCTTAAAAATTTTCACTAAAGAGTTGTGCTAATATTCTTGTAGTCACATATCAGGAAGTGGGAAAAGCAGAAAACACTAGAAACATAGAATCACACAGTATCCTGAGTTGGGAACACTCAAGAAGATCATTAAATCCTACTCCTGCTACAGGACAGACTAAAAGGCAAACCATATATCTAAAAGCATTGTACAAAGTCTTCTTGACCACTGACAGGCTTGGGGCCATGACCACGTCCCTGGGGACCTTGCTGCAGTACACATCTCTGAGCATTCAGCCCAAAAACTGTGCAAAGAGACCTTTTGTTGACAGCACTGTCATGGAGAGCGCAAACCTCAGCTGTGGTTGTGCAATTATGTTGCAAGGGTATGAGAGGATGGTAATTAGTTGTGTAGGAAAAGAAGGTCTGTGGGACCGAGTTTAGGCCCCAGGCTCTGAACATGAGCCAGCATGGTGGAGCTGCTCATGAAGACTGCTTAGAAGCTGTGGAGACACTACCATGGAAACACCTGCGGTTGCTGGACCTGGTTCAGAAGGTTTGGCTCTAGCACCCATGGCCCATTAATGTTTATTCAGGGTAATATATTATAAATGAAAAGCAGCTGGGGGGGATCCTTTGTCCTGCTGGTGGTGAGGAGATTAGTTCAACAGTTTCATCCATGCTAGCATCTTTAATAGGAAGAATGGTTTCTAGACCATTCATGTCTCACAGAAATGTTGCTGAAAGAGCCTGTGATCTTCCTTAGGATCCAAAAACGTAGCTGTAGCAGCAAGATCTATCTTCCTTCATCTGCTTTTTCATTAAGAGAATATTTTATACGCAGATCAACTTCATTTGCCTCTGGCTTATCGCAGTTATACATCTAAAGCATCACAGCCCTGAATGTTATCCATGAGTTGTAGTCTTCTACCCAGTACCACAGTGCATACATGACACTAGCCTCATAGGTATAGTCAAATGGAGAAGGAAAACTCATGGTCCTTCTTTTTAATAAAACAAAACCATGAGGGCACTTCTCCCTGCCTGAAGATGTATTAAAAATAAAAAAAAATACCTGGTGAAAACATTCTGAAAAAGGTCAGAGCAACAAATGATCCAGTAAAGTGCCGGGCTCTTTGGGCAGCAATAGTGCTGAGCAAAGAACTCTCTTCTCACTGTGCATCATAAATCCTGTCTTCAGTTCATAAAGTGTTCACAAATAACCTTTCAAAGTAGAACATAAAACCAGTTCCGGCATATCCATGTTACAAGGATAAGGGATTCCTCCAGGAACAAGCCTCACTTCTCCACCATCATCATAAATTGCCTACACATCTAAATAATCTCCCACACTTTAGGGTACTAAATGTGTGGTGCTAAAAACAAAGTTTTATTACTGAAAAGAATTTTCTAAAATCACTGAAATTATTTTTAAATGCTACCCCAAAACACAACATGGCATTTAAATACAGTCCTAAAACACATGTGGCTAGTACAAACTGTATTTGCATTTCTGTATTTGTGTGCTTTTAGGAGTAGAAAGGATTTAGACCAGCAGTTGTGATCCTTTAAGGACGATGTAGTCCTTAGAGAGCAACTGTTCACAAACTGCTACACCCTTTTCCACTGCAATTCAGGTCCCTTCGAAGTTCCTCAAAGTCTCTTCAATGTTCACTGATACGATAATCATGGGTAAGCAGGCACAGAAACGTCACTGACGCTTCTTGCCTCGCAGAAACCTTGTGACACCTTTCACTAGGGTGTGTTATAGGACAGATGGTTTCAATCTTCCGTTTTATCTCTCCGACACCAGCATGACAGAGCAAACACTTCCAGGGTGTCAGGGAACGTGACATACGGAGCAGGACTGATGCTGTGTATGTTCTTGCAAGCCCCAAATGGCCACAGAGCTGCAGCCACCTCTGGCCTCCTCTGGCCTCGCGTGCTGCACTGAAGCTTACTACAGCTTTCCATCTTAGCTGGGTTCAAAGAAAGGCCAAACCGAATCCCAAACCAAACAAACAAGCCCTAAATGCCGCTACAAGCTTATCAGCATTGCTGAAGCTTTTCTTTAATTTCTTGTTTGCTTGTTTGTGCAAAGAAATCTGCAGTCACTTAACAGGCTTGGCATTGTGTGTGACTCCCTGCATCAGCAACTAGGTCAACCAGCAGGGTAAAGCACCGTACATGTGAGAGGCTCCCTCAGCTCAGCCGATGCCTGCTGATGATATTTTGGGAATTAGCTAGGTAGAAGAGAATGTCCTCCCAGGCATGTGCTACCCTGAAATTTTAGTCCATTTGCACGAGTCATTTGAAACCTCTTCTTGGCCCCAGCTGAAAGGAGTGCTAAACCCATGGCAGCTAAAGGAAGGCTAAAAACAGTGGAAAGTTCAGGGGGTTTGTCTTCTTCTTTGCTCTTTTCAGCACTTGAAACTACCCAGCAATTAGTCGCAGCACCCCATCCTATATAGGGCTTGTGCTGTGTTCAGAGAGTATCGGCTTTCCCAAGTGATGCAGATAACTCTTGGGTAAGATAAAAGTGAGAGGATAAAGACACAGGATATTTTTACTCGGACTATTTTTATTTACCATATGAATATAATTCCTCTCAGTGCCTTAGGCAAAGACAAATAAAACTGCCAAGATGACAGCTACCCTTACATCTAGGCAGGCAGAACTCCCCATGCTGCCAAAGCGTGGGTTTGCTTGCTTCGTCTCTAGCGGAGCTGCCTCTGTTGTAGTGCCATCAATTTGGAAACACTGCTGCAAGAACATATTTTTGGCCTTCACTCAGAAACTCCTGCCAGCCCTCCACAGAGCCTGGGAGACCTTTTACGCTGTGAGCTTGCCTTTAAGGGAAAAGTCCTTACAGAATAAATTATTTCTACATTGCTCTTGGAGCTCAAATGTTCAGATAATCTGTAAATTAAAAAAAAACAACAAACAAACTGACAGCTCTGCAGAGCCCCACCTGGGACATACTATTGCTCTAAAAGATAAGGAATAATACCAAGAATACCTCCAAACTCACCCATATGACAAAATTCTCCTTGAATCAGAATACCAAAGCATTTATGACTGCACAGCAAATGCAGACATGAAAAATGGAGGCACATTTCTGTCCTACCTTCTCCTTTTTTATCACTTTAAATCTAGCCTTCCATATTATGCAGAATTTGTGAAACTGCAGCCAAGTTATTTATCTACAACCCTCTCTGCCCTTCCTTTTGCACTGTGCCCAGCCATGCCTATGCACACCATGACAGTACTTCACCTATTTCAGGAACTATACAGTCAGAAGGGCTTAAAGGAGGCTTTGGGGGAGGTCACCAACAACATCCCAGAGAGGCTGCTTGCACAAGGGTGGCAGTGGAGCCTGCCAGGGGACATGGTTGTCCTGCCCAGATGGTATTGCTGTACATTGCACCTCGCTCGGCACCTCTGCCCTGCCTGTCAAGGTATAGTGGGAAAGGATCTGAGCAGTGGGGAGTAAGCTGGTGCCTTCACAACGTGCTCCCAGTGTGCAGTAGAAGCAATCTGGAACACATTTTAAAAAGCCCTCCAAGTGCAGAGCAGGGCTGGACACACAGAAAGCTTGTGCAAAATAATACTGACCTTCAATTTCACACTCTAACTTCCTTGATAATAGCTTATTTCTAGGATGGATTAACCTAAAGATGGGAAAGTCTGCTTAAGCACAGAACCATGAGTAACAGAAATGCATCAGATAATGGCAACACAGAAAATGTGTAGTGTGGATCTCCATGCTCTCTCCCGATACAAGGAGAAATGGAGTGTTGAAGAAATTAAAATGTGATCCATTCAGGGGTGATGTGAAGTCAGGTTCTTTCTCATGATGGACAGTTCAACTGTGGGACTGCCAGCTGATAGATATCGCTGATGGCTAGAACTCTTGCAAGTCTGTAAGGGCATGGACACTGACACCAGCGTTCAGAGTTGCAACACATAGAAATTTTGAAATCAGTCATCAGGGTTTACCCCAATCCTCAGCTAAACCTGATTAGGACATTTCTTGCCCCTTCCTCTGCTGAATACTGTCAGGGAAAAGATATAGGACTCTGTGAGTCATGCGGCTAATCCAGCAAAACAGCTGGTGTGACATGCACATGAATGCTGCATTAAAAACAGCGTGACTTTGTAATAGTTACAGCCTTGGTGACAGTGGTGACTCCTTTTAAGGAGTATCTCACCCATTTGTGTATTCTACTTCTTGTATGAATTCATTAAGAACTTGATAATGAAAATGACAAAAATGTCAAATCTAGAAAATTAACTACCTAGTGACTGGATGGGAGATGGAGGCTCCCAGGAGTGTGTGTTCACTGCCCCTAAAAATTAGATACATGTGTTAGACTACAGGTATGTTATGGCCTTAGATATAAGCTAGTGCTCAACCATAATTAGCTCTGAACACTTCCCTTCCACACGTGGCACTTTAAAGAAGCCTATTTAAATATATATAACTCTGTAAAAATAGCCTACTTTGAGTACTAAGAAGTCAAATTTAAAATATAATCACAGCAGCAGAAATATCCAGCAGTCTGTGCACATCTCCAACTCAGCAAAGGACATATCAAGTATTAGATCTCACTCCAATACCCTGGGTTCCCTGCAAGAACCAGCTCTTATCAGTTGTCAAAGTCTGGATTAATCCATCAGACAGGCAGTGTGCCATTAAGACCAATAGGATGTGCAAGCTGCTGAGCAAAAAGTTCTCTGCAAATGTAGTGAGACAGAGGCAATGTCGCAACACTTGCAGCAGGGATTGGAAGAGTCCATGATATTACATCAGTTTCTGCCCAATTGCTGCATAAAAACTCAAAGGTAGGGATTTTTAGTGGTATCAGGAAGGAGCAAATATCAATAAAATGTAATCATATGGGTTTTTAAAGGATTACTTATTTTGTAGTTCTTGTAGCTAACATGCTGCAGATTGTACATTACTATCAGTACTTTGGTTCAGAGCAATGAAGCACAGAAATGGTACTTAGTCCTTCTCCCTGGCCAGCCCTTGCTCAGCTGTGTATCCTTCACACAGACACGAGATCCACTTCACCACAGAGATATAAATGGAATCAGAGAATCACAGGGTGATTTGGTTAGAAGGGACCTTAATGACCATCTAGTTCCAACCCCCTGCCATTGGCAGTGATACCTTTCACTCAACCAGGTTGTTCCAAGCCCCATCCAGCCTGGCCTTAAACAGTTTCAGGACGGGGGCACCCACAACTTCTCTGGGCAACCTGCTCCATCCTGCAGAGCTGCACTGCTGTGTGTGGGTCCCACGACTGCGGCATCTCATCTGGGCACCTGCTATAGGCTCATCCAGGCTTTCCCAATGCACTCCTATGAAGCTGCTGTATAAATGTAATTCCAGGTATTAACAGGTAGTAACTCCTCAAAACCCAGTGATGCAACTAGAAGATCAGATCAGAATAAATTCTTGCTCAGGGTAGCCTGGAAACCTGTTAGCCTCTGGGCCAAAAGATCCCAGGAGCTGTTATTAAAGAAGAGGGGTGAAAGAAACTCGACAAGCCATCTCCAGATCAGGGTTACCACATCACAGCAACCATAATGGTCCCTCACTTGTAGGACAGCATTGTCCTGGAGGGCTTGTGGAGGGGAGGAGAAGATCCATGTGCAACATGTGAGAAAGAATGGGCACATAGGAAAAACACACCGAGAAGAAGAAAAGCAGATGAGAGTGAAGAATTCAAGACCAATTAACTCACTCAAAGAGGAAATAAAACATGCAAAACACCATAAAAGAAAGAAAAAAAGTAGTTACTATCCTAATAATAGTTATAAATCAAAGCAGTTGCTGAAGTTAGCATAGGGATCTTATTCAGTTGCAGAGGAAGGGAAGCACTTTTGTGAGCAAGGTGTGCTCTGCATTGCCAGAAGCACTGTCTGCCAAAATGTCTCTTCTTATATATATAATGTGAAGAAACAAGGTTTTCCATAGAATTACTCTCCAGCTAGACAGGCTTTCCATCCATCATGGTCAGAGAAGGCCATTTCTTTCCCATTGGCAATTATGGCCTTCATGAACCCATTTTTACCTGAAACACAGGTAAAATACAGCATTTAGACATTGATTTCAAATATAATGAACCCAAGTTGAACTGTACTACCATTTCTGTCCTTTTTGAAGCTTTCCTGTGCTCACTTTCTTCACTGGGAAGTGCATCCTTTCAGTCAACCTTTGCATGGCAAGAATCAGCAGTCCTACTAGTAGAGGTGCTTTCTCAGATACAAATCTGGATTTCTGCTGTTGATGAAAAAAGACAGTTTGAAGAAGGCAGCAGTGGAGCCATTCTCACCATAGGCTCTGGGCTGGAAGCCTGGGTTCAATCTTCACTCAAACACTGCTTTAATGGGAGCAAGTCAGATCCCTTCCCAATGCTTGATTCTCCTCATCCATAAAATAAACATACATGAGCGACATATATTTGAGATTTAAGAGTGAAAATAGTATTAAAGAGATATTTTTGCTGCTGTTATAATTTATTATTATTCACACTTTTATATCTCCTTTCTCACCTGCAATGTGTTAGGCATTACCTTACATGAAACTTGTAACTGCATCTACCAAATTTGGTTGTTTGCCATCCAAGTTGTGCTTTAGGCAAGAAAAGGTAGCTCAGTATCTTACTGCTGCCTCAAATACATGCAAGTGTCAACAGTTCTTCCAGCTATCTTTCTTGTCCTCAATGCATGCCTTATCTTAAGAAGGTGTTTCACATTGTATTTTCCAAATCCAGGGAATTCAGTGCAAGTTCATATCTATCTTCATTGTTTATTTCACTGTTGATCCCATTACTAATTCACCCAAGCAGAATAAATGTGATTCAAAGGAATTCAACATGGAAGAATCTAGTACATTATTTAGCCCAAGTCCAGAAGAGGCTGTTAAAAAGAGAGACCTTGAATATTTTTAGCTCCAGAATAAACAAAGGGAAAAAAGGTGCAAGGCATGTTGATGGAATTAACTGAAAAATATTTATTATGTTTTTGCATTCCAGGTGTCAGAGAGAATAAAATGTGTTCCTTGTCTGAACTTCGGAATAAACTTTTAGAATAGACTCAAAGATAAAATATCCAAAATGCCACTGCTAGGTGATCACTTATAAATAAGGAGTAAGTGCTACCATAGACTTCAGTGCCTCCTGTGAAATCATTTCATTCTGGTAAGGAAATGGGGAATATACTCAAAGATCAAAATTTACCAGCAGGTAAATCACTGCCCTTTTGGCACATTAAAAATAAACTGGCAGTGATATGTGTCACATAGTCCACGTGGTTGCCTTGGAGGTATGCGTGACAAAATGAGATTTCAGCTCCCAGGAACCTTGAGTGAAATATTAGCTTTGCTGCACGTCTGTGAAGAGCCAGACACACCATCATTTACAGACTGTGAAAAACAAGGAAGGAAGATAAACTGTTCTAACATTGCCCTCTATCAGAAATTTTAAGTAAAGACAAAATTTACATGATTTATGAGTTTTGTATGCAGCAGATGTTATTGTTGTAGTCAGCAAAAGAAACATATAACATCATATAAACCATAAACACATACATAGTTTTATTTATGTAATGACAAGATTCAGTGGAAGTGCGGCATGAATCAGCTGTACAGCTCAGTGCTCCTGTGCCTTCTGAGCCTCTTGCTCTCCCACCACTGCTCTCCTTCAAGCACTGACACACTTACAACTACTGAGTAGATTACATTAAAGAACTGATTCAACTGAAAAATAACAGAAGCGGTGGATAAAGGTTGTTTTCCAGACACAGGTGTCCACTGTGTGGTTGCAGATTGCTTGTTCTGGGCAAAAGGGGAGGTAAGGCGGGACAGGACGAGCAGGCAAGGACACAGAAGGGATATGATGACATTATAAGCTGCCTTTGCAATCTGATGTCAAGTAGTTAATTATCAAAATATGCCCTAAAACCTTTTCTAATATAATGCTGCGATGAGCAAAACATTTGTCCAGGATTATAACCAAAGAATTTAACTGAGAGGAAACAGAGAATTTATGAGAACATAGTGAATTATTCAAAATGATTTTTAAAAAATAATTTTAAAGGAAAACTGTCAAGGAGCTCTACAGCAGTGAGACAGGGATTTTGCTTTTCCTGTCAAAACTGCCGTGGTGGTAGTCAGTATTATCTTTTCTTCAGTCAGCAACTTCTGTGTTCCAAGGTTCCATCTACAAAGGCACAAATGACATCCTGCTAGGTTGAATGAATGCTTCTAGAGCTGGGTGCCAAGTTATAACAGTTGGTACTTTATTGTCACTTGTATTTTCCTAATCTGTCATAAAATGTAAATTGCCAATCCATTATTACTATTACTGATGTGATTATATATGGTTTCCATTTTTTAGAATATACAGCCACATAACTAATTTAAATACTACTCTATGATAAACAAATTAACTAAATGGAATTTTAATTCAGTGTAGGTTCACAGTGGGGTTCAGGCATTTAACTCCAACGAAGTGACATCTGGCATCCTGGTGTCCCCAGATCTTACTCATGGCTTCTCCCACAGCTCCTAAATCATCCAACCATTCTGACAGACCCCTCTGGACTTCGAGATTTCTTCCACTGTACAGGTTTGTAACTGTGCACTGCTTTGCTGTGCATCCTGCACCGTTCTGCTGCCTGAGCCAGGCCAGCTGGGCTCTGCTGTGCACACAGGTGTGCTGGACAAAGACAGTGCTGCCTGACTTTGCATTATTTGAGAATGCAACTAACATGAGATGTGGATGCAGCAGCCTGCAGATGGAAGTGCTGTGGGCTGAACTTGTCCCCAGGTGTCGCACACTGTGCAGGGCTACAGCCTCCCCGGCCCTTCTGATCAATGCAAGCCTGGAGTCAGAGTCCCACAGGAAGCCCCCATCAGCTTGTCTCTACACCAGGACTCTAAATGAGGGTCTCTGAAACACAGATCCATGACAATACAGAGCTTCCCAGTGTCTCCTTCCATAAATCAGGTGCTCTCCAAATAACAGTAGAGTACTTGAGGACTCTGTCCTGTTCGGAATGAGGGAGGCAGTGGTCAATGCTGTCCATGTGAAATGTGCAATTGGGATCACAAATGCTATTCATAACTTCTCTCAGCTTGATTTGGATCAAGGCTTTGGACATTGATTTCAACTCTAACAGAGTACAGCCTGCCCCAAAGCTTTTCAGGCAGGATGGTTTAAATCTTTCTGCACCTGTCCTGAATATGCTGCCCATATTGTATAGAATATTTAAATGCTCATATGCATAAACACATATAAATGGGGATTTTAATGTCGATTATGGTAATTAAGGAATTAAACAAATTGTGTAAAATTCAGATTTATTATCTGCCTCAAGTCCTTGAAGCTGAAAGTCAGGGATGCAGTTTTAAAACAGAGAAACAGCTAGGGAAGAGACATTCTGTCTCCTGCACAAAGCTTAGCTGAAGGAAACAATCTTTGCTACAGTTTGCAAACATCTTTTTTCAAAAACTTACATTTCAATCTTAAGGCTTGTGTCTCCCAGGCAACATCAAGTAAGATTAAAGTGCAATATGCTTTGATAGGTATATTTGATTAAAATGCTTTCAAAAAGCACCTCCAGGAAAAATAAAGATAAATAACAATGTAATGTAAGGGTTTTTTTTTCCTCTGCTTTCTTTGAATAATTTTGGGAAAACAATAACATTTTTTCTCTCATTCTCCCATCAGTCAAACTGATGGAGGCTGCAGGATGGGGTCTTATACAGCAGTTTACCTCTGTTACACAGGCTATTATGGTCTTACCTAGTTGTATTTACTTTTCAGTTATTTGAATACTGCACGACATGATATATGGATACAGGGATACAGGTATAGCAATATCATTCTTCCCTATCTTTTGATCTACACATATTTTTCAGCTTTAAAATTATAACTTTGAATTTTTAGGGCTTTAGTCCTGCAAATTGTATAGAATCCTTATTTTAGCACCTTTATCGCCAGAATAAAAAAATAATCTCACTAACATACTAACAAGACTGTGAGTAAAATTATGATCATGTTAAAATGGATAATAATATTCCCACTGTCTTCAGCAAGTCAGTTTGTCAGCTTTTGTTAGTGTAATATCTGAGGAGTATGGCATCAGAGGACACCAAAAATCAAGGGAAATCTGTACCATCTCTGATAATCTCTGTTGTACATGTCATCCACATACCAAAGAAGGACACATAGCCCTGCAAAAATCATTGGAGAAAATCTGGCTACAAATCAAATAAATAAATATAGAATGGGTGAATAATCAGAATTCAAATAAAATCTGTATTTCCCTCAAAAATGACCAGAGGTGTCAAGAGCCATCACATTAGAATGAAAAGCTAAAATCCTTTCACCATGTAAATTTTGGAACCATGCATTGCTGTGAGGGAATGTGGAATGTCAGTCTTGACTCAGAAATGAGAGGGCTTCTGCAGGACGGAACCCTTGGACAGTTTCTGGCAGCAGCCTGCCATGGGCTTTTTGGCTGAGGCTCCTGCACAGGCAGCGTGGATTCCCTCACCAGGGACTCCCCATCGCTGCCGGGTGCAGCACGCATGCCTGGGGTCATATAAATCCTGTGGGACCCTCCTAACTCCGGGCAAAGTTACTCTCATCACCAGGACTTTCAAAGAGCAGCAGCTACTTCCACAACCTATCTCATGTGTTCTAACTTTCACTCTCCAGATCTAAAAGAGCAACCACTTCAAGCAGCTGGTAAAAGATCATGTCTAAGGGCAACCCTGCCCCCATCACCTCTTGCTAACTCCCAGGTAAGCTTTCTCCATCCTAAGTAGTTTTACCTCAAATACCTCTGTGCAGCCCAATGCACACTCAAGTCAATCTGTGTTTAGCCTGTGCACAGTATGAGTATTCAACAAAAATGAGTCATTCAGATATTCAATGATTACAGGCCTACAGAGAGACCTGACCCAAAGTAATTTTTGACATATATTTTTATTATAGAATGAGACTTCTATGCAATTATTTAAAGAGATTTTTCAAAAATTACAACAGAAAGTAACTGAGGTGAAAAAGACACGTAACAGTCCCCCTCCTCCCTGAATGAAATTTCAGCTAACAGATTTCTCAAGACATAAAAAAAAAGAAAGTGGACTATTTTTTTCCAGGTTTCAGAGTCTTCATAAATATACCCCTGTCAGGCCAGATGGAGCAATGGTACAAGGAGGTATTGTTATAAAAATATTAGTGAACATATCTGTTTAATCTACTGTATATCCACTCCTATTTTAGCAGCTGTGGTTTTAAAGGCTAGTATTTACAGTTTTCTCCCTGACAGCATTTATAATGACTGTGCATCTGGCTTGGGTTTCTCACCAATAGCTCACTTATAGATTGTGTTGCAGTGTACAGTTTCTGTGCATTTATTCCAAGGCTGCTGATATCCTGGTTATTTGATTTGTGCTAATTTCTTTTTTTTTTTTTTTTTTTTTTTTTTTAGTGAAGAGTTATAGATTGCCTACAGGCTTGCTTTGTATCTCACTGATATCAGTTAACCAAATGGTAAATATCATTATAAAACCAACCACATTAGGCAGTGGACTTTAAGTAACATATCATAGGTCCTTGTTCTCAGAATCCCCTTCAGCAGTTTGACAAGTGTGCTGTCATTTTGCAGGTTAGAAATGCTTGCTGTTCGCCTCTTAAGTACTGCTTTTAGAGTATCATTTACTAACCACTCTGTTTATTTATAAAGGTTGATGCCAAGTTTCCGTCTGATAGCTGGGAGCTATGGATCACTCAGAAAAATCTTATCTTGTTCCAAAAATAACACAGATAATGTCTTGCATTTGCTGGTTAGTGTTGGCATATGGCATATATTGCCACATTTTGAGGAAATGGATTGCAATAATAATGAGAAAATGTGCCTATTGTGAAATTTTATAAGATTTTTCATTGAAAACTTACTTAATTCATCCATTAAGAGATGATTCTTGCTGCTATTGTTAATTTGGGATTTAAAAATAAGTTTGCCCACTTTTAGGGTAGGCAAGTTCCTGTTTCACCATGTTAGTTTAGGGTAAGTCCTTTTATGCGGGTATGAGAAAAGCCTCTCTAACAAAACTGTACCAGTAGGAGCATATCAAGCAGCCTCTGGTGGCTGAAGGACAACATAAATGGCTGGAGCAAGACTGATCTGTCACATCAGGGGTTGTTTAACAACATTCACACTTTGAACTGGACTAAGCAGAGTTTGGAGCTTCTGGATCTATAAATGCCTCAAGGGGAGAAGAGTACCAGTGCTGAAGAGACCTGAAGTTGCTCCCAGAGACACAAAGCCTTGTCCTTTACTGGGTTGGAACTGTGTGAAGTCACCTTTCTGGTATCTCTGATCACATTTGTGCCTTCTCTCTGCTGCAGTTCCCCACAAGCCATCCACAGATATATAATGGCCCCAACTCTCGCCTACTTGGAAAAAGAAAAAAAAAGAAACCAACCTAAGAAAAACAGGAACAAACCATTTGGTTCCCTAAAACCAGCAAACCAAAATAGTTTGCCTTTTGTGTATAGTTTCTGCTTTCTTCAGATAATGTTGTGAATTAAGATGACAGGCAGTTTCACACAATTTAGCCAGTAATAGAACAATTTCCAACCTGCTCTCTTTCACTCGGCATTTCTACTCTGAGCTGACAAATGGGGTTTGGTGCCAAAATAAAACAGCAACAGTTTCTTCTCAAGTCTGTGTTTCCCCACTGTCACCTGCCTTCAAGCCTCCTCATTTCCCAAGCCCTTTTCTGCAGACTGACAGCAGTAAAGTGCTTCAGCACACGTTCCCGTAGTTGTGATTGCTGAACTAGCACTGTTTTTCAACACTGCGTGTTTTCCCCGATCTGGGCTGATCTTCTTCCCTGTTCTGGGCACTGTTGAGGCCACATCTCAAGTGCTGTGTCCAGTTCTGGGCCCCTCAATTCAGGAAGGACATTGAGGTGCTGCAGTATGTCCAGAGAAGGGCAATGGAGCTGGGGAAGGGTCTGGAGCACAGATCCTGTGAGGAGCAGCTGAGAGAGCTGGGAGTGTTTAGCCTGGAGAAAAGGAGGCTCAGGGGTGACCTTATCGCTCTCTACAGCTGCCTGAGAGGAGTCGTAGCCAGGTGGGGGTTGGGCTCTTCCCCCAGGTAACACGCAGTGGAACAAGAGGACATGGCCTCAAACTGTGCCCGGGGAGGTTTAGGTTGGACGTCAGGAGGAATTTCTTCACTGGGTGATTAAACACTGGAATGGATTGCCCATACTCAGGGAGGCGGTGGAGTCACCGACCCCAGAGGTGTTTAAGGAAGGACTGGATGTGGCACTCATGCCAGGGTCTGGCTGAGGTGGTGTTTCACATAGGTTGGACTCGATGATCCCAGGGGTCTTTTCCAACCTAAATGTTTCCTCACCACTCTGATTCTGTGATCCGAGGAAAATCTTCTGGCCGCAGCAAGAACAAACACACACGCTTTCAAATCCGATCATCCTTCTCTGCCCTAAGGGCAGAATCGTACAAAGCCTTCTTGACCAACATCTGCTCCCCGGCGGAACGCGGGGCCGCCCTGAGCCACGTGTGGTTTTCACACAGATTCCCTAATCAAGCCCAGATTAATAGGCAGTGACCCAGGCCCTGAGGCAGGCGGTGCCCTGAGCTGCCCGTGGGAACAGCAGATCCCGGGCGAGCGCCGGCAGCGGGGCGCACAGGAGGACGGCAGCGATGGCGCCGGGGCGGGTCTCGAACCCGCGGCCTCCAGCGGCGCCATCCGTCACGGCGCGGTACGTCACAGCGCCTCCTCCCGCCCCCCGCGCCCGGCGCTGCGGCGGCGTCAGCTGACCGCGGGTCACGTGACCCGCCGGCGGGTGAGCGGCGGCGCCGGGGATGGAGCAGTGACGGTAACGGCGGGGCCGGGCCGGGGCGCGGACAGGGGAGGGCAACGAGGGAAGGAGGGAAACAGCAAAGGGAGGACGGGCTGGGCGACCCCGAGGGGCTACCGCGGCGCCCCGGCCTCTCCCGGCGCACGGCCTCCCTCGGCGCCGGGCTGCGCAGGGCCTGCCGTGAAGGGCAGCGCCGGCCGGGCCCGGCGGTACCGCGGCTCCCTTGGGCTCTGCCGGGGCCTCGGGGCCGCCAGGCCGCCTCTCTGCCGCTGCGGGGGGTGTTTACCTCGGGGAGGGCGAAGTGATAGCGGGGCCCGGGGAGCCCCGAGCAGGCGGCTGCCGGGCTGTGGGAACTGACATCTAATCCCTGTGATCCAGGTCAGCGGCTCCGTGGGGAGCGAGGGCAGCGCCCCCCGCTCCCGGTGCCAGCCCCAGATCGCCGCCGCACAAGCGTGGGGATTCCCCGTTGTGAAATCTCCCCGGCTTCCTCGTTGTGGCCGCTTCTGTTTATGAAACGTGGAGGCCAAGCGCCAGAAGTGATTTCTGAAAGCGAGCTTGGAGAAGTGACACCTTGGGGACTTAGTGCTAAGTCACAGCAGTAAATTAAGCTTTCCTACATAGCTAAATAGAAGCAATTGTCCCCTGCTTCTTGCCCTGTTGTTTTTGAAAAATGCAGTGCAAAATTCCTTAGTTGAGATTCTGTTTTGACATCACTATATGTTTTTCCAGGTACAGCACTGAAAAGTGTTTGTTCATAGGTTTTATTTTAGATTGTAGTATTCTGCATGAAAGATTTTTCTTTGGAAATCCATTTTTCCTAATAGCATAGGGATGAAGCAGTGTACATTACAAAAAAGTGTGGATCATAGAGGTACATGGTGTGAAAAACAGACTCTTATTGCTTATTCTAGGTTTTATTTTGAACACTTTGTATTTCCTGCTTTATCCTGTGGTTCTCTTCTTGAAATTGAGTAGCTTTCATTTTGCAGTGGGTCTGTATGTATTTTTTGCCTCACCATCATTTGTATCTGTTTTTCTAACCATTCTGTAGCACTTCTCCTTTTTTCACTTCTTGTTTGGCATTCTCCATTGTTCTGATTTCAAGCCCCCTCACATAAACGACATAAAACTCTTCTACCAAGCTTTTTGTTCCCTTGTGTGCATTTGATAATACCTCAATTTTACCCGAAATGGGAAATCATCTTCCTTTCTGTGCCTATTAGAAACGGATCAGAGCTTCAGGAAAACCAACCATGCAGACAAATCTGGTGAGGGAGGAAGGGAAGTCCTGTGACTTAATGATTCCTGAGAGCTACAACTGTTCCACCTGTGCCACTTCTGGAAACTTTACATATATTCTTTAGAGGGTGTTGATATTTGTGGAAAACATGAGAATGCAATGTTTCCTGTGTCTTACTGAGTAGGATTCTGGATTTCTGTGTTATGGCTCTTCTGTCTTTAACATGGATTAACGTGGCAAATTGTTGCTGCCACCACCTAAACTAGTTTGTTTATCCAACATTTATTCCACAGATTTTTCCAGTATAGCCTAGTTAAATCCAGATAAAATTTAAAGCTTAAACACTTCGAGAGTGTGTGTGTCAGCTGTAGTGGTGCCTCCCTGAGTAGGTGAAGTTTACTGTAAACTTGGCTATGCCTTTTATAGGGCCGGAGTTCAGTGGAGTGCAGGAAAACCTCTTGTGCACCAAGTTTGGCATATATTAAGGAAGATAAGGCATCAAAATAGTCTGAATAAGAGGAAATTCTGTTTTGTTCCGAGTCACTGATAATTAGTAGATCTCCTGTGGAAACCTGTTATGTGAGATAGTCCATTTGGTGCTAAACAAAAAGCCCCGTAGCATGGTGATAACTGATGTTGTGTGTGTCTGGTCTTGTAAGTATTCTGGTTTCTCAAACACTGGTACCTGCCTTGCCTGGTGGTGCGGTGTCAGACGTCATGGAGCGTGTGGTAGCAAGGGCCTCAGTAACTGGGTGTCATCATCTCCTGCTGTAAACAAGGTCCCTTGAATCCAAGGGGGATGGCTGCTGTGCCAGGCTGTGCTTCATGATAGTAAATTAACGGCTGGTAAACTTCAGCTTTAGGCTTCCAGAGTAGCTGAGCAAAAGAATCAGCAATCAGGCCTTTCTTTAGCTTACCTGGAATTTCAACACCTTTGATAACTTGCAACCCCTAGAATGAATACACAGATGAAGGACATGTGTGTTGTTTTGGGCAACGTTTGCTACCGCATACTAGTTCTGACAAATACAGCGTTTGGTTTGTTCTCCCTCAAAAAAACTGAATGCTGTAATCTGTGCTCATGAAATGTAGGTTCGTCTATACTCATTTGAAGCTGCTACAGAAGACATTGCAGATACCAAATTTGACATTTATTTTCTGTTAAGGTACACTTTGGTTTTGTTCTTCACTGCCTTATTAAAAAAATCCAGTAACTCTCAACCAGCTACTTCTGTTTCTTAGTGACAGAAGATACTCTAAACTTCCTGAGCTTGTCTGCAAAGTAAACCAACATCCTTTGTATTTAGTACCAACACTTTCTTGACTAATGCCAGTGTGTGTAACTTTGTTGGTCTGCAGTGGTAAAAGAGATCTCAAGACCAGAAAATGTTCTCCTTTTTGTTGAAATTTTTAGCTGCCGGGAGAATCTTCTTTGCTTGAAAGAATAAACTAGATTTTATTGCATTTAAATAATGTTAGGCATTTACTTACTTTAAAATACTGTTCTAATCTGAAAAGTGATTGGAAAGGATGACAGAGTTGAAATTTGTTTTTTCTTTTTTTTCTCTGATGTGTCCAGAAAACGTTGTCTGTTGTAAAGACATTGGAAAAGGTATATAGCTGTGAAAATATAATTTGTGTCCTGTTTTATTTGATTTATTTTCAGTTAGATTGTTTGCTTGTTATCTTTCTGTGAAATTACAGTTGAAAGATGCTAATGTTGCAAACTCAGCCCACTTTAACATATGGGATGGGCAGATTAAAAAGACTTTCCAACTGTATAAATGTGATTTGGAAGATAGGAAAAAATTAATTTGAAACCACATGATACTCCTGGTAAAATCTCTTACAGCGACTGGAACTGCACTTTAGTAATACGTGCATGAGATGAATATGTGGAATGAGATGTTTTTCTTCAGGCAAAGCTTTGACTGCTGTACTAATGGTAGATATTTTTCTCTTCTTTCCCTTGCTTCCCTTCTACTAGCATCTTGACTTTATCTTCAGAAGCAGAAAACATCAAGATAAAGGCACAAAAATGACCGAGTTTTGGCTGATTTCTGCTCCTGGGGAAAAAACCTGTCAACAGACATGGGAGAAGCTACACGCAGCAACTACAAAAAATAACAATCTTTCTACTAACTCAAAGTTCAATATTCCGGACTTGAAGGTATGTAAACCCCATGTCATGTTTGTTTTGCATCACCTTTGTTTCTCTAGATTAAAACTTGCAGACGTTTTAGAGAGAACAGCTGACTTCTTTTGATGTTTATATGTGGGTCTAAGAAATAATTCAGACAATAGTTATCTTTTTCTCTGAGCTTCTGAGTTAGTTGTTCCCTCTGTAAGTTTTCAAGGTTCAGCAACCTGTGTTCTTTCAGCTAATGAAGCAGTTTTTCCAAGAATGGTAGTCTTGATTTCATAATGGTAGCAGTTAGTTGAAGAAGAAAAATGGATACTTATGATCTGAGTGTTGAGAGTTTCCTTTGACTGTTTTGTTTTGCTTTTCTTTTTTTGGTTTTTTTTTTTTTTTTCCTTCTGAATTGTCTGCTCCTTTTCCATCTGAGATACAGTGAAAAGGCTCAATTTAAAATACAGGAGTTGATCAAACAGCTGCTCTGCCTTTTCTCCATCCAGAAGTGACATTCTTCTGTTAAAGTAGTGGTTTATGTCTGGCTGAGCATTCCAGTGTGACCTGCCAATGTGTGGTGGAAAATGGGAAGAAAACTGGAAGCAAATAGGAACAAAATCTGAAAGTAGTTCATCTTGGTTTAATACAATCATTGGGATATGGAAAAGTTACGAGCCAGGGTATTTGTTAAGAAAAGGTCTATGCTGATGTCAGAATGTTTCTTGAAAAAGAATTTTGAGCTCAATTTAATGTAGTGAAAGCTCATCAAAGCTTATAAAAATGAGGAAAATGAGTCTTTGTCTACAGAATGGATCAAGCTCAGGTGGCATGCCTTTTTCCTGTCTCTGCTAAGGAATGAGCCCAGGGCACAAAGTGCTTCAGTGTGCCCTTTAAGAAGATCTTTCAACTGCCA
The DNA here is from genome assembly GCA_036785705.1 of Acanthornis magna. Classification (NCBI taxonomy): domain Eukaryota; kingdom Metazoa; phylum Chordata; class Aves; order Passeriformes; family Acanthizidae; genus Acanthornis; species Acanthornis magna. The sequence continues at coordinate 2,474,372 of JAWUZG010000071.1, read as the reverse complement.
TAACTTGTATTCACATTTGGACTGTCCTGAGTTAGAATAGGGACTAGAACAAATGTCTGTCTCCTCCCAGGAGATCCTGGAACATGAGTCAGGCTGGCTTTCAAACTGCAGGGTGCCTACAGCATTTTGAAGAGCTATCCCTGAAAACTGTTGGGGCCCCATTAGGGTTGGAAGCAATTGGTTTTGCTTCTACTCTGCTTCTTAAAAGGGACAGAAGCTGAATATACCTCATATACAGTGAGAAACAGTCTGGCTTCTGTGGACCTGGTGAAACTGTTTAAGGAGTGAGATCCTTCAGTTAAAACTTACTGAAACGGTGGTTTAGTCTCCACTGAACAGCAGCCTTATTGCTTAGAGACTTACTTGTCCTGAGGCTTATAAGTGACTAGTTAAACCACGAGCTTCCTTATTCTGCTTGTGGCCCACAAGAAGATTGTCATGGAAAGTGATTTCGTTGTGATATTTCTTAAGCAATTCTGCTCCTTTCTGCTACAAGGCTAAACAGAAAAGGAATAATGTGAATTTGAGTGGTCAGATATATAGAAAATAGATACTAGGCTACAAATATGTTAAATGTTAATAGGGTCTTGGCTAGACAGAAGCTTCATTTATGCCCTGTAATATTTCAGCAAGAAATGTGTACTCTAGATATATGAAATTAGGGAAGAAAATGTTTTCTGGAGGAGAAGGGACGAGTGAAAGCTTGTAGACAAGCCAGGTATTCTATTACCCCAAATGCAAAAAGTCCAGACTTGTTGGTCTGACTGCTGCAGTACTGTTGTATCACGAAATTTTTCAATGTCCAGGTTGACCTCCAGTGCTGAGATTCCTGATGAGTGAAATTTCACATTTGATCTAAAGTAGTAAATTAAATGCTGAAGCAACTGCCTTGTGAAAAATACAGGCAATTCATAGTGTGGACATTATTTTAACATGTTTTGGATGGCTGGATTGTGGGACTGAAACTGTGAACCAAACTAGTCAATTAGATCTGATCCTGTGGTGCTTTGTGGGAGGGTGTCTTGAACAAATGAAACACTGTGTGACTTTGGTAAATCAAGATGTCTGAAATCTTAAGAGTCCAGCATTTTATGTAGTTCCACAGAGCTACTTGTGGGGGAGATGTAGCTTTTATTATTAGTTGGTTTTATCTTTCTACATTTATATACTTCTGCTAATGCATTTTGATTTTTGGTCCTAGGTTGGCACACTGGATGTTTTGGTTGGTTTGTCAGATGAGCTGGCTAAACTGGATGCGTTTGTGGAGAGGTACGTTTATTTTTACTAGGATGCAAAGTACTGGAATAATGTGATGTTTTGCTGAGTCCCAGTAATACACGAGTTATTTTCAACATTTTTTGTATCATGGTGATCCTCTGCAGGCAGTCAACAAGCGAAGATTTCAGAAAGCTAAGATGCTGGTTTTTACAGCATCTGTTCTTGAAAAAAGAAAAATAATCTGAACTTCTTATGGAATAGTGGGATATTATGCATTGATGAAGGATGGTTCTCCCTATAGTAGTGCTGTGTGCCACTAGGTCCTGGAGAATTGTTAAGAACTGAGCCTGACAACTGCAGGAAGTGGTGATGAAATGAAGTAAAAGCTTGTTCTTTTAGCAGTAGTGTTTACACATTTGGAGAAAGTGACCATGTTATTTCCTAATTCATAGAAATGCTTAAACGGTGTTAATATTAAAATGCAAAACCTATTCATTTTGAAGAAACTAATGGCCTTTTGAAAGTGATGTTGAGCAAAAGTAGCAAACTTTCACATAACCAGAACTCATGGAGCCACGTTCTGTTTCAAGGAGAGAACCTTAAGCAGGTATTTTTAAATAGAAAAGGAAACTATTTGGTGTGGCACATGTGAATAATGTTATACATGGCTTTTCTAGTTAGGAAGGCAGGTTTTGAGTGTCAGATTGCATTGTCAGGGTTGCCTTGTGTTTAGTTTGGATTATTGATGATTCTACCTCACCATGCATTTCTGGAAAAGTGTTCGAATTTTCGAAGTACAACAGACTTAAAAAAGGTTTTGCAATATAGTGACATTACACTTGAAGTCAACACCAATGTGAGGGAGCTAGCCTCACCTTGTTGAGAACTGATGAGTAGCAACACTAGAGACAATTTTAAATAAAGTTGTGGAATACTTCTGAGAAGTTGGCCTGCTTCCAACAGCTGAGAAGTTGGTATCGGAAGATACTGAGCCCAGCTTTTGCTCTTGGAAAGCTTGCATGTAGAGCAGTCATCATTGTCCTTACTTGATCCAGTCACTTTTGATCCAGTCTCAGGCAATTTAAAATCAGTTTTATGAATGGTATTTCTCAAATGGCAAGTTTGTTTTTTTGTTTGTTGGCTTTTTTAAAATAGATCTTGATCTTTCATTTTTCAGTGTTGTAAAGAAGGTGGCCCAGTATATGGCTGATGTTCTAGAGGACAGTAAAGATAAAGTTCAGGAGAATCTTCTGGCTAATGGAGGTAAAGTGTTAACCATGATATCCTAATGTATCCTAAAACTATAGAAAGGAAGGCAATGATCCAGAAACTTACTGAAGCCAAGTGCAAGGGGCTGCACCTGGGTCAGGGCAACCCTCAGTATCAATACAGGTGTGGGATGAATGGATCAAGAGCAGCCCTGCTGAGAAGGACTTGGGGGAGCCAGTGTGCATTTATTTCAGTAAAAAGCTGCACTTTACTCTGATTCAATGTTTTATTTTCAAAGCCATTTAATAGAATTTAACACAGCTTGCATTGATGCAAGAGTGACTAATATGAATGGATAAGGGCTTGGAGTAGTGTCTTTCGTAGATAGCTTTACAAAACTGTCACTTCTGGTGAGCCACATGGTCATTGCTGCCTTTTTTGCCATCATAACCTTATCTCTTCCCACCCATTTTTCACACAGAGCAAAAAATAGTTGCTCTCATCTGTAGTTCTCCAACCATCCTTGACTTGGTAGTAAATATCATTTAGGGTCTACCAGAGGTAGAGAAATCACTATCTGAAGGCAGAGGTCATGGATAACTTACAACTTGTTTATTTTTAAATTTCTTAAGCAACAGGGTCTATGCATGGGAAGGTCCACAGTCTGTTACAGCACTTCTACATGGAATATAATACATTAGTCTTTTTATTGTCTATCTTATCAAAGTTTCTTACAATTTTAGTTGACTTGGTCACCTATATAACGAGGTTCCAGTGGGATATGGCCAAGTATCCAATCAAGCAATCTTTGAAGAATATTTCAGAAATTATTGCAAAGGTAAGGTAATTTGTTTTATACAACTTCCCTATTTGAACTTGAGATATTTATGCACAAAACTTGCTCGCAAAGCTATTTGTCTATTTTAGGCAGCTAATAATAGTAGTGAACCTTGTAGCAGTTAGTAACGAAATAAATCCATTAGGATGTGGATAGGATTTGGAGAGTGCTCCCTGAAGGCCATCATGCCATCTTTGCTGATTTTGGTTTCCTAGGATCACTGAGTTAAAAAATAAATAGCCAACAAATTATGTTTACATTTAAGTTTTGCTGTACTAGCATATTGTTTGTCTGATGTTCTTAAACCTTGTGGGCTGTTAGCAGTGAACTAGGGAACTTATTTATGTTCTGAAAGTTGTGGCACTCAGGTGTGAGGGGAGAAATAAGCCTTCATTGTTAGCTGTCAAGATAGCTCATTTGAGAGTTGTCATGCATTTTCCTCATCTTTGCTTTGGCAAAGTGTTTCATACATGGAGGATTTCATTTGCTTTGATCTTGCTTGTTAGCCTAGACAGGGTCCTCAGCAGTGACTGACTGATTCAGACAGTGAGAGAGTTCTGTGTGAGCAACACTTGCTTTAATATCTTCCCAGCCTCTTCAGGTTTTTTTTTTCCCTTCCCTGTTTTCTGGAATGTGCAGACTGGCTCTTGGAACTGCCTGTGTCACTAAATAGAAATACATAACCTGGAAAAAAGAAGCAGCTGTCTGGTTACCTAGAGAGATAGTCTTTGGTGATAAATATGTAGGGATTATAATGGGGTTGGGGTGGGTGTAAGTACTGGCAGACTTGAGCTTTGCTGTAACTGCGGATTACTGAAATTATTACATTAATTCTTTTTACAGAGGTTACAAAATCTTAATATATGGTACAAAGCTGACTGAGAATGCAATTAGGACTTTCATTTTTGATATTTTCTTTGGGACCATCACTGTATCTTGAATTTATTTCATGAATTGCATTTAGTAAATGTTCCTGGAAAACATCTGCGGCGTGGCCTTTTGTTGAAGGATGACTGGGTGTCTTGTGGCTCTGAAGATTTTCACATAAAAAATATCTCATGGATATAATAATCTAAATGTCTGACACTACTTTGCTACATAATATTTGCTTCTTCAGGAGGTATCAAAATGAAGCATTTAACTTTTTACAGCTGTCATAGTACAGCACTTGTTTTTGCAGGAATTAAATTTGTTGAAAAAGAAACAAAGGACATGAAGAGATATGCCCCTTATTGAAAATTATCAGAGATTCTGTGTCCTGGAGTTTGCTAGATAAATAATCTGCTTGCAATGAAGTTGTACTCCAGAGCCTGAACTTTAACTGCTTTACATTCTGTATCTACTTTAGGGACCTCACTGAGCTATTAGGTTGGATAGTAAATGCAGAGACACAGGTCTGCTGGAGTTCAGCCTGAGTCATCCTGTTGAGAGTTTCCTTTTCATGTTTAGCTGTACTTGTTTTCTATAGGGACACCTTCAGGGACACCTATGTCATAAATCTGATTTCAAATAGTTTATAAAATGTTTTCAACTGTGAGCCACAGATGTGTGTCCATAAAGTAGAGAAGGAAGATAACTGAAAATGCCTCATGTTCTTCTAGAAATGACCCCTAGGAGATCGTATCATGGGACTTGAAGCAGTTTTGTCCCAAGGCAAAGAGAGTCCTGACAAAGATAAAATCTTCATATTAATCACATGCCAAAGTAAAGATATAGGAAAATTGATAGAGCTACATTAATTAAAATCTGTGAAGCCTCTTGACATGTTGATGTTAAATAATTTGAAAAGCTTGTCAAATCATGAGAGACTACTTTTTCCTTTATGGTTTTATATCATCCTCACTCACTAAGGCAGCAGATTCTGCTGTCTGCCAAAATGAGTAATGGCAATTACAGTGGGGAGTTTGTCAGTTGAGAAGAAATTACAGTAGTGTTGGAAACCTTTAAAATAAAATGATGTCTGCTCAAACTATTCATCAAGTTCTTTGAGCTTTTAACTTTCAGAAGCTTTGTGAACCCCAGTGTCAATACAGAAGACTTTGGAGATGGCATCTGTGCTATCTGAGAGCTGTCACTTAATCAAGTCATTCTTTGAATTTGAAATTAGTCATCAGACTTATTTAAGGAGACAACCTCGATATTCTTAGTGCCCTAGTCCAGCCTTTTCAGCAGCCCAGGCAGCCATTGCACTGAAGTGCAACAGCTCAGTTATATGGCAACAAGAAGACACTCATGTATTGCCAAGGACTTCATAAATGGTTTAAATATCTGGGATTGCTCTGTGTAGAAATAGGCTCACTATGTTAGATTGGCACTTTCTTTAGCAATATCATGAGTCTGCCTCCTTTTGCAATGACCTTTGTGAGTTATTCACCAATTCTTCTCCCAAAAGGAAGCTTGTATTGTTGCTTCATTTGGTAATTTTACAAAAAATTGTTTTCAAGAGCTCTGTTCTGATATTGAGGTTTGCAGTTCTGCCTCTCTTAACATTCAGTAGAAAGCAAAATGGTTGTTGTTTACAGTAAACTCCAGTCGGTGCAGCAGTAGCAGGTTTTTGTCTAAGCAATCGTCTTTTAAAAGACTACTGACTCTACAAATGAAAGCAGTTAGAGTATTGCCAATGAGGAAATGGTGAATGGTATTGGTTTGTAAAGGCAAAGTTTGATATTGATGTTTCTTGGGTTTTGTCATCAAGTAATGCATAGTTAGACTGTTGTTGAAAGTCTTGATTCTTGGAAAGGCAGAGGGGGAAGGTTGTCAGTCTCGAGAAAAGCTGCAATGCACAAAGGTAGCTTAATATCTTCTGATTAGTTTTTCCCCTAATGCTGTCTTTTAGCTGTAAAAAAAGGTGTTAGTGTTACTTCTTGTAGTATAAAAAAATTCATGAAGCTATATACTTTGTGTGACACATACTGAAATGTTCTGCATGATTTGTTGAAGGTTATATCAGCCAAAGGATATAAATAGCCTTAAGTATTCATCTGTTTAATTCTGTCATTTTCAGAATATTTTGTCTAAAGCATTGCTGAATCTGAAAGATGCAAGCTGTTAATGTGTTGCCAGATGAAACTACCAGAATGTTCAGGCTTTTGATGACCTCCTGCTGCAGACAAGCCAACTTAGGTGTTACCATAAACAAGGTCACTGTTTAATTAAGTGACCTTGCTTTTAAGATTTATTTTGTGGAAACAAATCATATCTGGATCTCTGAGCTGAAGTGTTTTATGCAAGCAAAATGTTTTGTCAGTGGTCTGAATCTATGTAAAGGGAGTGTCCCTTGACTGTGTTCAGAAACCTGTCCCTGGGAGTCTTTATATGCTTGTACCTCCATACTACAGTGAGGAGGCAGCAGGCAGCATTATAATGCCAGACCAACACTGTGCCACGTTCTTTCAGTGACCCAGCTGTTACTGAGTGCATTGATTTTAAAACACTTCCTTGTACTGTGTACACACTGATACGAGTATGGTTGGCTGTTTAAGATGCACTAAAGTGCTTCATTTGTTTTGTATTCTTCCACTTATTGCCAAGTTACATAGCTAGGAATGAATCATTTTTGGTAATCATGCTAATTAAGCCATCCTTCTCAAATCCATCCTCCAGGATTACTTGAGCAGCAATGACAAGCTGAACATAAGTTCTGTTCTAGTTCTTTGGACACAGTTCCCTTTCTTTTTATTTTTAGGGAGTAAACCAGATTGACAATGACTTAAAAGCAAGAGCCTCAGCATACAATAATCTGAAAGGGAATCTTCAGAATTTGGAAAGAAAGAATGCGTAAGTTGTATTATTTTTTGCTAATGTAGCACCAGGCGTTATCTAAGCATGAAAACTTAATAAAATGTGGAGTGATACAGGCTCCAAGCTTAATGTATTTTTGAGGTGTTTATCAATTTTTAAGAGCAGCTGTCATAAAAGAAAATTTATTACCAGCTGACTGGTTGATGTTAACTTATTTGTGACAGAAAAGCAATTAAGAAATCACAAACCCAGGTACAAATAGCATAAATTCTGGAACTTTTGAGAGGAGCTTGCCGTTAGCGGTGTGTAACGCTGCTACTTAGGTGTCTTGTCTAAACAAGGAAATCTTTCCTTCACTCCAACTTAACTGGTTTTCTTCCCTCAGAATTTACCAGCAGAGGCAGCTGTTGTGTGCACGCAGATAATAAATTAAACAAGGACTGCGTGTTGTCTTGTCACGTACATGTGATGATTATCTGAAATACAGTTGAGGTACAGCAGTTGCTCTGTGCAAATGTGGTTGATTAATTTGCCTCAGCCCTGCCATTACAGTGACTGGCACAAGCGTGCTGGCTGATTCAGAGCCATGGGCCATGCCAATGACAGTATGTGACAAGCTGTTTTAGGAGTGAGCCATAATTTCTGTGCTAAGTCATGGCAATTTGTCAGCTGAACCACATTAAATCTATGTATGTTCTTGGTCTTTTATGAATATGAGGAAATATACTGCTTTAAGTTTTTATTGATGTTCTCTGTGTAGGTCTGTACTAAGTTAGTCATAACTCTGAGGCTCCATATAATAGAATCCACAGTTAATGGTTTTAATGGGGGTTTTAAATCTGGTTTTAGATAACTTTTAAAAAGAAAAGTTGGCCACTTAAGAATGTGACGTACTTGGAATGTGGAAATGATGAACAGCATGGAGCTACTGATAAAACTTTCAGTGGCTTTGGACAGTGAGATATAAAATGTATATAAGGACATTTTGTTTGCTCTCCTAATAGCAATTGTATAGGTAAAATGTGTTTTTGAGAATGCTATATTATCAAGCACTGGAAACTCTTATCCGGACAAATTCAATTCTTAAACATGTAATTGTTCTGGCTGTCTTTTTTCTCTGCAGGGGAAGCTTGCTAACCAGAAGTCTTGCTGATATTGTAAAGAAAGAGGACTTTGTACTTGATTCAGAATATTTGGTCACATTATTAGTGATTGTACCGAAGTAAGTTTATTCATCCTAAGAGCAGAATATAATAAGAAATATAAATCAAATAATAGATCTCACAACCCTGTAATACTGCAAGAACGACATCTGAATTTACTTGGAGCTGTCCTGGATGAGCAAACAGAAATGTTTAAATGCTCAGTAGAGACCAGTGAATCTCTGTGCCTGCATTCCTTTGTTCATAAAAGCTCATCATAAGGACCGCTGAGTGCTCATAAATTTCTTGACAAAACTGGAGATTAGATTTATGTCGCTTATCCAGTGTTTGCTCTGACTAGTCATGTTCCAGATGGTATCCTTATGAAAATAAATGCTGAGTAAAAACATGACTTGTTTTACATTAGAAGGCTTAATGATTAAATTATCCTGGTTAGGACTATTCCAACTTTCACCACTTAATGAGTGAAGTGAACTCTTTACAGCTTTGCTCTTCACGTCTTCAGATTGCCTGAACACTGATTTTTTTTTACTTACCTAAGTCTCTACCAGTGGAACCCTGCTTATGCCATGTCAAAAGCTTGCTGGGGGAGCAGGCTGTTTTATTTGAAATGTTTAAACAACAGAAACCCTGTATTTTCCCCTGGCCAAGAAAGTGGTGATACAGATGCCCTCAAAACTCTTGTAAAATGAGAAAATGGCCCTAGACTGTCTTTCTGGAGCTGGGATCAAAGAAAGGTTCTAAGTTACAGAAAGCCCACTGGCTCTCTTTATCACAGGAAACATTAGAGTCTGTCAGATGTAAAACTCTGGTGAAGGAAAAACAGTTTTACAGTGGCTTTAGCAGAAAGCAGGTGGTTAGTGTATATAAACTTAGTTTTCTTTTCCTTTGACTTGTTTTTGCTGGTGAAAGGATGGAACCTCTTCATAACCAACTACAGAAAGGCAGGGCTTCTGTAGTTCCCAGTCCTTAATAAAATGTGGAGTGATACAGGCTCTAAGCTTAATGTATTTTTGCATTAAGGCAAGTGCAGGACACTTGGGAACCTGTTTGTAATTGTGGAAAAAGTATTCCTATTAGTAATTTAAAAGAGCAGAGTTGCATGAGGAATTTCTGATCAACCGCGACAGTTAAATCCATTTGGTCTCCTGAGATCTGTATTCAATGATGAATGATTTAATTTCATAGTTCTTTGATTTAAAAAATGTTGCACTTTTAAACTGACTTGAAGACTGAAAACACATTACTTTTGCTATCGCTATAGTTTATTTATCAATAATTATAAAAACAGCATGAGGAGATCTGAGTGTGTCTTGAGTATTTCTGACAACCTACACCTGAGTTGGAAGATGTGACAATTAAATGTTTTTACCTTTTAAAAAACCCTTGGTCCATTAATCTTAGATTTCCTCCTAGAGTGCTAAAAGTCTAATCATAACCTGTGTATTCTCTAGGTTAAATTATAATGACTGGGTTAAGCAGTATGAAACACTAGCAGAGATGGTTGTACCACGTTCCAGCAAGTAAGTTGTTAAATGCTAAATCTCATATTCGCATGTGCTGTGTTTTAGGAGTGTTCTTTATCTAGAGTGACTTTGAATTTTAAAGATTGGTCCAAAATGTGTCAAAATGTCTAGCTTTATGGCTTTGTCTGATCATATAATTGAGGAAATATTCAAATGAACTCTAGGGTTAACAAAGTTATCAAACTTATGTGAGAAGAGTAAGAGAATTGAAAATTTAATTTAGTTCTGGTCAGGTATATTCATATATATATATATATATATATATATATATGAAGGCCAGCTTCAACCTGGGGCTTGGTGGAGATAAGCAGCGAATACCGACTGCAGGCCTGTAAGCTTTAGGTCTGTATTCAGAGGACTTCAAACAAGTTGTATGTACTCTTTGAAAGCTGCGAAAGAACGGAGAACTTGAAGTGTACTTGAACTGTTGTGTTCAAAGAATGCAAAAGAAAGGTAATGCAAAGAAAGGTAGCTTGTCTCTTTGGGTTCTTGGTATCAAGCTGGTGCTTGGTGCTGTGATGGGCAAGACAGGGCTTTAAACCACTTTAACAATCTTGTAACCACATGGAAGATAAAGTCTACACGTAGACTTTTTTTTAAGAGCAATCAGTTACATTCTGTATGACGTGCTTAATTTGGGAACTAAATCCTGTATAATTACTTAACATTTATGGCTTTGCCTTGTAGCAATAAAGTACAACTTGTGGTACTGTATGACTGATCTGTGCTGTCTTGAGCCTTATTAATTCTGACACTTATTTTGTTTTCTTTCTGTGTAGTGTACTCTTTGAGGACCAAGACAGTTACCTTTGTAATGTTACCTTGTTCAGGAAGGCAGTGGATGACTTCAAGCACAAAGCCAGAGAATATAAGTAAGGCTTATTTTGTGTGCATTCTGTCTTTCCTGGTTTGAAGGATCTCTAGATAGGCACTTCTGATTTTATTCACTTCCAAATGCAGATTTATGGTCCGTGACTTCCAGTACAATGAAGAAGAAATGAAAGCCGATAAGGAAGAAATGAATAGACTGTCAACTGACAAGAAGAAACAGTTTGTAAGTCTTTATAAACTGGTCACTATAGAAATGTGAGACATCTAAGACTTGCTATTGCTACACAAAAATTTCATGAGGTTGTGGTTCAGAGAAAGCATTGTAAGGATGACACGATGTAGCCAGCCTGCCACTCAGCTAATCTGCTCTGGGATAATTGAATTTCCTGCAGCCCAAGTGCTCCTCACTGCATTGAACCAAGGGCTGGTATTGCAGCTGATAATGTTTGAAGTTTGAAAATGGACAAGGGTTTGAATTACATAATCAGATATTACTAAAATGATCTTTAATATAGTTAGCTCAGGACAACTGAGATGGTGAACTGAAGAGACAATGGGAAGTCTCATTAACTTTCTCTTTGCTTAGTATCAAAACACTCTTGAGCTATTATATCCATAGTGAACTTTGTCTTTAACTTGTCTCTGTTATCATGGTGCAGATATTGAGTAGCTGCTCGAACATGCATAATGGGCTGAATATTTTTCTGATGTTTGAAGAGCCTAATTTTTTTTTTCCGTCTTCTCTTTCACAGGGGCCTCTGGTTCGGTGGCTGAAAGTTAATTTCAGTGAAGCTTTCATTGCATGGATTCATGTGAAAGCATTACGTGTTTTTGTTGAATCTGTTTTAAGGTAATGAGGCAGATTTGAATAGTGATTTTCTTCCTAGACTTGGTGAGAATTTATATCTAGCTTGGGTTTACCAACTAAGGCCATGTGAATGTTGCTCTTCTGGGAAGGAGGAAGCAAGAAGTAGGGCAGTAAGAATAGCTGATGCCAATAGCTCTTGTTGCCAGTTGTGAAATATTTGAGGTAGATAATTGTGTATCTTCCCCTTGGATAGTCTTTTCACTAGTGCTTTAGGAGTTACAGATACTCTGTAAGTAGCAGGAAGACATATTTGCCGATTTTTAGCTTACTTTGAGCTGCTTGTAACAAGAGCTAACTAGATATTCTGTACAAGTGGAAAATTTGAATAGTTTAGAGTAAAAAGTATTTGGGTTTTCAGTAACAGTTTGGCATCATGAAATGTGTGCTTTTTCTTTAAGACTTCCGTAGTCTAAAGACTTCTGAGACTTTTTAGTCTAAACTTTTCAATATTAAACCAGTCAATATCCTGAGTAGAAAATTTCTCTCCCTTTTTTCTTCATGTCTAGCCACACGTGTAGTTACTAGTCAAGAACAGGTGCAGTTGTTCTGCAAAGGAAGATCCTTTTTTTTTATATAGTCTAAGACGTTCCTACCATGGTCAGCAAAGGGAAAGGTGTTTTTAGCCTTTTTGGTAAGTTGTCATAAAGGAGAAAAACAGAGGAGAAAAAGAAAACAAATCACATTAACTTGTGCTCATGCTACTGTGGGCTTATTTTGAAGGCAAAAATTGAATAAAAAAGAAGGCTGAACTTGATTGGAATGTTTGCAACTGTTTCCACACTCCTTGAAAGGAGGATTAAGTAGAGACTACATTGCCCACTATGGCAATGTAAGTGGCATAAGCAAAGTAAACTAATGGAGTGTTCAAAATTTAGACTGAGAGTTCAGGTAACATTGAGAATTATGCTAAATACTCAAGGATTTAAAATTATTTTAAAAATATTTAAGTTTCTGTTTTGTTATTTTAAACTTGTGGTTCTACTTTTTTGATGCCCTATGAATTGTAGACATGGAACCGTTTTGCTAAAATGGAAGTGGGCAGAATTTCCTCTTCGGCAAAAGGATTCTTTCTCAAAATAAAATTCGGCTTTGAAATATGAAAGAAGGTTTATTTCATCATTTCCATAATTTTCTACTTCCTCAGGTACGGTTTGCCAGTTAACTTCCAGGCAATGCTACTTCAGCCTAATAAGAAAACAATGAAGAAACTGAGGGAGGTTCTGTATGACTTATACAAACATCTTGACAGCAGTGCAGCAGCTATCATTGATGTAAGTATTTTTGTAACTGCTTCTCCCCTTCAGTATTAGATTTAGTCTGTTTAAACAAGCAAAAAGTCTATCACCATCATTAAAAAGCTGTACCTCTGCATATTCTGCATTTTCTCACAGTACAGAGAATTTTGTCTCCATACAAAAATGCTGCTTCTGTTTTACACTTTTGCAAGGCAGATGGTATTTGAAGTTGCAACCAATACATTTGAAGAGCTGTCTGGTTTAAAAGTCACATGTGATTTCTTCTTACTGCATTCTTTCCTACTACAGATGGAAAGATACAGACTGCCAGTTAGCATAGTAGTCCTCTGCTGAAGAAGGCTGAATCATTGTCAAAATGGAAATCAGCCTTTCCATCTGTAGAGGTCTCATTTTCATGTTTAAAACTCATTTGTTGGGAGGCTTATTCTACTAATTTGTTTTGTATTGAGAAGCAGTGATTTTCGTAGTTAAAGATTAACTAAAGTTACCATGAGTTTAGCTGAATTAAAAAGGATTCTTAATATTATATTGAACATAATGTATTTCCAGGCCTTTTTGTGGAAAGGGGATGTGAGACAATTTAGGTGAAAATTAAAGATGCTGAAGTTCATATAACTTCCTGGGATCATTCAGCACCCTATAACATTCTTATCAGAAACTGACAGTGCTTAGATGTAGTAAAACATAAGTGTTGTAGTGATGGCATTTACTATAGCAGTGGATGTGAATTATTTATACAGAACTACTTAGACTTGGAAAAAGCACTTTGTATTTAATTTTGAAAAATACTGTTAGTCATTTGTCAAAGTTCTAACTTTATTTGTTGTTTAAACAATCACTTGACTGTGAAAATTCAAGCTTGAAGTCTTACCTGGCCTATTTGCTTCTAAAACATATGAATATTTCATCTACTTCTGAATAGGACTCTGAATTGTAAGAGTATAACTATTTCCACAACTTTATTTGCAGGCAACTATGGATATTCCAGGGTTAAACCTCAGCCAACAGGAGTACTACCCCTATGTGTACTACAAGATCGATTGTAATTTGCTGGAATTCAAGTAAAAGTTCCCTAACATGACAATCTTCTCAGTGTTGGTGTAAACAAACAGAAGTGAGGTTGAAGTACAGTAATACTTTTAACATTCTACTAATCATATGCTTGCTTCTTATGTTAGGTGAATTGAACACACTGTGGTCCATCTCTAGACATCTTCTTTTTAAAGAGCAGTGTAGGTAATCAGCTTTTAATCGACTATGTCTGTAAATGTATATTGAGAGAATTGAAGTATTTATAAACAGAGTGATTTATTTAAGGAAAAGCTTATCCCTTTTTCATATGGTGGTCTGTGTTAATTCCATTTACCATTGTTTATAAAAAAAACTTGTTTACAGAAGACTAGTGTAAATGTTCATGGCCATTTTGTTCATTTGATTTAGTAGATACAATTGTGTTAATGTTGTTGAACTGTGATGTAAAGTATGTAAAATTGGTATGAAATCGTGCTTTCTGAATGGTTTAAAATTACAATTGATGCACTGTAAACACAGGGAAAAATAAACATACCTGTGCAAATGTGTCACGTTCTTGTACCACATAAAATTGCAGATACTTGTGTCTAAACTGAAGCAATGTATGAAGTCTTTAATGGTGCTGCATCCTGCATGCACTGGTACAGAAATGCAGTTGGTTTCAGCACAAGAACTTTTAAGAGATGCAGGAATTAATTTTGCTTGGTGCAGAGACGCTCGAGTATGTTGTTTGGCCACCACACCTATGTACGAATGTTTTTCATGTTTATATGTTTGTGACTCTAAAGAAAAGATGGGATACAATTATTGGGAAGAGGGTGGCAAGCTGGGATGCTAACGAGCTAGGCTGAACTGGGATTTTTTGATTATTCCTTTTCCTTTTCAATCAGTTGAAGCTTGAGACTGTTTTAGGGCTTTGAATACTGTGCTACTTGATGCTTGCTTTTTTTGGTGACATCTGTTCTACCACACAGGGAATATGATGGCTTCCTTTTAATGTGTATAGAGGGGAGTTGTTTATTTCAATATCAGCTATTTTCGAGTATTCTACCTATTTGAGTGGCTACATATGCAGTAAAAGCTGCAGTAGTGTTTAAAACTGACTTGAATCAAGAGTGAGACTGGAGGAGCACTGATTTGTCAAAATTAGTATTTGAAGTATTTGAAGTACTGTAACCACTGTATTCTTTTCTCATTGAGTACCTAACTGAAAATACCAGTGCTGTGGCTCCAAGCAGTATAGACCTTTCAGCTGTGGGATCTCTAATCATCTTTAATCAGCAGCACCTTTGAGGAATTGTAACTTTGTAAGCCAACATTGAGATCTCTGCTTATTAAAAGAGTAGTCTAGCGTTTGAATGCAGGAGTTGCATCGAGGTACTGATTTTGACGTCGTTTGATGTCTATGAAAATATTTGCTATGTAAATTTTTATTTGCTTTTCTTCCTCTTTTTATAGACGAAAAGGGAAAGAGTGAGATCAGGTGTTCAGTTATGCTCACGCTCCCATGCTGTTTCTCATTTTCTTACAGAAGGTAACAGCTGCTTACTGTGTTGTTCAGGTTGTTAAAGTGTGTGCCCAACTGGAAGAGGTTTTTCCTTTTATCACCTAGCTCTGCCTCTCCCACTGGCTTTTGTTGCTGCTGCACACAAAGATTGTTGTGTTGGTTCTGAGCGGGCTGTAACACATACGCTGTTCAAAGGTAAAGAGGGTTTTTTTGTCCTGCCTCCCTAATCATAGAAGGAATCAGACTAAACTGTTGTCTCTGTTCTTCACCTTAGTTCTCTTGATTTTGTTTTCAAAGCCTCTCTACAAACAAGTGCGGATAAAAGCTTAGGCTTCCACGAAGTACTGTATGAACTGCTTTGCTGTGTATTTGTCCCTATTCAAGATAATGGTGCCTGCTCAATCAGCCTTAGATCCTTCTGAAATGAATGGAAGCAAAGGGCAGGTGGACAATTGAATGACACCACCATCCACAGTGAGTGAAGCAGTCAATATGCTGCAAAATAGAGAGATAAGGAAAAGCTGGAGAAATGGGCTGACAGGCACTGCATGGGCTTCAGCAAAGACAATTGCCAAGTCCAGCTCCAGGGGAGGAATAACTCTTATGTCCCAGTAGGGGCTGGGGGTGGACTAGCCAGAAAGCAGCACTGTGGAGAAGGAGCTGGGATTGCTCACGGGAAACTGGTTGTGCTTGTGCATCTCCTGGGATGGCTGTGAGTAAGAGGGTAGCCATCCTTCCCCCATAGTTGGCAGTTGTCAAGTCATGTCTGGGCTTTATAATACAAGAAATTGAGTTCCACAATAGAGAAATACCCAGCCTTGTCAGGGAGGTGCATGTGACACTGTGACTGGGGAATCATCTCTCTCCATGCTGGGGAAGAGATGGGGAAAGCAAAGAGCAGATTTTACTGATATTTGCAACTGCCTGAACAGAGGATGCAGAGAATTTGCATCTGCCTGAACAGAGGATGCAGAGAAGATGGAGCCTTCTGATGTGCCTGAGCACTTCTCAGAGGTACATGGCAATAAGGAGAGGCAAAGGATGCAAGTTTGAATGTGGGAAATTTTCACTGGAGTCTGTGGTGGGTTGATCTTGGCTGGTGGCCAGATACCCACCAGCTGCTCTCTCACTTCCCTTGTTTAATGGGACAGGGGAAAAACAAGGTGAAAAAGTTTCTGAGTTGAGATAAAGACATAGAAACTGCATACTAGTTACTGTCACAGGCAAAACAGGCTAGACTTGAGGAAGATGGGGAAGTTGGAGTTGCAGAAGTTTATTACCAATTAAAGAAGATTTCGTTTGTGAGGAGCTGACAAAAAGTGAAACACCTTATCCCCTTTATTTTTTCCTGAGGCTCAGCTTCACTCCTTTATTCCTAACCTGTGTCCAGCAGCATAGCGGGATGGGGAATAGGGGTTATGATCATATGTTCATAATAATTCCTCTCTGCTTTCTGTTCCTTCTCACATATTTCCCCTGCTCAAGCATGGCTCTTTCCACAGGCTGCAGTCCTTCAGAGCAAACCTACTGTAGCACAGATTCTCCGTGAGTCACATTTCTTTCAGGGCATGTCCGCCTGATCTGATTTGGGTCCTCCAGAGGCTACAGTGTGGATATGTGCTCTGGCACAGACCTCTAATTAGGCTGCAGGACAGTTCCTGCTCCACTGCTCCCCTCTGTGGGCTGCAGGGAAATAAATACTTGCAGTGCATTTCCTTTCAATGGTGTATCTAGTCTGGCATTACCTGTGCCTGAGTAGACTCCAAATTGCTGTTTACAAAGAAGGGAAAATTGCAGAGTATTAGATGTTAGTGACTACCCGTGGAATAGCTGGTGTCTGGTATCATTGGGCTTTTGTAGTGGTGAAGAGAGATACTTTTGATGCAGGAGCTGGGAGTCAGTCAGATTTGATTTATAGGGAAAGACTAGAACCAAAACCATGCCATTTTACAGTTTATTATATTTCTGTGGTCCTTCAAAGAATTCTGGCAAATGAAACAAGGTTAAAACTCTGTAGAAATGGAAATTTTTCATTTTGTTTCCAAGAAGTATGCCAAGTGATTAGGTTAGAGAGTAATTTGTGGAAGAAATGAAAAACGTACTATACTCTGGAATGTGAGGAGTACGGGAATTTTATTTTTCTTATAATTAAGTAACAACAGATGATTTATGTCCTAACAGGAAAAGCAGACATAACTGGATTGTCACAATTTACGTGTCTGTAATCAAAGTCTGAGAAGGGGGGACAGCTACTGCACAGCAGAAGTATCTAAAATAGCAATGTACTAGTCTTTTAGTAAATTTAACATGGATCTTGAAATACTGATGGATGCTATTTGAAAGCTGACAAATAAAACTTAGTAATGAAATTGTGTGAGAAAGCAATACCTGGAAGTGAGTTCCAGGATCACCAGGACTGGGAAGAAGAATGAGCAGAGAACTGGGGAGAAGCAGAGGGAATGTGGCAGCCAGGAGCTTTGTAGAAGGGGCAGTTAGGCAGACCTAGTAACTCATCACCGAACAGGAAGGGTATGGGGGAGCATCACCATAGCTGAGGCCACAGCAGGAGAGGATTTCAGTGAACTTTAGGGAAAATGAACCACCACAAATTTGTTGGAAGAAAACAAGCACCACTCTATCCTGAAGAAGGGCAAGAAGATCTGGAGAATTACTGTCTGGGCAGCCTGACCTTGATCTCTGGCAAGGATGGAGGAGCAAACTGTGCCAAGGACACGAAGGTGATTAAGGGTAGTCAGTGTGGATTTGTGCCATACCAACCTGACAGACTTCTGCAATGAGATGATTAGATCAGTGGATAAGAGGAGGGTGGTGAATGTTTGGTTATCTTGGCTTTAGTGAGTCCCTTGATGCTGCCTCCTGCAACATCGTTGGCAAACCGATGGGGTACAGACTAGGTAAATGCATGGTGAGATGGACTGAAAAGCAGGTGAATTTATGGGGTCAAAGGCTTGTAAGCAGTGGCACAAAGTCCATGCAGGAGCCACTAGTTATTGCTGGTGTACCCCAGGGTTCAATTCTGGGGCCAGTATTTTTTTACATTTTTATTAATGATGATGGGACAGTGCACCTTCACCAAGTTTGCTGGTGACACAGAGCTGGGAGGAGAGGCTCATACGCCAAATGGTCCCTGTTCAGGGGCCTTCAATACACTGCAGAAGTAGGAACATGGGAACTTCATAGAGTTCAACAGAGGGAAATGTCAAGTTCCACATGTGGGGAAGAATACCAGATTGGCCACATACCAGTACAAACTGGGGGCCAGCTGACCGGGGAGCATTTTTACAGAAAAAGGATGCAGGACTCCTTTTGGAAAAGTTGAGCATGAGGCAGCAATGTGCTCTTGTAGTGGAGAAGGCCCACAGCACACCTTAGGAAGCGCATTGCCGGTGGTTGAGGAGGGTGATTAGTCCCTTCACTTAAGCACTAAGGAGACACCCCACGGCTTGGCAGTGGTTGAGGTTGGCAGGCACTGCTGAAGACCATCATCTAGTCCTCCCTGCTCAAGCAAGGTCAGGAAGAAGAGATTGCTCAGGACTGTGTCCAGTAAGGGTTGAAAATCACCAAGACTGGATACTTCACAACCCTCTCTGCAATCTTCCCTGGTGTTCACACACCCAAGTGGCAAAACTTAAATTTGGACAGGACATGACATGCCTCTGTTTATGCCCATTGGGCACCACTGAGAAGTCAGGCTCCCTCTTTACACTCTCCCATCAGTTACTCATAAACATTGATTAGATGCTCCTTAGATTAATTATTTTCTTGAGCAGAGGGTGGTGAGGGTCTCTGCAGCACTCAAGTGCTTGTTTTCTGGGGCTATTTTTGTTGTAAGGAATATAGCTCTTAGGTATGGCAATGCACAGTGGCCAGCAGATGTGGGATCTTTGCTTTGGTTTGTTTTTTAATATATAATATTTTGAAATTCTCAGCATTTAAACCTCTATGTTAATTCAGTTTTCATAAATATATTGATGATTTTGAAAGCTTTCTGAAAGATAAAGATATTTATGATCTGCTGAGCTATTAGATATAGAAAGACTTTGCAGGCAGTGACTGATTTCTGAGCAGAAGTGTTTAGAAAGTAACTGCTTCCCAGATATCTTTGTACTTTAATTGTGGTTTTCTGGCAGAATTCCCACTGCAGAAGGGATGTTTGAATTGTGCTCCATCACTTATGTCAACAATTGCCATGTTTGTCTTCCGCCCAACCAGGACTGGATTTTTAGAGTGAAAGACTCTAATATTTGCCTGCAGCTTAGTATTTGTTTCCAGGCAGACAGTGTGTAGTTTATCTTATAGTGACTTAAATATCTTTTAAGAGCACAATTGGTGAGATGAGTCAGAGGGAAATGGTATCATGCTTCACTTCATGGGGATAGCATCCCTGCCTGGAATCGTTTAATGTTGCTTCCATATAAACAAAAGAACTCCGTCACTCTCTGTGCTGTGGCATTAATGGCAAGAATCACAGAGAGACTAAATCATCAATGTTTCCTCTTGCAAGGGTGTGGGGTTTGTGTTTCACCAAGAAGCTCACATTTTGTAGGCTCTGGGAAAATACAAGTGTAATATTTGAGTTGAATGTATTTTTCCCGAGTTTCTTTTGAGTCTGTAAGCAGGTTGTTGCAATGCTGTATTTCCCTGACACACTGGGTGAGATGGTGGTGGTGGTGGGACCTGGGAAGCTGCAGCTGTGTGGATGCTTTTGGACAGTCCTGCATTGGACAGAGCCAACAGGAAAACTACAGAAGAAACCACAGTAGGCAGAAGGAGTTGCTGGAGAGCCAGCTTTGAACAGACGACAGCACTTTTATGCTAGAATTACAAAGAGCAGTGTGAGTGTGCCCACTGTTGTAGGGCTGATCACCCATTTTTGGCCTCTACCACTTTTCTGAAAATGTGGTGGGTTTAGCTTTTGTCCTCTGTAGGCTCATCAAGAATCTCTCCGGTCTAACTCTGTCCGGGTGTGTGCTCTCACGCCTCCCTGAGGAGTTGCTTTGGTTGCATCATCTGCAGAAATGAAATCTGTATTTTTCACCTCTAGAGAGCAACCTCGAGCTGCTCTCAAATAACTGCCGGGATAAAGCTCTCCTGAAGCCTTTGCTGTATGATTTGAGTTTGAACTGAAGTGTTTGGTCTTTGAATGGACTCATTTGTGGACTCATAGTACCAAGGAAATTTTTAATACTGTCTGTAGTTACTATGCTTTGCTTCCCTGTACGCCCTAGAGATTCGTGTGGTGCCAGGCACATATCCAACTTCTCACTTAAGAACCTGAAGAGATTGGCATGTCCCAATGGTGTAACAGAATTCTGGTGGACTCAGAATTGCTTCTTAAAATGGTGTATGTCTAATTTAAGGTACTTTATGGGATTTCAATGTTTTAAAAGTAGAGTCTTTGACTACACTGTTTACTATTACTGTTTATTTTGCCAAATATTAAATGAAGGAATTTGAGGGATCACATGCATTTTCCATCAAAGCAAAAGTCTTCAGCTTCCAACCTTCTGTTGCATCTCCTTTTGCAATGTTCAACCCTGCTTCACACCCATGGCAACAAAGGGAAAAGACAGTGATCCTGCAGCTGAAGGCTGTAGAACTTTAATGCAAGCCTTTTAATCTTCTTCTCTTTTAAAATAGATTTATGAGTTTTTTTATGTGTTAAAATATTCCTGTAGTTCCTGAGCTACCAAATTTTCTTTCCACAACAAACTTAGATTTTAAGTCAAATATTCAAAATCTGGGGCTTTGATAACTTCTAGTAGAGCCTGGCAGAAGGTTGCCTTTTTCTTTCAGACTCTTCAGGAGGAATTCCTGGTCTCTGTGGACAGAGGCACTGTGGGAATCACGGCACGGTTACTTCATCTTACACGTGTTTGTTTTGCCATTCTCAGCCTGGTGTGAGCAGTAGTGTCAGTCCAATGAAGATCTGCCAGCTGGTCCAGCTGAACCCCATCTGTTTTCCCAGGTTCTGGTTACCTCCTTTGGCTAAGAGAAAACAGAAAAGCTGTTTTTAACCAAACTTCACCTGTAAACATGATGGAGACAGCAACTGTAAGGAGTGTCACTCTGGGTTACATGGGACAATCTCCCTTGGTCAGGACATGCTTTCCCACAGCAGAGCAGGCTGGGGCAGTGCCTTAGCCCCGCTTGCTTCCCAGTCCTGTTCTGCTCTGTCACCTCACCTTGGTTACATTACTCTGTCACAGCTCTTTGTGTGTTCCTTACTGAATCTCTTAGTTTCTCTGTCCGTCTGCAACTCCAACTTTCCCATTTTCCCCTTGCTCCCACTTCTTTACAGTCTTCTACTCCTCCCATTCCTGGTTCCTCTTGGATTTATAAACTGCCACTTTACCAGAGGCTGTAGTTTTGAGTGTTTTCATGTTGCTAAGCAATATTCTTCCTCTCTTCTCAACAGCCTGGTTTTCTTAGAAGTGTTTAGTACCTGCAGTCCCCACTTACTTGCCCTAAATTCAGATGCATTCCTGTCTTTATCTCTCATAGCTAAACAATCTCTTAACTTACCATATTCACCCTTGCAAAAGCTTGTCGTCATTACTAAAACAGTATCTTGGACAATGCTGTTTCAGAATTGGTTATATTTCACAATGTGTCTGTTGACTGTGTTGTGTGTTGTTACATGAGACTTGCAATCTGCTCCTAAGGGCTTATCCACCCTGGACCAGGTATTGGAGCAGGTGATTTGAGGCCCATCATGCTGCAACAATCACCAGTGCCCCAAAGTATTGTGAGGCAAAGGACAGGCTGACCAATTATTTGGCCAATCAACTCATTATGCTCCACTGATTAAGGGTCTGGAAAAATCTAATTACGTATGGATTTTCAGTTACCAATGGTAGAGCAAGTAGTCAAGAGGAAAAGTCAGTTTTCACCAGTTATTGAAGTCAAACTGTCCATAAAAATTCCAGTTGCCCCTTGTGAAACTGTGGATCAGAATTACCTTTGAGTGCTCTTTCAGCTTAATTCAAGGTTAAATAGGCATCAGAAAAAACCTGAAAACAAGCACCATGAGCTTGGATGAATGCAATAGGAAATACACAGCAGATGCAGCCAGAGAGAGGTTCATCCCAAAGTGACAGGTCTGCATTGCTCCTGGGACTGTTGTGGGAGAGGTGTTAGTGCCAATATGGCACCACAGAGGTTTTATTGGTCTGTCACTGATACACTGGGCATTGAGATAGCTTAGAAGGGCTCAGCACCTTTAGAGACACTGTAAGGCCAAATTTCAATTCACTTTTTCAGACCATGATGAGTAATCTGTGCACAGAGAGAAATGTCTGTGATGCAGAGCCTCAGCCCGTAGGAATCCCTTCCTGTAATTTGCTCTAAACTAATAAGTATTTTTGGTTTCTTTCTTCCTCCAGCAGATAATTTTTCATTTAAAATAGTGTTGAACCAGTGGGATGCAGTTACTCTACCACTGCTCTTACCTGCATGCAGCCTGGTGTAAGGTGGCAGGGTCTGCCTTAATATTCCATTATAACACTTGCTGAGCATATTTCTACATCTGAAAAGGATTAGTTCTGACACTGCTGCTGTACTGATGTATCCTGGCTCTACCCCGATTAAACTATTATGTCAGCAGAGTATTGTAAGGGTCTGTGTGCCTGCACTTACAGAGAAACTGTAAAACATCAGGTTTTCATTCCTGGTGGCAACAAAATCTGAAATTAATAGTGACAAGCAATTTTTTACTAAATAGTAAATCAGTGACATTTTTAACTGGGATACATAACTTTGAAGAATAAAGAATCCATTTTACTTCATCAGAATGAAATAGAATGAACAAGTTTCTTCTTGAATACCAAACTGATGTAATATGAGTTCTTCACTTAAACTGTCCAAAATGGTTAGTTTCTAAAACTGTGTGACACACCTGTAATAGCTAAATTTTCCAGTGAATTTAGAAAAGCATGTGGAAGTGCATATCTATGAGCATCTTTGTTACCAGCTAGAGGTGTTTTTAATCCAATTTCCCTCTGGTCTTGACCTGGACTTCTCAGCTTGTGGAAATGCTATGGTTTAGAAAAACATCTTTCCTCAGCTTTGGCAGAGAGAGTTTTGGCTGACTCTTTTTGCAAAGGACTCTTTCCTCCTCTGAATATACAAGGTGGTCCAACAGCAGTGTAAGTGAATGAAGATGAATGAAAGAACCAAACCTTATGGAATTGTGTCTCTGAGGTGATGGCATACAGCTCACGGGCTTGGATGTATTTCTTGTACATGCTGAGTAGACATTTACTGCCACTGTGTTCAACACTGTGACTGCTGTAGCAGTCACTAGGAATACAAACAACAGTTTCAAACCCAATACTCAGTGTTTTTTGAGTGGAACCAAACTCTGTGGAAAATTGATAATTAAACTATTTTGGAAGAATTAGCCCAGCTGATATCAGACTGGATGATGATACATGCATCTTGGTATTTTTCTAAAAATTTATGTGGTTAATGCTGTAAAGTAGCAGTTTCAAATTATTTTAGGGTATTTCCTAATGGAAAATGTATTAAGATAATTAATTAGGTAAAAATAACTTTACATCCTTTTAAAAAAACCCAACACCTGTAATTCTTAAAAACCAGCTTTAGATTTATTAAATATTTCAGCTGGCCTTATTAAAAGGTATTACTTAAGATAGGTGGAAAAGGATTCTCTTGTTTCTGTAAAAAAAGCTGTTGTAATAGTGCATTTCTCATTCCAACACTTCAAACTTTAGAGCTTCAAAACTTGAAGCTAAAATGGGTGGGTCACATACTATCCCCATTTCAGTTAATGATCTCTTGCCACTTGTTTCAGTCAGGCTTGGATTGCATTCAAAATACTAAATCAAATCTATAATTTTCCTGCTCTGCTTTGCTGAAGGGCAGTTCAGGCTCCTAATTCAGGCCTTTGCATCTCTCGGCTCTCACACAGCTGACCCCAAGGAATATAATAGTCAAACCAGAATAATAATACAAAATCCATTTTTGTTTAAAATAACTATGTGGGTACATTGTTCCTCTTGAGCTATTTCCTAATTAATTTTTTTAAAGAACCAAAAATCAAACACACAAAAACTCCCCCCTCAAAAAGACCCAAAACCCACAAACAAACTAACAACCAGAAAAATCCCCAAAAACCCCAAATCAAAACCATAACAAACAAACCCACGTGAAGAAGACCTCCACAACAATGAAATTCAAGTTTCAGAAGATACTGGTGAATTTCACAACAACCTCTGGAAGCAGATCATCTGCTTTACAGAACTACTTTTTTGTAATTACTAACACCTTGTCTTATCTTAAACTAGTATTGGCAAAGGACAATATCTCAAAGCAATACATTTTGAAGTAGCCAGTGTTTTTGCATAACATATCAAAGGACTCAGGATGTATTTCCTGCAAAAGAATGGAAGGAGCAGAGTTAGCAACAGAAGGGAGCTTAATCAAAGTGTGAAATTCACCTCTAGACAGCAAAAATGGTGTTGTCTGCATGTAAGCTGGGAGTCTCAGCTCTCACCATAGACAACCTGAGGTGTAGTTTGTTAGCACTGTGTGAACAGGGGTGTCCAGTGCCATTTCACACACCATAAGGTAGCTGAGGTTTGCTGTAGAATCATGGAATGGTTTAGGCTGGAAAAGACATTTAAAATCATCAAGTCCAAATGTAGGATGAAAGGTAAGTCATGGGGCCAGTGGGAGGCCCATATCCATCTGGATCCTACCTGGATTGCTGCCTGCTTTTCTTATCTGACTTCATCCTCTCTGGCTGAGCAGCTGAACTTCTGTTCCTCAGATCCCCACGGACTGCAGGGGGCCAAAGATAAGGGTTACATATCTTAATCTCTAACTGGATCCCGAGGGCTTCATTTCCACACCGTGATATCTCCAGCCTCCTCAAGTTGCAGTTCTTACCTGGAGCTCTCTGCAAATCACTGTTCTGCAAAGCTGTTTTTTTTTGTTTGTTTGTTTTTTTTTTTCCTGTTGCTTTTTGATTTTTCCTGAAGCTATTTAAATGTGGGGGGTTTCTCCCTAACCTTATGGGGAATCACACACAGAACATGGAACAAAGGCGCTGCCGAGTGTGGCCCCAGCCAAGCGTTGAGGGCACTGGGATGGCATCAGTGATCCAGCTGTGGTCAGACACAGCAGGTTCAGGCTCAGGGCTTTGTTTCAGCCATTGGGTGTGCAAAGAGAGACACTGGTGCCCCCTCAGCTGCAGTGTCTGCTCCGGGGCCAGCTGGCTCGGGCTGCTCTGCTGGCACAGGGGCAGCACAGCACAGCCACAGCACACAGCCAGGGCTCCCGGGGCAGAGTGGAACTGGATGGATACCTGGGCACGGAAAGGATGTCATGGGCAGACCTGATGGACCTCTGTGCTTTCGTACGTATCCTAGCTTTTATACATATGTCCTTGTTGGTGTACTGGCACGGTATCCCACACAATGTGTGTATTTACTTTGCCAGCAACACAAAGGCTGGAATATTCTCTTTTTGCAGGTTTGTAAATAAGGCAGAGAGCTAAATTTCCAAATTTCCAGACATGCTCAGATTTGCAAATCCATCCAATCTCGATTTTATTTAAGCCCAAATATTCAAAGACACTTATATATTATCCACTCACATTTAGACACAAAGTATGCCAGAACAGAGAACCACGAAATTAATGATTTAATAGAACACCTAAATAAATAAGAATGCATTTAGTTATTTACTATCATCACCAGCTGCTTCCACAAGGCTGAGGTAGTGTGTTACCACAGGAGAACAACTAACTTTTCTGAAAGAAGATTATCTTCATTTTCCTTTCCTGATTCGACTGACTTCCCACTGCAGTTTGTTTGACTATGGTGTTAAACAGTGTAACAATTTTAAACTGAGGCAAATCAATCTGTCTTAAGTCAAGCAGCCCTTGAGTCGTCACCTGTTACAGACACCTTTTACAGACTGGAACATCACAACAAGCTGAGATCAGTGCTACTTTATGGTAATTGACAGATAAATCAGCTCTTCAAGATACAAATTAATGGAACTGATCTTAAGAGAGGCGAAGTATCTTAGCTGAAGAGGGAAACCTCCATCATAGGAAAAGGGCTTGGTCATTCAATGGAGAGGGATGATGCAGCCTTTGCAAAATGGCATTTCTGCTTCGTCTGTAAGTGAAAGGCTTCTGGCAAACTGAGCTGAGCCGAGCAGGAGCAGCCTCCGGCCCTGCTCTGCTTCCGAGAGGAAAACACAGCCGTGCTGCCGTCATTCAGACAAGGAGTGGAAGGAAGAAATAAGCAGTCTGCTGAGATGGGAATGCTAATGGAGATATATTTTGAAACTGATGTAAATCCTGTTTGGTGACGTGCTGGTGAGTCACGAGGGTGGGTGGAAGTGATTTTACATAATAACAATATCATCTGCTTTCTGCAACAGCAAACACAGGCTCTGTGCAGCACCAGTGAGTCATATGCTGTGTACCAACCTACCACCCTAAAAGGGGTGAAACCTCAAAATATTTACAGGTGCATTTCACATCTCAGTGCAAAAACGCATTGGAAGTGGGCACGGGTGGTGTACAGCTATTCTGGTTTCCCCTGGACTGACCACATCCAACCCAGGAGTCAAACCTTTGGAGGAGTCTTAGGAAGATTCTGCTCCAGGCTCCACAGTGTTTAGACAGAATAAAAGAGGACAGACGTGAACAGAAGGACAGGTTCTTTCAGAAGTGACATTTATAAAGAATGAGGCTGAATTCAGTATAATTGTGCTGAGGTAAATTTTCAATGTCACTTTCAAATAAACTCAGCAGAAGCACCGTAGTTTAAAGGAAGACACACACACAAAAGGTTGTGTTGAAGCTTAGAAATATTCACAAGTACTTATTGAATCGAGATTTTTTTAAATCCTTTTTTTGAATATTTTATTTTTTTAGATGACAAAACATGCTTTAAAATTCAGCATGATTGCTCTTTATTGGGCTCTTACACACTGATAATGCAAAAGTAATCAAGTCCTGCCAGTTTTTACCTCCTTTTTCCCATCCTCTTGGCACTGTAGGGAACAGAAAAAAAAACCTAGGAAAAGAAGACAGCAAAAGATTGTACTTTTCATGTTTATAGTTGACTGAGAGGACCCTACATATGTAGAATTAGAAATTCCTCAGCTTACAGAGCTTTCCTAATGTAGTACACAACTATTGGAGTGTCTATTTCCTTTTTAATTGCATTTAGATTTTCCTGCACTGTTGATTTAGGCTGTTAGAGCATCTAGTCTGTAACAAAACAAATGAATTACCTATAAACAATTAAAATGTGGCAGTACCTGCTTAATTTCGTAACACCCGCAGAGAGAAGAATGCATCCAAAGGAAAAAGTCACAGATATTTTAATTAAGACTTGGGTATTAGAGCCATAAAATTTCAGACTCACTCTGCCAGGAACAACTGAAGAGATAAATGTTTACCCAGTCTGATACTTAGTTACACGAAATACTGGTTTCATAACCAGGTTTTATGATTTACCTTCTCAATTAGGGACAAAGTGTAGTCTTGGAACAGAGTGCAAGGTAAATAGATTTTATGTGGAGGAGCTGAGCAGAGACTTGGGTAAATGAGTATAAATCCATCACCGCTCTGTGCTCCTGCTCTGTTTGCTGTCTGAGTTTTCCAGGGACATTTCGGTTGGTGCCAATGCTGCTTCTGCAAGGTGGCAGCGATTGATTTGTGCCCTTGTAGGGATAAACTCAATAGCTCTTTCCACTGGGGAGTACCACCCAAGTATTTTGAGCTTCTCTCTGCATTATCCTTTCTTACTTACATTTAATATCCTTGCTGGATATTATACTTGATGTGCTTTACTCAGGTTCCTTAACCAATAGATGTTCAAACACTCTCAAATGAGGCCTGGTGCACAGCTGACTTTTTTTTTCCCAGAAAATAATTTTATTTCACTAGCTGCCAGTTTGTTTGGACAAGTCTGGGACACCCAAAGGGACTGGAGGAACACCTTCTACCTTTTTTAAGAAGGAGATCTCAGCTGGGCAGTCACAGCCTAGCAATACTTTGTAGGATGTGTTTCTGTGTGTGGTTATCGCACCCTCCAAACAGTCTGGTTAAGGGAATGGCTGTTTAGAACAACCAGCAGCTCTCAATGTGACAAAGTAATGCAGCCAAAACTTCTTTATTTTAACCTTTTTCCATACCTGCTTTTCTTTTGATCCCTTTGAAGTACTTGAACTCACAGGAAAGTAGGAGGTACTTTCCATGAGGACAAATGCACGTAGCCAGTAGCAAGCACGTTATCCCTGGAGCATCCCACTTTCCTGAAAACCCAGCACCCACCATCGCCCAGGCTCTGCTTCTGTGAGGTGTTTGCAATCTGCTTCTCATCCTTGACTGCAAATGGGGTAACACTGCATTCCAAGAGCAGCGAAGGGCACTGTTGCTCGATTCACAAATGAAACAAATATCCTCATGCAACTTTGAAATGTTTGGACTCCCAATGTGTCAGAAGTTAGATGGAGGCAAACCTAAGGTTTTGTCTTTCCACATAGTGATTCTGAAGACTTCTGTTCACAGAGCACACAGAAAAAGCATGATAGACGCAGTAAAACATGCACATCTGCCCTGATTTTCAGTCAAAAGGTATCAGTTAGATGCCATGCAGTGAGGACACTGATGCCTGCTCTGCGTGGGTTTTTCACTACTTGCTGGGAAAGTGAATATGATTGTACTGATCCTAAAACCCCCCCTTATCGAAAGCTTACAGTTTGTTCACTGGGAAACATTCACTATTCACAAGGGAAGGAGACTGAACCCTGACAAGTACAGGTCAGCACTAAAGTCCAGCCGTTGTTCAAAGGCTGAGAAAGCTGAAAATAAATTACCATGACATTTCCTTGACAGTACTCCATCACAGGAAGCTTCTGTGTTGCCAGGCTACAGTTATTCACAATTAAGAATCTGGTAAATGATTCTTTGGGATCTAAATTGGCAGGTTCAGATGGGGGAGTTCAAGGCCTTGCTCTCTGACTCTGTGGATATTGGAATCTGATGTTCTATTTCAGAGTCATTTTTCAAGCATGAAAAAGATGCAGTGGAAGAGTGAGTTAATTTACTTCTTTCTATCTATGAGCTGTTTGGAAACATCTTACCAAACCTTCAGATGTAGCTAATATTCAGTATCACCCACACATGTCCAGGAAGCTGTGAATACTAAACTGAAAACCTCCTTGGTTTGAATGGCCATATGAGATAAATGAATCCTACCATTTCCTTGTTGAAAGAAATGCATAATTAATGCAGAGCAATGTGAAAATTATATGGTATACATTTAAAAACTGTTTAAGAGAACTGTTTGAGCAATCAAGGTAAGCGAATTATATTTTTCAAGTGTTCACAACAGTAAAGAGGAATGCTTGATCATTTACTAATATAAGCAGTGTGAAAGCTTCAGAGGCAATCTTGCTTCCAGGCATATTGCAAGCTTGGAGTGGTGATGTCAAATGGGTATAACACAGCTAAGTAATTCTATTTCTCCTCAGATACACAGAATACATTACTAGAAAGAAAAAGTTCTAAATACAAATTCTTCTCTCCCCTCTAAGAGTGTCCTTGGACAACAGGGATCCTGTATAGGTTCGTAAACTGATCTTCTGTCGGCTTTCTGGGGTGAAGAGAACAGGTTTGTGAGAAAAGCTGGGGCCTGAAACCAGATTTAACAGCATCTAGTAAAACAAACAGAGATGCCACACAAAAAACTGAAGAGAGGCAGGACATCTTCTAAACCTCCTATTGCTTCTTCTGCACCTAACACTGAAATGGTCATTGGGATACAAAAGAATTAATTTGACCTAGTATAACCAAGGGGAAAATTCATAATGGGTCCTACAACAATTCCATATGGATTTTATGAGGAAGGGTGTCTTTTCATTATTGCAAACCTATTTTAGAAGTAAATGTAAATGTAAGTTCCCTGAGATCCCCTTCCCATGTTCATTCCCTGCTCATCCTGTCCTTTTAGTTCCTACTCCCACTTTTGAAGTAGCGTATGTTGAAATCAGCTCACAGAAAGCAGACATCACTGACAGCATGAGGAGGAAAAGCATCACTGCAGTGTGCACCAGGCAGCACAAAACCAGAGCAGCCAAAACAGCCCAAGCTCCACTAATAGGATCTGTGGGAGACCACTCTTTTTGTAGCAATTAATGGAGAGAGGTCAGCTTTTAGTGCCTTAATCATCTCCCGTCGTGAGGGTAGCAGCATGACAAATTAAATTTGATCCAAAAAATTGCATTTTTAATCCCTCTCCTGCTAGGCTACACTACCTCTGGTGCTGAAGTAAAGGAAGAAAAACAAATTGTAAAATTTGTCCCCTCAAGAGTTCTGCAGATTTCAATTCTTCCCTTGCACATTGCCATCAACCTCTTCCTTCCCTACATCAGTTGCTCTCCCCCAGCTTCACAGGCTCAGTAGTTCCTGTCTGATTACACTACTGGAAGAGATGGAGTCGGGCCAAGGATTCATCTGATCCTGGATATTTTCTGTTACTGGAGGCAGATTTCCTTTTCTGTCCACTCTCTTCCCCAATATGATTCTTGGTGCAAAACTAATATTATCAAATTCATATCCTTGTATTGTTATCTTGTATTAAAGATAAGTTATCTTGTATTAAAGATAAAGATATGCTGTATTAAAGATGCCATCACCTGTTTCATGCCAGCCAATGTGCATTTCTGTGCCATAGGCTGTGGTACTTTATAGATACAGCACATGCCCTCTGCACAATGGCTGTGTGCCTCTGTGCCTCCGTGTTTGCTCTTTAGCTCAGAAGAGAATCAGAAGAGAATCAGAAGGGAATCAGAAGGGAATCAGAAGAGTGCTGATCCATGAACATTGTGCCCTGCACGCTTGGCAGTGAGGAGTAATTTTCAATAATTCAGAATTAATTATGATACCCATGAGTTTGCATTTGGCTCTTTTAACAGAACAAGGCAAACCTCTTTTTTCTCCTAGCTGCTTAAATTTATTTTTAACACATCAAAGAATAAAAGTTCCTTTAGCTGTGGGAAAAAAATTTCCAGTTTCAAAAAGTAGTTCTCAGTTCCAGTAGGAGTTGATGAAAATAAAACGAAACCATTTACTTACTAGAGCTAACAAACATTTTGTCTTAGTCATAGAAAAATTTTTATCTGAAAGTATTTTTAAATTCAAAATCAAAATTACACCAGAAGCTTAAATATGAAAACAGTAATAGTTACATTATTATTTTTCTGCAGTAATTTTCTCAGTGTTCCACCAAAAGAGGAAATGTGAAAGGTAATGTGAAATACTAGCACAAAGCAGGCACCTCTGTAGGGCTCAAGGAAAATGAACATGGTTCAATATAATGCTTTAAGACCCCTCTTCACATTTATGGTCTAATGCCTCTCTAGAGGTGGTAGTAATAACAGGAAAGAAAGAGAAGCCTTTTGTTGCTCTCTTGCCATTGGTTTTTCAAGGGTTTGAAAACTGTGCTAGGAAAAATAAGTGCTGGAAGACGAAGTTCCTGCAAGTACAGCTAGAACTGAAACAAAAGTGATGTGAAGGTACAGGTGCCAGCAGGCAGCAGCCTGCCAGAGCCCCTCAAACTTTTAAGTTAAAATTAAACAAAATAACAAGGCTCCCTCAAGGCTCTGCTCCAGTGTGTGCTCTGTTTAGAGCTCTTGGTCTAGCAAGTTGCTTTGCACAATTACGGTGTGAGACACTGACTGTGTTATTCATGTTTTCATTTGAAGACTCAGGGATGTCTGGCAGATTCTCTTGGGCCATGCCCTGTGCCCGCCCAGGACACACACAATTCCTGGGAAGGGAGATGTGCGTTAGACTTCTTTATTGGCTTCAGACACCACTGTATCCCATTGCGCTGGGGACTGTTTGCTGGGGGGGGGCAGTCTGATTGAAATACAATCTCTTTTGTAAACTCTCTTTTTATAAAAGTAAAGTATTTTTGATTTGCCAAAACATTACCACAGTCATGTAAAAGTAGTTCAGATCACTGCCCCACTCACCATGGGGTCTTGGTAGCACAAGTACAGGGACAAGAGCTGTCTGCAGCACCCACATGGGTTAGGGATCTCAGCAGATCTCAGTCAGAAAGTAAGATTGCTGTGAGTCAGTATTTGGCTGGGAAGGGGCTTAGAAACATCTCAGTGCTCATCCGTTTCAGGAAGCATGATGGGTGACCCAGCAACTTGGACAGCAGTCTCTGATCTGAAACCCTTCAGAACAAGACCACAGGACCTACCGCCTGGGATGAAAAGCTAAGGCCTATGGGATCCTTGTAAAGATCTTGTGCCAGCCTTTAGGGAAAACAGCTTTTACTCCAGAGAGCTTGTGTTCCTCCTTGCAGCTCCAATAACCCTGGACAGCTTGACTTTGGATTTCAGTGGATGTATTGTTTTTAGCTGACAGCCATACCGTGTAATGGCACGAAGGGCAAAACATGACTTCTGTGTTGCTCTGTAAGCTGTCTTAGGGGAAAGAGTGATTCCTGCTGCTCTACTGCAAAATGATTCCAGGAGAGAAACATTTATCTAGGATCAAGTCTCCCTTCCATGATATGACCCCACAGTGCCCAGTGTTCATGGGGCTGGCTCCAACCCTGGCAGGGACCTTGTGAAACATCTCATGCAATATAAACTGCAACCACCATCAATACAACTCAGTGCAGAATCTCTGTCTGTCACTTAGTTTACCTGAGCATAAGCTTAAATTATAGTCTGTTTTGCAGGAGTCTCACTTTCTTGATTGTTTCCCAAAGTGAGTATCCAAGAGGAAAGAGTGGAAGTGTCTCTGGAACTGTGCACTCAGTATTGCACCTTCAGTTCCCAATTATACAGCAGGGAGCCGCAACGCCCAAGGTGGGAGCAAGGCTCTCCCGGCTAAATCAGGGCAGGGATGGATGGTTTAGCGAGACGGAGCACAAGCCCCAGGCAGGGCCCACGAGCTCGGTGCGAGAGCAGGCCGGGGGACCGCTGTGCCGTGCCAGCCGCGGCACGCTGGCATGTCCGTGTCACTGCCGCCCCTGACCCGGGCAGGACAGAGCTCCTGCCGCAGCGGCTGCCCCCGGCCGCGGCTGCCCGAGGGGCTCGGCAGGGCGGAGGCAGCAGTCCGCGCTTCTGGGAGACACCCGGGGATGGGGAAAGATCGGGGACGAGCCGGGAGGCGCTGGGATGGGAGAGCGGAGAGAAGCGGGAGGGGAGGGAAGGGGGGTGCGGGAGGAGAAGGGGAGGGGACAGCCAGGAGGGAGGGGGGACCGCGGAGATAATAAAGCCGGGCAGAAGAGGTAGAGGGGCAGCGGAGCCGGGGCGAGCCGGGCGAGCGGGGATAGGGCCGAGGGCGTGAGCGGGGCCGGGGGCGGCCGTGCCCGGCGGGGCCATGGTGGCCGGGCGGCGGCGGCGGCTGTGAGCGGGGCGTCGCCATGGGCTGCGGGGGCAGCCGGGCCGACGCTATCGAGCCCCGCTACTACGAGAGCTGGACGCGGGAGACCGAGTCCACCTGGCTGACCAACACGGACACCGAGAGCCCGCCGCAGGAGGGCGGCAGCGCCGAGGGCCCCGGCCGGGAGCAGGGCGGCCCGCGCCCCGGTGAGTGCGGGACACCGGGCGAGCACTGCGGGAGGGGAAGGGCTGCGACACACGCTCTGTGTGCACCTACACACGCTGTGTGCGCTCCTACACACGGTGTGTGCGCACCTACACACGCTGTGTGCGCTCCTACACACGGTGTGTGCGCACCTACACACGCTGTGTGTGCACCTACACACGCTCTGTGTGCACCTACACACACTATATGTGCACCTACACACACTATATGTGCACCTACACACGCTATGTGCACCTACACATGCTCTGTGTGCACCGACACACACTGTGTGTGCACCTACACACGCTATGTGCACCTACACACATTATATGTGCACCTACACACGCTGTGTGCGCACCTACACACGCTGTGTGCACCTACACACACTGTATGTGCACCTACACACGCTGTGTGCACCTACACACGCTGTGTGCACCTACATACGCTGTGTGCACCTACATACGCTGTGTGCGCTCCTACACACGCTGTGTGTGCACCTACACACACTATATGTGCACCTACACACACTGTGTGCGCACCTACACACGCTGTGTGCGCACCTACACACACTATATGTGCACCTACACACACTGTGTGTGCACCTACACACACTGTGTGCGCACCTACACACGCTATGTGCACCTACACACATTATATGTGCACCTACACACGCTGTGTGCGCACCTACACACGCTGTGTGCACCTACACACACTATATGTGCACCTACACACACTGTGTGTGCACCTACACACACTGTGTGTGCTCCTACACACACATGCTCTGTGTGCACCTACACACGCTGTGTGCGCACTTACACACACTGTGTGTGCACCTACACACACTATATGTGCACCTACACACACTATATGTGCACCTACACACGCTGTGTGCGCTCCTACACACACTATATGTGCACCTACACACACTGTGTGCGCTCCTACACACACCCTGTGTCTGCACCTCCACACGCTGTGGAGCACCTACACACACACGGTGTGCGTGCATGGAGCACGCCGAGCCACTCGCTTTTCCTGCTCTGAGGAGAACGGATTCCGCCGCTCCGTCCCCGCCGAGAAATGCCGGCGCCGAAGTCTGCGCTGAAGCCGCGGCGGCTCGGAGCATCTTCCCTGCCCGGCCAGCCCCGCCGGGAGCAGCCCCCGGGACGGGCAGAGCCGGGAGCAGCCCCCCGGGACGGGCAGAGCCGGGAGCAGCCCCCCGGGACGGGCAGAGCCGGGAGCAGCCCCCGGGAGCAGCCCCCCGGCTCCGGGCTCTGCGCTACC
The DNA here is from genome assembly GCA_036785705.1 of Acanthornis magna. Taxonomy (NCBI): domain Eukaryota; kingdom Metazoa; phylum Chordata; class Aves; order Passeriformes; family Acanthizidae; genus Acanthornis; species Acanthornis magna. The sequence goes on along the minus strand of JAWUZG010000071.1, from coordinate 2,439,274 downwards.
GGAGATGGTTCGGGCTCCAGGGTCCCGCTCTCGGCGTGCTCGGCTATGAGCGAGCGCATGTAGCCGCCGAAAGCTGTGGAACGATGCTGCCAGCAGGGAAGAGAACTTGGTCCTTGAGCCTCTTGCTGTGGAATACATGGCTTTTTCTTTTGCAAAACAAGTAACTTAGGAAAAGGTTGAAATTAGGGAAAAGGAGGCTTTCTTCCACACTACCTCTGTTGTTTTCTGATATGCAAAAAGGTGACGAGAGGGTGGGCTACACAGGTGCATACCTGCAAGTTTGAATTTCGCAGTTCTTGTCAGTATGTTACATCTTTAGTTGTGCACCTGAGGTGCTACAGAAGGGACAGATATGGAAAAGGGATTGAGGAGCTCTGATTTGATGTGCAGTTTGAAATGTTTTAAGAATTATTATGTATTACAGCAGTATCTAGAAATCTCAGCCTAGGTCCAGAAATTCATTGTGCTAGATATTGTACAAATGGTTGCTGCCCAGAATGATTATAATTTTCACATGAATCAGTAAAAACCTATACGTAGCTTCAGATGAAAAGAACCAGCTTTACAGACTTTTATAGAAAGTAACAAAGCACCAGGAAGAAACTATGAAAGTGGAGGAGTGAAAATTCAGAAAGGTGAGCATCACACGCCAGCTGGAATAGGAAATCATGACTCTCTGCTGACTAAAATAGACAGGGAGGGAGAAGTCACGAAGGGTCTATGTTGTATTCCTGAAAGCTAAAGAAAGATTCTGTAGTAGTCACATGGGAAATTATGAGAATTTGAGGGTGAATGGGTCTATTAAATATCATATTAAAGAAGATTAGATAAGGAATTTGAAGACGTTCAAGATTATGCTGACCAGGAAGTTCGAATGACAGGTAACAGTGTTGTCTCCAGCAGAGAAAGTTAAACAGTGTTACCTTTTTACCCACACTTGGCATTATCTTAGCCATGTTTACTTTGTGCTGGTGCCTAAACATTGTAAACAGAAGCCAGACAGTCCAAGATCTGACACTGAATAGGAGGTAATAAAAAAGTAGATGAGTAAGTATTCTTCCTAGAAAAATGTGATAATTTAATTTCTGTTTAGAGATAAGAATATCAGAGATAAGGAAAAGAGAACAACACTCAAGACTAATAGAGACTTATTAGGGCATGAAAAGCTTTACAAGAAAGCCTTGCAGAAGAGATTAGAAGGAAGGTGATGAGGAGTGGACGGACTAGTAGGAGCAAAGATGGATGAGTAGGACTTCAGTTAGAGCAAGATTCACTCTTCAACAGAGCTGTGGTGGCAGGCAGTTTAAGGAACCTGAGGAACAGGTGCCTTAGAAGTCATAAAGTGCCTCAAAAGTCATAAAGTACTTCATGGAGAGCTGTTGTCAGGTAAAGTTAGAATTAGGGAAGGAATAGGGATAAGGAGAGGTACTCCAGGGACTAGAAACAGCATTTTAAGTGAATTAATTGGAGGGGCAAATGAGGTCAAGTATGGGTTTAAGACATGAAGAGGAAAACATGCCTTTATTGTGAGAACTGAAAACTGCCCAAGAGTAAGAGACAAAAAGGAAGAGTAAGGAGGGGACAAGAGCAGGATGGGAGAGATGGGGAAATGAGAGGTGACATTGACGTAAGTCAAGGTAGGAAGACTGTAACTGGGACGCAGAAAGGAAGGAGGCAGCCAGGGAAGGGGGCACCAGCCAAACGAAGTTGGGAAAAGAGGATGAAGTTGTTCTTTGTCATTTTTCACTTAAAATAAAGTGGCGAAATTCTGGGAAGAGAAGTAGAGGTAGGATGAAAGAAATATTTTGGGAAAAAGACAAAAGCAGTAAGAGGTGGTTGTGATTGTCAGCTTGTCTCAGATAAGTAGAAAAAACAACAGAACTGGACGTGAAAATGTAAAGAGGAGTAAATCACTCAGGGAAAAAGAATGTAGTGTATGCAGGATCAGAGGTTGTATCAATGGATAAAGGGTTAGTAACTACCATATATTAATCTTAGTAATCTCATACCACCACAGATTTCATTATATCCTTCTCTTTTTTCAGCCAGAACGTTTAGCTTTCTGTGCCTGCTCTCATTGGAACTATATGTATTTCTGTAGCCAAATGTTTGTATCTTTACCAAAGCATTTTGAAAACCAAAATATTATTAAATTAAAAGGGAAGTATTGAGGTTTTTTAACTTTCTCATTTGCTTTTCCATTTTTTCCTGGTTCAATTGATCCTTTCTTAGACTATTTATTGATTCCCTACTTGATTTTTCACATCCATTTTTATAAAGTTAATTGGAAATAATCTCCCTATTTTTTACAGGAAGACATATATGACAATATTAGTTGCTATAACATAGCTAAAAAAAGAGAAATGGTCTTAGATTCATGGAAAGTGACTTAGGTCATGAGAAGTCACCAACAGCCACAAATATAGGTGGTTGTAACTTGTTGCAGTACACTGCTGAGACTTTGGCCATGAGGAGTGGGCTAACCTGATATGGATGAAGAGAGATAGAAAAATAATAAATAAATTCATGAAGCACTGCAGGTGCTGAAATGGAAAGACATTTTCTAGAAGATAAATGTATGTACTGTTCCTAGGGCAAGTGGCTTCTGAGAGGGAAGAAAAAAGGAAAGAGTCACAGTGAGCCCCTACAATAAAGCCATTTCTTGGAAGTACATCCACTGCTATGTGAGCAAAGAACTTTTCACAGGACTCAGCTACTGCGTAGGCTATAGCTGGGGAAAATAATAGACTACATTTCTGCTTAGTAACCGTTCCTTGATCCTTGCAACTCTTTGCACAAATTACTTTCCCTTTAGAGGGTCTGATTCAGCTAAGTGGAAGTGTTAGCAAAGTAATGACTTTCTGAGGAAGTAATAATCTGTGAGTACAGATGAGTCCCCAGGGCAGTCACCATGGGTTACAGGCAAACCATGGGGAAAAGGCTGAATTAACAAAAAGCACACAAAACCTGTCAAGTATTTTGGAACACATCTGCAAAACCTGTTACGTTACATTGGGATAACTTGCTGAGATGTATATGTATATGTATATGTATATGTATATGTATATGTGTATGTGTATGTGTATGTGTATGTGTATGTATAGCCTAGTAATTTAAGATGTATAATTTACTACCAGAAACCAGTACTGTAGATAAACACATTCAATATCGACTCTAACAAAAATTAATTTCATTTGTTTTAAAGCAGGTTTAAATCCATCTTATTTCTACTTCTTCCTATTTTCACTGACTAAGTTAGCTGCTGTATTCAATTATTTTTTCTTTATTTTACCTGAAAGTGCCTCAGAGTGGATATGGCATGTTGCCTTGTGGTCAGAGAGACTTTACAATCAATTTACCCCATGGGCTGCAGGCACCTTAGGACAGGATCTCTCCTTACTGTTTTCCCACAGCAAGCAGCACACTGATACCCCGGTCTTTAATGGGATTGTTACTGAAATGCAAATAAAAGTAATTTAAACAAGTAAAAAATAATTCTCTTGTATCAGAGCAGAGAAGTTGAATATTGATTGCCTCAGGACTGACTTGTTCAGTTCCTCAACTAGTAAAATTTGTTGATTTTTTGTAATTACATGACTCACAGTATAAGCTAAAAAAAAATTGCTTTTTATTCTTTGCACTTTACACTTTTTCTATAGCGAAGTCATTTTTTCCTGAGGCATATTGAAGAAAACATTACCTATATTTCACACAGACTCACCTGATGTAGTTGGGAGGAAAACTTGCTCATGGCATCAGCAAACATAACTGCAGTAAGTGGACTGCCAGGAATGAAACCTCCAATTTAAGATCAATTCAACCCCTAGTGAAGACATTTGCAAAATATCTATGAAATGGGAGGACAATCGAGTCCTTTGTAAAATAAATAGAGAAAACCGGAGCAATACAGGAGAAAATTTACCACTGTCTAGCTGTCTGGCTGGCTAACAGTTTGTCTTGCATAATTGCCCCAATATACTTGTGTGTTTATGAATAACTCCTGCTCTGCTCTCTGGAGCTAAATGACTGTCTCATGCTGCTGCTCCACTGTGCTCTGCTCGCTGACAACTCCAGAAGTTTTATGGACCAGGCTCCTATTTGCAGCCAGGCTCTGGTCAGGACTCAGTATGCAAAATGCGGCGTTTCAGAGGCAGCCTTTCATAGAGGAGTTGAACACACGCAGTTTCCCATCGTTTGCAGCAGAGCACTGCGAGCAGCTGCAGCCCAGGGCTGGGCTGTGCGAGCAGCAGTTGCCAAGACAACAGGGACTGATGCTGGCTCGGGCTGCTCTGCCGTCATCCGCTCCCTCATTTACCAGGTGTACGCAAAGTTAAGAGCTTAACAGAGAATAATACGCAGGCATCAGGTTGTAAGTGAAGAACCCAGTGCAGCAGAGTGTTTGTTGTGAATTGGACTGCAGAGAAATATTTAATAAACCATCTGCTTTGGGTCAAGAGGTAAAGAGGGATGAGTGCATTCTATGGGTATATCAGGATCTCTTTGTGCTCTCATGCCCTTATGTTCTTTTATTAAGGGGTTGTTTCAAAATCTTGTATGTTTAATAAGCAACTATAACAGTGATTCTGACGTGGTATTTTCAGGAGATAGCCTTATTACAGTTCAGAATTAAAGAAAAAGTGAATAAATGCAGTTCTTCCTGGACTGTAGACATACTGCAGCAATTCCCTTTCCATCTTGGTCCAGACCTTGGGTGTAATAATGCATTGTGGTTGCACGGCGATGTTTTGTGGCAGGGAGCAGGGCGCAGGATTGGTTTGTGTGAGAAGCTACTAGAAGCTTTCCCCATGTCCCGTGGAGCCAGCTCCAAGATGCACCCACCACTGGCCACGGCTTAGCTCATTGGCAGTAGTGGCAGCACCTTTGGGATAACACATTTAAGAAGTGCCAGGGGGAAGAACCTGCAGAACAGCAGCTGGAGAGAGGAGCGAAAATATGTGAGAGCAGGAACTCTGCAGACACCAAGGTCAGTGGAGAACGAGGGGCAGGAGGTTCTTCAGGACCTGGATCTGAGATTTTCTGCATCCCATGGTGCAGACCGTGGTGAGGCAGCTCTGCCCCTGCAGCCCATGGAGGTCCATGCTGGAGCAGAGATCCACCTGCAGCCCCTGAAGGTTCATGGAGAACTGTGTCCTGTGGGAGGAATCCCATGCTGGAGCAGGGGCAGAGTGCAAGGAGTGCTCCCCCTGAGGAGGAAGGAGGGGTAGGACAACATGTGATAAACTGACTGCAATTCCCTATTCCCCAACCTCCTGCACCAATGGTGGGAGGAGGTAGAGAAATAGGGAGAGAAGTTGAGCCTGGGAAGATGGGAGAGGTGGGGGAAAGGTGTTTTAAGGTTCAAGAGTTTATATTTTGTCATTAAGCTGCTCTGATTTTTATTGGCAGTGAATTAAATTAGTTTCCTCAAGTCAAGTCTCTTTCGCCCATGGTGGTAATTACTGAGTGATCTCTCCCTGTCCTTTATCTCAACTCGTGAGCTCTCTCCTGTGTCCATCTGAAGAGGGGAGTGATGGAGGGGCTTTGGAGGGGACCTGGTCCAGCCAGGATCAAACCATCACAAACGGTATGGTGTGTGCTCAAGGATCCCATTTTAATATTGTTTCTGGATTTGAATTATGTGTTCTCTGTTGCTTCAGTTGTCACTGTCCTCTGGGCAAAGGGTGGTACTGAGGAAATCTTTATAAACCACCCAAAAAGAGAAAAGAAAAAGAAAAATAAGAAAAAAAATAGCATGTGGGTTGTTTCATAGTGTAGGGAGAGAAAGCATTTACATGTAATTTTTACCATCTAGCTTTCCGAAATCAGCCTTCTTATGTGCCTCCTCTACCTTGTGTACACCAGCTTTTTGTGCATTAACATTTATGTGGCTGGGTTCCTTAAACATGGAAAGCACCCTCTGAGTGGGTTTGTGTAGGTGTTTCCATCTGCATAACAAGAAGATGACTGGGTCCAAAGCCCCCTGAATATCACTTTCTTGACAGCACGATTTGGTAGGGCTAATCAAAGGACTTCTTTCTGAGGGGCACCAAGTTTTGTGTCATTGCTCACTGCACCTCTGGAAGACCACAGAAATAGCAAACCTTGCTGTCAGTGCTGGAAGTACAAACTCAGTACCAAATGTGGAGACAAACTGAAGCAATGGAAAAGCCTGGAGCCCCTCCTGCTTCCGAGAAATTAACCACTCCCATATGCTTTAGGAACTTCTAGTCAAACTTTTCAAACAGCATGTCTGGAGGAGGAGGGTGGGAAGTGTTGCAGGACAGAAAGGAATTAACACTGGTGTACCACCCAGTTGTATGTGTCCCTTAGAAATGGAAAGGAGTTTATTTTGCCACCAAACAATTACATTTCTGCATCGGTCTATGGATTAGGGAATTATAATGAACCCTAGGTACCAACAGAGGAAAATTATAGAATTAAATAAGTAATCTCTGTAATAAATGATGGTTGTCAACCCACTGACCTAAAACCACTCAACATTCCCATTTCCCATTGTCGTGGGTTGACCTGGGTCAAATGCCAGGCATCTTCCAAACCACTCACTCACTCACTCACTCCTCACTCACTCCCCTCTGCAGCTGGGCACCGGAGAGAAAATTTAATGAAGGGTTCATGGGTTGAGATAAGGACTGGGAGAGATATCACTCCTTAAATACCATCATGGGCAAAACAGGCTCAACTAAGAGATATGAAGAGAATTTATTACACTAGTGAAATCAGAGAAGGATAATGAGAAGTAAAATAAGCCCTTGAAAACCTTACCCCCTCCCTCCTTCCCAGCTCTACCTCCTCTCCAGTGGTGCAAGGAGACAGGGAATGGGGATTATGGTCAGTTCATCACCTGAGGCTTCTGCCGCTGCTCAGGGAAAGGAGTCATTCCCCTGCTGCACTGTGGGGCTGCTCCCACAGGAGACAGTTCTCCATAGACTTCTCCAATGTGAGTCTATCTCACAAGTAACAGTTGTCTGTGAACTGCTGCAGTGTGAGTCCATGCCATGGGCAAAGTCCTCCCAAAACTGCTGCAGTGTGGGTCACCCTTCCATGGCATGCAGTCCTTCAAGGACAGGCTGCTCCAGCCTGGGAGCAGCGCCCCTCTTTCCACAGATCTCCCATGGGGTCACAGCCTCCTCTCAAGCATCCACCCCCTCCAGTGTGGGTCTCCTCCACAGGTGGAGGTGGATCTCTGCATCCCTGTGGACCTCCATGGGCTGCAGGAACACAGCTGCCTCACCATGGGCTGCAGAAGAGTCTCAGCTCTGGTGCCTGGAGCACCTCCTTACCCTCCATCTCCACTGACCTTGGTGTCTGCACAGCTGTTCCTCTCACACCTTCTCACTCTGCTCTTCTCTGGCTGGGAAATTGCAACTGCGTAACAATCTTTATTTTGATTTCTTCTTAAATCTGTTATCACAGAGGCATTACCATCATCTGTAATTGGCCCAGCCTTGGCCAGTGATGTGTCCATCTCTGGGGCCAGCAGGGATTGGCTCTGCTGGACACGGTGGAAGCTTCTAGCAGCTTCACACAGAAGCCACCTCTGTGGACCCCTGGTACCAAAACCCAGACCATGCAAACCCAGTACATCATGCACTTGGGGTTTGCCCAGCACAGAAGCCAATCAAGAATTACAGTATTGGCCTAAACCAGTATTTTTTGCACCACAAGAGAGCACTGAAATTATTGGAAACATCACTCAGATGATAAATACAACCTTTTGTAATAACCATATTTTTCAGCCCAACTGTAGCTGTTAATTCTTCCATTCCATGCATTTTCATCTTTGCTGTCATTTGATAGTTCAGTATTGGTTTAATTTCCCATTTCAGGTAAAAAATGGCACTGATACTTATTTGGCCCATCAGATCATGCCAAGCAATCTACCCCACCACCTCTGGAAGTATTTTTGTTTTTTAATAGGTGTCCACTGCCAGAAAAAAGGATGCATCCATAGCTAGCAGAACTTAAGTAAAAGTCTCAAAAATAACTGAGAGATGAGAAATTTTCTTCTGTTATTACCCTTCAGCTTGCTATTCTGTGAGATGTATTAGACTCCATTGCTGGAAAAACTTCAATCTTGTTTGAGAGTAGGTGGTTCAGATACCACATGACAGGTCCTCGTGTCTTGGGTGGGAGCAGCCACGTCACACCCTGTGACAGGGGGGAGGGCAGGGGCTGGACAGGGCTCTCCAGGTGCCTCCCCCTTCCCCAGCAGCCTCTTCATTGTACCCTCTGCCTCTGGGATTTTCTCAAAACACTGCAAAAGCTGTAACGGCAGCCAACCCCAACTGTGATAACTTTCCCACAAAACCTCTCAGTCTTTGATTGGTATCCATTTAGTTAGTGGCCAACAGTCCTGATCAACCCCTCCTACAGTCTAAAGCAGACCTGCTAGGATTGATCACACACAGTTTACTCCAGTATAATAATTTACCAGCTGATAAAGTAAATTCATCAACAGTGTAATGTAAAGGAACACTTGAATCACATGAAAGGCTTTCCCAGCTGTCACAGTACCAGAAAGCAGAAAGGCTGTTGAGCACCAATAGAGATGATTTGCAGGAGACATGAATTGGAACCATCTCTGCAGACGATTTCCCCATGGAAAAAACCCTACTTTTTGCAGCGTTGAAATCTTTAAAAGCAAAAACATTCTTGGCTACTGAGAGGCAAAGGTCTGTCACTAACTACAGGAAAAGCTGTTACACTCTGTCTGCTCAGCGGGTGGTGGGGAGGAGGGATGGTGAGAGAGGGAGAGTGCCCGAAAGGGTTTGAGCAGGAAACCTGAGTGGGGCTTTTGTCAACAGCAGATCCTGCCTGCAAGATGCTGTGAAGAAAATCGTTCTGCAAAATTATTCTTCTTGTGGAAATAGCACTCTCTCCCCCACCCCAGCCTGTATATCCTGATTCAGGACATTTAAAAATTGTTTTTTTTTTTTTCCATAGGAACGTATTTACACTTCCCAGCTCTTTCTAATTCTGTATTTTCCAGTTTAGGAATGTAGAATTCACAGCAAACAGTTAAAAATTGAATTAGCTTTAAGCAAAGACTCCTGTCAATCTCAAGCAGAAGTGCAATTCATTGCATACAGGAAACACAGTTCAAAGTGCAGTCTACCTCATTGTTCATTGATTAAAATTTCCAAAATTTCCACATTAAGCACATATTTCAGTAATTCAGCATGGAAGTGACAGAAATCTCTGTTTTCTGTAACTGTAGTCAGTTCCAGAAATATATTTTTTTCATAGAAAAAATTCTAGTTTTTCATAGAAACAGACATTTTATTGCTAGTTCCACCCTTTTTTCCTTAGATGTTCCTGCAGTTTAAAACAGATTGCAGTTAAAAGAAATCTGGGATTGAAAGTTGGGTTTTACCTTAAATCGAAGCTGTAATAGTTAAGACTCAGAAAGGGAGCGATCAAAGCCAGCAGTTTATTGTAAGGCTTTCTCTTTGACCTGCTCAAAGCAGCCTCTTTTCTGGAGTGTAGGAGCAGATTTCTCTGGCTGTGTGGTGAGTGTGTACATTTTTCAGCAGTTGTTTCACGTGAATCAAGGGGCTCAGTCCTTTGCTATACACAAAGAAATAATGCAATAATGTAATTTTATTTTCTGATGAATACAACAGAAAATAAAATACCAGTCTGCTTCCCTAAACTGTCACAATGCCTTTTCTGTTCTGTTTGGAAAAAATCTAGGTTAAAAGTAAGTCAAAGAGGTAGGTGAAGGAGTGGTGCTTTACCAATTAGCATGGGCAACTGGAGGCTGTGAGACAGGACTTTACATTTTAAGGTTTTCCTGAGTCGACTGAGCCCCTCTGCATTGCTGTTTGCTTAACTGAGCCTAACATTTTAAGCAGCTGATTAAAATGAAGTAATGTTGAGCCTCATTCCTCTTGGGAAATCAGGGATTCAGGCTAGCTGGTTCTGATGCATTCTAGCTACTGAAGAGAAAAATAACCAGCCCATTCTGTATTGACTGACTGAAATATTTTGATTGCCCTTTTCTTTACCAGTTTTCTAACAGTGTATATAGTTGTGTTTCTGTCTCTGTACATTTTGTCTGGATATTGTCCTCATGTTGCAATTGTCATTTTTGTAAACTGCTAGCATTTCCCAAGTGGGCCATCAGAATTGTTTCAAGCACTTGCAGTACTAAAAGAATGAATATCTGCCGTTTGCACAAAGCTGATGCCTGAGTGCTTACATTGTGTGGGGAAAAAATGGAAAAAATGCAATGGAGTTGGCTAGAAGACTATTGATGGCTGATAGCATTAAGTTTTAATGTAGTTACTGCCTTCACTTTAGGCTGAACACTAAATGTGAGTGATGGCTTTTTCACATGCATACAATACCTTAAAGCCAAAACACTTCATGATCATAGTCACACTGTGAACCAGTTAAGTCAGCAGTTTCCTTCTGTACATTCATGGACTATAAGGCTGGGAATGCCACTGTGCCATGCAGCCCTCTGGACTTTCCTGAGTTAGCTCCCACAAGGAGCATACCTTTGGGACATTGAGACTGAATTTACAGCTTTCCAGTGGCTGACATTTTGCCTAAACCTTTGTAAATTATCCCAGTAGTTAATCACTGTTTGTTAAAATAATCGTGCAATGTATTACCTGGAACCTTTAGCTTCAATGTCCAGCTGTTGAACCTTGGTGAGCAAAACTGAAGAGTCATTTCAGCTCAAGTTTCACGTACCTTTTAATGCTTTTCATAAGGATTTATATTTAGTCTGCCTAAATATTTTTGCTGCTCCACAGTATGATTAATTGAAATGATGCGATTTGCTCATCTTAAAATTCCATGTGCATTTAGCTAGGTAATAAGAATGATAGTAATGTTTTCCATGTCTCATTTCCATGTTGGAAATTCATGTAAATCATAAGTGATGTTTTATTATCACATTCCAAAGGGGAAGGAAAGACCATGTAAAGGAGGGGGAAAGAATATGTGAACACCTACAGCTCTAAGAACAGTTCAGAGCAGGGTGGGCACCGCTGTGGGAAGGATGATTGATAGAGGGACAGCAGCCTGCTGCTTCTTTTCCGTCTCACACAGTGCTCTCCTGTGAGAGCAACTTCTGTCCTGGCATTTTAAGGAAATGCCAGGACATTTCCTCAGTTTCTGACTGAGGAACTGAGAAATGTTCAGGCAGAAACTGAGTCAAAAGCCAGCACTTTTGGAAAAAAGGCTGATTTGCCATAATTTGGACCTATGATATAAGGTATTGTGTGTTTAGGGTATAATTTTTAAGGTGTATTTTTCATGGGCTTTACTGAAACACAGCCTGTATATTTGCACGTGGGAAAGCAAATACCCCCACTCTCTATCCTTCTAAAATCCATTACTATGAAAAGCACTTCAGAGCTTTGCTATTTCTGCGCTAGTGTTTCTCTTTGAGGGAAGGAGTGATCTGTTTCTGGCACATCATGGAGCACTGGTTAGTTGCTTAATCCATTCTGTGTCATTATTTTCCCAGGCAAAAGATGTACTCAGCCTTCAAGGTCTTCCAAAATGTTGCTGATGCTTATTCCACAATATAGTGAAAATTCAGTTCCTCTATCTTGAGCCAGTTATCAAAACTTATACCTTCATGCATCAAATTCTGTTGTCTTTCTGTTGTCTTTCTGCTGTTAAGTCCTTGCCTAGCACCATGATTACAATTCTCTCAAGTTTACCTTTTGTATCTTCCCTTGACAGTCAGGCCAATTCCCTTTTATTCAGCTTCTGGAGTCTATTTGCCATATAGAGCTAACACATTTGTTAGAGTGTTGCAGCACATTTTTCCTATTTGGAATAAATATAAACTTTATATTCACCTTTATTTTACAGATCTGGCTGCAACATTGTTCAATCTGTTTACAAGATAGTTGTACTGTGATTCTGTATCACAATTTGAAATTGAAATATATCTATATGGAAAGATTTAACATCTGCATGTACTTGGGAAGTTAGGCCATGCAAGTGATATCAAGGTTTACAGCTTGAGAGGTTGCTTGTGCTTTAGGGCGAGCTCACTTCAAATGAGGATCCCTTGTAAGTAGAGAGGAAGGCACAGAGCTCCCGTCTGCCTCTCCACACCTGCAGTGTGCCTGGGCACGGCTCAGCCCTGCCTGCCTGGAGACAGCTTTGGAGAGACCTCCAAAATGTATGGAAAGTGCAAATATGTTTGTTCTATTTTGCTTCACTGTCTAAAATTCATATCACACTAGAGTTCAGATTAATTATTCTGGATTCTCTGAACATCTGGGCAGAAATTTTATTTATTGCATTATTGTATTTGCTGATACAAAACATTGTTTCTGATAATATTTTCCTGCTGCAGGTCACCTCTCTGTAAATGTGTATCCCTCATCCTAGCTCACAAGCCCACCCTGTGCTATGCCTGAATGTTTCTAAATTCCTTCCTGTTAGGTAAAAGAGCTATTGCATATTTCCTGAGCATCTGGCGTCATCCCTGAGGCTCCTGCTTTGGAGGAAATTACTTAAACCTGGCTTTTGTCACAGCCTCCACTCCATTCATTTTTTATCAGATCCATGCTATGTCTTGATTTTGCAGCACAAGAACATACAGCCCTCAGGCCTGCAGATGCAGGGCTTCCCCAAAAATATGTAGTATAGTTTCAAATCAGGAAAAAGGTAGAGAAAGCAGATATTTCATGCTTTCTGTACTTACTATCATTCTATAGCATTAAATGCAGGAAACTTGGTGATAACTGCAAACACATACTGGCTCTGGAAGCAATGGCATGTGGAGATAACACTGTTCATTGGTCTTCACTTTGAGTTTTCTCAGAGTCCTGGTATTTAAGGACTACAAAATTGCTCCTTCTAGACTTCTTTTTTTGTCTCTCTGCCAGCTGTCAATCCATGATGTTACTTTGCTTTTTAGATCAGTTTTACTTTCACAAACTGAATTAATTATGTGATTTTCCCCCTTTATCATGTTTATACAAAGGTGATTCAAAAATCATCATACAAAAATCTGATTAGAAAGAGTTAAGAGTAAAAATTTCCTCTTTGTGAGATACTGTCATTAAGAACCATTTGAATTCTTAGGTGTAACCAGGCTGTGTGAAGAACTGGAGCAGCACATATGCAATGTTTATCCTTGGTTTTGTTATCATTAGTGTTGCCATTATAATAAAAGAAACCAGAAAAAAATAAGAAATAGAGGTATAATGTCTTAAATTTTCAATCTGTATTTTACGTTTTCGTGGCCTACTCAGTGACGGACACCCTATTTACTAAAATGATTCTTTTCAAAGCCCTCTTAGACAGCTCCTTCCCCATGTAAATATGGGGGATATTTAGAGCTACATGATTTAAGCATTTTGAATGGACATTAGCTTGCAAGTCTGTGAGCAATTTTTCAGACTGCAATTTCAAATATCTATCTCCTAAACCACAAAATAGGGATGATGCTGTCGGGCAATTTATAAAAACTCATTCAAAATGTAAAAATTATTGGGTTTGTTTTGTTTTACTGGAGAGCACACCAACCTAAGATGCTTTCAGCTGTTTGTTCTGATTCCTGTGTTACCTCCCAAGTTGCGCCAGTCTGACTGCTTGCGTCATTGGGGGAAGAATAAAGTCTAGGATTGATTTCAGTTTAAAATAACCCTTTTTTCCCCGATGCGGCTGAAAAAAGCATTTGTCAAACTCCAGCCTAAAGGATTTCTATTGGCCTTTTAAAAAATCAAGATTTAGCATGTCTGTGCAGTCCAGCAAACCAGTGAAGAGGAAGGTGGTGGTAAACATTGCCATGGGAGGACAAGTTCTTTTAGGCACACTTTGTGCTGGAAGGATAGGCTTGGATTTGTGAGCAACGGGGCTGATGCAAGGGTATTCTCCCTGTGGTCATTGAGAGAGAATTCGTGTGTGTTTGTTACAAATAAACCTGATTACATGCAATGAAATTCCTGCCACTTCTCATCCATTCCTCCCCCCAGAGGAACAGCCTGGCAGTCCCCAAGCACCGACTGCCCATTCCCGAGGGAAGGCTCACCATCACATTCGTGGGCTTTTAATAATCACCCAGAAACCCAGGTTTTGGGAACAGAGCCATAAGAATACTGTAGCCTTGCCAGTTCATTTGAAAGTAAAATATGTGTATTTGACAGAGCATTGAGATGGAATCTGCTGTTTTCCCTGGCCTAAGGGGGCCAACAGACTTTTGGCAGGGGTGTCATGAAAGAGAAGATGAAAATGAAAACAACATTACTGAACCTGTTCATTTAAATGTCTACAGTGATTTAACAACACTGATGTAAACTGAAGCTCTACAGTGAAAGACCAAGGAAATTATTTAGCAATCCCCTGCTGTGAGGATGGCATAAATATCTCAACAGTTTTGCTTGTTTTATATCACACTGAGGTGAGACCCTTAGTATTGCCATCCTGCTGGATTGTAAATTCCAGATAGTACATATAGAGAGTTAACTCTTCCATTTTTGTGTACTGTGGCAAATCCTAAATAGCAATGCAAAAATATTAGCCTTTTTAAAAGCAACCATCTGTTCCTAATCTTTTTTAACATCATCTCTGCTTTGCAATCATAATTTTGTGTTATGAACCTAGTCCATAAAGTAGATGCTGCTTTATGGACTGCCAACAAATCTCATGCTCTTAACTCCACTGCTTATGCATTCTCACTGTAATTTCTGCTTGGTGCTCATACATAAAGAACAAGTCACTGAAGTCTTTAAACTGTTGCCCACTCTCTAAAACATCTATTTGCCAATGAAAACAAATTCTGAAATAGTTTCTGAAATTCAGAATAGCAAACATATTTCAGGATAAAGTACAAAATCTTTTTGCCTAGTATTGGTGACCACTAGGTCGTCCATATAAAAATATAGTTGTGGTAGTGGAAGGCTCAAATACTGATACCTGCTTTATTTCTGACAAGTATTTCAAAAAAGGTCACACTCCTGCGATGCAGGATGCAGCAAGTCCACTCAGGCTGCAAAATAACAGAGACAAAAACCAAATCAGATATGCCATTTTCAGGATTGAGATTTTCCATCAGCCTCCAGAAATTCATTCATGTAAGAAAAATTGTTCTACGCAAGACCAAAAGATGCAACACAACCTGATAAATGAACAATTGTGCTTAATAACAAAATGGTTTTACAGCTGACAGCTGTTTCACCAGACAATTTAGTCAGAGGCCAGATGGCCAAAGCAACACACGGTGGAACGTAATTTCATAGGATGACTCCACGGAAGGAAAAACTCATAATTCGTATGTTTGAAATGTCAACGATTCAATTAATGGAATAAGTATGTAACTCTCAGAGCAGCTTGCCTTTTGAAAGCTGTGCTCAAGTTGTTCTCTGGGCTCCCCTGCAAGGTGAAGCAGAGGACTCGTGGCTGAGAGCTCTGAGTCACACGTGGCTCACTGCCTCTCCATCTCCCTCCTGACACCTGGTTCTGTCTGCAGTATCAGTCTGTGCCACTTACTGCTCTGCACAAAGCCATTTTATCGCCTCTCTTCTGGCACTGTGGAGCGATAGGAAGAGGTAAGACCTAAAACATAAGTAGGTGTGGAATTCTGGGAGATGCAGGAGAGGTGAGATCTACTGTTGCCTTACTGAATTTGCATCTAAACTTAGACAGGAGAACAACATTAGTTTTTCTATCTAGCAGAAAGGGCAGTTTCTGAAGACAGAAGTATTTTCTAAAAAAAAATAAATTATAATATAGTATGTTCAAGTTTCAGCTAATTTTTTTTTCTATCAAAAACTAGATGACAGCATTATTAGTTACCACCACTACAAGTTAAAGTATCTTTGGAAAACTCTGCCTCCATCTTCTGACTGCTCAGGGAAATGCAGTGACTAGTTTGTATTTAGACTTCTTAACTCTCAGAATCATAGAATGGGCTTTAGTCAAAAAAGGTCTTAAAGACCTTTTAATTCCACAAAACTTTATATATTTTCAAGACCAAGTCTTTGACTATTTGGTTGAAGCTTTATTGATTTTAGTCATTGCCTTTGTCATTGCCAATACTGATGTTGCTTTCTACTGACAAAGAAACTTTTCTTACAGATTTTTGTGAAAGAATTCAGGACTTTGCTTCCATTTTTAATACCGTTAACACTGCACTTGAATTCCTACATGATTCATGGCAGAAGGTTTTGATGACACAATGTCATTTCAAATAGCAATGGCTTGTCATTGGTTTTTCACATAGCTTTTTCTCACTTAGTGTCTGTGACTCCTTAATTCTTCTAGGTTTGATACCTGCATTTCCAGTTAGTAAATTTGCCTTCTTTGTTTCTCCTTTAACATAAAGCTCTTCATAAATAAGTTTTGACAAAAACTAAATTGACAGCAACCGTTATGCATTCCACTTACTCCTTGTATTTGGATTTCGGAGCCAGTGTTGCAAACACAAACAGATGTTGAGTGGTCTGCACTCACCGTAGATGACAACCAATTTTTGCTAATGCAATAAGATGAGAAAATTAATTTATGCTGCCCAATATAATGTTATACAATGCATGTGTATCCACACAGCTAGAGCAGAAAGCAAATTACTCATTTATTTGACTGCTGATAGACAAAACAGCATGAAATAAATTTTTTCTAAATTTCTTTTCTCAACTTCCAATGAAAAAATATTCAAGGCAAGGCCATGAATAGAGAAACCTTTCCATCCATATTGGTCTCATCTGTCATACTTACCTCTAACCCCTCCATTTCCCAGGATTGGAACAGATTTAAGGAAGCTTTCTCCGGGTCCTAAGTTAAACTCTCTCATGCAAGGAGCTGTGTGTGTAGAGAAGCCGATGGGGACCTGCAGGTGACAAAAATCTACTGATATGACACACTCATTGATTGCTTTTCCAAGCTTTTTGAGGCAATGTTTCACAGAGCAGTGGACCATAGAGAAAAAGGCCAAATGATGTCGAGTGTGAGGATTTAGATGACACAGGGAGGTCGACTGCTCTCACTGTGGTACTGTACCAGACCTTGCACCACTTACATGAGCACAAAATGTGGTGAAACAGAGGGAAGGCAGAGCCAGCTGCAAATTGTTCCTCACTATTAATTGCCCAATTCCATGTATCCCTACTAGCTCTTCTGGAGGATGGGAAATTGGCTCACACAGCTGTGTCTACAGCATCAGCCACAGCTGGAATGCTGAACGCCGAGAAGAGGAACAACTGTGGCTCTCAGTGTGCAAACCCCATGGTCCATGGCTTGGGAGCTACAACGCAGAGACAGAATGGCTTCAGGACCACAGAGGTACGGGTTTAATTATGTTCCCAGCACTAGCTTCAACCAGGTCTGAGTTACTTTTGTGACAGCCTTTCTCTTTGCAGTGAAACAGTATTTAATGTCTTGAGGTACGAGAAAATGGTGCCAGGCTGCACTGCAGCCATGGCAGGGTTGAGCTGAGCACCTCTGACAATGCTTCATGCTTGAATGGCCACAGAACTGATGTTTTATTTGTCAATCAGAGTAATACACGTTACAGTAAAAAAAACCTCCATGCTCCTTTCTTTCCAACTCAGTCCAGCTGTGGCATGTATTGTGCAAACTATATAGATTAATTATCTGAAAGGGAGCATGTTTCTCCTTAATTGCTGTTCTGCTTAAAATATGTGCACTGCATGAACCCTGCCTCATTCAAAACTCGACATGAAGCTTGAAAATGTCCATGGGTGGTTTTTCAGAAACTTCAGTAGGCTTTGGATCAGATCCTCCCCCCTTTTCCTCCTCACGTATATGTTATGTACATTGCATGCAGTGTATGAACAAGGCTTTGGGGCCATACCAAAGACCAGCCTTCTGTCCCAGCTGCCTACCCAGCTGCCTCTCACAGGTTTCCACCTGCTGCCCTGTTTGCATAGCCGCTGCCGAGCTGCTGCAGATTAAAGAAAGCCAAAACCTAGGGCTGCTTTAATGCTTCCTTGGTTTCTCATATGAGAAGGTGTTAGGTAAAAAATTGGGGAAGGGAGACTTCCTTGTTTTCTGGGTTATCTGCAGTTGTAGCAGATAAAGTCCTCTACATGGTCCTTGGCATTTCTCAGGTGGAATCTCAATTTCTACTTTGAGAAGTGCTTGCCATGCTTCCTCTACTGTTGTTGCTGCTTCCCTTCCTTTTTCAGAGGAGTCTCCTCTTATTAGAATATAATCTAATTTCACATCTGGAGAGAGTGAGGCTGTAAAAGTTTGGCAATCACAGAATGTGCAGTCATGGGTGAATATTCATATCCCTGTGGGAATCTGCCAAAGCTACATTGCACTTCCTTCCAGGTGAGCGTGGATTGAGCCTTGAGGTGTTCCCAGAGTGGAATCATAAATAATATATCTTTTACATCTAGGGTTGACATCCATGAATAGGATGTTCCCTGAATTTGCATTACCAGTTCTGCAAAATTTGGCCCAGCAGTAGTTAAAGGTGCAGTATTGGCATTCAATCTCCTGGAGACAACGGGGAGTGGCCACTGTCCCCTCAGCTTTTTCACCATTCTCCAGGGGATACAATTGGTTTTCTTATCTGTATAACACTGGCTGGATTGGCAGCCCTCTTAAGCATAATTTCTACCTTTTCTTCCAATTTTTGCTTTATCTGCTTTTCTTTCTGTAACTGTTTCTGCAGCTGCTCAGCTTCCAAATATAGTAATAATTCAGTTGTTTTCCTGCCCTCTATTTCCTCTCTCAGACCTTGTTTCACTCTACTGTGTTTTTTTCCTACCTAATTTCTCCAATAATTGTCTTTTCCTATGCTCTGCTGAAGCAAGTAGAATCTTAAAATTATCTTTCTCAGTTATAAGCTTGTTTTTGGGTTCCCAATCTTTCTTTTATTTCCCTCTCAAAAGCCAGTGATGACGTTAATACTCCATTTTCTGATTTCAAAGCAGCATGTTCTATGTATGAAATATTTGAGGGGAGAAGGGACTCTTTGATTTCCTTTTGCATGAAAGAAAATCGAGCCTCCAATGCTGCACAAATAATTGCTTTGTCTTTCCAGAATTTTTGGGCCCATTCCTTGCCTGTCTGGGAAGGAGCATTTATACTTCTGTAACTGTTTATGCATGGCAATCCTGCTGACTACACCAGTTTTTCTATCACATAAAAAACTAGGAAAGGGAGACACCCCACCCCCTTGCTTTCTGTGCTGTCTGCAGATGTAGCAGGCCTGGGGTCCTTCCCTTTCTTACTCAGTATTACCGGTCCGTCTGAGTCCCTGGGAGACCTTCAGGGACAATATTTTAGACCCTCTAAGTCTGGTGAGGTGCCAGAGGCACAGTGTGACGGCACAGGAAGTCTGGTAATGGCTGCAGTCCCTGATGTGCAACAAAAATGCATTGTGCTGTAAGTCTGGGCAAATTCGGGGCAACTCCGCATTCACAAATGGTGCAATTTATTGCTTGTTGGACAGAGTAAGGTCCACAAGCTGCTGTTGAAAAATGCTGTGATATCAGAAGGCATAAGCAATAGTATTACTGTGGAATAAAGCTTAGCTGGCAGGTGTCCCTGTGGGTGAGGAGAGGGTACAGCCTGCTGACCATCCCAGGACACAAAGGGAGAGTGCCCTGTGATCTCCCTCCCCTGTTAGGTAATATATATATTGTTTTCTTTGAGGATGGGGGGAAAAAGGTTTCAGCTGATGTGATTTCACACTTAATTGGAGTTTGAGTGAATTTGTATACATGTAGAGCATGTATAGGTTTTACTTCATTAGCATATGTGGGGCATGAAAAGGAATATGTATTTTCAAATTAATGCAAACTTCAGCTTTCGGTCACTATTTGGGTCATTCCTTTGCCTTAATTCCCATTAGAAACGTTGTTTTAAACAGAAAATTACTGCAACACCTCTGTGCAATTCCATCCTTTGTTTCTTGCCTCTCTCAGGCATGAAACAAACTCCCCTGGTGTCCCTGTCCTCAGGCATGCACACAGTTTGTTTCTGCTGAATTGCTGCCAGTGTGGCCACTCCTCCTCGCTGAGCTTTGTCTTTTGACATTTTCCCACAGCACAGCATGAGGTGGAACTGCTATTCCACCCCATAAGGTGTGGTCCCATCTTGGGAGTCGCATCCTTAAACCAAGGGGTCTGAGCAAATGAAAGAAGGAATTTGGATTGAACTTCACCTTGCATTTACTAACACACAACACATCAGTACATGTCTGTTTATTTTATACCTCCACTGTATCACTGTCTTCTGTATTGCTGCAGCACAAAGGTATTCCCTGGTGACATAGATACCACTGTACCTTTTATTGAGATACTGCACCTCCAGGTGTACAGGGTCACATTCCACAGCAGTATTGACATCTAGAGCCGTGGGTTTTCGGTAAATGAAAAACCCAAATGCCTGTCATAGCCACTAGCTCACAGAGAAAAATTAATTGGTGAGGTTGGATATGGTTGAACAGAACTACATAATTATCAATCCAACTTGAAAAAGACTTGGCCACGATTGAGAACCACAGTGTGGATCTGGCCTACTGTTTGAGAAAACTGTTTGAATAATTTTGTAAGTGAATGGAAAAGTCCTTCTGTATTTGACTTAGTAGGAAGTATGGGCAAATTCCCACAACATATTCATAACGTGAGTGTTGACTGTAATGGTACTAATAAGTGAAGTGTGCGTTCCTGCCCTGAGGGCCTATGACTTTGAAGATGTCCTTGCATTTTCTAGCTGAGATAAGTTCAGTAACACGTATCTGTGCTGTTGCAGTTCATTGCAAAGAAAATTTCTGATAAGTAAGCCATTTACATGATTCTCCACATCTAATGCAGGTGCATAAGAAAGGAAAATAAGTTGTCTAAACTTCTTATAGTCAAAAACGAAATATACAGTCCTAGAGAGAAAGTATAGTGTCTAATTTAGGGTCCAGCTCTGGTTTGCAATTCTGCATCTCTGTTTCTCCACTATTTAGGGAACCATAAAGCAGAGAGGAGAGAATTTGAACACCTTAAATTTAGATGGCTAGAGTTGAAAAGGTGACTGTCCCCTGCAACTCAAAATGTGCCATTTTATTCAAACCCATTTTATTCACCTGAACATTCACACTGACTACAGTTTTTCTTTTATTGCAACATGCTATAGGATAAATGCAATGCAGCACATGGTGCCCTTGGGAGTCTTGGGCTGTGCTGTCAGCCTGGGAGCTAGCAGGTGGTAAATCACATCACCTCTGTCACTTTCTCCTTCATCAAACTAAAAGATGATGGTGATGGTGATGATGATGATGATGATGATGATGATGATGATGATGATGAAGCAAGGAGTCCTAATACCAGTGAAAGTAACAGGATGGTCAGGCACCCCTCCATCAAAAAAGGTGGTATCCAGATGATGTCCCCGACTGACAATAACCTGGTTTGGTTGTCATGGTAGTCTTTGGCAAGTCCTTGCATGAACAATAGCCCTGGGGGAGTAGATAGCAGGGGAGCAGGCGTATTCAGGCTGCAGAAATGTGAAATAATACACAGTGGCAGATTAACTTTAAGTGTTGCTCTGTGATATATGTGTACCTTCCACTCATGTCAGTGGAACTGTATCGTTAATTTCGCCTGGCGCTCTTACCATGTAAATAATGCCTTATTTGCCTTTCCTTCCTTACACTGACAAATAGTCTCATGAACACTGGCAATGCAATAGTCAAACCCATCTAACTCAGCTGTCTCTCTATCAGCCTGGATCTGCGTGCACTTTGCTAGATCTATCCAGTTTACTGTGCATTATAGTGCGTTGCTTATGGCAACAAGCAGACGGTCTGGGAGATGGAAAACGATAAATTTAAATTGGGGATGCACTTGCAGCCCTCAGACTGGCTTTTTTGAATATTGAAAATAACCTGATGAAGCTCTGAAAGGTATAAATCATGCTTGGGTCTTATTTACAAGCAGAAGTAAGTGCTATTTTAAAACTATATTTTCACGTCAGAAACATAAAATCAAGTACAAAAAATTCTGTCTCAGGCTAGTGATGCACTACTCACAGTGACATAAAAAGGAACCTCTAATTTTCACTCTGGACTGAAACCAGATTTATTTGCTCTGCTTTTAGAGTACACACACACACAGAGGATAATTATAGTCAAGAAGCTGATCCAAAGCCTACTGATGCTCACTGCCTTTATAGCATTTATAAAAGCTTGTGTCCGTGCTGAATGAGGAAGCTGCTCCACATCACATTGCTGTGTGAAGGATGCTGGAGACATTCTGCTTATTAAGTAGAATTGTTTTTGTAAATTATGGGGTAATAATCAATGACTCTTTCTGTTGTCAGTGTGGAACTCATTGTACTGTTTAAAACTCTCACAGAGTAAATGGGACACACAGAAAATGTCCACACAAGAAGTCGCCATTAATGTTACAAAAGGCATCAGGCAAAGCGACAGAAGAAAAACAAAGAATTGTGCCAATTAATGAAGAAAATTGCAGGTGAGGATGGACTTAACAATGTTTCACTTCACTTTAAATGTCAGTCAGTGAAGACATGAAGATCTCCAGGTGTTCCAGGCTGAATACAGCAGGCAGCTGCTGCTGAGTGCCTTCAGAAGCAGTTCTTATGGAAACCACAGGCAAACACCGTCGGATCGTCAGATGTCATTTGTCTAAAGCAGTGGCACTACACTGACATATGCAGAAATTCATGCCATTTGTTTTTTACTAACTTCTGTGTTTTCCCTTATGTACATCCTGTTCCTCATTGCTATTAAGATGAGGCTGAATAATAAGGGGCACAGCTCATCATAATTAAAACCAGGAAATGAACAAGTGAATCTGCATTTTTAGTCATAAAGGGTTTTGAGTGTGCACATTCAAACCCGCAGAGTTCATGTAAAGCACTCACTTCCGTAAAACTCAAACCCAAACATCTCAAGAAAGTGAGACTAAAGTTCAGTCTTCCACTAAATCTCTTTTCAACTATATATACTGGTTATATACAGTTAAGTCATACAGTAACCTTTTTATATATTAAATTTTCAATTACTTGGTTTTAATTTATTATTTGTGTTGACATAATTTTGGTCTAAAAACCAGTACCTTTCATATTGATCAGCTTTACTTGAAGGTCCTTGTCTTAGCTGGTAAGTAGAATTATGGCTACATGTTTATTTTATACATGTCTCTTTAATTATGTTGAAGCCCAGGCTGATTAGGAAAAAAGTTACCATTAACACTGCATGAAAATAACCATAATTTTTAAAGCCATATTCTAATGTCAGTTCAAAAAATTAACTTTATTTGGTAACATATAATTAATTCTCTGTGAAGAACTTATTTAATTGCATTGTGAGCACCCTGTATCACAGTACTCCATGATTAGTATAAATATACATCTAAAATGAATATAAATGTTCAGTGTAGTAAAGCCCAGGAATTAAGTCAACACATTACTTGTTAATATAGAAGTAATAATATCTATTCTCTGTGAGTTTGCATGTTTATGTAGATAAAAGAAGTAAATTTATTTACCTCCCCCATCAGACATATATATATATATAAAAAGATGAGCATCCTAAGATGACTGTATAAAAGAACTATTCAAAAGTTGTTCATAACAAACAGATGGCATTTCGAAAAAAATCCATGTATGAACAGTAAAAAGTCCTTTTTGCAAACAGGGAAACAAGTATAAATAGGATTGTGAACTGTTTATAGTAGTTTATTCCATATTAGGACCATTTTAATAGCTTGCTGTTAGCTGTGTTAGTTACTTTCCTTGTTGTACAACAAGTCTATGCAATAGGAATTGTTTATTAATTATTCCAACAAAAAGGCAAACTGAAATCCAGAGTTAGAGCCAGACTTTTGCATACCATAGCATATTCTAAAAGGATTTACTGGCAGAGAGAGTGCAGTATAAACTTCTATGATTCAAGGAAGCTACAGAAAGTGAACAATGATCCTGATGCATTAAAGGGCAAACAGGATTTTGAAGGAAGGCAAAAGGGAAGGTTTGTTGTGGTAAGAAGCTGTTCCAGAGATTGTTGCTTTGGGTGGATACCACATTAGAGTGAGTAGGTGCAAGAACAAAGGAGTCCTGGCAGTGAGATGATTTACGAGCTAAGACATTATTTAGTGAGGATGTGCTGACCAGATGTGTCAGATGGCTTGGGTCGCGCCGCAGAAGCAAGCCCGTGAGCTGCAGGGCACACAGGCATGGAGCAGCCCTGGCTCATGCAGCAGACATCAGGGAGGCAGCTCCTGGGCCTCGGATTCAGAGCATGAGATGCGACAGGATGGTTTGCAGGAGGTGGCCTTGGTACACAATGATCTGGGCAGCAGCACAGACCTTGCCCGTGCTGGCCACATCCCCATCAGGGTGGCAGCTGCAGAGCGGCGAACGCTGCCTGCCCCGAACTGCTCATGATAGTGTTTCTGAGCTACTCCAAGACCCCATAAAGCTGTTTATAACCCAAAATCTAACTTTATGACACTCAAAGATTGGATCCAACTTCTCTGGAACAAGCCATGTTTAGTAACAAACAATTTTATACACACCCCTCCTGTAACACATTACTGTTCTTACTCATTAGGTAGTAACTGAAAAGAAATTACATTATATCCTAGGTGGCTTCTTAGTGTTTGATGTGCAAACTTCCAATGACCTTAACAAAACTAAGAGCATGTTGTGGAGATGTGGATCTTGCCTCTGTACACAGATAGGGTTATACTTATGTTTACTTTCCTTCTACTCGAGATGATCACCAGTAGAAACAACCAATTTGTTTATAAAATAATATAGCACTCTGTATAATTAGGGAGACAAAATCTAGTCTATACCACTTAAGACAATTGAAAGTCCTAAAAATAGATTCCTGTGCTAGTTTTAGTGCAAGAAGCAAGCCCTGAACATCTTCACGCCAGGCGGCCTTCTTAGGAAAGAGGAGTCTTATTTACAGGGTCTGTTCTTTGAGCATCATCTTTCAAATATAAATTGCTCAAAGACATATAACAGAATAACCACGTTAAAAGATATGGAGTTTTAGATGAAAGACTGGTGGGCATTTCTGTCTTATTATATGCCAGGATTTTTGGAATGTAATTTTCTCCAAAAAGACATTATTGCCACTAATTTGTTCGATGTCTCTTGGCTGCACATGAAGATTTCTACAGGTGCACTGAAACAACACACTTTCTGCTGGAATGATTTGCCAACAGATGGTGAGTTTTTATGACTTATCTGAGTTCAGGTTTTAAACAGAAAGGACCTTTGTCATATTTTCATAATTCCAACACAATGTATACATAAGATTTTCCTCTGATAGATCTTCCACTATGTGAGAAATGGCATCACTCAAAAGAAAGAGGATATTGTCTAAAGAAGAGAGAGGATTTGCAGTTACCAATTCATCATGAGGCAAATGAATCTTCTCAAAGTCTCAGTACAACTTTATCTTGCACTATTCCTTCATCTTCTCCCTCATGATTCCTTAATGTATTTTATCATTTCATCATTACTGTAGGACATTGATTGGGAGACATACAATTATGCTGTGTGACCGAAATGATTTTGTACTGACATAAAAAGGAAACTATAATTATTGTGTAAGCAATATATGAGTACTTCATTAAACATACATTTTTGTTAGTTAAATGACTGAGATTTCATAAAAAACAGAAAACAGGTATTTTTTATTTTCTTAGTATGTTCATATACATAGATATTAATTTGTGCATGTCTCTGCATGTGTACATTGTAATGTCTTTAGTGTGTACTTCTGCAGTTCAGGCACATTTTTTTGAGAACCTTTAATTTCTGTTTGTAATTCTGATGCCCAAGTGTAAAATATTTTAATGTTTGAACTGAAAACTGTTTTACATGCCTTATGAAAAGAATGAGCTATATAATTTGTGCACAGAAATGGTATTTGAAAAAGCAGGCTTAGTTTTATTTGCAAATAATGAATAATATATCTAAATTCAAACTAGACTAACAGGAAGATTTTTGTACTCTCATTTTAGCCGCAAATTAATGAAGGTTTACCTTAAACTTGAAGACAAAAATAAAGAAAATTTTTTAAGTGTCTGTTTATTATTTCATGTATTTCACATTCCTGTGCTTGTGGTTGATTTAGCTTTTAAAGTTGAGATCAAAGAGTGCAAAGGTCTAATGAATGGTTCTCACCTCTGCTATTCATGGAATCAGAGTATTTCCGTATCTGATGTCCTCAGGCCATGGCTCATGGATTCTTTGGTCACATGAAAGAAGGTAAAATACCTATACTCCCCATGAGAAAATGGTGTATTCGCCAAAGAGGGATTATGAGTTCAAAATACACTTGTACCTCTGTAATTATAAATGGGAGAGTTTGTGGTTGCTGTCACGGCTAAAGAGGAAGACACAGGGAATCCAAGACACTTTCTCTAGTAAGATGCCATGAGGCAACTATGAGGCAATATTTGTTAGAATAACTAGATTCTAGATTAACTAGAATACATAGCTTAAAAAACGCTTTTATTTCTGCCTGAACTGGAGAGCACAGGGTAGAAAAGTAGCTGTAGTGTTGTTTGACTTCTGCCATAGAAATAAACTCATAACTCTTACAGATAACACTTTTTATTTTTTCAAAATTACACTAAATTTTCGTTATATTTTTTCTTAGTCCCAGAAATACCATCCCCATCCTAATTGTCTGTGCCCTGGGTGTTGCCTGACAAGTAGCTTGTTCTCTTTGATTCCTGGCCAGGATGCTAACACATGGTTTGTTTCCTGTGGAAAAGGAAGAATAGCATCAAAGGAACAGCTTTCAGATGTGCCAAAAAGAAAAAGGATTTAGGGACACAAGGAAGCCATAGTCCAGCAGTGAGGCGTGTAACAGCCCATGGGAACCCTACAAACAGGATGCTTCAAAATCTGGGATCAGACAGTGCCTTGCAAGTGGAGCCCCTGTTGGTGCAAGAAGCAGCTGAGGGGGGCTCTTGTTGCAAACAAAGCCCCCAAATCTTAAGTTTAATGGGCTCTTTTCCTCTTGTGCCTCGGGGGCATATGTGCTGAGATGGCATTTCTAAAATGAATGCTTAGGACGTGCTACATGAGCTACAATAATGTGCACACAGTGTGCCCACAGCACTTCTCATTTCACAGTGAGGTAAATATTTTGAAGAACGCAATACACTGCAGTGTTCCCAAACTAAGCCTTCAGTGTCCTCAGGCCAAGCATCCCTCATTGCACTAGTGCCTTCTCAGGTGCCTCCTCTCCAGACTGGCTCAGTGAAGCATGTGGAAAAGGTACCAGCAAGAAATAAGATCTGCTCTAAGGTGCAGGGATGCAATATCTCATTCTGTCCTGTTACCACCCTCTGGTTTTCAAATCCTTCAGTCTGATTTTCAAATTTTTTTCAGGTCACCTGTGAATACTATCCAGAGTTAAGAGCTATTCTTCTGTCCATTCGTAAACTAATGGCAAAGATGGGTCATTAATATAAGATAAAAAGTGAGCTGATCCACCAGAAAATACATTTGTTTGTATATGTCACTTAATCAAGATAAAATCCAAGTTTGTTTACAACAGCTCGTTACACAGAAAAACTCAGTAAACACTAAAATCTAGGAAACACAGTAATCCTAATGGTAGAAATAGGATGTTCATAAGCAAGAAGAAAAAAGAGAGAATATAATAGCTCTGCATCTTTTTCTGGAGGATTTAAGTCCTGAGTGCAAAAAGTTGGATGCTACTGTAAATCTATCCATTGAGGACTGTATAAAATGTAGTTTTGGGTTGCTGTGGGAACCTGCTTCGGAAAAAAAACTGAGATTGAGGGAGAAGGAAAGAGTGGTGTCATAGGGCAGGACTGAGCCACGCTGCCAGTTGTATTAATTTGCTTTGCTTTCACACTCTTGCATTATAATCAGTATTATTCAGCTTTAATTTAATTTCCATTAACCTTTGCAAAACACCCACATGTTTGGATAGAGAAAAATATGTCTGGGGTATTAGTGCATGGATAGAAAGAACAGTTTGCTCACAGTCAAAAAGCAGCTTAATAAAAGGCACCATAGCTAAGCAGCAGCCTATTCTTTATCGGCTATGAGGTGCTGTCAAATACAAAAGGCATGAAAATATTTATGGTCATCTGTATCTGGTTTTACCAGGAAATTAAATACTGGACTTGCTCATGCAAGGCAGATAGAACTTTCCAGGTCACACTTCGTAAGTGGCTTAATGTTCAGTTTGTCTGACTCAAAGGCTGATTTGAACCTAAATCACTGGGTGTTGTGGCTTGTCCACGTCCCTAAACCAGCCCTTCTGCAGTGCAGTAGCAGTCAGACACATTATTGTATTACTGAGAGCATATTTTTACCAATTCAGACATAGAGCTGATGAAACTAAAGCTCATGATCACAACTGCCAAACACAGGAGCAAAATTAGCTCTCATTAATTCACTGAGCAGCCACAATTCCACCCAAGTAGTATCATCACCTCTGGGAACTGCTGAGATGTAGGGAGTTCAATATTAATGTACACCAATAGTTTTCTACGCAAATGATATTTATTATTTATTCGTATTTCTGATGCAAAACCATCTTTCAGATGAATTAACATGTTTTAAATCACTGTGGAGGCAAACACTTTATATTCTCTCCTGCTCTAGCTGGGATTTCACACCTATTAAGGATTTTCTATCCCTTGTCTGTGCTTGTTATCATGGCAATCTTTTGACAATTCTAGAAGATTAATTAACAAATGCAACAGAATAACTTCCAGAGTATATATCAGGCCACATTTTTCCAGCAGGAAATTGCTGTCATTATTGCTGCTCATCTCTCTGCAAGCTGTCTTTTATTACAATGTATTGATTACTTGCATCCATGACAAAATAGTTTCTTATGCCTTCACCATATAGGTATTTTTTGGTTCTGTCTGATAAGTTCTCACTGGTATTTCATGTTACAAATGCATTTTTATCACAGGGTGAATTTATGCTGCCAAATCCCTTAGCTCCAATAACTGCTTCTGGATTCTAGTCCCAGACCATCTGTGCTGCACACATGGCACAGGTGCCTGTTGACTCCTGGTAAACACACAGGAACAACACAACCAGTTCCCTCTGCAATAAAACTGTGCTGGTCCAGGACCTCTCCAGTTGCAAATTCATGATATTTTCTTATTAGCTCAGGATCCCCTCTTTTATGTCTGCTCAGTTCTTTGAACTGTTTCTCTTCATATTCAAATGAGGTTTATCCCACGTACTTGAGCAGTCAATGTCACTGCATCCTTAGATATATTTCCATGGTCTCAAAAACCTGTTGGAGATTTGCTCGGGCATGTGCAGGTGACCACTTTTTTGGCATGTGTAGTATAATAAAATGTATCTTGACAGTGCTCTCAGACTACCTGTTGCACTCTTAGAAAAATAATAGCACCTTCCACCTGTGCCAGATATTTGGGATGTGTTTGAGGTCAAAAGAAATAATGATTTCCATCTTCACATGACAGACAAGTTTAAGCTTTGCTTAGTCACACCAATGCAATTTAATATGAATTGTTTCTACTCTATGATTTTCTTCCATATCTCTAAAATAGCTGTTTGCAACTCAGTGGGGATAGGTCTGCGTGACATCTTTCTCCCTCCATTAACTGACCATTTCGCTTGCATTTAGCAGAGGTAAGTTTTGATTCAAGAGACACTGATTTTCATTTCTACTAAGACCATTGCATACCTCATTGTCTACTTTGTTAGCATAAAGGCTTTAAAGTGAGTATGTCTTGCATACTCTATACACTTTATATTGGCAATGTGATATAAAGTGACTTAACTGTGGGCTAAAATCACTGGATTTGTATTTTTTCCTAAGGTATTGTTTATGTAATTTTATACAACATAAAAATAAATGGTTTATAATTTTAGACAATATTTTATGAACAATTTTTTATACAAAAAAATTCCTTTTCTGTGTACATTAGTGAGCCTGTGGCTTCATTCAAACAACATGTATTATGCTGCTGCTGTTCTCCTACAATCCACAGTCTAGAAGAAAACATGTCACTTTACCTCAAATTAGTATGAAAGTAGAAAGCTCTAGTAATGTAGGTTTGATTTTCTTCCCTTTTTATTGCTTTCAAATTCAGAAAGAGGTTAAAACCAGTACTTGAACTGACACAGCTAGAGCTCCTGAATATAAAGCAAATTGGTAGAAAATTGAGAATTCGTTCCTGGCATTCACAGTTTCACTCACACAGTTCTTGTAGAGCTTAAACAAAAGCTTAGATGAATTATTCCCTTTATTCCCAGGAGTGTAGAAACCTTGTACTTGCTAGTGGCTGAGGAAAAGACACAATACAATTGGCAGAGATGCAGAAACATGCATACCTTGCCAGAAGAGGCACAGAGAGGCTAATGGAACGAGGGAAACATACAAATTATGAAATTATGGAAATGTCAGTCCATTGGATTAAATCCTTATGTTAATTATATCTGTGTAAATAAATGGATACATTAAAAAGTTTGATATGATAACAGAACTTGTTCTTTGTCTTCTATTAAAATTGTTAGTATCTGTTTTAGAATAAATTACTCCACAACACTTGCTTAAACAGTTTCACCTGAGTTTTTCAAAGGAATTTGAATTAATTTGGTTCAAAATATAATGAGGTATGTGTTAGTATAATGCAAGTGCAAAGAGAAGAATAGAAAAAAATACTGTCTTTGTCTTTTATTTAATTTCAGTCCCTTTGTTCAAGAGCAAATAACTGCTCAAGTGGTGAAGAATGAAGTTTCTAAGTATTTACGCTAGCTGTTGTGACATCTGATGCATGAGGAAGAGACAGTACAATTGGATTTATGAAGGATTTATGAAACCAAGGGCCACACAGACAAATCCTAGTAAAATTATTCCAATTGCATTTCCATCAGAAATTGAATTGGGTGAGTTATACTGATTTTTTACTTGTCTATACATTTTGCTCTAGTGACATTTTGAAAGGGTCCCTGGAGGTGTATTACAATACATTTGGTATGGAATTTCTTTCTCTTTCTGACCGCTGCAAACAGGGTTGCCATCTCTGGATATCCCTGCTCCTCTTTACATGGATGGGCTGGCCCACTCCTGTCAGTATCCTTAGGTCAGGAGCAGCTCCCAGCCAGGATCAGCCTCTCCATCTAGTTGCTCAGTAGACCTATGGCTTCTACTACTACGCTGGGATTGTTATGCCTGTCTTCACTTTTCACCATGAAAGTAATTGGTTCTACAGAATGATACCACCGTGAAATTAGACCAGACAGAGAATGCAGTTCCAAACTTACCCCTAAATGCAGCCATGAAAAACAATGTTCCAGGAGAATGTGTACTTCCAGCATATCATGATCCAAATTGTGCCTTCTGGATGATTCTTAAACTGCCTGAAAATTTATGTAAAGGATCATCAGGTGACAATTGATGGCATAGGGTGACTGACTCACCGTGGTCTTTTGTGCCCACATGGCCCAGCACAGGTAGAAATGCAACTTATTTCAGTGCATGACTGAAAGCCCTGAGTCAGACTTGCAAAACAGTTAAATACAACCATGAACAGTTATCCATTGCAAAGTCATTGTCCTCTGCTACTGGGAGGCTCTGAATTGTGTTCTGCTGCAGGACAAGGGCATCACATCGTGCACGAGAGTGTCTCCATGGAAGGAGACATGAACATCTCTATCATTCAGTGGGTCCTCTGAGGAGAAAGATAATGATGATGATTAGGCTGCTGTTGGCAAGGAAGGCCCAAGAAGTTTCCCATGAACCCTAAGTGTCTCACAGGTCTTTAGGATCCAGGAGCTGATGGCACGAGTGCCTTTCACTTTCCCTTTGTAATAGGGAATACTTTATGGATACTTCTCTCCCATATTGCTGTTTGGAAAACAAGACCACAGGCCTTTATAACCCAGTGCTTGGAGAAGGGTGGGTTAAGATTCCTGTGTTACAGACAGGCATAAATCCCAGCTGGTATCTCAGGCCTCCTTTTTCTTGTTGCTTATATGGCACGGTTTTGCTTTGCTTTGCCATTTTGGATGCTTTGTAAGATACTTAGCAAATGCCCACAGCTGAGCTTTGTAAGTTCCATCCCCATCCAACAAGTAAACTCTCACCCAGCCTCCTCTAGACTCTTCTCAGAGAAGCAAAAAGCCTCCTGGCTTTTCTCCTCTGCTTCTCATCCCTATGCCTTGGAGAATCCTGTCCTTCCATCACTCCCCTGCTGGCTCCTGGCCTTCCTTCTCTATCTGAAGCTTTAATTTTTGGCTTTTGGCCCCCTCTTTCACCTTCAAGTTGAACACACTCAGTTCCATGTCGGAAAGTGCAAGAAGGGAAATGAAGGCACAAATATGAAACCAGTACACTTTGTACAAACATCATGTAAAAATACATAAGAGAGTAGTGGTTAGCCCCTTGTCCGCCTCCTCATCTCTCAAATTGTGTGTGGTCATAGTCGATGATATCTGTGAATTACTGAAACTCTGGCATGCCAGGTGGGATGACAAATTGAATGTTAATTACATGTAGTAAAAAAAAAAGCATTTTTATGGTTAGTCTCAATCCCTTGCTAATGAAACATTTCCCTCTGTTTATGACCTACTGAGATTATTACTGACACATACTAAAACCTTTCCTATCTCATTAATTATTGGCTTTGTTTATTTTAATTTTTTTGTCTGACAATATTCCACATCCCACATCCCTGCAGGTGTTCAAGGCCAGGTTGGATGGGGCTCTAAGCAACCTGGTCTAGTTGAAGATGTCCCTGCCCATGGCAGGGGGTTTGAAACTAAATGATCTTTAAGATCCTGTACAACCCAAACCATTTTATAATTCTATGATTTTATTTTTCTGCCATAATTTGTATTTGAGATGCTTTCTCACTCACACAGTTGTCTTCATAATCTGACTACAGATCCCTGGATGGAAAGGCTTAATTTCCAGAATTGACTGGTGATACAATGATTGATCTTAAA
Organism: Acanthornis magna; assembly: GCA_036785705.1. Classification (NCBI taxonomy): domain Eukaryota; kingdom Metazoa; phylum Chordata; class Aves; order Passeriformes; family Acanthizidae; genus Acanthornis; species Acanthornis magna. The sequence continues at coordinate 2,406,337 of JAWUZG010000071.1, read as the reverse complement.
CATCAAGGATGAAAAAACATGGAAGGAGACTAAGAAAATGAGGTTCATATAATTTGGAAGTCTTAACAGTGGTCAGCACTATCTCCCAGAACATGGTATAACTGGTTCCAGAACTCTATTTTGCAAATCCTAATTTAAAACAGTAATGCTGACACAAGTCCTGGAGTGTAGCAGGTTTTATTAATCTGAGGAATGAGTTCTTATGTGGTTATACTTACTGTAAGATCTAAAGTGTGACTCATTTTTGTATTCTGCATTGATCTCAGGCAAAACTGTATGTCTCAGCTGAAAACATATTTAGTATTCTGCATGATGCTTCCATTTATAATAGCTCAGGAGCACCTGCAAACAGGCTTAGGAAAAGCGTTATTTCTGAGCATTAAAAACATTATTAAAATAATATTTTGTTATCATAAACAGTGACCAAAAATGACAGAAAATTACTTGCTGTTCTATTTGTAAAGATAATGGATACAGTGATCGTGACATTTCTAATTAATTTTTTACACATTAACAATAACTTTGCTCCACAGGATTTAAAAGAAATGCTATCAGAGGAATTGTGAAGCAATGAAAATGAAAAATTGGTGCTTCTTATCTAAACTTTTTCCTTCACATTTTGACAAACAGTGAATCTGCCACCCCAGAAATCCCCCTGGGAGGAGGTGTTGAGAGGATGTACTTACAGGCAGATCCAGGTTTTTTGTGCAAGGTGCTCTGTTATGCAGTTCCCCAGAACTTGGAAAGTCCCTGCAGCACAGGATAGTTATAATGAGGAGAGATGATGCATTAGCTGGTTATGGGATGGATATAATTACCAATGCCCTGGAACACTGCTGTGGATGCTCATTAGTCTGCCTTTAACAGGTTTACATGAATCACCTTGTAGTAGTTGCATCTGAACTTCCAAAACTATTGTTTTCTCATATCTCTAGCATCCTCATGTTTCAATAAATATCTTGAACTAGCAGCTTAAAGAATAGCATTTGAAATGTGTGTGAAGTCACTCCTGCTTTGCTAATTGCACACTGTATTGAAACAGACAGTTCAGCTCAAGTTAACGCTTCAATGTTTTGGAGGGAGCAAAACCCAAAGCTACAATATACCCCATTAAGCCAGGACCTTCTGCTTTTCTGTCAGAATCACCTATACCTTGCCTGTCTGCTCTAACAGAGTGCTTGGTTTGTATCAGTCTTTTCCACAGGAAATCACTCACGCCCTGAAACACAGATTTCCTTTTCCCCAGCCTTTGTGACATTGTCTAAAGTGAGTACCTCTCCAGCCACAGAAACAACGACATAAGAGAGGCTCTGTCAAGAAAAACACTCGCTGTTGCTGCTGCTGTTACTGTGACCCAAGCAGATGGGCTGCAGATTTATCAGGAGTGAAGGCAGCTGCTACAAGTCCACAAGGAATGAAGTGTCCTTGGCCTTAAACTGTTAGGACACCTTTCTCTTTACGAGCGTATTTCCTGTTTAGTTTGCATTGTGCTTAATATCCGAGGCTAGGTGAGGTAACCTGTTTGGAAAGAAATACTATTAGCATAATCACTGTTTTATTAAAGCAATGCTGTGGAGGCACGGTGTTGTCATTTACAGACAAATGAAAGATGAGATCTTTCCTGAGATCTTTCTTGCATCAAAGAAATCGACATCTTTTTGTGTGTGGGTGCCACAACCCACACAGATGTAATATTTTGAAGGACTAAAGTCTAAATAAGATTGTTCAGGGAAGAAGATGACATGAGTTCCAAGTATCCAGTAATGTGATTAGCACATGGCAATGCATCAGCATTCTGGCTTTCTTGATACAATTCCTTCTCCGGTCTTCATTGCTGTAGTGAGTTGAGGTGGGTGGGTTATAGTTTAAAGGCTATATGGAAGAAAATGTGTTATAAACAAGGTTTAAGCTGACACAGCTGCATGAGACTGCAGAAGTACTTAGAAGGCATTAACTCATCAATGAATGTATTCTCTAAATAACTGGAAAATTATTGTTACACATCTTTGTGTTCTTCCTCACAAGTTTATGTGTTCAATAACATGGCAGAGTTTTGACTTTGGAAAAACATTCTCTTTATAAACTATAGCTGTAAACTGAAAAGTATAAATTATATCAATAATGCTGTTTTGTCTAGTTTTTTTCATTTCCAAAATGCATTTGAGAAAACGACAAGAACTACACTTTTCAATTCTAAGTCTCACAGCAGGATTTATTGGTGCCATCTACTGGCTATTTACTCCTTCTAAATTTCAACAAATTATGAATAATGTGCTTTAAATGCAGAATAGTAAGAACATTATGAGCCTCATAACTGAATCAGCCAACATCAAACTATGTAACTGGCAAATCTGTAACATTTAAATTACACTAAGTCAAACTTCGGTACGATGTTCCAACAGTGCAATTAAATTATGAAGCTTTTAGATGTGCCAAGAGGAGAAAGCTCAAGCCAGTGTACAAGTGCTCATGTACAGAATCCAAGCACTAACACCACACACATCCTCCTGGTGTGTCCGAGGAAGGCTTCTCCTGACAGCTGCCAACCATTTGAGATCCCTCCTCCCTAACGCATGAGCATGCTCATGCAGCAGGTAAACATGGTCAGATTGCTGTTTGCCTTTGCTGGAGGGATGTCCCGACAAAAAAATTGATGGAGAAAATGCTGCTTCAGTTCATAGCCCAGGCAAGTTGTGAATGTTCTGCTGAGGGTGGGTTTAAGCAAGCTGGATGGAGCACGGGCATGGAGGGGATGGCACACAGCCTGTTCCACCACATCCATTGCAAAGATGGTAGGGGCAATCAGAGCTTGGAAGGGACCTGCTGTGCGCCACTGCTGAATCCCCTTCTGCTAAAGTTATTGAAAGACATCTGAAGATGACCTAGGATTTTAAAAAGGCTTTAAATCACTTATACCTTTCATAGTAAAAATTGCTAAATTATAGTTGTTTACGGCAGTGCCATGGAAAGATCAGCAAATCAATATTAAATGGAATGTTAACAACATCTCCAGTGCCAGGTGAGAAAAGTATTTACACATCCAAGTAGCTGCATCCCTAATCAGCAATATACCTGAGCACATGATTAAAATACTTAATCATACTTAAAGGTGCTTTGCTAGATACCAGTGAGAGTGCTCACATTTCCCACTCTGGTTAGTCAAGACCTTAATAGAGCCAGAAACAAATATATTTAGATCACAGCTCTGAGAACTAACCTCTGGAATAACTTGCTTAGCAACTACATTGTGAGCAAAGAAAGTATGTCAGTAGTTTGATTGAAGAAAGGGTTCATGCTTCCTGATCTCTGCCTTTTCCTGTCATCTAACAAAAACCTGAGAGTCTTTAGGGAAGGAAAAGAATGTTACTTAGACATATCTGTTTTTCAGAGATTTATGTACAAAAATGCATTCTGATGGAAGAAACAAAGTCATCATTTTATATAATGCCATATTTATACATTATGCTACTAGTAGAGCTTACAGCTAAGGCTGCAAAACTCCTCCCAATACCCTATTTTCAGATGCTTGCTACTTTCACAAATTTTTGTGGTTTAGCTCAAATTTCCCCATCTTGGAACTTCATCTAGTTTTCCAGCAAAATTTCACAATAAGTCAAAATCATTAAAATCATGCAAGACATGCTGGTTCTCCCATACTAAAACTGTAAGAAAAGCTTGTCTGAGAATTTGTCAACCCTATATACTGGGAAGCAGAGACTTTTCCCTTGGTAGAGATGGCCCTAGATAGTTGTTCTGCTATTTCCATGAAATGCCTACAGATATAGTCAATGGAACCAGAAAGGAAAGTGAGTTCATTAGAAATCTGGTGGAGTGTGAATCTGCACTGAACACGTTTTGTCCCTGCAAGCTTTCAGTGTATCTGATGGGGTTCCCAGAGCTGAGAGCAGCTCTGCAACTTCATCAAAGGCTAAGAACTTCCCGAGATCTTCTGCAGAAGTTGAGTGGAGAAACCATCTCCCTTGCATGCTCCTGGGGCTCTCACTGGGGCCAGACCCCTAGAGTATGCAGCCTCTCAGAGCTCATGAAAAGAAAAATGTAGTATTTCTAGGATGGGAAGACCTACCGAGAGAGACTAGGACAGAAGCCAGCTGAAAGATGAGAAATGGAGCAATGACAAAGGATAATGTAGGTGAGTGTTTATCATATAGTAGAATACATTAACTTCCACAACCTGCAAATAACATTTAATTTCACATAATTTGCTTGTTTGTACAGCAAATTTAATTCCAGCTATCAAGTTACTCCATGTGCTCAAGTGGCAGATCTATGTGGATATGCAGCAGGTAGGCATAATCCTCCTCATGATTCATAGTGGTGCAAAAATGGTTCGGTACATGGGAATCTGGAGGAGTTCTGTGTTTCTGTAGGGTGGCACAGGCAATGACACACAAAATATCTGCATGGATAGAGAGCTTCTGGATGTTTATGGTCTTCCGAATGACCATGTGCAGGTTCACACTCTCCACAATCCACGGACGGATTCTCTGGATAAATGTGCCAGACTGCACAGACTATCTCGAAGCTCATTAGAAGAGAGGCAGGGCTACCTGAACATCATCAAACCGTTCCTAAATCTGGTTTGCATGTCTCGGCATCTGGTGTTTCCTGTTCCACTCCTGGAGCGTGGAGCAACTTGCATGGCTGAACAGCAGCCTGATGAGACCTTGGGTGGCTCCATGCTGTGAAGTTTGGTCACCTCCGCTCAGTAACCTTCAGCATTTCTATAGCTAGGACTCATTAGCTCAGGCCTGTGTTTGTGAACATGGTTGAGCACTACTGGCGAGTACTTGGCAGGTATGTGTGGGCTCAGCCAGCAGCAGATGTGGGAGCAGTAGAACAGTTCACACATCCTCGAGCAGGCTGTCTGGAAGGCAGTGGTAGTCTGAGCACCGAAGTCACCACAATGCTCCTCCTTCGCTCGAACAATCATTTCCCTTTGCTCTCACTGCAGCGCCCCTTTCCTCAGCAAATACTTCAGATTACTTCCCTTTCCTTCATTAAATTCAATCACTAAATATCGACTTCTAATATCAATCTCTTCCTCAGCTGTAGCCAAATCTACTGAGTGTCCGCCCCCGCCGTCTCACGAGGATTCGGGCTTTTTGTAGGATGGTGGCAGCATGGGCAGTAAAAGTGGCGGTGAAGGTAGCAGCCGGGGTGACAGCGAGGGTGGCAGGGAAGGTGACAGGGAGGGTGGCAGTGAAGGTGGCAGCCAGGCTGGCAGCGAAGGTGACAGTGAAGGTGGCAGCGCGGGTGACAGTGAAGGTGACAGTGAAGGTGGCAGCCAGGGTGGCAGTGAAGGTGGCAGCGAGGGTGGCAGTGAAGGTGGCAGTGAAGATGGCAGTGAAGGTGGCAGCGCGGGTGACAGTGAAGGTGGCAGTGAAGGTGACAGTGAAGGTGGCAGTGAAGGTGGCAGCGCGGGGCCGGCCGACCTCCGCCACGGAGACCTCCCGTCTGGCAGAGACCGAGGTGCTTTTGGAAACAAACCTCGAGATCGCTTCCAACGGCGGGACAGGCTCACGTCCCGACACTTGAATGTCTGTAAATTGCCTTCACTGTTTATACAGTGCATTACAGAGATGTGTAGGAAAACCCGAGTGCCGAGTCTGTTTGCAGGGATTTTCACGCCGTTTGTGCCTGTGCCACAGTCCCGGGCCCTCCTCAGCCGGGACTCCCCTGCACGCGAGGCGCGCCGGCACAGCTCGGCCCTCCCGGGGCCGCAGCGCCGCAGGCACGGTCACCGCGCACCGCAGCCCCCGCAGCCCCCGCAGCCCCAGCCCGGCCCCGCCCGCCGCCACCGGCCCCCGGCCCCGCCGGGGCGGGAAGGTGCGGCCGCCCCGCCCCGCCCGCCAGACGCCACATCCTGCAGGTGCCGCGGGGCGGCCATCGCGGAGGGGCCGCCGCCGGTGAGTGCGGCGGGCAGCGGCTCGGGCCCCGTCCCGTCTCGTCCCGGGGAGCAGCGACTCCAAAGCGGAGCGTTGCCGCGGGGTGGCCGCCGGGAGGCGGGTCCCGGTGAGGGGGCGGCGGGGGCGCGGCCCGGGCGTGGCGGGGATGCGGCGCCGGGGCCGCGCCCGGCGAGCCCCGGCTCCTGGGCCGACTGCACTGCCGGGCCCGCGGGCGCCGCTTCCCAGGGCGGGGCTGGGAACGGGGCGCTGGCAGCGGCGGTGGCTCCGGGGCCCCGGCGGGAGCGGGGGGCGAACGCGCCGCTCCCGGAGCGCGGCTGCGCCGAGCCGCGGCCCCGGCGCGGTGTTCGGGGCCGGGAGGGGCCGCGGGGGCACCCGGCCCGGCCGGAGCTGCCGTGTCGCCTGCAGGCCGGCGGGGAGGCCGAGCGGTCGCGGTCGGGTTGTTTCTGCTCTTCACTCTTCTGTCCCGTCTTTGCACGTACAGGATCGAAGAAGAAGTGGTTTAGTAAAGTCGCGCTCAGCCAAAATGGGGCAATACCTAAAGCAGCTGTGAGGAGTCTGATTTGTGTGCCTTACTGCCTTGCGCTGGAGCCAGCAGAGGAAGATGTGTGTTTTTATCCTCGTGCAACGCCGGTCTGTCTACTACTGAACAGAGCGATGTGCTGAAGTTGGAGATCCTGACAAAATGGGAGCACTTGTGTTGTCTGCGACTTGCAGTTTACTTCTAGCTCTGGTGGAAGGGCACAGCTTATTCACATGTGAGCCAATTACTATTTCCAGATGTTCAGGAATGCCTTACAATATGACTTTTTTCCCAAACATCATGGGACACTATGATCAGGACACGGCTGCTCGCAAAATGGACGTAAGTTCTCCCCACCCCACTGTAGTATGTAACAAATTTATCATTAAGAAGTTACTGGAGATACCTGTTGCTCTGAATGACAAGGTAGATAATGTTTAGTGAGTAGATGTTTCTTCAGAGTGTTCTAGAGCTCCTTGGTTGTATAAGCAAGGAACCTACTGACTTCCTCCCTCCACCCTGCCTTGGATCCTGTATTAGAGTGAAAGAGGAATGGGTGTAGCACAGCAATGTCGCTATTCAGAGCATTTTGGCAGAGCTGATCATGTATAGCTTCGGCACCTTAGTGTTACACAGAGCAATTGTTGAAATTCTCAGGGGAAATAGTTTATGATATCCTAGTCTGCCTGAACTCAGTGCAAAAATCGTATTTAGAAGATGCTCTTTGGTCTTCTCTCAGCTTACATCTACTAAGGAGAAGCACCTGAAGTTATTCTTAGCCCTATTCTCCATTGTGACTTTTGCATTCTGTTGTCTTCTGACTGGATGCTGAAACTTCTGACTGAAAGAGTAACTTTACTCTTTTAAACTGAAAATAAGCACTTTTCTTACATGAACTGACACTAAGTGTGGCTCCCTTGAGAATCTGCCACGTTGTGGAAAGGCTTTGCCCGTAGCAATACCTGTAAAGGGTGAGAGCCTCTCTGGGTGAGAGGCTTGTAAAACAAGTTTTAAACCTGTTTTAATAATAGCTTTTCAGTGGTAAGAGAAAGGGGAAAATCTTAACACAGGTCTTGAAAAGCATAGTGTCTTGTGCTGTGCAGAGTGAAACAGAAGTGAGGTGAATATTAAGTTTCCATTAAAAAAAAAGATTTCTATGTGGTGTTGGGGGTACTGCTGCTGAAATCTTATTTGCATACTCTTAACTGAGCCTGGAGGAGGAGCATGGTTCAGTTGCCAAAACATGTTTTTAGTGTTGCTTGGGATAATCACGATTCCCTGTTTGGCCACCAGCTGTCAGCCTGGAATGGCACAGGCTTTGGTCTCATATTGTTTTTGTCAGCCCGGTATAGATGTATGGGAAACTGTGGTATCAAACGTTAAGCCGTCTGTATGAAAACAACTGAATTCAGCTGCAGATCTCTGACAAATTGAGGGATTTTAAGTTGGAAGGCAGGCTGTAGGCTTCAGTTGTGAATTGCAGTGCCTTCTCCAGTTGTCATTTGTCAGGAATGCTTCCTGCAGTGTCTGCCACTTTATCTCCTCAGGTACGCTGCTGCTTCTTACATGGTGTGTCCTAACTGTAGCCGTTGAGCCAGCACTTGTCAGAATTTGTGCCTTCCAGTCATGCTGATGTTAGGGCAGAGAGACCACAGAGCCATTTGTATTAGGTTGCTATGACTGACTTTCCTCAACTGTCAGTAACTTGTGCCTAGTGCATGTATGGATGAATCTGGGAAGGATTCATGTCTTACCTTATATTTAGCTACTTACCTTCTTGTATAGCTGTTTCATTAAAAATTGTGTGGCAGTGAGAAGTTTTGTTGTTTTCTCTCTTTTTCCATTCTGTCACCTTTATAACCACCTCTGATTACTGCAGTGGTTGATCACTGCTCAGCCAGCTGGCTGGGTGGCTATGGGGAACAACAATACGATTTGATTTCCCTGCCCTCTTTGATTTGCTTCCTGGTCTCCTGTCATTGCCACTGCCTGGCGTCTAATTTGGTATTCCTCAGTACCATGGTGCTGTGCAGACATTTCTGAATTGCCTCTCGTGTAGTGATCTGCCTGCCTTTATTTGTGGTCCAGCAGTGATGATGGATTGTTTGGTCAAAGTGAATTTTTAAGACAGCTGCTTCAGAAAGGGAGTTTGCTCCCATTCTGTGTGAAGCTAGTGTTGGATCTGCTGCTAGTGGTTAGATTCAGAATTAATATGATAAAAGCTTATGGTGATTCATTGCTGGGCCATCTTTCTGAAAGGGACCAGTGTGTACCAATGTCACTTACACGTTTTGATGTCATTCTGCATGTTGTTCAGTAACAGCACCAGTTTGTCCATAGTTGATTGCAACAGAGAACCTTCACAGGATTATCAGAGGATTCTGCGTTTCGGGGAACTTGGTGTTGCAGCAGGGGAGGAGGAGGAGTCACTGACTTCTGGAATAGTGTTTAATTTCATTTTTCAGCCATAAAGAGGCAGCGGGTTGGGAGGTGGAGGAGACGTCTGTTGTTTTAAGAGCTTGAATTTTTCTGTAATTTTCAGTCCAAACTTCATTCATACCAAAGAAAGAATTTTAATAGCTTGTTTGCACTCCATAGGAGTGCTTTCATTTGATCCTCAGTAGGAATGCTGAAAGGCTTTCTTTTTTAATTCTATCTTGCTCTACCCCCTCCCCACCACCTGTTCTCAAGACTGGGCATGAGACTTAAATCTTAGCATGTAAGATCTCACTGGATTTTAAGGTTGTGGCTTGCAGTATTTTGCTCCCTGTATCTTAACTGACTATGAGTAAGATGCTTAATCATGCAATCCTAGGACACAAGGTAGAGACTTCTTCAAGAAATCAAAAATGTTTTGTGCAGAGAGTGCCTTAATGTTAGTTCAATTTTATTTTAAAATGTTAGTTTCAGTTTTCAATCTGAAAACTTTTGGAGAGTGTTTACTCTCCAAAAGCACCAAGATTTATCAATGGGACAAGTCTGACCACAATGTGAAGTTCATTTTCCAAAACAGTGGTAACTCACAGTGTCCCACTCTGAAGGCTCTGCAGGTGTGTTCTGATGCAAGAGAGTGTATAACAAGAAGAGCTGTGCTTTTTGTCTTCTGGTGCACAAAGTCTTCTGTACAGTTTTTCTGCTTTCTGGAAAGGTGTTAAATTTACCAATTTCTGGATGGTGTCTTCATAGAAATCCTCCAGGAGAGGATGATGTGGAGCTACTGTCTCAGGTGTAGTGGTTGTCTTCCAGGAAAGCAGCTGATACATGGTCTTACAATTCTGCCTCATGTGTCACCTCTTCATAATGATGTGCTGTAAACCAGAACAGTGAAACAGTAGAGCAGGAAAAATACTAACTCAGTCCTAGGGCTTCTGTTATGGATGTTCTGGCTAGTGAGGATAGTCCTCTGGGATCTCATTTTCTGCAATAAAAAATACGGAATTTCCAGTTACTCCCTCCATTCACGCATTTATTTATTTAGTTTAATTCTGAGCTTTCAACTTGGCAGACTGAATTTTTGCTTCTTGAGTTTTACTTTATATTTGGATTAGTTTTGTTTACACAACAAATGGTGATTTTAGGAAAGTAAAACCTCATGGGTTTGTGGTGTGAAGTTTTGTGTATGTTTGCTAAACAGCTGCATGACTGTGGAATCTGATTATTTGCAGATGCCTGCCGTCTCTGTATCTCAAAGCAGTTTAACAGTAACACTGCTCTTGTAACTACTAGTTCAGGCTGGGAGGTGGAGGATCTAGGGTTTGTCGGATGAGGAAAATAGGTGGACATAGCAGAAGATCTGGTTCATTACAGCTGTACTTAAATAGGTGTAACTCCCCCTCGTGGTCATCCACAAAAACATTTCTAATTCCAAAGTAATTCCTACTTTAATTATCCTGGAATAGGTTGTCTACTGAAGGCATTATTCCAGCAAGGCAGAGAATATTATGGTGTTGTAACTTACATTCATATCTCTTAATCTGTTCTGCTGCCGTTCTGGAATGTGTCCAAAGGAGACAAGCCCTTAAGACTTCTGAATGTGGGCAAGATCCACAGGTCTGTGGAAGTACAAAGGGAAAAGGCTTGCCAGTGAGTTTTTAGAGCAGACTGTAGAAAATACTGGAAAATGTTGCACAGAGAAAAATAAAATACCTCAGAGAGCCTGAAAAAATGATTCAGTAGTGAGTTTTCCATTGACTTCTGAGTTCATGGCCATGTGCCAGAATATGTGTGTGTCTATGGAGAGTTAAGTGCAGCTGGCTGCAGCAGTGGCAAAAATTGTGTGAGAACTGGGGTAGTTTTAAACAAAACCATTTACAGAAGGTTAAAAAATACATTCAAAAGTTTAACACTGAAGTTGCATGAGTTCAAATTTCTAATGTAGTGGCTTCATTTGCTTCCGCTAAATACAAATTTATAGTTAATTCAATATTACAATACTTAAACAAACTTGGAAACCTGGTGTCTGCAAGCTTAAATTGGTACGTGTGTGCGTGTATACACACAGGAAGGAGGAAGCTGTCTGCCACTGTAGGTGGGGAGTTTTGGGGAAATAAGTGCTGTTTTGTGAGAAGGTTATTACTAGGATATCCTGCAAAATAGCACAGGTGTGAAATTACTTAATCTCTAGAGACAGCCATATTTGCTACTCCCTTGTACTCCATATGAGCAGTGCTTGGTGTAATAAGTGAACCACTAATACTTAAAACTTAGAGTTTAAATCTCAGCATCTCTTACGAAAACAGTCAATATTCTCGATCTGCTTTGAGTTATGTTTTGTTCCTGGTACTCCCTCAGACCCTAAACTGGAGAATGTCTGCAAAGGTGTGGACATTGACCTGATGGAACAAGCACAAAGGACACTTTAATTAATATTTTGTTGGTAACATTTTTGTTGTCTCTTCGCTGTGGTACTAAGGAGCAGGGAAGGCTTTTGTAAAAAGTGGTAAATGTAGAACATAATGTGTTACTGTGTACAAACAAAGGTAACTTTTCTAGCTTCTCAGGGTGAAGTGATGGTCACAAAAGATCGTGGTGATGAAACAGCTAAATGGATGCTTGTTAAATGGAAGTTGGCAGATGCCAAAGTATTTTTTATAGATGCTTCATATGGATCAAAGGAAACACAAGGCAGTACAACTGATTTCTCTGCTGGGTATGTCTCTACAAAAACGCAGAATAATTGGACATGAGTAATTCTGTTTTGAGCATTGCCATGGAACTTGCAGAAAAGCATTGCCTAAGGGGTCAAAAAACATATGAGTTATCTGTGTGATTGTGTAAAATACCATAAAAATTTGGGATGTGTGTTTATTTTTTTGCTCTTTTGCTCGCAGGTATTCCAAAGAAACATACATCATCTTTAGTTCTTAGAGTGGTGCTTATAATATCATGCATAAACCATTTTTGCTGATTCCTATGGGTATAGTAAATTGCAGCCACAAAAAAAGTGTTTGTTACCTGTAGTACTGAGCCCCTTCATCAAGTGTGATTGGCTTGTGCAGATTGATTGAAAGCAGACAGGCCAATGTGTGTAATCCTATTATTCTGGCTTTAATCGTATCAGTCATCCGCAAAATCTGCTGCTGCTTTCTCTGAACAGCAGTACTTGTCCACTTGATAATGTGAATAGCACTGCCTTGCTCTTTGTGCTGCAAGGATGCTGTTTAGAATGCACGGGGGTCCAAAGTAATGCATGCTTGAAAAAGAGATGGTAGCTGGGATTCTTGGAGATGGTGTTGACAGAGTGATTCCATGAGCGTCCTTTTTATCCATGTTCAGAGGCTGTGCCTACACTAGCAAGTAATTCGGTGTTACCGGAGTGGATCACTAGGTGAAGTTGTTAGCACACTTCTTACCTGTCTGCTGCATGAGACAGCGGAGTTTTGCTCTGGGCTAGATTTTGGCCAGTCTTGCTGTGCATGAGGTCTGAAGCTGGCCTGTGGAAGGCTGTCTTGCACGTCTTTCTCAACAGCAGACTTCTGGGAAATACTGTGATATCTTTGTTTCCTGTGGATGTCTGTCCATTCTGCAATGCCCTGGTTAATGTTCAAGTGTAGCTGCAGTCGTGGTTTCTTAGTCTCGCTGTGCAGCCTTACCTCCGATTCCCTCTTCCTCGCATTCAAGTCTGAAATGTGGTCACTGGTTAAACCAAGGCACCATAAGTGTGCAGTGATGGACTTAGTCCTGTGGCTGTAGCCTACTCCAAGGGGACAGCTGTGGATGAATGGAGTCATGCAAGCTTCCCTTCTATTCCATAGAGAAGGAAACCAGGAACAGAGCTACTGAGTTTGGAACTACTTTGCCTTCATTGATAGGAGGCAGTTAGGGCTTGGGAGCTGAGCCATCTGGTGAGAACACATCATCCTTGGAGTTGGGGAAAGCCAGCAGTGGGTACAGAGCTTTCAGGCATAGAAAGGTGCAATTTCCAGATCATCTTAGTGTTTTTATGGAAGTGGCTGTTGCCCAGTGGAGCCTTGTGAGCTTTACCTGGCCATTAGCAAATCAAGTTAGGTAGGACAGGTCTGCTGAGGGTGATGTGGTGACCATGATTAAGTAAATTTTGAAGGTCATCTTCAGATATCTTTCTTTGAGTAGTAGGTAAGTGGATAAATTTGTATATTGCTGTGTGCAGGTGGTCCACAATGTTTTCCCTGTTGTCCATGAGTTGTCAAACTGTGTGGGATCAAGCAGCTCAGTAACAACTCACACCCAGTGCATTGACCCATGGCAGCTCTGGCAACAGTGACTGGATTGTCTTGGAGGCTTTGGTGAACCAATGTGCCCTGGTGGACATCTTTGCAAGGCTTGTGATGTTCATGTAATCTACAAATCTAGCCTCAGAATGGCAGAGGATCCTGATGTCTTTCTGAAGAGAACTTTGTGGTGGTCAGATGTGAGATGTTCTTTGTCCACAGTTCTGCATGGGGTCAGGAGGCTGGATGGAGCTTGGGCCCTTGTTGTGTGCTGGTGGAGGTGGAGTGCAGGTTTAGTTTTCCGTTTGCAGGATGGATATTCAGGGTGACAACTTGGCTAAAAGATGTTACCTATGCCTTCAGTGATAAGGACCATAAAAAGCAGATGGTTCAGAAAGGAACCACATGGGATGGGGAATGTGGTCAACTGTCCATGGTTTCTTTTCTAGTTTGACAGTGCAATGATTAAATCTGACAATTTCTAAAACTACTTTTGTTTCATCCCTTTAGTTCTCTACTGCATTCCAAAGGAGGGAGTGGGAGTATCTGCACTGCAAAACTTGCTGCCTTTTTCTCACTTTCAGTGTTGACTGTTGGTTCACCAGCCCTTAGGGGCAGACATGGTTCTTTTGTCACATGGTTACCTTTTTGGGTCTTTTTTGTGTATTGTGTGGCCTCTGTGATTGCTATAACACAGTGGTAATTTGCTTGCCAGAGGAAAAGATGCATATGTCTGTCCCCTTCTTCCGAACAATGCAGTGCAGATGAGTGGAGACTTGCTGCTTTCTGCTTAGCTATTGGAAGAAGGGGAGGTGTGCAGAGGGGAGTGTAAGAGCTGTATAAGTAGCTGCTGTAGATGGGGGGAGAGAGGCCTGGATAATCAGTCTTTGCAAAACAGTAAGGATGTCCTCTTACCAAAGATACCTGCTCCTCTAGACAAGAGCTTCCAGGGAGAGAGGAAAAAAAAATCCATCTTTCCTGTACTTAAGCTTCTAGTAGGTCTAGTTATTTCAGAGAAGAACCACATCCTTTCAAGTCTGGCTCATGCTGTATTCCCCAGAGGGCCTGCATAACCAGATTTCTTTAGTCTCACTAGCTACTGCCACAAAGCACTTAGTGGCCAAACTCTCCACACAGTTGTCCAGCATACAAAAATTAAAAGCATTTTTTTGGAGAGGGACTGTACCCATCCAGCCTCATGGTGACCTAGCAATACCCATTTGCAAAGATGCCATGTCCCAGCTAATGCTCTTGCAAGGAAGGTACAAAGTGCACCATTTTAATAATCCAACTGGGTGGGGAATTTCTCTGGGCATTATGCCTGGAGCTACAAACAAAACATTATATGCCAAAGGGTTAACATGGCCTGCAAATTATAACATGACAGAGAGGAAGAAAAGGTGGCCTTGAGTTTTTAGAACAGGAGAAATAGGGAGGATAATGAGGGGAAAGTCAGCAAAATGATCACTGTGGGCTAACAATAAGAAACAGTATCTAATGCGGGCATTCAAAGCTGGTGAGTGTCTCAAAGTATGACCAACTGGAAATACTGAAAGCAGAAGACAAAGATAATGACTGCAGGTGCTGAGGTAGATGTCTGCGGCTTCGTGTCCTTCAGTTTGGTCAGATGACTTGTGCATGCCTGACTAACATCTCCGACATCATAAAAAAGTTGGGGCTTTTTAAAACTACTAAAGTTTTCATTTAAGACTGCTTAAAAATGCATGAAGTAGGCAAGAAAGAAATGGTACGGTTACTACTCTGGTAACTTGGGTGGTGCTTTTGTGCTGAAGTGTGTCTCCACATTCACAGAGAGAGAGTGGAAGCATGAATCTGGATGACTTTTGGAACCAGAGCAGTAATGGCTTCTGCTGAAATTTCTTTGAAATGAGGGGCTTTTTTAAAGGCAACAGACAGTCTATCAACATTATTACAGGTAATCCTCTACATTGAATATTGCACAAAAAGTTCAGCAATAAATCCCTTTACTCCTGTAATACATGGCAAGTACATGGAGGATTTAAGATTTGAGATTTTTGTGCTACCACAGTCCAGATGTAATGAAGCTCTGTCTAGACTTCAGATGTTTGAGGGCCTGCAGTATACTTTCAGTTAACTTGACTGTCTTTTATGCTCTGTATAGTTTACATAAAACCTAAGGCAGATACAGTGTATAACTGAAAATCTTTGTATAAATAGTTCTGTAATGCTTGGGAAAAAGCTCTCATGTTTGTTATGGACTGTAAATTGCAGAGGCTGGAATATCTATACTTTAGGTCAAGCTGTAATTTAGGTTAGAACAAAAAATGCAGTGCATTTTGGTAAGAAGCTATTTTGAAAAGTGTTGGAAATACTTGTACCATAGTTTGCTTCAGAACAACTCCTTAGTAAGATGTAATATTCCTCTTTATATTGTTTATAATCTTTGCTGTAGTTAAAAAATACAGAGATGTATGTATTTTTATTTTGCATGTGGAAATACATAAAGGGAAAATATGGAATTAAGTTATTTTACTTCAGAAAGAAATTCTGTTGCTGGATCCCTGCATGGGCCATTCACTTAGGGGTTGGACTTGACCCTAGTGAGTCCCTCCAAATCAGAATATTTTGGACTCTGTATAGTTAATGAAAACAATTGAGAGTGTATAAAAGTGAAAAAGTAGACTAGCCTGCTTTATCATTCTATGTCTATGACCATTTATACTGTCAATGACAACCTCAGTGCCCAGGTGTGGTGTTGGAGTAGTTGGTTTTTTTGGTGGCTTTTTTTGGTGTTTTGTTTGTTTGTTTTGGGGGTGTTTTTTGTTTTTTGTTTTGGTTTTTTTGTTGTTGTTGTTTTATCATAGTGCGTGAATGCCTTGCTCTCCTACTGACCTTTATAACATTCCTCCACGTGCCTTATCCTTACTCTGGTATGATTTCTGATTAATATTCCCATCACCTTTGAATAGCTAATATGAAAGTTCACATCAGGATATATATATATATGCAGACACATAAATGTATGTGTATATAGCTATATATATATGTATGTATATTGCAGGTGTCGGGGTGAATGATGGTGCAGAGTTTGCAGATGGACTCGTTCTTGTTGCAGATATATTGAGTATTTAGCTGCTGGGCGATTCGGCTCCCAGAGCGGCTGCACAGCCCGGGACCGGGACTGTTGCCTGGACACTTCAGGCTGAGGTGGCTGATGACCTTCGGTCCCAGCGAGGCTGCCCCGCACGGGTGTCTGGCTGCCTGCCGCCCCGTCCTGGGCCACGGCACCGTGCAGCCCAGGGGTTCTAAGGTCAGCTGCCATCCTTTGCCTTCCGAGCAGTGATCTCGGGGCGCTGACCGTGGGCAGCTCCTGGCCGGCGTGGCCGTGGGAGGAGGGACAGCTGGGAGCAGTCCGGTCTCGCTTATCAGCCGCCGCACCTTGGGCTGTCCCCAGGCTTTGTTCGCAGCCCTTTGACAGCTTAAGTGCGTGTGTTGCCTTTGCTGTTCAGTCGAAGGACAAAAATAAGCTCGTATCTTTGCTAACATCTTTCACTGCAGAACAATGTCGTTTGTCCCACTGGCTTGTTTGCTAGCCTTCTCTTTCTCTGCATCACCCCCACCCTCTACCAGCTCTTTGAACTCCAGATTTTCCTAGAGTAGGAAACCTAAACTATTTTGTCTTTTAAACTACAGGGGCAATCTCCTTTGTGCTCTTACAAAATACTTCATTCTTATCTATGTAAATGTTAAATTGATTACATTTTAAAAATGTTCGCAGAGTTTTTAAATTAAACACAACTTCATATGCCTGTATTCTATTGTGAAAGCTGCAGAAAGTAGTGCTGCTTTGTTAAAAGCGGCTTATTAAAATAGAAATCAAATTCATGTGTGTTTGATGGTTTTCTTTTTATGTCTGTCAAATTAGGATGCACTAATGCATATTAAACTTACATGTGTTCATATTTATAATATATATCATATAAATTTATAGCTAAAATATTTTGTTCCTATTGGTGACTTTTAGTTTTGAAAAATTTCTCTTGTTCTACCCGTGTAATTTTGACTGAATTGAGAAAATATAGATTATGACTGATACTTGCTGCTGGCAGCAGTAGTTGATGATTATCCACAACTCAGGTAGGGACTTGGAATATATGGGCCCCCAAATGAGTTCATGCCCTGTTCCTTGGTAGTTTAAAGGATGGTTGACATTGCACTAATGTTCCTGAGCATTCTCATGTTTCTGTTTTGCCGTTCTGCTGTTAAGTAGCAGCTTTTAGCAGGCATGTAGCAACGAGACTGACACTTAAACTGCCTTGGCCTCCTGCAAAATCCTTACATGCCAAATTAAGTGTCTTCAACTAGCCTTTGATCTAAATTCATCAATGTAACTTCCGATGGGAAGAATCTAGTCTTTTCTCAACGTTGCTTTGAATCTAATTGAACTTGAAAATTTCATCCTTCATTTAGTTTTGTGTGTTGGGACATTTATTTATCATGACTTAGTTAATTGTGCATGAACTAGAAGTCAGAGATTCTTGGCAGCTGATTCACTATGGCCATCAGCAAATTGCCACACTTGCCAGCCCATCTAGGAACTGCATGAAGGCATTAATCTCTCTGGGGATGATGCTAATCTTGTTTGCATCCACTCCAGAATAGCTCTATTGTAACAATAGTGTAGGATTAAATCAACCGTGCCATACTTGTTTCACTGTTTTTAATTGAGACAGATTATCATTGTAAAAGTGGCTAAAGCTACTGTGAAGGTTGTTAGCATAGCTCTGTGAGTATGAAGAGTAATTACTGTGTCTTCTTCTGAGATCATTTATGTTCACTGTGATCGACAGTGGCTGTAGTTTCTGACTATCAGATCTGAAAACTTATAGGTTTATAAATATATTTGGGTTAGGGTTTGAGGTGGTACTTTGGTTCTGCAGTGACTGGATAGTAGGTGTGTTTGTATGGTACTGTAAATTATTAGTAATTAATTTTTAATTATTAATCATTAAAGTGTCCTGCGAGAAGCAAGGGAGTTGGTGTTCCTTCTGGGTCCCTTCCAACTTGAAATATTCTGTGACTCTAATTTTTCATTGTTTAGGTAGGTGTTATTTCCTGTAAAGCAGATACATAGTTACTTGCGTAGCAATGTGTATCTTTAAAACAGGTAGGAATCTGAGGTACACAGTGTAGTATAACTGTAGAAATACAGATTTAAGCCCGCCTTTGCTTCAAGTGACTGAAATACACAGTTACGTAAGCAATGAGGTTGTAATGTCGTTGCTTTAGGTCACAAGATCTGTATCAAGGAGGTGCCATGGTTTACCACTGAGACAGTTGGTGTCTGTCATTGTTTAACTTAGTTAACCTCAGTGTTAACTAGATTAATGAAGTTAAATGTTTTAACATGGTAGGTAGAGCTCAGTGGTTGGGAGAACAGGTTGTTACTGTCTGAGATATCTGACTCCAGTGGCTGAACAAAGGCTCGAGTCTTCTGTGTATCTCAGCAATTCAAGGTATTTCCTGTCTCTTACAATAAGGGTTTGCTGTACATGATTGTAACAAAGACCTTGATATTTCAATCCGCTGTTTTCCATGTTATGTCAGGATCTCTGTGGCATTAATCAGCAGACTACAGGAGAGTATTTTCTCTTACTTGTTTTGGCATATGCTGATAGTTATCATCAGAGCCCTAGAGACTGATCATTTCTGGTAATGCTTTTCTCTAGGATCAGACTGGGATGAGGTACAACAGAGAGCATTTGGAATGCCTGTGTGGAATGATGAGCTTGTTTCTCTTGTGTCTTGGAGTTGTAAGCCTGCTAAACACAAAACAGAGAAGCACGCTGAGCACAGGATCCACATAAAGTTATAGGTTTCAGTTTACTTGTTGGCAGAGCACATTTAAGAACATGTTTGCACCTAGACATTTATTCTGTGTTTTGCACCATTTATTTTCACTTGTCTCAGTTGTGTTACTGTTTGTAGAACCACACCATTACTGGATTTCTGAGGTACCTTGGCTTTACTGCTGGAGAAGATATGACATAGACACACCTCATAAGGAATCTAGGACTTACAAAGTAAGGTGTTCATGTTTTGTTAGTGGAAAGTTTGCATCCCACACTCCTCAGTTCTTCACTGATACTGCTTGAGGCAGTGCCCCTCCTGCTATTAGAGACTGCATCATCTTTGACTTTAAGTTGCTGTTAGTTTGTTGCTTTTGGGTTGTTTCATTTTTAATTTTTTTTTTTAAAGATTGTTACTGTATTATAGTATGCCTTATATTTACTGTAGTTTGTTTCCCATTGTCAAGAAGATGAGAATTTATGTTTTAGGACTTATATTGGCTGTGTTATATTGCTCCATTGCTGTTTTTTCAAGAGTCTGGTTTCACTCTATTTTTAACATTCTCTTCACCCAATGTGCAGATTTTCATCTCTTCTTCATATGACAGGGCAGTGGTTGCTAATGCTTGGAATGCCAAGTGCCTTGGTTTCCTGGAAGAGCAAATTTTGTGTGGCTATGCTACGTGCAGATCCTGACCTTCCTGAAGAGGGGGGAATTATGGTATAAGATTCTGAGTTTAATCCCAGACTTGGATGCTTAGGGCACACATGCAGCTTAGCCAACTAACCACTTGGGTAAAATATGGTTGGTGGTTGGGATACCCGTGGTTCAGATAAAGTGCCCTTGAAGCAACTGAATCTCACTGTCAGTGAGCCTGTGGTCTTGGCTTTACTTTTTGCTTCCAGACCATGCAGCTGGAGGAGCAAATACTGTGGTTTTGGTAAGATTTGCTTTTATGGTCCATCAGGAAATGCACACATACTATTTTCTATGAGGATACTTTTCCATATTGGCTAGCTGGAAGTGAAGCCCACATTTAAAGATATCTCATTGTTAGCAAAGTTCCAGGCACAATTCACTACCACTTCTGCTGTTCTTAAATGGTCAAAGTAGGCAGTTGCTGAAAATAAATCTGTATTTTACAAATCCCATTTGTGTGTGCTTGAGGCAAAGTTTTATATTTTATGGAATTTCTTTGGTTGAGGAGACTCATTGGCTGTAAAATCTATTAGAGTTTTTTGAGGGACTCAGTACTTTTGTTGAAAGGGGTAATTCAGACAGTATATTATACTTCAGTTTTCACAAACATGGCCACAGCCTATGGTTTTTTTTTAAAGAAACTCTGCTGGTAACCCATTGGAGACTTTGTTTTCCAATGCCTGCCTAGTAAAGTAGGAAGAAACAAGTGGTTTTTTCCAATAAGAAGTATTAAATCCTGAGCTGATAGTTTCATGCTATACCGATTAAATGACTACAGTGGTTCCCCCTAGTTACCTGTACTGAAACCTCTGATACACAACTAACTCATAAGGGATGAAAGAATTGCAGAAAGATCTTGTGCTAGATGCAGGTAGACAATGAAATGGTAGGTGGGATTTTGGGTTGGGAAGTGCAGATTAGTAAGTATGGAGAAAAATAACTCCCAGAGTAATAAGTATGGGCGAAAAGTGACACCCACTATCCATACAGTATTTTATCAGTTACTGTCACTCAGAAAGTCTTTGTTGTCACTGGAAATGTGATGTCAGTGTTCAAATGTAGTCAAGGCAAACTGAAGGCAAAGTATATTATGAAAGGAACAGAAATCAAAATTTGAAGCGTTACTGTACTAATATATAGATATATAAATGATAGCAGGAGGACAAAATGACATAAAAAAAGTGTAATGCAATCTGTTAGCTGTTTGTCAAAACACAAATTAGGCTGCAAAACTAGGAGTTACAGTAAACAGATAAAATGCAGTATTTTCTCAGCAATGCCTGCTTATATTATGCAGGATAACTTACTGCTGTAGTATTTTACAAAGCGTTTAAGCTTAAATGATTGAAAAAGAGGTAAGATGCGTTTTAGGAAGAAAGGTTTGTCAATGTCATTTCACCCCAGTTGTTGTGTTACAATGTGCAGATTGTTTCCTAAAGCCTTGGTTGTAGTAAACTGGGAGAGATGTCAGCTTGTCTTATTACAACCTCCTTGCTACCAGCCAGGGTGGAATGAGGTGTCCAGCTGAATGGTCTGACTTGGGAGATCAGCTTGTGTTCTCAGAACATCAAACTTCTTGCTCTTGTGTTCATACTTTCAGGTGTTAGAAGGTAAATATTCCTAGCAAGCTGAAAGAAATTAAAGAAATATTGTAAGAACAGTTACTCTTGGAAGCCAAGTCCTTGGAATTCTACTCTGATTGCATTATGGGCTAAGTATAGCATTCTTCCTAAAAATTTGCATTTTTCAATTTGTCTGTTAAGGTGGTTTTGCATTTAAATAAAATATGCTATTTAAATAGATGTTTAGACAATGACAACATGCTTTAGTAGAACTCTTGCAAGCATTTTATTTTTCCTTGTCATTCATTATCGACCTCTAATATACAGTACCATTATACATATTGTGATTCTTGTAATATTTTAGCTTTTAAATGCTTCATGTGACAGAAACTCCATTGGAGTGGTAGAGCTTGGTTTTATGTCCTGACTCTCTTCACTGGGTGTTTTCTTTATGCTTATTTTCTGTATCAAAGGAGCAAGCTTAAAATATGTAACCTTACTAGCTCTGTTGGAAAATGCTATTTAAAAACTGTTAGTTGCTTATCAAAATAGTTGGTAAAATACCTCTGAAGGTAAACTTGGTTTCATTTATATAAATATTGAGATGTAAAAAAATTTTTACTTTTTTAGAGCAGATTGCTGTTCTACTGGTCTGAAAATGGTTTTGGCTGGTAGTCCAAAACTTGCTCTAGAAAATGAATTTTACTTTTTATCAAGTGACATGAACTATGGGTTACAAAAAAGAATTCACAACAATCAAGACAAATTCTACAAGACTTAATGTCAAAAGTAAACTGAATTTCTGTAACAATTGAATATGACTACTCAGGCTCTTGTCTTTATCTTAAGTTCCAAGAAGAACAGAGCAAATATAAATTAACAATTAAGAAAAAGAGAAACATCCTAATTATGCAAAGGGAATTTAATTCATTTAGGGTAAACTCCTGGCTACGTTTTTCATCTGAAACTGTGCTGCCTTTAGGAAGTAATCCAATTTACGGAACTGGAACACAGTATACCAGAACTACATTTCTCTCCTTGTCGTGAAATTCTCAGATCTTGGGTTCCTGCAAAGGCAGCTCCAGAGCAGGCATCCAGAGAGGGGACCAAAGTTCTGTGTGCCTGTTGTAGTGACGTGTGCAGATGCAGCACACAGCTGGAGTGCTCTGAAGGGTACTGCCAACATTTTTTTGGTTTTTCATAAAGCACTTCTGTGTTGTTCTTGCTCTGCCTTGTTTTCCTCCTTCTTCCCCACACATTCCTGTATTCTTTACCAAGGCCCCTTGAGGACTTGTAGATATTCCATTTTGTAAGGGAAAATGTATTTATCAATGTCTTTTCTTTTAAACTGCATGTTCAATAGTAAGACTTGCTCTTTGGGTAAGGATAGATAGATAGATAGATAGATAGATAGATAGATAGATAGATAGATAGATAGATTTTTTTGGGGGGGGAGATACTTAAAAGCTGACAAAAGTAAGGATACTTTTCTGAACTCAGAATCTAATCCTTTTACAGCCATTGGGTGAATGTTTGAGAGACATAGATATTGATGGGAAAGAATTAAATAAAATTCTTACTAAATAAAAATCTTACTAAAAGCTTGGCCTACTTTGAAAATTCCATGCAGTGTCCCTGTTTAACATCACATTTCACAGTGGTTAAATACTGTTTTAGCTTTCCTGACGCATGAATTTGACTATTTACATGTGATGTTGAGGTTCCTTTTTCCTGAAATACAAGAGCTTTAATCAAAAAGACAGTTTAAAAAGGACTTAGGCTAACATGATCCTGCAGATGGATTTCACCCTCAGCCATGGGTTAGTTCCCCCAGAGAGGTGTTTAAATCAGCTTGTTCCAGTCTCACGAGCTGGGGCAGGAAGGTGTACCTGGTGTGGCAGGCACTGTGGTGAGCAGCACCTTGCAGTGCTGCTGAAGGTTAGGGCTGGTTGGAGCACTGTGGGATCCTTCCAGCACAAGGACACCCCAGCAGCTGCCCTCTGCTGCCCCACCTTTTCCCTGGCACTCCTTGCCGGCCTGGTGAGCAGGCTGGAGCTGATGATCCATCCTGGACATCTCCCCCTGCCTGTCGCCCCAGTGCTTCTGTGCAGGTCAGATGTTGTCGCACCACGCGTGTGCCTTGTGTCCTGGCAGTGCCGGGCACCTCGCGGACCTGCCTGGTCTGGGATGGAGTATCCATGCCCAGAGTCACTGAGAGGTCACCAACACATGTTTGGTGCTTCAGTTTTATTTCTGCTTGCACTCTGACACGAGCCCCTGCTTCCACAGCCCCCTGCCTCCGCTCCCTCCTGTGCCCTGCTGCTGTGGAGGTTGGACCCACTTGGGATTAGGAGTGTGTCTGGTGATGCTGTCGGTGTGGCAGCCCCCATGTCCAGAAGCTCTGCTTAAAACAAGGCAGAGCACTGGCAAAACTAACTGATTACTCCTGGTTTGTCTGAAATTTGCACACACAGTAGTATTTTGGCCAGAATAATTTGCCCTTATAATAAAGCTGGTAAAATGTAGAGAAGAAGCTGGTGTTTTTTTACTTAAAAGCCTGTCTGATCATGAATAATCAATTGAATACATTGAGCAGAAAAAATTAAATTTCATTCTGTGAATTCTCTAATAAGAATAGTTATCAGCTACTCACTGCCTGGTACTTGATAATACAGGCAAAGAAATTCTTAGTCATGTTGAGAGAGATTTGAAATGAGATGTTTAAAAATGAGAAATAGTGATACTTGGACATCATTAATCAAAAAACCCCCAAACTTCTTCAGTGTGAGAGAAGATGAGTACAACATGCTGTTTAGGACTAAAAATGTAATCTAACAGGAACTGCAAGAACAGACACACCTTGAGAAACCTCAGGGCACTTGTTTAGAAGCTGACTGGTGTATGAAGGAACTCAATGTTTTACTCTACGTTTTAAATAACTTAGGCATTCATAATACCTTTCAGATTTCTAATGTTGTCAGATAGGAAAAATGAAGTTTGGATAGTCAGAGATTGTGCAAGATCCTGGGGCAAGGGCTGGGCTGGAAGTGCTAACAGAGCTTCTTGCTGCTCAGGCCAGTACGTTTTGCTTTTTCAAAACTGCTGAACAAACACTATTTTGTAGAATCTTTTCAAACCTACATAGGATCAAACATGAGCCCTAGTGATGAAAGTTAGTTTTGATGCTTTGAATTATCTTTTTTAAATTGCTAACCAAAGCCTTTTTCTTCCCTGTAGCCTTTTCTTATTCTTATGAATCTTCACTGTTCACCAGACGTCCACACATTTCTGTGCAAAGCCTTTGTCCCTGCCTGCCTGGATCAGATTCATGTGATTCACCCGTGTCGAAGCCTCTGTGAGAAAGTGTATTCTGACTGTAAGCAGCTGATGGACACTTTTGGAATTGCATGGCCTGAAGAGCTGGAATGTACCAGGTATTGTTCATATTCACAGGTGGTGGGAGTGGTATTTTCGTATTTGACCCAGACTGAGTTGAAAATCTGAGGCAGAATGTTAAATATCACCTTGCTGTAAGTTCCTAAGTGTGCTGACCCTGCAGTGCTTATGTGTGGGACCATTTCTTTATTAAAACTTTTCCATTATTCAAACAAGGCATTTTCTGCCTGTGACTTTTTTTGCAACAAAGTAGTGCAGCAGTTATTTTCAATAAGTCGATCCCTGCAAGAGGTAGCTTTTTACTATTAATTTCTCAAAGTTTAAAATGTTATGTGTTGCAGCATAGATTTTGGGTTGGTTTCTGATCTCTAAATTAGGGATGATCGTACTTACCTTATTAGGGGTTTTAGAAGTAACTGCTCATAAGTTAATGAAATACAGAATATTTGGTATTTGAACAGACACAGAACGTTAAATAATAGAAACCATATCTTGCTCCTGGCTGCTCAAATGTGCAAACCTAGTCTTGTGTTGCTTTTCGTGTAGTGCCTGCCAAAACTCTCTGTCTTGAAATGTCACCTTTTTCTCAAAGGTGTTTGCATGTCTGTTTCAGATAGAGAACAGTTAATACTTCATTTGGGGAAAAGATGTCTATTTTCAATGGAAACCACTGGAAGCACCCCAGTGTAATCTTGAGATTCTTACCTCCAGATGTGGATATTTATAAATTATTAAGGCCAGATTTTTTTGTTGTTGTTGTTTGTTAACACACATCAGGTCAAGAGGCACAAGAAAGGAGCAGAGACTGGAA
The DNA here is from genome assembly GCA_036785705.1 of Acanthornis magna. Lineage (NCBI taxonomy): Eukaryota > Metazoa > Chordata > Aves > Passeriformes > Acanthizidae > Acanthornis > Acanthornis magna. The sequence goes on along the minus strand of JAWUZG010000071.1, from coordinate 2,380,901 downwards.
ACTCAATTTTTCTAACCCCCGTGGGGTTGCTAGTCTCTGATAGGGCTAAGGGAAAGCAGGGACAGTAGTCCTGTGCATGACTTCTGGTAGGAATCTGTATTGGAGGGCATATGACAAGTGCCATTTCCCATAGTTCTGCAGAAAAATAGAAGTTGTGGGGTTTTAAAACAAGAAGGCATTAACTTTTCCCATCTTGTAGTTCCCTGTGTAGTGCTCCTCAGCACAGCAAAAAACTACAAGCATTGTTTTGAAAAATGAGGACAATCACAAGTGAATCCAATTATTCAATATATCTTTAAAGTGACATTTTAAATCAAATTATGTTTTTTGCAGGATTTAGTGCAGCTTTAAATTATTTATTACTGCTATCATTTAGTGAAAATGAACCTTTCCTGTTCATATGTGAAGTGATATCTCCCTGGTAGCCAGTACTGAAAAGTCCCTGTCCATATTCTGAGAAGTCCAGGGTGTTCTTAGAGCAGCAGAGATCCTGCTGCTGGAGCCCACGGAAGAGGAGCTGGCGTGAGGATGGGCAGTCACTGGAATACTGAGGTTCACACTTTGTGTTCTTACAGATGTGTGTGAAACCGATTAAGACAATGAGTGAATGAAGTTCACTCTGTTTCCACACATGCTGCTCCAGCCTGTGGTTAATGAAAGAATCTGCCACAGGATCAGTTTTCTTAACACTTAGTCTGGATTTACTTGGACAGCATGATAATGAAGTGAAACAAAGAACTGAAGGAGTTTTTAGCTCAAACTGAGCTTGGATACTGAATTGAGGGACTCTTGTAATGGTGTTTGACAAATAATGTTGAGATAACAGCATTTTGCTTTAAAAGCTAGAATACAAAACCTGTTCCTTTTAAACATACACTTAAACTTGGAATGCATTATGAACATAAATCCCATTTTGAGTAAATGTTTACCTGCTTGAGTTATACAATCTCATTTGAAGATACATCCAGCACTGTTAATACAATATTATCCGTATAAAAAGATCACATCCTGTGTCCAGTTAAATGCTGGAGCAATTGAGTCTTGAGCAGTTTTTAAATAAACATCATAGAGCTAGAAAATTGCTAAAATATTAATAATTTTTTTAAGTGCTTGTATTTTCTGCCTGGGTAGTTTATTGTTGACAATGAAATAGCATTACAATACAAAAAAATATAATAATCATGTACTAGTCATGAATTATGATGTCAGTCTTATTCCTTGATTGAAACTTGCATTTTGACAAGATTTTTTGCTGTCTCCAACAGTCTGTTATTGAAATTTAAAAAAAAACAACTACTGTAGCTATTTTATGTACATATGTAAAAGTTTAGTAGAATTTTCAAGTGTAGAATGGTTGCAATCTGAGTAGTTTCATAAACTATAAAACAACTAGAGAGCAACAGTTAAATAAATGTGTTTGAAGTCTTCTAAAATGCAGATGTTTGAAGTTTGATTTTTATAATGCCATTTGATTTTTTTAAATACAATTTCATATAATTTCACATTTGCATTATCTATAAAATTTAACAGTGCTTAGGATCAGATTTGCTCATATTTCTAAGAAGTAATTCTAATTGAGCATGAGAGCTATTGAGATATTTCCTCTTCTGTTTATTTATTCAGACTAATCAATTGTGATGAGACTCCTCCTGCCACTGCTGCTGTAACCACAAATGTACATGGAACTCAGAAGACCCCAGGCCAGATCCGAAGGGATTATGGATTCTGGTGTCCCCGACACCTACACACTACCAATGGACAAGGCTACAAGTTTCTAGGAATTGATCAGTGTGCACCCCCATGTCCCAATATGTACTTTAAAAATTATGAATTGGATGTGGCAAAAAGCTTCATTGGAATAGTTTCAATCTTCTGTCTTTGTGCTACACTTTTCACATTCCTGACTTTTCTGATTGATGTTAAAAGGTTTAGATACCCAGAGAGACCAATCATATATTATTCTGTTTGTTACAGCATAGTCTCTCTAATGTACTTTATTGGCTTTTTACTTGGGAACAGAACTGCCTGTAATGAGGCAGATGAGAAGCTAGAAATCGGTGAAACGGTTGTTCTTGGCTCCCAAAACAAAGCCTGTACTGTCCTCTTCATGGTTTTGTACTTTTTCACTATGGCAGGAACTATATGGTGGGTGATTCTGACAATCACTTGGTTCCTTGCAGCGGGAAGAAAATGGAGCTGTGAAGCTATTGCACAAAAGGCCATGTGGTTCCATACAGTTGCCTGGGGAATACCTGGTTTTTTAACCATTATGCTCCTTGCAATGAACAAAGTTGAAGGGGACAATATCAGTGGAGTTTGTTTTGTGGGTCTCTATGACGTGGATGCCTCTCTGTACTTCGTGCTTTTGCCGTTGTGCCTTTGTGTGTTTTTCGGTCTCTCTCTCCTTTTAGCTGGCATTATTTCTCTAAACCACGTGCGGCAGGTCATTCAGCACGATGGCAGAAACCAGGAGAAGCTAAAGAAATTCATGATCCGAATTGGAGTCTTTAGTGGGTTGTACTTGGTGCCGCTCGTAGCACTTCTTGGATGTTATGTTTATGAACTGGTGAACCGGAAAATTTGGGAAACTACTTGGGTGTTTGACCACTGTGACCAGTACCATATTCCTTGTCCTTACCAGGCAAGTAACAGTTTTTTTTATAAATAACATTATAAGGTTAGTTAGCAATAACCCTGATGCTTATCTGCCATACAATTTGTAAATTATTTTCATGTTAAGTAATCAGTTCAAAAACATGGAGTGATTAATTCATTTTTAAGCCAAAATCAATGGAATTAGACTTTTGCTTTGAAAATTTTCATCTAACTGGTAGCACTCAGCAATTAAATTCCAACTCGCAGCTCTAACACAATATATAACTTTCATGATATTTGAACTTCCTGTTGCAAATTGTATTGGAGAAGGATCATTCTTCACAATATTTGTTCCTAAAAGTAGTTGCTCAGTACTTGGGTACCCAGTATCAAAGTACATCTGTTGAATTTTTCAGTTCAGTTGAAGCTGAAATAATGATTCTTGAAAATTGAGACTAAATTCGATTTTAAATGCTAATTATAACCACACACTTAAAATAATTTTTTTGTTTTTTTTTCTTTAAAGTATAGAAGTGTAAACCACTTGAAATTACAGAACAAATTTCCCATATATTTTTTCCAAAAATTTTTTCCACAGCTGTCATTTGCAAGCTGATTTCAGAAATGTGAAGAATTCTTTATAAAAAAACAAACCAACCAAAAAGCAAATTAAGAAAAAAACCTCAATCACACTTAAAATTGTGGCAGTGGTTGTATTTAACATTTGCCTCTTAAAATCTAACTTCCTTGGAAAGACTTTTAAATTGAATCTGCCTATGTTCAGTGCTCTCTGTGGATTAAATCTGTTGCTGTTGCAGGGAGTTTTATGTACTTACAAGCAATTTGTAGTTTGTTTCTTTCCATTTAAGAACAAATACACAAGATAACATCACTAAGAGAAATGCAAGTGTCTCATGTCATCTTTCATAGCATTACATTTCCCATCTCTGTTTTTGCTGCAATAAACCATCATTAAAAATGAGGAATATAAACAGGGGCATTATGGAATGATAGGGATTGATCTCTTCACATTCTTAAACATTATCTATTATCCTCTGGACTGAAGTCAGTGTAGGCTGAGAGTAGCACAGCTCAAAGGCAACTTGGTTATTTTTGCTTCCAATATAGTTTCTTAACAAGTCTGTTTTGACTTCAGTGGGTTTTATTTTGATCTCTGTATAAACCTAAATGGTATGGAATATAAAAATCTGAAAACAAGACTTCTATGCTTTAAAAAAAAATCAATAAACTTATTTTGTAGTGCTTAAATATGCTTGGCATAATAACACAGAGCATGTATTTTCAGCCTTTAATTAGCCTTATTGGAAGGTAGAAATAGCAACATTAATTATTACAGAAAGATCTACTCTATGGGATCTGTCCCTATAATAGACAGTGTGTGCTAATTGTGGAGTAGCTTGAAGTGGTGCGCTTGGTCTTGGCTTACCTGAGCTGGCTTGTAGACTTCTGTTACGTTTCCCAGATGAAAACCAAATAAAAACAAACTGAAGCAGCTAATGTTACCTGGCTGATAAAAATAGTGACTTTCATAGATGGGTCTGGCAGATAAGCCAAGTGGCATAAACTGAATTTGCAGCATGAGAGCAGAAGATAATGATCTCTCACTGAGTTAAATGCCTCAGCTCCTATGATACAGTTCTGCAAATAGGTGGATTAATTTTGCAATAAACAGAAAGCTGCTGTGTAGTTCCCTGCGGCTCCTTGAAGATGCTGTCTAATCAGATTAACTCCCAGCTAATCCTTCCAGTACCTGAAGGGAGCCTACAAGAAAGAGGAAGAGAGACTTTTTACAAGGGCATGTAGTGACAGGACAAGGGAATGGCTTTGAACTCAAAAGAGAGTAAGTTTAGATTAGATATTAGGAAGAAATTCTTTACTTTGAAGGTGGAGAGGCACTGGAACAGGTTTCCCAGAAAAGTTATGGTTGCCTCATCCCTGGAAGTGTTCAAGGCCAGGCTGGATGGGGCTTTGATCAACCTGGTCTAGTGGGAGGTGTCTCTCTGTGCCTGTGGCAGCTGGGGTGGAGCTCCATGATCTTTAAGGTCCCTTCCAACCCAAGCCATTCTGTGATTCTGTGATCCACTTGCTATTTCTTTTAAGTTGAAGGGATAGATCTTTTACACGTACCTCTGGAGAACGTTTACTAATACTGTTACTCCCCAAATTAGCTTTCTTTTCAATTTAGAATAAAAATATTTCCTTCTGACAGATCTCTTTTGTGTGTGTATTCATCTGAACCAGATCTGACTTGACTGTACATGTTTGACATTTGTCTGCAGTACAAGCCTCAACAAAGAACAACAGTCATAAGGAGAAAGTCTCTTATTTAATGTTTTCTTCATTTAAGAAGATTAATCAACAAGTATATTTTCTTCTTTACATTTATTATGCTTTGTTATCTTCTAGGCTAAGGCACTAGCAAGACCGGAAATATTTTTGTTTCTGATGAAATATTTGCTAACATTAATTGTTGGCATATCTCCAGTGTTCTGGGTGGGAAGTAAGAAGACCTGTTCTGAATGGGCCAATTTCTTCAACAGAAACCGCAAAAGAGAGTAAGAAATTTTTTTTCTCTGTTTTTTTTTAAGTGTATACTTAAATTTGGCTTTCAGACTTGTTTCTTTATATATAGCTCAGATAGTCAAAATGTTGTCCTCAGGCTCTAAATGCTGCTTTGGTCATCAGCAGAATTCCATTGGAGTCTGGGGAAGTTTTACGTATGCAGTGATTTTTGACAACATTCTCAGAAGACAGAAAATATTTTCCTCTGTTGATTTCTCTTTTGTAGAGCAGAAGGTATATTGCTGTGTTTAGCATTGGCTAATGCATCTCTGGTTTCCAGTCGAAGGAAGGAAAATAATTTCAGCCATCAGTTTAGTTATTTTCACGTGTTGTGACCACTTCATTTGACACAGTACTTTGTACTATGTTTACTGTCACACAATAATAATATCCTCTTTTCTTCTCTGACAGGGTTGTCTTATTTTAACATTAATAGTCATTGAACCCTCCTTACTATCACTTTTATTGCCTTAGTCTAGTGTTCATTTTTTTAAATGAAACAGAAGAGTTCCGTTTTATTGTCTAATTGTAGCAAATTTTTATCTCTGGATTTAAACAGCTTATAAATTTTGTCTTCATTTCTTGTAGTTGTCATTTTTTCAATTCTTTTTTATGCCTTGATTATTTCTTTTCAGATTATCTGTTACTTAAAAATTATACTGTGGTTTTAGATAATTTTGTTTCTTTGGATTTCCCAAGGCATTTGTTCCTAAGCTCTTTTTATTTACATTCTACACCATCTACATTCCTCGATGGTGAATTTATAGCTTCCTTTCCCTCTCCCCTCTTTTTCCATTTCCTGTATAATTTTTCTTGTGTTTCTGATGTTAATTGCTTTTAGCTACAAGGATTTAAAAATAATGAAGTCATTTTTATAATGCTTTTTTCATTTGAAGGAGGTTGATTTTATATGAAGTTAACTTGGTAATGCAGCTGTTTATGAGCTAATCCTTTTTTTCTCTCTTAGGTCATTAATCTAGTGTAGTCATTGGATCTACTTGCAGAAGTAAGAAATTTAGAAATCTGCTTTATTTATTTGTTCCACAGACATAATTACTTTGGATCCATTATGATCAGATCTTTTTTCTCCTCTTTTCATATATAATTTTTTTTCTGTGTTCATTACCATCTGGCTCAGATTGAATCACTGGTTGTTATTCTGTCAGGGTTTTGTGTGCTAGTCTTTATTAACATTATAGCTAAGGTTATCCTCTTCATTCAGTTACATGCTTGTATTTTCTTTCAGTCCAATCAGTGAGAGTCGAAGAGTGCTGCAAGAATCATGTGAATTTTTCTTGAGGCACAATTCCAAAGTGAAACACAAAAAGAAGCACTACAAATCAACTTCACACAGATTGAAAGTAATTTCAAAGTCAATGGGGACCAGTACGGGTGGCACAACAAATCATGGAACTTCTGCAGTAGCAATCACTAATCATGATTACTTAAGCCAAGAAACTGTGGCAGAAATTAGAACCTCTCCAGAGACATCTGAGAAGGAGATAGAGGCAGACGGAGCATCAGCCCGAAGAGTCGAGGAAGGTGAAAACAGCGGAGATCAAATGTTACCCGCTTCTAAATTGACCGTGGATCAGGTGGAAAGGAGAAACAAAGCAGATAGCACATGTCATATGAGTAGCTTGGCTGAGAGCTTGAAGAGAGTAGGTGAAGGAAGGTAAGGCTCCTGAACTCAATCTTTTCTTTATTTATACATTTTACCACTATTTTTGTTCATTTTCTGTTCCTTCTCTCTGAAGAATCAGGGTACTCTCAGTATGCAGCTATCTCTCAGTAGCTGTCAAGAGAACTTTCAGACTGTGGCCATGTGTCTTTACCATGTGGGCTGTTCTGTATTTTTGTAGGATTCATCTTTTCCTTTTAAGCATTGTGGGCTGGAGCTTCAGCTTGTAGGACATTCTTGCCTTGTTGAACAGTTACTCTCAAGAAATCTGTGACTGCGCTGCAATCACTCTGAGAGGTGATGGGTCTGAAAAAGAACAGTGGTGACTGTAGGCTTGGAAAAGTACAGAAATATATTGCACTCTTTTGAAAAGAATACAGCTGAAGATATATTATGATTTCACTACTCAATTGTTTACCCAGTGTAATGGAAATTAAACTGTGCTTAAAATTTACTCTCTGTGTTTTATTTTTCATTCCCTACAGAATAACTCCTAAAAATGATTTTAGTGAATCTCCTTCACTGCAAAGGAGCTGTTCCCAAATACCTGATGTGTCACAGTCACCATCCGTATCACTACTTGTCTACTCAGCTTCAGACACCAGAAGAGAGTTGGATTCCGGAAACAGTTCTAATCCTTGAAAAATTGAAATTTTGTACAAACATTTGCATTGTATAAAACTGACATGAATTCTTTGTTACACTGGAAATAATGGATATTCTGTGCCTTATTAAAAAACACATGTATCCTGCTTTGCACTTAAAAAATGTATGTTGTATTGTGGGGACAGCTAGCAATAATGTACTGTATTTAATCCTATCCAGGACTAATGGAAATTGAAGTTCTATAGGACATGGCAATAATGTAAGAAAAAGATGAGAGACAAATATTATTCCATATATAAAGAACACTTTGTAATGAATCGCATTAAAATAATGCTTTGAAAGCACTGTTACTTCTAAAGGTATAAAATTCCACCTGCCTCTTCAATATTTTCAAAACTTGTTAATTTTTTTTCTTTTTTACTGTCTCTTAAACAATAGTATCACTTAAATAAGGGATACACAAATTTCTAAATACTCTCTGAATTATGCATCATACTGTATCAATTATAGCACTGGTTTATGGTAGCTTGTACACTGAATATGAAAGGGAATCTGGAATTATAGCGATTTATTTTGTACATAAAAATGAATTTTGTAAATAAGTGACTGCATCAGGTCAATCTTTAGAACTACTCTTTTGTATGTATTGTACAAACTTGAAAAAGTTCATGTGCTTCCATTGGGATGTTGCTGAAGCCAGCGTTCCTCTGGTGATCAGCCAACGTGACTCAGTTCTGACAAAGCAGGTTGTACCTTTATCCCTGACATGCACTGATATTTGGGGTGAGACGGGTCCTGCGAAGGGATGATGCAGGAGGTGCAGCACTGTCTCAGAAAAATGCCTCTTGGAGCCTCTCCTGGCGTGGTGTTCAGGGCATCGTGCCGAAGGAAACACCTCACACTCCTGGGCTCGGTGGGCACAGTGTGATGAGCAGGCTTTCGGCTTTTGTCCTGAGCTCCAGCAAAAGCTCATCTCACACTGTTTCTGTGTGAGTAACTTCATTTTTTAAATGCTATAGAGAAATATCTTGCAGATAACTGCTGCAAATAACTGTTGAGTTATTCATATGCAGGCTTCTGTAACAATCTGTTTACTCAGAAGACAGCCTTAATGCTTTTCTTACAAAGCCTAATTTTCTATTATGCCACAGCAATATATTTCCTCTAAATCAAAAAGGCCTTAATACTTATAGCCTTTCTTATGATAGGTGGTTCTCAAGAGCAAGTAATGTTGATGTGCATAAAAATTTCATTGTCTAACTTCATTTGAGTCAAGATTTTTTAAGAGCCAGTGGGATTTATTACTTGAGATAATTTGGAGACAGATTTTGCTGTTCTCTAATCCTAAATGTCATTAAGATTAGTCATTTTGTAAGATTGTCCAGCATTTTGCATTTGATCACTATTAAGAATTTTTCTCAATATTTTGATATTATGCAGAGAATTTACTGTGTTTGAGTTTGGCAGTGTTCATGGTGATGCATTGAACAATGAAGATTGCATGGTACAAAGGACATGTAAATGCTGGAACAGCAGGAACTATGGTTCTGATATACCAAAGTTATTTGTTTTATCCATCATGCATTAAAAATTAAATTTTTTTACCTTTATATTACATTATCTCCACTTTAGCATTTGTAATTTATTGCCTTCAACAGGATATGCTCTTTATTTTAGAATTTTCCCATTAAAAGTACACAGAATTCTTGCTGCTGAGAGGACAGTAAGAAAGATACAAAAAACCTTCTGTGAAAAGGCACACTAAATACCCTTCATGTTTCTAGTTCTGTTTGTAACCAGGTAACTTTATACACATGTTCAGTAGTTTTGTTATTACTGTGTTTGTTAGTAATAAAATATGCTGTTGTATAGTAAGAGCTTCTGAGTGGATGCTTCTTAGTAACTAGATGTGGCATATTTGTTGCTCTACTACTGTAGTATTTTTGCACCTACAACAAGTATTTTTTTGTAGAGCTGTGTGAGTTAGTAAATATTGCAAAGTTTTTATTCCTCCTGTGTGAGAAACTGAGACAGAACAATGCTGGGAATTGTTCACATGAACACAGACTTATGAAGGAGTGAGAAACTTGAACTAGTTCTTTCATCCTGATGTTTACAGCATTTTTTCTTTCACAACCTCTAAAGACCTGCTTTAGATTATGTAGAATATGTATTTCCATATTGCTCATGCTACCACCTTCTTAAAATACTGATTTTTAATTTTTTAATGTTATTCCCTCTTTTTAGGAAGTTCTGAAAAAAATTGCTTTAGTGGGAACTAGTCTAAAAAAGATAAATGCAAAGTAATTTTGAAGTTATAGCAATACTGTGGGCTTAAAAATAGATAAACTTTCAAAGAAGTGTGAAATACGAAGCAATAATCAAAACATTGACTGGCAGTGAAATGCATCAGGGGTAGACTGAGACTGTAGCACTTTGTGTGTTCCAGGGCAGCTGTACCAGAAAAAACAGACTCTGAACTCCCAGGGTGATCCTTACAGCCAGGGAGGTTGTGACCTCTCTGGGTGCGATAACCGTGAAGTACCCAAGCAGTAAATAGAAAGTGCTGTTTGAATGCTCACTCAAGTGATGAAGGGAAAGAAACTGAAATGAAAGGGGCACAGAGCTGAGTCTGGGCCTGGAAGACTGACTGCCTTACGCTGAGGAGCAGTGGAGAATCTCATAAACAGCTTCTCTAACAAAAGGTATTTATTTATTTGCTTTTCTCTTGTTATCTGAATGAAGTTAAAACTCAAACCATTCATGTTAAAAGGGCTTTTCTGAACCTGTGAGAGTAACTTCTCTCTGGGACATCTCTATCAACTGAAGTTGTTTAATGGAGGCTAGCAATCTTCTGGAAGATGTACTGTAAATCCAACTATTTACATTGGTACAGCCATTTTAGTTTTGTTTGGTGCCACTGTCTGCAAAAAGTTAGAATATAGGATACTGACAGCTTCTCCAAACCTGGAGTTATGTGTGCCAAATAGTCTTTCTCTGAATGGACCTGTCATAAATCATTTCAAATTATGCATTGCACTGAGTTTTCAGGTTGCATATAAAATCTTTTAAAGGGCAAGATAAATTTAGCATAACAAATCATATTTGATTTGTGAAATAAACAGCACCTAAAATTACCAATATGGTACTTTTATGGTACATGTATTTTATACTGTACCATACTATATTTTACTGTTCAATTTTGCTAAATGTGTAGTGAAAACCAGGGTAGACTTTACTTAGAGTATAAATCTATGAACATATTTGAAAAAATAAATAGTCTAAGTTTGAAAATACAAAAAAAAAAAAATGTTTTTAACATTTAAAAAGTGCTATTACCAGAGAAGAAAAATACCTGCAGTATTTAAAACTTCTTTAAATCCTTTTGGTCTTTAAATTAAAAATCCCAGCAATTCAGCAATGGAGCACTAACAAGCTGAAGTATCACACTATTTTCTTTGACAACTGTTCAACTGATTTATAGAGAACTGTAGCTCCTTTTTCCTTACAGGATACAGAATGTATTTGGTTTAAACAGTCAAATCCAGTTGAAATTCAGAAGCAAAATAGAAAATAAAACAATATGAAAAGTTGAACTTTAATAAAATCAATTTAGCATTCTGCAAAACACTGAAAAATGCAGTAGCTGAAGAGGATGAGGAATCCTGTGAAGTTTGACCACCCAGTCTCAACGTGCTGTTTCAGAAGGCTGCACATCAAAGGAGAAATGCTGCATCCTTCCCTTCACACTGGCCACTTGTTGGATCAGTCTTGGAAGGCATCTGGCTGCTCTCTGCCTGCATTCGCTGGTCAAGCTCACTGCCAGTATTAACCAGTGGTATTTGCAGTAACTGAGATGGCTGCCACCAAAGGTATTTCAGAGTCTCATGAGAATAAATGTTATTTCCTGCATGTTACCTTTTTTTGCACTTTTCCTTTCACTCTTTTACACTTACCATTTGGATTTTTAATGGACTAAAGTTTAATTAAAGCAACTTATACCATGTGTTCATGAGCTTTCTGCTTTGTATACCTAGAAGTGGAGCTCAGAATGTATTTCTGATGTACATCTATGAAATCCGATTCTGTTTATTAACTGGATTTTACTTCCTATTAAAAAACACTTGAGATTTAAAGTATAATTAAAAGATTAAAAATGTGCCAGGACATTTATATCTGAGTTCTTCGTTACTATTTATGCCCTGCATTTCGACTTTGTTCACTGAAACAGAATGTAAAGTAGAAGTTTGGTTTATTTAAGGTTTTGCTAGTTGAAATAAAGTAATGGCCAATGAGACCTTTAAACAAACGATAATCTGCCATCATTAAACGGGTCACAGCTGGTTTCTTAGCACAGACAGGAGCTGGAGAGGGGAGTAGTTCCTGCTGTTTGGAAGAAGGCAGTTTTTGTGGAAGGGCAGTGCTAAACCAGCACTTGGTACTGGGCGGAAGTGATGTGAAGGGACACTGACCTCCCTCCCAGAGAACACACTCAGGTACAGCAGGATAGTCAGGAGAGAACATCAGGTATTTTAAGGGGAAAGGTAATTTAAGACTCATTCTTGCCCTACAAGGTGAACAGAAACAGCAGGAAGATATTTTATTGCCATTGAGTAGGTTTGTCTCAGAGGTGAGGGTGGGATGATTAGACGTGGCCACCAAAGAGGCCTTAACAGGACAAAGGATGTTCCACGTTGGACGTGTATGAAGGACTGTGAAAAGAACATGTGTCGCAGTTTATCTTCCTGATGTTCTACCTTACCACATGAAACTGGATCACAAGAAATTACTAGTAAATTAGTTATTAATTGAAGGCTTAAGCTATCTAGGAAACATTCTCTCCAGACCCAATTCTGGTAGTACCATACCTACTATCCGAGAGTGCATGTAAGTTTTGAATGACCAAAGACTGAGGATTTGAGGAAGCTGAAGCAGTTGAGCATGTTCCTTGGCACTGGGTTTGCGTTACTGACGTTGCTCACTGGACACAGTCCTATCTGGGCCTTGCTCTCCTTCCAGATTCCTTCCTACAGGCACGGCTGTGATCCAGATCTCCAAGTAAAAAAGAAGTGGATGCACTACAGGGATTAAATGTCATTCTGTGAAATGTGGAGACATGGTACTGACAGGTGTGATGTGCCAGTGAGTGGATGAGATGCAAATGTGTTGGGCTGGCTGAAGTCAGGGCTCACCATGGAAATTAATTTATTTTTCTTAAAAGTTTTTCTTAAAATTTTAGCAGGCAAAATTATCCTGAGAAAGACACCAAAAGATGCTGATAGTTGTGATGCTGATAGTCATGATGAGGTTCCCTAAGGAGAGCAATGGAAAGTCACCAAACCAGTAGAAAAACCCAAGAAAGTGCACATACATACACAAAAGAAAAAAAAGAAAAAAAAAAAGAAAAGAAAGAAAGAAAAGAGAGGACTTGCTTTTAAATTAATATAGCCTCAACAGCATTTGTAGGACACACATCCTGAAAGTTTCTCTACTTGGCAGTGGGAAATTACAAAGTCATAAATAAGATTTTTAATCAATCAAGAGGTGCTGTAATTATAGCAAAGTTTCAAGGATAGAAACAAGGAAACCACACTACAAACAAAGTAATGCCTCACAAAACCATAGTTTGATGAGCACCTGCTGTAAAAATATAACTTAGTGAAGGGCTTGAAAACACATTTTTCTTCACAGGAACCTGGTGGGTCCTTTACTGTTCTGGCCAAACACAGTTTCATCTCCACATGAGCCAGGGATTCAGGTGCTTGAAATTTTCCAGTGTCATTGCACTAGTCAGGTGCTGATGCAAGTCAAACAAGATTTCTATATCAGCACATAAAGCAAGTTTAATGCAAGAGTTCACCTGTTGAAGTATCCTCAGGGCTAAAGGATGACCCCACTGAACTATTTGTGGTGAACTTTACTGTGCCTGACCCAGCAGGCCCTGTCCATCCATTGCCTTTTTGGAGACTGTGGGTCATCTGTGAGCAGGTGTTGTAGGTGCTGCCCAGGAGCTCCACAGCCCTGCTTGCCCCAAGCCATGGCACCTTTTCACTGAGGTGAGTGTGGGTGTGAGGACTGGGTCACAGGGATGTCACAGGCTTCGAGTCCCACCACTACATCCAGGAAGCAGAGCTGCAGCCATCACGTGTGTTCCCATCTGCCATTGTTGTTGTGGCTCTGTTCATCTGTCTCTCTTCGGAGTTTTGTGCAACTGGGCCAATTAGTTTGTTTCTTTCTATGTTTGCAAATCTTCTTGCATCCATAGGCTTCTGTGCATTTTGCGTGTGCTTGTTATGGTGGCTATAGACATCTGGTTTCTGTAAGCCACCTTGGAGGGCTACAGAGCCCTGCCTCAGCCCTGCTCATAGCTTCCTCATGCTGAGGAACTCCTTTTCAAAGGGCTTATTAGACACAATAAAACATTGCGAAGTTCAAGTCCATTCCTTTCAGGATTATCACTAATTCGAGGTACTACCTTCCAAAACTGTAAGGACAAAACTGTGGCAGTGCATTTGATGAATGCTGTAGAAAAACATAGATTGTTCCCTTCATTTGAAGAAGCCTTCCTGTCTGAATGGAGCACTGTATTTCACAGCCTAATAACCATTTATTAGCACAGGATTTAAGGAAAGTTAGCTTTCCAGTTCTGTATAAGGCCTTTTTATTCACTGAGTTTTCGTGAGGTAGCCAAGTGATTTTTCTACCACTGACTAATTCATAGCCACTCTAATGAGCAAATGTTCCTCCTGAGACTCAGCTCTCCCCTTGCACATGACAATTCACTGGAGACCCAGCAAATTCAACTTAAAACTGGACTGAAATAATTTTCCCATTCTACCATGTGCACAAGTCCTTGAACAACCCAATCTAAGTGGACCTGCTTCAACCAGATGTGCTCCAGATGCTCCTGCAGACCCAAATGTTTCCGTGACTGCAGCTGGGATTGCGCCAGTTGCTTTTGGGAGCAGACTTGCAGAGGTACAGACCAAACTCCTTCAGGATCTGAAGTTTGCAACCAGCAATCAATGGAAACAGTATGGGCTTTTCATCATGAAGTTTCCACTGTGGAGATACCTGGGTGTCCTGAGTTACCCTTTATCAGTGAAGCAGACAGTTCTCCCAAATATCTTATTATTCTCCCAAAAGTTTTTATTAAAGTTTATCTCCCTCTGTTTGTGAATAGTATTTAGTTCAAGATATTCAGTCCTTCCATTATTCTTGTAAAAACACAGCTATAGGGAAACGCAACTAAAAATCAACTGATGGCTCGGACACAAAAAACCAGATCTGCCTGGAACCCCAGGAGGCAATGGAAGGAACTGTTCCCATAAGTTTTCACTGGTGTTCAACCTATGTCCCGGTCTTGACTTGTCAGAGACAATGTTGAAGATTTATGTTCATAGAAAACATAATTAATATGAGTAATAAAAAGGGCTGATTCTCTCATGTTTTCTATTGTGTAAAAATACATTTCCTACAGTAATATTAAGAACTGCAGTGTGCTTATTCAGAAGTAAAGAATTAACACTTAACTCCAGGATTTTTTTTTTCCTCACACTCAAAAAATGCTGTCCTCCTGTATAGGAACACAGGAATCCTCTTTTGCAGACAAGCCTCTGAAGGGTGAACACATGCCCCAAATTAGTTTTTAAGATTCAAATGTTAATATGTGTACCTGCAAAGCACTGCTGTGGCTACAATTCTTATCATTTTATGTAGAAGCTACTGGAAGATTTTTTTTAAATAGATATATCTGTGGTAGTAAAGTAATAAAATGGAGGGAGAGATATTTTGGATTTTTTTTTTAAATATTAGGCATGCTATGTGAATCACATATTTAACTTATTAGGTGTTAGAAGGGACTAAGGCCACAATCCCATTGATTTTTATGCAGTTCCAAAGGCTTTTTTTGGTGGAAGAAGTTGGAATTAATTTCTTAAATCTGTAATAAATTACCTGACAGGTCTTACTTTGGTTTTCTTCTACAGCAGTACAGACAGCTCTTTGTCTCCTTGACCAGACAGGCAGCCTGTAAAGAGCCATTTGAAAAATTCAAGAGTTTTCCCTGATCTCAGCCTTCTATACCAACTTACAACTCACCCTAAAATATTCGTAATAAAGTGAAGAAAATATAAATCATGAACTCCACAAGTAAAAGCGGCAAGGATTGTGAGTGTTGTGATGCTGAGCGCTGCAGCGCTAACCCTGGGGTATAATAATGTGCTCCCCAGAGCGACACAGAGATCAGGCTGCCAGCCAAAGTTAAAATCCCCAGACATCCCCAGAACAAGGAAATGTATAAAGCAATAAGAGTTTAAGGCAGATGAAAAGTCCAGGTCTTGGCACTTACCTTACTGGGTCTCTTTTGTCTCAGGATCCTCAGCCTTGAACTTTCTGTAACATTTAGACACCTAAGTCTGGCGTTTCTGGTTCCCTGCAGTTATTTCACACTGTGAAGACTAAGGACTGAATAACAATTGAATTGAATAACAATTATTTACTGGTTGAATTTAAATCAGTGTGCTAACAAACAATATTCCTAAACGGGAGTACTTTGCACAGGAAAGGCAGAGAGACCCAGTGACCGCATGGACAGTCCCTTGAATTTAAACATGTTATAGCTGAGGTGAATGGAAACACATGTGCATATGGGAACATCCTCCTCTCCAGACTTGTGTGTCTGGATTTTTGGGATGCTGAGAGGCTATGTGAGGGGGGAAAAACAGTTCAAGCTGCAGCACAGAGACTGCACTGATGGCATGAGCCTCATGTGTGATGCACTGACTGTGCCATGGTGACCTCGTGAGAGCCTGCCTAGACTGTGCAGGAGCAGACTGACCATATGGCTGATTTTAGTGATATTAAAATGGTGGATGTAGAAACTCATAATCTTAGCTGATATGTTTGTGAGGCCACATGTAAAAGATAAAATCTATATCATACAGCAGTATGGATAAAATGAAGGAATCGCTAGTTGATATTACACAGATTGCAGTCTGAGGACACTCAGGCAAGTTTATTACCACAGCTCCTTTTAGCCGCAAAATAGTTAAAGCAAAGTAGATCAGTAGTTCTGATTCAATTTGAGTATCTCACCCGCATTCAGCAGTGGTTGGTGCCCTCAGAAGTATTTAAATACATCAGAAGCCCATAGAGCATAAGCCTAACAGATGGCAAGGCTTGCTTCAACTGAAACAAGCTAAGGAGGATGTTGACATTTCTGTTTTCCAGCTGGAAATGCACACTGCAAGTCAAATGAGTGCTAGGAACTGCACAATGCACTCTCCACAGCTCAAAGCAGATGTCCCACCGTTGTTTACTAAGACCTTCTCATACAGCACTCCTCTATTTGCTTCCTCTGGCAAAACCATTTTGAATTCCAAAACTTCTAACCCACACTCAAATTAATGGTGAGCAAACCCAGCTGGGGAATTAACTGTGGACGTCCGTGCAAATTTTACTCTCTAAAATACTGAGTGATTGCTTTAGGAAGGTGTGCAGTGCTGCTGCACTATGTGTTTCAGCTGCTGCAGCTTGCCTGAGGAAATTAATTCCATAATGCAGAAGTTTGGCACCCTGTGAAGGGACACACCTTAGCAACAGCCCGTGTTGATGCTGGGATCCCCAGCCCTTGGTAAGGATGCTTGTGTGAACATGCAGGTGACACAGAAATCAAACACTGCCACCTTCACAATATTGCCATCAGCCCAGGCCAGAGGCAGCAGGGTTTGCTGACAGCACTGCACAATTGCTCAATGAAGCCTCTCCTCTGTGTGTTTGTGGATGCTGACTGAGGCTGTCACCAAAGCAATTGTTACAATTATGGATTTGCATCATTCCATAGATTTTCCCAATTGGTTTAGGGAACTATTATCATTTACCAGCTGTTTTTTGAAGTTGGCAGGGCATAACACCGCCCTTCTTCACAAGGTAGGAGCTCTCACCTCAGTGATGTAGCTGATGGCAGTCCCAGTTCTCAGGACAGCTGTGATGGGGTTGGTGACAGCAGCGTGACTGACCCGTGGTGTAAATCTCACTTCACTGCTATTGCTCCACCAGTACAGACATGGAAAGGGGAGAATGGCAGAAGCGGTTTAAAATGCAAAGCCACATGAAGGGGTTCAGTCTACAGAAAAATGTGGTTCCGTGCAGCCTGTTTGAATGACTCAACTTCTTGTAGCATTCTTTTCTGCAGGAGAAATGTGTGGTTTTGTTAAATACTTCAGAAAAAAAAAAAATGTGTTGAAGCTTATCTCCCCCTTCTGGAAGCTCTACCTCTACAAATCACACGAAGTTTGCAGTATACAGAAGCTACCTCCCAAACATTTGTTATTTTTAATTTGAATTCTTGAGGACTTCTTGAGGAATTCTTGATATCACATCCTTTATTTCATAGTGCTTTCATTTCTAGAAAGATGAAAAGTAAAGTATGAGTTTAAATAAAAGCAAAATAAGATGGTTTGCACTTGGCTGCCAAGAACTTGCCTTCTGTTACTAAATTGACAATGTACAGTCTGGCAATACCAGATTTTTCGAAAAAGTCAAAAATCTCTTGTTGTTCAGAAGGATTTTGTGTCCTTACCTTGACTTCTGTTAAAATGAACTCTGTGATTGATGCCCAGCCGATACCACAGTTTCCCCTCACGGTGCATCAGATCCCTGCGAGGCGTTACGCGGTTTCTTGCCGAGGCTGCTATTGTTCCACCGACACAGACATGGAAAGGGGAGAAAGGCACAAGTGGCTCAAAGCGCAGAGCCAGCTCCTTCATCGGAAAGGGGTTCCCGACTGCCGAGCAAACACCTGAAGACGTGGAAGGGAGCGTGCCTGGGGCTCCGGGAGAGCCGGGAGGAGCCCCGCAGCGCTGCCGCCGCCCGGCTGGGCTGTGCGCGCCCGGGGGCTCCGGCGCGGCCCGGGAAAGCTCGGCGGGGCCGGCCCGAGGGGGCGGGAGCCCCCGGCCCGTGCCAATGGCTGCGGGGGGGTGGCCCTGCCTGGCCGTCTCGCTCGGTTACAGGATGGAAATTCCCGGCCTCCCCGGGGAGGGAGCTCGGACTGCGCTCTGAAAGGCTCTGAAAGGCTCATTTATCCGCGCGCTGCCGCCCAGAGCGGCGGACCCGGGCTCTGCTGCAGCCCGCGCCGGCCCACCCCCGCCCCGCACGGTGCCCCGCACGGTGCCCCGCACGGTGCCCCGCACGGTGCCCCGCACGATGCCCCGCACGGTGCCCGGCGCCCCGGCCGCCGCCGCCCCGCTGCTGCTGCTGCTGGCGCTGCTGCTGGCGGCGGCTCCGCCGCACGGCGGCTCCGAGAGCCCCAAGGGCAAGCAGAAGGCGCTCCGCCAGCGGGAGGTGGTGGACGTGGTGAGCGGGGCCGGGGGCCGGGAGCGGGGCCGGGGGCCGGGGGCCGGGGGCCGGGGGCCGGGAGCGGGGCCGAGGTGCTGGGGGCGCCGTGCGGGCGGGGGGCGGCTGGGAGAGCCGCGCGGCCGCTTTTTAATGGTAGAGATGTGAAAAAAAGCGATAAATCAGAGGCTTTGGAAAAACCTCTCGGCCGCTCCAGGCAGCGCCGTCCCGCGCTGCTGGGCATCTCTCTCGCTTCAGTTAATTACACCCTTGTTGTGCTGAATCAGGAAAACGCTGGGAAGGGGCTGGACAGGCTTTGACACAAACCACAGGCGGCCCGGTGTGTGTTTGAGTGTTTTCCCCATCGGGCAGGGTCGGGGGGCGCGGCTGGGGCCGGCAGAGCCCCCGCTCCCCACCGTGCCTGGCGCCGGGGGGACATCGCCGCGGGAGCCGAGGCAGCGCCCTGGGCTGGCTCCTGCTCTGCGCACTGCAAGGGCAGCGCCGAAATCCTAGAGCCCTTCCAACAGAAGTAGTAAATGCTGTCTAGTTCCTTCCAATAAAAGCAGTAACTGCTGTTAAGCTCCTAAAAGGCTAGTGCATAAATAGGAATGAGAGAAGTACACAAGAGAAATAAAAAATCTGCTCTTCAGCAGATATTCTGAGAACTATCTGCATGCTTACCGAACACAAGTTTCCTTGGAGTTGCATGGATGTATTATTCCCTTTGGCGGCAGGGACTGAACACCACTGTTTGTAATTCCATTGCTGCTAGAAACTTGAATGCATTGGGACTATCCCATCTCAGGAATAGATGTCAGGAGGGAAATTTTCCAGTCCTTGGAATGTAGAAAGCAGATGTGAAGGTATTTTTGTGAGCTGCTGAACTGCCGTTCACCTTCTATAGAAAATCAGTGGTATGGCCATTTCTTCCATGATTCCAGAGAGATCCCCTGAAGTGACGTGCTGGAAGCACCACTGATAGCAAAGCTCCTTCCCTTTCACACTACTTCATTGCCTTTCTACTTTTATTGTGGAAATTGAATTGCGTTGAGAATAAGGAGTGTGTACACATGAATGAGCCTACGTTTTCTATTGGAGCAGTGTTCTAGGGTCTCTCATTTCTTTGGCATTGCTCGGTGCTTTTCGGGTGCAAGAGAATGAGCAGCAAAGCGCGGGTAAATCAGTGGCAGCTGACTCATGCACAGCCCAGCTGCACAGACTGCTTCAGTAAAAGTCCTGCCAGGGCAGAGTGAAGGCAGGGCCGAGGGGGGATCCTGCTTTCAGTGGATGTTTAAAATATTTTTTATCCACTTCCAACTTAAAAAAGCATGAAAAAGACTTGATTTGGCAAGACAGAGAATTTTAGTTGGAGGGGAGCCCAAAGCCCAGGTAATTCCTGTGCTGCCATTTATTTTTTGGGATGTGCCATGGCTGAGGTGCTCTCCCTGTTTGGCTGTGGGTGACAGCTCTTTTATGAAGTCAGGCCAGTCCCTCATGGTGTTTCTGGAGATGGGGACAATAGGCCAGAGCTTTGGCCTGCCCCAGCTCTTGCCTATTTCCACATCCAGGATTTCTGTGGTGAGGAACCACATGCAAAAGCCAGAGCCAGTCACTCTTACAAATAGAGTCCAGTGGGAAAGCAACAGCAAAACCAGATAACTGGTGCTGCATGAAATAGAAATGTCCTTGCGTTGTTCTCCTGGGTCAGTGCGTGCTTTGCCAACCAATCTCTTCAGCTATTTTTTCTAAAATGTGGCTCTCCTCATTAAAATGCTCCACTGTTTCCACTACCTGTAGCCAGCAGTGTTTTCTTTGGTGAAGGTAGTAAGGGAAATCTAGCAACCATCAGTCAAACCATCCTATTACTTCCTACTAGACCTCTCCATATAGTCACTGATTTTATTTTGGAGTGGCTCCAGCTAAGCCTGTGAATTGCTATGCTGTTTTTTCACTAGAGCCTGTGAAAAAGCACAACCTCAGATGAAGAAAATTCACCAGTCCAGCAAAGGAGAGAGGGCAGGGGCTGTAGTTTACAGCTTCTGCAGTGCAGATGGGCATGGCTGGCTTGAGGGGGAATAGTTGCAGCACCCTTTCTTTTTGAGACAGGTGGGGATTAGGTCGTTTAAAACAGATGAAGATGAGTAAGTGTAAGAAAGTGGAGGCGCAGAATATAGTTATCTGTGAGGATTTGGGATGAAGTCTGGAGGAAGCAGTCAGTCCCCAGATGGGAAAGAGCATATGAAGTAGAAGCCATGGCCAGCCCCTGCAGGTTCCTGCTCAGCATTTCCGTGCCTGCTGACACCAGTGCTCCTCCTGCATCCCAGCACTCAGGCTGCTGGGCAAAGGAGCTCTGGGCTTCACAAACCTACTCTCCAAGGGCAATCCCAAGTCTCATAAAGTATGAAGGCAATGTGTGTTAACATGGAATTTGGGAGAGCAACATTTGAGCTTTCCTAATATTGTGATGCTAGGAAGGATGTTAGTGTGCCATCCTCCCATGTGCACCTTTCCACTGCTATGAACAGAGCTCCTGAGTTCAGCTTTATTCCAGGGTGCAGCTTCCCACATCCATATCACCATCCATTTGTGTGCATTCTGGGGTCTGACTTGTGGGACCAGTGTGGTTCTTATCACAATGTGGTTCTGTCCCAGAGGAGCAGTGACAGGAGAAAAGTGGTGGTGTTAACGTTTGCCCTCTATGAAATGGAAAATTTTCTTTACTTAAAAAAAGAAAGGCCAAAAAAAAAGCAAAAAAAAGCAAACATATTAGCAGAGACGCTTATACAAGTAATGGTGGGTTATGAGAAAGTAACTATTAATGTGTGACTTCGTTTTTGTTTTTGTATTGAAATGTTCTGACTCTTCTGAGGTTTTCCAACAGGTTTTAATTCTTGGACAAGGTAAATTTTTAAATCTAGGATTTATGTATCTTTTCATTTAAAAAAATGGCATCTTATTTTACAGCAAATCCCGCTGACACTGCTTATCTTTGAAAATTTATTCTTCCTTTTTTTTCTTCTGTGGAACCATTTTCTCGGTGAAGCAGAAATAGCCCGTTAACTTGTGACACAGCGGGGGTTGTGTGTTCTGTTGTTACTCATTTGTGTTTGACCTGGTTAGCCTCGGAGTTAAGGGATGGAAGGAGCAAGATCTGTTCTGTGTTTCAGTACAATGGCATGTGCTTACAAGGCCCCAGTGGCGTTCCTGGACGGGATGGAAACCCAGGAGCCAATGGGATCCCTGGGACACCTGGGATCCCGGGACGGGATGGGCTGAAGGGGGAGAAGGGCGAGTGCATGCGTGAGAGCATCGAGGAGTCCTGGACACCCAACTTCAAGCAGTGTTCGTGGAGCGCGCTTAATTACGGCATCGACCTCGGGAAGATCGCGGTGAGTGAGCTCTGCTGGATGAGCTGCACCAACCACAGCAGGCTCTGGGTCTGCCTGGTGAGCTGGGCAGCACCGACCACACAGATTTCCTGCTGGGGCCTTTTTCTGCATGCAGGGGTGAACTTCTCAAAGGTTTAGCTACTTTGGATTCCTCTCAGCTGTGTTTCAGCTGTGTACCCATTTCATTTCTGGAATAGGGTTTCAGAAGAATTATGGGGTTGGTATAGGAGTACATTTAGAAGACCAGATCTGGAACTGTAAGGCTGAAAATTACACTACCAAAAAACTACCTCCCGCTTGCCCAAAACAGGGCAAGGTTTTTACCATTTCAATCCTAAAGAGGGTTGTACATCTTTAATCTGTTAATTGTACTCGTCTTTATAACTCTTGCTTCAAAGTGGTTGTTCACTGACGCTTAGTTGCAGGATGCTACTGCACAGGATCAGCACTGCTCAGGAGAATTGCCAGTGTCACCAAGCCTGATGCAAACAATCTGTCCTCCACTGCAGCCCTGAGTGTAAAGCTTTCGAATACATTGGTGCAAGCCTAGAAAAAAACCCTGCTCAAGCCCAGCTATGAAGCAAAGCCCAGAGTGGTTATAGCGATGTAACTGCTGTGCTGTGGCTAGAGGGAGAACCAACCTTTTCAGCAGACTTTTCTCACTGCCCTGTACCTACAGAACTGTCCCTAGCATTTTTTGGGGTTTTTTTCCCCTTATTTTTCCCCATGATACCCAGCATTTTGAAGACAAGAGTTACAACCACTTAAAAACCTGAAAATTATTAGTTTTCAGTTGTGGAACTTTTATCAGGGTTTAAACCTCTTGGACATGTTGTGAAAATTGTTAAATCCAGGATTTCTGGTATTAGAGACAGAAACTGTACTGTCTTGTCATGCAAGGACTTGGGGGTTGGACTAGATCTTCAGAGGTCCCTGCCAATCCAATGATTGTGTGATTCTGTGCCTTGAGTGCAGCTTCAGAGAGCTTATACCCTTTTATATAAATCCCAGAAGGTAACTAGGCTAGCAGCTTAAAAGGAGGTGTTATCTTAATAAAGAATTTCCATAATCCATTTCTCCTTCACCATCTAAGAACTGCTATTCTGATTTGCATCTTTGTACCATATAGCATTTGCCAGGCTCTAATTATTTTTGTTTCCCCCAGAGGGGACTAAAGAGAATAGCCAAAACATTCAGAAATAAATACATTCCTAAATATGTGTCCTAAATAGAAATATATAGAAAATGACTAGGTTGAAACCCAGAGGTTTGTACCAAAGCATTTTTGTCTCCTGGCAGGAATGTACCTTTACCAAGATGCGCTCGAACAGCGCTCTCCGCGTGCTCTTCAGCGGCTCCCTTCGGCTCAAGTGCAAGAGCGCCTGCTGCCAGCGCTGGTACTTCACCTTCAACGGAGCGGAGTGTGCGGGCCCACTCCCTATTGAAGCCATAATATACTTAGACCAAGGGAGCCCGGAGCTGAATTCTACTATTAATATACACCGAACTTCTTCAGGTACGTGCGCTGAAAGAGCGGAGATCGAGTAGAGAGCAGCAGCAGTTACCCCAGGCAGAGAGTGCCATCTCTCCCACAAGGTCAGACTGGAAGAAGAGGCAGAGGAGTGGCCAACTAACACTTGTTCCTCTTACTCTGCTGCCTCAGAGCTTACTATTGATAGTAACAGTATTATTTATTAAGTGGTACTTTCTTGCTGTGGTATTTTTCATGGTACTGATACCCTGAGATTTAGAAAAGGAAGGCATTTCTATCCAGACAGTTCTACTGATCTCTGCCACAACATGAATACAGAGACATTTTGTGCTGTATAGATAGTGGAGAAACAGCCTTACTGCCAAATAGACAGCATAATTCTGGCTTAAAATACTGGTATTTGCACATTATCTGTGCACAAAATGAGACTTATTCCTCCTGCAATTTCTAATCTGATTTCAGGTGGGGCACAAAAGTACCTCCAAAGTGAAATATCTAGGAACAACTATTCATTTGCTAAGCAGAGGCAAATTTGTGAAGTTATTCAGCATAAAAGGATGCGACACTAAGAAAAGGGAATGTAAAGTCTGTGCTCTTTTTCAATTTTCCTCCCTGTACTGCAGGGCTACATGAAATCTAATGTCTAGAGCTATCATAGGATTTTTTCAGCATAGGGGTAGAGTTGACTGGTCTTCATTACCCCACTGCCAACTAGTGGTGCTAGTGAGGCAGCAGGAGTGGAACTTTATGCAGACACAGTGAATTAGGAGTGGAAAAGATTACAGGGTGGCAGTCACCTTTACAGGGCTTAGCTGTGGAAGCCAGGTATGGCTGCACCATCCCCCTCCCATCACTGCTAGAACAATGGCTGGAAGGGCATGGAGCCATATTCCAGCTCCCAGTTTGTAAATTTGGGTATTTAAAGCAGCAGGTTTAATCATCCTGTGGATTGTGATCTGCTTCAGGTATTGCAATGACAATAGAGACCCTGCATGACTGTAACTGATGTTGCCACATCTCTATGTAATAGTTTTTATCTCTGAAATTGTTCTAAAATTCTAAAAACTGTTCACATTTACCTAAATAGCACAAGCTCGTAACGAACTGCTGTTCTTAAGTACTTGTGTCCACCTTCAGTCGTGAAATACAAAGGGATTGTCTGCTGAGGTAACCTGATTTTTGTCTTTAACCAGTGGAAGGTCTGTGCGAAGGGATCAATGCCGGCTTGGTGGATATTGCCATCTGGGTTGGGACTTGCTCAGATTATCCACGGGGAGATGCTTCTACTGGATGGAATTCAGTCTCCCGAATCATCATTGAAGAACTGCCAAAATAACTTCCCTCCCTTTTTATAATATCTTTTTATTATTTTTATTTTTTAATTTTGTACTATTTTCTTCAGAATTTATTTCAATAGAGTTGGATGCAAGTACTGGACTGAAAGGCACCAAAGCCTTGCATCAGTAGCCTTTGTCTTGTTTTGCACATGGCAGAGGCTTTTTATAATAATCATTTTAGAATACAAATATCAAACCCAAGTTCATTAACTTTTAAAATTTCTTGTTTGATGTAATACCACCACTGTTTTTAGAATTAACCATAACTTTTTGTATCAAATAAATAAGACCTTTTACAAAAAAAACCACCAAAACCAAACCTGGGCTATTTTATTGATCATTAATCTGCTTAAGGTATTTTACATGATGTTATGATACACAATTTTTTTAGAAGGCTTTTATATATAAAATTCTAAGAAAGTAAAATCAGGTGCTGGCTTTAGCTTTCAGAAAACATACATAAAATCGACTCCTGTAAACCTGTCTGCAGAATAAGATGCTCTGCTGTTACAGTCTCGTCTCTCAACAAAGTCCTGGTGACTTAACTGTGACCTAGACAATGTGGTAAGTGTTAAATACCTTATTATGAATAACTAAGCAAAACCAGACTACCTAAGCTCTCCTTCACTCTCCTCTTGAAAAGACTGCATTTCAATGTAGTATCTCTGACTGGTCTCTACTACTAAGATGCAGACACTAAATCCATTGCTCCAATAAAATAATTCTCCTGGATTTAGCCTTTCAGATATATAGAATCACTTTGGTATTGGTCAAAAGCTAGATATATCAAATAGTTTAGAAGATACAGAAATAAGGCAGGTTGAAATGCCTAGGCTTTCCAAAAGTGTCCTAGTGCAGTGAAACAATGATGCCAGAGTTATCTGACAAGTGACAATACTGATCATGCCAGCAGACCATTAGCTTCAGTGTTTTAAGTATTTTCTTCCAAATGCTTCAAGTGACATACTAAAATATTTTTTAGAATTGTACATATTCTAAAAAGAAACAATAGTCATGTTTGTATTACAGAATCAATTTTACATCAATGAAATAAAAAACTCACAAAAAGCATGTACAACATGCAAAAATCTCCACTCTCCCCAGGCATTAAAAGGAAAAAAACACCATTAAATATGAGATGATGAATTTATTTCAGCTATTTAGGATTAAATGTAATCTTCTTTTCTGAAGAGGCTGTAAGATTTGCCCCAGGAAGGTCTCAGATTGGTAGCTGCTGTGGATAGCAGAGGAGCACACCTGCACTGAGGGGAGCACTTGGGCTCGCCCAATGCAAGATTTTGTGGGAGATTTGCTGCAAGCCAGCAAGTTACACAGCTGGTATTCTGTCTCTGAAGAACTGTAATGTTTTCACTGGCTTGGACGAGCGTTTTAAGGTAGCTGAACACAAACAAGTTACTATGAGCTGAGCTCTGGTGTGAATGTACAGAAAGTCAGTTAACATACAGTAAGTGATTGTGCACATGCTTGCAGCCTGTCTTTGCATTTATCCTGAAGCACGACTAAGCTGTTCTGGGCCTAGAGCACACTAATCCTAATGTGCACAGCTTTTATTCTTTTCTCTATGATTTTTTCATATGTCTTTGCAATGTATTTTGGACCCTTGGTGGCAGAGTTAACTTCATTCTGTGTATCACAAAACACACGAACCCAAGTAAGCACCCTCCAGAGGCAGAAGAAATTAGCTGCTGTTAGGGATCTACATAATTTGCATGGTAAACCTCCAGTAAATTTATCTTCAGCTAAATACACAAGGAATGTTTCGTATAAAAACCAAAGCCAGCCATACTGGACTCAGATGAGATTATTATTCCAGATGAGACTATCAACTGTATCAGTAGAGGGGATGGAAGTGTGGAAGAGAAAGAATAAATTATTAATGTTAGTTATACACAAAATATGGTATGTGGCAATAACATCTACAAAAACATGCAAGTGGCTCGTAAAATTCAAAATACTGAGTCGTTTCTCTAGCTTTCCAGATTTTAATTTAAAATTTAAACCAATTCTCTAATCTGTTGATTTTTTATTAAAAATTGTTCTTTCTGCTTTAGGTTAGTCTGGTAAACAGGAAACTTCTTTAAATAATTATTCAGGATTATTCCACTCCTTATGTAACTGATTTTTTCCCCCTACCTGTCGATCAGCCTTTGCTAACTTATTTCCTAGTAAAATGATACTTTCTAGATACTTCTTAATATCTTCTTAATAACAGCAGAAGGCAGATGTTAGGGTCAATAATGTATTTTCTGAGAGAACTAAAAAAACCCCAAACCACCAAACCTAGACCTCTAAAAAGTACATATCCTTGATGGCAGTTATTGGTGTGAAAAAAACCATAATTATTATATTACACAAATTTACTGAGATTTACAATAGTTAAATTTATCTTTAAGTTAGCAATCTATATATTCTTAACAATTTTTCCCTTAAACCAAATCAGAAGACATTAGTGCATTGTTCTGTTTTTTGGTTTTTTTTTTTTTTTGAAGTCCAGTGCACAGGATTTTTTTAGACTAGAAACTTTTTTTTGTAGAGAATATTACTGAAAATAAGCATGGTCATATTTGTTATTACAGTGGTTTGAACACTGCATCACTATGGGATTACTAGAACAAAATCCTTGTTTTTTAAATGTAAGCCCACTTTCAAGTATGCATTTCCTTAGTAATATTTGGTCAGATACATCACTAATGGAGACAGACTCTGGCACAGAGAGAGATGGAGAGAGAATGGAAGAAAGAGAAAATGAATTAAGTGGCCAGCAATACACACAATGTACACACTGGTCTGGTGCTAAAACCAAGTGAAAAACCCCAATGCAAGTCTGTCCTGGTATGAGACAAGAACTGAGTATCATCAGACTCACAATTACTCAAACCCAAGAACGGACAGCTGTTTTAAAAAAACAGTTTCAGCTTCCAAACTGCACCCCACTGAGGCAGCATTTTTGAGTTGGATGAGCAAAGGAGTCTGGAGCATTCCATATCCTAAAATCTGATGAATAACACAGAGGTGGATTCAGATGACATTCCTTGTTTTAATGATACTCAGAGATTTAAGAATGTTTTGACAGGCCCCAGAGCTGCTTTCATGTGAAGTTTTCCACTTGTACAGGAGCAGAATCTCACCAACTGTTATCTTGAGACTTGTTGAAACTGCTTAGTTGGTTATTCCAGGCAGGCCAGGAAGAATGGAATTGCTGTGCAGCTGCCTTCACCCAGTCCCAGCACTATTATTTCACAGGTGCAGACATCTGCTTCAAGTAGACACAGCTGATTCAGAGAGGAAGGCAGCAACACAGGAACATTCAATAGCAGAGATGTTGGCAGGGTTTTACTGTCTCTACATTCTTTCCTCAAAATACCAGATCAATTCACAGTGTCAAAGAAGACTGCCGAACTAAATTTCTCCCAGATCATAAATATAAAAAATAAAGGATAGATTCCTTCCTAGGAACACAAGTTCGTACCTTTAATTATTTTCTTTTCTAAAACCAAGTAAAAAGCCAGACACATTTTCATAAACTACAAAGGTAATACAGCAGGCAGGAGTCACTCTGATCACATTAGGTATAATTCCTTTGTAAAATCCATGAACACCTTCTTTCCTTTAAAGACAAAAAAAAAAATGGTTTTAATTGATGTCTTTTAAGAGAAAAAATCAGACATAAAACAAAGCCTGGCATTTTTCTTATACTCCCATCGAGAGAAGTACTTCAGGTTAGAAATAACAATTTCAGACAGTGTTTAAAGTGCATCAAATATTAACCCATCACTTTTTCTTCTGAACATATAATAGTATTATGTAGATCACTTACTTAGCCTAAGCTTTGAGTGTTTTTTTGTGGGTTTTTGTGGGTATTGTCTAAGTAGCAGGCAATTTACTATCTTTCTTCATGCTACAAGAACTGGCTGACCAACTAAGAAAAGTCAGCATTCATTTTTTGAGAATTTAAGCACCCCCTCCAGAATTTTGATTCTACTGGCCAATAAATGAGAATCTAACTTGTCCCAATTTGAATCAGTGTTCGTGCTAGGGCTGTTAGAAAGTTTCAGAGACATTTAATCTCAGCTCCTTAGTTGCAGGCTCCACAGGCCTAGGACACGTGGAATGATGGGTAAACAGAGATGCTGGATAGTGCTCGGGTGTGATTTACGCTCCCCTCCCTAAGCTGAATTTGTTTCATCATGAGCACAGTAGTGGCCCCAGAGTGGCTGTATTACACTTTGTAAGAGCTAATAAGCTTTCCTGTAGACTGCAGCACTGAAGGACACAGCACTGAGACATCAGAGCTATTTTTGCTCTGAATTGCCTCCAGCTGAAAGGGTCCTACTGCCTCTGAGCCAGGGGTGCTCCTGGAACAACACAGCCTTGGTCACTCGTGCAGCTGGCACCTCTTGGTAGCCCAGGGCTCCATTCACATCTCCAGCAATGTGCTGCAGCCCAGCAGCACTGCCCAAAGCAAGAGGAGTGCTGGATGCACATGCAGGGGTGGCCACCCTTAGGAACTGCACAGGTCTGTGTGAAAACTCTCACCTGCACTGGGGAGCTCAGGGAAGAAGGTTTGTGAGAAGATATGAACAGGTGTAAGGTCACAGGTCTCTAAAGGTCCGACAGGAAGCTGGGGCTAGACTACAAATGCAGTCAGGCCCCAGGGTAACCCAGGGACATCAATAAAATCAGCTCTGGCTAGCTCACTGCACCTTGCCAGGAATTTGGATTAGCCACAACCCCCAGCAGCACAGCGCTCCTGTCCTGTGTGATAAGCTAAAGCAGTTCAAGTGAGACTTCATTTAGAGTCCCAAACCAGCCAAGACAATGTTATTTTTTAGCCTGTAACTGAAATTTGCCAGATAAAAGAGAAGGGAGACAGAATAAACAACAGAAATCTGCAGGGGGGCATTGACTCTCTCCTATCTCCTCCTCTGTCCTCAGCCTACTGCTGTTGGTGGCATCTTGCACAATATGACTTCATGCAACTAACACTTTGCTCTGAACTGTCCTGGTTCTGCAAGTCAGCAGGGAAGTCAGTAAAGGTAGCTCTGATTTTGTAAAACTCAGTTTTCAAGATGTAAGCTTTCAGTTTTGCACACCTACCTCCATGTCCTGAGGATAACATCAAACACACCAGAATATGTGTTATGCTGATCTTGAAGACGAGCTCGCACAACTTGATAGGGATATGTTGCTGACACAGCAAATATTTTGGACACAGCTGCCATCATTATGTATTCCACAGTGTTCTAAAAGCAACAAAAATTGTCAGGCTTGCCTTAAGTATGGTTTAAATTAGCCAATTTCCCAAAATCTTATTTGATTTTTAAATGTTCAGCTAAACAATACTCTCGATTTTCCCCTCTTATAATACAACACATTAAAAGAAATGTCAGTGTTTACTATAAGCAGCACTACAAGTAATTGATTGTGAAATATGTGTTGTGCCTTCTGATTCCCATCAAGAGAAACCCTTCTTCCAAAAGTAACTACCTTTGCCCAACTTGCACCTGACCAGTTTTCCAGGGCTTAATACCACTACCTGTGGCTCCACAAAGTAAGAAAAAAACCCCATTCCTCCATCTAAAATTCTCAAAACACTTGCCAAAATAAGCTGGTTTTCAAAAACAACACAAACCAGTTGCTTGTTCCTAAAAAGTGAGAAAGTATTATCTCCTTCTATATATTCTGCATTTCAATGAATTTATCAATGCTTTGTACGTTTTGCTGCTGCATAACCTGACAAATGGAATCAACTTCTATTTATTCATACACCACAACACATTTTTATTCTCAAGCATCATACCAATTTTGTATCTGATACTCTGTTTCTATATTTGTTGTATCTCTCTTTCAAATCCTCGTAGGCCATGAACTGAAGTGCGCCATGTGAAGTTCCAAACAGACCAGGCACAAACCCCTGAAATAAGGATAAAACAAGGTTAAAGGGTAATGCACAAACCCTAAACAACTTGACAGAGCCCAGGTCACACAGATACATCTGTGTCCCTTAGTGCACAGACTGTGCCTGCACAGCTGTCCCTGGCGCAGTCTGGGCTGGGATTTTTAAGGGCAGGCATCACACAAACATTTAATAAATGCCACTTTTCTGACACACAGCCTGAAGTCCCCTGCTGAGTCACTGAGATGAAACAAGTGGCCCAGGGACTCCACATCACAGAGCACAAGCTGGTAACACAGATAAGGATTGCAAGAACACAAACCAAGCTGTGGTCTTGCCAATGTGCCTGCCCCTTTCCACAGACTGGCACTGAGGGGTCTGGTTCACACCTGAGACTGCTACAGCAATGACAGAGGCTGGTAACTCAGTGAGAAGGGTCATCAGGAGCAGGGGTACAAAATATTACTGTGATTGAGCCCTGGAAATAGATATGTATGTGTTTGCATGTGTGTGTCTCTATATAAATGTGTATCTATGAGATATATCTATTTCTATACTAAAAATGCTTGTGTTTATATAGAATCATAGAATTGTTTAGGTTAGAAAAGACCTTTAAGATAATCAAGTCCAGCCATAAACCTAACGCTGCCATGTCCACCACCACACCATGTCCCCGTGGGAGAAGAGAGAGAGCTGCTCCAGCACTGTCTTTCTTACATGCACTAACACACCCAAATATACATCAACCTTTTGTTTCAGAAAAGTTGAAATGAAGGGGGAAAACAGGTACTTTCTGAAGTGTCTCCACAAGAAAGAAAAGGTAGGAGATCCCCCAGGAACAGGATTAGCTCCATTACAATGAACTGCCAGCTGCATGGGTTCTGAAAAGCACTAATTCTCTTTCTGAAGACCTGGTCACTTACACTGAAAAATAAATGGGGGATTAATCATCTTGGCCAGAAAGGGACTCAAAAGCTTGCTGCAAACTGTTGGGGGACAGTTATAAAGGAGTAAGTGATCAAAATGTGGTTAAAAGCACTCAAAGAACCAAAGCTTCAAAAAAACCCAAAAAACCAACAAACTGAACAGTTTTCTTTCCTATGATCCATTGAAGCAAGAAAAAGGAATTTAAAAATGTGCCCAGATGCCAAACTCTGTTTTAGACTAAAAGGGAAGGCCAAAATGATGAATAAAGATTTATCAGTATACTATTAAAAGGCTGGAGAAGGAGAAAAAGAGAAGGGATCCTGGTAGGAGTCCACTGAAACAGTGTTAAAAAGACAAAAAAAAAAAAACCCAAACAACAAAAACCAACAAAACCCCCCCCAAAAACTCCTAAATTGCAGAAAAGCCCCCAACAACTAAAACTACAGCAGGTATAACAATTGCACAGATAATACACAAAATACTACTTCAGGGATCAGCCTTCTGAATGCTACATACAGATTTCTTAAGTACTTCAGTCATTCAGGAAATGATTTTTTAGAATTTCTTTGACAAATGAGGATAAATTTCTTCTCACAGTAGGAAATAATGGTCATGAACCCACCATCAGTGACCACAAACTGATGAAATGTGTTAAGGGCTAGTGAAAGTCCCAGAAAAAACACTTCCCCAAATGAGAACAATTGGAATTAAACCACATATCTGTATTCTGTCAGCTGTAAGCATGAAGTGAATTTAAAGCCAAAGGGCCCCAACAGAGGGAAAAGGACAACTCTGGTTTTCAGAAATCTTGGATCACAGAAGAAAATAAAAATAATATAAAAACAGAAGGAGTAGAGAAAAACAAAATTATGAAAAATGTCAAAGGAAAAATTATCTGGGTCAGCAGAAAAAGGAACAATATGAAACTTATGAACAGTGATAGCAGGGAAATTCTTCACAAACATTTGCCTGTGATTAGACAGTAAAACCTCTAAAAGACACTGGAAGTAACTTTTCTCCACTTGGAAAAAATTACAATGATGTACTTATATCATAGAAGAATGAGGTAATACTTTCCCCACCAACAAAAGAAGAATGTCGAACAGCCTTTAAGAGGGCTAAACTCTTACACTTAAGCCAGAAGATTTGGATAACTTGTACCCCAGAGTCCTAAAGCATCTACTGATGATAAATAAATACCAGCACACTTTAAGTCTTGTGCTGATGAGAAAAGCTTCCAAAGACTGAGGGACTTTTAATGTTGGGCCAATATTAAAAAATGCAAGAAGGGAGTGAGGCAACTGTCAGCCAATATGCCTCAGTAAAATAAGAGCTGACCCAGGCTTCTATTGATTATAGAAAACAATGCATTCTTACGGAAAAATATTTCAAAGGAAAACTGATTTCTTCACAGCACTGAAATATCTTGGCTGAGGAAGTTTTAGAAACATGCTATTTTCCTATTCTTAGAATAATTTAATACAAAATTCTTTCTTGCCACAGAATTTGATAGAATATTTATTTTGATATATACTATGACTGTAAAGATAGATTTGAAAATAATTTAACTTCACGAATTTCTAAGGTTTTTTTACTTTAATATTCAAAATATATCTTTAGAACTAGGTTTTTGCCATGAGGCCTTGACAAGATGAACAGTTTCTC
The DNA here is from genome assembly GCA_036785705.1 of Acanthornis magna. Lineage (NCBI taxonomy): Eukaryota > Metazoa > Chordata > Aves > Passeriformes > Acanthizidae > Acanthornis > Acanthornis magna. The sequence goes on along the minus strand of JAWUZG010000071.1, from coordinate 2,347,375 downwards.
AAAGAAATCCTGTTTGAATTCTCTTTTAAAGGATTAGAACAATACACAGAATTAAATATATAATTAGAAATTTAAATGGTAAAGCACATAATTCTGAGCAGCAGACAGTGGGAATAAAGAAGTATTTTAAAGTTGGCTTAAAGAGTTTTAAGTGCTGAAAATCCAGGACAAGAGGAAAATGCCCTGTTTGTTAGTGTTTCAAAGGTCAGCCATCCCAATAAAGACGCACAGGCAAATCTAAACACTGGAAAACCTGTGCTTCTTAGTAAAGAAGGGAACAAGGTTTATTTGGTGATGTGGTACTTACATCACTCAAGCCAGAGCACCCTCTGCTTTATGTTTCCAAGGAATGCAGCAAATACCCCTTGGAATCTCTTTAGTGTTGCCTTCATTTGGGCTCTCAAAGATCTGTAGTATCAGAATGTCCTGCTCTGACAACTTGTGCAGAAAAGACACTGAAGCTGCCATAATCATCTTTGATTCCTTCATGGTGAAAAACGTTACCATCTTTTAAGAGAAAGCTGCTTATGCTTATGTCTCTGTGTAGAACCTGCAACTTAAGTTAAAGTCAAGATGGCCAAACCTCAATGGATTTTGCCACATACAAGTCTGAAGATACAGAAAGCTTACAAGCTTCATACTTGCGAGAAGAAAAATAACATAAGGAAAAGCACTGCAAAATAGAGAGCTAGGTGCCTTAGCCATTAAGGGACCAGAAAAAGCACTTTACCCTCAGAGCATAGAATCTTCTCTACTAAACGTGAAATGACAACACAGAAGTGTCCAAACACATTTGACTTGGTAATGAGCACACATTACTGGTATTACTTTTGCTGTTGTCAGCATACTACATTATTATTCTCAGTCTTGATGAACCTGGATTTTACTTGAATTGCCTTAAATTTTCTACACTTCCTGTATATTTTACTGTTGTTTATTAAGCATTGCTCTATTTCCAACTGCTGCTTCTATATCATCACTAAAAGGGAACAAAAAATGCACACACAGAAATATGGAGGCCATGAAGGATGTTAGTTGCATTGCTGACTGATACCTTAGCAGTCGGTCACTCCAGACTATACATCTAACAGTTTCTCAACAGCTCAGAGATATTTTCTATTTTCCTAAAAGCACCAATCCTACAATCTTATGACTATTTTACCATGTTTGGTCTCTCCTATCTTATGCTTGAAAAGAACAACACAGTACTTGTAACATGAAGATGACTGCAAGACATTCAACTTCACAGCAAAGTACTTTTGGGAGCTCAGATCTCCAACAGATCCACAGGTGTGTTCAAAGTACATAACCCAAACCTGTTTTTAATTCAGCCTGGTATGCAGCAGAGCAGCTCCGTCCCCAGTCATCTGGGGAATGGAGGCCAAAAGACAAAGCCTAATGGATGGAGAGTGTGGAAGATCACTGACTGGATGATAACCAAGATATAATTAGTGAAGGAGACTCCTGCCTTTTCAAAACCAGGCCAAGTTCAAGAAGAAAAACTTCCGGAGGAACCCAGACTCAGAGGAGCTATATTTTATGAACAATCAATACCCAGCAGAGTTAATAAAGACAGCTTTGATCCCTGCTAGAAAGATTGATGTATCCTGACATTACCAGTCTCGTGCCTCAAAGGACTGAAAGGATTTGCTCAGAGCAGTAACAGCATCTGTGAAATAAAGAGCAATATTGAATTGCTTGGTCAGAAATACCATTCTTTAGAAGACAAATCTCAAACAGAAAGAAACTCCTTCCAGATTTTATTTCCAACTTGTGGTGGTACTATCTCAGATCACCTTATCTGCTATTAGGAATGGTATCTGAAATGAAGATTATGAGGAAAAAGACTTTTGTGTGCCCTACAACTCCTGTGACTCAGGGCAATTAACAAAGCTCTAGCTGTCCAATTTCAAATAGAGCAAGAAAAATAAAAACTCTGCCAAACATTGAAAATGCAGGAAGGCTAAAGTATGTACAAGTCAAAGAGCCACCTGAAGAGGTGCCTTTTTCCCCAGCATGGACAAGGTTGAGAGAGTCCTGACGTCAAAGGGAAGTTGCTCAGTGTGCATACTTATGTAGGTCACTCAGGACCTATCTAGGTCACCTTCTTTGCAGATTTAAGCAAGTAATTTGTTCTTTCAAAGGAAGTAGCTGGTTTAGTCCCTCACTTGCAGATTAACACTACAAAGAAGTGTCTAGTGCCAAAGGCAACACATGCTACATGCACGAATAATCTGAAAAGAAGGGTGGAAAGACATCTTAAAATCTAACAGATCCAAGAAATTAGAACGTATCTACATGGAACAGAATAGACATCCAGGCAGGCAAATTGGAAATCCTGACAATTTCAATTTAGGAATAAGGAAGGTGCCTCACTCCTGGTGTTAGAATTTGGCATTCATTACCATGAAGCACACGAGTCTTACAGCATCAGAAAGATTGCCTTTTTCACTGAAAATAAAAGATGGTAATGTTCAGTAATCAGGATAATTTCTAAAAGACAGTGGTCTGTTTCCCTGTCCCTGGGGGTATTGAAGGACAGGTGGATAGGGCCCTAAGCAGACTGGTTTAGTGAAAGTTGTCCCTGGCCATGGCAGGGAGTCGGAACCAGATGATCTTTAAGATCGCTTCCAACCCAAACCATTCTATGATTCTATGATTCTACAGCATTACTTGCAGGAGAAGAGCCAGACTGAACTAAAATAGGTTTCTTCACAACTTCCAGGCACTGATGAATGCATCTTGATGTCATGACCTGAAGGGAGGAGGAGGCAAAAAGTCCAAATCCAGTTGCCATATGTTCCCTAAATTAAAGGGAACAAAAAACCCACACATATGCAGACCATATTTAGAAGTCTGCAAATTTAATGTATCTAGAGCTGACACATTACAGACATCAATAACCAGAGGGCAAACAAGCAGTTGTGAAACTATCCATTGTGAAAGAAAAAAATAGCAAGTACTTTAGTCATGTCATCTTCCAGAAGATGTCAGAAATACAGAGATAAGGGAAAAAATGGAAGAAACTACTACCAGCAAGATAGATTACATTATTGCTGCTGTGCTTATCCAAATTCTAATTATAGGAAGACTCAAAGAAATTACAAAGCAGTTTATAGTTTACTCTCCTATCACCCACCAGAAGATGACTTAGTCATAAAGCTTACATTGTATTTCAACAGTATAATGGCTTTTCTTCTGATTAAGCCTTTCTGCTGCAGTTCTTCAGTGGAAAAGACTCACAGAATAAAAGTAAGTGAGCTATTAAAATTTTTTTTTTAGACAAATATTTAGAAGTCTCACCATTCTACTGAGTGGTGCCGGGCAATCCTGGAATTTTTCTTAAATCTGATTACCTTATATAAGCCACGTATGCCCTCTGTCTTGTATATCTTTACAAGAGCATCACACATTCCTCTGTATTGCCGCTTGGATGGATCAACGCCAGCGTTATACTGCAGCACGAGTCGAGTCTTCGTTACCCATATTGGGTTTGTAATGCACAGAGTCATGGCTCCTGAGAACAGACAGAAGTTTCACTGATTGTTATGCCAACTCCAAAGCTCATCCCAGTTTGTTCAGTCCAATGCAACACAGCCTTCTACAATGACAAAACTACTTATCCTACCAGAGTACTCATATTGTTTAAAATAGGTGAAGTTTGTGCCCTCCATTGCTCCATCTCTCTCCCTTCAAAGCTCACAATCAAGTCCAATTTACTTCTGCTGGGGATACTTTCACAGAGCACATGTATTTTTGCATATTCCTAGTACAGCCCCTTTTTTGCTTCACCTTTCCACAGTTAGAAGTATTATCTGTAGTAGACAGGAAATGTAATTTCTTAATGTACCACTGATTACCCGAGTTATTCTTCAGCATACAATAATTCAAAATTTAATGGACACCTCAGTGATAAGAAACTTGCTTAATAATATTGACAGGTTAATAGCAACAACCTGTTATAGCTTTATAGGTTATTGAAAATACCATTGTAAAAGAATCCATTACTATTTTTCACATCAAACAATATGCCTTTTATTTCAGCATTAAATGAATGTCTCAAAATCCTAATAAAAAGTCTTCTGAATTGCCTGTAGAGCACATAGTGACAGGACAAGGGTAGATGGCTTCAAACTGAAAGAGAGTAGGTTTAGATTAGGTATTAGGCAGAAAATCTTTACTGTGAGGCTGGTGCAGCACTGGAACAGGATGCCCACAGAATTCGTGGATGCCGCATCTTTGGAAGTGTTCCAGGCTGGATGGGGCTTTGAGCAACCTGGTCTAGTGAACAGTGTCCCTGCCCATGATGGGTCAGAACTAGGTGATTTTTAAGGTCTCTTCCAACCCAAACCGTTCCATGATTCAACAGGCCTTCTTCTTTCCAGGTATAAGTGTCACACATTTAACAACTTAAAAATCTGATAGCAGCAGACCTCTAGAGTTACATTTTGGGACCCAATAAAGTCCTAAATACAGAAAACGCTTATACAGAATGAAAACAAGGACAAAAGACATTTTAACAACTGCTAATTCTGTGCAAAACTGAAGGACCACAGTGACCCACCTGTTTGCGTTAGACATCTATATTTTATTTACAAACAATAAATGATTGCATTTGGGCTGGAATACGTACACTTGCCACCTGCAAGAAAAAGCTGCACTGACACAGAAAGGCAGGTAGCAGCATATGGAAAGGCTAGAAATGAACATTAATCTTTCCATTTAAACTCACCAGCCTCTGCAGCTGACACCAGGTGTTCACTTGCACTGAGACTTTCCATCTTTCCTTCCTTCTTGTAAGCTTTGATGGCATTGTAACTGGAAAACACAAAACATAATTCAGTAATGGTGAAAACAGACCTACATCACAAAAACCCCAAGCCCAGAATAACAAACTACCTGACTTAAGATCATGGTGGTACTCAGCCTTTGAAGAAAAGGTATCTAAACTACTTTTGTTTAATTGATTGAGTAGTTAGCTCTTTAAAGTAAACTCTGGTAATACATATTTAAATTGTATTATTAAACTTCCAGTATCAATGGGACTGTGTCTTGAAAATGACCAGGTATCAGGAATTAACTCGTAAAAGAACTAATTGGATAGCCTCCTTTTTATTGGGAGCCACAGTGACAGCTATCTATCCTCTACCTCAGAAATACACTGAGCTTTCTTCTCTTGATCCAGTTTGCAATCTTTGTGGATTAAGAAATTGTCCACAGAAGATCAACTGTCAATAGGAATCTACAGCAAAGCAAAAAGACTGAAGTACAACAATAACAGAGTCTAGACAACTGACGAGTGAGCTTTGCATAGGCATACCAGCAAATTAGTCCCTAAAATATTTCAATTAACAGGGATAGGCAGTAAATCAGGTCACAGTAACACAAAATACAGTAATTAAATACAGTAATTAAATACAGTAGAATATTAAAAAACGGGCTTTATAAGCAAAGCCAATCAACTGAAAAAAACAATGAAAAAACTGTCACTAAAATGATTAAAAACAATCAAATGTTCAGTTTTAGTAGAAAACATCATGGTCTTTAATTCTTAAGAAATCAATTTAGGTTCTTGCTTTTTGTAAGGTTTTAAGCGTATTGGCACTTTTTGATGATTCTTTATGAATAGTATCACCACCTCTCAAGTTCCTCTCAAGTGTCTTCACAGCATCAAGGGAATGCACTGTACCTGACGAAGGAACATGTCTCTGACTCAAATTGCTGAAATTCTAAAACAGCAAACCATAGTAAAGGGTAACAGACCTGGACTAGCTAAGAGAATCACGAATTTGTAAGTCACTTAGCACATTTTTATACCCCACAAAGAAGATGCAATGTGTATCTGAACACTACATTGTGCAGGGTATGACACATTTTACAGTCTACTTACAAGAAAAAGTAAAGTCCCCAGGAAGCCCCTGCTCCCACCATGTTTGGAGTTACCCCTTGATATAAGCCTCGTAGTCCTTCATGCTTCCAGACAGTGCTCATACAGTGGAGAATCCCATTGTACTTTGGCCTCAGCTCCAATCCATCGCTTACTGTGAAAGAAAGAAATTATACTGGAAAACATTTCGGGAAGCATAAAGTTCAACTGCGTCCAAGCCAATAGGGAAGTCCACAGACTCCAAAGCAAGCCCCAAATGAACACGAAACCTAACTGATCAATTGTATTACAAATGTATTATTTCACAAATATGCAAGAGCTGGGGTTTACAGCTTTCTAAGTCTAGAATTCAAGAACTTTGGAAAAAAAAGGGGGGAAAAGAAACAAAAAAAAAGGAAGATAACCCCTTAGATCAGTAAGACGAAGGTTAAACAAATGCACTTCTGGGCATTTTTGGTGAGCAGATTTGAATTGAAGTTTTCAGTCTCTTTTTTTTAGCACTCCAGCAATTTTGCATATTTTAAGCGCTAGGTGTGGGGTCCTTGACTACACATTTCTCTAAGTTGTTTAGCTGAGTCCCAAATAACAATTCTTAAATTCAAATTTTCTCTTTAAAATGTTCTATAAAGCAATGGGTCATGTCTTACTGATTCCCAAGTCAGTTTTTACCAAAATACTCAAAGGTTACTTCTCCCACATAATAACCTATGAGCTGGTTGTCCAAATACTCGTCAAAAATGTCATTTCAAAAGTATAGAAAACACACAAGTTTTTGTTCAACGTATCATGTAGAACATGGATGTCCACAAAACTTACAGTGGTAACCACTATTGCTCCCACCATAACAGCAAGGGAGTAAGTTGATCGCTGATGACATATGTGCTATGGTGTATGGTGACACGACAAGAGGCAACAGACACAAGCTGAAATACAGGGAGTTCTGACCACAACTTTTTATCCAGCAGAGTGGCCAAGTACTTGAACAAGTTGCCTCAAGAGCATCTTTGGAGCTACTCAAAACTCCAGCACACAAGACTGAGCAAACTGATCTAAGCAGATCTTATTTGAGTAGGGGGTGAACTCCTTAGGTCTCTTCTGGCCTAAATTACTCTATGATGCCAACATAGCAGCAGCTTTCATTCTTAATATAGACAAAAGGGTAGACTGCAACTGTATGGAAAACTGATCTCAAAGTTTTACAATCAGTGAAGTTTTTGTGTCCCCATCAAGATTAAGCCTGGGAAACAGACATTTTCTGTTCAGTGCTGCATTTATTGTTCATTCCCGTTGAACTTAGTATACAGTACTGTACATTGTGACAGACTTCAGCATTAAAGACAAAATGTTTTTTCTGAGCACAGTGTGACAAGGCCTCAACACCTAGACAACTCCTCAAAACTAGAACATACATCCCTCTTTTCTGCCTCCTGAATGAGTATTGCTAGACCTTTCCCAAAGACATTTCTGAATTATTTTACCATGTAGCCCCTAGATCAAGTTTATAAACATATTAAACAACATGGCGAATCAGAGACATGAATGCAAGTCTTTCTGTCAATGATGCTGCCAATTATCTTCACAACATTAATTTCTGATATCAGCTCCTACTCCCTGGTTGAAGCCAAAACATAGGAATTGTTACTTTCAACCCCAACAAGCATGTGAAAGTACATGACCTCCAAAAGCCACCTAATCCAAACATGTACTCAAACTAGCTTTAATTAGATCTGGTTACTTAGGGACATGACCAGTTGGCTCCTGAATGTTTCCAAGGCTGAAGAGATCACAGCCTCTCTGGGTAACCTTTCCCAGCACTTGACCACTCTCACAGTAAAATAACTGGAATTTTCCACATTCACGCTTGTGCCTGTTCCTTCTTGCCCCATTAACTACCTCCAAGAAGAATTTGGCTTTACCTTCTGTGTGCCCTCCAATAACATTGCCACAGACTGCAATTTTAGCTCCCCCCAGCCTTTCCTTTCTGAGGCCAAACTGATCCTGTTCTCAGCCTGTTCTCCTATGCCATGTGCTCCAGCCTCCACTGGAATCACACCAGTATGCCATTGTGCTCCTTCCTTGTACTGGAGAGCTCCAAACTACACACAGTACTTCTGACAAGTGGAAAATAGAAAAGAGCACTTCTGCTGGCTGTGCTTTTCATAACGCAGCCCAGGATGTGCCCAACTAAGACATGCAACGTTTTAAACTTTGTAAAATGTCTCTGTGAGAGTTTGCTTTTGAGATCATAAAAGACCCATGTATCTATTTAAGAAAACAATCCTAAGATACAGTAAAATGTTTCAACTTCTCTAGAAGAGAATATGATAAATGGGGGACGTGTTTCTCAAATTAGCAGAAAAGTCAAGAGAAGCTGCCATGTTTCCCTGTGGAAAAAAAAACCTAGTTAAGAGTTTTCTGCAAAACAGTACCTCTGTTGTTAACAACCAAGGTTATTCCAAAACTACCGCTACGCTATCAGTGTTGAAAATCTTTGGCATAAAGGTGAACTTTGAACGCGGGCTTGGCACAATCCGCCTGTTAAAAGCAGGCAGTCCCCCCGGTGTCCTCTGGCACCGGTGGTCACGGAAGGGGGGGAGAGGCTGGCCAGCTCTCCAATCTGCCTGGGAACAGCTCGAGGCACACAGCACATTTTACAGTCCCTAGAAGTGACAAGACGAAGCTCTGAGATAGCAGAACCGGAGACCGTCCCTTTCGGCTTAGGGCCAGTTTATTCCAAGCCGCGGGGCTGCCCCGCCGGCACCCGCGGTCCTACAGCAGCACACGGGGCTGGGCAGAACCGCGCGGGCTTCGTGCAGAAAAGCCCGGCAGGTCCCGGGCTGGGCACGGCGAGCTCGGGCACGTCGGTGCGTCTGCAGCACAGGACGGCGGGGGGGCGGCCGGTCCGGCCTCACCTGCGAAGCGGATCTTGACGAGGTCCAGCGGGTGCAGCGCCAGGGTGGACAGGACGCCGCCGCTCATGCCCGCCGCCAGGTTCTCCAGCCGCACGTGCCGCAGCACGGAGCGCGCGGGCGGCTCCCGCGCCAGCGGCTCGCGCGCCGCGCACGCGGGGCCCGCGGCGCCCATCGCCGGCAGCGCGCGCGCAGGGGCGGGGCCGGGGCGGGGGGCGGGGCTCGCGCCCTCTCGCGAGAACGGCCCGCGCGCCGCGTCCGGTCACGTGCGCGCGTGGTTCCCGGCGGAGCGGGCGGCGGGATGCGCGTGAAGGTGCTGAGCCGCAATCCCGATGACTACGTCCGGGAGACCAAGCTGGACCTGCAGCGCGGTGAGCGGGGCTCCTGGGTCAGCGATCGGCCCGGCCCGGCCCACGGATCGGATCGGCCCGGCCCGTCCTGGCCCGGCCCGCCCGGAAGGGATGAGGCCAGCGGCGGAGGGAGGGAGGGAGGGAGGAAGGCATTCGGGCGCCCGTCGGCCGCGCCCCGCCCCGCCCCGCCCCGCCCCGGTCCCCTCCCCGCTCCGGTCCCCTCCCGTCCGCCCGCTGCGAGAATTGGAGAGGCCGGGCAGTGGGCTTTGGGCTTCCCTCCTTCCCCCCGCCGGTTGTTTTTCCCCGCGGGTGCCAGTCCCGGGGGGATTTGCGTGCGGTGCTCGTCTGCACCGGGAGGAAGCCTTCCCTTGCCGTGCCCCGGGGCCGGGCGGCTGCGGAAGCTGCATCTCGGAGTGCCAGAGCCTGGGCTGAAAGCGGCGTCAGAGAAGGGGTGCGGGGCTGGGCGTTTAATCACTGCTTTGGTACCCCGAGGTTGCGTTTAGTATTACCGAGGTTACCCTTTGCGGTTTTTTGTTCTTAATGCTGTTTTATTCCTGGTACATCGCATTCTGCTTCTTGCACATTCGTGTGGCAAAATTGTTGATTGTATGCTGATTTCACACAGACAAAATGGAGTCATGTAGTTTAGAAGGGACCTCTAAAAGTCGTCTAATCCAACTCCCTCACCCTGCCCGGTGGTGAGCAGGGACATGGTCAGCTAGATCAGGCTGCTCAGAACCTGATGGAGTATGTGCCATCTCATTGTAAAAAACTTCTTACTTCTATCTAGCCTAAATTTAGTCTCTTTAAGTTTAAAACCATTACTCATTGTCATATCACAACAGGCCGTTCTAAAAAGTCTGTCCCCATCTTTCTCATAGCCCCCCTTTAAGTACTGAAATGCCACAATGAGGTTTCCCTGGCGCTTCCTCTTCTCCAGGCTGAACAACCCCACCTCTCACAGCATTTCCTCATGGGAGAAATAGTCCATCCCTCTGATCATGTCTCTCGTCTGGACCTGCCCCGACATGGGTTTCTAATGTGTGTGTTTTCTGTTGCAGTTCCACGGAACTATGACCCTGCATTGCATCCATTCGAGGTTGCGCGGGAGTACACAAGAGCTCTGAATGCCACAAAGCTAGAACGTGTGTTTGCAAAACCCTTTCTTAGTTCACTTGATGGCCACAGAGATGGAGTTAATTGCATGGCCAAACATCCGAAAAGTTTGTCAACAGTGCTGTCTGGAGCTTGTGATGGAGAGGTAAGCTTACAAACCACAGCAAAGAAGGTACCTTTGTTTCTTATTTTCTTGTTTCTTTCTCTTTTATGTTTTGTTGGGTTGTTTGGTTGGTTTTGTCACACCTTACTTTTCTGTCTTTGTTCAGCATGTTACCTTTATCCTCACTCAGAAGGTGAAACTTTCTGCTGCTCTATCACTGCCACTGGACAGGGGAGACAAAATGTAGTGAAAGGTTCATGGGTTGAGATAAGGACGGGGAGAGATCACTCACTTATTACCATCAAGGACAAAACAGGCTGAACTCAGATATATTGATTAAATTTATTATTAATGAAGTCAGAGCAGGATAGGAGAAGTAAAATAAGACCTTAAAACTACCTTCCTTCCACCCCTCTCTCCTTCCTGGTCTCTACCTCCTCCCCCCCAGCAGCACATGGGGGGAAATGGGGAAAGAGGATTACAGTCAGTTCATTACAAGTTGTTCCTGCCTCTGCTCAGGGAGAGGAGTCCTGCTGCTCCACCATGGGGTCCCTCCCATGGGAGACAGCTCTCCATGACCTTCCCCAGTGTGAGTCCTTCCCACAGGCTGCAGCTTTTCACGAGCTGCTGCTGTGTGGGTGACTTTTCCACAGCGTGCAGTCCTTCAAGAGCAGGCTGCTCCAGTGTGGGTCCCCCACAGGGCCACAGGTCCTAGGTGTCTCGGGTTAGAGACAGTTTTCCTGGGTGGAAAGTGCTCAGAACAGAACACCTGCCCCCACAGCAAAGGCCTCCGGCACCCCCTCCCCCACAACAGCAGAAGCTCTGGAATGAAAGTGGAAAAAGCTGTTTATAGAGTACAACCTGCTGAGCCCCCTCCCCACAGGCACAGGGGAAGGGGAGAGGGGAAAAGGAATCACCAAACCCGAATGAACAGTTGATGAGCTTTAGTGTCCTTTTCCGCAGGCGTAGCGGCCCCTTTCCGGGGGTTTCCCCCCCAAGGATTTCCTGTCCACCATCCTCCAGGGCTCCCAGGGTTCTCCAACAAAAAGTCAAGGAAAAAAGGGTCCAAAAAAAGATGATGAAGAAGCAATCCCAGGGGAGGGGGGAAAATAGCAGCAGTAACAGCAGCAGCAGCAGCCCGACTAAGCAATGTCTCTTCCTCCTGGAACAGCCGAGCTGGGGAGAGTTTCAAAACATCCCGCGTTGGCAGAGCTTCTCCTGGCTGTGGAGCACAGTTAAAGCTACAGAACATTTTAGGCAGGCATGCAAATGATGTGGGATACAGGATTATCATTACATCGCCCCAGGACACTAGGAAACCTGCTCTTCAGTATGGGCTCCTCTCTCTACGGGTCCACAAGTCCCTGTCAGGACCAGGGAGGGCTTTCTGTGGATTCACGGCCTTCTTTGGGTGCATCTGGCCTTGGTTTTCTTAATGGGCTGCAGGTGGATCTCTGCACTCCCAGTAACCTCCTCCGTGGGCTGCAGGGGCTCAGCTGCCTTGCCATAGTCTTCACCACGGGCTGCAGGGGAGCCTCAGCTCTTCCCCCTCCTACTTCACTGACCTTGGTGTCTGCGAAGTTATTGCTGTCACATATTCTCACTGCTCTCTTCTGAGTGCAATTACATCAGCCCACTAACTTTTCTTGCCTTTTAAATGTGTTATCACAGGGGCCTTCCCACCAGTTCTTATTAGCTTGGCCTTGGCCAGTGGTGGCTCTGTGTTGGAGCTGGCAGGTATTGGTTCTGCTGGACATGCAGGAAGCTTCCAGCAGCTTCTCACAGAAGCCAGCCCTGTAGACTCCCCCTACCAAAACCTGGCCATGCAAACCCAATACACATTGTGATTTCTCTTTGCTGTCCACATGACCCCTCTACTCCTCCCCCTAAAGAAGTTAAACTGTCAGATTAGCTAGGGGAAAGAGGCACACAACCAAAAACTTGTTGCAATACAATTTTTCATACTGCCTAAAAAATGCTAACCCTATATATATTTGATTATTTTACATAAATATTAAAAATAACAATCAAGGACACTTTAATTGGAACTTGTTGCAGAAAAAAATACCATCTGCCCTGAATCCCCTGTCTTTTCTCACCCTTACAGTGTTCATTTGATAGTACTTGGATATTTTAGAGATGTCTTCTGGATAGTTGGTTGCTTTCTGCCTTTTGTAGAAAGTGCATATGTCATGCAGTAGTGTAAGGGAGGTTTACCTTTTCAGAGAGAAGCAGAACAAATTTCTATGAAAGTTCAGCCAGATTTCTTGTGCACTGATAGAGCATGTAAAGTACTGGGTACTATAAATACGTAAAAATATAAAAGCTGACCTGCATTTCTTTGTTGTTTCATTTTGTTTTTTTTTTTAATTAGCCCAAAAGCTTTGAAATGGAAACCTCTGTGAGAGGCGGACATCATGGAAAATGTAGTACAGCAACTGGACTGAAATAATTTTGTTGGTTTCAAATTTCTTTTGTCTTTAAAGGGGTATTTTTTTTTTTTTTGCTAAATTTATAATTGCTGCTGTTTTTTAGCAAAAATTCTAGTTCAAAAATAAGGGAGTGCAAAATGCAGAAAAGAATACAGCTTAGGTCAGGGGAGAGGGTAACAAGGAAAGAGTCTCACTTTTAAAATTATTTTTCAAGAAGGGAATAATGAAATAGTTTTTAACATTATAAAACCTGACCAGTGTTCAAGCCAACTCCCCCATTTCATTACAGCATGTGTGATCTCTTGTACTTGAATTATGAACTGCAGTTGTGGGCTGTAGAAAGCTTACAGAATATTTGCTTCTCTCTTTTTAACAGGTTAAAATTTGGAACTTGACCAAACGACAGTGTATTCGCACTATACAAGCCCATGAAGGCTTTGTTCGAGGCATGTGTGCTCGTTTCTGTGGTACATCATTCTTCACTGTAAGTATTATGTGTCTCCTTAATACAGTGCAGCAGTACAGAGTGCCTGTTCACCATCTGTTTTCCCCTGAGAAACTTGCTCTCTGCCATACAATATTTAAATATTGTGTGAATACGCTTATTAAATTTGTCGGTGAACCTGACAGTTCTAGTTACAATGAAATTTTTTCTGATGCTGGGACACGGATGTCATTCAAGACTATCGAAGGGTTAAATACCAGAAAATGGCTAACAGATGGTCATGTAATTAAAACTCGAGTAAACTAGTTTTCATTAAAATAGCAAATTGATTATATTCATTGAAAGACATAGAAGCATGTAAAAAAGTAACCATTTGCATATACTATGATTAAAGATAATCTGATTAAGTCAAGATCATTCCATGTGAACTAAGCTTTATTAACTTATATCAACCACAACAGATTCAGTTGCATGTAAGCTGCCTGGAAATTGTATGTCTTCCTGCATTAAAACAGTTCTAAGATGACACAATAAGAAGGAAGTGTGTTTGAAAACTGAAGTGTCCTGAAATTCTGCTTCATTTGAACTGGTCATAGAAGAGCTGTTTTTACTACAGTGTATTTATCTTGTCTGAAGTATATACCAGGTCACAGGAACAGTAGTTAGGATATAGGGGAAGTCATAGTGAAAAATCCTAAATGGTTCCAAGTTACTGGGTCCCCTTTTGACAATCCCTCTGCCTGAAAATTGAGAGGGAGAGAAGAAACAGTAGTAGTGCAGTCAGGGAGGTGAAGATAAAAGTTGTAAAGCTAACTTTTTTTTAGGCCTGTTTGCATGATCCAGGTCACTGCACAGCCATGCAAAAGCTTGTGCTGGTATTAGTGCAAGAGGTAGAATAGAATTTGGAGCAAGCAACCAGAGCAACTGAGGTGGAAAGTGCTTCTTAGCTGATTACATGCTCATCAAAGTGACTTCCAGAAGATATTTGCAGTTTCAGGTGCCAGTTGATTAAAAATCACAAAATGTAGCCTTAAAAAATAGTCATCATTCCAGCTCACCTTTTTTGTATTCAGCCATCTATTTCAGAAACTGGAAAAGCTTTGTGGATCAAGGTAGACATTTGAAGAGGTGAAGGAAAGGTGGTGGTGGGAAACAAATGACAAACTGGAAATCAATCACCTGCTCTCACAAGCAGACAGATTCCCAGACAATCTGTGTGTAGCAGCCACTGTGGAGCCAGCCCCCACCTCCTGTTTGTGCTCCCACCACCCCAGCTTTTATGGCAGAGCATTGCTCTGTGGTGTGGAATACTCCTTTGGCCGCTTCAGGACATCTGTCATGCTTGTGTCCCCTCGCAGTCTGTTGGCCACACCAAGCCTGTTTGCTGGAGGCTGAGGCAGCGATGATGGAGGCAGAGTGGGAGCAGGGGGAAATGCCTCCGCACTGTTCAGTGATAGCCAAGGCCTGGGTGCTGTATCAGCACTGTTTTAGCCACGAATCGAAACCACAGTGCCAGGTGGGCTGCTGTGAAGAATGTTCACTCCAGCCGGACCATGGACATGCTTTAACAACATATTATGACCAGGAGAGCTAATCTGCAGCTTCGAGGTATAAAATGGAATGGTGAACAGGCAGGAGAAAGCACTTGTGTATGTCACAGAACTTTTTTTTTGAAAGGCTGCCTGAATTTAATTGCAAAGCACATCTATCAAAATAAAAGGGAATATATTTACATAAAACTGCACATGCTTTGTCCGATATTTCCAGGTTGGCGATGACAAAACTGTGAAGCAGTGGAAAATGGAGAGCCCAGAATATGGAGAAGAGGAAGAGCCTATTCATACAATTCTTGGAAAGGTAGTAAATCTGAGTTTTGATTTTCCCACATCTCTTAAAAGTATCTTTATGTTCTTATTACATTTATTTTATATGTAACCAGAAAGGACTACCTCAAATGCCATCAGAGACTGTTTATCTCTGTCTGTGCTAATTATCCCTTTCCTTCAAACTGGTCACATTTCTCTGTAGTCTCTTCAGACATGTGTTGTCAGTGCTTAGTCTGCATTAAATAACTTTATTTTCGTGCCAATACCTCACAGCCATTCAATACAAAATACTAACTTTGCATCTTTCTTTTTGACAAAAACAGTCTGAAAGTATAAACTTTAGCACTTTGAATTTATGATAGCTTCTGTTAGGAAAAACACTAAATGCTTTTTTCAAATAGATAGTTTGAAACTCTTTAGTTATTGCAATGTCTGTGGTATCCATTCAGGTCCCCACTGAAAATTCAGTTCCACTCTTGAAGTTTTCATTTGCTTTAAAGTCAGTCAGGATTTTGTAAATATGCCTTTAGTGCCAACTCCATTGTAAATTTACAAGAAACGCATTCATGCACGTTAATTGAAAAAGAAAGCTTGCCTACTGGTAGGGGTACATCCAATAAGATATAGTTTCTGGTAGCACTGGTGACTAAATTTTCAGTAATATAAATGAGTAAAACTATGGGAGACTCCATATGCAATGATTTGTTGACCTTTTTTCTAACAGAACATACTGGCATATTGATGCATACAACTGAGTTTTAAAATATTTGCTTTGTTTTTTGTTTTTTCCCCTTAAAGACAGTGTATACAGGAATTGATCACCACTGGAAGGAACCTGTTTTTGCCACCTGTGGCCATCAAGTGGACATTTGGGATGAACAAAGGACAAGCCCCAAGTGTTCTCTGACTTGGGGTTTTGATAGCATAAGCAGTGTAAAATTTAATCCCATTGAGGTAATGGTTCTGTTATATATTGGAAATCAATATTTTTCTTAAGCAGTATGAGATCTAAACTCTGTTTACACCACCCTGATTATTTTTTTCCAAATTTAGATTTTGACTTACATTTTAATGGATTATTTAGGGGGGCATATGCATGGACGTTTATGGTTATATTATTTTGGAATGTAGTACCATTTATTTTTATCTTCTTGTCTTTTGTCTCTGTTATTGAGGGAGAGGAGAGACAAGAGCAGGGCAGTCTCCATTCTGCCCACAACAATACATACCTGGTATCTCAGTCATACAGTGTAGCAGTTATGTGGCTGTGGAGCTGCCAGTTCATCAATTCCAATATTCTGCTGCCTGTGACTGAAGACTTCTCACCCTCTCCATGGCAAAACAATTCCATTTGATCTTTTACAGCACTTCCTATTATACCCCTGGACTGCGTTATGCTCATAGAAAAAGTGTTTATGAGGAATTGCCTCTTAGTATTAAAGCAGAGGGCACTGGATGGATTCTGACTCTTACGGGGAAAGCTATTTAAAATGTTTGTGCTGGATAATTAGCTGCACAGAAAAATTGATTAATGTATTTCCTTGACTGAAAAAGAAGCTGTTGACCAGCTTTGTGAAATAGCTTAGGTATCTGATGTAAGCTGTTAACCACACTCTAGAAGTATTTCAAAGACCATACACACTGGTTTTGCTTTTTCTTTTCAGACATACCTTTTGGGAAGCTGTGCTTCTGACAGAAATATTGTGCTATATGATATGAGAAAATCAACTCCATTAAAGAAGGTAATATTTTTCTTTTTAAGATCAATTAATGGCGCTAATTATAATGCTGAATATGTTAATAGCCTGGAACTGTTGGTGACAGTAGAGCATGGGAAGCTCTGAACTGTGAGTTCACTGAGTTTTCATTGTGTGAGTCTTCTGAGTTTGAATTAATTTTGGGATTTAAACAATGCAGTTAGAAGCCCTTTTCTGCATTCAGACGGGCTGTCATGCTCACTCTGTTGTAATTCTTGATCAAGTGCCTGACTTGACAGCAACTTTACAATAAGAACTTTATGTTCCTGTTTTGCATTCTGTCTATGCATGTGTGATTTTTTTTTTTTTTTTTTTTAAATTTTTTTCCATTCTCCTTGCCAGAAGGAAACAAGGTAACTTCACCACTGGACAGCTTTGCTCTGTATTTGAAAAGGTGTTTTTCCTTTGCAGGGAGGTAAACCCTTCCATATGCACCTACTATAAACATTCAGAAATCTTTTGCAGTGTGATCAAAATAGTATTTGTATGTGGAACTTACTGATGACGTAAAGATTCCTATTTAACAGAATATATGTATTTATTTTAGATAAGAGGCCAGTAATTCATACACACATATCAAACCTCAATCAAGTTCAGTAGTTCTGAGCCCCAGAACTATCCTAACAATACTCTTTTTGAAATACAATATTCTGGCTTGTGAATATGCCCTCAGTGTTCTCCTGTGTGACGTACTGTTTGCAGTGTCATTGACCTGATACACACTAGAACATTATAATGGCATTTAGTTATAAAATAGGAATGTTGTTGGCATAACAGTATTTCTTTCTCTCCCTGTGCCCCAACAATTTTTAATGAAGGTTCACTTGGACCACTGAGGCAGTGCTTTTAGAAACTTGTCAGTGATGGCTGCTGAAGGCCTGGATGTTGAAATGAGCATAGCCAGTGCTGTAGAGCTGCAATTACAAGGTCAAAAGATGAAGTTTGATCCTTTGTGAACTAAGTTTGAATCTACGAATATTTCATATGTATATATGCTAAATATATAATACTGTACATGATGTGCATATAGAGTTGTGTGCACATGTTTGTATATGTGTATCTCAGGTGACCAGCATGCTTAGGTGTATTTCCTGCTCTAGGAATAAAACTGATTAGTACTTCCTTGCTTCCATGGACAGTGTACTGGGTTTCCTTCTGTGGTAGGGATGATTCTTCTGTGGAGAGGAGGTGAAATGTTCATTTCTGCATGGAGAGCTAAGGGCTCTGGAATTTCTAGGACTGTGCTGCTTATTAGAGGTATCTTACTTATGTATGGGCACTGGTTTCTGGCACTGCTGCATTCCTGGGATTTGATCAGAAAGCAGTTGGAACTGATTGGAGTCATTAATGGAAATAGAAGTACAAATTCTCACATCATGAAGCAGTAGTTCTCTTGCCCATTTGTCCGGGGTACAGGTTTCGAAGCCTTAAGTTTAAAAGAGGGAGGGATAAGATAGTGACATGCTGCCTACGTTCAGAATAAGAACTAGTCTAAAAAAAGCTGGGAAAAGATGAATGAAACCAATTCTGTTGAAAAATGAGGAAAATGTTTTGGTAGGAGTTGGTAGACTTTAAAACTTCAAGTCATTCTTGTGCAACCTGTGGGATCAGGAAAGCTTAGGGTGTTTCGAAGATAGACTTTAGCATTTAAACAGCTGATGGGAACTTTGTTTTCTCCTGCTGGTTACATTCTTAGCCATTCATCTCAACCAAATACCTTGTAGGTAGTAAAGGAAGACAGATTAACTTTTTCAGTAATCTGTTTTTTTGTTAAAATAGTCTCAGCATCTCCAGGCTGACACTCTTTGTAAACAAGTGTTCACAGTTAAAATAAATAAACCAAGAGAGCCGATTTTTCGGGGACTTCACAATTTTGAGTTGTCTTAATGAGGGCTTAAACTGAATGCTTTTATAAGAAGATGTACAATGGATTAAAAACAGCGGTAAAAGATGGCTCTGGTATGGGTTTAGATAGTTCTGAAATGCCATTATTAAAGTATTTACAGCAACTTAAATCACTTCCAGCCCAGGTTGCCTTACATAGTTGATGCTGAACCTGATACTAGTACTGTACAGACAGTCTCATTTCTTAGGCACTATTTTAATTCCAAAAGCCACTGCTAAAATGAACCGAAGGCTTGTAAATTTCAGTGAAAAAATAGTGATTCGGAGCATGACAAAACTTGACTCCTTTTGAAAGAGCTGGATTTTCTGGCAGTATTGGAGTTATTTTGTGACATCATTTAAAGTACTTATTGTACATGTGGCGGGTTAACATCAGTTGTGTGCTCATTTTGCAGTGGCTGATAAACTTGTACAGCAAGGAGTAAAGAGCACACCTTGATTATTAACTTCCCAAATTTGTGCAAGGTTTATAACTAGGACAGTACTGAAATCTGAGCAAATTCTGGTTGTCACGTTAGTGTAAGCAGAGAGCATCTCAGTGGCCACTTTTTAAATTAGAGATCACTTTGGACGTCTGATGGTTACATTCAGTTCTGGATGCATGTAGTTTCTGAAAATGAATGGTATTCTGCAGCACAGCCTTTATAATAAACATGGTAATGTCACCTAGGAAATGAGGGCTTAGGGAGAATGAGAATTATGAGAATAGGCATACACTCATTGCAATCTTTTGGAGGGGTGTTCAGTAAAGTCATCACTATTAACTTGTTTTGAGACTGTGTTCATTACTGTAAGGGTTATAATTGTACAACTATATTCTGAAACGTGTGTAAATTTATGGGGCTTGGTGTAGTAAGCCAAGAATAAAAATGAGGTTTGACTACCATAGCTTTAAACACCCAAATTTTGGGATTTTTAAGTAGGATTATAGCTGGCCTGGAGCATTGTAAAAAATCCTGTTTAGAGCTGTTCAGTCTGTTAATAAGTTGCTCTGTAATTACACACCTGCTTTGTGTCAGGCATACTGTATAGTTCTTATTTTTAAATACCATGGATGGGAGTTCCTCTCAGTCTCAGCAGAAGCCAGAGCTGCTGTGTATGGTGTGTCAGGTGACCTCCTCTCTGTCTTGCCTTGTCCCACAGGGTGGGGACATCCAGCACACAGCTTCCTAATGCCTCGTCTAGTGTGCAGTTAGCAAAGGGGAAGGGTCGTATCTGTCTGTTATCAGCTGCCTTCCTCCCACTTCAGGGCCAACCAGCCTCTTTATTGGCCATGTGCTTACAGGCAGCAAGCAAATCTTACAAATGTGTGAGGAATGATTCACCGCTGATACAGTGATAGCGCTGAGTAGATGACAGCACAGTAACTTCTGTATACATTGCTCGGCAATTCTGTGAGAAATGGCAACTGTCCAGGAGAATTCATGAACTGCAATTTCAGACATAAAATAATGAAGGGCTGATAACTGGGAGAACATCAAGATGTTGTAATTGCTTTGCAAATGCTGGTTCACAATTTCAATTAATGATTATGTCCCTTGAAATAACCATGTCATTAGGTGTGTCTATAGATTACTTAACTGAAGGTTCCTGTAAATAGGATGGAGAAGTGAAATGTCTCAGAAGTTCCAGATTTACTTGTTGACCACTAGCAGGTTGCTGTGTTAAATGACCACTTAAAAGGATTTGATTGTAAGGTGATTTACAGAGGAAAATTTAATTGTTGTATAGCTCAAAATAGTAAGCATATGATGAGGGACAGGAGGTTCTTGAGTTTCACTTCTAACACTGCTGAGAAAATGTTCTGTCATGTCACTGTTCCTTTGGCATAATTCTCTACATACAAAGTGCTTGTCTTCAATGGTATATAGGAAATTTTGAACTACAGTGAGTATTCTACTGCCTGTAACAAGGTAGCAATGTGTAAATATATTTCAGGTTATCTTGAATATGAGGACGAATACATTGTGTTGGAACCCTATGGAAGCTTTCATTTTTACTGCAGCAAATGAAGATTACAAGTAAGTGTGACCTTGCTTTTTGATAATCCTGGACATGTTGCATTTTTAATTTGTGTCTTGGTGATTTATGATTATGCTAAAATAAATTTTTAAAAGACTACTCAAAGTCTAAACTTGAATCACTTAATAACCTAGAGAATTATAGGCATACTGATTATAAGAAATATGAATTGATAGTAGACTGCCTCTTCCTATGTGTGTCAGATTTGGGGGGTAAAAAGATGTGTAACTTAGAATAAATGCAGCTGTACCAATGCAAGTGTGACTTGAAATGGGACCTGGAAAATACATAATTGGCCCTGTCTCAGGCAATATAAGTGTTTATTTTCTTGCCAGCTCTTGTGAAGCTTGATACGTTGTACTGATCAGGTATTTTGATGAGAACATTTCTTAAAAAAAATAAATTAATCTTTTGTGAGATAGTTCTGGAGACTGCAATACTTATCCTTTCAATGTCTCGGAGCAGTTTTTTACTTTTGAACAATACTATTCATGTGAACAGCTAATCTGATATTGAAAAAGCTGTCTCTTCAAAACTAGGCCATTGCAAATGTGCTCCATATCCTTTTTTCCAGGAAGTCAGTGATCTAACAATAGATCACTGTTTTCTTCTAGAACATAGGAATTTTATCACTTATCTTAAGGCTGTTTTTCCAAGGAAATGGAATCTGGCTCAGACCTTGAAAGTGGGTGTTATATTCAATCTGCTGTTTTTCCTGTACTTGTTATAGTATGGTAAAACTATTAGGTTTGTTTATAAATTTAGGGTTTTTATTTATGAATTTGCTTTTTGGTTGGTTTTTTTTCAATTTTTTTCTGTCTTCCTCTTGCTAAACTAAAAAATATAGCTGTTACTGTCAGGGACAGCTGTCATCTTGCATCCTGAAGCAATTAATATACAAAGGCAAATGCATGTATGAACAATGCATATGCAAGTATTTGCTGATTATATGGAGTAGCAGTTCTGAATATGATGCTGCATTCTTTCTCTTCAGGACTTTAAAAGGAAAAAGCAGTAATGGCTATTATAGTGTTCAGTATGATATTTGATTTCAGTTATGCATTCATCTGCAGAAAGGAGGGTGAGAAACTTGCTGAATTAAATTTTTTTTAACTTAATAGTTCTACTAAAGAGTATATCTTTAGCAGGTTTCAGTAAATGCATTGTCTGTAAAGCACATATGCTTATTTGATGATCTACACAGTGATTATGTCTGGCTTGTACCACTTGACTTCTTTATTCAGAGGTAGTAGGGGCAGACCTTATCTGAGCTTTGAAGTCCTCAAGAGCAAACCAGCTGTGGTCCAGCAGCTGGGTGTTTCCTTTAAACATGATGTTTTTCTATGATAACGTGCTCTGCTGAATTAGCATCTCCATGTGTAGGGAGCAAGCTTCCCCTGCACTCCTGCACTTGCTACACCAAGCTTTCCTTACACTTGTCTGGCCTAAGATCATTAGGCAGTAAGAAAGGGTACCAGTCAAATGGAACTTTACAGTAGACTCTGAATTACTAGGAGTTCACAGTATGGAAATATTTAGAAACCTTTCAGAATTAATAGGCTTGCTGTAATGATTCAGAGATGATTTTACAAGTTCAGGGTGCATACTTACGTCTGAAGGTGGAGTAAAGGAGGCCAGCGTGATGCTTGGAGTCAGTGACCCGTGAACAGATGATGAAGGGAATTGTGGAGCCTATCTGTCCTTTGATAGTGAGCAAGAAACCTAGGTCTGATCCAAAAACTAAACCCTCTGGTTAACAAACTTCTTTCAAGCCCTAAACAATGTAGTTCTTTTCACATATTATGAGCTGTTTTAAGGAGTTCCCTCTGCAATATGGGTCTATCCTTAAGTGTGGTTTATGTAAAATGTCCTGTTTACTTAGAAATTGTAGTGATATTAAGCTATTGATGTATTTATTTTAAAGCTTATATACTTTCGACATGCGCTTTCTTGAATCGCCTGTGATGGTGCATATGGATCATGTGTCTGCTGTTCTTGACGTGGATTATTCACCCACTGGGAAAGAATTTGTGTCTGCCAGCTTTGATAAGTCCATCCGCATTTTTCCTGTAGACAAAGGTCACAGCAGGTGAGTAGTTTTACACCTTTCTCTCTTGCTGTCATTCATTCCAATGACTTTCTCCCAAATCCTCAAAATTACTAACTCATTCATGAGCATCTTAGTTGGGGCATTCGCTTCCTGTGAATATTGGAATTTTACTCTGTTGGTAGCTTGAAGCTGACAGGCTGTGTAGTTGACATAATTCTGGAGTTTGGATCAAGAGCGGAACTACTCAACAAGTAGCAGTACTTCCACAATATGGAATTAAAATTAGAGTGGATTATTGTGCTTGGGTGTAGTAATTGGTTTTTTACCAAGGTGAATCCCATTTGATTTCCCTCTCTGTGCATCTTTAATGTTTTTATGTTGCTTTGCACTGTTTCTGTCACCACTTAAGTTTGTAGTGTATTGAAACATTGTAGCATTTGATTTCCCAGGGATTGTCTTCATCCTCTGTGGATGATTGCTAAAGACATTATGTAAAATATATTGCTGTTTGAATTCTCAGGGATCAGGTTGGGTCACTTTTGTGATCTGTTTCAGTGCACTTACTACCTTTTGTTTGTATTTTGTTAACCTGGTTTTGATTTGTAATACAGTGCTTTGAATACAGTTCACTTGGATTTAGTTTTTCATTTAAGTTTTCATAAGTCAGTATATTAAATATTTGGCTGAAGTTCAGATTGAATCTACTGTGTCTCCATTATTTTTTATTTTTCTTTCAGTTTGATGAAAACTGAAGCAAGTTATCTGATCTGTCTGGTATCATTTGATCTTCATAAACCTACCTTCATTATTCTGTCTTGTCAGTTCTTCCTCCTTTTTTTTATTCTTAACTTTATTTTACTTCTGCTTGAATCCCTCCCTCCAACCTTGTCCCCCCAAAAAGTTGTTACTAAGTCAAGTTCTAGGTGGTTTGAGGGTGAAAATGTTCAAATATTGGTTGGTGAAGGAGTATATTTTTATTATTGATTGATGAAATTATGCATGCTATGTAACTGTTTGTGCTCCTGTGCTGCGTTAAAGAGTGAGAGGGGCTGTTTATATTCCCTCTATATCTAATCTGCAGATAGTTTTCATTTTCTTTTTGTCTTGCAGTAATACCTTAAATGTAATTAGGTAATGCAGCTCCCTCATAGGTTTGTTTTGGCTTTTTTTTCCTAACTCTTGCATTATAAAACAGTATGGTTAGCAGCACCTTTGTATGGATTAATAATGTTCACAAAAATGGTGAGACGCAAAATTAACGCACATCACTGAGGGGAAGTTTGCAGACCCCACAATGCAACAGTAAAAGGCTTTATTTCACATTTTAGCAGATTGTTGCCAAGGTCAATGGAAGATGTTTTCCTTTTTGTCACCACTTTTTCCTCTTTTGTGTAGTAGCCATAAATCTAGTTAGGAGAAGCCTTACAAAGGAAAGATTTTACCTCGTGTAATATGACTATAGTGTTCTGGTACAATTTAAATTCTTTAGAAGCTGGGCTTTTTTAGAATTGCACAGCTCATATTAATCTCATGGAATGGAGAAAAGTCTCTGTATAGAAGATCTGATATGGAAAACTGAGAGGGCAGTTAAGAATATCTGTAAGTAAGAATCCTGATGCTATTCTAGTTTTGACTTCTGATGTCCTGCCAATCTGAAAAACTCCTAACTTCAGTTGCTTTCCATTTTATTTTTAAATGAAAATTTAAATAATGAAATTGTTTAGCCCCATGAAATATGAGTTATTATGAAGTTGATTAAATTTAATAAATGCTGTAAACAGAACTGTATTTCTGTGCAAACTTTTAAATGACAGATCCAGGTTATTTGGCCATGTTTTCCGTTTTTCCTGTCCCTGAAAAATGATATTTAATACCTTGAGATGACAGCCACAGGATAGGCAAAAGCTGCAAATTCCAAGTATAGAAAGGAAAAGTACTTAGCTCCCCAAAGGTGGCTGAAGAAAAGCTTTGTTATTGAATCATGTAGTAGAATGAAGGTAAACATAGAAATATTTGTGGAAGTGCAGATGTGCACATAGGCTGTTAAACAGTGAAAAGCTGATGTGAGTATTAATGTTTTCTGATGCGTCTTGTGCTCAGTCTTCCATGTAGTTGTTCTTGTAGAGTATCATTTGCTGGTGAATTACAAGAGGTGATTAAGCTTATTAAAGGTTATTTATTCTGATACATTGATTACCTTCCTTTTTCTCACAACCACTTCAGCTCAACCCCGTCTAGTTTCTCCACAACACTTGAGTAGATGTTGTTTTCATGTTTCTTTTACATTATTACTTGGATTTTCCTTGCAAAAATAACTGAGTAGAAGAAAGATGGTAGCTTATAAGCTGCAGTGCATGACTGATACATCAAAGAAGTGGCTATTGGTGGACAATAAACAGGCCTTACTTCTTTCTTCCTTTCAGAATGCTAATAAATAGGTAAAATTATCAGAAAAGTATATTTAGTCCTTTATTTTTATAGCAGAAATAAAAGAATAAATTTGTTTGATACAGAGTGAAAATTAGACAAGAGTTTACCTTCAATATTGGTTTAAATGTGGCATGCAGAAATATTTTTCAACAGCACTTGTTGAGCAGGTTTCTGATCAGCAGAAATTGAAAAAGAAATTGAGTCTATTTTTGGATGAAGGAGGGAAATCACAATGAAGAGTAGCAAATCCACTGCAATATAATAAATGGACAGCTGGGAGGTGTTCCTTTGCTGTTCTTTTTCTTATTCACAGTGGTGGTGCCAGATTCTTTGGCATCTGTTTTTCTGCATTCCCATTCTGTAATACTCCTAATGTAAAAGCATATTATTTAAGATTATTTCAGGAACAGTTGCATATCACTGTATACCCTTGGCATGTTTTGCAGAAAGAGTTATAATTAACTTTTTACTATAATTTCTATGAAAGCACTTATTTCAAAAGCATCTTATCTTGGGTGGTCCTTTATCAATCTATGACACTTCATTTGTATCTCTGTCTATAGAAAGAGAAGATCAGCACAGTGTTTAAAAAAAGTAGTTTTTTTAAACAAACAACAGCAACAAAAAACAAAAAAAAAAATAATTTTTGCCTTGAACAGAATGCTTTCTGCTATTTGAAAGGTAATGGTGAGAAAGGTGATGGTAGAAAATTTAAAAATGTTTCTCTTTGCTTTAGGGAGGTTTATCATACCAAACGAATGCAGCACGTCATCACTGTAAAATGGACTTCAGATAACAAATACATTCTGTGTGGCTCAGATGAGATGAATATTCGCCTGTGGAAAGCTAATGCTTCTGAAAAACTGGGAGTGGTAAGAGTTGCATTTTGCTTTCTGTGATCACGAGATGTTTGGGGTTTTTCGTTGTTATTACAACCAGTTAGCCTTTTCAGCTTTTAAAAACTTGTTTCTAAAAGGAAGCTGTAAAATTATAGTTTGACATTTGTGTTTAATTTGCAGACTGACATGTGCAGTATAGCTCATTGCATTTACTGCAGATAATAATAGGAATAATAATGATAGTAATACGTGCCTCATTATTGCTACACAAGATAACTTTTTTTGTTCTTGTTTAATGTTAACAATAATAATCAGTTCTATCTAAACTAGATTTGAGTTTTTTACCTGTGTGCTAATGGTTAGAATTCATCCCTTATCACTAGAGAAAAGGTAATAAAGTGTGTTTAGCCATACTTAAGTGTTCTATTGATCTTCAGTGTTACTACTTTTAAAGATTTTGACTGGCATGTAATTAGTTCATGTTCATTTAAGTTTGTTTGTTCAAAAAAAAGGATAAATCATGCTGTGATAAGCATATGTATTGTGAAATAGACTATTGGCGCTGATGCATAGCTGAGGTTGTCATTAACCTGTAATTTTCAGATACCAAGTGGGCAAACTTGTGTAGTATCTGAAGTCCACTTAGTTAGGTGTAGATCTGTTTGGTGGAGGTGTTCCTAGTGTGAACAATCACCAGCCTCCTTAGATAAGACTTTCAGTTACACTTGTTCAAATGTTTATGTATAGACAAAGCCCAAATGTTCCCTTTCAGTTATCAATTGCATAGATTTACCTGCACAGTTGTATCAAAGTATTGAGTGACTCTGGAGAATTAATTTGGCACTTTGTCTGCTGGGGGTGATCCCTTTATGTAGCTTTATATTGTTACGGTATTTTGGAGGTGCTTACATTGCCTTTTCTGAGCCATCGGCAGAGCTGTCAGATAATGCCTGGGGGAATTTCTGCTTGATCTTGTAGAAAGAGTGTGGGGAGAGGAAAGGGAAGCTGTGATTCAGGGAAGAATGTTGTACAGCTGAGGTGATGGATCTGTTACATACTTATGTCTAGGACTGCTTTGATTACCTGAAGCTCCATCAACTTTAAGTATCTGTAGGAGGGAAGTGGAGCAGGGTTGGGAGAGGTGGCAGGTGGAGGGAGTGGTGGGAATACTTAGGGCTACACTAGACACAGGGTAATTCATGGACTGCTGTGCACTGTGAGGCACTGGATATGGAGCAGCACAGCTAAAATAACATGTATATCTTTAGCCACGGCCTACCACAGGTATTGGGAAGTCCTGCTATTCTCATTTTTGCTATAGAGCATTAGATAAAAAAACCCACAGCTTTGTGGTCTCTGCAGTAATTGTGATTACAAACTACTGTTTTGGTCAAATTTTTAAATTTTATTTTTTTTAAAGGATGCTTCTTATTTTGAGGTTGCCTTTTTTTTTTTTCTTTTCCCTCCCCTTCTCTTCTTCTTTGATTCTTGGGATTTTCCCATGTGGTGTTTTGGTCAAACACTTAAATATCAGTTCCATAGTTGCTAATTCCAGGGATTCCACAAAGCTCATTAGGGACTTTACTTTTTAAGTTTTATGTTGCATTTGTTTAGATAGTGCAGTGTTGGGTAGAAATATTACACATTTTCCTTCTGTTATATCCACATGCTTATGGCAACACCTGATTTTATGATATTCACTCGAACTTTCCCTGTTTACTCAGTGTATTTTTAGTGAGAGATCATGATGTTTCTCTCCAAGATGCTGTTCTGTAACAGAATTGTCTGGCATTTTTGACGTTCATCTTTACTCTGAGCCCTTTGTGTGAAGGACAAGTAGGTGAAAAGAATATCACAAATAGCATTTTCAAGTAGAAGCGTTCCTAATATTTTCAGATGTGAACAAAAGGTTCAGTGTATTGACTACTAGATGGCATTGGCTCCTTTTCTTGTGAAAGAATAAGGATAATTGACTCTGGGAAGTAATAGGCAAACACAGCTACTCCTGCACTGCAGAAATGTTGCATACCAAAAGGACAACTTAGCTATTAAGTGTTCAGAATGTAGACTGCTATATGACATTCTGCTGTATTCTGTAGTATTTGCCTCAGTGAAAACTGGCCATGGATGGGCCTAAAAAAAGGCACTACTAATCGAGACTACTGGGTATTGGATGTGGTCTGCACATTAATACTCTTGTGTTCCTTGACCTGACAATGAATCCTACACAAAACAGCCTTTGTTGTTTTCCTTTGCAAGTCCACTGTTGTTGTTTGTTGTGCCCCTTGGAGGCTGTGCCTGTGATTCCATTCTGCTCTTCTCTTATGGGATCATTCCAGTAAAGTGTAACGTGTGTAAGGATGTGCATTTCTGTCAAAGCACTTTGGCTGTCAGCTCCCAGGAGAAGTAAATCAATAACTATCTATGGCACTGGTCAAGTGGTATGCAACTTACTATTTGATTTTTTTTCCCCCCTGTTTTTTGAGTTATTTTTGGGGGTGGAGTGGTTTTTTGTTTGTTTGTTTGTTTTGAAATTTTATTTTTCAGATGTTTGGGGAGTAATGGTTGCTAATAGGACTCAGGAGTCCTCATAGCTTATCATGTCCTTGGATATATCTTGGAAACGTTGCTTGGATTCAGGCAACTGTGCCAATCCTTGTTTGATCCAACCTGGTAGTTCCTGTGATTCTTAACACTGTGACTGTTAATGGCTGTTTAGCAGGTGCAACTGATTTTCTTTAATATCTGCTTCTTTTTTAGAGTATTGCTGTTCTTATCTTCACAGGCATATGCTGGCTCGTTTTATAAATGTCCAGTTCTTCCACAGTCTGTGGCTATTTTTTGAATGTTTTGAATATTCAAAGCTGAACATTCAGTAATTCTGTCAGAAGTGTCAAAATATGTCTTAAATGCTTAGTTGCTTGGTCTGCTGTTTTTCTTTGCTGAGAAGGTTTGATTGAGTGACTCATCCAAAGGTCACTGTATTTCTGATATAATGCTCAAGTCTTGCAATACATTGTATTTTAAGATGGCTATTTTTGGTCTGGGGATGGGTAGAAACCAACATCCTGAAAGAGTAAGAAAAATAGTAATCAAACATCTTTTTTCTTTGGTGAGTACTTAGTTGTTTTTTTGCCTTGCTGGGTTCCAAGGAAGTTACAGTGAATATATAATACTCATGTTGTGGCTGGTGAACATTTATCCAGTTGGAAAGTTGTACTTTCTGAACCGTAGCTACCCGAGCAGTCATCAGTTCTGACATGCATGTTTCTTTTGGGTTTTAATGTATTTGGCACTGCACTCATTATTCAAAATCAGTGAAACATGAAAGAAAGAAGAAAAGTCTCCGGAGGAGCCAGAGGCATCTTGTGTTTCTACTCCACTGACAATTAAGTCTGCACAGGTTTTAGGTAGGGGTAACAAAACTCATATCTCTCTCTTGGAGCTACTGCAGAGGTTGCTTAATAATAATTTTCAACATTTAGTTTTTAATAAAATTTCATTAATTTATAAAAACATATTATTAAATAGGACATACTGCTTAAATAAGCAGTAAACATCTATTTCTGCATGCCCAGAAGCAAAAGACTCAATTAAGACTTGAGAAGCTCTAGACTGTTCAAATACATACAATATGGCTTGTTAAGTATGTTTGTTGCTTTTTTACCTGTGCTTTTGAACACGTTTGGGGTTTATGAAAAGGTAAATGATTTTGACTTTTGAGGAGGAAAATAGAGCCTCATCTGAGTGAAAAGGCTGAAAAAGCAACAGTAATAGATTTCAGTTACTAGTGTATAATTAATGTAATTAATTGAAAGAAAGGGATAGACTTGGTTTTTTTCTTTAATTGTACTGAAAGCAATGAACTATCAGTAAAACTTCTAAAAGCTGTATTGCTCTTCAGTCCGCTGCCACATTAAAAAAGAAATTATACCTGCAGTTCTTAGAGTGTGAATTCTTAGTAATATCACTTCTGTGACTAACAGCTGCAAAATTTGTCTGTTATTTTTATTAATTAAAACAGAGCCGTGGGTTAGGATGCTTAGGATTTTAGTAAAACTACCAATGAGTGAGTGAACAGTAGTGGAGCATAGGTTTACTGCTTTCTTAAAAATGCAGAAATAACAGATTTTGAGTATGGGCTGGTAGAGATAGGAGAAAGTGCAGTTAGAAATCTTGGTTTTGATCTAGCAAAGTGCATTAGCAGGAGCACATCAAAACTGTCTTAAGCATTTGTTTATCCTTTCAGTCTGTTTCTAGTATGTGATTCCATTTTCTGAGATAATGCTGATAACAAGCAGTACCAGATACTGTGGGACGTGGCATTCTTTTCATAGTGATTTTGGGCTTGTGATTCAGTGCACCTGTAACTTCAGCCCTGTAGCTATGCTTTTTTGCTCCTAACATCTACATTGCCTTACATTACCTTTCTGTTTTTTGTTTTTGTCATCCATTTAGATATAAAGAAATGAAAATTTTTGGTCCAGGAAAGAATGAATAATAAACTTCAAGGCAATAAATTTAGAAAGGTGTTTCCAGCAGAGCAATGGAAAAATAAATAAAGACAAACTATAGTGTAGAAAACTGCTGGGATATGTTTGGATTCTAAAAATGTATTGCATCTGTCTTCGTGCCTGCCCTAACCTAGAAGGGCAACCTGAAAAGGACAGATAAACATTCATTTCGTATTCTCATGCTGAATTACAGAAGTCTTAATAGTGTGGAGTTTTAAATACTGCTTAGTACAAATTCAGCCCTCTTGAAGAGGAGAATTTTTTTAAAGGGTGATTTTAGCTTTTAATCAGGGCTCTGCAAAAATGCTTACTTTCCTTCTACTTAGATGGGAAAAATACGCAGTCTCTGTCATCAGGAGGGAGAAGAAGTGGCATGGGCAGTTTACTCGAGGAGGCATTTTCCTTTTGCTGACAACTTGGTTGCATTTAAAGAGTTCTATTTCCTCTTTTTTCGCCCTAAGTATTTTCTGTGAAGTCCTTCTTTGATAGTGACACAAATCAGCTATGTTTTTACCACATAGCCTTCATTTTCCTCATGTAGGAAAGGAATTGCACATTCATTTTTGGAGCATATACTTAAAGGTGACATATGACTATTTTTTCATGTCTTCCCCTCGTGATGTCACACAAATCCTATTTTGTTATATTTATTAAATTGTAGAGTATTCTGGTCCCTATAAACGAAATCTCCAATCCTGCAAATCATGCTGTGCACCTTCTCCAGCCCAAAACAGAATGGGAAGTAAAACTGTTCTCTTCAGCTGTTCACACTGACCTTTGTAAAGTGAGAGGTTGGAATTCAGTGCATTATTGCAGTGTGCTTTCTTAGCTATCTGCTGTCTCTCATAAAGAGAACTTGTCATTACTGCAAAATTTTCTTTTACCGTTGTGTGGATGAGGGTGCACTTAGCACAGCCGGGTGTATTGGCCTCTGGCATCCCATAGTTGGATGGAAAGTCACCAGCTATGTGCCTTTATACCACATTACCCATAAAAATGGAGTCAGGCTCCACCACTTCTTAATCTATATTAATTTTTTAAATAAGATGTCCTGGATGTATTTTTAATTTACAGATTCACCTCTTGTCTGTAGAATCATCAAGGTTATACTAAAACGGCAGTGATTTGGTCTTCTAAAATTAAAGGAAAATCATTGCATTTAATTAAAATAAGGCTCTTTAATTTGGATTATGTTGGCAGTTTTCTGCAGAGTGGGAACACCTGGGATTTAATGAGAGTGAACCAGCTATTCAGCCTGATTCACAAGAAGGAATTTCAGTAAAAGGGGGAGGGTAGCTTTAATGGGCTAAGATTGTAAAATTTACTCAATTTCAATTTCAGAGGCCACAATGAATCTAAGTAAAGCAGAAGGATTTGGCTTTTATGAACAAGAGGGTGTGGAGAGACAGGTTAAGAGCATCATGTATCTCTGATGCCTGAATAAGAATATTTTGAGCCATGAGCAACTCTGCATCTGGTACCTGGTTTCTTTATTGTCCCAAATCAGAAGCTCCTTTGTGATATGTTTTATCAATAGTTGCTTTCAGACCATTTATGATACTTGGACCAAAATCATCTGAGTGTGGTATTTGTTTACTTAGAATTCATGAAAAATTCTACCAGAAGTCACATACAAAAGTGATCTCCAGAGAGGAGAATAAATAGTCAGTTGCTGATTTCAAAGGGGATTGTTTCAATGTATTCTAAGTGGAATTTCCAGCTTTTGGGAATAATAAATAAAGTTGTTGGTTTTGTTACTGCTTTTTTTTGTTAGCATCTGAAACTCTGGTTCTGTCTTTTCTTGAAAGTAAGAAATTAATGACACTGAGTCGTTTACAAAGGTGAATAAATAGAAGTTGCCTGAACTGTTTTTACTTTTAATATGTCAGGTGGAGATAGTAGTGTATGACATAAATGTGGAATGGCAAAAGACTGGTGCCATGGTTTTATTGAAAGTATGAAGTGTTTTAGGATGTCTGAAATATTGGAGTTACAGAGTCTGGGCAGGAGGGTAGGACAAAGAGGATGGGATCATCATCATCCCATATTTAATAGTAAGAGATTTTATGTTTATATGAAAGCTTACCAGACCGAAATGCAGCTGAAATTCCCAAAGATTCCAGAAAATTCAAAATACATAGAGACTGCTGTTCCTCATGAAGCAAAGCATGCTTTAAACAAGAACACAGCAAACACATTTTTTTCCTTTTGGTAAATAAACATTAGGGCCAAAAAAAAAGTCTAATTGAAAAAAAAAAAATCTTCTGTAGATTGGCTGTCAGGAGAAGGTGTTTCTTATTTTCAGTGTCATTAATGGTGGCTCAGACAGAATTTTAAACATGAATTAAAAATGAGTCTTTCGTGGCAATACCAGTTCACCTGTATTTCATGTGTTTGTGATACTAAGATGTTTTTTAGCTGCTTGATGAAAGCTGGAACTCCTTGTGTGCCATATAGTCAAGCTAATACTTGAAATCTGATACATGCATAGTGCTTCCTAAGGGATCAAGGTGCTGGGTAAGATTTAGGCCACCTGAAGAGCTGTCTGTAAAGCTCTTCATGAAGTCAGTTCCTCTATAGCATTTATACTTACACTGGCTAGTGAATAAAATGCCTACAACTCTTTGTTTTACAGGGAAACATGATCATCATCAGAGGTTAGGAAAGACTAATCAAAGAATGTTTACTACTAGCTATTTATGTTCTCTTTTGTTTCTCTGCAAAAGAACATTAATAGCTAACAGTAAACACTCAAATCTGAATCTCAGGAATTAAATTTGGTTACTTCACTCAGCTTTAAAATGATGATAAATTTCAGTGTTTGAGCACTGCGATATTGTTGGAATTTTAGTTTTTTAATTCTACCTACCCTTATTCTGAAGGAATTTGCCAGATGGAAGCCATTTGAATGAAAAGTTAAAATTTTGTTTTGTAGAGAAGATTGACAGTTAAATCCCTGTTCTTTTCTAACGTGCTTGTCCGTGTTGTTTTCCCTGTAGCTTGCACCCCGAGAGAAGGCAGCCATGAATTACAATCAGAAGCTGAAGGAGAAGTTCCAGTTTCACCCACAGATCCGGCGCATAGCTCAGCACCGACACTTGCCCAAGAGTATTTATTGCCAAATCAAGGAGCAGCGGATCATGAGAGAGGCTCGGCGCCGCAAGTACGTGTTCCTGCTCTGGCTTTGCTTTCTCTTCCTCTTAACAAAATGCATCACTGCAGTGCTGCTGTGGCAGCAGTGTATGGGAGTGACAGAGCTGCTTTTAACATCTGAATGAGTGATCATGAGCTACTGGATTGATTATAAAGCAAATGCAGACAAGTGCCAGTGAGGACTGGCTGCTTCCCAAAAGTGCAGTGAACACATGGCAACAGATACTGTGTTGGAAAGAGCCACAGTGCTCGGTTAAGCATGACATGATGCCCCATTGCAATGGAAACAGGCTGGGCTGTTTTGGGTGTGTGGTGGGATTTTGTTTTTGTTTGGTTTTTTGTGGGTTTGTGGTTTTGGTTTTTTTAATCATGCCAGATTCCAGGATGAACGCTTTATGCCATCTGGACCATTGCCATAATGGAATTTCTAGGAGCAGGAGGTGGCATACTTTGCTGTAGCCTTTGAATTAACAGTAAAGTGGTGGGTCTTAGCCATTTTTATTAGCTAAAAAACTCTACAGACTTGAGCACCTGATTCTGTTGACATGAAAACCAGGCTGAGCTCCCAAGAAAAGGCTCCATCTGAAACCTTTCTAAATTAGCCAGCTTTAAAGTTACTTTTAAAAGGGATGGTCCTTCTTCCCAAAGGATTATGTGGCTTTTGAGTAATAGAAGCAGAGCAATTCTTAGCTTTTTTTGTAGAAGTCTTTATTTGTAGAACTCCATTTGTAGCTTGAAGAGGAAGCTAGTATTAAACATTTGTGCTGGCTACTGAGTTTCATTTTTCCGTTTTTTTTTTTTTTTTTTCCTAGGGAACTGAATCGTCGTAAGCACAGCAAGCCAGGATCTGTGCCACTTGTGCCAGAGAGGAAGAAGCATATTGTGGCAGTAGTGAAATAATTGTTTTCACACGTACTAAATGTCACAATGAAAGAAAAATGTCACAATTGAAAGAATACACTGTACAAAATTTGATGGACATTGGTAAGACAGCATATGGTTCTAGAAACATGACTTTTCTTCCAGGTTTGTGCATCCTCTGACTTCTCAAGTCATCATCTGCTTTGAGTAGTTAGGAGAATTTGCCCTGTAATCTTTTATTGCCATTTTTCTGATGTTACTCTCCCAACACTGTGTATTGCAGTGGAGTTTGACCCTTTTGATACAAGCAGATAACTTGGTAGAGGATATCTGTAATTCCAGTTCTATTCCTTGGTATTGTTTCTACAAAAAAAAGGATGAAATAGGTTAATATTTGTAAAAGCAAAAAAACCTGCTCCATACAGAGTTACAAAAATTATTTTCCTTACGCTGTCTTTTTTTTTTTAATTTTTATTTAAATAAATTTAATAAAATAAACAAGTGACCTTAAGCAATGGACCAGATTTTGATTATTCCAGCTGATTATTCCAAATATCTTGCATTACACTTCTTACAATACCTTTTTCTTTTATCCAAAAAGAAATTCAACAGGACTTTCAGACATCCATGAACATATTTATAATTTTGCTCTGGCTTCTTAACTATTGTTATATAACTTGATCAAACTTCAGACTGTTAAGTTGCTACTCTTGATAATTACATAGTTGAATAATTTTCTCTCTTTAAAACTTATAAAATCTGGATGAAAAATGACATAGGTGAGATTTATTATATGCATTCTAAGTTTGTCAAAGAAAAATGGAAGTTTCACACTCCACAATGTATCTATAGCGCAAAATTCCTTTACAACTTGCCTGGGAAATGTTCTGCTTCTCTTCCAGTGGGATAAACAGACTTTTACTGAAGATATCAAGGTGATCAGAAAACTATGCAGGAATTAAACTAGGCTGTCTAGACTGAAGGCAGATATGACATATGTAATAACCCTAACGTTGCTTAACATCATTTATAAAGAAAGATCTTTTCAAGTCTTAGCACTACAGTCTGGAATGAGACTCTCCTTGCCCTGAGCTTATGCAAAAAAAACCCAACATTATGGACTTGATTGGAGTAAACTTAATACCTTTTTTTTTTTAATCGGGAAATTGAGCACTTTGAGCATTTGCTTTCATATAGTATTCTGCTTAATATATCTACTGACACTAATCCATGTGCATTTCTAGTTCTTACTCTTTAACTTGTCTCTTGCAGTACTATTCGGGCAAAATTCCTGAATCATCATGGTAAAACTATGGCTCTTTGGTGATAAGAGGCCATAATGTATCTTTTACTCTCTGGATCACCTCCCTTATGGGGTGATGCAGGATGAGAAGCAGATCTGGAACGCTGTAAGTGGGATGATGAGAAGGACTGGAACAGATCAGGGAATAGGCTGATGCTGGCTGTGTGCCTGTTGTACTAATACAGTGCGCTGTGTGCCAAATACAGTTTATTTTCTCCCTGAAATACTGAAAAATTGAGGGAGAATATGCAGTCCAAAGTATGGCTTGTGACACAGCTGTAGTCAAGTCTTGCAAAACAAGACTAATCTCCTGAAATGTGATTTAAAAATTTTCAGCCTTGTCAGTTTAGCTTGAGTTGAAGTTGTTGATTATTGATTTGTTGAGTCATGATAACCTCTGGTGTGAGCAAGCCCTGCTGCTTGGAATTTACTAACTTTGGTGCAGAACTCTGAATGTAACGAGAGCTTTCAGTAATGAAGTTAGTTAGGTTAGTTAGGTTAGGTTATTGGTGTGGCTATTAGTGTGGAGCAATCAACATGAGCTGTGTCCAAAGCATCTCCTCGTGTTCTAAGACTTCTGTGCACTGTTGCTTTCAGAGAGGACCTGGGTGGTGCAACTCAAAGGATCAGGGTTGACTAAAAATTGCTAGAAACATTGCAACCATGCTGAAAAAAGGAATTTTAACATGAAGAGGGTACTTGGAGTCTCTGCATTCAGTTATGAATTCCTTTTTCAAAATCATTGGACGTAGTTTTACACACAGATTGGTCTTGGCATCAAGTGGGGCACCCTCTTAGTGTTCCAGGAAAAAGTCTGTTTTCCAAAATCAAATCTTGCTGTGATTTCTAGAAATATGCTAGTTGTAAAACCATTGTAGGTCTGAGCTGGAGCATCAGTCATTCAGAATTTTGCAGGTGGGAGTTGCAGTCTGTCAGTTCAGAGGATCCCTGGCCATGGATTTGTACACCGTTGGCCTAGCTGCTGTTGATTTATCCCCTTTTGGAAACCCTTACAGTTTGTCTCTGACACTTTTTGTAGTCATCCACCAGACGTACATAATGCCACAATACTCAGAGTAGGGGTTTTCAAATTTACTTAAATGTAGTAGTTGCCAGGTGGTAGCTTCTTGCAAGAAGTGCTCATGTAAGTCTGTCACAGGCCATTGCTGAAATGGTTTAGAAATTAAAATAAAG
This sequence comes from Acanthornis magna, assembly GCA_036785705.1. NCBI lineage: Eukaryota > Metazoa > Chordata > Aves > Passeriformes > Acanthizidae > Acanthornis > Acanthornis magna. The sequence continues at coordinate 2,310,279 of JAWUZG010000071.1, read as the reverse complement.
GAGCTGGAGTCCTTAATTGTTTTTTTATTTGGCAGGGTTTTTAAAATTTTTTTTCCCTCAGTGATTTGAGAAGTGTAATCAGACCTAATCTTAATCACATTGATGGAGTTACCTAGATTTCTCGAAATGTTTATATGTAAAAAGGCAATGGATACATGTATCTGCAGGTATGTCTACCCAACTGTATGCAGAATAAAATTCTTAGCACCACATAAAATACTGAAAAATCTAAGGAAGGCGGTAGTGTTTCCCTTCAAAATTTTGGTGTCGTTGTGGTTGAGGAAAAAAGGGAGATGATAGATTATTTGCTAAACCAATGCATTGCTTACAGACCTGCTGATTAAAAAAAAACGATAACTTCTCTATATGTTCTTTCTTTGGGAAAATACTTAAGGAGTGGTTTGAAAGAGAAATAATTTTTTTAGTGCAGAAATATTTAAATCAGTATTCTGAATTTTAGCTGTTTCATGATGCAGCAGCTATGGAGTCATCAATGTTTTATTTCTGTTTTATCATAGCCAGACTATGTAATGAAACAGATATTTGAATAAAGTAATTTCTTATACTCTCCGTATGTTATAGATACCTAAAACAAACTAAATGGCCACTCAGGTATGTGGGAAGCTTTTTAGACCAACTAAAAATTTCAACAAGTTTTTTTGCCAGTGTCCGTGTGGCCCTTCACTTTGCTCATGGTAGCAGAACCCCCTGGCTTTTGGGACTGGAGTTTTTTTTCCCCCTCCCAAGCCGAAGGACCCCAGGTTGTTGTGATTCTGGATCATCAAGCTCACAGCAGTGTAAAACAATACCTGTGTGCACACCTACACACAGTACAAACAATAAACACGGGCAGAGTGCGGTGCCTGTGTTGGCACCTGTGCAAACAGGGAATGCGCTGGGGATTGCTGCTCCACCCTCCTCCTGCAGCTGGCCAGGGCTGAGCCTCCCTGTGGCTGTGCACAGCCTGCAGCGTGGGGCTCTGGCAGCTGCTCTGAGACACTCCAGGCAGGGATTGGCATCCAGCCCATGGTTCCCACTTGCTGGCCCTGGACCTTCAAGGCCCTCAGGCATGTGGTCCTGCTCCATTGGGTCACAGTCCTGTTGTCCTGCCTGTGGGCTAGTCCCACTTGAAGTTTGCTAGCCTTGACAAGTACATGCACACAAGGCTAGTTAGAAATAGGGTGCAATAATAATACGGGATGGACTATGGACTGCAGCAGTGCAGTGTCATTGGTAAGCTGTCTACAAGGGACTGGTTCCCTTTATCCTCGTTGTCCTTGGTTTTTGCATGCTTCTTTCTCTCCAGTCTATCCTTAGTCCCTTTATACACTCCCTTTATACACTTTTGGTGGTTCTCTTGAACATCCCAGAGTAAGGTTTGCACATTGCTACAATCTACTAAAAAATCCTCTCATATTTTACACAGTCCCAAAATTCTTATTCCTCTGAAGTCTTATAACCTTTAGGTAATCCCTCAGTTTTCACAGTTTTCTAGGGAGTTTCCTACACTTGTTTAGTGGGTTTTGTACTTGGAGCAGTTATCTGGATCATTCTCCTTCCATGTTTTTCAGATGGGTGAGTCTGTGCTCTTGGTTTTCGCTAATTGTTCCCATCCTTGCCATGGCTCTGTGTTCAATTGCTTAGCCTTTAGTCAGGTAACACACTCTGTTATATGGACATATCTCTGCAGTACTTTCCCAGCAACTGGACCAAGAATGTGGTGAAGGCTGCAGAATTCATCTTGCTTAACCTTGGATGTCTACAGTGCAGGCCCAGTGAACAGCTTTGTGTACCTGATCTGTACTTGGAGGTAGTAAATACTTATTTCAGGAGATGTTTTTCCCATCCTTCAGACATCTATATTTTAGATAAAACTTTATTTATTTTTATAATTAACATTGTGGTGTGAAATATGACTAGTTAACTTACGAAAATCTGTCTAGGTATGGACAGAATTCCACACAGAGGCAATTAGGTTTATAATGAACAAAACCAGGGACAAGTGAATACTTTCTGCACCTTCTGGAAGTTCTTGTCTGCTATTCAGCGCCATGGAAGTCTAAAAATGTTTGAAGAGAGATGAATGAGGTTTTGTAACTGAGGACAAAAAATTTCTGTGGATAATGGTTTGTGGGAAACAAGCTCAGTGTTAAGCTAGAGAAAGATGGAAAGGTGTTTGAAGAAGAGGGACCTTAATTAGAAAGAAAAGACTGTGATGTGCTCACCTATGACTTCTGGGGCTTCAGAAGGTATGTGGAGAATTCTAGGACAAAATCAAAGATCACAGTTCAAATACCACCAAGTAAAAACTGTTGAAAGTCATTACATACTATATTAAATGAAAAAAAACTAACTTCCTTTCAGTTGAATATTGTGTACTTTATATGCAGTTCCAAACAAATTTAAGGACTTATTTTCAAAGGTAATGAGTAATCCCTGTTAGACTAACTCTAAGCAGAGCTGCTGTTTTCCAGTGCCTTCAAAGTTGGATCTGTGATCTCTGAGGTTTTTAGAACACATAGTGGAATATCTTGAGGTTTTTACGTTTTTCTTATATTAATGAATGTTAGTATACTTAATGATTTCATTTGGTCTAAGGCTGGAGCAGTTTCAGCAGCTGCAAACAATGTGTTCTCACTGGGTAGATGGAAATGATCAGGAGCCTATAGCGTGTTGCATCATGTTTTCTACTTTACAGCTTGTGTGGGCAAAACCAAAGATCTTTCAGCACACGAAAGAGCATTGCTGATTATTAAGAAGATAAATGGATGGAGGTGGTATTTTGACTGTCATTGTAAAAATGTGATTAAAAACCATAATATGATAGAAACCCACAGATTTAATATAGATTCAGTAGACATATTGTGTTCATGTATTTATTACAATACTGACATCCACGCTTCTAACTTGTATTCAGTCAGACTGGAATTGTTTGAAGATCTGTTTTTTTTTCTAAGAGCCTTCTGTAGAATATTACAATTTTTTCAGCAACCTGAAAAATGCCATTAATTTACAAAACCGTATAAGAAAACTGTCATGGTGTAAGGTACAAGTGAACTGTGGGATGTAGCAAGGGATAGGGGATGTGTTACATCTCTGCTAAGAGAGGCCATTGCATCAAACAACTGCCTGAAACAAGTCCTCTGGTTCATGACAGAGCCGAGCCTTGAGTCCCAGTCTGGGCACTCCTGCTTTTGCTATCTGGGGCAAACATCCCTGGGTAGCTAAGCAGCAGCATTTGGTCATTACTCATTTCCCTTTCGCTCTGTCCTGCGAGAACAGCTGTTTGCTGTTTTTCTGCACTTTGAGATCTCGGGTAGAGATTGAACTGACCTGAGGATGAAATCACTTTTTCCTATTTGTAAAACTTTTGATTTCAGGATTCCAGATTTTCCAGCATTATGGTTTTCTTTCTCTTCTGTTTTTGTTCTCTTCATATCCCTGCTGTACAAAATAGCACCTCAGAAATTTTTGCTTTCTCTGTGGTCATCTTTGACTTGGCTGTAGCACTTAGGTTTTGCTAATCAGAAAACATAAATACTTCTTTCTTGAGGTTATTTCTACCATATAATACCTGGGGCAATATTACCCTGAATCCCTCCAAAAATGAGGATTGTTAAGCTTTTAAAGACCTATGGTTGCTTTAATCATTTGCAGTTGCCTACAAATCTACACTATGGTGTGTATAGTATTTAGGATGCATTAAGAGAAAGGAAACCTGGGCTCAAAAATGCTTGGAGGATGGGAAGCCAGGAGAGCCAAAGGGGAAAGATCATTACCAGAATATAGTTGCAAACTGGCGAAAGGGGTGGAGTTTGGCATGGCAGGAGATGCGGGAGCTGTAAGGCACCGATCAAAAAGAAAGGAGCACGTCAGCAGTTTCTCACTCAGTTTGAGTGGAGAGAAAGGGAAAATTCAATCCCTCTTATGCTGTAATAATGTAAGGTGAAATATCTAAAATGCCTAATTTTTTTTTCTCACAAATGGGATAATCCAGCATTTAAGTCTGAAGGCAAAAGAATCATTGGCTCAGCTGGGTATCTAAAGGTATCATATTTATAGACCAGCTATTTCAGGAATAGAGCCTGTGTTCTTTTGCATCACTTAAGGCAAAATATAACCTTGGCAAACAAAACCACTGGCAATATTTGCAGTTGCGTCATTCTCAAGTGAGTATTTAACATCAGAAAACGTTAGGACATTCATGATAAGCTGCTGTTTTTACATAATCCTATCAGTTATGGCTGTCCAGTAGCTGTGGTACAATATCTCAAACAGAAAATGTTCACTATCATGAGTTAAAGCACCATGGGGTACGTAACTGGATTATGATACTGATGTCAAACTGTGGAATAAACTTAATGCAGTAATTGGGTGTCTAAATGTGATTTGAAACTGAGGTTTAGTCAGAAGAGGGTTTTTTCCCCCCAGGAATAAAAGGAATAAAACCAGAAATCTGGCTCAATGACAATTCTTTAAATTATGGACAATGTGTAGTAATTTGCTTCAAAAGACAAATACCTTTATGTGTTTTGTGCCTTATTCTGTGGAGAGTTTTTTGTGTGAGCAGCCCTAGACAGAGATTTTGACTGAGCTCTTTATGTTGAAGAAATGTCACAGTGAATTTTGGACCAAGCCAAAATTCAAACGGATGGTCACACTAAAGGATGCAGTCACAGTAGCAGACACAGGAAAATGTGGCAGAACAGATTAGAACTAAATTCTAAAAAAATCTATTAAAATGAGTTTTGTTATAATGTTTAGTAACAAAAGATTTTATTCACAAGATAGGAAGAGCTCAAATAGTCTGCAGTAGGTTGCTAAACTAACTGGTTAAGTATTTCAGTGAGAGATACCTGAAGGAAGAAACTGCAAATCAGTCAGGTTCTCATTTTATCTGTCTGTCTTCAACCTACTTTTCATATTGCCAGAAGCGTAAGACTTCAACTGCCTTGAAGAAGTACTATCAGAAGCCAGTGCTGTCACAATTTCCCAAATTTTCTTGCAAAACTGCTGCTTTAGTGAATGCTCCACTGAAAATGTCTCTCTGGTTTTCTTGTCTTTGGGGATGCCAAAGGTCAGGTGTCTTGGGCCACAATGTCCAGTCCAAGATCAGGGCCTGCTTTATTCTGTGCAGCTACGACTCTGAGTGGCCAAGGGGAATACCAATGCTGACAGCAGTTTTCCATCCGTTCCTTCCTGACCGGTAGATATATGTTTAATGCATAGCTACAAAAGACTCTTAGCTTGTCATGGAGGGCGTTAGATTTCCCTGTTGGAGGCAGGCCATGGCAAAGCAAAGCTTTCCACTTGAGTCATTTGCTCACAGTTTAAATCATGCAGAAGTTGCTGTTTTAGTGAGGTAATATAGCACTTAAGACTTACCTCTTATGGAGCAATACAATTATCTGAGGTCCCACTGGTTTTCACCACCTTTGTTTATTGACTTTCTGACTTCAGGACATTTTATTCAGTTCTGACAGTTCTTAAGCGGCATGTTTTTTATCAATGTCTCCAGGAAGCAGATACCATCAGCAATGTCCAGACCTACATATGCGTGACCTGACCACAGAATTTCACTGTCTTGAAGATGTGTTGCCTCCAAAATACAGTAAATTCAGTATTAACTTCAAGCCAGCTGGTTACAGATCTTGGCCCCTCTGGTGTCTTAATGAGTACCATTACATTTTCTGGGTATTGTACAGATTCACAAAAAAATTCCGGAGATCCTCTTGAAAGCTTTCTGGAAGTCAACACAATCTAGATATGTTTGGTATGTGCCATGTGTCCTACTGTCCATTGGTTGTTCAGTAACAGAGCACAGCCTGAAAATATAGTCAGCACAAGATCAGGCTGCCAGAAGTAATCTGTTGTTCTGAAAGTACCTGAAGATGCAGTGATATTGCTGATCCAATTCAGTGTAAGTATGTAGAATAATTTTCTGGAGAGAACTATGACGCTATGTCAGTCTTACAGTCACTAAAATTGACTTTCAGGTAATTTTGTAGGTTTTTCTTCTACATTCTTTTACAGTGGATTCATTCTCTTGTGCTCTGTTCAAGATTTAACACATGGTTTTGTGTTCCTTTTTGCTGCCTTTGAGCAGAGTTGATCTGTTTTACTCTACACTGTGCCTTCCAGTTCTTCACTTTTAAGCTACTTTCAGCTTAATGCAAGATGATTTTCTCACAGTTGTTGTCTTATTTAAATTAGCCAAATATATTATTTTTTGGTTTCAGTTTCAGTATGAAGTGGAAGTCTCCTCTTTAATTTGGGGTAGGGCTTATTTTATGGTAATGTTATGCCTCCCTTTAATTAATTCTAGCTATTATTACAATCAGGAGCCCCTTTTTTGCTGCCTGACAATGTGATTATCTTTATAAACATTTTTTCCCTTTTTTCATTTCAATAGGATTTTGTCCTGAGCATTTGGGAAGTTCTGCTTTGCTGGTGCCTCCCTGACACTGCCACTCTATAGCATTGCAGTGACCTAGCTCTCCTGTTTTTATTGAAGAATACCAGAAACGTCTTAGTTCTACTAACATATTTTGCTGAAGATACTCAAAATTTGTTTCTGTGAAACCGTGGAAAAATTGCTTTTTTCTGACAAAAACCTCATTTTCTGACAGAAGTATTTACATTTAAACACCATATATTTGAGTGGCTATTTTCTTATTTGCTTCTTCTGCAAGTATTTGATTTAAATTTATTTTCCACAATGGTAGCACACATCATACTCACTGTTGGCACCTAAAGCTTACATGCCCAAACATTCAGAGGAACAGATAAAAATTACAACAGGTTAAAACCATGTCATGTCCATGTTTTATTACAACTAGTCTGATGTGATTTTGTGGGCAGAAGGATATGTTCATGCCATCAAGGGATAATTTAGTTATTGAAGTTGGATAAGGTCTTTATTGGTGCTGCTGTGTGACCAAATTCCAGATACCCAAGCCATGTTCAGTCCATAATTAGTTCAGTCTGTAATTAGTTCTCCCTACTTTCCCGTTTATGCCCAGCCATGTCAATGAGGGCATGCTGCTGCTAATGAGGTTCTGTAAGATGTTTTAGAAAGTGGTTTTGTATCATGGTAGCATTTGGAGGGTTTTCATCCTCATCTACTTGAACTGTGTACCTGCTGCTCTGCTGCTAATTGGATCCTCATCTGTCTCACAGGGCTCTTTACGTGGTGTCACTCACAATCAATGCAACTTCTCTGTTTTCCTCCAGCAGGGGAACCTCAGTAGTTCATGATTTTATTATTGTTCTTCAATTTGATACAATCTGTTCCTGACCATCTGTACCCACTCATGCTGAGAATATCAATACTGTAATTTTCCATCTCCCTCATAACTTGAGCCGATTTTTCCTGCTTGCAGCATTGTATGTACATGCCAGGATCTTGTACGTAACATGGAGCAGCAGCTACTTCAAGGTTTGAGCTCCTTGCTGAGATGGGATTGGCTTGATGCTTGTTGCACGGATTCATTTGGGGCAGTCCACTAATCCAAGGAACTGAGATGGAAATTGTCATGGAGACAAAGTGAAGGCTTAGCCAGTAATATTTCTAAAGTGGAAGGTGGTCAGCCTTGCATCCAGCCTCCACACTTGAAGAATCAAGAGAGAAATTTCGGTCTGGCCTCCACCTTTGATGAATCCAGCCTTGGTAGACCTGTCGGGAGCTTACATGATCCTGCTGACATAACCGTGGATCAGAGTCTGCTAAGCAGCACAGCAAGGTACTAGGTTCAGAAATGGGGAAGAATGTGGGTTTGCCTCTGTGTGGGGTGTGTGTGCATGCATGCGTGCGTGTGTACTTTGCATAATTCTGGCAATTTGTATTCTACTGTACTTAGAATTAAGCAGGTTAATTTAGCTTTTCCTCTATTTGTTCATATCTGGTGCTTAGAGGATTTGGAAAATCCTATTCTCAGTCATCAGCTAATTTCATAGAACATACTACAACTGTTATATGTTTTCTGGTGGACTATTTTAATACTGGGTTTTTGAAGTTTCTTCACATAATGTCTTGAAGTAAAATGCTTCTAAATGGCATGTGATTCAAAATCTGATAATTTAAGTCTTTTCAGTATATAAATAATCCTTCAGGTCCTGCACTCTCCTACATTTGTGTGTGTGAGAATACGAGGGAAAATAAAGACATATCATGGACCATAACAAGAGGTTTCAGTGATGTTGTAAAGCACAGGAGTGAAGTTCAAATAATTTATGGTCCACTTAATAGAAACTCTCAATAGAATAATACCTCTATAAATTAAAAATTGTCCATTGCTTATTTTATATATGTGATTCTGACTCTTGAATCCATGCCCTGTAGAAATTTCTATACCTTCTTGAGTCATGCAAACGTTGCCTCCTATCACCGCAGATCATGCTTTCTTGAGTGATTCACTCTGTTGCACCCTACTGTGTTGTCATGTATTTTTTGCTTCATGTAGCATCACTGTTTTGGGGAAAAAATACTGTGCTAATTTTTCTTCTTTTCAAAAATAATGTAGAATTCATTGTACCAAAACTGGAGAAGTAAGGAGACAATCAGTATATACATGATGTAAAACCAAATAGGAAAATATACACAAACAGAATAATTTGTGTTACTTTCTTTATGCCACCTTCATCCTGCTTTTAAGGTCTGATCACAACAAGATGTCATTTTAAAGGACATGTGGACATCATCTGGTAGGGAGACAATATACTCCTATGAAAGATTGTAGTCAGCTAGTGAATGGGTTTATCTTTTCCTCTTTTTAGGATATTGTGTGAGAGAATAAAGCAAAACTGAGACATCTTTGCATGTCCTACTCATCCTATGAACTGATAGAAAGAAACATGACATAGAACAATGGAGTGAAATGCTTGCTGGATATGAAATCATGGACAGTAACAGTGTAGGGCAATAGCAGATGAATATATGAAAGCTGAAGATGTTACACCTGGTGGACAAAGTCACAGGAGGTAACTTTCTGGCTGGAAATGAGTAGTTCCTGGTGAGAGAAGCAGACAGCCATGTGTCCAACATGTCCTCTTTGCTCTCAGGATGGGAGTCAGCAGTGTCACAGTTGTTTGCAGCCATGTGCTGCTGCAGGTTAGGTGCTAGGCTAAAAGGCTTTGCACAAGTCGAGGCAGACAACATCCCCAGCCTTTGCCTTCTCCACTGAACAGGTCACACCGTCGCAGAAGGAGATCAGGTTGGTCAAGCAGGACCCGCCTTTCATAAAACCAACCTTTGCCAGGCCTGATCCCCTGGTTGTCCTGTATGTGCCCTGTGGTGGCACTCAAGATGATTTGCTCCATGACTTTCTCCGGCACTGAGGTCAGGCTGACAGGCCTGCAGTGCCCTGAATCCTCGTTCCAGCCTTTCTTAGGCACAGGCATTATATTTGCTAATTTCCAGTCAACAGGGACCCCTCCAGTTACCCAGGACTACTGGCCATGATTGAAAGCAGTATGGCAAGCTCTTCTGCCAGCTCCATCAGTACACTTAGGGGGATCCCATCCAGCCCCATAGACTTGTGGATGTCTAAATTATATAGTGAGTTACTGGCTATTTCCTCCTGGATTATGGGGACTTCATTCTGCTCCCCATCTCTGTCTTCCAGCTCAGAGGGCTGGATATCCAGAAAACAATTGGTCTTGCTAGCAGAGACTGAAACAAAGGAGGCATTAAGTACCCCAGCCTTTTTCCTCATCCTTTGTCACTGTTTTCCCTCTGCATCCAGAATTGTCAAATGTGAATTTGTCCTACACACTTCCTGGAGCGCAGTGATTTGTACGTAAGAAGCAATGCTTTATTTTAGCATATAACTCAGGTTTCTATATTTTCATGGCTGAGTTTTGTATGTGTTACCGACTACTTTTTATAGGTTTTGAACTCTTGATAGCCATGAATACTTTTGAAAACAATGTTGAATGATTGATGAATACCTATGAAATCCACAGTATCACCAACAAAACACCATCAGCTCTTATTGATGTTTTTTTGCTTGGTATCTTTTGAAATAGCTGGCACAGGGGAGACTACAAACACAGAGGGTGGCTACTCATCAGAACAGCTCATATTCAAGACAGAAATATAGGAAAAAATGCACCCAGATAACGAGATGGATTTATTTGGATATTTACTGTTCACACTTATATAGTGGGAAGTAAAAAAGATTATTATTCTACCGACTGTTATGGAGAGAAGTAGAGCAGTAATGAGACAAGCATTGTAAGGACAGGGCTGCTTTACTGAAGCAACTATAGACATCTGCCCCTCAGTGCAGCTGGATATTTTCTTTCTTTTGCACGTGGACCAGGTTTATTAACCCCCTCCCCCCAAATTAATGTGTAGAACAAATCCTATCCACTGTGTGCTCGATGCTAGAAAGTGGCAATGCCTGCTCAGTTTCCTTTGTGGGAGAGCATGAATATTTGCTGTAAATTTGCTGTGAAAATATTTCCCATGGAAAAGTAGAGATGAGGTTGGTAAGTCTTTCTGCACAAGTGAATCCTCTTTGGCTTGGTGGTACATCGATTCTGTAGCTCTAATCTGAACTGTAGTACAGTGGTTAATGACATATAGGCTAAGCAGCAGTGTTAGCTCAGTGTTTCCTACTTTCTTGCTATTTGGGTTGTTACTGGTTCTGTTCTTTTCCTTTCCAAGTCATAAACCCCCCCCCCCCGCTTTTGAAAGTGTCATCCACTAATTTTATAGTGGATGTAGTCCCTTTTGTAGGAGACAAGGCAGACTTTAGCAGATGATAGCCTAAAGTATTGTTTCTCTAAACGATTCTTTGCACACTGGCAGTGAAATAACTCCTTTTGCATTCAAAGGAGGAAATTCTGTACACCACCTTTTTTTTATATACCTCTTCGAAATGCAAGATGAATTGTCAAAAATTAGCTCATATTTTATTATCCCTTCCCTTCCATCCATTCCTTTGCAAGGCCATTTTTCAAAGAGAATTATTTTTTTCCTGTCCACTATAAAAACAGACTGTGTTCAAGTGCTGTTTCTCATACTTTACTATCATCAGCAAAAGCTGGAAATGAAATAATAAAATTATCATCCATTAATATTTTAAAAACCTTTGTCAGACAGCAATCCTAACATACACTTTTTGCATAAATTTGTAAGACGCTGTAGCCTAACTCAAAGGTTGTGTATTTTCTGAGACTAATATTGCTAGTGAAAGTAGCCAAGCTTTTGTGCGTATGAATCTCTTCTCAGAATGTTTTGATTTTCTACTTGTTAGAAAATCGTTATGAATGTAATCATACTAATGTAACTAGTGAATGAATCTTGTTTTAATCATACTTGTGCTTTTAAGTATGGCAGAATCCTGATCTGCAGAGCAGAACACAAAGCAGCCATCATCATGTTACTATGTGTTTGCTGACTCTCATTTAGCCTAATGCAATTTTCCCCTTAGCCTAGTAAAATGCCAAAGTTGATTAACGTTGATTAAGACTGTTCATAAACTTTTCATGCTGCACAGTTTGATTTTATCTGAGGTATGTCAACTAGGATCTCATGGGGAGCCTTTTCAGGGAAACAGTACTAGAAAGTGTCAAATAAGTGCTAATGATCTCAATATACAAGAAAGAAATTGTTTTCCAATTAGACTTTAGCTTCTGTCATTCTAGTGCTTTCTGTCTCTGGAGTATAAAATGAACTTTCACAAGATACTGACTGCTTTCTTCATGTACTGGAGCTGAAATTGTAATGAATGCTGGCTTGAATTAAAAAAAAATTGCACTGCCTGTACCATTTTGCTTTTAGGAGAAGTTTCGCAGTGCTACCACTTCTGCCTTTACATATTATTTGAATTAACTGAACTTCCTGATTAATTTTCTGGTCATTTGGCAGATGTGAAACCTAGAATGGTAGGTTTATGGATAGAAAGTACCAGATGCTAAACTTTGATTATCATCCTTTTCAGGCATGTTTTCATTATCAAAGCTGCTATGGTCCAGGTCCGGGACAATTAATTGTAGTTGAAAATCCAAACAGCTAAAGCCCTACTGCCTTTGGCTTTTGAGGAAAGCAGACAGTGAAACCAATATTTTCTATCTCTCGCCAACAGAGAGGTCACAACTTAAACTGGGAGGGTTAAAAAGGGACCTCGCTAATGGGCTGGTTTTGCATGAATGGATGTTACCTTGAGAACTTCCCTCTCAAATGCTACTTTGGGAAAACTCAAAACAGTTCTACTCCAGCACTGATGCTCTGTCTCCCAAACTGTGCCTCATTTTTCTTCAAAGATCAGTTTAACACCATCTTGTGATAATGTCCATGAAAAAATAGTAATCTTCCACTTCTCTAGTGTTGCTACCTTTATCTTACTGCTGTCTTCTAATTTCAATTGCATTTGTCTGTGTACCCATGTACTGTGTTTTGTCTATGGCTCTCTGAGTTTTCTGTGGCAACAGGCTGTTGCCTGTGCTATTTTTCTATTGATTTCTAGGGCACTAGACTCTTGATACATGACTAGGCTTTCTAAGCATGACTGTAATACTACTAATACTAATATTAGGAATTCTTCAGGATAGCATTAATACTTTTAATAATAATAAATTGAGAGACAGAATCACATAGTACAGTCCATGGGGGAAAAAAAAGGGGGAAAAAAAAGGGCAAATGGTCATTTCTATCTTGTACAATATCAGGAGATTTGGGACTTTCAAGATGTCCCTACAATAGGAATGAATATATTCGTGAGATCTGGAACAGGATATTCTGTACCAACTCTGGAGGACAATCTTGTGACAGAATTAAAAAAAACCCCATCACATGGGACTTAAGAATACTGGTGTTTCTTCTGAAGCAGCTTGAGTTTCAGAGATGTAGGAGGGGTCAGGGAAGAGGGATTAGAAGGCAGCAAAGAGTGAAAACAATGCTGCATCCTTAGCTTACAGGAACATATGATAATGTCCTAGGCACCTGCTGTGCTAATGTGAACCTGTGCTTTGTGTGTTGAATAATATCTATATATTCATTAGTTTGAAACCAGTGTAGTACCTGGCAACTCAGAACAATTAAAAAGAAATCAGAGTGCTCTAGTTGGGGACCATTTTTAATACAAATAAAGGTATTAAGTACCAATGAATGGCCTGTAATTGACCAAAAGAAATAGATTCTTAAATGCTTTTGGTAGGATTCTTGATTCTACCATTCTTTTAGCTGGATGGCTGCTACACTGTTGAAAACAAAGTGCTTGATTTATTGCTATCAGGACTACTGGATTATAAGAATTTACATGCTGCCCAGTTACTTAGAAACATTACTGGTATGGGTCAAGAATCAAATAGAAATATATAACCAGAGAACTGTCATTACACAGGAATTTTTAGCTTCTTTTGAAACTTCCTCCTTTGAGTTTCAACTGATTAACTGAACAATAATCAAAATTGAACTGTCAAATTCAGACAGAAAATACTGAGTTAAAGATCCTGCAAAGACTTTAGGCTGCACCTTTAATTCAGCATGTTTTATGTCACAAATATGACAGAATATTTTGACTGAGCATGAAGACAGAATTGCAGGAATGAGACATGATAAAGGTTTTAGCATTGATCACATTTACAAACTTATGTGCTCTGTGTCTGTGTATGATTGTTCTGCACAAAATATTCAAGCTCCAGAAATCATGTTTATCAAGTATCCCATTCATAGAATCATAAAATAGTTTAGGTTGGAAGGAACCTTTAAAGGTCATCTAGTCCGCCACCCCTCCGAGTAACCTGTTCCAGTTTTACTACCGCTATGACAAAAAAAAAGTCTTCCTTTTATATATCTATTTTGCTTTAGTTTAAAGCCATTACCCTCCATCTATTGCAACAGGCTGTACTAAAATATATTTCCCCATCTTACTTATAGACCCCCTTTAGGTACTGAAAGGCCACGGTAAGGTTCCCAGAACCTTCTCTTCTCCAGGCTGAACAACCCCAGCTCTCCCAACCTTAAACCAGAAAACAATCTAACTGATCTGAGCCTCTCTTCAGTCTTCAGCCAGCTGTGCTCACAGAAAACCTGTGTGCCAGGGCCTCTACCATATCACATTTCAAAACACAACCTGGATACCAGATCCTTGGTCCACTGAGAGAAGGCAAAGCAATCTCTTCCCACCAAAGCTGATTTAGGAATAAGGTTGAACATCCTCCATAACCCAAGCAGCTACCATGATGGCCATGGAGAGCCCTCAGTCCTCTAATCTGAAAGGTTTTTGTTAATGTTATTTCTTGAGCAGGGAAAGGGTTTGAAAGTGGGTAAGGATTAAGTTATACTCTTCAGCAAAACTTAAGAACTTCAGCCTTCTGACTCTGTGAAGATACTGATCATATGCACAGAGTGGATGAAAAAGGGGTCTCTAGCTAAAAGACTAATATCTTTCCATCTACTGCAGACAGATCCTTAACACCAATGAAATTGGTACGGACTATTTAATTGAATATAGTTGGTTATGGTCAGTACTGTGTATACTATGGATGGCCTTCTTTTATAGGGACTGAGAGTAACAAATGAAAAAATCTAACTTCTATCCATAAATATCTAGCATTCTTCAAATCACTTGTGAGGAAGTGTCCAACTAATAGAAATTTGCTTGGAGCAGAAAAAAATTGCATAGAGAGTAGCAAAATCCTCCTGAAAGAAATCAAATGACAATTTGGTGACATTATATAATATAATTGGCTTCCTCAATTTAGACAGGGTAAAGCTGGGAGAGATCCAAGACTGCACCAGAAAACCAGCCCACGATGGTTTGATAGCACTTAGTATAGGACCTGGACAACACAATTTGTTGCAGTGTAGTTTTGTCCTTCCTTTATGGGAATTTGAGGAATCCCTTGCAGATTTCATCCAGGAAGTGTCCTACAGGATACATTTCTTGCTAGTTATACATCTGGTTTGATCCACTGAGAATCTGAGTACTGGACATTTTCAACCAAGAATATGTTTTTAATTTCCTCCATTCACTGATCCATAACAGAATACTTTAAAATTCCCTTTATGTGAGCTACATAAAGATATTTTTGAAGTTTCAAATTGGGGCAAAAATAACAAATAATTAGTTACACTGGATTTTTTCCCTTATACAAAATATTATAAAGCAAATGTTAACATTTCCTTTTCAGAGAAGACTTACACTTGATATACTTAAACAATGAATCTACCAACTCATTTACTCTTGTAGTTGCTATGAGGAAGGAAATGGGAGTAAGTATAATGAGACCCTTAGTGAAAGACATTTTGTAGTGATATATAAAACTAGGTTACAATATCACTGTTTCCTTGGGAACCCCTCATGTCTAGCAGAACTGAAAAGGAACAGATTAAAAAAGGGTATCAGAAAAACTATATTAATAACTCTGCTGGTGTCAGTAAATTTAGATGACTTAGAGAAGACACCAAGAGAAAGTATCACATGCCTTTGATATACAATTAGAGTGAATTTTCATTTATAGATTTTGCAGTGAAGAACAATTTCAGCAGAATATTGTAAACCAGGAATGGGAATCTTGTTTTTTGGAGCATGGTAGTGAGTTCAGAGTGAGAACTGAGAACAGGAAGGGCAGGTATCTGGAGACATATGAACAGAATTACAAATTAATGCTCTTTAAAAATAATTTTTGTAAACAGTCATACTGCATGATAGTAATTTGTCTTGTGGGTTGATTATAGATTATTGCTGACACCATTACTCTGGAGCAGGTGGAGAAGTCTGTGCTGTATGTTTTCATCAATATGTTGCCTGGGTCATGTAAATAACAGTAACATGAGACAATTCTGTGCAGGCTGACAGGGACATGAACAAATAATGTTTGATTTTAATTGCAGAAAAATGTGAGGAATGATAGGTGGAACTGATTGTGAGAAAGGGAGGTAGAACCATAGAAAGGTCAAGTTAACCATTTTTTTATTGGCATCAAGACAGGATGTTTTTTGCTTTGAATTGTCTCTCTCTTTTTAAAAACAAATAGCTAGATAACATATGGGGATTACCCATACCGTTCTTGTCCCTGTATTTGTTTGTTTATAGTTACCCATGTAATGGCAGGGGATTTAGTGGAAACAGGGCATATACCAAGGAGAAAAGAAAGCTCTTGAAATTCTACTTGAAATTCTACTGAAAGTCATGCTGAGAGCAAGTATTTGTACTTGTGGGTGAAAAATCACAGGCACATTGAAATAAAGCAGTCACTGTAAATCCAGAAAGTTCAAAGGTTGGAAAGAATCTCAGATGAATGAGGAAATGCACAAAGAACTGTAGCGATGTCTTGCAACCAAAACGGCAGCCTGAATACTGCTTGTGTTTATGGTTGAGACATGGCATGAAATATTCTTGAACCAATGGTGTAACCTGATAGGCTGGAGTGACTACTTTCCATTGGTCTGGTTCTTTGTAATCATTCTTAGAAATGATTGAGTGATTTCTCTCATTCTTCACTTCCCAGGGATAAAATGTATTTTCCCAAAGGATTCTGTACAGTTAATTCTTCCATTCAACATTCATAGATTGATAAGGAATGTACTATCTTCGGTAATCTGATGACACATGACTACACTTCCTCTTCTTTTTGACTTCGATGCCAGATTTATCTAGTGCCTGGAAGAAACAAGGAATTTGGTGAGAGCCAGCTGGCTGGAATCCAGTCCAAAAGGTGAAGGTGATGTGAACTGGAAGAGCAGAATGCTTTCAGACCGAATGAAAAATCATACAGTTTACGTTCCAAGGATATCTGCTTAAGCATAATATGCTCAGTGTCTTACACAATGGTTTAGGTATAATAACAAAGGGTCTATTATACACAATTTTACACCAAGAAATAGAACAGTCTCCTTTAGCTAAGGATGCCAGTGACATTTCTTAGACAAAATTAAAATTTGATGAATAGATGTGCCTAATAATAGGTAGATATCCTTGTTAACACCTGCTTTACCACAACAAACCTCTCATGTTCTTCTGACAATCTGTTCCTCCAGAATTTGTTTCCACAAAGGAATGGTGTTTTCACCAATATCGCAGGCAGGACTCTTTAGTTAGTGGAGCTGCATCCTATTTATTCTCTGTGGAAATACAGCTAATGAGGGCCACGATAGTTTCAGGAAGATGACTTTTTTCCCCGGGTCTTTGCACCTGGTTATAAGTTGATGTCATGGCAGATTACAAATAGCACCAGCTCCAAAACTGTGTGATCTGGGGTGAGATTTCAAACTGTTCAAACTAAACCTTATAAAATCACTTTATTATTGCTGCATAGCAGCATAGATGTTATCCAGCACTGATGTTATGTCTCATGATGTGAGAGAACAGCAAGTAGAACTCCACTGTCTCTTACAGAGTGAAAACGTACATATTTGAATTGAATTGCTTCTTTGGCATTCTTGGATAGGGTATTTCCCATTTTTGGTCTATATGGCATTTTGGTTACCGTAGGATACTTTTTCCAGTAATTATTTCTTGCCACAAAATGACTGCTCAGGTTTAGAGGTCTCAAAAGAGTTTTGAGAGGTTTATTCTACCACCATCTCGTGTCTGTGTGGGAGGAGGACTTTCTTCTCCAAGCTTCTGTCATGGGTGTCACACTCTTGCTCTTCTGGGTTGGAGGGATCTGTCCAGACAGAGGCCGGGGTAGATTTCACACCGTGTGTGGGGTGAAGGGCACCCCAGCAGGACCTTACGTGGGCCATCGTGGAGCAGCAGCTCTGTCGGGCTGGACTCTCACGGCTGAACAGCGATGCCGTTCCCGGCTCGGGGGAGCGAGGCCGGCCCGGCGCACGCCCCGCGGCTCCCTTGGTGTTGCTCTGCGGTTTTCTGCCCAAACGGCGCACCGTGCCGCCAGGCCTCCGAGGGGACCGGGATATGGGTGCTCTGCCGCCCTCCCGGGCCGCTTCCCCCTCGCCTTTCCCTCGGCCTCCATCTCCTCCTCCCGCGGCCGGCGCTCCCCCGCGCCAGCTCCTGCAGCCTGGGGCTGCGCTGGGGGACCGGCCCCGCCGAGCGGGTGTCCCTCTCCGGCGGCCCCGGAGGCGTGAGCGGCGTGAGCAGCGGGAACGGCGAGAACGGCGGGAGATGCGGGAGCGGCGGCCGCGCAGCATCTCCCCGCCCTCCCCCTTGCCCCCCCTCGGCCGCCCGGCTCGGTCCTCCCAGCGCGTCGCCGGCGCCTTGGCTCCTCCTTGTCCTTCCTCGCGTGATTTTTATCGCGTCCATTTTTCGTGCGGGGATAAATAAATAAATAAGGGCAGCTGCCGCCCGCCGTCCCCCGCCGCCAGCCCGCGCGGCGCCGCTAGGGGCGGCAGCCGGGCCCCGCATCGCCCCGCGCCGCTCGGCTCAGGAGAGGGAGGCGGCGGGGCGATGCGGAGCCCCCTCCCGTGACTCCGGCTCTCCGCCATGCCATGGGTTAGGCGGACTCCATCCCGCAGCCGAGAGGGCACCAGCCAAGCGAGGCGGCGGCAGGAAGCGGCGCGGTCCGGCAGAGGAGCGGCGGGAGGCGGCGGCGGCGGGAGGCGGGAGCGGCGCCCCGCGGCCCCTTCCATGGACGGCCGCGAGGAATTATGAGCCGCGGCCGGCGGCCGGGACTGGCGCTCGCCCGCTGGGGCTTCCCCCGCTGCGCGCCCCGGGGCGCCGGGGCTCCGCTCTCGTACGGCACCCGCCTCGCCCCCCCCGGCAGCCGCTGCCCCCGTCTCCTGACCCCCCGCCGCTCGCTCCGTCCCCCTCTCCCCGCCGGGCGCTCGGGGTTGGGATAATCTCGCTCGGACCCAAACCACAGCGCTCCCGCGGCTAATCCTGCCCTCTCCCCTCTCCCTCCCCACCCCGCCCCCGGCCCTTCCTCTCCCGGCGCTGCCCTCTCCCCTCCCCGCTCCCCCTGCTCGCCCCCCGGGGCCCCTCCGTCCCCGTCCTCCCGCTGCCGCCGGCGGCCCGGCGGGTGGGTGCGAGGTCGGGGCTGCCGGGCACCCCGCCCCTCCCCGGCGGGGCCGTCATTAGGCTGCCGGTTGATTACAGGGTATTGATTTGTATGTGCTTCTCCCGGCGCCGGCGGCGGCCGCTCCCGCTGGTGCTGCTGGAGTTCGGGCAGCGCTTCCCGTAGCGGCGGCGGCAGCTCCCACCAAACATGTCGGCTCCCGCCGGGCCCCGGAGCGGCCCCGCCGCTCCTCAGCCTCCTCCGGCCGCGCAGCCCGAGATGCCGGACCTCAGCCACCTCACGGAGGAAGAGCGGAAGATCATCCTGGCCGTCATGGACCGCCAGAAGAAGGAAGAGGAGAAGGAGCAATCCGTGCTCAAGTAAGGGCGGGCGCATGCCTTTCTCGTCCTCCCGGGCCCGCGGTCGCGGAAGTCTCTCCCTCGGCCCCGGGGGCGGCACGGCCAGGGCGGGAGAGAAGAGTCGGGCGGTCGGGGGCGGGCAGGGGTGCTCGGCGCCGGGCGAGTGTGGGGCTCGGCGAGGGGGGACCCGCGGGAGCGGCCGGAGACCGGGCAGGACGAAGCGCCTGCCTCGGTCGCGCTCCGCGGGGCGGCTCCGGCTCCGCACGCCCCGGCGCCGGCGGGAACCAGGCGCCCAACATGGCCGCACAGGTGCCGTCCTCACCCGGCGTGTGCCATCGGGAGGACGGGGGTGGGTCGGGGCGGCGGTCGGCGCCGCCGGAGGGGGCGGACCGGCAGCATCGGGCCCCGTCCCGGGGGCGCGGCGGGCTCCGCGTTGGCGGCGGCGGCCCTGCCGGGCGGAGCGGCACCGCCGGGGCCTGGGCTCCGGCCGCCTGGCTGGGTGGGTTTGCCACAGCCGCCATCTTCCCCCGACAACGTGTCTGCCGCCCGCCCCCGCCCCGCTGCTCTTTCCAAGCGTGAGCCCCGGCGCTGGGGGAAGCGGGACGCCCTCCGCTTGCCCGGCGCGGGCACGGGGCAGCCCCGGCTCCGGCTCGGGCACCGGCAGCCGGAGCTGTCCGGTGCGACCTGGCTCAGCACCGGGAGCTGTCCACAGCCGCCCTGCTCAGCTCAGAACAGGGAACTGTCCACTACCACACGGCTCAGCACCGGGAGCTGTTCACGGCCACCCGGCCCAGCTCAGCGCCGGGAGCTGTCCGCGGCCACCGGGCTCGGCCCCGGGAGTGCCCGGGGCAGCAGCGCGGGGCCCGGGGAAGCGCAGGCTTTCCCCCTGCGCTGTGCCCCAGCCCCGGGGGTCGCCGCGCTCCTTGCAGGCGCAGGGGTCCCGCTGCCCTGCACGCCGTGGGTCACGCCCTTCCCCAGCCGGGCCGGCAGACGCTGAGTAAAGTGGAGAAAACTATTCTCCCTTCCTGATGGGGTAACCACGCTGACTTCCAGTGGCTTAAAAATAAGCAAACCTACTGCTCTTGTGGACATGAATTTGATGAGTGTGGTGAAGCTGAAGCTCTAAGTGGTTTTTTTTGTGCCAAAATTAGTGTTGTGCCTTGGACATGTTAACTGCAGCTGGTCTTTCACACTCAGTACCTGGAAGCTGTCTTCTGGGCTTTAGTTGCCGACTTTGGAAGTCTGTTTCCAAGATTCATTGCATTATTGCTAGCATCATACCAAAA
Organism: Acanthornis magna; assembly: GCA_036785705.1. Classification (NCBI taxonomy): domain Eukaryota; kingdom Metazoa; phylum Chordata; class Aves; order Passeriformes; family Acanthizidae; genus Acanthornis; species Acanthornis magna. Next base: position 2,289,728 of record JAWUZG010000071.1, on the reverse strand, counting down.
CCTTCAGAAATCATTTGTGTGACAGCTCCTAAGTGTTGAGGAGATCTAAAAACATTTCAAAATCTGTTTAAAAACGTTTTTTGTTGGATGAACATTCTGAAGCATGTCAGTGTAATGTGAGCACTGGAAATAAAGTGCTACACTTTCTTTAGTCACCAAGTCTTAGTCGCTTGCTCCACAATTTGTTTGCTATTGGGATACTTTTATTTTGAAACAATTTAGACTCCGTTATTAAATTGTGTGATATATCAAAATAAATGCAAATGTTTGTCTAAAATTTCTGCACTCTTAAAAAATTTTTAACAAAGGAAGAAATGGAAATTCAAGTTGGAAGTTGCAGTAGTTCGAGGAATTAAAGTTGCTTTTTAAATATATAATAATAGCATTACAATTTTAAAGAAGGCTCCTGTCAACTTTTGCTGTGGACAGTAATATTTATGATTAAATATAAACTACAATTTCAGTACAATACTAGGATCAGCTTGAATGGTTAAACTTGCAAATGAAGAATAAACTGTTCTCAAGTAATGGCAAGGTAAAACTAACTTAAGAAATGAAAAAACAGAACTGTTTTCATTTGTAATATTCAGAATCTTGGAAGCAGACAATGGCCAAAAAATGATCTTCATCAAATATAAAGAAAAACTTCATGTGGGGTTTAGTTTCTCATTATGTCTCACTAAAATGTCCTCTTGAGTTCTATGCAAGCCGTGAGGGAAATGGTATGGTGTAAAGTTTATACATAAAGGATAGCCTAAAGCAGCTCTCTTAGGAAAATGCTGTTGTCAATGGAATTTGAATAGATGGCCCACAATATTTTAGAGGATAGTGAGAAGTAATCTGGTGTCAGATGAATAACTCACCAGTTTCATTTTTCTTAAAATGAAGTGTCTCCTTGAGCCATCAGGTACATGTTTATTCTAAAAATATCTACAGATTTGTCAAGCACAGCCCTCCACCAAAGTCATAACAGCATCTCTATGTAGATATTACTGAGTTTAATACTCTTGAGAGATGTTTTCCTGCTGTCAAAAGAAGAGAAAGACGAAAAAAAGAAAGCCCCCATATTTATATGAATGAACTACTGTTATTGCATAGAGATAAATATGGAGCTAAATCCTGCAGTCTTTGTTCAAGTGTAATTCTCCTCGAAGGCAAGCTTCTTTTGAAGTGGAAGGTATTTTTGTCTCAGCAATAAAATTGTGTCATTTCATTCCATGGAGAAATATAGCAGGATAAAAAAAAAAAAAAAGATGCTGAAAACAAGAGTTGACATTTAGAGATATTAACACAAGAACTGTTCAAATGTTGAAGAAAGCAGCAAGCATGTATTCCCTCTAATGTTTCTTTTTAAAAATAATTTATGGTGATTGAGTGTCAGTATGAATGGCTAGTCTCTGGGCTCTACTTCCTTTCTCCATTCTATTTCTATCTTGTGTTTTTCAAATTCTTATGCCGTGCCCATCACTGTGGTATTTGAGCATTTTCCAAAAGAGCATTAAGTAGTGTGACTCACATCTGTAATGTGGACTATTTATTCTTTTCCTTTCACTCCCTGGGGTAAATATGTGTGGATTTAAAATAGATACTTAACTTCTCCTTATGCTTGTTTTACTCTTTTTGGGGAAAGGAAATACAGATGGTATTGAGTTGTAATCTGTAGCAACTAATAGTGATCGGGTCAGCATGAATTCTTGCCAGGATTTGATGGAACATGATGGCATGGAAAGCAGAAGCCTTCCAGATTTGCTCTCTCCTTTGGCCTGGTTTGGTCTGTGAAATACGCTGAGCTACAGTTGTGCACTGTGTTCCTGTGGTGGAGCTTCTGCTTTAAAAAGGATGGGTGGCAAACTCTGCTGCTTTGACTGTCTGTCTTCTGGAATTTTTGGGACCCTTGGAGTGCATTTTGAATGTTGTGTACTAAGAAGGTGTCTTTTTGACAAGGTTACTGAATATATATTTTGCATAATATTTAATATGCATAATGCGTGACAGTGAATTTGTCTCTACTCTGCATGTAAGTCTTTGCTGTTTTAAGAATATTTACATATTTTCAACTTCTTTCTTTGTGGATGTTTTACTGACTTGGATAGAGCATAGAATTTTTGATGATGACTTTTCCTTTACATTATGCATATCCTTCCTCTTATAAGATCTGGTTTTGTGTGTGTAAGCTTTTTAACAGATTTTAGACAGCAGATTTCCTCCATACAGATTGATTTATGGGATCAGTCTTGTGCTTTTTTACTTTTAATTTGTACTTTATTTCTATAGCAAAGAACTGTATTCAGAGGATACACACAGGAAAAAATTATAGGAGGTGTTAGGATGCCACCATTTTTAATAAAGACTTCTGTTTCAGCCTGTATGATGTGCATCTACACTTTCCTACCTGAAGTATCACGAGTTTCCAGCTCCTTTGCTGAACAGTTCTAAAGATAAAATGCTTTCCTCATAAAGTCAGACTCATAGCCCTGACATGTATTTCAGCTTTTCATGGGTATGGACAGTTTGGCCCAGTAGAAGACAAATTTTCCCAAGAGAATTTTTGTTATGAAATCGTCCAACTTTTCAAATATTTGAAAAGCATCACAGGTTTACCTTGAGGTCCTCATAAAAGATTTCTTTTAAATGTGTGCGTGGCTTTGTCAGCTGGTTTACTTAAGGGGACACGCACGGTGGAAACACAGTGGGCTAGCTAGAGAATGGTGGCTCTGTTGAGTCACCACTGTCGAGTCCAGAGTGAGCTTTAGGAAGCCACAACTGGCTGGAGGCTTGTGTGTGCTCAGTTACTGTAGTAGTGATTGCACAGACATGGGAAAAATGGGGTAGCTCTGTATGACATTGTGAGTGAGTGAGATGTGGGGCAGGATGCTCACCTGGGGAAGGGGAAGTAATAGATTGATGGCCATGAGTCACAGAAGTGTAAATATCAGGCTCACAAAGCTATTGTACTATTTTATAAGTAATTATCCTACTTTATAAATAATCTGCTCTGATTTACACTGTCTTAAAAGCATTGTATATTTCAGATTTGGATTTCAGGGTTGGAGAGAAGGAAAAGATATACATGGTGATTACTGATTTTGCTTTTGGAAAAAGGACATATATGTAGGAATTCCTAAAGTTTATAGAGTAAGGCAAAAAGAGTTGCTTTTGACTAAATAGTTAAACTAGGACTCCAGGCAATGTTAGTTAAGTTATGCTTCCGTAAGTTTACACTGTGTTTTGTCTGAATTTGGAGTGCTGAGTAGAACAGTTCATTGCCACACCACTCGTCCTTTTGCTCTTGTTTCTATGCATTACAAAATAAAATATGGTCAAAGTGACTTTAATAACTTCAGGCAGTATAAATAAGTGATAGTGGAAGTTACACAAAATACATATATAGTTGAGGAAGAGAAGAAGAGAAGTTGCCCCCTTTCCTGCCCTGCCATGTCCTCTTCCCTTCCTACTACCTCATTCTGCTCCTTCATAATATTCTTTATCATCTCCCCTTTCTTCTGTTTTAATAATTTGTATTGCTTTTTGGGCTTCTCTCAAAATTGTCATTATTACTTGCTCTTCACCCTTATCACATGCTTAGACATTTTATACTGTAGATAATACTTGTCAGGTTGTTACAGCTTGTACCATTTGCTCTTCAAGAAGACTCAGTGTTTATCATTGTTCTCTAAAGAATCTAACACACTTTTAGGCACTGTCTACAAATGATTGAAGTAGTACTTCCTCTTAGTGACTAAGCAGAATATATTTGGAGATTTTACAGAGTGGCAGTTCCACAGATTATTTGGCTTGATAATATTTTTGTTGAGTAAAGTTTTAGAAGACTGCAACAGTGCTGATGTTCCTACATTCAAGAAATACAAGTAGGATGGGTTGGATGTAGAAAGGCTTGACATCATATGGGCTGAAAAATAGTAAAGCAGATACAGGATTTAGTTAACAAAGAATCCCAAAACAGACATTCAACACCAGACATGTGCTTTCTGTAATCTTGTCAAATAAATACCTTTCTGCACTTCTTTGGGAAAAAAAAGAGAAGAAAACATTTAATTTGACATCTAAAAGAGAAGAGTGGAGATCATAATTTAAGGTGCTGTGACTGTATCCTAGAAAGCAGTGTCTGGGTGAAATGCAGTGGTCTCTGGAGGTGAGGTTAGGGGACTGAATGGTCCATTTTGGGTTTTGTCTGCATGCATCTCTGAGCTGGGTAACATCTAAATAACTGAGAATGTCAAATAATTGATTTTTCCATTGAACCAATGGCTAATTAGTGTGGATATTGTAAGTGTCAAAATACACAGAAGTGATAGATTACTGCAGAACCGGTGTAAAATATGTTTTTACCCTGCCAGTGAAGTTTTAAAATACTTGCAACATATTCAAAGCTCCATGATAGGGAGGAAAAAGTAAAATCATTGTTTGAATTTTGAATTTTAATCCAGTGCAATGGGATTTTTGTCATCTTAATGCCACCTCTCAACCCTTTGCTTTAGTGGCAAGTTTTGCTCTCATATTAAGTCAGTCAGAATGCTAGGGCAGTTTCTAAGACCATTAGGCCAACCTTTTCCAAGGATTATTTTGGTGTGGTCTTTCCTTTTGCCCCAACATCTTCACTGATTATGCTTTTTTGACAGAAACTTGGGGAGATAAAACCCTAAGAGCACACAAAGTGATGAGTTATGATCTCATCTATACCTGTTTGACTGCAACAGACATTATGCATTAACAACAAGCTTTTAGGTGAGGATGATTTTTTAAGTTAAGTTTAGATCACATTGGCTGTTTTAATCATATGTCTTACTATACCAAGGTTAATAGCTATAATTTACCATAAACAACCTAATCTAAGGGTGGGCAAGTCTTTCATTTAATTTAAATTCACAAGCAGGAAGAATCTCTTGAAATACGAATTGTCTGAAAATGACATTCAAAAGCAGTTGTCATTCAGACAAATTAATTTGTATTATAAATCTGAAGTTCAAATCAAGCAATATTGTTTTCAGCGCTTACTGAGTTTAGATCTCTTTTGGAGGACTACATGGTGTAACAGGAGGAACGGTTACATCCTAGAAATAACTCTCTGTTGAGGGTATGTTATAGTTTATTAATAAAAACAGTTTACACCCAATCTGGTAGTGCATTTGTAAACTCAACAAACTCCAGCAACTTCATCTCCGGAGTTGTTATACTTCTGGTGATACAATAACATTGCAAAATCAGTGCTGTGTTGGAAAGCTGCTTCTGCATGATATCATGTTGTGACTGGATTCTCATGCAGTTTCTCCAAGATAAGGTCTTGAAGCTCCAAAGGGGTCAGTAAGGACTGACACGGGAAGAGTTAATGTAACAGTAAAAGATTGTATAGGGGCAGAGCAGCGCATTTAAGAAGTAAATACATATAATTTTTGGAGAGTAAGAGTTCAAAGCAATTTCTGCTGTTTTCTGCCATTGAAGGTGGAAGGCAGTTCTTAAGCAGTCTAGAATTTAGATATCAGCTGTCATCACATTACATGCTTGCAGACTGATCTCAGTTGCATTTTGAGAAAGAAATCAAATTCATGCATTTTGATAAGGGAAAAGTAATAGTCATAATAATTGAATTTATGTATCTGTATCTTTAGGAGTTTTTAAGTTTTGATGGGAGGCCATAAAGAATATCTTTGATTTAGTCTCTAAACTCTTTTATTAAAAATATAGTTAGAGTTCTAGCGGGAGTTAGAAAGAGTTGAACCTTGTGTTTCAAACAAGTCTGAGTTCTTCTATTTAGAAAATTCTTAAGAAAATATTTGAACTTTAAATAACACATAAAACCTATTATTTTCTTTGTTTAATGTCTCTGTGGGGTTAGTTCTTCGTTCTTAAATCTTATATGAGGTTGCTTAAATACTTCCTGATGACCTATTCTTTATTTGACATTAATATTTTTAAGGCAAATAGTTTCTTATAGCAAATATAATATTGTATTTGTACACAGAATATTTAACAGGTCATAGCATTGCTAGGTAGTCGATATAATGTGGCATTTTGGTTCTGTGTATTTTTGAGGGCAGACTTTCTTTAGAATGTGTACTATCTTAAGCATAGGAAGGACATAAAATGTTTTCACCTTTAAATAAAATTGTGAATTAGAAGCAGTCAACCTATTTTGGAAGATGTTTTACAACCATCTTCCATATAACTTTTCAGAAATGAATACTCCAGTGTGTTAGCAAGAAATCTTTTTCCTTATAGTGTTTATCTAACTCTTGGTGAATTTATACATTTTTCTGACTACAGAAAGGATGAGTAAGAAGCAATGCTTTTAAAGCTGTTTAAAGCCCAGAGAGCACATAGAATAATAGAAAACATTGCTGGCTGGGACCTCAACAGGTTTTCCAATTTATCCTTTGCCTCAAGGTATGACCAACTCTTAAGACAGCGGTTTCGGACACTTATTTGCCTAAACTAGTGATTTGCAATTGTGAGACCCCACCTAAGCAGTGAGATAAATAGCCTTCATAGCCGAGGCAAGGGCACAAAGCAGACAGTGCACTGAATTCAAGCTAACTGTCTCTGCAAGAGCTGTGTTGCCATGAAGCAGAAGGTGAACAGCAGGCCAAGTAGATCTTAGGGTAAAGATCTAAATATAGTATGAAAATTTGCATTTTTTCAAATGATAGGTTACTACTGAAAGGTATGAGAACAGTGATTCCACTACTGATTCAACCAGGGATGGAGATTTCTTGAATTCCCTAGATAACTTGTCTCAGTTACTAAAAGTTCTTATCCTTACCATTAGACTTTTCCTCTTACTGTTAAACCTTAATCTCTTTCCTGCCACTTGCTGCTTACTCTGTCCCCAATAGAAACTCAATGTGGTCTGTTATTTTTCTGTTTGCAGCAACCTTTCATGTATTTCACAAATGTGATTGTATCTCCTCCTGTGCATTCTTATCACTCCTTTCTGTAGACTCAACAGGTCATATTTTCTAGACTTCTGATGGCTCTTGCTGCTGGTCTTTATATGTTCTTTTTGACTGATCTTTTTGGAAATACAGTGTCCAAACTCAGACACATATTCCAAATGAAAGTGTATGGGGAGAGCATGAGGATTAAACTGTGTCTTGCATGGAACCCTTTCCTTGTGTAGACAGTGTCACGCGTGTTGGGGTTTTTGTTGTGATATAGCACTTATGGATTCATGGTCAGCTTGTGATCTACTATCTCTTCACCATGCTTTTCTGCAGAACTCTTGTTTAATCACTTGTTCCTCATTTTGTATTTTGAATTTGATTACCTCAGCTATGCACAGTGTTTGTCTTTATTGCCATTGAGTTGTATTCTGTCTCTATCAGATGCCTCTTACGAATTTTGCATTCAAGTGCTTAAATAAAATGCACTACAGCCCTTGGAACAAGAAGGACTTGTCTCTAGATAGAGAGTATCCTAATCACAGAGTTATTTGGACTTTTCTCTTGCCTGTCCATACATCCACATTCCTGACTGCACAGTTGTACACCTTCATTGTTAGGATGCAGAATAAACTTTTCCAGTTTTTCCCATAACTTGTTCATTTGCGAAGAGAGAGCTGTGTTAAAGGATCTGTAACACAGGTTTTTCACCAGCTTGGAAATACACAAATGCTATATTATTGTAAGGGAAACAGTTGCACATGCTGCCCTACTTATTTGGTAGGTGCAAGGTGTTGGTTGACTTACAAAAAATTTGACAAAAATTTGAGATCCCAAAAGTGCATAATTACCAGGGGTTTAATGAAAATAAGATAGGTAGTGGAAGGGGTTGTCCACACTCATGACTGGAAAAGTCTACTCACACCATTCTACATACCAAGGAGTTCTTCTAGGGGAGAACCAACATTGACTTCAAAATAAATCCATCATGAGATGTGAGTTCTCACAAAATCAAATTAGACTTCTTTAAGTTCAGCACTCATAGAACTATCTGGTTAATGAAAATCATTGCCTCAGTTTTGGTATCTTTTTCATTCCCATGCTACACCATTTAGAGCTTGGATTGTGCTATTGAGCCCAGAAATTCTCTGGCACTATTCTGACCAGATCTGAATACCTACAGAGGATAACATCCATGTCTGAAATCACTTAGATTCAATTTGAAGCAAATGGAAATAAAGAGGTGCCTTTAGTATGTGATCCATCTCATCTTAAATTAGACATTTCAAATAGGCCAGATGAATTGCAGAGCCTATTTCTGGCTGTGGACTTAAAAAGAAGATAGAGTGAGTATGTCAGATGTAGAGGGCTATCTCACAGACTTCTGGAACTAGGAAAGTTGAGTCTGCCCTGCAGAATTCTGCCGTTGAGAGTAACTGCACTATTTGGTCTTATAAGAATGCCATGGACACTTTGTCTGTTGGGACTAATGTTTATGGTTCCCTAGAAGTTAGTCAATCTGCATATTTTGCTTATAGTTTTATCAATTATTAATTAGGGTATGCTCACTTATCCACAAATTTACTATTTGAGACTCACTGCTGGGAATATGAGTATGCTTCCCTTCTAGTCCAAGATTATTAGGATTTGGTATATTTTTTGTACTGAATTCAGAAAGTCTTTGAAGCATGAGATCTAAAAGAAGACCTTGGAATACAAAATCTGTCCAGCACGTGGGATTAAGCATACCCATCATCAAAAGAACATTGCAAAGAAACCCTTCTTATGCCATTCACCAATAAGAATGATTAACAGATATTTTAAGTTAAAATCTCATAGATGAAGCTAGTCAGATTGCAAGATGGGAAGTTACAAACTGGATTTGTCTACTACTTATATGCTTAAAACAATGTAATATTAAGACCCAAAGAAAGCTCTATAAACTCAATTTGACAGTTTCTTTCCATAACTCACACACCATCTCTCTTTTGCTATGTATTGTTTTAATGATATTTGTTTAGCTACAGTGTATTTACAAGTTGATAGGTCACTTTTGATGGTTGTCTGTTAGAAACATACTGTTGTCTTCCTATGCATTCTGAATTCAGCATTTTCTTACTTTAAAAGTCTGGATAAACAGGTATCTATGGAATATGCTGTACGGTATTGAAATCAAATATATTTTTGCTGAATCAGGCCCTAAGACAGTTTGGGAGCATGGGTTTTGATTCAGCATGCTTTCATTAATTTGGCTAGTCACTGCGATTATGATTCATTTCATTCTGTGTAACCGACTGCTGCACAGTTAGTGACAGCAGAACCATGTATTATCTAACAGCTAGAAAAATAGCATCACTGTCACGTTTAGAAGGCTGAGGATTATGCTTTTATCAAACACGTATTTTTTACTAAAGTTAAAATGCTTCGGGAATATCTTACTTTTTTCAAACTACTTGTAATGTTACAGATACAAAATATCACAGTAAACACTGTGAACTATTTAAAATTAAAAACCTAATTTTATTTTATGGATAGAATGAAGCAGCTTGTTCTGTTTTTTATTAATGCATTGGCTTTTTGGATTGGTAGTAAGATTGTGCCTATTGATATTTTGCTGATAGTCTGATTTACATATAAGTAGTAAGTTTGAGGAGCTAAGTTTAAGTGAATGGTAAATATTTCTCATGTGTTGATATTACTTCCATGCTAATACATATTACATCAGAAGACATTTGAAGTAAAGCAGTAATTTTAATGTTTTTATTGAACTTTACCAAAGATTTCATCAGAGCGTAAAGTTCAGCAAAACCCCAATATGATTGAAAGAAAACGGTATTTTTACTTAGTATCCCTATTTTTTTAAAAAACCCCCTGTATCTCCATGTTTAAAAATATGTATCAAAAATTCCAAATGTATTTTTTTCCTGCCCTGTTTATGGTTCATCTGAAAAATTGCTGTAGAGGGTGCTGTGAAGGCACTGGGCCAAGAAAAGGTGCTTTCAGGGTAGAGTACAGAGAAAGTACTTGTTATTTGAAAGCCTTGAATTCTTCCATCTGCTTGATATCTCAGAATGCAGGTGGCCAAAAGCTGAATGAAATGTAATGGGCTATAAATGAGCACTAAGGTACATTTGTATTTGGAATTCATTTAGACATGGTTGGAAGATAAATGTTTTTAGCTACCTTGTAGAGTTCATATGAGCATGTCTTCTGCAGAATTTTCAGAGTATTCTTGTCTAAAATTTGGTCCGAGTTATATATTCCCAAGCTCTCTATAACAAAGATATTCTCATGTATAGAAGAAGGTTTTATTTGGAGAAAGACAAAATAAATATTTATTTCTTTAAATTTAATATGAATGGTCATATTTGTTCTGCACAAACAAGAGTGATAAAAATTATAGAATTAGTCCATGACAACACTGTGTCTTAGCTTAATGTCTCAGATATAAATATTTAACTCAGTAAGACCAGTTACTTACAAGTAAGAAGTTTATTTATTAGAAGGAATATGGGTTTAAATAGTGCCTTTGTTTAGACTTGTAATTTTGTCTAATAGAACTTTAACCATCAAAAAACCTTCACTGAATCTGGAGTTTTACTACGGAAACTAAGTCATAGTTCAATAGTTAATGATCTCATGGTCATTATAATAAGTAAAAGCACTGATGTATATTTTTTCTTGTTATTATTGAAATAATTAAATGATATACTCCTCATTTTATTCTTAGTCTAAATAAGAAAGAGCAGTTTAGGATTGGTAACATGTTTTGTCACTCTTCATAGCCACAGGGTTCTTCTTTGATAAGGGCTTAGGAGTGTTTTATTATAGTAATCCACAAAAAATTTGTATTTCAAAGGGACTGCTGGTCCTAACATGAATAAGACTAAGCATGATGACCTATTTTAAAAGAGCTCCTGCCTCCCATTGGAACTGCTGGATTTTCAGTAAGGCTGCCCACAAGAAAGATGTTGGTTTGTGTTAAAAGAGGGAAATTGCCATTAAATATCTTCTATCTTGGACATAAATACCTTTTATTTAGTATTTATAAAGTTTCTGAATGGTATTATGATGTGGAAAGAGGTTTATACCAGAGCTCTACTGTGCCTTTTTTGCTTACTATGTTTGGACATCCTTAGGATCTTTTTGAGGGACTGTTTGGACATCTGCATAATAGTTCTTGTAATTACATCACCAAAACATATTCTAGCCTTAGTTTCAGTTTAATAAAGTTTCTCTTCAAAAATTTTCTCAGTGTGTGAAACAAAGGAAGGAAAGGAGTTATTGAACTGATGCCCACCAGTCCAACTGTTCTTCGCCTTCATAATAAAGTTCATATTGCCATAGTAAGTGGAAACTTACATAAAAACTTATATGGAAGCATGTAACTCACTAGATTAATAACTAAAAATGGTATCACTTCTTCTGTGGTGCGAAGTAAGTACTTGTACTACATTTATGTGTCCACGTATTGGGGTAGAGCTGCAGGGGTGGCAGAAGACACCAAGACTTGCCCTCACATCAGAAAAAATTTGTTTCAGCCAGCTCCAAAATGGATCTGCCACTGGCTGTCCATCAGTGACACTGCTGGCATCTCTGTGGATAATGTATAAGAGAAGATAAAAAATTCTGTGCAGCAGCTGTGAGAGAGACGAGTGAGAAAAACATGGGAGAAACAGCCCTGAAGACACCAAGATCAGTGAGGAAGGAGTGGAGCAGGAGTGCTCCAGGCACCGGAGCAGAGATTGCCCTTCACCATGGTGAAGATCATGGCGAGGCAGCTGTGCCCCTGCAGCCTGTGGAAGACTTCATGCCAGGGCAGGTGGATGCACCCTGAACGAGCTGGGACCTCATGGAGAGCCCACACTGGAGCAGGCTCCTGGCAGGTACTGCAGCCCATGGAGAGAGCAACTCACACTGAAATAGGTTTTCTGGCAGGGTTTATGATTCCACGGGGGCCCTGTGCTGGGGCAGGCTGTTCCTGAAGGACTGCACCCCGTGGAAGGGACTATGATGGAGTAGTTCTTGAAGAACTGTAGGCTGTGGGAAGGACCATATTGGAGCAGTTCAATAATGACTTTATCCCATGGGGAGGACCCCACATTGGAGCAGGGGACAAATCAGAGGAGAACGGAGTCACAGAGATGAAGAGCTATCAACTGACCGCAATGTCCCCGCCCCCTCCGCCTGCACTGCTCCAAGTGTGGAGGTAGAAGATTCGTAAGTGAAGCTGAGCCTGGAAAGGGGAAGGGGGACAGGTGTTTTTTAGTTTTTTTCGCTGTCCTACCCTGTTATTAAGCGGTGATAATTTGAATTAATCTTCCAAAATTGGAGTCTGTTTTGGCCTTTGACGGTAACGGATGAGTGACCTCTCTGTCCTTATCCTGACCTATGAGCTTTTCCATCATATTCTCTGCCCTGTCCTGCTGAGGAAGGGGAATGATGGAATAGCTTGGTGGGTGTCTGGCAGCCAGCCAAGGTCAATCCACCACAATATTTACTTAGCAAACACATTTGCAAAGGCCAATTTGAGCCTAGTGATACTGCTCTTCCTGGGTCCCTGTGGAATCAATACAGTAAGAAAAAGAGAGGCTTCTCCAGAAGGCAGATCTGAGAGGCTAAATTGAGCTCCAGAGCCCCAGGCAGTTCCGTGCTGTCAGTGCAGCACAGGCAGCTCCATTGCCAGCCCAGCTGCTCCTTCCTGCCTCCATGACACCATCATGGCCCTGGTGCGAGTGTCTGCTGAACTGTCTAGTGAAACTGATTCACAGGGGTTAAGCTAATGAAAAAATATTTTCCCCCTTCATCACTTTGGCAGAGCATCTTTTTAAGCCACAGAAAAGAACTCATCTGATTTACTGTACAGTCCTACAAAATGCTGAGCCAGCACAGCTGAGGGGCTGAGAGAGATTAGCTACAGTACTTTTGGAGTCTCTGAGAGCAATGGAATTATTCCACCATTATTTTCACAGTCTGCAAAGACTGGTTATGTTGCAGTCATCGAGAAAAACAGCAAACATGTACAAACTAATTTCTGATTTTGAAGTTGCTATTTAAGGTCTATGAATCAATGCCACCAAAATTAGTGTTCAGAGACTTTTTGGTGAAGAAAACAAAGAAAATGCACATAAAATTTTTCTGTTGAATATCTGGAAAGCCATTACTGGTGTTACTTTAGATAGAGCTAGGTTTTGTGTCTCCATATCAAACAGTAGCTTTTCTTCTTAAACATTTTTAAAATTCTGATTTTCAGCCATAAGTTAGTTCAGCTCATACGATGAAGAAAGTAATGAGAGAGGAAATACCTCAGATGACTCTGGTTAAGTGAATGAGCTCTGTAAAGCTGTGTTGTTGCATTTTCCAATGTGATCTGGGACATAAATAATGAAAGATGTGTAGCAAAGGCCCCAGTCGTAATTGCTGCCCACACAAGCTCTTGTATTTTCACAGGTGACTGGAGAGTCTTTTTGTCGTGTGAAATCATCAGAGAGCTGCTTCACCCCAGTATTTCAGATTTTGTATGGGCAAATCTTCTGATTATTCAAATTGTGTGATGGCTTCGGCTCTATGTTTGTTAGCAATTTACTTGAAATTATAGGCTACATCAATATTTTTAAAAAGAGGACACATAAATAATTTTGTTCTAATTTAATCTGTTACTAAAACATAATTTTAAATAGTGAATTTTGTAGATGACAAAAATTATGATTGACTTTCAATATGCTAGGGTCATGAATTCGTTAACTACTGAATGTTTGTAAGATTACGCAGAGAAATACAAAGTCTGAACTTATAATTTCTACTGTCTATGCGAGCACATAAGAAAAAGATAGCCCTTGCATGAAAGCATTTATTTTTTTTTCTAATTGCAATAAAAGTAATTGATTCTGCTAAGTTACAGACTTGCAGACTTGTGCATCTGATATATAGCCTTATGGACTTAATTGAATTTAAAAAAAAAAATGACCGAGAAATGTAGCAATTAAAAATATTGCCATGCTAGTAGCAATTTTCTGAATGCCTACCTAGCAATCTTATTTTTAAGCAATGCTATATTTAGAGGGACATTTAATTCTTTCAGAAGAGAAATGAATCTATCAGGACTAGGACTATTATGTAGGAATATTAAATATTCACATATTTTGTACTACTTGGTTGCTAATATTAGCCCAGTATTCATTAGGACCTACATTCTACTATTGGTTAGAATTTTTTTTCTCTTGGATTGCTATACCTGTCATCTTTGATCTACATTGTACTGAAAAATAAAACAGCTGTCCCCTTTCTTTTGTCTCCCCTCTAGAATGCTGGTGAAAATTACTACAAAAGCAATATTTTAACATGTTAACATGTGTAATATCCCCAAATGACTGTGATGGTCCTCCTTTCATAATCAAAGCCCACTCTTCTGGAAAGATTTGCTGCCCCCAAATCTGAATAAATTATACTTTTTATAAATGTCATATTCATTCAGAAGCCAGTAATTTTATTACAACTTTGTTTTGAACATTTTTCCTATAAATGTCAGACACATATTTCTGGAGGGTATAGTGAGCCTGTACTTTTTCACAGGTTAATATTCAGACTGTTTCAGTGTCTGGTTAAAAATTTCCAGTGCCTGACTGGGTTACAGTGAGTGCATTACTGGTTTGTAATGCTGCCTAGAATGCCTGTGTTAGTGTAAAATGAAATATCAGAAGGTCTTTTCTCCTAATGCTATATGTAAAGAAGAAGCACTTATATTAGATGTTTCTCTCGCTAGAAAATGAGGATAGAACTTCTGTAGAGATGTATCTGAGATGGAAATGGAACTATTCTGAAAAAAGAAAGATATTGTGAAAGACATGTTCATGTTAAACAAGAATTTTTTTCCACACAAGAATACTTCCATGCAAGAACATTTTTCCACACAATATACTTCTTCCAATGCTGCAAATAAGTTTTTAATTAAGTAAATTCTAGTTTGATATTTTATTTTACTTTCATTTAGGTTATACCAGATAGGATTTTCCAATTTTTTTTCATTTTATATCCATTCTGTATATAAGTGTCCTGGGAGATGACCATTGAAGTCTGTCAGTTCTTTATATTCTAATAGAGACTAATTTTAAGTTGTTCGCTTCCCCCAACTCATTTTTATGGATGGAGCTTGTAAGAAGATATTTGGGTTAGACCGTATCACTGGCAAATAAAACACTTCATGGCTTTCTTGTTTTGCTTTCTTAAAAATTTCGTTTCCATAATGAAATAATAGACCTGAATTTTGGGTTAACTTGCATTCTTTTATTCTGTTAGAAGTCTCCTAATGTCATTAGATCACTTCTGATTTAATCTTATTGTGAAAGAAAAGTAATTACACCCATCATTCCTCATCATTTATGTCAAAAGCTATAAGGGCCATGTGGGAGTGAGAGACTGCAGACAACCTTGCTCCAGCCCTGCAGAATTTAAGCCATGAATTTGTACTTCCTGAGCTGTCTTTGCTGCCTGCGTAAGAGAGGGGAGAACAGCAATCTGAAGTGAGGTGTGGTGCCCATCCTGGTGAAATCTTGAAACAAATAAAAACACAATCTGTCACACTGGAATTGTGTTATTTGGTCTTGTAAGATTTTTTTTTTCCCTTCTCACTTGATAACAAAGGACCCTTATTAGATTGTCATAATCAGTATACAGGCTCCCAAATTTCCTGTTAGCAGTAAATTAACATTTACTGTTACCACTGCTTGAGCAGGAGGTGCATGTAGTGAAAGCATGGATTGTAGATTGGCTGCTGGTATTTTACTGATGTCTTTATTTTTCTTACAAAGTAAAGTGATTTCTGGTAATTTCCGTAAAGATTGATAGTATTTTCCCTTCTAAGAAGTGGATAAGTATCATAATATCTAGTGTTCTACTAGATGTAGATAAATAGATAAAATATGTAAAATAAATGCAGAAGATTGAGACACCTTGCCCAGAAATGTCATAGCAAGAGAGTAAAATGACAGTTATCTGTTATAACTATTGTGATTAATTCAGCTATTAACTGAAACTGTAAAAGGTGAAGAAGTTAGCAAACCTTGGACTATCAGCACTTAATAGTTTTTGCTGTTCCTTTTAGAATGTGTTCTTTTTTTTTTTTTAAGCATAATTACTTCATTAACCTCATACATCTTTGACTACTCTGCTACCTCTGGATATTTTTGTGTAACATCAATGTGTGCGATACACACAGTATAAAGGTTCATATTTTAATAAATTGAAATTAGTGTACATTTCACGAACATGATAAGGCTTTGGGTTAAAGTTCAACAATAATCATGTGTAGCAAGTATTCTGCTTACAATAATAAAAAATGAAGGGGTTGAAGGAAATTGCAAATTGATATCTTCACTTACAACATCAGCTTGTAGATACAGCTTTAGGTTTTTGTTTGTTTACAGTAGATAAAGACAGTAGGACTTTCAGTAGATCTTTTTACAGACAGTTAACTCACCTTTAAGAGCACGCACACTATTTGAGTTACATTTTTTATATAAAAATTCTTTTATAAAAATTGTAATCAATTTTTATACAAATGTTTCCAGAAATAAAAAATATTTGAAGAATATTTCTGATTTAAAGCTAAAAGAAAGCTATTTCAATAATAAAGTACAAAGTAGAAGTTATGAATGCACTTGGCTATTAAAAAGCTCTGTATGTGTGTATATGTTAATCAAAAAATGCAACTGTTTTTGAAAAATAAAAAATAACTACTCGATATCCTTTGAGGTTTCATTGAGAAAATTTTTCTGATACAAAGTTTTTTACTGTACTGCAATATAAAAATCCTTTACACTATTTTATCTGTAGTAGACAATACGTAAGTATAGTTGTTGTGTTGTCTAGAGTTATCTTTGTCCCTATGTCTTTCTTCTAGCTCTTTTTGGTGGCAAATTCCTATATTTCTGTTGGTAAAGAAATGGAGGATAACAAAATTAACTCCTGTCCTGATAAAATTATCCAGTTTGGTTAAGTAAGAATCAAAGTACAGAAATTTGAAAAGGGCATATTTAATTAATGTTATTTCTAAGAGCTGGCATCTGATAGCTGAAGCTTTTTTTTTTTTTTGTGCTGTCAGCTGCACCATTTCCAACTGAAGTGCTGTTTTTAATTTGCTTCTGACAGACAGCCGTGCCAGTCAAAATGCAAGAGCCTGGTTCCTATCAGTTTCTGTTCATTTGCTTATTCACTCCTAGCTTTGCTACAACCTACTTGTGCTTTCTCAGTCTGTCAGATACACTTAAAGGGAGTTGTAGTCTACATTTCTACACTAGTTTCGTTTCCCCATGTTTCTTTATTTTAATAATCTGTTTTATCCAGTGTTAGTTAGAGCAGATTGATCTACATTCTTTGGAGGATGTATAGATTGAGTCAAGGTGCTTGTAAGAATGACGCCAAAATGCTGAATGTACAGTGAAATCACCCAGCCCTGTTTCTGCCTGTACTGGAGAGGAATACAAAGTTTTTTCAAGATTGCTACTTTCCATCTCCAGCAGCTATGTGGGTGTTTCTTGGGCAGAGGTGGAGAGGGAGTTGACCTTAACATTTGTTAGCAAGTTTTGGAATTGTCTGTACTCTCACAAAGAAGGAAGTGATTAGAAACAAGAACAAATCTGACTTAGATTATCCTTTTTCACTCCCAAAATACATTTTTACTGCCTTGAACAAATGTTGCCCCTGAAGCAGCAAAAGTAGGTTTTGTTCCTTTCTCTGGGCTTTTGGTAAAAATAGAGCAAAAGCGCATCATCCACGAGACTCGTATCTTAGTGCGCTCATCTTTGTCTCTCTCTTTTTGCTTCTTTTATTTTCTGTCCTTGAGGAAGGATGTTATTATTGCAAAAGTTTTCACTGGGAAGTCTAATAGTTGGAAATAAATAAAGTTGCAAAACTTGTGTTTCAGACAGAATACAATTCTCAGTAATGAGAATCCAAGAGCTTCTCAGAGCACATTTCCCAGTATCTGCAGCATGGTACATATTCTATGTTCTCTGGATTCTCTGGATTCACATATGCAACTCAACTTTGTTACTCCATAACAGCACAAAATCAAAGTGTATACCAAGTG
This sequence comes from Acanthornis magna, assembly GCA_036785705.1. Taxonomy (NCBI): domain Eukaryota; kingdom Metazoa; phylum Chordata; class Aves; order Passeriformes; family Acanthizidae; genus Acanthornis; species Acanthornis magna. The sequence goes on along the minus strand of JAWUZG010000071.1, from coordinate 2,271,746 downwards.
TCTCCAGTTTCCCTGTGTCTTGGTTTCCACAAAAAGGAAGCATCTCTGTGGGAGCTATGATATACTATAAAAAACAGCCAATCACAGAGGTGAGGATATCTGTGTCCTGATGCACAACAAAAGACTTGTTTATGTTTACCCTAGGTCCTCTCCTAAATTGCATTACCTGCAGCGTGCATGGTTTTGTAGTATCTATTACCCATATAATATAGCAGTATCTATAGCAGCAAAACCTGTAGCTCGTCCTGCAGTCATGGTTTTAACTGTAGTGTGTGGTGAGGTGGGTTCTCCCATGATATTCTTGTTTCTTTTTTGACAGGGAGGTAACTGAATTTGATACAAATTATATTTTCTCATATTTTTAAGGAGAATTTGAAATACTCTGATTAGAATATTTGATTAAACCATTAAAAAGAGTGACATTGTCCTCATTTGAAAAGAGCAAGTTCAGCCTCCTGGATACTTAAGGTTTTAAAAACACTATTTTGCCATCAGTACAATTGTGCCTCCCGGAGAAATGAGGAATCTAGTACGACCCCATGACAGTGCATTTGATAATAATTTCACTCTTAATAATCTAATCCGTCCATTGTAATGAAGCAATTAGCTTGCTATGCCCCTAGCTGTAATCTGAGAGTGAATAACGATGTTTATTTTTGTTTCAACACTTTTGCAGTTGAATACTATTAGGTGGGGTTTATTTGACCTGTCCTTTCAGGCCTTGTACATAGCAGGAAAAAAATATTTTTATATGTCAGGAAATCTGTTGCAAGGGCACTTATGATAGATGAATTTAGCTTGCTGTCATAAATTTCCTTGGTTCAGAAATAAAGCTAATATAACATTGGGGGAAATACAAAATAAAAAATAAAGAAAAAAAGGGCAAGGAAAGGAGAAACCATAGCTGCTATTAGTTCCTCAGGTTTCATTTGAAGTGATCAAAGAAGTGATCTGTGACAAAGTATTACTCATTCCTCTCATCAGTGAGCCTTGGAATCTTCCATGTATTTTTCAATTTCTTTTATGATCTAACACTCAATTTCAATATATATTAGTTTTCTAAGTCTCTCTGGTTAAAATAGGAACAAAAATTCCCTGTATACTTTTTAAATGGGATAAATGCAAGATTTTATTTGATGAATAATATTTAAGGAATATTTAATGAATAATATGTCTATTTTGACTTCACAAGGATTTGGTAGCACTTGTTTTCTTTCTTATATTATTTTTTTTCTTTCCCCTGCAGTGCTTATTCCTTGTAAGAGCTTTTTATGACACAGGCAGGTTTTGTCAAGTGCAACTGTTACTCCACTCCTACAATGACAAGGAATGGCATTCAGTGTCAGATATGGCATTCAGGAGATGTGAGGAGAAGGAAGGCGGAAGGAAGAGTGTTTGGGTTTTGTTCAGTGCAACTGCTGAAAGGCAGTTCCAGGTAAAAAATGACATTAGGAACTTTTTGAGAGGAGAAAGCGCCTTTCTTTTGTGCAGAGTTTTTAAGGTTTTATTTATTTTCAAATTCTACAAATAGATTTTTCTACTGCGGTGTATTGTGCATGTTCTTCTAAGCTCATTGGGATCTTCTCACATCCTCAGTAAGGTCTTGATGTACTTAAGGCTTCATTAAACCTTCTCAACTTTTTGGGGAATTTGCATGTTCACCGAAGTAATGAAAGATTATTTTTCAATTTTTGCCAGGATTTTTTTTTTTTGACAGAATTTTTCATGATGCTAAAAGCCAGACAAGTCTTGATATCTGGATTCTGAAGGAAGAAACTTGAATTTCTGCCAGGTCCTCTCCCAGCGCCTTGGCAGCTTTGCTGGCAGGCTGGGGGGAAGCCATATTCTGCATCCTTTGACTCGTTCAGTCCCTGGTTCTTCAGCAACAGAGACAGCTGGAGCTTCTAGGACCCTTAATTCTGGGCAGCATGTCAGGCAGCTTTTTGCAAAACCCCAACTCCTGATTAAAGTGGGTCAAAAAAGTAATTCTAGTTTGTGGGAAAATTCTGAATATGTGGTATTCATGCTTCCACAAAACAGAATCACTGCTGGTTTGGACCTTGTATATTCCTTTCCTTATGTGAATTTTGAATGTTCTCCTCTCTGAATTGTCTTGGTATCTCAAATGAATGTGACTCCTTTCCCTCATTTATCTTTCTTCCATCAGTTATGGAACAGTGTTTATGGTTAAAGAGTACTTTCACAAATGAAATATTAAAATGTTAAGAATGTATGATCTGACATGTTTCTCAGGTAAGACAAAAATTGCAGCCCAGCTAGTCTGTTCAGGGAGAGATTATTATTAACTTTGGCTGCCTCTCTTTTTAGTGGGTACTGAAATTTTCGAAATAACCACTGAAACTGCCTAAACCAGCAAAGTTTTCATCCTGAATAGGCATAAAATGTTAAATTTGCTTTGTTCTATTATTTGATTAAAAGCACCTGCTGAGCCAGTGCTTCATTAATATATTAATCTGACAGCATAGTGGGCTAAACCTCTGCTATGAGAACTTTGATATTATCTATACTGTATAGTATTTAAATATACTTTCCTGTGTACTCAACACAGACAACCAAAAAAATGTACTTCTAATTATTGTTATCGCTTAACAAACAGCCTTCTGTTGTCTAATTTAAATCAAGAAACTTCTTAACTCCTCAGAAATCTAAATTAGTCCCATCCTTACAGAACAATAAAGAACAAATTTAATTGCCTACCTTTCCTTATTTTTCCTTATCTAATTTATATTGTGAGCATTTGGGGGCAGCTCGCTGGTGTTTTTATTATTTTAGATGTTCATGGCTACATTGGATAAGGCAAAAATTTGTGGTAACCATTTGCCTTTAAGATTTTTTTTTTAAACATAACTGTGATTGACATTCCACAAAGGAACTGCTCTTAAATAACCCTCTTTGCTTTCATTAATTTTTGGACAATCCAGAAGAGACCTTATGCTGAAACCATACAAAGAGGCCAAAATAAACATTTATAAATGAAATAAGAGAATAGTAAACAGTACTTAGAACTAACACAAATTTCAACCTTAAATTTCTTTGAAGGTTTCATCTTTGTTAATCAGTTTCTTTAACTATGATTGAGACAAACTACTCAGACACACAATGCATTTTTTTCTTTTTCCATTTATCATCAGATATTCAAAGAGATTGAGATAAAAAGTAAGTAGTTTCACACTTCCACCTGTTTTGTTTTTATTTTTTGTTTCACTGTCACCATCAGAATTTGAAAAAAATTTGAAACCGTTTTCTAAAAAAGATTGAGGCCTGAGAATAATACCCTTCTGTTTCCTGGTTTATAACTTCCTCCACCATCTAAATTTCATGGTGAGCTATTCTCCCAGGACTGCTTTTCTGGAGCACTTTCACAAACTCAGACAGCTGCCCTTGTAGTCAGGGGTCAATCTCTGAAAAAAGAATAGGTAACTTCACGAGGAGAAGCAAGAGAATCAGAAGGGGAAGTTCTCTGAGCTATTCACAGATAAACAGTTTGGAGAAAAATGCAATTTCTTCAGTACTATCTTCTGACTTTGTTCTAAATGTTGAAGAGCAAGTGTTCTAGTCAGAAAAATGCTTTGGAGGATGCTGAGGATGTGGTCTTACACCTATACTATAAGACTAAATTAAAGTCTACTCACACTTTCCATTGAGGAAATTTTCAGAAAAACTTAAATTATCCTAAATTATCCTAAAAAACTGGAAGATTTTATTTTCTTATTTTTTCCCAAGTTTGTTTAACATTCCAAGTGAGAAACCTTGAAGCCTGACTTGTGGGTGAAGCAAATTTCTCATCTATACTTGGAAGAATATAACTAATTCCCTCTGTTCTTCACCATTCTTGCTTCAAGCCAGAGTGATTTTATGGCATGTTTTCCCAGAATTGTGTTTATTCCTTTTTTCAGGCTGTGCATAGAAATCTGCATGAAAGGTTGGAGTACTGTGGTGCTGCTGCCAGACTCTTTCATACACATAGAAGTCATTTTCTTGGAAAAAAATCGTGTTTTTCTGAAAGCCTTGAAACTGAGGAGGGATTTTTTATTATCTTGGAATTAATTTGTGCAGTGGTGATCAGTTTTGATGTTCTGAAAGTTTACGGCTTTAATCTCTTTAGTTCAGGGCAGACTGAAAGCATATTAGGAAATTTTGGATCAAACTGGGCTTTTCACCTTTTAGCCTGATACTTAATTCACATCTGGAACTCCTTTCTCATTCTAAATAATGAGCTGGATTTTCTGCGAAGGGTTATGTGTCTGGATGGTGCCTGACAATCGGAAGTTCATTGTCCCCTGTGATGGAAATCCTGTCAAAAAGATATTTAGGGCTTCTCTGTGGAGTAGAATGTAGTGATGGAACTGAAAGCATGTTCTTTCTGTCCTTCAGAAATTTTGGTTATTTAAATACCTTCTTTTTCTTCAGTTTCTGTTATGAAGTGGCATGCCAACCAAAAAGTCTGAAGGACTAAAGGTCAGAAGATTAGGCTAGACAAAGAGACCTTGGATAATTCTGAATAAATAAAAAATGTGAAACTTCCTTGTGTCCTCTTCTGTTGCAATGAGGTGGAAGGTTGTGTTGTGCCTCTTCTCCCAGGCAGCTAGTGATAGGACAAGGGAAAATGGCCTCAAGCTGCACCAGGGGAGGTTCAGTTTGGATATTATCACAATATGGTTTAGTGGGTGTGGTGGTATTCAGTCTAAGTTTGGACTTGATGATCCTGGAGGTCCCTTACAACCTTAATGATTCTATTATTCCACTGTTTTGAAAAAGGAGGTTCTTTTCCTCCAAGTAAAAGTTAGAAAATAAGAGAAGACCAGTGGGAAATCTCTGGCTTTCCACCAAAAACCTTTGCAGAGTCTAGTCGCTGCCCATTTCCAGGAAGAGAATGAAGAAACAGAGGATATCAGATCATTATCAAATGTTAGTATAATAAAATTTTTATAGGCTTAATTTTTGAGAAAAGATTTCTGTTTTAATCAGGATTTCTATTTAATTTTTTGTCTTCTCTTTTGTCTACAGAACATTTAGAAAAGAGGCCACTCAAATGGTTATGGTCATAACCACCTATAAGAAATACTTAGTGCTATATTATGCACAAATATTTTAAAGGATTTCTCGAGGTTGGTTGTTTTTTGTTTGTTTTGTTTTATTTTGTTTTGTTTTTAAGTGGCATAGATCAGAAAGTCTGCTAGTAATATGACCATATAAAATCACTAAGCATGATTTATAATTGTTTTTTATTATTTTATGTAGCTATGCCTATATTTAGCCCATTTTTCATCTGATTGCTTTTTGTTACCTTATCGATCTAAAGCTCAACTAGCACATTATTGTCACTTGTGTTTGAATGACTCTCTGGGTCTTTCCAAAATGCTATTTTGCCACTTCAGGGATCCCTGTGGACCTAGCTTCCCTTGTAAGTTCTAGCCTTTACAGATTGTGTGTGTTGTTTTACCTTTCTCTGATTATGGAACCAGAAAAACCTTTCTGTTTGCCAAATGCACAATGTGGGAGTTGGGATTGCTTTCATAAGCTTACAATACCTGAAATAAACTCAGCTATTAATTTTTCCTCAGATTTTTCCTTAAAAGCCAAAATAATTATAGATTAAAAATTGTCAATTTATGAGGCTCAAGTGTCTTAGGAACAGTAGGAATTTCAGTTTCTGATTTTTATAAGTAATCATTTTTCTAGCTAAGGGTATAAGATGACTGAGAAAACAGTCACATTTGCTAGTATGCACAATTGTCACAGCTAGGAGTTTGGTTTAATATTGCCAGGAGTTTATGGAAGAAAATATATGAAAAAGGATATAGTAGAATCAGAGATTGAAAAATCCAAGGGAAAAGCTAGAGGCCTTTCTCGTGAGTAACATGACACCAAAGAAATGCCATGACATCTCTGAAACTTTGCAGGATATGCTATGGTAAAGGCCATAGAAGAAGCTAGTGTGGATGAGACTCAAAAAACTAATTCATGGGACAAAATAGTCACAGATGCGTAAACGCGTGCTGAGAAAAAGTTTGCTAGTTCTAGACCACTATTGTCACTTCCTACAGTGCTTTACAAGGTGGCACTATGACTGAAGGGGTTTCCTAACCTGATTATGTTTGGTAATGCATATCAACAGATCTCTTTTCTGGGCACGAGTCAGGTAGCTTGCAATATCATTGGGTGTCAGGTCTGTAACTAGCCCCTCGTGCTGCCCTGGTTGGTGAGGAATAGAATTCAAATAATGTGAAACCTTTTGTATGAAGCTGGGGATTTCGATATCTATTTTTTATTTTTGAAACACATGGTGTATTCATAGTGGGATGTTATTTGTTATGGAATGATATTTTATTCAAGAGAAATGTTATAGAATATAGCAGATGTATGTGAGAAATTGGGGTTTTACAGAAGAATGAGATAAGACTCTTTTGATTTGGGGCCAAAGGGGCTTTCACTAATTCAGTAAATGTTATAGTCATGTGAACCAAGATTAACAACTTTCAGCATGAGGGATGTCATGTGAGTGCATTCTTAGACTTCTAATATTTTCACCTCAAATAGTTTTGAAGAAATAAGTAGAATTTGTCAACTTCCAGAAGAATATGAGGTACTATGATAGCCATTCTCTTGAGAAAATAATGAATGGGCAATAGCAAAATAAGGGTCATACAGATGTGATTTACTATGTAGATAAGTATCTGAAGTCCTGTGCTAAATAATTATTGATTATTCATTGTTAAATGTGCTGGGAAAGAAATGGTGCACTCAGAGTTTTCTAATGTGTAACTTGATGTACATTTTACAAAGATTGGAGACGTCAGGAGTTGAAATAGTAGGAGAAACCAGTTTCCCTGATTTTTAATAACCTGATGTAGTAAGAACCTCCAGGGGAATTCAGGAACTAATCTTTAAATACTAGAGCAGATGTGTCTTTTACCCTCTCTCTCCACAGAACAGGAATAAAATATTTTTTTTGTGTTTCACTGGTTTTTCTGTAAGAGTTGGAATGAAATCTCATTTGTTCCATCTTGACTGTTAATGAGGTTTATCTACACTTGTATTACAGTTCATTGCAGAGTGCAGAATGAGCTGGATTACCTATAGATTATAAATCTCTTTGAATTTATGTAATAAATACCTTGTTTTTTCTCACCTTCTCAATAACACAAAAGACAGACAAAATAATTTTATTTGTGAATGACAGACTAAAAGATTAATATGTAAAATGACAGACTAAATGATTAAAGCATGTAAACGACCATATTGGTCCCCTGCACCCTGATATAGGCTATCTTTGACAGTGGCTAAGCATAAATAGGTAAGAAAGAATATCTCAACAGGCAGTTTTATAGCCTTTTTTGCTCTATATGAAAACATCCACCTTGACCAAATTCATTGCGTTTGGATAGAATTTTCTATATGGCCCCTCAGCTGCTTGTTTTTACAGTTCGAATATTTTTGGTTTATCTCAGTTTGATCTTGGATTCTTAGAAGTACCATGCATGTATTTTTCCAGTATGGAAATCAGTCTTCACTTCTGATGACCCTTACTGTCTTTCTTGTTAGTTTTTCTAATAAATTTTCTTCTTTCTGAGGGGTGGTAACTAGACGTGAAAGGTTAAAGATGGGAGAATACCACATATTTATTAGGTGATATAGTAATATATTGTTTCATAATAAACTCCAAAGTTATTGCTTTTGCTTGTCTTGATTACTACTAGAAGCTGGTTTTTTAAAGATTTGCATATAACTGTTACTCACCTGCCTTCTAGTGCTGCAGCTACTGAACTTTAATTTTTTTGGACCTCAGAATTACAAGATAGAATTTTCTTATTAGTGTTAGACTGTAATAATTATATACACAAGAGAAATTCTGAAAAATGTGGTCTAAAAATTAATATGACTTTATGTAGTAAAATCTATCCCCTTTTTTCTTTAGAATTTTTGTAAAGTCTTTGGTTTGCCTTAGAAAGAGCAAAGCTGTACTAAGTGGAACAAACAATTTAGAGAATATAGACATATGTGTATATGGTCATAGTACAAGATTTATTTACTTAGCTGGAAATCTTGTTAAAATGGTATATGTGACTATAATTTAGATAACAGAACAGATGGAGTGCTGTTCTTTTCAGGTTAAGATTTTAAAATGTATTTATTTAAATCTTTAATAGCCATTTCCATCTCTGGATTTGGTTTGGGCTTTTTTTTTTCTTTTGGTTGCTTGGTTGGTTTGTTTTGGTAACATTTAGAAAATTTGGCATTACAGTGTTTTCTGATAGCTTTGGAAAGATTATAATGCACCTATTGCGTTGCATTTGCACTGTATTCTGTGAGAGCAGTGCTTGAGGAATGTACAAGGCTCCTACAAGCCAGAGGATTCCATGTAACACACAAGTACTTATTGAAGACTCTTTCCGAAGTCTCATCAATATGTTTAAATATCCAAGGCATCTTTATAGCTTACTATTGAAAATGTAGATATTTTGGGGGGGAGGGGGCGTGTGTACTTAAAAATATGTGGAAGTGTTTGAGGAAAAGGACAGAAATGCCAAGTTTCTACTGGTAGACATGTATTTAGTACCAAACTAAAAATCCATTGATTCTTTTTATTTTAAGGGGAAAGATGGTAATTATTCTTCATTCCTATTCTTTTCGTATGTACGGAATGAATGGAAGATGAGTCCCTAGACAGGATGAATTATTCCTAGGTCAGCAAGTCCAAACTCTAGCTCTCAGATAAGCAGTCTTAATAGTCTCTTTCATAACTATTTTATAGGTAGAGCTTGATTAGTTTAACTGCATTTTACTCTCACTTTCCTTACTTGAAGATGTGCTAGTGTATCATTCTTTTTATAGCTAAAAGCCATCTTCTAATTTCCTGCATAAACCAATCCCAGCCAATTTATGCCTGTTCTTTATTGTTTTTCTTCTTCCTCTGATATGTGGCTGTACTTCAACTTTTTTTGGTCTTATTTTTCTACAATTCAGATGTCTCCCCCTGTTTCTTAAATTATGCTCTGTATCCCCTAATCATCCTCCTAGCTCTCGAGGTATAAGTTCATTTTTCTTGAAGAGGGATAAACAGGAGTGTGTGTGGTGTTCAAGGTGAAGTTTTACCAGGACCACTGTGTTGGCACTAACGCTTCTTTCTTTAGCATAAGTGGCTGGATTAGTTCTCTTTCTGCAGTTGCTCCCCTCTTTTATTCTGCAAATTATTTGCCATTCCTAGTCATTCTGTGATATGAATGACTTCTGTACAGTGGCGTCTCAAAGACATGATCTTGTACTGGGTTCAGCTGGCTGTAGCACTTCAAGAAGGAACTGGGAGCATGGAGACTAAATGAACTTGTATACCAACAGCACACTTAATCACAGATATATTTGATGTTAATGAGTTATGTGACCTCCCTGCTCCACCAAAGAGAGGGCAAGGCTTAGGAGCAAAGTGAGGAGTCAGCATTACAGTTCCTTACATGACCTTCTGTGAGCAGAGATTATAGAATCACAGAATGGTTTGGGTTGGAAGAGACCTTCAAAATCATCTTGTTCCAAGCCCTTGCCAAGAGCAGGGGTACCACTCACTATATGAGGTTGCCCAGGGCCACATCCAGTCTCACCTTGAACAATCCCAGGAGTGGGGCATCTATAATTTCTCTGGGAAAGCTGTTCCTGTGTCTGTCCACCCATACAATAAAGAACTTCTTCCTAACATCATACCTAAATATCTCCTCTTTTACACTAAAACTGTTTCCACTTGTCTTATCACTATCTGCCTGAGTAAAAAGTTGCTCTCCTTGCTTTACAAACTTCCTTTAATAATGAAAGGCTGCAATGAGGTCTCCCTGGACTCTTCTCTTTTATAGGTTGAACAATCCAAACTCCCTCAGCCTCTCTTCATAGGAGAAGTTCTCCATCCCTCTAATCATCTTTGTGGCCCTCCTCTGGACTTGCTCCAGCAGGCCCACATCAGAATAATACTGATGACTGAGGAAACAGTTATTCCCTTTGAGTTTGTGATTCCATAGTTTCTAAGCCAAACAAACACATGAAATCCAACAAGGTCAGGTACAAGATCGTGCCCCTAGGTCAGGGAAACCTGAAGCAAAGATGCAGGCTGGGCTGGAAATAGATTGAGACAAAACTGGGAGAAGACTTTGCGGTGTTGCTGGACGGAAAGCTGGACACAAGTTGGCAATGTGCTCTTGCAGAACAGAAAGCCAGCTCTGTCCTGGGCTGCAACTAAAGAAGTGTGGCCAGCAGGTCAAGGGAGGTGATTCAATCCCTCTACTGCTCTCTTGTGAGACCCCCGCTTGGAGTACTGTAACCATCTCTGGAGTCCCCAACATGTGAAGGACATGGATATACTGGAGCAAGTCCAGAGAAGGGCCACAGAGATGCTTGGAGGGCTGGAGCACCTCTCCTGTGAAGAGAGGCTGAGAGATTTGGGGTAGTTCAAACTGGAGAAGAAAAGCTCCGGGGACACCTTATAGAACCTTCCAGTATCTAAATGGGGCTTATAAAAAAAAAAGGGAGAACGACATTTTACAAAGGCACGTACTGACAGAACAAGAAAGAATGGCTTCAAACTGAAAGAAGGCAGGTTTAGATTGTACATCAAGAAGAAATTCTTTATTGTGTGGGTGGTGAGACACTGGAAGAGGTTGCCTGGAAAAGCTGTGAATGCCCCATCCCTGGAAGTGCTCAGGGCCACGCTGGTTGGGGTTTTGAGCAACCTGGTTTAGTGGAAGGTGTCCCTGCCCATGGCACAGGAGTAGGAACTTTAAGGTCCCTTCTAACCCAAATCATTATGTGTTTCTATAATTCTAATATTTACTGACTGATTTTGATAATGGTCTCAAGAACTTTGTTATCCTTAGTGACTTCTGTGCAGCATACTCCTCTTCAGATCTATATACTTTCCCCAGAAATCCAAATAAATGAGGCACATCCTGGATGCTATATCTTTAAGCTGGAATGACTTCTCTTCATTTGGATCCTCTTCTGAGTCTTTTTTTTGTTTCTTTCCTTTTTTTTTCTTCTGGATTTGCTTTATTTACTTATGTTTTATTGACTCCTTTTTTCCCTTTTCTCTCTGTTCATAGTCAGTGGGAAAGTTCATTTCTTATAACTTTTTCCTAGACTTTAGTTTATTTTCTTCAAAAATCTGCTTCTTAAAAAACTCCTCTGGCTTCTGGTTTTGCTTGGCATGCAGTATACCATCCTTCTGTCAGACAGCCATTCTTACCTTCTTGGATGTGTGTCTGGGAGAAGACATGTTTGGAAGAATTCAGTGATTGCCAGACATTTGAGCTCAGAAATAGGAGGAACAGCAAAAGTCTCAAAACTACTTGTTGGAGAGTTTCACTAGATATTTTCCACTCTGGCAGTTCAGGTCAATCTAATTAAAATGTCTTATGGGCTTCTCTCTGGACTTATGCTTGAGCAAGTGAGGAATTTTCAATACTAGTCTAATACCTAGTGTGTTTAATCTGCAAATTAGTCTTTAGAATATAATTTTGATCCTATTATCATGCTCTTTCCCATTGCACATAGTCATTAGTGGATGCTCTTCCTCTTTTGCTTTGGTGGGTTGACCCTGGCCAGCAGCTAAACATAGCTGCTCATTCCTTCCCTTCTCCTGTGGGATAGGGGGAAAAATAAAAAAAACTCATGAAGATTTGTGGATCAAAATAAAGGCAGTTTAATAGGTGAAGCAAAAGCTATACTAGCAAGCAAAGTAAAGAAATTAGTTGACTCCTTTCCACTGGCAGCCAGATATTTAACCTATTTCTGGTAAGCTTGACTTCAGCACAGAGTTTGAACTTCATAACCATGACTTTCCCTGCTTCCATATCCCTTTCTTGAGTTTTTATTGCTCAGCAAAATATCATATGGTATGGAACATCCTTTTGATCAATGTAGGTCAGCTGTTCCAGCTGTGTGTTCTTTCAGTTTCTTGCCAACACCAGCCTAATTCTGGAGGGACAGACTGGGAAAAAGCCTCAGCACTGTGCAAGCCCTGTTCAGCAATAACCAGGATGCCGGTGTGTTATCAACAGTGTTAGTCATAAATGCAAAAATCTCAGGACCTTACAGGCTGCTGTGCAGAAAATTGACTCCATCCCAGTCAAATGCAGTATACCTGCAGAGATCCTATCTGAAAAACTCCACAACAGAGACAGGAGAAGGGGGAATTATTTGGACTCTAGCAGTGTTGTGTTGAACAAAGTGTCTTTCACTTGTGACGCACAGCTATTCAGGTGGTTGGGAGATTGTAGAAGCTTTCCTTTGTTCTACTTCCAGTTCCCCAACAGTTCTTTTTTCCATACTGTGCCCTGAGGTGACCTTTCTCTTCCATTTAGACATTGATAAATTCTATCAGTGATGGTAGTTCATTTGGTGTCTATGTGCTTCACAGTGTTTTATTCTCTGGCAATACAGTCATTCCTTCATCTCTGGACAAACACTTCTTTTTTTGTTGTTGGCTGCCATTTTTGCCTGAAATGTAGAAAAAGTCTTATGGAAGATTATCCCTATATATTTTTCTCAAGATTTCACATAGAAAGGGATCCAAGATAAGTTCTAAAGGTTTTTTCAAGTAGGATAATTCTTCCCTTTTAGAATTGTCTATTGTTCCAGAACTGAAACATTGCTTCACATCCTGGATGTCACTTTCCATATGAGTTGTCTAGAATAATTTGCATTTTATGTATATTAAACAAAATTATTTCATCTTACTCTCTCTGAATCAGAGGCAAACAAAGACCGTCACAGGAAAGCACATAAAAATTTTTCTTGGCTGGCATGAAAGCACTAAGAATGCAGAAAACGCACCAATTTTCTCATATATTTTCTAACTCTTCGGGTTTTCATTTTATAAACAGAAGTGAAGGTGTACAAAGATACTACATCAAGTTGCCTTGCACTGATCTTCATAAGGATGGAACCTTTAAAATGACAGCCCTTCTTTGTAACAGGAACTAATAAAGAATTAGCATTGACTGTTCCTTGATTTGTGTCTGAATGCATATAAAGAGTATGTTGGGATCTGTTGCCAGTGACTGTCAGCAGTATTAGCAGGGGAATGCTTGGGTTCTGGATTGTGGGTTCTGGGTTTAGCTGAGTTGGGAAATAAGTGTAATACACATTAGAATTTATAGAGGATTATAATGAACCTCCTGTAAGATGCCTGAACCCAGCAGGGAACTCAGGAAAAAGAGTCTTTCTATTCTTATTTCAACTGTCTGGATCAAGACCTGATATGACTCACAGAATCTCAGACCTATCATTTTAGATATGGTTGTGTTCAGCCCAGGTTAGAAGACTCTCCTTGCAGATGAAATGTCTGGAGGATTTGGCACCTAAAATATAAGAATTCTCTTTAGTATGTGTGATCTGAAGTTACTCTCAGAGTAACCTTCTTTTTCCCTGGTTTCTGTATGACGTCCAGTGGCACATCCTTTGTTAAATATGAATGCTTTCCTCAAAAGATTGTTGCTCAATATGTTATAATAATTTCTTTTTTGGTAATTTTTTAAAAATAAAACAGTTCTCTTGAAGCTTTGTTTATGTAAATAGAGACATTTATAGAGGTATTTAAAGAAAGAGTAAATTAAAACATGTGATGTAGAATGTCAGGTTGAATGGTAGAAAGTGACAAAGTTTTATGCAATTGAAAACAGTATTTTGTAATAGGAAGTGTATGATCTTTCTTGTCTGTTAATAATGAAGAATATTTGTTTACCCAAACCTACACGAATTAATATCTGTGTATGTACCTTTTTCCCCCCTTTAAAATTATAATGGATTTATCTTGGTTTCTTACCAAAAAAATGAGGAACATGGCACACATATTGCTAAAAAAAAAAAAAAAAAAAAAAAAAAAAAAAAAAAATCCATAATCTACTCTGAAAACTCAATAAGATTAATTTGACATTTGGTAGGATGTAGGGGCTGGTGCTCTCTGTATGAAATATTGTGTCTTTTGTACAATGTATGAGAACAGAAGAGGCTAAAGGCAACCCATCATGTGGTTATGTTTGAAAAATGGCTAAGTGAAAATGACAGTATGGAGTTCCACATATGCGTGGTTGAGTCTATTACCTTTCAGAAAGCAGAAAAAAGACAAAACAAAACCTCTCAAACAAAATCTTGGTGCTTTATAGTTGCTAGACTTTAAATCCTGGGAATTTTAAATTAAACTCATGGCTTTTTTCACTTATGTTCTTCATCATATTCAAACTCATGTATCAGGAAAAGGAATGTCAGTAAATAATTTTCCTAAAAATGAATAGAGGTTAAAAGTAACATAAAATATAGCACAATGAAAAATTAGGCAGTAAATTGAAATAGAATTTATTTCATTGTCAGAACAATGCTGAATAAATTAGTGGAGGTGAAAAATTCATGAAAATGTACTTATTAAAGTAGGAAAGTGACTTAAAAACACAGAGAGAACATATTAAGACAGTAATTTTAACTTTAAAAAAATTTATACATTGTTAACAAAAATTTGCCCTTTTTACAGTCCCTGGCAGCACTGGGAGAATCTAGAACAACTTAAAATTGTAAAGGAACATTTTTTTTGCCACTGTAAATGTATTTGTGGGTGAAGGTTGTTTGTGAATGTACACTTATACTACAAACATAGTATGCCTCACATATTACAGAATTGATATGTACATTCGTAAAAAGAGAATTGCAATTTATTTACAAGAGTGCACTGGAGAAAACCTTTTATTTTGTGAAATCAGTTTTTATGGAGAATAGGTAGGATAGTTTGCTTAAATGTCAGTATTACATACATAAATTCTTTATGTTTTATATAAAATTTTCTTCTGTTTTGTTCAGGAGTACAAAGCAAGAAAAAGTGGCAAATTTTTAAAGAATGCTAAGTGAGGCAGGTGTAATCACATTTGAAGTTAAAAAACCGCTTACTTTGGTTGGTGTAAACATGGAATAAAATCAGTTTCTTGGTGATTTCTTATTTTTAGAATACATATCAGTGTGACTCTCCACAGCAGCCTGTGCCTACAGAGGTTCTGTGTTTCTTGGTGTGTGCTCACGCACATGGTGGATTGTGGACCAGGAGTGGTCATTTCCCATTGATGGCTGCTGGTTAGGAGGCGATGTTTCATTCTGTGTTTTAAACAGAATGCACACAGCCTGTTTAATGCACAGAATGAAACAGTATAGCCAGGTATATGTATTTGTAGATTTTCTTTCTAAGATTCTAAATAATCCTGAAATTTTATTGAAAAGTTTTTGCAGTGTATCGAAGACTGGTTTTTTTTTTTTTTTTTATTGAAAGGGCTTAGTATTCTGAAGTATACTTAATATTTATACAAAAATTAAATAATCTTATGTATTTGGTATTTACTCTGTCTTATATCAGTGTGAAAATAGATAATTTTAATATTTTGTTAACATTGCAGTGGTTGGTAAAATGGAAACCTTAAGTAACTGTAGTTCATGGACCTTTCTGTCTTTGCAGAAAACCAATAACTTTTCTACGTCATGATGTAATTGATAGTTAAGAGACATAAATTCCATTTCACTTCTTTGTTCATTAAATTATTTTGATTTTCTCAAATGGGATTATGAAACCAAACATTTTGCTGCTTGTTCTTCAGTTAGCAAGGTGTCCTTCTGACCTGATGGCGGTTACCCACCCTGTTTGTATACGGTATTACTAAATTACCAAATACTGGATTACTTTCCCCCATCGTTTTTTTCTGTTTAGAGATTGAAAATTGTGCTTTGGTGTAGGAGAGGTCATGCTGTCTCATACAACATTTAACACTCAGAAGGCTGCCAGAGTGCAGGTTAATAATAATAATAATAATAATAATAATAATAATAATACAGACTAGCTGAGCTGCAATAGAGGAGGGATATTCTGTCAGTTTTGAGGGGATAAATGAATTTAGCAAATGTTTTAACAGAAGAGCAGAGCTCAAGGCCTTGTTGGCCTGGAGTATCTGGTTCTTGCTGTTGTACTCAGTGCTGGCTCATGGGGGTGCTCCAATCATGAGTTTGGGGCTCTGGAGAAGGTTTCTGATCTGGTGGCAATGGGAGGTAAAATGAAAGAGGAAGTAAAAGGCAAAGAAAGAGATAGACAGGTTATCCGTCTTTCCTCAAAGTTTTTTCCGTGATTTATGAGTAGGTACTTGAGATGCCTTGTATTAAAATTTTGGACTGGCTAGAATATTTCTGAGGATCAGTCCAATAAATGCTTGTTACTGATGCTTTGGTTAGTGGGTTGCAGGAGATGAAGGGATGCAAATAGTCCTTCTGGAAAATGATGACTAAATAAATAATCCAACATAGCCCATTCTTCAACTGGTGTTTTCCCATCATTTAAGGCTCGTTTCTGATCTTCTGTTTAGTTTGCATCATTAACAAACACATTGTCCTTTAGTGATAGAAGTATATTTTGAAATAAAAGTTTTTTCAATTGCTAACTTGCTTTATCTGCCTATTGTGTCTTTTCATGTCAATATGAATTGTTCTAAGACATTTGAAATT
This sequence comes from Acanthornis magna, assembly GCA_036785705.1. Taxonomy (NCBI): domain Eukaryota; kingdom Metazoa; phylum Chordata; class Aves; order Passeriformes; family Acanthizidae; genus Acanthornis; species Acanthornis magna. The sequence goes on along the minus strand of JAWUZG010000071.1, from coordinate 2,255,219 downwards.
TTAAGAGTCCTTATAGCAACTCAACAGAATTACTAGAGTCCTTATACTAATTCAATAGAAGATTTCTGATTTATTGGAAAAGTAGGATTTCTTCTTGTTCTGCATCTTCATCTCCTGAGTTGATTAGGAATGAAGCACAGTGACAGAACAGCTGAGACTTCAAGAAGCACATTTCCAATACAATAACACAACCAGATATTTTAAATTGAAAATTAGGTCTTCAGATCTTGTCAGATTAGTATGTACACTAGTCTTACACCTAGATTTTTTTTTTTTTTGTGTTTACTCTACAGCTATCATTGTATCAGTTAAAATTTCACATTAACCTCCTACTCAAGACAGAGAAAACTGCATGCTTGCACTGGTGTAAGCAAAACTTTTTCATCCTTCAGAATTCGTTCTTTTTATTTTTATACCTGTGAATGTAAAAGAAGAATAAAAGAATGTATACATTAATTATATTCAGTGTAATTATTATTTAATCAAGGGGAAGTTCAATTTTTTTTGCTGAGTTTAATTTTATTTTATAAAAAATTACAAAGCAAAAATAAATACATTTTAGTGGAAATAAAAATATTTGATAGAAATAAATTAATTCAACCAAATATTTAGGGGGAAATAGTTGTGCCAATTTATTTATTTAGGATAACTTCTAAATATTCTGCTTACCGGTGTCATTATTTTGAAGTACACTTCTGTATTAAAATCGCAGTGAAAGATCAGTATCTTTGTATGTCATAACTGAATCATCATGAAAATTAAGAATGACTTGCTATCGTAGGAGAGAATTGAAATATTTTTTACTTTATTTTAAAAAAAGTAACACTATTTATACAATAGTCATTGTTTGCCATAGTTAAGATTTTCTTTTGTGTGACATCTTACACTTCCTCTTCAGAAAGAAATACAAAATTGCTGTCACTAGTCAGTTCTAGTCAAAAAGTTTCAAGCTGTTGTAAACTTAATTCACCATGCATCCTAACATTTTGTAGTTAAAATGTTCAGTCATCGATTTTACAGCTATGAGAAACTCCTCCTAAAGAGGTGTCATTATGACCATATGGTCTAACTTCTGTATAACAGATTGTAGAATTTTTGTAGTAGTCTGTGATAAAAACTTTGGCTATGAGAGCTAGTTAAAAATAAATAGCCAGTCTTCTGTATCTTCACCTTATTTTTAGATATTCAACTTTGTGGTTTGAGTACTAGAAGAATTTGTCTCCTTTCATTGTAAGAAGAAATACTGATAATAGCTAGTACTCATGCTTTTATCAATGCACATCACAGGATCTCTTGTCTTCCAAATGCATATTAGTGTATGCACATAGTTTTAAACATTTTTGGCCAATTGGAAAAGTAACGAAACACAGTCTTTCATAAATTTTATTCAGATGCCCTGAGCATGTGTCATTTGCCTGGTTATTATAATTCCTAGATTTGAATGACTTTTCATAGTGGGACAGTTGTTGGAACTTCAAGTCTATTGTTTTCTATTAGAAAGGAAGATGTCTTTTATATATCAACTCATTGAAACTCCTTGGATAACTTGTGTGAACTTCTGTGAACAGGCAAAAGTAAAATGCCTGTTTGATATCCATGAACATCAAGATGATGAATTTATCCCATTCGTACTGTAAGCTTTGTAAATAAAAATAATTTAAAAATGGCAGCAGCCAGTCCACTTCTTGCCGGTTATAGTGAAACCTTTGCAAAGCATATGTTAGGAATGTGCTTTAGTGGTGGACTTGACAGTGTTAGATTAATGGTTGGACTGGATGATCTTAAAGGTCTTTTCCAACCTAAATGATTCTAGGAATGTTCTGTTCACTTTGTTACATAGTGATATCTTGCTCTGTATTAAACAAAGAAGGATCGATGGTGTCTGTTAGAACCCACCTGTCATGTGGCTGGATATAGTAATTTGTTAGATGAGCTTTTGCTTTAGGTAAGAACAATTACAGGAACTATGTTTGCACATTTCAGTACAAATATTTATTACCCTATTTAATTTTTTTACAGCTAGTACATTTTGTAATAAGTTCCAACAATCACAAAAATGGAACACGCATAGATTTTGCTGTTTCAGCTTTTTAGATGAAAAAGCTAACTCTTTCTTTTGGACAATATGTACTTAAATGAAAAGCACAATTAATTTTTTTTTTACACTAGTACTTATCTATCCTTTAGCCAAATGGCAAATCCTATTTGTCCAGAAGGTTCTTTGAATCCTCCTTCAAATATTTGGTTTTGTAAACTGTGATAATATATGGGAATGAATGAGTAATGTAATGAATGATGACAGAATAAAATGTAATATATAAAGTGGAGCTGGTACTTCTTTGTGGAATGAGCCATTTCTGTTTGAAATGGAAAGAAAACAGCACTGATACTAGCAATGAACAATGAATGTGCTACTTTGCCTTGAACAGCCATGCTTAACTTTAGAAAAGTGAATAATCTCTAATATTGTTAAGTTTAACTCACAGTTTTAGGAATATATGTAAGATTCAAATGTTTAAGAAGACCTTTAAGAAATTTACCTTCTGACCTATGCCTATCTATCACCATGCAACCAGGTATTTGCTCTGGAGCTCCTTGCATGTCTAAGTTTGGGCCTTAGCATGTACACAGATGTGTCTTAACTGGAAGAAACAGGAGATTCAACTTGCCATAATCAACTAGCAGTCAGAGAAGTTCCTAAACTCTGTCTGAGCATCATCAGACATACAGCAGGCTCACCTTATGAAAACCTATGGTTTTGAGTTTGCCATAAAAGATATTTTAATAAAGAAATGAAAGAAGGTGGCCAGAACACAAGCCCAGACAAAAAAAATCCTGGGGGAACATCACTACTTCTGGGCTACCAGTTAGACTTCCATGTCTGTTCACCACACCTTGGGCCTGGCAGTCCAACCAGTTTTTCATCTGCTTGTCCAGTCCATGTGTCCCCAGTTTGTCTAGAAGGATGCCATGGGAGACCAGGTCACTGGTCAGTCATCTCATCAGAGGTGCCAATCACATAATTCAGACATGTTTGCATTTTCCTGTGCTTGGGAATGACTTCCACTAGGATATGTTCCATAACCTTCCGTGAATGTCTGATAGCACAGTCATTATCCCAGGTGTTGAACCTATGATACTATGCAGACAATGCAGAGGCTGACAGGAAAGCAAACTCTGTTGTCCTGCAAATACATACTTCATCTGAGAATGCAAAACAATCTGGATGTCTATCCCATTACTTTCATGTCTGACCGGACAAGCTATTATCTAAAGGATCAATACCATATTTATTTTTTAAAAAAAAAAAAAGTTCACTTAAATACTGACTTCTACAAGAATATTCTGTAAGAGGACAATTCACGGTACTATTACACATAATTTATAATTTCATACGTGTGGAGAGGCTTCAGTTAGGTACCCAAATTCATAGAAAAAACTGAAATTCAGAAGAATAGTGTCCTTGTCTTCTGTTGGCTAGATCTATAAAGTTTATTTGTCAGATTTTCAAGTGTCTGGAGTATGTTTTGAGGATACTTAACTTCCTTAATTGTACTTAGTACATAATTTAGTTTTCTTGGGGTACTTTTTAGGCCTCGTAAGAGTGCAGCACAGTAGTTGTGAAATCTTGCTACTAATCCTTGTCTGTTCAGACACTTGTGTGACGTTAGGGATGTTCATAAATATTTGCAGTCTTTCGTTGTATCTGTAGTTGTTAGCATAAAAATGAAGGAAGGGAGTTCCCTGTGGCCTCCTCGTTATATCATTATGCAGAGCAATAATATTTTTTGTTGGAAATCTAACTCTGTTTCTTGAAGGTTGATTTAGCCTTGCCTTGTGTAAGACTTGCATATTTGCTTGCATAATATCTATGTCTATATTAGAGCCACAGCATATGGATTTGTCCCGGATAGAGTAAGGCATGTATAAGATAATGCAGTTATTTTTAAATGAGAAACCTGGAAAGTCTAAGGCTCTTGCAATAAGATCTTTGTCTCTGAGTGCTTAAAAGCTCTAAGATATCAATTGTATACGAGGCTAGGAATCCTGGGATAGAATTGCTTGCAAGAACGATTACAGGGAATTTGCCCTTCTTTCCTGGGGGATGAATGATAATGAATTTGTGTTTTGTGTGTTTTAGAAAGGCGTTGCAGTATCCACAATCAATTGATTTATATGTAAAGAGCTATATGAATTTTAAGTAGTCATTGACATTCCAACCAGAATATATTTTTGTGTAGTTATCATGGAGCTGACAATTTAAGATAAAATACATTAATTATAACAGTGTCATTACAGATGCTGCTGTTCTGCTCCATTTTATAGAAAATAGCTTACATTTCCTGTCTACTTAAAGTTTCATAACAGAAAAGAATACAGTGACTATTCCACAGGTATGTTTGACATCATACATATTGTTTAAATTGCTAGATGACCACCTGCTTTAATAATTCTCTTAATTTTAACTAATATTTACAAAAATGAATAGCATTTAATAATATTTTTAATGATATTTAAAGACATTTAAAATTTATGTACTCTTTTTATGGGTGTTCTTGTTGAAATCTGAAGTTTTTAGGTAACTGCCAAAAAATACAATTATTATACAGGTTTTTTAGACATAATTTGTAGGTTTTTTTTTAGATTATAGCTTTTTCAAAGCTACTGTTAGTGATGTACAGAAAAATAGGCTGTTTTTTGACCTGCTGTAATAATATTTGTAATTAATGAGACAGTGATTATAGGAATTTTGACATTCACTTGTCGTTTCAGTAACTAATTTATATAGTCTTTATGATGAAGTCTCCCCATTTACATCCTGCAGCCATACACAGGAACAACAGAAGATATCACAAAGGGTATTATTAGTGTCAGTAAGTTTGACCACAGTGTTGTGGTGTGGTCATCTGTGGCTGATTTAATGTTCATTTTGAATTATAGGCTTCTGGGGCTTTGACAGGATTTATAGCAAATTAGAAGTTCTGACATGCCTTTGTTGGTCATTCTATAGCTTTCAATTTAACTAAACATGAAAAAGAGGGTTGGCTTTGTTTTTATTTTATACTGTTCCCTCATTTTAACAATAGATACTGAAGCTCTAATCCCATTCCGTTCTGCAGAGGTTCTTATGTTGTCCTCATCAACATAGTATCTTTAGTCTTTCAGTCATGCATTAAATGATATGACTAACATCTGTTACATTTGGTTTGTTGTCTCACATTCTCTCCCTGGGGGAGGAATTTCATGTGCAGTTAGTGGGGTTTCTTATAATATGGAGGGTTTTTAAAAAAAATGTGTATTTCTTTGTGCCCATATTAGAACGGGTGAGGTCAGCACACTTTGTCCTTACAGCAAAAGACAGGATGGTTTAGGAGTGGATGATGTAGGAAACTTGTCTCCATTCATGGAGACGCAATGGATTAAAACCATTATTATGTCTGAGGAGGAAAAAATGGTTGAGCATGATCTTTATCTCAGATGTGCTGGACATAAGATACTGAGCATTTTGAACATAAGAATTGAAATGTCCCACTCAATGCTCTCTTCTGTTAAAAATCCGTGCAGAGAGTAGAAAACTAGGCTACAGTACTTATGGTGGAAAAATGTAGATGGGAAAATGGTAATGACTGATGGCTTCTTGCTGAGGAATTTTGCATTATTGTGGTAAGATAAGTAGTGATAATGGCGTCTGATAAATACAGACACCTGTAAAGATGAAATGGAATATTCTAGCAAGCTAGGAAAGGAGAAAACTGCTGTAGGTGCTGTATGGTAAGCCATTGTCAGAAAGAATTCCAAGAGAAGTCTTAAATATTTGACTGATTTAACAGTTTGAGGATATATATGTCCAACAAAATAGAGATACAAAAAGTGGTCTCTTGTGCCCATTCACTTCTTGTTCAGCTTGCACCAGCTGTTCTTTATTCCTGAGGAGATCTTGTTTAAGTAGTGAAACCCTATTATTGCTATAAAAGTGATAAGTATCAGCACAGCCAGATGCTAAGCTGGGCTTTGAAACATCTTAGAAAAATTAGGCAAAATTTCTAAAGCTATGATCAGTGCAGCTCTTCTGCTTATTTGCAAAGATATAAATACATTTTATTTATAGAATGTCTTTTTATTGAAATCAAAAGAGCTTGCTATTTCCTTCTGAGAACTGTGGAAGATGGCAGAGTACTTCTAGCACTGCTTTCTGTTCTAAGAATGTTTTGCAAATCAGTGTTATTCTGCACTGTTATTGTATTAGGAATGAGAAACATTATGCGTAATTAATTAGGTAGTAATTTTATGTGCTTTTTATAGGTCAGTCTAGAGTGCTTGTATTTTTTTTTGAGAAATCAGGTAACTTCCATAATTCCATTATCTAAATAGTATGCTGGCTAGGTGTGCTTTCTTCTTCAAGCTGAAATATAAGTCACTGTACACAAGTTCTCCAGAAAGTAAAAAGATTCTTTTTCTCATAAGTTGGAAGAATATGCTAATTTCTACTTCTGAAGTTCAGTAATTTTGTGTTTTTATAGTCTTATTAAATGTAGCCCTTTCTTTTGCGCAGTGCTACTGTTTTTAGTCAATGCAGTCAGTGAGATAATATTGCATTTATTTAGCGGGGGCATTGCTTGTATTACAGGTATTATCAGAGATGTGGGAACAATTTTAGGCAAACTAAAAACTGATTTGTATCATTTTAGCTACACAAACTACAGAGATTTGTTCGATGAGCGACATGAACACATAACCCCCCATATATTTTTACATAATATTATTAAATGCAATTAGAAATATCTATATAGTATACATTTGAAATAACTTTAAATTTTGTGGTGCTGGTATTGTATTAACATAAAATATGCCTCATACATAGAATGCAACCTTTATTTCTTTTCAATACATGTTGTCATTGATCCTTCTTAAAATATTTAAGTAAATGTGAAAACTACTCCCATAAAGTTTTTTCCAAGTACATCTCACTTTTCCATTGGATGGCTGTTAATTTATCATTAGGACTTAGATGGTGACTTATATGAGAGGGTGTGATCAATTGGAAAAGGCTGCATATTTGAATTCACACAGAGGAAAATTTTTGAGTTCACAGTAAGTGAAAATCTCTTTGAGCAATTATTACATCAAGCTCAAGAACATGAGATTGAAATAGAACATATTTTCAAATACATCCAATATTGACTTAAGTTTCTCTACTATTATGAGTAAAATGTTTCAGTATTTACAAAACTTCAACTTTCAAAATTTGCATTTTTGTTCTAATCTACCCCCCCCTTCTTTCAAAGTCTCTTCTCTGAGAATAAATTTTTCAGTTTATATCAATCCTATTCTATTACACGTTAGGAAACAACCCCAGGCTTACAAGGCAACTGCTTCTTGCCTTCACCATGCAGACCAACCTGTATTATCTTTTTATTCATAGCTGCTTTTTCTGAATCAAGGTGACAGCTTGGTTCAGTCACAGTGGGCCTGGCTACAAACTAATACATGCACACTTTGAGTGATCAAGGGGCTACAGTGCCAACGAGAAAATGAACCAACTTCACAGTCAAAATTCCTGTTAAAGTGCCTGTGTCTCATGTGTACATAAAAATTGATAAGATTGAAATGAAAATAATGCTTTTATCACTTTTCCAATAAAGTTAAAAAATCCTGAACTCAGGTCTCACATTTTCCCAATTCTCATGTCACTCTTGCCCATCTTTTCTGAAATCCTTGATATTGGCAGTCAGTTTTCACCCATCTTTTGCTGTACGTGGTTTGGAAAGAAAGGTTTAACTAAATGTTTGAATTGTGTACACCGTTCATGAATTTTGGGATTCAACTTAGCTGCCTTTGTCCTTCGTATAGTTGATGTCTCTTTTAAAGGGAGTGTATTACTAGCTATACAAAAAAATTGAGGCTATCAGTTTCAAAATGTGTTGTTTCTGCAGATGTGGCAAGCACATCTGTATCTCTGCATTTTCTGTTCTCCATCAGGACTGGTTTCTCAAGTAAGACTTCAACTGTGACTAAGAATACTGAGATCTTGAGGGAATAGACCAGATAAGTTAAAGAAAATGTGGAATGGTTGATACAGGCAAGCAGTGCCACAGACAGGCCTCACAGGGTTATGATAGATGTGCTTGCTCTGTCTGGGGTGAGTAGGGATCATCTAATAATAGTAATAGTATGAAAGCAGTGTGCTTTCCAAGACACTGTTGCCCAAAAGTATTAAACAATTTTAAAGTTTTTTCATTGATTAGTATGAGTGTTTTCAGAGAGAGCATTTAGTACCTGCACAGGACTGTTGCCTTTTTTTGATATTCTAGATCTCGTTTTATTCTAGAAGGTCAGGATCACAATTCCTACTAATTTTTTTTATTCAGACCAAGTGATCTGAATAGATAGGGTTTTAGAAAGTAGTTTTCTATTGGCTGAAGTAGTAGTAGTAATAATTTTAGTTTGTAATTTTAAATAATGGAGATGCTAAGGTTGTCTCTAAAACTGTGAGTTTAAACATATTTGTAAGTCACAAAGAAATAATAAAATTACTGATTATTTTGGTCTTGTGAATTTTATTATAAGCTATATTAAGACTTCAGAAAATCTGATGAAATCTATTTTCTGGATATGCTCTTATATAAGACTAGAAAACAGCAAGAACAGGATCCCCCTTTAGAAAATTGGGGTGGTGTGAGTGGAAGAAGAGGCAGAGTATTAGCAGTGATTCAGCCTACTTAAGTTCCAAGAAAAACAGTGGAAGAAATAAGCAAAGTTCTTGTAAGTATCTAGAAGATAAAAAAAAAAAGAAACAAAGAATAGCAGCCAGTGTGGATTTATCAAGAACAAATCATGCCAGAAAAATCTAATTTAATTCCCAACAGATATCAGCTTCTGTAGACAGAGAAGTGGCAATAGATAACATATCTTGAGGAAGGCTTTAATATCATCTTGAAAAACATATTCTTAAGCAATCCAGGGCAGGTGATATAAAGAAAACTACTGTGGAATAGTAATATGTACCTATATTGTCATGGGTAATCAACCAGAAAGCTTTACTTAGTATCTATGGATGGTTTTCTGTCTAAACAGAAAGATTTACCAAATGAAACTTTGCTGAAGTTGCCAAGCACATCCATTAATGTTCAGAGTGATGGAATAGAGTGCACTTACAAACATGATAGAAAAATTTTAAATGATTGTGAGAAATTAGAGATATGGTCTAAAATTACTGAACGATATTCAACAAGGATTTTATTCAGTAAGTACTATACTTACATGTAATCATACATTTAAATTGAAGTTAGCTCCTGTCTAATGTATCAATTCCCAAATGCAGTATCAAGGCTCTAAACTGTCTCTTTTGCTGAAAATGAACATTAATTGCACATGTGGTTATGGAAAGGACACTTGCCATCATAGGTTGCATAAACATTACAATGTCTTACAAAACTGTGAGGCAATAATGAGCACCACTAAATGCCCAGCTGGACTGAGTCTAGTTTTCCAAACTGCAGCTCAAAATAGCAGTGGATAAGTTGGAAGTAGTCCAGGTGAGATCTCTAGAAAACATGCCATGAGAAGAGGCTAAACACTTTTGATAAGCTTTAGGACAGAAGATTAGGGGAACTTCAAAATTTTCAAATAAATGAAAGGCTGCTGTTTTTCATGCCCAGAGTAGATGATGGGACAAAAAGTATTGAGCTTAACTTGCAGTTCAGGAGATTCAGAGAAGATAGAAAATAGAAGGTCTAAGTTCTTTAGACATTAAGCTATTTAATGTACTGTTTTTCACGTTTGCCTCTCACACAACTGAGTGTATTGAACTTGTGCTTGGGGTAGACAATGACTAATGAGCCTAACCATTCTGAAACATAGAAATCTGATCCTTCCATCATTAATTTCTGCAAATTTGAAAAGTCTACTCCTTGGGCTGATTTCGGGTACATTTTTTATTTAAAAAGTATATTTTTTCTCTCTCACTGTCTGTTTAAGAAAAAATGCATTCACCTCTTTCCTCAGAAGAAAGGGGTGAGTATTTTTGTTACAAAACAGCAGCATAGAATTTATGAACTGATTTATGAACTTGGGAATCACTTTTAAACTTATTTTCTGTAGATTGCCTTTGCCTCTCATTTATACTCTAGTATAGGTATAAGAAAATACTGAATTTACAAAATTTAGTTTCATACTCGCAACTGGAAATTGATACTGGTGTTGTAGCTCTGCAAAATCTGTTAACTAGTGAGTTTTTCAAGGATGTTTAGCATGTGCTACATTTTAAATCATAGGACTATTGTCTGAGCTGGTTTTGATGTCACTTTGTGTTTACTGATTTTCATTTATATTTAGTGTCTTCATGAATGGGAGTTCTGTTCATTTTAAATGTACTCTAATTGCAAACAGACATGAATGAATGCTTGTAATTAGCTAGAAATGAGAACAATGAGTGTCTGCATTACAATAAAGACTTAGTAGTTAAATGATCATCCAGAGCTGCTATGCAGCATTCCTTTATTAAACATTTAGAACTTCTGTTCAGAGTTTGAATAACATATGTTTATGAAGAATGATGCTCACAAAGTAAGTATTTCTACAGGTAGCATTCTGTTAAAGCCTCCAGTACAGGTGTAGTTTTGCTGAAGGAAGAATGTGAGATCTGAAGTTTATTTTTTCTATCCCTTCCTTTCCTCTTCTACAAATGCCTTTAACCTATTATGGCTGACCCTAACTTTCTGGAATCCCAAACTGATCACTCTTATATAGAAGTAATAAGCATTTCAGATAAGATGTGTGTCAGGGAGAGGATTCTGTGTTCTTAATTTGTTCCTGAATTTATTCCTGGGAAACAGAAAACAAAGGGAGAAAACTTCAGATTCTACTTTTTAATATCATGGAAATGACATTGCATCCTTTCAGGAAGTTTAGGTATTGAGTCAACATCAAAATGCTAACTGTTGAGGGAATACTGTATTCTTAATTAGAGTATGATGTTTAATTGTACCCTTAAAAATTTCATTGCTATTGGTGAAAAGGTTTAGAGGTTACTAACTCTTGAGTTTGTGTCTCACAGTTGGAAGTTTTTTGCAGACTGACAAGGAAAGTTAATCTTAGTAAAAATACAGAAAAAATGAAGTCAGACAGAAAACTGTAAGACTTACAATTTCAGGGATACTGTATTTGACTTTAGCAATCTATGTTAAAAGTGATCACACAATCAAACTTTTTCATCGTTGTGGGAGAGAATTTTGATTTTTATAGAAATGTATGTACTACTTTCAGGAACCACTGGGATATACTTTTTGAACCAGAAGAAGAAGGAAAAGAAATGTTTCAACAACTTCTGTTGATTTAAACTGTAATTTGTATAAGATCTCAGAGGTAAGAGGGTTTGCTCAGAGGAATAGTTATATTGTTCTCTGAGTGATTGCCCTATGAAACCCAAATAAAGAAGTTTAAATAAACACAGAATTTACTAAATAGTAGTACAATTTTTATTTGATTGTGATCTCATATTTTTGGAATCCGGAGTTCTTTCTTGGAGCCTATTTAGAGAACAGATGTTTTGTTTTCACTGAGAAATGGGAATAATTACACAGATCAGATTGTCATTTCATTCTTAATTCTGTGATGCAAGGAGAGGTGAAATTTAAGGGTTTTTTTTCCACTGATTATTAAACCAATTTGCTGAATAACCTGTAAAAAGACATTGAAGGAAATTACCACCCAAAGCAAAAATAAATGTACCATGTCACTACAGCTTTGAAATTTAGCCTGATTCATCAACCTGCATTGTTCTCTGGAATGTCAAATCAAATGGACCCAAAACAGCAACGTTTTCATAGGCTGAGTAAACCCACAACTCCTTCAACCTGGAAATGTCTCAGATTCAGCCACTGGCCACTGCAGAGGATCATATGTGGCAGGAATTAGTGCAAATTAATCAAAATTATTAATACAGTTCAGTGATTATTACAGTTTTAGCTTTTAAAACTATTGGCATTCTCAGCCAAGATATTTTGATCAGAGGCCCTTACATCTTAGACTGAAAAAAAAAATATTTTAATTAATTTTATAGCAGATCATTTAAATGCCCTAAAGCTTCTGCTTACAGTGTGATTTGTGACATGGCAACTATTAGAAAGAATTTTAATTCTGAGCCAAAAAAACTCAAAATTATTGAAGATTAATTTTCCCAATGGGTTCTATAGGGGTTTTTCTTTCTTTTTTTGGGGGTAGGTGTGATTTCCTTCATTAATTAGACCAAATGAGTTCTTTTCTGTTTAGAAGGCATTTACTAAAGTAGTTCCTTTTATAAAAGATGGCTGGTATTCTCTGAATACAATTTTTAAGACCTTAAATTTGAATGTCTAAGTGCAGAGAGAGTGAAATGTATGCAAAATTGTCCATAGTTTCAAATCTGGCTGTGCTCATAGGATTGGATTATGTTCATCTCTGGAGCCCAAGGCTTGCTCACTAAAACAAGTACACCCCCAGTTTAATTGGTATCTGTGATACAGCTCTAGGATCACTTTGCTTGCTCTTTGTAAATATGCCTGTACAATATGAGAAAGAAAAATGTGATCAAAAACTATGAACTTAAATAAACTTGTCAAAATAAGAGAGCCTTATTTATGCAATAAGTACAGGACAAGGGCATGGAAACAAAGCATTAGAAAAAAATCTAGAAAAATTGGTGAATTTCAAATTTTGTCTGACTTTGATTCACTTTAAAATAATGGTGTAAATAGCAACAGAGTACTGATAAAGAGAGAAATGCGGACAGAAATAGCAAACCATTCTGAAAAAAGATACACTGGAATATTTATTTTCTTAGGGGAACACAAATTCAGACATATAAAACCAATGGAAAAGAACATTTCCACTATTGTAAACTGTGTTACTATAACTAGCCATGCAGACAGTTTATAATAATATTCTACTTATGATTCTAGTTTTTCTATGCATTGAATGAATCACCAGACAACATCTGTTTTTAAAGAAAACCACTTGCACTTTCTCTCAGTATCACAAAAACTGTGAATTTTATTTACCTCAAATATCTCATGTGGTCAGAGACATTGCATCACAGATAGATAAGATTATATCACAGTAATTTCCAGTGAGTTCCAAATAGAAACAATAAATTCTGTTGAATATGTGGATGGAGAATTCAAAATGATCTACAAGTAGTCCCATTTTTATTTCTATTCAACTAAATATATTCTCAGGAAAACCCCCAGAATTTCATGTTTTATTCTCATAAAAGAGGTCTTAATTATAGTATAATAATGTAATAATATAATGATATTATCATCATAGTACCATCACCATCATAGTAGATAGTGTATAATATCTTCTATATAATTATAAAGAACATATAATAGATTAAGGTAATTATATAGGCACAATTTCCTCAGAAAATATGAAATAAAATTTATTTAATAATAATAAAATTTCTAACTCTCAACATTTCTGTGAACAGCGATACCAAATCAGCAAAAATTAATGATTTCTTGATAAATAGACTATTTGAAAGTATTGTCACAAAATTTGTATGGAACAATAGACTCTTTATTACTGTTGTATTTCTCATTTATTTTTCTTTTCCTGGTTTTTCACTTCCTGTTTAAATCTTAGATTCTAACCTTGTTTTTGTAGCAGAAGTTATATTGTGTTACTTTTTTGGTAAGGAACTTGCATTTTTCAAGCCATTTAGTAAGCCAGCCTTACAGCTGAAGTACTTGTGCTGCCAACTCCCTGTTTATTATGCAATAGTGAACCAGAGCTTCATGTGTGAGAGGGTGCAGGACACAAGTCTGCTCCAAAAATAGGCTCTTTGCAAGGCTGGTTTTGAAGAGAGCAGGAACAAATTCATGATATCTGTTATTTCTGTTCCTGTTGTGTCCTTTTTCAGTAATCTTTCTCTAGGATTGGCTGCCTTCTGGAAGAAATCTTAATCCATTTCACACAATTAAATGTCACAGTCTGAGAAATACAAACTTATTGTCTGCTGTGTAGTTTTAAAGCTCTAATGTGTATGAGTTTCACCTGGTGGATATCTCAGAGATAATAATATAAAATTGCTATTTAACAGGCTATTTAACACATCAAGTCCAAAGTAATTACCACTGCATTTAAAATTAATTACAGAGCTAAAATGAATTTTTTAAAATTCACCTGCTAGCAGCTGAGCCCACTAGCAGTTGGTGACAGAACAAACACCTATGAAAGCACTTTCTGCAGGAGATGCTTGGAATGCCATCTACTGTCGAAAAAGTAAAAATCCAACTCAAAAGCAACTCAAAGCCCTTAGGAGAAACTTCATTTTTTTGGGGGAGTTTTTTTTTCTAAAATGAAACTCTACTTACATTAGAATTCAACTGCTCTTCTGAAAAGGTCCTAATTGTGTTTGATTTCAATATCCTAGCTTTTGTATCAATTTTAAAACTAGGCCCTCTGCTTCATTTTATGAATTCCTTGAGAATTTCAGTTCATTGCGAAAGTTTGAAGCATAAGTAAAAAATAAAGTCTCATCTTTCCAATACAGAATTAATATAAGTTGCATTAAGTAAGGAAAGTTGTGATCCAGACAGTGAAATAAATATCCTGTAAAAATCCTTATGATTAAAATTTTAATTTAAAGTATTTAAGCCTTTTTTGAATGCTTTCTAAGAAAAACAATTGTAGGACAAAACCTTGTGTGGTATATGATTATCTGTTACTGAAGTTCCCTCTGCGAAAATTCTGTTTGGAGATTATAAATTTACTCAAGTGTGAATAGTCTTGTGCACCTGTATGTTATATTTGGATGTATTTATGCATGCGTTATTACTATAATAATGGGAAATGTTTGCATTTTGGTCATGAACAAGACTATACAATTCACAGTCATCTTACAGTCATCCTTTTTTCCAGAAGTAAAGTATGGCTTACTGAAATGCAGCTATTGTGGTACATTTCATACATTCCATAGGCAAGAATGTAAAACTTTTTTTTTCTCTTTACACAAAATATACAAGATTACACTGGCAGACCTAAGTGCTATTCCAGCACTTCTGTGTAGAAATCTGATGTTTGAAAATAGATATAGTCAAATGAGTGCTAGCTGTCAAAAATTAATCTTTGCTAGAATTTAGGTTGTAGAAATATCTGCATCTTTTCTGCATTTTTTCAACAAAAATCTCACCTAAGACTTGCTATGAGGTCCCCATAATTATTGAAAATTGCGTCTAATAGCAAAAGTTATGTAATAATTGGACAATTTTGTCTCTATTCCTTCTTGGAAAATTAGAGGAAATTCCAATTTTTTTTCAGATTTGATGCTCTCTGTCTTTTACTCTCCATAAGTCATCTGCCTGAAATATCCACATATCTGCAGGATTTAGGAGTAACACTTACTAAATTGGAGAGAAACAATTAAATCCAAATGAAACTCTTTTCCCCCCCATTGAACTGAAATACTCATGTGCTTGAATCTCAATCAGCTAAAACATCCTGAGCGAAAGCAGTTGTTACCTATCCAGAGGCCGGGAACAAGTGCCAGGCTCCCATGGGAGGCTTTTCATCCTGAACATAATATGAGCACTGAGATCAGAGAGAAGTCAGGGCCTTTCAGATTGTGTGAGGGAGACATTAGTGTGACCAAATATACAGCAGGACAGGTGACTGCTGGCTCACAGTGGAAATTTTTAAAGAAATTAAAAGTTATTTGTAGGAACATTGCCTTCTTTTTTGTCTAAAAAGGGGTCTACTGACAGAACAAACTGATCAGATTCAAGGAGGTATTTACTTGTATCTCATGTCCTTGAAATGGATTTGAAAATTCATTATAGTGAAGAATTATGTAACATTAGCTACTCTTTTAATGAGCTGATAGAAACTGGATAGGTAAACTTCTATTAAAGAAATATCTACTACAGCTCAAAGATTCTTTAAACTTGTGTGCTATTTTTATCTGCTACCCTTGACATCCTTCATATGCATTCATTTGATCTTTGTTTTGCTCTTACTGCATTTCGAACATAGGCTAATTTTTGATTTTATGTGTTGCAAGTTAGCTGGTCCGATATTGCAGCTATTATATATGATGTTAGAGATGAACAACTGGCAGGTATTGGATGCTTTACCCAGAGAAAAACAAACCTGTGAAACTCCTAATTCAAGAACGTTATTAAAAAACTTCTGGAGCTTTAGGATTGAAAGTCGCAACTTGACCCAGTATAATTCCTTTGTTAAGACTGTTCATACTGTTTTCTAGTTGTTTTTGCTGCCCCCCTTGGACAACTTTGTGTGATCCAAGACTTTCTATTATTTATTTTTTTATAGTTTTTGTTTTTCCAAGTTTTTGTACATACCTCATTCCCTCAGCAGACACAGGGTACCTAAGTGGGAAGCAGCTGGCCTATTCCACATGGCAACAAATTATAATGCTGATGGCTTACACATTCTATGTTAGAAGTTACCTCTTACTCTGTGATAACCAAAGTACTCTTTTCTTTACTAAATATAGAAAAAAGCTGCAGTAGCCCATTTTAAACTATGTGGTATGTTTGGGCAAACACTAATTTTTTAACATAGACCTTTTGGTATCACCTCCCTGCTCTAGGCCTCCTGATTGCAGTTTTGGATAACCTTCAAAAGAGAGCATTGATCCATGAATTAATTATTGGAACTGTATATAACATAATGGCCACTGTTCATGTAGTACTTATTTATTATTACAGTTGTACTATAGTAATTTTCTCGTGTGTTGATTTGTGAATTTGACACTGATTTTTGTGGTTTTACTATGAACACCACAACAAGTAGCAAGGATGAAGTCTGGCTGAGTTAGGATGTGTGAGAAGTGAGGGAGCTTTCATTAGTAGAACACAATGTCTCTATCTCTTACCCCGGAAACGAATGATAGGAAACACTTCTGTCCTGAAGAGTTTATATCCTAAGATAAGCAGAATCTGATTTATTTTGCTGGTTCTGAAATAATGAAAACATACCGTCAGTTTCTTCAGTTTTAGAGTGGAAAGTACAGGGCTGTTGAGCACTATGTTTTTGGTTGCAGTGATCCACATTTTAGTACATATTTCATAAAAATATTAGTATCAAAATTTCACTTTGACATGTGCTTGTGTGGAACCTTAGATAAAACTATCACATTTCTAATGATAATTTAAATGTCAGAGTAGTCTTTATCTTGCAGAACTTGTTATGTTTATGGGTATTGTTCATCTGAGGTTCATTCAGGGAGCTCCTTCAGCCTGGACTTTTATACAGGATATGTATATGTCTGTGCTTATCTGTAAAGTATGTATGGTGCTTTCTTGTTGGTCTTGCATCTTTAAGATAACATTAGTTTGGACTTCAGGAGATGTTTGACCTCTTAAGCTTGGATTTAGATAGATTTTAATTTTATTCTGTGTAACAGGTAATGCTTCTAGCCCAGCTTCTCCATCTGCAAATGTCTGATTGCCTCTCAGCTACTGATTGTGGAGGTGCTTTTCTGGAAACTATTGGCCCTTTTGTTACATACAGAACAAAATTAGTCAGTAAAATCACCTGCATATGTCTTCAGGAAAATATTCCTTTAGAAAGACATTATTGTCCAAAATATGATCCTTCTCAATTCAACTACTTATACTTTCTAAATTAATAAAACACTTGGAACTGTAACATAAATTAAAAACTTCAATTTTGATAAAAAATAGTTACGCTGGATGTTCTTATGTGTATATTCTTATTGCATCAATAGGGTAATCAATGCAAAGATTCAATTCAGTTTATACATAATATTTTAAGTTATGCAATTGGCATGAATTTATATTTGACCTCCTTTCTGGAGTTAAGCATACTTACATAATTTAACTTAATTAATCTGGAGAGGTGCCTTCTCAAGAAAATAGTTGATTGTATTTGAGGATATGTCCATGTTAACTCCACTGTTTTGTCAAGAGTTGCAGACAAAGTTGTGTACTGTGCTTGTGTCGTGTCTTGACTTCCAATGTATGAGTGTAGTCACTGCAGTCACTGGAACTAATCCTTCTCTTTTTTTGGTCATTTGGTGCAGGGCATATAATGCAAATACTGTTACAAAGATCTAGGAAAAAAAAAGGAAGAGTCCACAGCAGGCAATCTAGGAAAATGGTTTAATGGACTTTGCATTCTAAGACAGGGTGGTGGAAACCTCTGAATATCGCTGGTGCTGATGATCTTCCCTCTTTTTCAGTGCAATTAAACTAAGAGAATGGGTATTCCCACTGTGGTTTGGATATAGTTAAGCACTGAATGCAATTTTTTGGAGAGAAAGAATGAGGCACAGGGAAACAAAAGGGAAAGGAGGTTAGAATTTTATCATTGTTTCTTTAAATCTATTTTATTTTCAGTGTAATTTTCAAGGGTGTAAGTTTCAGGGGAGGAAGTTTTTCTAAGTTAAGAAATATTGCCAGTAGTAAATACTTTTGGAGATTATGATGTTCATGTACTATGACAATGGGAATATATAAATTCCAGAGAAAGCAGGTTACATACCTTCATTAAAATCTTTTCACTAGTTGTGCATTGAAAAGATATTTGCTAATTATCAAATGATTTTGGAATATTTCAAATCTGCTTATAATTGTAGACAGTTATTGAAGAGAGACAGAAGACTTCAAAGATTGTGTGTTGACTCTTGAGAAAGCTGCATCTCTGTATTTTCATCTGTGTTTGTGGGGTCTAATCCTGAGAATAGTATTCAGTTTAAGTCACTTTATAATACAAGTGGTTATGAAGTAGTTAGAATTCATGCTGCTGTTTTTATTTGAAAGACAGGCACTTTATAGACGCTTTATGTGTATAATATAAATCTGTGTTTGAGACAAAATTTCTTGCTGCTGTCTTCTCTAAACTATTTCTACTTATTTATTGTGAACAAAGCTGGAGGTCAACGTCAGTATGGTATCTGCAGAGGAAGCAAAACGTGATTTTTTTTTATAGATCTGAGACTATTCCTCATCCTTCCTGTATGATTTGCTCTGGGAAAACCAGATAGTTTGGTGCATTAATATTTAATCTTATACTGATTCTTAATCAAGTTTAGTGTAACATGCATTGCTCATTGAGACTACTGCACATATATCCTGGTTTGCCATTAGGATCTATGTTCTCTAAACTTAAAAATTTCATACAAGTGTTTGACTCTCTGGATTTCCTAGGCAATATATTTAATAAAAAACTACTCTAGAGGCATCAACAGCTTCATTGAATAGATACTAGCAACATCAATTACAGCATTAATAGTGATAATAAAATATATTGAGGTTTTTTCATGGATGAATTCCAAGCAAAAGATTGACTTGCTTTTCCAATCTTCTCAATTACAACAAAAGGCCTAGAAAAAGCTTCCATCCTAGTCTATCCTGGTCTGCTGAGTTGGTTAGGAAATAAAGAAAACAGAGAATATTAGTGAGCAAAAGACTGAAACAACTGGCCTGTAGCACTTTTAAATGAAAGTGTTATAGTGTGTTATATGCTTTATGCTCAACTCAGTGTTTCTAGGAGACATTAGGTACACCCAGTTTATTCCGGCAGATTAGATCTCCTTGTGCCTGTAGGCCCATGGATGGCAAAGTTGTGATCTTGAGAGTACTACTGGGTTAGAGGTAGACATTAAGATGTGTATCCCCGCCAAGGATAGCTGATTCTGGAATCTGGATTCCCCAAACTTCGCTTGAAAGGAATTAATACAGATATCTAGGAGGTGTAGAGGTATTTTAAGGGTTATTTTTATAGATTGAGGTACCTGAAATCTTCCCCCATGTTCTTGTGCCTGTGCATCCAAGTATGTTAAAGTAGAGATGAGCTCTGGTGACAGAGTGCGTATTAGTTTACCTGTCTCCAAAGCACCTTTTGGAAGAAATGTTTTATGGTTTTGACACAGTAGATTTTAGAGAGAAGCTTTTACTGGTGGCAGTAGATTGAAAAATAGAAAAGTATTAGGAGTTTAAAGGGATAATAATAATTTTTATATTGATGTTTTCATTACTTAGTCTTCTGCTTCCATTTTTCTTGTTCTCTTCCTTCTTCCTCCTGTTCTGTTCTCATATTCATTCTCTGTGCCAGTGGGAATAGCCTTAATCTTTGAGGAAATTTTTAGTACACAGAGAGGATCTAACATCAAAAACTGTTCAGTGAGACTTGAGATTTAACTTAATTTAACTGGAAAAGATCAAAGGGGTCTGGCACTTGCACTGTGTAGGTTTGCAGAGAAACACAAGAGTAATGGTGTCGCGTATGTTTCAAAGGGCAGAGGCTTCCGATAACAAAGTGCAAGGTGTAAAAATTCTCTATTGTTGGCAAGTAGAAAAATCCTGGCTTGTTTTCAAATGGAGTAATGTATGGAGTTGTGATCTGTGCCAAAAAAAATTGTGACAAAATCTCCAGACTCCTCTAACATTTTAGAATAGGGGGTAAAATACTTATTATTCTGCACCATTAGAGTGCATTGTCCCAGTCACTGTTGATCAGACACATTATCTGCAGCCTGTCGGTGGTTTTAATAAACAGGTGTTGATCAGATTTGTTTCTAGTGAATAAGGAGAACTGGCACCATTCTTGGTAGAGTTTTGAGTGGATCGGATTGAAAAGACATAGGAATGTTAAATGAAGACAGGTAATCTGTAAGGAGCAGAACACAGTTACACTGCTTGGGGTATTTCAGTTGGTCTGGTGAGAAAATGGAAGTTCAGGGGGTTTCTGACCTGGCAATACACTTCTTTTAAGCAAGTGTTTGCTGCTGAGTTTTGAAAGGAGCAGAGAAAGCAATGCATAAATATGGAAGTACACAAACCAGCAAAACACAAAGCAGCTCTTGTAACCAAAGGAAATACAAGTCTATGTGTACCTGTAGACAGGGTTCAAATATCTGGAGTCTCTTCAGTCCTTATCTGTCTAGAAAAAGATATTTAAACCACAGCAATGTTAAAAAATAGATTCAGTGCATTTCATCTAATATATCATTATTTCTGTGAGTTGCTACAACTTGTAATTTCATCTGAATGAAGTCTTTTGGAAAGAAAGTAGGAGAAATTAGTCTGTGGTTTTCTGTTTTAGATCCAGAGTCTGTATCCATTCTCTGACCTTGAAAGATAAATACCTGTGCTGTACACCTGAAGGGTTCAGGCCTGTTGATCCACAAGGTTGATATTAATTTAAAATCATATGGTAGAATCTATTAATTCAATAGATCTTTTCATAATTTATTTTAAAATTGTAGTTTGCCTTCCATTCTTGTTATAAAGTGAAGGAAGATAATTTCCTAATCCAGGGACTGAAGGACGTATGGAGAGTGCTCAAGGAATGCGTCACTGTTATATAATAATGGAAGATCTTGTCCTCACATAACTGCAGTGTTGGAAAGTGTATAGTGAATGAGACACAGAATTGTAGGAGGAGAAAAGATTAATTTCTAAGAGAGATATTTTGAATTGTAGAGTCATATTATATCCTGACTTAGAACACAGTGTTCCTATAAAATGCTGAGAAATTAATTTTAAATGCAGGTTTTCAACATGTCTGATAATGGACAATGAGTTTTATTTAATGGTGCAAAGCTAAAAATTGCTTGTAAGATTTTCAAAAATACCAAGGGTTTGCAGCTGCATTTGAAGTCACCATATATATAGTTCTATGTAAAGATGCTAGATCCTGTTGAAAAAAACATATCAAAGATTTCAAACTGCTCACCTAAGATTTTAACCCAATTTGTTCTCAGTTCCACATGTGAAAAGATATTGACCATGATCACTGTCCAAAGGAAAGATGTTGGTTGTAACCTGATTATGTGAAGGGCTCAGATTTCCTTCATTTAGTTCAATAGAAAAATTCACAATGAAGTAATAACTTAAAAGTGTCAAGTAAGTATGTTTGGAAATCATATATGGGAAGGAATATACAGATTAGTGATATATTCAGTTTTCAATGCCCAGGGAGGCCACATTTGTGTCGAGTTCTGTGTATGCAATTTAGGAGCTCTGGATTATTATCTGAGAGTGTTTCCTTCTCACAGCTGACTATAGAGATTTAAGGCTCATAATGTTGGGGGATCTAAATTAAATGTCTTGAACTACCTAGTGGGAAAAGTATGGACATGCTTTGATTTCCTGTCCCTCCCATTTCTCCTGCTTTGGATTGTCTACATTGAAAAACTAGTGTGGATTCTCTTGGTTAAATATAATAATATGACTAAGATGCATGGTAGAGTGGAATTGCTATAGCATGAGAAATTTTTATTTTTCATTTTTTTTTTAAATATAGCTGCTTGGTTTTGTGAGGTTTGTTTATTTATTTATTTTGGTTTTGTGCTGGAATGTTACTTTGTGTTTACATTTCTAAAGTGCTGAAGAGGCAAAACCATGCTAGAAGACATTTTACTGTGTGTTGCATGTTCAGTTTTCCCTTTCTGCATCAATCTTTGGAAAGGTTTTAGTGCTTCTTATTGTCCACTTACTTAATTCTTGTGTAGTCACTGAATCCTGTTTATGGCGATATTTCCTGTGATAACATATGGTGGAGGAGATATGGAGCTATTTTGGTGATCATTAGTTTTCTGTGCAGCACTAAGCATCCACTTAAATTATGAGTCTGCACTTCCTATTTAGTTAGGTGAGAGTATTCCCTATAGAGACATTCAGAATATCTATTTAGGAACCTTTTTGGCTTTTTGAACATATAGGGAAGGTAGATCCTAACTTGATGTTTAAGACCAATACCTGCAATTAGAGGATGTAAATATTTCTGTGCATATATATCTCTGTTCTTGGGTTTTGTCATGGCTTAAACCCAGTCAGTAAACCAGGCCAGGGAGCCGCTTGCTCACTCCCTCACCAGTAGGATCTGGGAGAGAATCAGAAGGGTAAAAGACAGAAAACTCATGGGTTGAGATAAAGACAGTTTAATAGGAAAAGTAGAAGTCATGCACACAAGCAAAGCTAAACAAGGAATGAATTCACTGCTTCCCAGGGGCAGGCAGGTGTTCAGCCATCTCCAGGAGAGCAGGGCCCCATCGGATGCAATGGTGACTTGGGAAGATGAATTCCAGCATTCTAAATGTGTTCTCCGTCCTCCTTCCCCCAACTTTATTTACTGAGAATGGTGTCATATGGTCTGGAATATCCTTTTGGTCATGTTGGGTCCCCTGTCCCGACTGTGTCTCCTCCCAGCCTCCCCTGAACCCCCAACTTCCTCACCAGAGTGGCAGTAGGAAAGCAGAAAAGGCCTTGGCCCCGTGCAAGCTCTGCTCAGCAATAACAAGAACATCTCTGTATTATCAACCCTGTGTTCAACACAAATCCAAAACACAGCCCCATACCAGCCACATGAGGAAAATTAACTCTACCCCAGCTGAAACCAGCACAGGTTTGGTATAGAATATCAGCTTGCTCACTTAAGTTAAAGCATGTATTTTACATGGAATATTTTCCTAAAGGCACTGGACAAATACCAATCAGTACTAAGCAGACCTACTGTATGTATTATCCAGGTATTTCTTTGAGCAAGTCTGAGTAAGGGTCACTCAAGAGTAAAATTCCTTAGCTGTCCTTCCTTAGTTTTTAGATACATTGTCTTCAGATCCTGACATCAGTGTAGTTTAATAAATGTAATGCAGAATTCCCTTTAATCTATTATCTTAGTATATTGCATTTTAAATGGCATGTTATAAATTCACCATGAACTATGACAGACAGTTTGGTTGCAAAAAAAAAAAAGTAGATTGTGGTTTACATACTTAAAGCACCTTCCCTTTTATTTATAGCTGAATGTACTGCTGGAAATGTTTTAACACAGTATTATGTGAAAAAAATTGGAGTCCGATATAGTACATTACTGATTTAATTTTTAGTTAGGTATTAAAGTTTTCTATACTTGGCACCCCCCATTTTTAAAACTAAATGGAAATAAGCCCATGCTACAACTTGATATAAACATACAACAAATATTAAAGGAAATCCTTTTAGCTCAAAGTAGGAACTTTCCCCCTCCTATTTGATACAGATTTTAGGACTTCAGAGTAGTTGTTTTCAACATGTTGCACTCAGTTGTGCAAACTTATCTTTTTAGGGTCAAAGAAGAGCAAAAACCACAGCCGACACAGTAAGTAAAATATCTTAAAGATGCTATAGGCTTGACTTTTCTACCTTTGCCATGTTCTGCTCTCTGCACCTTTGATGGTATTAGCTTTCACTGATACCTGATAGGCTGCGGGTAGTTTGTCATCTGCTTTCTGACTGGCTTGTAAGAGAGCTGCCTGTAGCTTCTTACTCCATCCACATGTTAGCTGGATGTAGGTTTTTGCTGCCTGCTTGTGAACTGGTGAATTGTAAAACTTTACTTCCCTTACATCCTTAGTGGCTGACTTAGTTCTGCAGCTGACATTCCCATTGGCTCTTAGCTTTTCTGCCTCTCTATTTCTCCTAACATTGGATAAGAAAACATTTAAACTAGTGTGTTTTTATTGGTTATTCAGTCACATTATTTGCTTGTTTAAACAGGTGGTTTCCCTTTAGTGGGATCACTGAGCTGGTAAATAACGTTCTTCAACCACAGCAAAAACAGCAAAATGAAAAGGAGCCCCAGACGTAAGTAAGCTACTCTCTGTAGATTAAGTAATATCTGTACAGCATAGAACATCCTGGAGAGTGTGTTTAAAATAATTGCCCATTTAGAACATTTAGCTGAGGGCATTTTACAAGCTGAGCACCACTTGCTTTCCAACTCCTCATTTGAAAAGGGAAAACTGAAAATCGGGTTTTACTCTCCTTATCAATAACTGAAGTGACTGCATTAGAGTACAATTTAAGAAGTTACTACTGCTCCATTTTAAATTTTTTTTTTATTTTTTTCTTTTTTACTTTTTTTTTCCCCCCAACATGTTCTGCATATGAAACTCCCACTGAAGTGATGTGTCTTCTGTGCATGAGGAGCTGGAATGATAAGATATGTAGCATTATTTATAGCATCTCTATGCACATGCATGGTCTGGGTCATGCATAGAATGCTATATGAATCTACATCATATGTATGAGGAGCTTTCTAAGGACCAGGATAATATCATGTCATTTTTTTCCTACTTTTAGAATATCTGTAAAGTTTCAGAACTTTTGCAGATATAAGGAGAAATCTTGTGTCCGTCAAAGCTGATGAAATTTTGACTTTAATGGAGCCAGTATTTTATCCATGAACCTTTTATACTTTAAGTCAGTACTTTTTTTTGCTATCTGAGAATTTTAAGATTGTACAGAAACTGGCAAAGCTAGGACATTCGGTCTGAGAGTAGAACTTAAAGCATGGAGCTGAAAATATTCCTTTCATTAAGAGGAACTAAAGAATATTTATTATTCTAAATTTTCAAATTCTTAAAATGTACTTCAGATGTTATTTAAGGTTTAAACATTAAAGTTGCTGTCTTTTCTTTCTTCTAGAGGTGAATGCCTTGTAAGTTCATGTAATAAATGTTTGCTTTTGAACTCATGTATAACTGGTTTAAAACATGCATATAACTTGTCAATTATTTTCCAGGCAGAATCAATTTTTGTTTATTTTTTATTATGTATATTTAAGTGGACCTTCATACTTGTGGGTCATAAAAGCTGTGATGTTTTTTGAGAATACATAGTGAGAAGTTTCATGAATTAAAATGGAAAAATAGGACATTAAATTGGTATTCTGTAAAGCAATGTATTATTCTGGGCTCTGTTTCTAATATTCTCACTTAAGGGCTTATAAAATTGTATGTAATATTAATGATGAATATTTTATTTTTTGGTTATTGTTAGATACTGGTAATATTGCCTTTTGTTCACAACACCTCAGTATTTTGTATTCCCAGTTTCCTTAACTCAGCAAAATTTGTTCTACTTACCAATGTTGTACATATGAAGCATATGGCGTCCAAGCATTTCAAACTGAAAATAGTATATGGGCAGTGTGAACAGTTGAGTTATAGTCAACAAAATTATTTTAAAATGGTTGCTGTTGTTATGGAAGGATTTTTTTGACCGGTGATCTCTTTGGGAACCACTTTTGTTCTGTGTTTTTATTATATAATTAAGAAATTAATTAATTTGTATATTCAACTTATACTTCTCCCAGTCTTGTGCTAACATGTAATGGCAGAATTATATTCAAAAACTATCCTGAAAAACCCAAGGTATTTTTATGATGCCGTTCAAAAGGATAAATGCAAAATGATGTTGCGTGTGGGTAGTTTCCGTGGTTGACATGGGACAAAGAAAAATGATGTAGGATAATATTCTTTGGCAGAGAATCAGGAAGCCATAATAGTATGCAAGTTGAGCTGTAGCCAGTATCATGAAAAAGATTAATGTCATACAGGAATGTACAGACACTAGCCTGGATGAACTGTGAAGAAGTTTTCATGCTGCTAGGCTTTGGTAAGATCTCTACTTGGAATAACATGCCCTTCAAAAATTATGTGGAGCAATTGTAATTCAGTGGAGAGTAATAAGAATGAATAATTAGGTGTCTAAGAAACATGGTATGTATTAGGAAAGAATCAAACACATGAGTTCATTTAGCCTCCTGAAGAGAAAATACCAGGGGCTGAAGGACATGGACAGAACACTGTTGAAAAATGGCAGGAAATAATCACTTTTTCATGTTTATCACATGGTGAAGCTGAAAGGAGTAAGCTTAAGTTGTGTTAGGGAGGAATGAAAAATGGAAAGAAAACTTAAAATGCTTGCGTACTTTGTTTAGGGCTTGTGTGGAAGCTGTGAAAATCTTAAGGAGCAGGTTTGACAAATACTTGTTGGAAGAGACACAAGTGTAGCTGTTCCTGTGCTGGGACAAGAGAATGGACTAAGTGATTTTTAAAAGTGTCTTCCAGCACTGTTTATTTGTGATAATTTCATTTACGTATTAATTATCAGGATTTATTTTTGTGATTATTGTAAACTTTCCGGGAGACAATTGAACAGAAATACTAATGGTGCACCTTTTAAATTTTATTTCTTTTTCTGACATTAATGACTTGCCATTAATGAAATGAAATATTGTTCCAGGAAACACTGTACCAAAGAAATGCTGTACCGGGGAATATTGTGGGACAATGGGGAGAAGAATAAATGCCTGTAGAAATTTTTACCACTATTCACACATATTGGGGCATTTTCCACTTGAAATCACTGTCAGTATCTGAGTCTGATTTTGAGATATGTCTGATTGTCCACCTTTGCTGATGAAAAAGCTTTTTTACAGTGTATCTGGGGAGGGCAAAATGTGGTGAGAGAAAGCAGAAAAGAAGTTAGTAGGGTCTGAAAACAAGTATCATGTTACAGATTTCACTTTTGCTCTGGAGAGGGTATTTTTGTAGAACCATTGACCTCGTGTCCGTATGGGCAGAAGTAGGATTCGTCTGCTGCTCTTGGACGTGACTTCTGAGGTTGGAAGACTACTGGAGGTCATCTCGCCCAACCGTTCTTCTCAAACTGGGTCACGTAGGGCCATTGTTTATGACTATGTCTAGATGGATTTTGAATATATCCAGGGATGGAGACTCTAGAACATCTCTGGGCAAGAGATACATGTGCTAGTGCTTGGTCACCTTTAGAATGAAGAGCATTTCCTTCTGTTCAGAGGGAACTTCCTGTGCTTCACTTTGTGCCTATTGCCTCTGATCAGATGGGCACAACTGAAAAGAGCCTGGATCCTTTCTCTTTGCTCACTTCTCTTCAGGTATTTGTATTTATTGATAAGATCCCCTCTGTGGTAGTTTTGCTTGGCCCAGTTTTTGGCAGTGAATAGGGTGGGATACAAAGATGGCTCCCGCATGTCCTGAGTAAAGATTCTGGAAATTTCTCCACCATGTCCAGCAGAGCCAATCTCTGATGGCTCTGAAGATGATGGACATGCTGCTGGCCAAACCTGGGCTAATTAAAGATGTTAGTTATGCCTCTGTGAACACATATTTAAGAAGAAATCAAAACAATGTGAGCACGCACTTCTTTTTAGCCAGGGGAGGAGGAGGAGGAGGTAAAAATATGTGAGGGAAACAACATGGAGGCACCAAGGTCAGTGGAGAAGGTGGGGGAGGAGATGCTCCAGGCACCGGAGATGAAACCCTCTGCCAGCCGTGGTGAAGACCATGGGGGAGCAGGTGGTCCCCCTGCAGCCCATGGGGTCCAGGGGGATGCAGAGAACCCCCCACAGCCTGTGGGGAGGTGCCCACGCCAGAGGAGCAGTGGATGCCTGCAGGAAGCTGTGATCCAGTGGGAGTCCCAGAGACTGAGAGTTGCAAAGGCCTCGCAGGAGAGAGAAAGGCCTTGCTCCTGGGATGGAAACAGCCTGGCTTCGGCTTGAAAATCTGCAACCTGGAGAGAATCTCGGACAGCAGCAATCGAGCGGGGCTGCTTGTGAGATTGGACCCACGCCAAAGAAGTTCGCAGAGGACTGTCTCTCGTGGGAGGGACCCCCATGGCTAAGTAGAGGACTCTTCTCCCTGATGGACTGACCCTGACCAAAGGAAACCCCCATGCCCTGCCCTCACCCCGGAGCTGTTGGTTAGAAGGAAGGAGGGAGGGGATGAGCTGAGAAATGGTGTCTTAATAGGGAGGGGGTGAGTAGAGAAACAGCGTTTGTAGCAGAAGAATTGTGGTGTTGGACTGACTAAGAAAAGCCACATACCTTGCCCCAGCCTGATCACTTGGTTGGATGGAGGGAGGGGGTGAATAGAGAAACAGTGTCTGTAGTAGAAGAATTGTGATGGACTGACCTAAGAGAAAAACCCCACAGCCTGCCCCTGCCCGGGAGTGGTTGGTTAGTTGGAAAGGAGGGAGGGGCTGAGCTGAGAAGCGGTGCCTTAAGGGGGAAGGGGGGGTGAGTGAAGAAACCATGTCTTAAGAGCTTATTTTTACCTCTGATTTATCCTCTGACTCTGTTAGATTAATAAATCCCTTTTTTTTGCAACTTTAAGCTTTCATGACCTTGCCCTGTATCTCGTGCATCCTCCTTATCAGTGATCCTATCTCAACTCATAAATCCAGTGTTTTGTGTTAGTTTTCCCTCTCCTCTGCATAGTTGCAGCAGGAGAGAGCATAGAGAGCAAATGCCGTAGGTGCCTGGCATTTAGCCAGGGTCAAACCCACGACACCCTCCCTGAACGTTTTTTCTCTAGGCTAAAAAGTTCAAGCTCTCTGTCCTCGTGTAAGAGATGCTTCAGTCCCTATCTTTTTGGCCTTTTGCTGGACTGTCTCCAGTATGTCCCTGTCTCTCTTTAACTGGGAGGCCAGAACTGGACACGGAACTCCAGGTGTGGCTTCACCACTGCTGAATAAAGGGCACAATCTCCTCCTCCTGCCTCATGGTAATGCTTTTGCTTAATGCAGCCCAGAATGCCATTCATTTCCTTTTCCTCAAGGCATGCTGGGCCGTGTTCTACCTGGTGTTCTCCAGGACTTCCAGGTCCTTTTCTGCAGAGCTGATCTCCTTCCGGGCAGTTCCCAGCCTGTACCAGTGTGTGTGGTTCCTCTCCAGGTATGGCACTTTGCACTTCCCCTTGAACATTGTGAGATTCTGGTCAGCGCATTTCTCCAGCCTGTTAAGGTCTCTCTGGATGGCAACACAACCTTCTGGCACATCAGCCACTCCTCCCAGTTTGGTGCCATGCACAACTTGCTGAAGGTACCCAGTGCCCCATCATCTACATCGGTAAGGTATTGAACAGGACTAGACCCAGTATTTATCTCTGGGATAAACTACTAGGAACTGGCCTCCAACCAGACTTTGTGCCACTGATCTCCCTGCTCTGGGCCCAGCCATTTGGCCAGTTCTCAGTCTACTTCAAAGTCTGCTCATCCAGTCTGTGTTTCATCAGCTTCTCTATGAGGATGTTATGGAGGGCAATGGAAAAAGTCTTAATGGAGACGAGACAGACAATATTCACTGCTCTCCCCTCATGCGGTAATTTCATTGTAGAAGGTCATCATGTTGGTTGAGCATGACTTCCCCTTGGTAAATGCCTGCTGGCTCCTGGTCACTCTTTTGTATTTCATGTTCCTAGAAATTGCTCCCAGGATTAGTTGTACCATCATCTTCCCAGGGATTGAGTTGAGTCTGACCAGTCTGTGGTTCTGTAGGTCCTTGTGCTTCTTCAAGGTGGGAGTGACATTTTCTTTCCTGCAGACATTAGACACCTCTCCCAGTTTCTGTGATCATTCCAATATTGAGAGTGTTCTTGCATATCTTGTCTTGATGAAGAATACTTTTATCTCCAGCATGTGTGTACTTCATAATGAATTTTATCAACAGTGTTTAAGATATTTCCATATTTTAATCCTTACAGAGTAGAAATTCTTAGCTGCCCTCTGAAGCAACTGCTTTTGATGCCCAACAATCAGCCTATCAGTTTTTATTTCTTCAGATCCATAAGGCATATATTTTTTAAAAGGTGTATTCAGGTTGTTCCTCGTTAGGATATGGTGGTCTTGTGCCTAAGGGTTTGACTTGGAGTTTATATTTTTCTTTTTCATGAATCTTGCAGTATTATGTAGTGGTGTTAAGGTCCAATCACAATAAAGGAATTCCCATGTTAGAAGGCACTGAAGATTCCACTATTGTAATATTGTATGTTGGCAGTGTCCAGCTGTGGCTAGAGATTTCCTGAGATTCGCAGGAGCTGGCAGAGAAAACAGGCAGACGAACTCAAGATGGCGAAAGGAGAACTTTATTTACAAAACCCTCTTTATATATCCATTAATAATCTAGCAACTATTGGTCAGCAGGGAATCTGCCTCTTAAAACCATTGGTCACAGCTATACAACACCTAATACCACACACAGAGATTAAAAAAGTACAAGAATGCAGCTTATCTCTATTCTCCCTGGGAAAGAATAGAAAGATTTCTAAAACAGTGCAACTACATCCAGCAATGAGTACCTGAGAACACACACGAGAAGCGTATGCATAGGCTGGTTCTGATACAGGTATTTTAGTGACTTCCTGAGGCAAAGGCTGCATGCATTCTACTGGATTTACTTCCTGGCAATAAGGAATCTGTTTGCCAGAGTTATTTGCAGTCCTGTTTTAAATGTATTTATATTCTTGGTATCAGAATTTGGTGAAAATGAATTCCACAATTTAATTATGTGTGTAGAGAAGTTGTAACCCTTTGTTTGCTTTAAAACTTCTTCCTTATATTTTCAATGGGAAGTGCTAGTCTTGTGTTATATAATTTGTCCATACTATGTATAAATTTAAACATTTCTATTATGTTTCATGCAGTCTATTATACTTCATACAGTTAGCCCTTAAAGCTGCAGAGTCAGAGTTTTCCCTTCTATGATGGGAACTCTGCTTCTGGTCATCCCTGTTGTCTTATCTCCTTTTAAAAGCCCTATTAGATATTTTTGAGTTAACAGTGATCAGTGTCACAGAGAGCTCTTTGACTTTCTGCAGTGCTTTAGGAAAGAAAGTTTCTAATGTTTGCTGCTTAAAGACATCCAAATATTGAAAAGATGGCAGGTTTTTTTCCCTTTTCCCATGAATGGTTTTGTTTATTTTCAGGCTGGAAGTTTGGTTGCTTGCTAAGAACTGTAGGAGGTCATTCATTGATTCTAACAGCAGAAATTGAGCCTCTCTTCTTTATTCGCTAGTTATGAGCACATTATTAATAAACAATAGACAAAGCGTCAAAAATTGTTAAACATAATGCTTTAAATAATTAAAAAATAAATAAATTATTTCATTACCTTTTTGTACTTTCATTAGACTGATTCTAGGAGAGATTAAAAAAAGTACATTGCTTAGCACAACATGGGATATCTTTTTCTGCTAAAAATGGGTTGCCAATAAATAGATATTTATGTTTTTCTGGAAGTCATGTTGTCACTATAAGGAAATGAAGATTGAATATTACTGTAAAATGATACCTAGTAAAACCTTTCTCTGCATATTTTTCTGTTAATTAAATTAATTTTCCTATTGGTAGGCCACACCAGCAAAACAGTGAAATTTTCTGTTTATAAGAATTTCTAATGAATTCTAGTTAAAATAGATTGACATTTCTCAAATACTTAACACAAATCAGTGGATCATTAGTTTTGTATTCTAAATTTACTGTATAAAAATATGTCTGCCAACCACTAGATAGTTTTGAATGTCTTCCAGTTATCTAACCCACATATGATAGCAAACCCACATCAACAATTATTTAACACCATTTACACTATTTATAGTCAGTGGGTTTATTTGCAGTCAGTGCAGCTCCTCTTCAGACTGGTTTTTAATAGAACCTGTTGAAAATAACACACTCCACTTGAAGGAGTATTTTCTGGAAAGAGGAAAATAGGTCTCTGCAGCCACATTTGTGACTTTGGAGTCATGAGAAGTCTAGCACTCTACTGTGTTTATATTCGTGGGCAGTAAGATAGAAAATGGAGAGTAAATGAGTTAAAAATAAAATTATAATTTTCAGTATATAAAAAACCAATATACGGTGATTGTAGCTATTTCAAAGTAAAATAGAAATGCACAGAATACCTCTTAACTATGAAACTGTTTTTGTCTCCATAATAAAGTAAATATGAGGTACCAAACGAATGACTTATTAAGTCTCTTACTGAGACTGTTCAATTTACCATTTGCAGCATGACATTGTAGTTGCCTGACTGTATGGTTGCCCTGGACCTTTTCCTCAAATTATTTAATATAAGAAAACCTAAGTTATGTTGGTTGGATTGTTCATGAGGTTGGATTGTTCATGAGGAATGTTAATGAGGTTAAGATTGCCATTTATTCACAGAAAGGATTGTTAAGCATTGGAACGAGCTGCCTGGGAAAGTGATGGACTCACCATCCCTGGAAGCGTTCAAGGAATGACTGGATGTGGCACTCAGTGCTGTGTTTTAGTTGACACAGTGCTATTTAGTCAAAGCTTGGACTCAACGATCTTGGAGGTCTTTTCCAACATTAATGATTGTATGACTATGGTGGAACTCAGTTTTATCAGAAGACAAACATAAAAATGTTTGGAAAAGGTAAATATAGTGATTGTAAGAAATACATTTCTATATTTAAATTGGAACCCAACAGATCTATTTTAATCCTACAACATACATGGATTTGTAATTCAGCAGAATCACAGAATGTGATTAATTAAAAAAAAAATAGATTATGCATTTTTGGTAAAATAAGAAAGTTTATTAATAAAATTTATTCATAAGAAACTGGAAAAATGTCAGGGAAAACATATGAAGCATATTGTCTATTTGTGAAAGAGCTAAACTTTAAACAAAACTGAAGGAGTGTGATATAATGAGGAATTACTTGAGGATCTGGGGTTATAAAACAGACTTGCATATAGAAAGATGAATACAATCAGAAATACTTAGCTGGCCAGCAGTTAGCATCATGGGAAATGAAAAGGTGAAAAAAGTCCCCCAAACTGACCCCAAAATCTATGTTTATATATTTTACTTGAACGGGAAATGGGATAAAAGAGTAATAAAGGAAAATATTTCCACTTATAAGGGAGGGCTGAATTGGAGCTATATCTGACCTATTTTGTGTACTAAAATATCTAGATGTTTTGCATTATGCAACATAATATGTAAAAAATGTTATATGATTGAAGGATGGGGTGTTTCCATATGTATATGCATATGGATATAATGTGATGCTGACTAGACAATACAGGCTGCAATACATTGTAACATAGACCAGTTCCTAAAAGTTTTGTGGGAAGTATTTTCTCTCTAATTTTTGCAATTTCTCAGGGTTTGTGAATGTCACAGGCTGTGGCACTACTAATATGCTGACAACATCCTGATTTGAACTGCTTTCCAAAAGAAATAGACAGTACCCCTAGAGGGATGACAGGTTGTCTGAATGAGATAAGCAAATAGATTTAGAAAATGCTGGCTTAAGCTTAACTTAAACAAGACAGAAGTGATACTCTTATAATAAGAGGAAAGCTTGTTAAGCCAGCAGCTGAATCAGTGACCTTAGTTTCCAATGGAACCTACAGTTAGGGCAGAGGCAAAAGGGGTTCTTGCAAAATGTAGAGGGTATAAACTCATTTGGCATTAACTGGAACCCTAATGAATGCTTTAATTTGTATTTTCCAAAGAAGAATTCTGCATTTCATTCTGTGAAGAACTGATGATAAAGATCATACATCAGTTTATATGATGTTTATCAAATCTTGTCTTAGGAAGGCCAAAACTTCTAGAGAGGAGCAGACCCCAGATTCTGCACTCTCCTGGCTTTACATTATTTATGATAATTTAATGTCTCTCTTCTTAAAATGACTGGGTATGCTATATTCTGTAAGTAGAAGTGATGTGAACCGTATTTTATGTGCAATGTTACTAACTCCAAGTAAGATTATTCCAAGAAGTGGCATAAGACGGTTTTGATTTGCTATATGAAATCTGAACTTTTTAAAAAATCTGTCAGGGACTAAACTGGCAAAGGAGTGGGTCTTATTGCTGAGGCACTCTGACTAAACTATGTTGAAAATATGAAAAAAAAGTAGATAATTATTAATTCTTGAAAATATAGACATCAACATTGTAGAGACATCTGTTTCTTTTTTTTATCAAAGTGACTATTCAGTGCACCCATAGCTGCTACTATGTATAGAGTTTTTTCATGGATTAACTATAAATTTTCAACCATTCACGGTACATAAGTTTTTATTTATGTCAATTTGAGGCAAATTCATGTTTGCGGAAGTAACTTTTTAATAACTGCTTTTTTTTTCTTTTAACCAAGGAAATATTGTTATAAGCAACATATTCTTAGCTTTCTTATAGAGTTTCTATTTTGTTAAAATAATCTCTTAGTTATGTTCATGGAAATGTCAGAGATTCAGCAAAAGAAAATAAAATGAGAATATCTTCTGGTTCTTATGTTTTGTTTGCAGGTTGATGGAAACTGTTATCAGCTTTTTCTATACATTTGCCTTTCTCTTCAAGCACGGAACAATTGTCTTCTCATAGCTGGATAGAAAATTAAAAATATGTGTGTGACATTACACTGATGAATTGTGGTCAGGTTCATGATGCTCATTGTGAACGTAACAAATACCAAAATTTGAACTTTTATGGGGTTTATATTATCTGAATCACTTTGAATAGCCTGCTTTAAGTCATTATTTTCCCTCTGGTAACTTTTCTTATTGAATTAATATTCCCATTAGGAATATAAGCCCAGCACAAAAATATGCTATGGGACAACAGTTAGGGTGCTTGAAACTGAAGGGAAGCTTGTGAGCTCAGCAGTTCTACAGCCTTCCTGCATAGACAGAGTCCTAGTCTGAAAGCTAAAGGAGAAAATCAGAATGTACAGCCAGGCTGTGCTTGGTGTACGTGATTTCTGGGCTGCAGTGAGTTGAGAAAATTTCTTTTAATACATAAAATTTGTTTTCATAGACCATCTTCTTAAAACTCAAGATTTCTCTTTTTTCTAGTTTAAAGATTTTCTGATCTCTCTCTGGCAAACTCCCAATTTATTTTATTTTGGCTCTCTGTGCTGTTTCACTCTGTTACAATTTTCCTCATCATGGATATTTGTTATTTTTGTCAGTATTTTCTGTATTCTAAACATTTTAAATTTAAATTAATACTATTGGATTTGAAGAACGAATCAACACATTATAGTGTTTTCTGCATTATCTAGTTTAAAAATATGTCAAAATAGATTCTTGTAGGTTAGTATTCTTTTTGGTTGAATTTTCCAAGAGAAAATAATAAGCTTAGCAGTCAGAATCATGAAATCAAAGGATGCTGGAACTAGTTAGACTTTAATGGAACTGATCTCTCTTCCCTAAAGCCATGTTTCTGTGAGTCACGCAGCCACCCTCGTAGTACTGTAAATGTGAAGAGTATGCTCAGGATGCACTCACACAAGACAGCAGAGTTATGACTGTCTGTTTTCCACACTTGGGAAATACAGTTATGACATAGTTAACTTGGGCTTGTTTTGGCATTACAGATTCTATTTTCTTATGAAAACTGCTGACTTGAGCTTTCTGCTGTGTTCAGTGCTTGTAATTAGGCTCACCTGGTATAATTGGCTAAGAGCTACTCTCTCCAGGGATCATTCTCTAGACCTTTTGCATGAAAACATAGATCAAAGCAGTCCTTCAGTAACTCTCCTCAAGATATTTCTCCTTATTGCCTTATTTCAATCTATTTCATCCTCTCAACCTTTTACCTGGAAAAACTCAGCATGGCTTTTACCAAAGAGGAATAACCTGCCAGGATATTGAGTTTCATACATGAGTAATGTAAAGGTGCTAACTTGTATAGTCTTTTGAGAGCAGTATCTTTTTCCCAGCGTAATTCCCATTTTGTTTTGTTTTGGATTTTTTTCTGTATTAACTGTTGGTACGAAAACATGAACAAAAGATACCTGTGTTTCTTCTGCTGTACATATTACTGAGTGATTGAAAAATTTCTGAAAATAACTAGATTTTTTAATTATTGGATGAATTGGGAAGACAGCTGATAAAGAATTTGAAGTCAGAGACGTATAAAAGATTACTTAATAGTAAAAAGAACATTTTCTGCAACAAAGTGGCTTTCCTTATGACTTTTAACTGTCTGTATAGATACATCAGACCTCTTAAATCAGTAGTGATTGGTGCAATAAAAAAGGCTTTCAAAAGCTAGTTTTAATGAATGGTAATTTGATATAAAAAGATTCTAAATATTTTTATTTTTCACTGCCGGTAGAGCTATCAAGATGAGACCATAATGAAAAATATTGAATAAATATTCAGGAAAAAGGAGAGATTCAGTGATCATGGTTGAATCAATTATAACATCATAACTGCATAAATACCTTCAAGATGTTGGATCAAATTATTGGAAAATCAAAAATTAGGTTTATGAGCCAATACCAAATTTCAGAGCCAGGAAGCAAATTCCAAAACAGTTAACGCCAGTAAATCCAGAAGTGGATCTGGTGGATACCTTAACTCTACTGAGTTTCTTTGTACTGAAGATGTTTGGCGCTTCAAAAAGGCTGCCTGTGTGGTTTAAGCCATACATCTTAATGTTTGCTGCTGAATGCAGGTACTGAGTACTTTTGTACCTCTGGAATGACTTCTACAAATGACCCAGTTGTGGGTAGTGCTGACTATGAAGTATTGGGCACTTCCAGCTGCTAATAATACCAGTGGAAACAGTGATTTTCATACTAAGTTTCACATAGCAGTGGGTATTTTTGCTTACTTGCAGGTTGAAAGCAGAACCAGACCTGTCAGTCAACAGTGTCTGGGGAATGCCTGTCCCCTGGAGTCAGGAAACACAATTAGGCTTGCTGAAAATACAATTAGGCTTCCCAGCTGCAGAGCTTTTCAGATGAAAGTTCAGTAATGCTAGTTACATGCTTTTAAACTCTCAACTTCTTTCAGCAACATTTCTGTTTAGTTGATAGCCATGAGTCAGTGTTGTGTTTGTCTTTGCGAGGGGTTTATTCTCTCAGTTGGGTACTTTTGTTTTGATGTATTTACAGTGGTTGATTGTGATACAATTTTCAGAGTGAGGGTGAGTAAAGCGTTCTTACCACTGTTGTCTCGTTTTATTCCTTTGATAAGGAGTAGTTGTAGTATTTGGTCAATTAATTATATAAAATATAATTAAATATTCATTCAATAAGTGAAGAGGTGTTGAGGGGCAGCAAGGCTAGAGAAAGGAAGTGTCTATTTATTGTCTCTTATTTAAGACAGGAAAGGATTAGACTGACTTAGAAAGGCTGACTACAGGATGTGGAGCTCTGCCATGTTTACCTAGGGAAGACATAGTAAATGAGATATTTGTCTTTTATCCCCAGGAGCAGAATTTTGTCATGTGGTGGTAGTCTTCACTTATGGTTTTAGAGATTTGAGGAGAGTTGAACAGATAGTCAGAACATTCAGATATGCTCCAAAAGGAGTTGTCCTCAAAATATTTATATCATGAAACCCTCCATCAGCTCTTCTGTTTTACAGATGTATTTATCACTTTGCTTTTTCAACATCATAATTCCCATTTGCTTTTACTTGTGCACTCATGTGTGGCTTTCTGTGATCAAGGCAGAAGTAATACTGATTTTACAAAAGTAGGAAATTTACTTATCTCTTCCAAAAGATGTTTTTCTGATTATGTTCTGTATAGAAAGAAAGTTGAAGTAAATTCATAGTGATTTGGCTCCTGGAGTATCTTGGACTCAGAACAAACATAGACAGATGGTGCCAGGGTGAGTTGATCAGAAGCCTGGGGTGAGGAGGAATACTACTGGGTACAAAGTCTCATCTATGAATAACATTAACAGACGGTGAAGATTCTCACAGAGCAAAAAAAAGGCACTGTCACAGAAACAAAAATCCAGTTTCTATCGGGGCCTATAGGAGTCTGGATTGTCACTAACATGATTCAATGACTCCAAAATTTGAAAGAGCCTCAGTAACTCTGGGTACTCATCACCTTTTTCTCATCCTTTAGGAAGTTGTGCATCCATTTGTATATTCTCTGGTTCCACAGCTGATTACTAAGAATAGTTTTTTATAGGAAATTGATTTTCTTGTTTCAGTGTGAGGATATTAAGCAGAGAGAACTTTGATTTTGTCAGCAGGAACACACTGAGAGCTCTAATCTCAGGCGTACTTTATCCATGTATACAGACCTTGTCAGAAAACAGTTTTGGAACAGTTGGGGACACCTCCTTCTCCCAGTTATGTGCCTAAGAGCTAAGCACATTTTATTGTTTCTAGTGCAGTGTTCACCAACAGGGTGAAAACCACTAATATTTGTATGACAAAAATCTGATTACAGGTAACTTCAAAAGCAGCAGCACGTTTTCTGTTTCAAGATTAAATGTGAATTTAAAGTAGCAAGCATATTGTAGTCGTATTTCATCATATCTAGCAATGTTGCTGCATTCTTCTCTTTACAGTATCTATATTGAATCTCTTAAGAAAATATTATGCTATGTGTTCTATTGGAAAGTATTTTTAAAAAGATTTTCTATTGAATTTGGAACTCCATTGTGTATATTTCCTAGCTATTACAATGATAATTACCTATGTACACTAAATGAATATTCCTTTGGTTAGACATGCAACGTTGATGAGTTGTGATGACACTGGGATCACAACTCTATCTCCTCTGGTGATTTGTTCAGGTGTTGGCTATGATATCCCAGCCCTGCCCTTGCCTCCCTTTTGGCTCTTCCTTTAGAGACCAAGGAAAGATGAAAGTGAGATGTGTATATAATAAGCTGCTTCTTTGGGTGTCCATATTTAAAGAAAGCTCTTGCTTCCAATGTTGGAAACCGACTGCTACAAGGATCCTATTGCAGCAGTTTGGTTACAATAGCAGAAAGAATTGGAACTATATCAGTATTGATAGTGTGTCATCTTTGAATAGTGATGTCTGGTCAGTCCTGGATACAAAAGACATGCAAAATAAGAATGGCAATTGATTTTGGACATGATTTATTTTCTACAGATGGAATTGACCAAGTTCTGCAGGAGGGACAATACTAAATAAACTTTTTTCCCTCCAAATTTTATTCCACAATATCTACAATTAGGATAGTAGCTTTTTAAAAAAATCATGGCAGTTGAGGATACCTCTGTGAGAAAGAGCAAAGGGAAAACCACACTGTAAAGTGAGGCTTTCCTTCTGCCAGAGTCTGCCAAGTCTCATTTGCATTGAACCCACTCAGGGATTAGGCCTGCAGATCTTATTATTAAAAGAAAAAAGAAAAAAAAAGGAAAAAAAAAGGAAAAAAAAAGGAAAAAAAAAGGAAAAAAGGCTCATCAGCAATTTACAGGATGACATAACCATATAATAATCTGTGTGCCCTAATCAATAATATGAAAAAATAAAACGCATGAACATAAGAACTACAATGCAGGAGAATAACTGCCTGATGAAGAGCAGAACTAAGCCTTGTTCTTCTTGTTTAAGTGCAACTGTGAGTGCAACTAAAACAAATGTGAGTAAAATCTGTTTATGTTTACTACAGTATTCAAGTTTTGCAGGAAGACAGATATTCGCAGTGCTGTCAGTGTCCTTTGTGCCTCTGGTAGCTCCTGGGGCTGCTGCTGCTGCTTCCTTCCCTCTGTGGGGTTATGGCAGCCGAGATGGGCAGCAGGCCAGCTGGAGGCCTGGCTTCATTCTCTTACAGCCCTCATGTATACCCAGTAACTCTGAGCTCTTAATGGTTAATTAATAGGCTTTAATTAAGAGGTTAAAGGATTTCAATATAGGATTAAATTCTGATCTTCTCTCTGACACTGATTAGTTGGGGCAGTTTTGTACAACTCCACTTATTTGGAAAATGCAAGCATTATCTGTCAGAAATGATTACTTATAGAGTTTTTGATGCCCAAATTTCCTGTCTTTTACCAAATAATTTTTATCAAGTACTTTTAATCTTAAATGTAGAAATGCTGCTGCAACCTAAATTGACATATTTTTTACTTCTGAGAAGCAAAGTTTGTGTTCAATGCACTTTTACAGTAAAGGAGGCATGGATTTAGATATAATTAGCATGGGGAAAATTGTTACGCACTTTGTTCATGCACTTACAAGAAGATCCTTCTGCAGGTGAGAATATTTGTCTCTTTTCATGAGCTCCTTCCTCATTAAAAAAATTACATTAGCAGGATGAAAATAATTTGTGTTTTGGCCATATTTCCCGTTACTTTAAAAATATGAGCAGTATGGAAAATTACAGACATCTGAGAACTGACAAGCTGTTTCAAGAGGCTCTCCCCCTATCATGCTGCTAGCAATGTAGCTTCACCAGCACTACTTTTATTATAAAAATACTGACGTGGTCAAAACCAAGATGCATCAGAAATAATTGTAAACACCAGTTCTGGTGGTGATTATTCAGCATCAAACATGGTGGTGTGGTTTGCTTGGGTGAAGTTGAGACAACCACATGGTGAGCACAACCAAGACTTGCTTATGTTCACTTTCCCAGCATTGCTCACATTTATTTCCTATTTGTTAGAAAAGGAAAATCACCAAGATAGGAACACTCCTGTCACAGAAGTAAAAAGATAGGGGCTACTTAATAATTAAAAATGCTCATGAATGTTGTAAACAATGTGGAATGAACTCATTCTAATCATGATACTGCAATGTCAGGAGGTGTTACATTTCGGAGCCAAGACAGTCTGACCTATTATTTAGTGTGTATTTATTTTGGCTATGTGTGTAATTACCCAATGAAAAAGTAATTTTTCCTTTCATAGTAAGGATAAAAACATTTACCACTGTACCTTAGTTATCTTGGACATTTCTAAAACTACAGGTGTGAAGTGAATGGCTTTCTATTGTAAGTCAACAGATGATGCAAAAAAAGTAATCTGAGTGACTATGAGAAATACTACCTCTGCTGGAGATACTCTTTATAAATGTAATAATGTTGCAATGTGCTTAATTGCCAACAACTGAATTTGCCTGTTTTCAGCCACATTCGGCACATACCGTATTCCTTTAAAAGGAAATTTAGAATAAAGCTAACAAAAGCTTCATTTACGAAAACAAGTAAAATGTAAGGTAAACTGTGAAACTTCTTGTTAGTTAATAATTTAGACAGAACAGTAATTGGCATACTTTTAATAATAAGGCTGTTTAAAAAATAAAGGTCTAGTAATCGTGTATAGATGTGCCTCAGATTCCTTAAAACTGATATTTACCAGAATTCCTAAAATAAGCAGTATCAGCAACAATGTAGAAATAGTCAAGGTGCAACTAGATTTCTAATGGTTTTACATTAGTGCAATATTTCTGCTTCAAAAGAGCAATCGAATCAGGAAGAAACATCTAACTGTAAAAATTAGGATGTTTCTTTAGATACAAAACGTAGAATGGCAGGATACAAATAGACTTTTATGGGAGCTGAGTGTATTTCTAGGAATTTAGATTTCAGGTGAGAGTTTTTGTATAAGGTATGGAAGTTTGTGTACATCCTGTCTCAACTGTGTATGGAAAATATCCCAATAGGAGTCTTGAGTTTTGCCTAAAGCTCATAACATAATTAGGGTGCTGCAATAGTGGCAAAATAATCCTAATTCAAGTTAGTAAAGTACTTTTCTGTAAAAAAGAAAAAATAATGAGATGTTATTTCCTTTCTGTTCAGCGAGGAGCTCTGACCCTCCTTTCTACTTTTTTTTTTAACCTGGGGATCTTTTGTAGTTGATTGACTTACAGGCCTAGAGACATTTTGGTTTCTGGTTGAGACCTTCTAATAGATAAACTACTGCAAGTGGTGGTAGTTGAGAGTGCCATGATTCTAAATGTGTACAGTGCTCTGTCTGATGTCCTTATTTTACAGCAATATACAGACTATAGATTTTCCCTGTCCTTTTTGCCTTCTCTCATAGAAATTAAGGACAGATGCTGGTTGCCATCAATATGAGACTGAATGTAGAAAGGAAGGCTCACTGTTCCTATGCACAGTCTCTGAAAAATCCGCTTTCAACTGTCCAAGTGCTTAGCAGCAGCAGTACGTGATAATATGGTGTCAGTACAACTGAAGATTCAAACAGTATCGCCAATTGTAAGGTGTCTCTGATGGTATCCTTTTTAATATTCAGTAAAGCTTGAGCTCATGTTGCATCATTACCCTTAAATGAGAGAGTTCCAAAAGGTTCCGTCACCATGACTATTTTTCCAAACTTGAAACACAATTGTCTTTGAGACAATTGTTCTTTCCTACCAGAACTGGCAGAAATTATTTAAGTGGAAGGTATCTAGATATGTAAAGCTTGCAGAATGACTGCTTATGTCTTTTTTTTGTAATGAGTTAAAAAACCCCCACCATAATTATCTGTAATTTTTAATCTGTAATCTTGTAATTTCTTTTGCTTACTATAACTGGGATGAAATGTAAATGTAATGACGGTGCATATGCCCAACTTTAAAGATCCTGGTCTTGTGCTTTGTCCCATACACTTCCTGGCAGCCTACTTTTGCTGTAAGTTCAACTGCTTGCTCCTGATCTTCATTGTCAGCTGAGGTTCAGTTCTTACAGCTTCAGCACTTCATCAAAGCAGCTCCTTTGGGATAGTGTGGATTGCAAACACAGGGACAAGGCCATGGAACTGGAGATAAAATATTTTTAACTGCATGAATGCAGTTGTGCAATGAACTTGGAGAGTTTCCTTGGAGAGTCAGGCACTTTTTCAATTACAGCTGGCATGGTTAATCTTACTTTAAATGAGACCTAAAATTACCTGGGAAGTGTTGGCCTTGTCACAAGGGTAAAGAGCAGAAGGAAAACTACCACTGTTTAGTATAACAGTATGGATTTAGCTTACCAGCTTGATGTTTAAACATTAAAACCAGAGTCCTACTGATACTTCCAGTACAGCTGGTGAAGGCAAAGAATTAGAAGACAAAATCTATTAGAGGAAAAATGAAAATTTTATTTTAATGAAGAAAGAGTTAAAAATGTAACTAAGAATGTTTATTTTAGAATCAAATGAGAAAAACGTGGTAGGAATAGACAGACTTTTTTACTGCATGAGCAGCTAAGGAGATTGAGGGAAAATACCCCAGTGTAATCACCATAATATTTGCATGAAAGTTGTAGAAACTTCTGTTGTAACATAGGATTTTAAATAGGATCCAGAAAAGAATAACTAGAACCTTCTCAGTTACATTGAAATAAAATAGAGTGGTGTAAAAATATTCAAAGGTGTAAAATTATTTCCATATGGACTTATGAAGGAACCTTCCTTGTTTACAGGTGGTTACTCTCATAACTATCAGCTATGGAGAAATTAGGGAGTTTTGTCTGAGTGATTTGACCATTAAACTTTTGGAGCAATGCGGTATTATCTTTAATTTTAAATGCCCATATTTCTTATTATCTCTAAAAATATGTTGGAAAAGATCTTGATAAATTGAATGTTTTACTATACTGTGTCTGTTTAAAACTTAGTTGTTACTTTCTAACGTTATGTCTACTAGAGAATGTAAAAGTACAAGAAACAATTCAATGAAAGATGAATTTTAACCAACAGGAAACAATTAGAAAGATATCACTTCTCCATTTAATCTTGCAATTAGTTTGAACTGCTGAGGAAATGATGGAAGCAAGTATCAGTTTGTTGTTCTGAGGAAAACTGGAAGTAACAGGTACAGCCAGGAGCAACCTATTTCTTTTTTCCTCTTTATGCATTTTGTCTAGCTTTATTTTGATATAATTAAAATGACACAGAAATATGATAACATTAATTGTGTCAGTTCTTTATAGTCCATATGTTCATCTTCTTCATGTTCACTTTTTCTTGTGTTCACAGGACTATTGTACTTAGCTATTGTTCCCTGATCCCTTGTCAACATAGAGCAGTTTCACTGCTGCTAATAAACAAAGTTAATAAACAAAGTTAATAAACAAAGGCTGCAGTTTTATTCAATACTGAGCATTATAAACAAAAAAAATATAGGTAAGGTAATCCTGTCTGTTCCTGCTAGGCTTTTTGTCTAGTTGACAATGAATCTGTTGATTCATTTACAGAGCCATATCCTCATTTATTAAAGTGGAAGGGCTTTTTCTTCTACATTCTTTCTTGCCTGTGTTTTTACTGAGTTGCTGAATGTATTAAATTAAACTAGAGTCCGTGACATGACTTCGTCTGTAGTTACAAATTTATTTAGGGTCATACCAAATTAATTCATTCATTATGACATCAGGAAGAGCGCAATGGGACAATGTTTTCTATTTTGTGAGGGAGGTCAAATAAGCTCTGAGCAAAATGTGATGCAGTTTCTGCAAGCCTTTGCAGAAAGCCCTAGTAAGTGGTGAGAGAATGGAGCCAGGCCAACTTGAAGACATTATATTTGCCATGTATTTTACTTCCAAGAATGGCCTGTTATGAGGTTCCCACCAGCAGAGAATTTTTGGGTTTATTCTTCAGCATGAGGCAAATAAGGTTA
Source organism: Acanthornis magna (assembly GCA_036785705.1). Classification (NCBI taxonomy): domain Eukaryota; kingdom Metazoa; phylum Chordata; class Aves; order Passeriformes; family Acanthizidae; genus Acanthornis; species Acanthornis magna. Next base: position 2,210,294 of record JAWUZG010000071.1, on the reverse strand, counting down.
GGTTATAACAGGACATTTTTACCCTGCTCCCTTGCATGGAAAAGAGAGACTGAAGCAGAGATCAGGTAGTTTTGGATGCTTATCAGCTCTGAAATGGTTGGCTTTTCCCACTTGTGTTACAAGTGAGCAGCAGCCCTGGTATAAACCAAGGGCAAGGCCATTTAGCAACCACACTCCTTTATTTCTATTCTTGTATGTCTTTTTCTTCTCTTCAGCATTTCAGGCACAGTCAGTGTAATTCACTTAGATTTAGAGCATATATATGCACTTAGACTAAAACTATATGAATTGTATAGTATTTTTTCAGGGAAGCTCTCCAAAGACATAATGTTCCATATGTGTGAACTTATTTTAACTGTGTCTGTGCCCTTTCAACCTAGGATTCAGATTTTGGCTATCTTGTGGGGTTTTATTGGGTTTTTTTTGTTTTTGTGGTGGGTTTTTTTTTTTTGGTGTGTGTTTTTTTTGTGGGTTTTTTTGGGTTGTTTTTAATTTTATAAAAATTTTTTTTGTTTTGTTTGTTTTTTTGTGGATTCAGTAAGAGTATTATATTGATAAATAAATACTTCAGTGATTGAGAGGCAGATTGCATTTTTCATACTGTGAACAAGGATATTTCTTTTGTAAGAAAGTAAATAGTTCACTATGTTTACAGCCTCCTTATTGTCTGATTACTCAGTTCTGTAGGCTCTTCAAAGATGTTCTGCACTTAAAATTCTTTCACTGTTCCTCTGTTTTTATTTTATGTTAATGAATATCACAGAAAAATTAAAATACATATTCCTTAATAGGTTAGAGATTAGGAAACATGAAAATCATGGTTTTTTTCTACGTAGCTCCACCTGTAAGTCAACTCAAACCATAATAGGTGAAAAAACTAAAAATTTCAGATTTCTTTCTGCTGACATTTTCAGGAGGATTTACTCTATCTTTAGAAAAAAAGTCACAGTGAAATATCTCACTATTTGACACTGGGGAACAGGACTTTGTCATTATATGGCTTATATTTAACCTTCTTTTTCTAAACAAAATGCTTAAAATGCTAGGAAAAATATGTCTATTAACTTTTAAAATGGGGAAAATGCCTTTCTGCCTGGAAAAAAATAGTGTGGAGTTAATTTTCTTCTACATTCTTCATTTAAACAGATTAAAAAACCCCAGATTATTTATACGAAGTACAACTCCCACAGGAGAGAATATGCACAGTTTTGAGATAAGCTTGGGAGTTACTGTTTTTGTATAGATTTCTTTGAATCAGGGCAGGTGGAAATTGAAATGAATTCGATTTTATGGTATCTTCTGTTATTGGATATTATGCTTGATATATAAAAGGTTAGTGAAAGTTTAGCTAAAACTGATACTTTCAATCGGAATCAAAGTAAGTGCCTCTGCCTAGCTCTTTTCAATATCTTAGATTTCTCCTAATTATTGTAAATTCCAGGGTATAGATTGAAAAGTAGCATTTTTACTCTACGGTTGTATTTTCTAAGCCCTTTCAATTTGCATTCTGTGAATATATTTTTTTCAGCCTAAAGTCTAAGCTTAGACATTTCACTTTGATAGATGACTCTGAAGTGAAACCTACTGACAGGAGAAAATAGTTAATTTTTATTTGAGGAAGGCAGACAGTCAGAAATACTATGTCAACTCCAATGAGACAGTCAAGATTTTGCCAGCAAGGAAGTTAAAGGGCTGTGAATTGAGCAAATATTTGTAGGGATCTCTGCTGACATCTACTTTCTGTCAATATTTCATTTTCACTGATACAAATGCTGAAAACTCTGAATTGTGAATGGCTTCAATACTCTAGTTATGTTATCTGCCTGGGTATGATAACCCATTAGTTTCAAACAGAATTGGATGTGCGGTTTTTGTTTGAAGTTAGATTTGAGTCTTTGGTTGCTTAATGGTTTTTCTTTATCTGGTAGACTTAAAGCAGAATCATGGTCTGTTGAAGAGCAGTTTTGTGTGATGCCTTTTCTCATTTCAGTTGCATACTGGCAAAATCATCATTTTTCAATTAAGAAAAGTTCTATTTTGCATTGCTGAACATTGTTTAGTTTTGTTGGTTTTTTTTTTCCATTTCTATTTTACTGCCTCCACACATCCATATCAAAACATAAACTCAAGGTTTTTCTGCCCTTTGCACTACATGGAGTTGAAAGCAAATATGAGTTCACTGGTCAGACATTGAGAGAATTAGCTATTCTCCCAGTAGTTTATAAAAAACATGATGAGCTGGGCTCTTTTCTATTAGTAAAAGTGGTCACTTTTTTCTTAGCACTGCTAAGAAATAGATACTGGATATTTTTCCTTATAATTCTGCTTGGGTTTATACTTCATATCTCTTGTCTGATTCCATAAAGCCATTGCCAATTCCATAACAATAGAATATTCTTTGAAGTACGTCTCTGAGCTGACCTGCTCAAAGCATGGTTATTGCCAAGACTCAGTTAAGGCAACTGGAGTTTTAGGTGGGCAAGTTTTGGAAACCTCCAAGCATAGTGACCCTACAGTGTCTTGGGACAACTTTTCTCAGTGCTGCCTTCCTAATGGACATGCTTCTCCTAATGCCTGCCCTGAACCTCCTCACAAGGTGCCATTTTAGTGCCTTTTGCTCCTTTATTTGGATTTTTGACTATCAGGAAGAATTTGGCTCTGTAATTCTTTTTCAGTTAATTTTTAGATTAGATAACTAGTTTCAGACAAGTGTTAGATCACTCTTTAGGCCATTCCTCTTCACTGAATTGAGCAAAGACATGATAATTTTCTTTTTTGTTGACAAACTGAACTTGTCAAACGTGTCATTTGTCAACGTGCATCACCAACTGGCAGACACCAACCTGGGCACAGTAGTCCAGGCCTTGCCAGTGCCAGCCAAAGGGAATAAATAGCTTGCCTTAGTCTGCTGCTCATACTCTTGCTAATATGGACCCATATGTAATTTGTCCAATTTGTAATGCGAGCACACATGCCACTGGCTCATTGCCTGGTTTCCACCCTGTTTTCCAGGAGTTCTTAGCAGCAGAACTGCTGTTCAGCCTGCTGTTTCCCAATCTCTACCAACAAATGGGGTTATATATATAAGAATAGTATCCATTAAGAAGTGGGTGTACTCAGGGGCAGGTTAGCTGGTACTACTGTAAAAGCAGAAACTTCAAGTGTACAGTACCGGGAAGAATGTCATATGCTACCACATAGTCATTGCCACCAGCAGAAAAATTGTTAAGTGAATGGACTTGGCAGAACTGAAAGTGAAGAAACCCTTTTTGAAGCCTGGATTAAAGCCACAGCTGCGCTCCGTGCCTGGGAATAGGAAATGAGGCAAGGGCTTCATCTGTAATAAAACTTTGAGAGAAGTGTAGCCAGGAAATGAGAAGTGTCTTCTACACTTACATCTGGCCTAAACATCTGGATTCTTTCTTAACAGTTGCCCTTCTAATGGTATCTTGTAAACAGATTTGGAAATTTCAGAAGCATTTATGTGAACTTTTGTAAGGCAAGTATAGTTTCAGAACTTCTTGTCAGTAATTTTTTTGTTTTTTTTAGTTTTGGTAAAATGCTGGAAGTTTTAGGGACATTTCTAGAGGACAGGAGAAAATAAAAACTTCTGTACAATAATAAAATGTCAGATGACTAAACTTGCTTTTCCTACTTGCTTTTGACATGGAACATGAAAAACTCACAGTTTGCTGCTTTTTGACTGATATTGAATTTCTCATTTCTGGAAAGGTGTGGGCAACCCGGAGTAAGCAGAATCAAATTAACTCTGTTCCAGAACAAAGCAAGTATTCCAATAGAAACTATTTCTTGATGTTGACAGAGCAATCCAAGTTCTTACAAACAGTTGCTTTTCACGCTGAGAAGTCCTCCATGATCTTGGATATGTTGTAGTACAAAAAAAAACTTGACTAGTCATGTAAGTCTCATGAACTTCACCACCGTAACTTCCAGCAGATACAAGTGTGATTGAGGGAACTAATCCTCACAAGAGCAGAACTTAATTATCAATTTTCCAGACTCAATTTTCATTATCATTAGGTGTTTGCATAAACTCATAACAACTTCTCCTTTTACTCTAAAATTTATAGCAGTCGTTAAAGTGCACACTTGTGTTTTTTATACAATTGTAGTGAAGGAGTGAGACTTTGCACCAGTACAGATAGATGGTATGTGCTACAGAGGCCATTGCCAAAATACACATCTATGAGGGTTATAGATATGCATTGCTGAGTTTTCTACTTAAATGATCTGTTACTTATGGTTTGATATAATAATCTGGATTTACAAACAAAAAAAAATTCCTATCATGCCTAAGAATAAGGTTTTTCATTTGAGGAGCAGCTGAGGGAGCTGGGGCTGTTTCGCCTGGAGAAAAGAAGGCACAGGGGTGACCTTATCGCTCTCTACAACTGCCTGAGAGGAGGCTGTAGCCAGGTCGAGTCTGACTCTTCTCCCAGGTAACAAGTGATTGGATGAGAGGAAATGGCCTCTAGTTGCGCCAGGGGATGTTCAGATTGGATATTAAGAAAAAATTCTTCATGGAAAGGGTTTTCAAGCATTGGGACAGGCTATTCAGGGAAGTGTTTGAGTCACCATCCCTGGAGGCATTTAAAAGACGTGTGGATGTGGCACTTGGGGACATACTTCAGCAGTGAACTTGACACTGCTGGGTTAACAGTTGGACTCAATAGTCTTAAAGATCTATTCCAGCCTAAACTATTCCATGAATTATGGGTGAGTCTTGACCTCCTGCATTAGCAGAGTAACTCACTGGGTGTAGGGACTGGAAGTTCTAGTCTTGGGATACGTGAGTTCAGTTTCAGGCTCTGAAATTTGCCTTGGTACTGGTTACTTTAATTTCCCTGTTAAGTGAATCCCTGAGCCCCTCAAGCAGCAATGTTCTCAGTAGAAAGATGAGTGCAGACAGCTTGAACAAAATGGAATTTTATTTTGCATTATGTTTTCTGAAAAGTACATGTTATACAGTTTTTACTGAATGAGTTTTGGATACTGTGCTATTCCAAACACCTAATTATTCCTGTGTCTTTTTAGCTTAAGTTTTAGCTTAAACTCTTGCCGGATAAATGATAAAAAAATAATTATCTTCAAAATAGGTCAAAACAATTGTTTTGGAATTCCTAAAATGATTATTTTGTATCTTGTTTCAAGTATGCATATTTATCTCAAATGGTTCTGTGTGGTAGAACACATTGTGTGTATCTGAATATTTCACAGATTCTTGTCTTCTCTGTATAATTTTTTCTGCCACCTACCAATACATGTTATAGTTTTTTGGGAATAGAAAAAGATGTAATAATGAACAATTTTGGCAGATGATAAGTTGTTTCCTTCTAGAACAAGGATTTTTGAACACTACTCTGTATAACCTTGAGAAGTTTATACTTTAAAGGGAAAGTTATGACCTTTACATAGATTCTGGTGCCCAAGAGGAAACACAAGTGAAATTATTTCAGTATATGAGGCTTAAGATTTGGCAAAAGCCTTGTGCTTTTTATGCATCAGTGAGACTGGTAAGCAAATAATCATACAAACAAAGGCTGTAGATTATAAGGAAGCCACAAAACTGAATGCAGCCTAAAAATAAACTTGGAGTTCAGCATAGATAATATGCTTTAAATGAAGAATGCAATGTTAAGCAAAATTAAAAGGCAGGCAAGGTCTCAGAGATTACATGTGTTATTGATGGAAACAGGCCAGACTACCAACTACCAATTATATAGTGTTAGTGTGAAACACTGAAATCTGCCAGGTTTCCAGATTTCAAAATTTTGTTTTCAACTTCATTCAGCTCTTGCTTATTAGAAACTTGTGTCCTGCCCCATTCAACTAAGAGCACTCAGCAGTGAGGTTTTTTGAACCAGGGAGAAGGTAGAGGAAGCTCCTGACTCCCCAAATGGCTTTTAGGGCAGTGACAACTCTCACACCCTTCCCATGCAGAGCTCAGCCGAGCCCCCTCTCTCTCCCTGCTCTGCTGCCCCAGAAGGCTGGGGCAGGTGGGAAAGGGCTGACAGGGAGAAAAAAGGGAGCCACTGCTGCTGGGAGCCCACACTGCTGCGTCTGAGGACAGCCCGTGGACTCAGGATTGGTCTTGAAGTGACAAGGACACTAGAAAAATGACACCTCAGCAGGATGAAGTAACCCTCTCTCCCTCTTGCTGGGAAAGGGTCAGTGGCGGCTGTGAGCTCAGGCAGTTCAGCACAGAGAAGAGGACATGGCTCCAGAGTCCTGTCTTGCCTGGCGGAGAGAGGGAGCTGCCTGCCTGTTCCTATAGTTCCTCTGTGGTGTAAAGTACATTTTTAGGGGAGTTTTCCTGAAAAACAAAGGAAATCCCTGCAATTCTTGCCATGTTTGTGAATATCCATAGTAAATGACCGTTTGAGTTAATTTTTAACTGACTTATATAGTATTTGTTTTGGTAGGAGCCTCTAAAAATTCCGATGAAAGAGTTTTGTGTAATTCATTTATATGTGATCTATATAATGCAGATATTTATGCTTGGTCTTCTGGATTTAGTTGTTTTCTAGGAGGTTATTTTTTGTTCTATCTTATGCTTCATGTATGTTTTTTATTAACCTCTTAACCTTTATTAACTTAAGAAGAATAATTCTAAGGAAAAATAAATGCCTCTTGTGATTTTATTTTTTTGTCTTCTGTTACCTTTTTAATGTTTCATAAAAAGTGGTTAATTTCTTAGGTTTTGCATGAGCTTATTCAAGGAACTAAAACATCTGTTTAAATTAGATTAATAACTTTTAGTTTACTAAACTTTACAGTCTCTATTGGTCAAGTTAGGCGAATTGAATTCCATGCTAAGAATTAAAATATGACTGTCCAGACACCTTTAAATCACAGTGATTAAAAAAAAAAAAAGAGAAGTCAACGTTCTTTTTTTTTCCTCTATGGGTTTGAAACTCTCATGATATGCTATGTCACCCTTCCCATTCTTTTCAGAATCTGCAAAAGCTAAAAAATTATGGCTTTTTACAATGGAAATTAAATTTCCCATTATATAATTTACTTTCAGAAATAGGGGTTTTGAGAAAAAACTGCTATTATAGACCATGAAATGTGTCTGTAGGTTTGGTCACAATGAGATACTTCTCATTATCATATATGGTGATTTGATGACTGTGGACTCAGAAATTAATTTTTTTAATTAGCATGACTGAAAATTTCCTCCTAGTTATGTACACTCATGGCCACTGACTCCATGTGTTTTGAGTTCTGGAAATAGATGTTAAATGTGTGTGTGTATCTTAAGCAAATTTTCCTGGATTTTACACCTAAGGTAGTCTTCTACTTTATATTTTATATAAGGTGACAGTTCCTATCTAATGATATGAATGGCTTAAATGATTTATAATGACTTGTTAAGATGAGGAAACTTATTATGGGCTTCTACCCAGTGATTGGAAAGTCATAGAAAGAGCATTTTAGAATCACTCTATGCAGTATTGCTAGATAAATGAAGATAAGCTAGATCAAGAGAAGATATTTGCGTCTGTGTGCTGGAATTAGGTAAAAGTACACTTTGAAGAATTATTAGATTTTTTTTTTTCCTGCTAAAATCCAGCTTATTCTTTAGTACCACCGGCTCTTGGATCACTTATCCTGTGTTTCCAACTGTTGTATTTGCAGCAAACAGCTGGTTGCGTCCTAAAGCAAAGTTACATCTCTTTGTAACAGCTGGACTTGAGCTGGGTGTTATCAATGCTAAGCTTCCTCCTAGAGTTTAGTTATAATGAAAAAGAAATAATTCTTGAATGTAACACTTCTGGAGCATCATAAATTAAATGTATTTGCTTTGCTACAGTATTTCTCTCTGATTTGTAGAAAATTATTGCAGTTTAGTGACTGTGAATATTTGTGGGTGAAAATAAATCAACAGCTAATGATCTCTTCTCTTCTGCAGAAAATTACATCAGCAGTTTGAAATGTACAAGGAGCAAGTGAAGAAGATGGGTGAAGAATCACAGCAGCAGCATGAGCAGAAGGGTGATGCCCCAACCTGTGGCATCTGCCACAAAACAAAATTTGCTGATGGCTGTGGCCATAACTGTTCATATTGCCAAACTAAATTCTGCGCACGCTGCGGAGGAAGAGTGTCTTTGCGGTCAAATAAGGTATGGAGTTATCAGAGTTTAACAACAAGCTTCTCCTAAACTCAGTACCTCTTATTCATTGCTTATGATTCTGAATCACATAAGTACTGAAACAGATTTCCTTTAACGACAGTAATATCTACTTCAGAGGCTTTTAAGACATCTGTCCTCATTTCATGTAATTTCCAATTGCCCACAAATTTGTGATTATGGCTTTTAAGTTAATACATACCATTTTTTGAATAACAAAGTCATACAAGTACATTTCTTGGATTGGAGGATGAATATCTATTTGAGAAACAGAAGTATATCTAGGGATCTAGTGATGCTAATATTGAAATATTGATTATTACAAGGTAGAGCAAGGATCTGTTTCTTTCCTGCTTGCCCAGGCTCTTCAGTACAAGATTAGTGTAAAATTTGTGTTAGAATATTATATATAGTACAATATAGTGTTTTTAAATATTCATTATCTATTATATGTATGCATACATATTATGCATATTTATATCTGCATACACATGCAAATGTTAACCTATTTCTGGAAAATAAATAAATGCACTAACATATATTGTGACAACTAGCATATACTGGTGTTTATTGTGTAACAAGAGGTAAACCAGCAATCTGAAATTTAAAAAAAGTTGAATGATAGAGTAAAAAATTCAGCACAATTGATATAATCACAGAAAACATTTCTGAGATAATTTTACTCAATATTTTAGATAAAATGTTCAGATCTGATACACAGAACCTTTCTCAGATTCTGACAGATACTTGTAGATGTATGACAATATTCAAGAAGTATTATCTTAGTCTTTTGTGGAAACAGATTTTGTAAGCAGACCAATAATTTATTATTTTAATATTTATTAATGTAATATTTTTATATAATTTATTTCCATAACTAATTTTTTTCAGTATTATGCTCATTGCAAATACCACGCAATTGGTAAATATTTTCTTCTGTAAGGTAGGAGACAGTAGTATACATGTTATGTATTGCTTTGCCCAAGATTGAAAAGTAGGTTTAAATAACGGACTGAAGCTTTTGATTGACAAAGTATAAAATAATTAAAAATATGAAAATATAATATTTCTTGATTATTAAGTAACTGAGATTATGTGCAAATGTCTCAAATTGCCTTGGTTTTTATTAGGGTGATTTAAAAATATTGTCTTCAGTAGGTTCACATATTTTATTTGGTTTTTTTATAACTAAGTCATGTTGCTAGTAATAAGAGAGACAGTAATTTCTGCATTAATTTAATCTGATTATAAAAGCTAATGAAGACAGATATTTGAGTCCTTATTCCTGCATACTTAGAAACATAGCATTAGCAAGAATGCTTCATTTCCTAATGAAACATTCTGATACACCATTTAGATTAGCCTTGGGATGGTCCTTCTGAACTTGACAGATATATGTCTGACTTCTCTTGACAGATTTCCAATGAGATTCTTCCATAGCCTCTCAGATAATTTGTTCCACTGCTTCACTGTGCTCACCACAGACAGCTTTTCATAGTCTAACCTAAATCTGTCTTTCAGTAAGCTGACTTCTCCATTCAGTCTGAGACTGTTCTGCAATTCTTCTCAGCTGGCATTTATTTTCTACTACTGTTGCTAATTTGGTGTGAGGCTTTCCTGCACCTCGTTCATTTTTATTCTAGATAATTTATGAATATGCTGAACAGAGTATCTCTAGACTGATCTGTGAGGCTTCACTGGTGATACCTTTCCCTTAAAAAACCTGACTATTTATTCCTGTCTTTTTCTTCTTGTCCTTTCATTAATTAAGTTTTCTCATGGATGAATTTATTCCTATTCCATGGCAGCTGAGATTCTTTAAAAGCCTGTAATCCCAGCTGAGCAGTAAGAATAAATCCCTTTTTCTCACTTTCCCTGTGACTACTTGAAAGAATTCTAAGACATATAAGAGACATGAATTCCCGCTACTAAAGCTGTTCTGACTTTTCTACATTTTATCATAATTTATTCATATGCTTGCTATTTTTATTCTGCATTTGGGTTTCTAAAAATCTGCCCAATGTGGATGTCAGACTCATTTGTCTATTCTTCAATTGATATAATATTGAAACTCCTTAAAAACTACTTGGTATTTTTGCCAACTTTTAACCTTCTTATCAATGAAAGACTGCATTACAGTTAATAATTATTTTAGACTGGAGGTGCTTTACACTATCATCTCATTTAAAAATTTGTTACTTTTTTTTGTTTACACACTTTATAGCTTCTCCTGAAATATCAGTTCAAAGTATGGACTCCCCTTTATTCTGCATAAAATAATATTCTAGAGTAAGAACCTTCCTAATCACTGTGAATATGAACAAAAAAGATCTAATTCAGGAAACCTGAGGAAGTCTCTTATTTATAATCTTGTTTTATGCCTACACTGATTATTCTATTAAAACTATTTTGTTCTACCAGAATTTACTAGAATTCATTCTTTTCTCTTTTCTTTTCTGGATACAACTTCAGCTTCTTGAACAATAACTTCTAATAACTTCCTGTTTTAACTTTGCTTTCTTTGGTCTTTGTAGAAATTTTTACACATTTTATATATATATATATATATATATATATATTAGTACAGACCAGTGTTAGTAGTATGCACCCCAGATGATGGAGAACTGCAAAGAGCACTTCTCTCTCAAAAGTCTCAAGGCTGACTACTGCTTACAAGGTTCATGGCCATGAGTAGGAGTAGGGCATGGTAATGTTTTGACTGTTGTCAGAACATTTGATTAGGATTCCCAAAATGTTTGCATGATTTATTCCTTTTTCACTTTGGTTAAAGTGCCTGAAATATATAAGCATTAGCATTCAGTTCAAGCTGTAGAAAAGTTATCATTATGTGGGAGTTCCTTATAGATCAAACAAACAAAACTGATCATGGTGGCACTTTTGCTTCTGTACAGTTGATTATCTTGGTGAATGGAGTATTCAGTCAGAATGGGGGCTTAAAGTTCAAGGGAGTAAGAAACCTTGAACAGCCATATTTTATGTATATGAATGGTTTCAAATTGATTAAAACTGAAATAATATAAATAAATAAATAAAACTGAAATAATAAATCATGTGAGAGCAATCAGTAATTGCTCTTAGTAATGAGTATCGCTGATATATTAAATATACTACTGCTCTTTTTAAAAAATTATATACTGATTGATATAAGGAAATGGATATTGAATGAGGCAGCAGACAGCAGAATGAGGTTTATGCAGGTGAGAAATTTAAATGCTAAAATGTTGGAAAAATACAGCTTCCAGATTGATATGATGTTGTCTGCCATAAATATAAATTCTAGCAGCTCAGAATGCCAGTACATAAACGAACCTTTCACTTGTACAGAAACAAAAAAAATGCTGGTCTGAAAAGTTTATTTAATGCATGCTGAATACCTTCTTTCAGGGTGTTTGGCAACCTACTATCACTTGGAACCACTGAAACATCCTTCTTTCTTTGTCTTTGAAGAACCAAAGTAAGAGATTTTCAGTTGTTTTATAGGACCCAACAAAAACACGGGATACACATAAGGTGTAATTAGGGAACTTCTCTCAGTTCCCCTGGTTCAGTGAAAGCTTTGCATTCAGATTTTTTTTGCTGGGGCTGTTTGATTTTGAGAAAACTATCAAGTTCCCTTTGCTGAATGATTCTAACTGCAGGACTTGCAATGTGACCATCTGTATGGAGTTGCAGCACAAAATTGTAGCATACTTGTGCTAATGCACATTCCTTTTTATTCTGTTGAGAATTAGCACGCACCAAAGAATTCGTCTGTCATGATCAGGTTTTCTAAGTCAGTAGGACTTGGGATAAACTCAATGATTTGTTATTGCATACAAAGAAGTTGGTCTTTAGAATATGTGGTTTGACTTTGCACTTTTCTACAAAAGACACATAACATTGCAAACATGAGGAAAGGATTCCTCTAAACCATGTGTGTAGGTTTGGTTTTTTCTTTTTCTTTTCAGTTTAATCCATGTAGCACCTGTAAAATCTGATAACCTAAAACTGTATTCATCTTTCTAGAGAACTAGTATCTCTGAAAAAAAGTGAAGTGAGTGGTAGATCATTCCAAAGACAATTTCTAATTCAGAAGTTTTAAATTCACAATTAGAGGGTGTAAAAAAGTTATACTTCTCATTAGGATAAATTTCACTTCTCAGGCTCCCCATAAATAGAATAGAATTTGTATTATCAAATATATTGAAGACTTTCCAATCTTAGATCTGGTCCTGGTTATATTGGAACAGTGTTAATGCCATAGGGAACATCTATGACAGTTAAGATATCTCTAAACAATGATAATTTTAAAATTATAAACCCCCCCCCCCCCATTTTATTTGACGCGATCAATCTTTTTATTCTTTTGAAAGTTATACCCAAACTTATCAGCACTACAGTTCAGCTAGTATACATCATGGTCCTTAGCAGCTTTCCCCATTCCTTTCCCAATGGAGTTTGGCTTTCTGATAAGGCACAGCTGTAACCTGGGATCAGCCTTGGGGAAAGAGCTGCATGGGGATGGATTGCGATCACCCCTCTTGGGAGCTCCAGTCCTTTGCCTGGGAGCTGCTCAGGGGCTCGGCCTTGGTCCTTGCCTCAACCATGCAGCTGCCTGGATTGTTCCCTTGCAGAGCCTAATCTGTAGGTTTGGCTTCCTGGATTGCCTCAGCTCTGCTTCATCACCATGGACCTGCTGGGGATCTGCATTCTTTGTTGACCCTGGGCCCTATCCTTGGGTTGGCTTTGTGTGCACGCTGTGGGACACAGGTCTGTAGGTGGGACCATGACCTGTCTCATGCCACCCTTTGTGCCTTCTCCTGGCCCTGGTTCAGCTGCTGACCCTGCTTCAGCTGGGGCAGTATGGAAGTAGTGCTGCCCCAGCATAAACCTTCAGCAAAACACTTCTTCGAGTTGCTGCATTTAATACTGAGAGTAAAAACCTTGCCACAACTATCATTTTGAACCAGGAGAGATTGCTCCTTTCCAGTCTGTAAATTTTGCTTGCAAACTAATGCCTAGCAGAACTGATATTCAGAATCTGTTTTTTTATATTAATACTTTGGATTCTCTTGGTTGTTCAAAAAACCCCTGTGATTTTAATACAAACTATGTGGATATGATCAGTCCCTTCAAATGAGAACTGCACAAACTATTTCCGTTATTGATTTTATTTATTCAAAGCTATTTATATTTGTAGCTCTTTTGATCTCATTAAACGGCAAATGATGTTCTCAGTTTCAGCAGAGGCTACACACTTGAAATCTTCACTACTTCAAAGCTTTCACAAACCTTAGAGGTTATTATGATACTGATACAATGAAGAATTCACAGTTTTACCCAAACTGATAATTTTAGGCAGTTAAGGTGAAAAAAATACAATCTTGAAGAGTAGCTTTGGCTCATGCAGTCAGATGCCAAATTGACCTTGTAACAGATCTTTTTTAAAAAGGGTAAGGTATAGATACTGACTCATTCTAGTTTTATTTTGAGTATAGGATGGAACTCCACTAATTTTGCTAACATCACCACTATTAAAATGTACTTGCATTTTCACGTGGAACAGGATAAATAGCACTGAAGTCAGGCTGATTTGTTGCTCTTTTAGCGTTAGTTCTTTGGAAACTGAATTGAATGATTTCTCTAATGTCTTTCTCTTGAAATGACTGACTAGGCTGTCATGTCGTCAGTCACGTCATTGCTTGCAGTGTATTGCTAGGAGCTCAAGAATGTTTGACAGCGTGTGTGGAGGAAGCTGAGAGGCTGGAGGCAGTCTTAGGTGTTTAGTAAAGTGTGATGGCTTGTCTTGAACTTCACATATCTTTATATTTTGCAACTTGTTTCTGAATAGAGATTCTTCATCCTGGATGTTATTCAACATAGGTTGATTGTGTGAATCAGGTCTTGGTTACTGTTATGATTAAAGTGTGAATGACAGGATTTTGAATTATGTTTATGGATTATAATCCTCTTGGATAATAGAGTGTATTTCTTCAGAGGTGAGGATGAGAAATCAAGGCTCTAGATGTTTCCATATAAAATGTATCTGAGCACTACTCCTTTCTTACTGCAGAGGGACAGGAAGCCCTGCTAGGAAAGTATGAGAGCCGCTCGTGCTGAGCAGAAAAATATGTCTCTGCACACAGGATGATAATGCATGGATAGCCTGTCATTTAGATAGCTTCCAATGCTATTTACTGTTTGTATAACTCTGAATACCACTAAAACCCATTGCATCTTTGAAAACACTTTAATCTTTTGCCACTGAACATAGGATCATACAATAAATTGGGTCATATGGGACCTGTGGAGGTTTTCTAGACCAATCTCCTGCTCCATGCAGGATTAACTTCAAAGTCAGATGAGGTTTTTAGGACCTGGTTCAACTGAATTATAAAAACCTCCTAGGACACAGAATCCCTAGCTCCTTTGGACAATCTCTTTCAACGATTAACAGCTCTTGTGATTTTCTTTTTTTCTTGCATCCAATACAATCCCTTGATTGCTGCATTTTATTACCTGTACATCTTCAAGAAAAATCTGTCTTTGTGTTTCCTATAGCTAAACTTTAAATAGTTGAGAAATGCAAGTAATTCCCCTCTTCCCACATCCTTCTCTATCCCAGCCTTCTTTAGGCTAAACCAGCCTGTCTCCCTCAGCTGCTCCTTGTATATTGTGTGTTTTATTGCCTGACTGTCTTGTTTGGCCTCTGTTGTACTCTCTCCTGTCTGTTTGTAACTTTAGGATAGGAGGGAACCTAAGCCTTCTATAAGAGTTACCTGTTATAAAGTTACATGTCACACAGGTGTCGGAACAACAAATCTATAAAATGTATTGTCACCCTTTCTTTGGTAAGCAGTTGTATTCCCAGCACAGCCAATGCTTAATGAAGTGCCTAGATTTAATCTCTGTATTGGCATATGAATTTAAGATACCAGGTAAAACTCATCATTCTTCATTCAAAAAAATGGGGAATATTTTTGACTGAAAGCATTTTGAATATTCTTTTTCTAAAGTATTATTCAATTTACAATTTTAGACAGCTAAAAAGAGAATTTCTTCAAGGAAAATAACCAATAGGAATGTTTGTATTTAATATTGATGGGTATGAAAAAGAAAGTATATATCTTACAGACCTGGCATCACATGCAGTGAACACTTGTGACAAACTTTGTCTCCTTGCACTTTATAACTCCAGGATTTTAAAGATCTGTTGAGTGGCTAACATGCAGTTATGCCATTTTGAGTACCGCCTATCTGTCTGTAATAAACAAATATTATTATTTTCATGGAACTCTTTGCAAGTGCAAAACATTGATGAATGCTAATAATTTGCAATACTGGGGTCCAAGCTATGAGCTACATACTGCATCCTTTTGAGATGACCCATTTGTTCTGTAAAGATAATTCAGACATGACTCCCAAATTATTTTAATGAAAATAATTTCCTTTTTTCTTTTTTTGTACAATTTTTTTCATATATAAGATTATCTCAATTTCACTTGTGAAAGGATTATGAAAATTATTAAAATGACCTATTTTTCACTATATCTCCTTCACCGCTAGGGAAAATAAGAAAGATGTATATTACTTCCTTTGGTATTTATTTATCTTACAAAAAAATACTACAACTTGCTTTCAAAATGGAAGTGACTCTTTCCTTATTTGTGTTTTGTTTCTTTGTTTTTTCCCCCTACCCTTTCTTTCTTGCTTTCGTGGATATGAACTCCAGGAGGACAAAGTGGTTAGAGCCTTTTTTCTGTTTAAAGTTATTTTCTTTTATGATAGACTTATTTCCTGGCATACATTTGCTTTCATTTACACAGGTGTAATTCCTGCTGAAGGCAAAGGGAGTTACTGTCATTAAAATGAAAGCAATGCTTGGCATAAAGGGCTTACCTGTTTTTCAAATAGCTTACTAATAGTCTGTGAGTTGTTGTGAACCGTATGCATGATAATCCTCTCTGTTTGCAGCTTTTGTGAGCATGCCCCTGCCTTTCCTTTGCTTTTGCAATATGATATGTGCACAGTTTAAAATAGTTAAATGTCATTTGTGTCATAGGTGTTTGTTTGATAAAATTCATTTGTATTCTTGTAGAAGTGGCATAAAGCGATCACAATGATTTTTCCACTCTGTATCACTGATGTGTATGCTCTCAACATTTTAGCTTGTAATTTTTTTTTGGCATGGTAGTTCAGTTCTGATTTTCAATGACAATACAATTAGATACCAGTAAATATTAAGAAAACATATTTACCCCAAATATTTAGGAATGTGCCAGCAATATCATAGAGTAATCCATTAATAGAAATTATTTTCTAAACTGGTTTGTAGGCTTTCCTAAAATATAGTGCACATATTGTATTCAGCATAATGTTGAAATAATGTTAAACGTTATGCATGTCACTGACACTGTTTGTCTTGATAATATTACACTTACAGTAAATATTTTAATCTTTTACTTTAGCAATGTTTAAAAATGGTAGTATAAATCTGAATTTGAGAATAAGCCTGGATATGTTCCAATACTTACCAAATTTGTGTAATTTTTTTTAAATAACAGAATTAAAAAAACTACATGAGCTAGTGTAAATCTGTTCTTCTGTGAAAGTCTCTGCTGTATTCTAAATAACTGAAATTGTAAAAGCAACTTGCCCTGTAGTGCTTGGCAAATAAGTTCCTGTATGAGACAGAGTAAAGAAATTATTTAGTGTTCATATACTTTTAGTTAATATATATAGAGAATGGCTTTTTCTGTAAAAAAATGTAATTTTTTCCTACTGACAGAAGTGTCAAGGCTCACATTTAACTTACACATGTGGTTCAGAAATACTTTGCTTCATACAGAAGTTTTTTTTCCCATTTAGGATAAATCTTTAGTAGTGGGCAAGTGACATTTGAGGTGGGCCACACATTGGTGCCCCCATCTGCTAGAAGGTACATAACTTTCTTTTGGCCTACATCATCAGAGTTTTTCACTGTTTAAAGGCTGTGAACTTATAGGAGCCATGAAGTAACACCTTGTAGAATATAGAGGTAGTTGTAGAATCTACAAAAATAGATGAAAAAGGGAGCAATTTTCTGCTTGAGGAATTTACCCTTTCAGTATAATCTTGCAAGTAATTGATGCTGCTAACAGTATTCCCAGAGTCAATCCAACAACTGATGTCTGTGATATCATCTGTGATGTCATCTGTGTTGGAGCCATGTCAAATACTAAATTCACCTGGAAAATAAAAACACTTGTGAAAGAAGTCACAGTAACAAGGTTATATTATTATCCAGCTTTACCATGTACATGTGTTAAGCAGGAAAGGGACAGGAATTTCCACAGCTAATCAACTAGTTAGATTTTTTTCCATGAATAAGGGCAGTGGCTCAAGATGCTTTATGTAATATCTGCTTCTGCTGATTTTGAAATAGATGTTTTAGAAGTTATGAAAGCAGAAAAACCAACAAATATATTAAGTCAACTTTTTCTCAGCTATAAACATTGTAAAGAAAGGCAAACAGTGGTATTTTTCTTTATATTTTAGTACTAACTCTAAGGTTAAAAGCCCTGATGTATTGAAAGCAGACACTACCAAAATAGCTACTTCAATATAAACTATTTTTTTGTCTGATACAGCATTTACTGGTAGATTAACACACCTACTGAAGCCTTAATATTATTTTTTATCCTTAATTTTTCAGTGTTAGTGTAGAAGATGTGAATTCCAGTTTAGGGGTGCCGTTAACGGTGGTGGGGAATGGAGTTAGGCACGGATCCTGACTGTGTTTTAATGTGGTTATACCATTAAACATGCACTGAAGGGAGCTTATACTACATGTCCTACTCCACTGTGAGACCCTACCAGGAGTGGTGTATCAGCTCTGGGGCCCTCAGCACAGGAAGGACATGGACCTGTTGGAGTAAGTCCAGAGGAGGCCACCAAGATGGGCAGAGGAATGGAGCACCTCTCCTAGGAGGAAAGGCTGAGACAATTCTCCAGGCTGAACAATTCCAAGAGGACTCTGGGGCAATCTTATAGCAGCCTTCCAACACCTAAAGGGGTCTTACAGGAAAGATGAGGGCAAACATTTTTATCAGGGCCTACTGCAATACGAAGAGGGGAATAAGGTTTTCAGTTGAAGGAGGGTTGGTTTATATTAGATGTGAGAGAAGGTTTTTACAGTGTGGGAGGTAAAATGCTGGAACAGGCTGGCAAGAGAGGTGATGGAGTGGGGTTCTGAGCAATCCCATCTAGTTGAGGATGTTCCTGCCCGTGGCAGGGGGGTTGGACTGGATGAGCTTTCAAGGTCCATTCCAACCCAAACCTCTCTATGGTTCTATGATATTAATGCCACTTCAGCTCACTGCGCCTTTTCCCACACAGAATATGGGAATGACTCATGTCCCAGACCTTCATTACTCAGGTATTTAAAGAAGTACTTTTATAAAATCGAGACCTCAGGGTGTCAGAAAGGAATAATTTATATTAAGATTAAAATAGTAAGATCATATCTGAGAAGGAAGCAGTTGATGTTTTAAAATTGAAAAATAGTGTGAATTTTTTCCAGCTTCTGGATGTTTCTTCTTTAAGGAACAAAGGTACATTTTAAAGGATTTCCTGCATTTCTGTCACTATTTTTCAATCAAAATGTGACTGGAGGTAGAGGTTTCTTTGAGAAACAAGAGTCAATTAAAGCTGATAAAAATGAAGTTGATTTTAAAAAATAAAGATGTACAGGATCATCTCCCTCTTACCTAGATTTTGACAATTATATTCCTAATCAAATAACTTTATTGACATGAACAACACCATTAGCATAGTGAAATTGTGTGACTATATCACTGAAAATCATGAAAATTGTGATTAAACCAATGAGGAACTAGGAAGTGCAATACAGTTTGTGCAAAAATGTATCTTCATTTCAAATAGTAGGAAATAAAGTAGTAGAATTTTTAAATTTGTACTGAATGGTATCCTGAATTCTGAAACCTCCACCAGTCCTAGGAATTTACAGATATATTTTTTCTAAAACAATTCTATATAAAATTACAGTAGAAAAGATAAAAAGCAATTATTATAGAGCATTATTCTCCATCCCTTTGTCTTACTGCAGTTAAATCTTCCTATTCCCCAGTTTTTCTTCATCATGCTACAAAGTAATTAACATTATTATTCCAGTCAGGAGAGATCTAGGTGTTGATGATATTTTTTGTCACTTTTGTGAAAATCTGCTGTTAAAGAAGAGAGAAAGTTTTTCTCATTGTACTTCTGCCATTCTGAACAGATCCTGGGCCCTACCAAGTGGCCTATTCTTTCTAAACCATCTGTGTTGTAGGTCTGTACCTCCATAGCACCCGACAACTTTCTCATATGGAAATGCACAAATGTGACAAATATTTGTGGAAGCCATAGATTTCTTCTTCTACCTCTGCCTTCTTGCTATTGGAAAATATTTGTTTGGGGAAACTCTTACTCTATTCTTGACACTTGGCTCAAGCTGCTTTTGTGTCTTATGAAGAAACACAGTCTGAGTCTCATCAAGATTTTCATGAGATGTGTATGATCTATTTTTTTTTTTTTACAAAGAAATATGTTAATTTTCTGATCACTGAAATTTGAAAAAAACTCCTTTTTCAGAAAGAGACTCACAAAAACAATAGAATATTTAATATACTCAGAATACCACTGACAAGAGTGTCTTGTACCAGCTATTATATAGAACTGTTTTCTGAGATATCTCTTTGCTGTGGGAAGCTTAATGGTTTTCCTCAGCTCTTGAGTATTGTCTTTCAGATTGGGATCTCTAAAAGTCATTTGGAGGGTTGGCAATTTAGACCTTCCTGTCTTGGGCCACTTGTCCGAGTCTGTTCTCTGAACCTATTTCTCATGTTTCCATTTATCTAAGCTGCTCTCCTTTATCTGGCTGTTTAAAAAACACACTCAGATATGTTTCTTGCTTAAGAATGTACAGAAAACTGACTATGAGAGTGAGTCTAAAAATCTTTTTACAGTCATATTTGTACTTCTGTATTAGATAAGCAAGGGTTTATATGTCCAAAAGCTTGTATAATTTCTTCATCACAACAGTCGGTGTAAAAGACACTACTTCATCCTATAAACCTTGTCCTTTACGTGTACATTGTGGTTGTGTAATTTTACGGTACAGAAATTAGAAGTAGCTGGCTTACTTTTAGATAGTACTGAATTTCTGAAAAGCACTAGAGGTGATTTAGAGAGAGCCTGGTGAAATTAGAGCGAACAGTTTTCATTTTGCTAGCCGTTTTTTCTATACTGATAGCACTAGAAATTTATTTTATTACTTCAAATTGTTCAAAATAGATTAATTTTCCACTGAAATTCTTGTTCAAGTGATACTAAAATAACCTTATCTTAAAACATGAAACATTGCTATAACAATGAAAACTATGTCACATCAATAAATTTTCACTTTTGTTCAAATGGAAGAAGAACAATTATAAATAGCAATTCTGGAACCAGAAGATGAAACAGTTCCTGAGCAGTAAGTTTTATGTGCCACCTGTTGCAATATTCAGAAACCATACCATGTGCTATTAAGTTCCAGGTGTAGACCTTTATCAAAGGTAGCTCAGCAAATTCCTTATTTCAGTCCCAGGTGTGTAACAGCACACCTAGGACTCTTTGGACACAGTTAGACATTATGGCACAGCAGGGGATGGTATAAATGTTTAATTATCTAGATTCAGCTTCAGTGGCTGGAACCCAGTGCCTATATATATAAATAATGAAGACATTGCTAGTAATAGAGTTAAGCAGCAAACCTCCCAAGGTGTTTTTTTCCCCCTCATCTGTTTACTTAGAGCTTTATTTAGCTAGTGTCTTCAAGGAACAGTTTAGTGATAGGTTGAGGAATTAAATGAAAAAGGCCTTGCATCTGGGCTAATATCTGTTCACTGTTTAGATCTGCTGTGTGAAAAAAGGAATTTGAATGGCCAGCTTCTGTTGACATGTGAAATATTGTTTTCACAGACAAGACAGTTATTCAGCATAGTATGAGTGCCTTTATGTAGACACTTTCAGTAGATGTTGAGCTTCAGTGCATTCAAGGAAAAATTTAAATAAATACGAAAAATCTTGTGTTTAAACAAGATGTAACCTATGAACTATGAACAGGGTATTCAAAAATTAAAACTTCCTTGGTTTGAATTATTATAAAGATGTCTTCATTCAGCATGAAGAAGATCTACAGAAAAGCCTGGATTTCAGGTAGCTAATTCAATTTCAGTCAATTTATGTGTGTTACTGTTTGTGGCTTTTTGAGAATTAGTTTCCTGTAGTTCACAAGGCCTTTTTAGCATTTTAGATCTGCAAGAAATAAAATACCAATGCTTTTATGAGCCAAATACATAAATAAATTAACAGGATTTCTGTTTCATATTGGAGATAACACGCTTTCATAAAATAAATCCCTACAATGTTTTAATACTGATAAAATCACAGATGTATCTTTATTAATTTAAGTGGAATCTGAGTCTTTTTTTTTTGCTATGTATGCATGTAGCTCCCATTTATCTTTAAATGTTTAACGTTGGTCAGTGTTAATCACTAGTGTTCATTTGACCTGTTCATCTTTCAGTTTCAGTGTAATTGCTACATAACTTCAGAGTCATGACCTGTTTAATTAACGTGTTCTTGCTCTCAGATACTTGGTCATGTGATTATGAAAGATGATATTTATTGCTGTTAACAATTTGGATTTCTTACAGTTGTAGGTAGGCAAACTATGGTATCTTTCTAAGAGATTAGAATAGTTTAACCACTACATTGAAGATTGGGAGAAATAGGCATTTGAACCCTATGTGGGCACTTGCCTATTTTCTGTTTGTGTTCAATATTAGTTAATTTTTAGATTATAACACCATGATGATGATAATATATTCTTTAACAAACTGGTTTTGTTCTGTAGGTGTGAAGCAAATTCCTCTTACTGTGCTTCAAATGATTTTTTAGTTTTATCTAATCCTTATTTGGCTTCCATTTGTCATTGGCATCATTGTGAGTGGCCAAAGAAAACTTTCAGTGTAGTGAATATCTGGCCTCAGTAACTTGGGAGGAACATAATTGTCTACACTGTTCTTAAAATTGTTGTATAGCAAAAAGTGAAAATTGGTTCAAGATTTAGCCTATAAATTCAGACACCAGTCTCAAGTGCTCATTATAAATGTCTAAAAAGCTATATTTTATTCGAGAGAAAATGCTTTATTATTATGGACCACATTGCAAAAGATTTTTTGGTCATAATTTATGTTTCTAAAGTCCTTCTAGATTACTGTAATTGTTTTATAGCTTATTCATTGGTTTATCTTAACTGGCTATTTATAAAAGACTTTGAAATAAAATAGCTGTGATCCTAGAATGTTAGACTTCTGTAATTGTATTGTACCAAAAGCTTAATAAAATGCTATAGATATATTTAGTATTATGAACAGGATTCTGGTACCGTCACAGGTAAGGGTTTGTTCATGCCCCAAGTCCACAGAAGGGCTGCCTGCTGCATAAGGCCATTACTGGAGGCAAAGCGTGCCACCAGTTACAAACTCACACTTAGCAGCTAGGGAAGAAAAAGAGGGCTTTATCAGAGAGAAACAGACCACCATCTTCACTTTCCATGGGCTTAAATGTGGGTTAGGTCTGATCCAGAATTGGGAATTAAAACACATACAACTTCACTTTCTGAGAAGATTAAAAATTCTTTCATAAAGAAACAATTGCATCAGGATTTAATTTCAACAAAAGTTCCTGTTTGACCACTTTTCTTTCTAAAGCCTCAAACATTTAGTTCAGCACATTTATAGAGGCTGCAGGTGGTGTCTTCACAGAGCTGACTTGCTTCCCAAAATTGTCTGTAGTGAATATTGAAGAAATGAAGGGAGAAGAAAAAGCCACATGGAGATGCCAATAATAAGACTCAGTGGTTTACCAGGGTGAATTGATAAGAGCTTCCAGTTGTGAGTTGGAATGTAAAACTACACAGCCGATTTAAAAAGAATTCCTAACAAACTACATGCTCTTTTAAAGGCAAATTCAGTGTCCTTTCTAAGGCACAGACATAGTTTCCAGGATATACTTCTAAAAGAACTGTTAGTCTTGTGAGAGCTTCAAGTACTGATGCAGAGTTTTCAGGACAAAATTATTTTTATAATTCAGTAATCTTTTAAAAGTCCACCACTTAGTTGTTAGCTGCAAGTTGAAATTGTCATGTGGGTACTTTTTTGAAGAGAGATTCAGTTATTGATGTTCTTCAAGACACTTAGTCCATGACTTGTATGCTGTTCTTACTTTGTCTGGATTCTCATATTAAGAGTTTGGAAGGACATGAAAGACTTATTAAGGTATGAGTACTGTAAGTTCACATACACATAATATGTATGTAAAAGTTTTACCGTGATATATTTCACTTTCCCTGCAAGAGGGAATGATGCAAAAGAGCTATAAAGCAGGAAGTAGTCATTAAACTGTAGATACAATTATCTGAGTGAATTTGAAATAGAACTAATTTTAGGGAAGGTGATAATTCTCACTTACAACACTTTCAAAGCCTGTTAATTTATACTAGTAGAAAAGGGGAAGTATTCACCTAGCTGCCTCTGCTGAAGTAGCAGGACTTTGCATATGTGGAACTTGTAGATATTTCAAAGTAAGAAATAGTTATGGAAGTACAGAGACATGTCAATATATACAAAGTAGAAATATAAGCAGTTAACCATATTTGCTTCCTAACAAAGCAGACTATTTGACAATGAATTAAAAAAAAAAAAAAGAAAAAAAGCTTTATTTCTTTGTTCATAACTTCTTTTTTCCTTTTGTTAAACATGATTGTTCTCTTCAGCATATTGATAGGTGTGTATACCTGACTGTGCTAGGTGTCACTAAGTCTGTTGCTTTTTTACCCTTAGTCTCCTATTCTATTTTGAAATTCATGAAACAAACATACTGGTGTACATATAATTTTTTCTTAATGTTAGATTTTCTTAGTGTTCTGTCAGGGTTAACTGTGGCAGCATCTAATGCAGGCGTAAGATGTGTAGCTGTTGTAGTATGCAACTCAGTGTGGGTTTCCAGGCTGGATAACACAGCATCGAGAGTTGGTGGAGGGAGGTGATTGTCCCACCAGGTGTGGCCTCACTGAGTGCTGTGTGCACTTTGGGGCACCGCAGTGTGCAAAGGACAGCAGACTCTTACAGTGAGTCCAGAGGAAGGAGATTCAAGGGGTGAAAGCTTTCAAGGGCAAAACTTAGTGGCTGAGGTAACTTGCTTGTCCTGGTTGGGGAAGAGAAGGCAGAGGGGTGACCCTATTGCAGACCTCACAGGGATGGGGAGGTGGGCTGGGGAGCTTTAGGAAAAGGTTCTTCACCCAGAGGATGGTTGGTCAGGGGAACAGGCTCCCCAGAAAAGTGGATGTGGCACCAAGCCTGTTCTAGGAGCATCTGGATAATGCTCATAGCTATATGGTCTAGTTTTAGGCAGTCCTTTGAGAAGCAGGGAGTTGGAGTTGATGCTCCTTGTGAATCCCTTCCAGCTCAACATATTCTATGATTCTATATGTTTTATATTTTGTCTGAGACCTGTGCTGCTGTGACACTACATTGTTAGAGCCCAGGCAGCAAGTTCATGTAAAGCTGAAGAATGTTTATGTGGGATTCAGCACAGCAGTAACGACATGACAAGCATCTCAATTTTTCTATTACCATAATGTTGCATTAGAGTTGGATCTTTCATTTTTCTCAGACAATTTCAGTAATGAATGATGACACAGATGATGTAAATGGTGTAATTCTCTTGATTTCAATTTAGTGCCATCTGCATACAGACCCCAGGCTTACTGTGGTCCTGTCACATTTCCTCCCCTTTGGCCCTTGTTGATGTTGATATTGTCTTATATTTCTAAATAACTTGTGAGCACTTAGTGCCATTCATCTTCAGACAGTTTACAAACGTTAATTAATATGTTCAGCACCTCTGGGCTGTAATTTGTTATTTTTATTAGCTGGTCCCTTAATGAAGCTGTGACATTAGTACAGATTTTTGAACACTGAGAGGCATAAATAACATCTAATTGAGACTTTCAGGAAACAAAAATCTCAAAATGAAATCACTTTAAGATATTTGAATATTATTTAACATTGCCTTTGAGAGTAAAATCTTGGTAAAATAAAACAACTTCAAAGTGTCATTTGGATTATTTCTACTTCGTCCCAAATTTGGTGGAAAACAAATATTTAGTATAACAATAGATCATACGAATTAATTGTTATTAAAATATATAAGAAAATAAGAAAATAGTAATATTTTATTAAAAACCCTTAATATTTTCAGACATTCTGGATTTGTTTAAGAGCTGTTAATATCAATCACTTTGCTAGAAAACTTTTGAAAATTAGTAATTCCAGTACCTATTTGTATTACCTTATTCCAACCATAACTGCCTATTTGTATTTTTTTACCAAAAATTTAAATGGCTTTCCTCAATCACAAATTTCTAATCCATCAGGAAAGTTGCTTTAACAACAGTCTTCATAGAGAGAATTATTTTTTTAGGAATTAAGGGAGCAAATAGGCAAAACCAATTAGACTGAGGAGTTCAAGGAACTTGGTTTTGTTCAGGGATGGCTAAGGATTAGTGTAAAAAATAACTAACTTCTTCACAGAAGCTTAAATTATACTAGACTACCTAGAAATTCCTGGTTAAAATGAAACAGTGAGGATTAATTGAGTAAAATAGAGGGGAAAGCTGTAAACAAGTTCCTAGCTGAGTTCCTCAAGCATTAGTACTGGGGAAGACCTTTAATATTTTCACTAGTGGCCTTGGCATAGAGAGCAAGAATGCTGTAATTAAATACATTGGTTACACAAAGTCGGATACTTATCAGCACAGGGGAGCAATGGGATACTGCACAATAGAGAACCAGGTGACCTTGTGAACTCCCGTAGTGAAAATGAGTGAGATGAAATAGCTCTAATTGTAAAGTCACGAATTAAGCACTACTACGGATTTCTACTCTGAACTACAGGCCAGGGACTCCTCTGTGTCTCAGCCCTGATCAACAATCCTGAATTCTGCTTTCCATAGCAGGGTAACTGAGTCCAAGCTGCTTATTAGGAGCAGTTTATTCTCCATGCTGCTCTCCTATGCTGTGTGCTGGCATTGTCTGGGAGATGCTGGTTAGCAAAGGCCTGACTGTGCCAGGAAGCATAAGAATTAGCAGGCAGTCCTGGGCCAGCACCTGGCCCTGTGACAGGGTTATGTCTTGCTAGTATAGGCATAGTCTTGAGCAAAATCTATTTGCTCTTCAAAAATGAAAACAGAGCAGGTATGTGTCTGGTCACTACAAAAACTTCTGGCAGCAAACACTGAGGAGAGAAAGGAACTATTTGCACTGAAGGACTTTACTGGCACAAGAATAAATAGCAATAAAATAGTTTAGAATATGTGAGCACTGGAAATTGAAAGGCATTCTCTCCATTGTAACTGTAGTACTTGGAAAAACATTTTGACAGATTTTGGTCTCATTATTTATAGTTAATTTTAAGATCAAAGTTTATTAAATTATGAAGTTTAAAAAAAAATTATTTGCTTTAAAACAGCAGGGAACTGGAAGGAATCCATGAGGTTTCTTTCTATCCAGTATTCTTATTTAGTGACCTTAAGTTTCCTAAGAAAAGTGCAGGAAATGTGTGCTCAGTTCTTTCTTTTCTGAGACTGCTACAAATCTGAAAATTTAGCAGATGTGTAGCTTGGTCGACTACATTCTCAATATATTAAGTAATGATTCAAATTTCCAAGGTTAAAGACATCCTTTGTGAACCGTATTGCAGACTCTGTTCACTTACAGCAGGTTTATTTCATGCCAAACCCACTGCAGTTTATTAAATAAACCCTCATGCCCCTGTGGGGTACTGTGTAGGCTTATGGATTCCATTTTGGAAGCAGTTCAGCTGTATCTGTTGAGACTTGATATTGACCAGTTTGTACTACGTCCAAATCACGCCCAATGTCACAATAGCCATTTTCTCACTGGAAGTCCGTACACCATTCTAGTTCTTCATGAAATTATGAAAGCTCCTGAAGTATGGTCAATGAGTATGGTCTGAGTATGGCCAATATGGCACTGTGTGGGAATTATGCACTGCCTTCATTGGC
Organism: Acanthornis magna; assembly: GCA_036785705.1. Lineage (NCBI taxonomy): Eukaryota > Metazoa > Chordata > Aves > Passeriformes > Acanthizidae > Acanthornis > Acanthornis magna. Next base: position 2,182,964 of record JAWUZG010000071.1, on the reverse strand, counting down.
ATGGAGGGGACAGTACTGATTTGTGCCTGTGCCATGATGAAAAAAACCCAAATGCTTGCCTTTATATATCTTGAAGAATATCAGATATTTTGTTAATGAACTTCTTTTTGTACAGTATATTTTAGGAAGTATGTGCTCTGGCTTATATTAACCCAGCTAGATCAGTGTTCTAACAGTTTCTAGTCCTACTGTGCATGTAGAGGCTTTTATTTTCACATTCTTTTTAACTTAAATAATCTATTTTCCTAGTCAAATGTCTTACTTGATAATTATACTCTAGGATAAAAAGATGTATGAACAAAATTACTAGTATATGTTTAGGGATAATAAAAAAATTATGCAAAAGAGGCACTGTTCATTAGGATAAGGACACCAGTAACAAAAAAGAGTGTACTTTAAAAAAATTGTAGTCATATATTTTTCTCTTCTGCTTGAAAGGTAGTGACATGTAAATATATATGGTATCACATGCATGCACAAGAAGTGATATACTTATTTCATGCTGACTTGGTTGTTTATGGACATTATAACTTTTCATACGTGATATATCCATTCACTGCAAAGCCAAGAGCAAATATAGTCACCTTCTCAGTACAAAGAACTTTTGTAGTGCAAATACACATACCTTTTAAAATATATGTAAAGGTGTTGGTCCCATACCATTATTGTAAACTTTCCCACTTTTCATAACTGCTATTGGAATTCTTGTCATATTTAATACAATTTTGGGAGAGAAGTATCCATTTTTCTTTACAGATATAAGGCAAATAAACATTATAGCAGTTTTGGCATTCAGTCAAACTGATAGTAACATGAAAGTCAGTACCATAGCACAGACTAGTGGCATTGCAAAATATTGAAAAAGTAGGTAATCATTATCAACTTTTATAAAAGTCACAAACTCAGAGATTAATTTTGCTCCTGCAATATACTTCACTGACTAAATGCATTGATGTAATGGAAGGAGAGGAAAAGGGGACTTGTCTGTACAGTCAGAGCAGTAAAATGAAATGGAAGAATTTCTGTTTCATTAAAGTTATAACCAGACTCTGCTGTTTATAATATATGAGCATGAAGTTTTATTCCATTCACTCCAAAATAATTATTTTGTTCTTTAAAACAGATCTTAGCAGCTACAAAAGATGCATCTGTATTCTGGACCTGAACCTCTAGAATGATTTCTCTATAGAGAAATACTACAGATATTGTAAAAGTCTCTGTGTTTTCCAGAAATATGAATGTTGGCTATGGATAGAACATGCTATATATGTCTTCTACTGTCATAGACCGTTACTTTCATTAAAAAGTAATGTCAATACCAAAATTTTTAAATGAAGCACCTATGGAAAACAATACAGATTTTCCCTCACCAATAGTGGAAATCAGTACTCTTGTCTGTAAGAGAGAACACAGACTTCAGATGGAGAGAGCAAAAGGGAATTACTGTCTTTTTAGGGCAACATGAGCCATGTTTTGGTGGCGTGTAGAACCAAATAGATAAGATTTTATGTTTTAGCTAACTTCTAGAAGTCTTCTAGTCTAATTTGAGGAAGATTGAATTCTAAGTAATATGCAGAATACTAAAAAATTTTACTTCTGACAGGGACAACTAATAGTGTTATTTTTATTTTACTGGAAAATTTTGGGAGATCTTAAAGTACTCTGAAAAAATCCAATAACCAGAAAAGCAGTTCTCATTTTTTTCTGGGGAGATAATGTTCAAAGTGATCCTCACAGTCCCAGAACCAGGACACTCACTTATTAAAATTACAATTTTTTGCAAACACTGTTGCATTTCAAAAAGGCAAAATGAGGATAGATTAGCAGAAACAGTGACTAGAAGTAAGGAAGATAGCATTGGCCCCTGCTGACACTGGGGCAATATTACGTGAAGATGCAGAGAGTTGCTACAGCGATTTGCAGGTTCTGTGGCTGCACAGAGGAAGGTGACACATGTTGCTCAGTGCCAGAGCTAGTTTGGCAGTGCCTGTTCCAAGTCTGCATGTGGACTCTTTTTGGTGGTGTTGAGAGGACAAGGAGCAGCAGCCATAAACTAAAGTGTAAGAAGTTCCACCTCAACATGAGTAAGAACTTATTTACGCTGAGGGTGGCAGAGCACTGGGACAGGCTGCCCAGGGATGTTGCTCCCTCTCTGGACACTTTCCAAACCCACCTGGACATGTTCCCGGGTCACCTGCTCCAGGTGACCCTGCCTTGGCAGGGGGGTTGGACTGGATGATCTCCAGAGGACCCTTCCAAACCTAACAATTCTGTGATCCTGTCATCAACATAGTGACTAATAGAGAGATGTACTATGTCCTTGAAGAAACTTCCAAGTACAGGCTGGCTCCAAACATTGCTGCTCCATGATGGAATGAAGTTTTGCACCTGTCACAGATTAAGGGAAAAAAAAGGACTAGGCAGTAATGTGTCAATAATCATGATTAGTTACCTTGCTGCTAGACCCAAGCAAAGCATTTTTCTACTCTTCCTTTTGTCTCCTCCTGCTTTTCAATGCTGTAGTCTTGTTACCTTGTCTGATTTTTAGGTAATTGTATCCTACATTAAATATGAGAGCCAAGAAAACAACATAAAGTCATGTATATTTAAAACATATGAAATTTGCTTAAGATTATTAACAGCAAGCCCTGCAGTTAATATAATGCTAAAATATATTAGATGTTTCTGCCAAGCAGGTGAACTCTAATAGATTTGGTGAAATACTATGGAAGCCTTCCAGTACAATTTTTCACCTCAGCACACCTCAAATTCGAAATAATGTTCTGAAGGCTGATGATGATTTGATGTAATTATTTCTTAGGTTGTAGTGTCAAAGCTATCAAACTCAAGCTGGTGTGTAATCAAATATACTGAACCTTTTAATCTAATCCTAAATAAAGTAAGATTTCCAATTTGTGTTCAGGAGTTAGTGTTAGGCCATCTATAACTGTACTTAGGGAAATAGTGAATGGTGTTTTGTAAGGTAGCCATCTTTTCACATGATCTATTTGAAAATACTAAAATGATCATCCTTTCATTAAACTGAATTTTGTTTTTGCTTGAAATATCTGCAGATATAATTTAATGATAAATGTATCTTCCATTTTACTGAATTTAAAGTAGTGTGTGGAAGGTGTTTTGAGGATTTTTATCTAAGAGCAAAAAATTGTACTGTCTTCTTTAGGACAATACAAAGAAGTGATTTTTTGTACATTAATTATTCCTGATATGTAGATGTGACATGGCTGATTACTGTAGGTTTTGCAGAATTTGTTTTATGGGCCCCTGTAATAAAAAGTGCTAATAATATGTGATGAAAGCTGCTGGGCAATGTTAGAAGAAGTGAGAGCATATTATGGATAATCCTGCCTAAAATTGTGAAGAAATCAAAAATGAATGAGAACTTACTAGTTCACTGTATGGAACTAACCTTTGTGAATGGAAAGCAGATGGAAGGTTTAAGGTAAATCTATCTAGTCCAAATTTGGAAAACTTCTTTTCGATGTTGTAAAATAAATTTGTCTTTGAAAAAATGAATATAAGGGTTAATGTGAAAGTATCAGCTAGATATATTTAGTGCGTTATTTACAGCCATGAGAAGTTGAACAGAACTCCAGCAATGCCTATCGTATGCACTAGGTGGTGTTTCAGCCTTTCCCATGGAAATGCACATCCCGATCCAGTGCCACCAGCACTTGGGATTCTAATTTGGAACTAGTACTTAATGTTGGAGAGGAGGTTTTTTTCCCATGTTTTCCTTTTCAAACTGGCAGCGTTCTTGTGCTGAGAGTTGACACCTACAAATTGCAACACTGATTTTTTTGTGTACAAAATGTGTTCATGCCTGTTGAACCTTTTAGGGGAGCGGTTAGGAGAGTTGCGAATGGGTGTAGTAGGTAGTGTGCCTACTCTGGACTGCAGATTTCAGATATGAGGGATTAGTCCTTTTTATTTTCTGTTTCAGAAGGGAAAATTCAGATTTTTCGCCTTGCAGGTTTGTCAGAATGCATGTATTGAGCATGCAGTCCACTCCTGTGGCCTTTGCTTCCGTGCAGTGCTGCTGTCACGGTCCCAGGACAGGCTCTGTCCTGGCAGGGGCTTGGCAGGGACAGAGCTGCTCTGTGTGTGTGTGAGCTGCTGAGCGCTCTGTCCCTGTGACACCTGCGGGCAGGAGGAGAAATCCTGTCCAGGAGCATCCACCTTCCCCTCTGTGCTCCTGTGACACCGTCTTACCAAGTGTGTCTGTCATTTAGTTAAGAGGTCTGTGCTAGAAATTACCAGCGTTTTTTAAATTGCAAGAATGCTTCTACATGCTGCAATAAGATGGGGAAGTCAATTTAGCCTGGTACTATTTGAGGGCTTGTAATTTTTGTGCTCACTGAAAGCACAAACATTTCTGTCCCTGTGATAGTTCCCATTCTTCTCACTGCGTGTGATTTTTTGAAGCTAAAATTATGACTGTTAGGGTTAACACTGTGAAATCCTAAATGTTGAAATATGTTGGAAATAAGGCTTTATCAGAGACTTGTAACTTTCATTAAACTAGAAAAAGTTTAAACTAAAAAAACTTCCTAGAAAAGCAGACAAGAATCTGCAACATTCATAAATCTATGCATTTTTAATGCCATGTGTTTGATTTTTTTTGATCTGAAACACCCTAAGTAAATTTTTCAGGAATCAGGTTAAGTCAGGAGTATTCTTCCTGAATCTATTTTTAGAGGAGGAGATAGGAAATCATATTCATTCAGAGGGAACTCTTATTCTGTTGGGTACAAGAGAATAATATTGGTCATTCTGGAGTCCATTGTCTGGGCACAAAATATGACTGTCAGCCAAGGACAAAGTAGCGCAAGTGTTTTGACTGTAGTATCTAGTTTTTGTGTTATTTTAACATCTACTAACAAAAGTGAAAAGAGCAAATGAAAACTTTGGGGGATTTTATCTCATTGTCATTCAAGTTGTTATATATTTGTATACTTATTGAATTGTTTCAAATCTGGTCCGCTCATTGCTCTGACACATACATGGAAAGTTCAGAACTACTTTCAGGTGTTTACAAACCTAACAGAAATACTAAAGCCTTTTAATTGTTATTAATTAAAGAGGGTGAAAACACTTCTGTCTTGGGTTCTGAAATTTCATTTTGGTGCTTTCATGTACTTTCTAACTTAATTAGCAAAGGTGAAACAGGCCTTGTCTTAAATTTGTGTTTGAGATGGTCAGGCCTGAAGCATACACAGTTTTGACCTTTGAATGTCCTCTAAGGACATTTAACCTACCTCAGAGAGCAAGCTACTTCTCAGGGAGTCTCTCTTTTTTGCTCTCAGTGCTTTGGTGTTTTTTTCTGTCTTAATGTAAGCAGACAGAAGTTCTCATAGATGATATCAGCCCTATAAAAAGATAAGGGAGTTTCCTAGGATGGGGCATATTGCCACCATTAAATGGGCGAGATGCCTCCTTTTCCTGCCCCAGCCTGACAGTGTGTGAATGAGGCACTTGGTGACTTTGGTTTGAGTATGAACCTTGCATCCAGGTAGCCTTCTATATGAAGCTCTTATTGGAAGATTTTTTGTGAGGCTTCTCTAGAGTGCATGGCCCAAATTATCTATTAGATAACGGTTGGGAGAATGAAAGCATGATACAGATTGCAGCTTCTGAAACCTTTTGTGGTGGGCTGAGCGAGATGTATTGTGGAGGTAGAAACTACATCTTCCGTGTAATTCTATGGAGCTGGCTGCATTTAAAAGAATGATGAGCATTGATGTAAGCCTTTGAATGTCCTATACTGTAAACCACTGAAAAAAAGGCAACTTGCTGTAGGATTAGAACTGGAGAAGTGATAACTAGATTGAAGGCTGAGTGTAGACTTTCAAGGAATATATTGTAAAACTAGTACAATTTTGTCTGTGAACTTAGACAAAAATATATAAAGAAAAAGTAAAAAAAAAACTGAGCTAAAGCTAAAGAAAATTGAAGATTAAGGGGTGAAGGATGAAACTTGCAGTGAATTAGTGTTATCTACAATCCAAATTTTAAGGTAACACAATAATCAGTTTGAATGTACCAATACATTAATGACTGGTGTGTTGTATTTGATTCATTACATCCTGATTTATTCTCATATAACATAATAACTGAATGTGAAATTAACTTACAGATAATTGGTGTTGTTGCTTTCCTGAACTGCCATGTTACTAAGGTGATCAGATACAAAAGCTTTGCAAACAAATACGTTTTAGAATATTTAAAAAAATCTCATTACCATATGCAGGATCACGCAAATGGGAAGCTGTAATAATTTATTAATTTAATAAGCATATAGTGAAAGCTAAATCATGGCTATGAAGTGGAGAGACACACCACATTGTATTACTTTGTTTATAAAATGGCTTTAATTTAAAATTGCTCTGAAATGGAAGTCACTTCTTGAAGTCAGCTTCTTCATGTAAGCATAGGATATAGACCGCCATGGATGTAAATCAGCAGAGCATTTTGAAGAATTATAAAACTGCTTGTTTGCAACAGCAGAGGACCTTTTCTAAAATTCCTTACTCTTAGTGAAAGAATTAAAATGGATTAAAAATTTAATGATCTTTTAATTAATTTTCTCTGTCATCCTCAAATTAAAGTGTTAATTTTCAAAGCTTACATTTATTACCATTGGAACATCAGTGTTAGAGCCTTCTCATTTGTATTGCTACTATCTGTTGTTTTCTCTTGTATTTCAAATAATATAACAAAAAAAGACTAAAAGTATTTTTGTTTGTATTTTTTTCTAAACAATTTCCTCCAAGGTTGTATAGACATATTTTATTGTATTGTAGCTAAAATATTGTCATTTTAGTAGAAAGAATTAAAACAGTATCCTTTCTACCTTTGGAAATGTTAACAGTCAGTTTATGTGTTCTTGCTGAAAATGTTGTATAAAGTGTCTATGAGCTAATGGATTTTACATTTAAATATGTCTGAACAGGTAATGTGGGTATGTAACTTGTGCCGAAAACAACAAGAAATCCTCACAAAATCAGGAGCCTGGTTCTATAACAGCGGATCACACGCACCACAGCAGCCTGACCAGGACGGTATTAGAGCTCTGCGGAACGAGGAAGCACCTCAAGAGAAAAAAGCAAAATTGCAGGAGCACCCGCAGTACCAAGGACCACCAGGTGACATATCCACACAAGCTTTGGACAAAAACAGACCTCAAGGGCTCACAAGACAAGAATCGATTAAAAATGGTTCAGCAGCAAAACATCAAGTAACGAGTGACACATCAGACAGGTAAGAAAGTATTTAATGTTTATCCTGATGACATCTGATGAATTTATGCTCCAAATTTTACTTTATCTTTTAAAATTTTATCTTATTTTTATTCTGTAGCTTATAAAATACATAGTGGGCATTTTGAAGCAGCATCTGAGAAGTCTTTTGTTGGTTTCAGATGGTCATAGCCAGTGTGTGCTCTTCATTTCTTCTCACTGAGAAAAAAAAGTGGGACAGGACAGTTGCAGTGTGACAGTTTGTTCATGTGCTTGCAACTTTGTCAAATCATAGTTATTGTGCTGTGCAGAATGTTACCATATTTCTTTTGTGGTCACTAACTTTATAGGAAAGTTTTAGTAATCCAAAATAGGATTCAAAAAGGCAGATTAATGGAAGACAGTGTCTGTTAAAACATCTGGTTGTACTTGCAGTATATAGTGCTAAGGATGGTGAAATCTTTGAGGAATGACATGAGCCTTTTCATGGTTTCTCAGTTTCTTGCTGTTAGTTACTGTCATTAGTATAAACATTTTTTCCTTCACTGTTTTGTGTTAGTGTTACTTGCATTGTTTGAAACTTTAGGTCTGTCTGTGCTAAGGTAGTAAGATCTGGTTTAGCCAGAAGCTGGAGCTGGTACTTCCCTCCCTTTTTCTTGGTGTGATTGTACCAAAAGGCACCAGAAAACTCTCAACCTCTAGATTTTACTGGAATACAAAAATAAAAATTGTTTCAGTGCATGAATTTAATTTTTTCCTTAACAACACCGGTATAGAACTTTAAATATGGTGGGAAGGGAAAGATGAGAGTGAGGTTGCTCAGGTGTTTCCATGGAAATGATATCCTCAACGCACGCACGAGAGACCTCCAACTGCCTTGGAATTTGGCAGCCAGAGCAGTATAATCTGGCAGCTTTTCTCTGCTGCCCAGATATGACCTCATTGCAGCGTTTATTCTGTGAGCTTGAAACAGGCTAGACATATATAGTATCTTTTACATTTAGTATAACTAAAATAGTTTTCCTTTTCCCTCACCTCTTTTATTCCACCATATTTTATTTCCTGTTTTTGGTGTTATATGAGAACAAATGGAATGTAATTAATCTGACCTTTTTTGTTTAACTTACTCTGCCTGTTGCTGTTTGCTCTGATTTTGGCTGTTGGGTTAAATACTCAGTTGTACTGTGTGCTCTCAGTTATATGCATAGTCTCTGAGAAATACAGCTGGCGCCCTAACTTGACACTAGGGAGCAGGAGAGACAGACTGATTCTCTTGTGGTTCATTTTCCCCCCTTAATTTTGCCAGGAAATTTATATCATAGATAATGTAAGAATAAAAAAGACCAAACCCTTGTTAGCAGCAACAACTTAACTCTGAAAGTGTTTTTATACTATATATATGCAGAAATATGGAGGGACAGAGTGGTATGTGAATAAATATATAATTCGGTTATGCAATATGCTTTTACCCTAAGTAGAGTTAAATGGTAAACATGGACAGTATAAAGTAATATTTGCCAACAGGAAGAATGTAGGCTTTGTGCCTGAAATCAGAACAATTTTGCTGATTGTGATCACTACTATTCAATATATTGTTTAAGTTGTGATAATTTTTTCAGTCATTAGCCTCTTCATGTTTTATTTAGATAATAATACTGATGTTCCCTAATTAACATATACAAGTGCGCTTAGAATATGATATATATTATATGCTACTGAAGGATAGAGGGTCTTCTGAATAATTTTCTTCCCTGATGTTCCTCACATAAACCTTTTTTTTCTGGACCTAATGAAAATGATTCCCCTGTGATGGCAAATCAAAGTCTTACTGGTCAAATGGGCTTTTAGAGAACATCAACAGCTCTGAGAGATACTGCCCCAGAATTCAAGGATGGGGATAGACTTTAAGTTTGGTTCTATATATGCTGTGGTGCCATTGCTATTCTCCTCAACAACACTGGGAAGGCTTACAAGTTGTGTTGGTTTTGGCTGGGGTGGAGTTAATTTTCTTCACAGTGGCTGGTATGGGGCTGTGTTTTGGATTCGTGCTGAACACAGGGTTGATAATACAGAGGTGTTTTTGTTATTGCTGAGCAGAGCTTACACAGAGCCAAGGCCTTTTCTGCTTTCCTACTGCCACTCTGGTGAGGAAGTTGGGGGTTCAGGGGAGGCTGGGAGGAGACGCAGCCAGGAGAGGTGACTCAAAGTGACCAAAAGGATATTCCATACCACGTGACACCATTCACAGTAAATACAGTGGGGTGAAGAAGGAGGAAGGGGTGGGATGTTTGGAGTGACGCCATTTGTCTTCCCAAGTCACCATTGCACCTCATGGGGCCCTGCTCTCCTGGAGATGGCTGAACACCTGCCTGCCCCTGGGAAGCAGTGAATTCATTCCTTGTTTTGCTTTGCATGTGTGAGTGGCTTTTACTTTCCCTATTAAACTGTCTTTATCTCAGCCCATGAGTTTTCTATCTTTTACCCTTCTGATTCTCTCCTCCAACCCACTGGAAGGGAGTAAACAAGCAGCTGGGTGGGCCTTGGTTGCTGGCTGGGCTTAAAGCATGGCACAATTTTATTACATTCAACTACTTTTAAGAGCAGAAGATAATATATTCTCTTTATACTGAAGTCACGTATAGAATATTTATCATAATTAGATATAATTTTAATATTAAAGTTTATAAATCTATGTATGCTATGCTTATTGTTATTGATCAAATTAAGAAAGATAATTTTATCTATCTGAAACTTGCAGTTGTGGTTAAGCAATTATATACAGCTTTTTCTAAGGGCTTCTGTCTTCTTTTTGAATGTTTAATGTTATTGGGTTTTGGTTATCTTTTTAAACATTTATGGAAAGAACCAATCAGTAGAGAAAAATGTCATATGGGAGACCATCATAACAAGTATTTTTCTATTCTTAAACTACGTGTATACAGAAATGGAGCAACTAACTAGTAGGTTAGACCATTTGTCTACATGGAGGAATTCCTTGACAAAAACATGGCCATTCAAAATGTCCAAAATAATAAGGAAATAGACAAAAAAAGTCTCAAGTATTTGGACATGCTTCTTGATTGCCTTGCACAATCATGATAATGGAAGTAAATAGAAAGTGAGAACTATATTTTCTGTCTTATTTTTCATCCCAAGGACATTAGTTTTGACACAAAAATAATTTAAAATGTAAAAACCAGTAAGCACTTGTGGAAAAAAGGTATTGCTATGACTTTATACACTTGGATTATAATGATTTGAATAGAAAGGTAAAATATATTTTTTTAAGCAAAGCTTTTTTAACATTTGCAGCTTCTGTGGATGTTGCAGCAATCATTACTTAGGAGGACTTTAAATCAAGTGTCATATGTCTTATCTTGGTCATCTGGAGACAAGTTGGTCACAGAGTAAAGGGCAACATTTGCTCCTTTAATCTCAAGATCATCAATGTCCCTTCTGTCTCATTCCTTACTATGTCTTTTCTGGTTGTGCTTTTTTGTTTTTCCATTCTTGAGTAATACTTAGCATATTTTTTCCCTTGTTTTCTTTATTAAAATTATTTTTCATAAAAATTGTTTTGTTTTCCCCATTAGACTAGTATTCTGTTTCCATTATGTAAACAACAGTCCCATTTGCAATTGGTAGATCCCAACCTGTTAAGACAGATAGATAGGTACCTGATTATAGATCTTTGAAATCTGTTGCCTGAAGAAGCCAGGGATGATTTTGGTTTGCACATTCCCCAAGGACATTTTTCTTATCTTGGATCCATTACAGAATAAAGCAAAATGTAAAAAAAAAAAAAGTTCAGAAGCAAGTTGTACTTACCAAGAGCAGTACAATTTTCCATTACTACTTTTTTTTCTAGTTCACATAATAGAATCATAGAATGAAACCTTAAAATCACCTTAGATCCACCCCACCTGCCATGGGCAAGGACCCCTGGACCAGGTTGCCCAAAGCCCCATCTAGCCTGACCTTGAACATTTCCAGAGATGGGGCATCCACAGCTTTTCTGGACAACCTGTTCCAGTGCCTCACTACCCTCACAGTAAAGATTTTCTTCCTTATATCTAGCCTAAATCTACCCTCTTCCAGTTTAAATTTTTTACTACAATATTTACAATCTGGACTATGACGCTTTTACTGCTCTTTATTTAGCAAACCCCTGGGTAAGGCAGGGGCAGCAGGCACACGCGTGTGACTCAATAAATGACCACAGTGTATCTGGCATTGCTTGAGGTGAGACAAACGTAATTTGTACCACATGGATGTTTCATGCTAAGCGCAGTTGAACTGTAACTATATGTAGTGGTTTCCACAGACCTATCCTTGTGTGTAGGTTGTATGGATGCCGATGTAGTGTAACACTAGATTCCCTGAAAACTACAAAATGAAGTGAATCAAAGAAATGCGAAATATTATTTTAAGTAATCCATAGACTCAGAAGGTCTATTCTGAGGTCTGCTGTGCACAGATGGTAGATTTATAGCTGCAGTTCTTTGATTTGCAGCTTCACGTTAATTCTGGATTAGGCAGAGGGGTCCTATTTTCTTTTATTTTCATCAAGAATTTCATGTAGTCTATTCTTCCCAAGACCTACACTACTCATCATACAATATGTGTTTTCTTTCTAGCAGAAAAATCATTTGAACAGGTTTTTTTTCAGTAATTTTGCAGCATGTGATCAGCTTGTGAAAAGGTTTCTTCATTCCAAAGCCCATGTTTATAATGTAATATTAAAATGTGTACAACATCCTAATATTAAAATCTGGGAAACAGGGAATCTTGATGATGATATGAAGCTTTTTTACTTGTTGTTCTCTTTGCCTGAATTGTTAGATGTTTAGGTGGTGTTGCCGTACTTGACTTGAAAAATAATTATTTTTCTTACTCTTCGTAGGATCTGTTGTAGAGCCATTTCAGTAGTTTTCCACATATGAACTCAGTGTTCTAAAATGTAGATATTTTGTGACATTCCAGAGCTGTTGCTTCACAGACTTTTATTCTATACATATACATTGCTCCCTTAAAATAGGAAACAACTTATGCATCTTCCAAAATCAAGGTTATGATGACACAACTATTAATATATATCAGAAATGGTATTATACAGTTCAGGTAGATGTGAATTTTTCAGATTTTTTTAAGAATTATTGTTATTTTCCCTAATCCATGTTTTATGAATTAAAAATATTTTTCAGAATTTGAAAATGTTAACTTGATTTTACAATGTATATTAGTTATGCATTACATTAGTGTAAGAATAACGTCCTCAAGGATATTTTTTTATGAGATTCAATGAAAAAAAAGTGAAAATATTGTGAGAAATTTCATTTTCGTGGGTTATGAGTCAATTTATTCTTGCTTCGTCTGTCAGAGGGTGAGCCTTGTCACAGAAAGAGAATTGGTTCTTGGTATAGGAGAAGATCATGATCTGTAAGCTCATGATTTGAAGCAAGACTAATAAATAAAGCTGCCTGAACCCTTTTCAGATTAACTGTAAGGATATGAGATTAAATCATAAAAACCAGAATGAAAACAACAAATCGAGAGAGTGAGCAGCTGCAGAGTTGCACAACAGCGGTATTTATTTTCCAGGCCAGCAGACACAGTAAAGATATATCCTACTTCCCTCTTCCTTGTCTTCTCCTTTCAGAGATACATAATATATTTGGGGTTCATTTTCTATCAACCCTCTTACCTCAGAAAAAAACGAGGATTTTTTATTCTGAGTAAGAAACACAAACAAGAGTGCTGAGGCTATGTGGGTCTAAAGGTGCAGGGTTTGTGCACGTATTCTTTATGAAATGTATGCACGTGCTTCCTTCATATAAGGCTTTATTCGATTGTGTTACCAATGGCAGTAACATGAAAGTGCTTCCCCGTGTCCCTTCGCTTCCGCTCTTGGGAGCAATGCCAGTGTGAGTTGGCAGCGTAGGCTCTGTCTTTTGGGACTGCAGTTGGGGATGTCAGGGTGTGAACAGAGAGGAAAAAAAAAGACTAAAACAAGAGAGAAAAGGAGGAGAGAGGAAAAAGCAGGCATAAGTGAGATGAGAAACATGAAAGAGCAGCATGAATTAAAACATGAGATTGTGTGTCCATCTGTTTCATGTTTATATCTTTTTAAAATGACTCTTCTTTAATTGCTGGATCACGAACAACTGACACTGAGAACAGCTCTGATGGTAGTTTATTGCAATTTAAAATATGATGGTGTAACATTAAAGAGTCAGTCAATTATATTTCTTTTTGAAAGCCTGAAAACTGTCCATTTCCTGAGATCATCACTGTTTTTCTTCTGCCTCACTTGTGACACAGCACTGTAGTGCAATCTCTGATTTTGATTGTTTCTATTTCTGAGTACCTGAGTTGATAGATTTCTAGGCCAGATGTGTTAAAAGCCCTGTACTTAGACCCACGGAGACTAAGCACATTTGAAAGCAAAGTATTTTACTTGATTCTCAAGTAAAATAGAGGTATTATAACTTTTGAACCTATTTTTTTTACCTGCTGACATATTAAAAGACAGTGAGAAATATTAAAATAATTGTATAGAGACAGTATTTAAAATAAGGGTGTTGGTATTCAAGAGTCAGACCGATAAAGCTGAGTGCAGATTTCTTCTTGCTGAGAAGTGTCCATTAAGGACAACAGGGTCTCTAACCCTTTTAGAATTTTATGTAAGACATAAAAATTTATACTATTTTTTTTAACATTGTTGACCACCACAGTAGCAAACCCCCCACAATTGTTGAAAAACATAATTATATTCTTTTACTTAATGAATAAATCTAATACTCCAAACAAGAATTTTGCAGGTTGAATTTAAAATTGAGTCAGCATTCTTTTCCATGCATGACGGCAAAGAGCTCACAGTGACTTTTCCTGATGCCAGAACAGGATGCAAAAGGGTTTAGAGGTACCCTACAGTACTTTTAACATATTAACTAAAGTTTTAAGTTTTTCAGGATTTGAACTTCATCTGAATAAGGTTTTATATTCATCTTCCTGCTCCCATTCCAGCATTTTTTACCACTTCAATAGTCCTTAGAGCTATAATGTAAAACCGATGTCAATCAGAAAACTAGTCTCAGTAGTTTTGCTTTTGTTTCTTGTGCTTTCATTTCATTGTATGCTTTCTATGATTCTTGAGATAATAGTTTAGAATAAATAAATCAGTTTTTTTTCACACAACTGCTCTTTTAATTGTTTAATTAATCTACACATAGGGCTAAGGGTGGGGATCAGCATTTCATGGCTGTTTCAGTTTTCAGGTAGAAACTGAAGTTTATCTGCTGTCTGAATCTCAAATGACATTAAAAATAATTTAATAGTAACTATGGGCAGAGGAAGCAATAGAAATTTATGGGAAGAGAGCCAGAGAAAATGCAGTATTTAATTATTGAGAAGTACCTTGGGTCTAAGAAAGTCAGAAATCCTTCAGTGCAGAAATTTTAATGAAATAATTAGACACTAATGACAAGGATTAAGCTACACCTGCCTATGAAGATGAGTAAGGAGTTCGATATAATTTGTAATGCAAGGTCTCTGTAAGGAGTTCCTGAATGATATTTACATTGTTAACAGTCCAGACTAGCTATAGTGGGTACACTTTGTTTCTCCCTGTCATTATTAGCTTGCAATGGGTTGTGGCATATGCTTTCTGTTCTAATTCCTGGAAAAGAGGTGGAGCTTTTTCTCACCATTACCTTTGCAGAACTGTCTTTCTTCTAGGAAATGAAACTCCTTGTACAGTTCTCTTTGTGTCCTAATGTTGGTTTTGTGGATCTCCCGCTCACATGAGCAGTGACAACACTGACACAACTTTCAGGATGTGCAGCCACACTGTGACTTCAGTGTGGATTTTCTGAGCTGTGCATTGCTTCCCTCCCTCCCTTTTTATTTTTGCTAACTGGTTATTTAAAGATGCCTTTCATTTTTATTTTAAGGTGAATCTTTATCTGACTGTAGAACCTGTATTGAGTAGGATCAGGCCTCTGACCAATGGTAGCTACAATTTGGGATCCTTTTTTTGAGAAAGCTAATCTGTTTGGAGAAGAGAGAAAGAGAAGAGAAAAATTCTGTAACTGTAGCAAAACTAACCTACCTTAATAAACAGTCTAAGACTGCCATGTTCCTTTTCAAACACCAGAGTGTTTTAATTAAGAACATAAAAAAAATTGAATTACAGCTTTAAGTGACAATCTGAACTCAGCTGCAATCATTCTCTGCAGTGAGCTAATCTCATGTTGATTTTAGGGAATTTAATTTTCACAGTTTGCAGTAGAGTGCCTTTTCAAAAATAGTTCCATTGCAACATGATGTTGTCATTTTGCTTACTGTTACGGATTACTTTATTTTTTTCTCAATTGATATTTGTTGCGTGCTGCTTATTGAAAACTATCCCTTACTATTTGACTTTTCTCAATCTTGGGTCCAGGGAAGTCTGGATATTCAGAGCTGATATTTGGTATCTTTGAAGCAGAGTTAGGCCTTCCATTGCGGTGTTAGGTTTCTCTATAGCGCAGCTATGTCTTTACCTATGCTAAAAGCCTGTTAATAACCTAAATCTGTAAGCACAGATATCATCTGTATCAGAGTATTGAACTTTTTTATTAAGTACCGATTGTAGCTAACATTTATGAAACTAAATGTAGTTTTGCATTTAACTAAACATATCCTGTAAAAAGTATCAGAAAAAATTGCAGGTAGTAGCATTTTAAAATTATTTTTTAAAATTAATAGGGCCAATACCATTCTGGGTTGAGTATGTCTTCTTGAAGTGCAGTTTTGTTGACCTTGCATAAACTTGAATGCTAGAGCTCACTGTGTGCTCATAATCCTTAGTTGTACTGTCCTCTGTTCTTTGGAGGCTAAGTTCTCTTAAGAAGTATAGATAACAGATATTTGAAAATTCCATATTTTAAAAAAAATGGTCTGTAAAGGTGAATAAGATACATCTGTGGAGTGTAGCTGAGGGAAATTTCTAACATTTGGTAGAAAACTCTGCTAAGTCAAATTTATTGTTTCAAGCAGCCAAGTGATTCTGGGATCTGCAGTAAGCAATTCAATGAATGTCTTTTTTTTTTCGTGCTTTTTACCATAGTTATATAGACTGAAATAAAATGAAAAAAATGAGACTGCATAGTTGTTACTGATGCAAATTCTTTAGCTTGTCCTCTGTGTCTCTAGAAGTCACAAATGATATAGAAATCACTTCTGTAGTGCAATTTGGTTGTCACTTATCTTTTACATGGTAAGATTAAAAATTTTAGTAACTGTCAATCTATTTTATTGAATCAGATTTGAGGAAAAAAAAGTAACAAAAATGAGTGCGTATAGGACCAGGGTGACCATATTTTCATAATTAAAAGTTACATTATTAAGCAATACAAATTTTTTTCTACCTTGTCTTTAGCATGATTATTCTGTGTCTTTTTCTGCCCCTTCTTAAAGACGAATCCTTTCATCTCTTTGCCTACTCTGGAATGTCCTTATAGACTTATTTATTTAGTTAGGTATTTTATTACCTCATTTCTTTTGTGTATCACTATCTCTTTCTCACTGGTGTGAGATACAAAAGTAAACTCTGGCTAGACATTGAAAGTACTTTCAAAGATATACCCATGATCTTTTTTCACTTAAAGACAGACATTATTTTCTTCTCTAAGCTAGTTCTTTTTCTTTCCCCTTTATGTAGTTCACTTCTTTTCCTCACTTTACAATCAACAATTCTGCAACCATTCCCAAGTGTCCTTTCAGTTTTATGATGAAGTAACTGGACACTTCTCTCCCAAGCTTTGCGAAATATTAATTTTGTGCCTTTCAGAGAAAACAGACCTCTCTGCATTCTTTACTAACCAGAATGAAGACAGCCACAGACATTTTAAGGGAATAGTTACCTGTTTCAGAAAATTAGTGCAGTAAAATGTCATTTCAAGTTAAGCAGAAAATGTAGGTGACCTGAAGTCAGTGACTCTTAAAGTGCAGCTTTAAAAACCAAGGTAATATCCATATTTGAAATGCAGTGGGTTGTGTATATATGCAGCTTGCTCTGACTTCCTGCACTATGCAGCCCTGTGCCCTGTAATCATGCCCTGGTGTTTTTAGAAAATGACATCAGCAAGTGCCCAGCTCTGCAGCACTGAGCTTCCTGAAAATGTTATTAGCGACCTCAGTAAGTATATCATCTTCATCGAATATCAAGAGGTTAGGTTGCTCCAAACACAGTTTTCCAAATTTCTGGTCCAGTGTTTTGTCAGCTGGTATTCTATGCTTGAATTGGTCCCTAGATGTAATTTATCTGCCAAAGCAAGTTTCTGTTATGCAGCTTGTAATAGGACAAACCATGAACTTTGCTGCAGAAACCCCATTTTCTTTGTAAAAACAAAATGACAAGGACAAGAGTTCTTATGGTAATGTTGTGATAGAAAAAAATGCATTTTAGCTGTAAGAGGTTACATTTGTAATGACTTTGTGAAAATGCTGGACTTTAAATGACTTCTGGGTGATCCCTTAAAAAAATTTTAAAAATACCCATTGAGGCAGAGGAATTTAAATCAAAAAATGTCTGATATGCTTTATAATGCCAAATAAATTGGAAAGCTTCAGGAAGACATTGCATTCTAAAGTTCCAAATCAGTGCACAAATCCGATTTTTTTTCCAAGAGGTAGATTAATTTTAATTGAATCTTTTTGACTTTGGCATGAGGTGCTGGACTGACAAAAATTGACCTGCTTCAGTTGTATCTTTATGCTGCAGTTAGAACTGTGTAAAATATTTAAGCTAGAAGAGGGATTGCAATTAGTTCAGCAATCTCAGCCCTTGAATATAAGAAATTTGACAACTCAACAGTGAGTTCAGTAATTCCACCTCCTCACTAGGATGAGATAATTGCATTTTATTCCTAAAATGGACATGTAGTGATTAGTCTTCCTGTACCATTTATTAACAGGGTCTAGAACAAAAAGGTATTCTTGAAAGAATCCAAATTTAACTTGGATATACAGTTCTTATAAAACAATGTATATTTTGGGTGCTTCTCATGTCTCAAGTAAATGCAATGAAGACTGAAGAAATGACTTTAATTTACAAAATATATATCAATATTTGAAGCAAGAAACTTGATCTTCTGAATAAAGTAAAGCTGAAGTAAAGTATAATTTAATTTCTACTCAGCCGATATTTTTTTAATGCACACATTATTTCCAAAATTAGAATATCAATTAGAAGGACCCTGAGAACCAGAGTAAGAAGGAAAAGAGGAAGATACGGCACTTAAATAATGGAAAAGGTAGGAATATTTTGTAGATGGGACTCAAAACAAACTCTGGAGCTTTGGACATTAAGTGCAGTACTAATAGTATCTCAGCTTCTCAAAAAAATTGTTTTGTAAAGTGATAAACTGCATTGCAGTAATGACTGATGCACTGACATAGATCTGGATCATTTTTGCCTACTTTACTTCTTTGTTCCTCCTTCAAGTAATTAAGAGCATTTACAAGAATGTTTGTGTCCTTTTGGTAGATGTTCCCAAAATATGTTATTTGTTTTTGGCATTAAGCCTGGTGAAGCTAACCAAACCAGGAGATTTTGCTCAAGACAAGGATTTTTAATTTCACTCTCTATGTGGCATACTGATATTTCTTTCAAAAGCATTCTTTTCCTCTCTGAAAATGAGATTTATTTAGAAATTTATTCTGTGGGATGTCACCAAGTATTGTGAAGCCTTACAGTTACAAAAATCAATTATGAAATTAACCCTAACTCCCTTCCCAAACGGCCAATGCTGCCTTTATTCCACTAAAATAGAACTCCTGTATTAAATGGAAATCTTTCCAAAGTAAAATATTTACACAGCCTTAAAGCTTATAAAACCCAGGCTCCATGACACTGTCAAAGGAAATGAATTCCAGAAGTGTGTGTTCATCAGGAAAATATTCTTCTGCTGTTCCAATCAGCTGAATATAGGAGCAACCCAGGAGACCATAAATCTCATAATGACATGAAAGGAAGATAAATTAGTCTCTTTGAACTCATCCCCAAGATATGGAAGGCTCAAATTTTTATCCAGTGTACTGAACAGCAGAAATTAATAAACAATCCAGTGCGCAGATGTGTTGTCATAGCTTCTGTTTCACTAAATGAAAAGACTGATCTTAATCTTACTGTCATTTGGACAATGATCTATCTTTTAGTTTGCACATATATTAGTCTTTGTTTCCATCACAGATCACCTGAACACGTTGACACCCAACACAAGTTTGGACCTTCAAGGTCCAAATCAGTCATCTGAAAGTAGCGATACAGCAATAAACCGCAAGATATTTTCCAAGTGAATAAAAATAATTTTCAAAATTAATTAAACTCCCAAAGTCACTTGAATGAGAGCCAATTTCTGCAATGTATAACCAATGCGGATTTCAAGATCAATGTAACTGCTACTTTTTTACATAACAAAGAGTTTCATGATCCGCCTGCTCACCAAAAAAGGGCTTGTGTAAAGGATCTCATAACTGTGGTAACTGCGTCTTTCATGAAGAAAACATTATCCCTTTATCTGAGTGTGTATATTGGAATAACTTCTGTGCTGGGGGCATTTACATAGTTGATAATCATTCTTGGATTGTTGTAGGATTTATTTTTTACAGACTGTTTGCTTTCTTGAATTTCTATAACTTGGAGAAGGAATCTAAGTACAAATTGACTGTCAGAATTAAGGAAATCAACTTGCACCTTTAAAATGTAATCCTGAAATGGAAAGACGGATATCGGCAAACTGTTAGTGAGTGTATTTTCAGCTTCTGTTGTTAGTATTTTACATTATTAATCATGCATAATACTTTATTAGTAGTATTTTAAATCACCTTTGTGTTTTTGAAAGGTGAAAAATGATCACTTTTTATGAAAGTGAAGAACAGAAATCTCTCTTGTAGCAGATGAAGTTTTCAGTGCACTGTTTCAAAAATCAATCAAATCTCTGTTCTAGTCCAGCAGTTCTTGTCTATTGAGACACATCTCATTGGTAAATCATCCAGAATTGCAAATGAGGCAAAAAGCAGAATTCATGTACTATAATGAGGTGCAAGGAAATATCAATTGATTGTAAATCAGCTGAAGGTAAAATTGGTTGAAATATACTACTCTAAACCACGTGTTCTGCAAGGTGCAGCATCTACTGAATATCAAGCCTTTTGTATCGGTGTGTATTACATGTACTTCTCTACTTTTTTAACAGGTGTATAAAAATCTTGATGTTCCTGTTGGGTAAAGGAGCTATTGCTTTAGCCAGGGGAATGAAGTCTCACTTAGACCTTTTCTAACTCTGATTCTTCCATCTTAATAGTACTCCTTCAATTCTTTTAGAAATATTATTTGTATATCATATACTGCATGTATGGACATGGACAAATATATATATTCATACTGAAAGGTAGGATGCCTAGACATTTCAGTACACTATCAGAACTCTGAGGAAAACAGAAAACTGATTATGGGATCATGCTGTGACCCAGAGTTTCCAGAAATTTGTTTTGTGGTGATGTATGTCTCCTGTAGGAAGCTGACCAGTCCTGCAGACATGAAAAAAATTAGTAATGTGTATGAATTATTTTAATAGAAAATAGAACCATGCTCTTGCAGGTTGAAGAATTGATTTGTACATATATTAGACAAATAGGCTGGGTTTTTTTGTTTGCCAAATGCGATTTCTGCCTCAGTAGCTCTTTGTGTAAATTATGTCTTAGGTCAGGATTGTGGTTTAAAAACCCCATATCCCTTGATTTTAAGGCTTCATTTTTATATGTGGCATCTGTCATCAATAGGAGTTTTTCCAGAAACAATGAAGATCCCTAAAATACCTGTGTTGTATGTGGGGGAAATGCATGAGTCGGAAAAAGGGAGAGAATGCACGCACCTGGATTTTTTTCTGATATGGTGTCAGAACACAGCTAAGGCAGGAACTGTGAAGTGTTCTCAGATCTAGCAATAGAATTGCAACCACAGATTTATATTCCTACCTCCTAAATAAAGTAATTAGACAAGCATAAGAACACTTCATTAAACCTATTTTTGGGTGCTCAGTTTTGGGTCACATGATTTTTCCCCCCCCAGCAAGTTCCTCTTTCTGTTAATTATACAGTAAGAAAAAGGTGGCCAGCTTTCTAAACTGCACTCCTTAGTCGTCTACATTTAGGTGGGATGAATCTGGGTGTCTTTGTTATTAAGGTCAAACAGTCTAAATTCAACCTCTGAATTTGTCTAAAATCAGTAACAACTTCATTTTTAAGCATAGACTTCCCTAAGCAAGGAATACTTAGAAATGCCCAAATCTGGCAAGTGAGGCAACACTAGGCAGTGGAGTTTTATTGCAGATCAAGCAAGTTGTATATATTGTGTAATGTTCAGAAGCACGAGAAGGAAAAAGATAAGAGAAATAATTAAAATTAAACATTTAATGTAATTATTTTCAACTATTCTATGCCTTGTCATATTTAAATAAAATTTCCCATATTGCCTTTCAGCTAATGTATTTAAGAGAATTCCACAGAGAGGTTTGAGAAGCCATAATCTATATTGAGCTAAGGAAATTAACCAATAAGTCAAAGTTATTAATGTTAAAGATATCTTAAAAATAATTATCCAGGGAAGTGCACCCTGTTGTGAGACATACTTACTGATTCATTTCAAGAGTTACTACTATTATGGTATAGTCTATTGTAATAAATTACAAAAGGTTTTCAAATTAAAATTTTCCTATTTCCCTTCCCTAATTTGTTTGTTTTTTTCCTCTGTCTTACTCATCCTCAAATGCGCAATTTTTGTGTGGTCAGTGCCAGTTTTTGTATGTGTCCATACCAGGCCTAACAGTAGGATTTCCCAAGTGAACATATGGCACATTTCCTACTATCTGTGTATAAAGGAACGAAGTTAGATCTACCGTTGTGTTATCTGAGTTTTTTAAAATGCAGAATTATTTTATCAGTAAAAGTATTTTTTAGAAGTCATCTGGCATTTAACTTTCACAAGTCTTTATTTTTTCTCTTCATAGATTTAGAATATCATTAAACAGAAACTAATACAAAAAAGTCTCAGCTTCCAAGTATTTTATTTGTAAAATAGATTCTTTCCTAACTAGTAAGTATGCAGGCAAAATCTCATGTTTAACTTGCTTGTCACTTTTTAGAAAGTTTTAAAGCGACACTGATCAGGGAATCATGATTATTTCTTTCATTTACTTAGACTATGATGAGATGCAGGGAAATGAGTTACTTTGTGTCCTCATAGAACTCAGCACACCTGATTTAAGACAGGTGGCACTTTCCTGCTTAGGAAGTCCAAAGCTGATCTGGAATTTCCCATCAAGACTTGACTTTTTGGGCTGATGTACTTTGTACTCCTTGACTTCCTTTGGAGTCTACAGATGTCAAGGTTAGTTTTGTCTTTCATTAAAAAGTGGACAGTTGCTTACCTTTTTTTCCCTGTTTGTTGAAGACATAAGTACTGAGAATTTTCAGAGATGGAATATCCAGATACCTGTAAAGGTGCTAAAGGTAAACTGACAGCTTATTTATCCTCAATGTAAGTAGGCTAATCAGAGCATCCCCTTAACTATTTTGAGTATTGTTGTACTTGCTGGATGAGTTCGTGACTGAGGAACAGTGCACAGACTGCTTCCACTGGCACTAGAGCAGATCCAGTATTTGGAAACGTGCTAGAGGCATAGTGTTGAACTGCGCTTTTGGGCCTTAATCCAAAGAGTGTTGGCATGCAGTGTTATCCCTGATTTCACTGGATTTAGGCTACTTAAACAGTTGATGCTCAAGGAATGTAGCTCAACAGACTTTGGAACAGCAAAGTTCTGGTGTCCTACACAGCAAGCAAGAGAAAGGCTTGGGGTCCACACCTCTTGTGTGGACCACTGGCATTGTTCTTACCTACAACAGTAATTGCATCGCTTAGGCTTCATATCCTCAAGTATTTAATAGGAAATATGCTTACAAGGTTTGTGATAATTGACTGGTTTTTTGAAGCTTATTCCAAGGATAAATTATTATTGTTTCATTGTTTGGTATTACTGCTGGTGGAACAGGAGATAACTGTGAGTCCTTTATGCATGGGATGCCACTAACAGCAAGTCTGATGGAAAATGAAGAATGAGGGAGTTAAATACAACTGGGAGGCAGTTCCATGAGCTCCAGAATCAGTCTAGCCTATAATGGTGTCTCATGTTTTTCTCTGCTATTTCTTCCATGATGTGGTGGAGGACCACAGTAATTTAAGCATTTTTTCCTATCACTTTTGATAATTTTGTCAAAGTTCAGATGGCAGTGATGTGCCTATTTACTGACCATGCTCTGACTCTCTTTCTGCTGTGAACGTCAATGGGTAATGGCTTTCAGCTCTACCCACTCTTCCTCTACGCACACTGACTTGGGTCTTTCTGCTCTGATGATACTAATTTTCACAGAGCTTGCTGGAATTTAACTGTGTAAATACTTACGCCCTGTGAAATTAACCAGTCTCCTCAAGCATATTAATCATTATGAGAAATGGTAATATGGAGGACAAAAGGGATAAACAGACTGTCCAGGTTTCTAAGTCTCATCTATTGGCTTGAACTGTGTAACTTATACTAAAGGGAGAGTATAGATTACTTTTAAATGGCTATATAGGAGAAAGATGGAGAAGGACACTGAAAAGAATTAAATGAATATAGATTGAATACCTCAAAAATTAAAGAAACAAAGAAATGGGAAATACTGAGAATTAAACACAAAATAGAAAAACCGCTATTTTATGCAATAAGATGAGGATGAATTTACTTTTTTTTATATTGCTGTACTTTGGAAGTGGATATTTTCTGTAACAAGGTTTGGTCTCTTAGCTGGAATTTCAGTATCTTCCATTGTAGATCTGTG
Source organism: Acanthornis magna (assembly GCA_036785705.1). Taxonomy (NCBI): domain Eukaryota; kingdom Metazoa; phylum Chordata; class Aves; order Passeriformes; family Acanthizidae; genus Acanthornis; species Acanthornis magna. Next base: position 2,158,782 of record JAWUZG010000071.1, on the reverse strand, counting down.
ACCTGACTACCAAGGATTAAAATCAGTATCACTTTTCCATTCTCAATTAATGTTTAACTCAGTGAATTAAACAGTTCTTTCAATATTTAATTATTTTACGGGAGAGAGAATAGCGTCAACAGCAAAGACAAATTCCCTTAGGAATAACCAGTGGGGTGCTGATAAGAACTTTGTGGGCATATTTTAGGAAGCCAGTAGAGAAACCCGGGACTCAGTTTTCCACGCTTCCTCACACTGTTCTAACTGCCCAACTACCTTTAATAAGAAGAATGGTGCATTTTGAATGACTGCTCAGGTGCCAGCGCAACAAGAGGATCCATTTTTACAATACTTGGACAGAGACTGATGCTTCCCTCTAGCCTGGATTTAGGTACTTTTATCCTTTTGGGGTTGAGGCTTTATCAGTATCCCTTTCTTTATTGTTTCCTGTAGTAGGTGTTCAAAATACTGGCTTCTATGACTGCAATTGTTATGTGTTTAAATGTACAGTTGCAGATTTTGCATTAGTTGCTGAACTTCTCTTGTGAAACTGAACCTTTGAACATTGATGGGATGAAATACAAATGAGTGTGTGCTTTATCCCAAAACAAAGTCTGCTTGCATTTCACTTGCAATAGTGCAATAGTGAAGTCTACTTGTATTTCACTTACAATAGTGAAAGGAATTTCCATTAGTCCTTAAAATCATGTCCCACCTTGGAGCATCACTTTGCTGACCCAAAATGTGTAGTCTTATAAACAGTTATAATACAGCACTATCTAATGTTCAAGGCCACCATTGTTAACTTACCTGTCTGAAAAGAATTTGTTCAGAAGTTTTTTCTTTTCATAATGAATGTCAGTCAAAAATTTTTAATGATGAGTATTTAACTAAATGCTTTGATAAGGGCATATTGGAGAGCAATGATGATGTAATACAGAAATTTTGTTTAGTATCTAGATTAAAAAAAGTAGATGTTAGACTTTCTGTACATTCAAAAAATCCCACCTTTATCCCCAAACTTTGAGTGACTCAGCTGTACCGTTTTCTTCTGCATTTCCATCAAACTATACTTATGTGCTATCCAGTAGATTAGAATGCAATTGAATCCAAAATTGTTCTGATAGTATCTTTTATCACAGAAAAATCTTTGCCTTATAAGCTGTAATGTATAGCTTTAATAAGGTTGTATGACTTTACCTTGTTTAAATGACAACATCCTGTGAAATCTTTTTATATGCCTATAATAAATGATGAATGTAAGCAATGTTTGAGATAACACATTTATACATATTGTCAACTTCTTTGTATAATAGATTTAACTTTCTGAAGTCTAGAATCAATTGAAGTTTAATCTTACGTTTAAAATAGAAATATTTTATATAAATTGAAAATTATCCATATTTGGGAGCTTTGTAGAATAACTTTTTTTTTCTAAAAACTTGTAGTTGGTGGGTGTTTATTAAGATTCAGTTTGGCTACAGTGAGAGGTATTTGTATGGACCTCAATGTAGCTTGGCTTAGTGGATCCAGTGATGCTTTCCCAGGCTTGTCTTTTCATTTTGAAATAGGCTGTCAGCCATGTCAGGTGTTGTTCAGATTATCAGGTACTCATTTTCCTCTTTGCAATATCTTTAAAGTACTTGGTCTTCATTTCTATTAAATTCTTTATCTAGCTGGTGTAGAAATGAGATTCGTTGTTATTAAACCATAAATAGCTAGAGTGTGTACATAGATATTTTTACAAGTATAAATACACAAAATGCTATAATAAAGATCACTGTTAAAATTGTTTTAATGAGGCCCTCAAAGGATAGGAAATGCTAGGAACACAAGTGCTTGAGCAGTGTTTGGCTTACCTGGTGCTTGTTAAGTATACAATTAAGGATGTTCTAAAAAAAGAATCGTGTGCATATAGAACCTCTTTTTCTTCCAATACGGATATTGGAGAGAGTAGAGTGAGAGCCCTGAAGAGCAGAAAAGGAGATCTCAAAGATCAAAGAGGTAGAAAACTAATCCCCGTCTTTTCCAACAATCTTACGTGAAGCTTTTAATTTGGGAATGCTGAGGGTATAATTTCCTGAATCTTAGAAATTACACTAAATCACTGCCCTTCGCAACAGGAATTTCTTATTATAAGAAACAGTAATGCATTTGAAGATCCATAACAGCATTGATATAAGGTAACTAGTACCTGTACTCTTTTGTTCACAATATTAATGTACAGGAAATTTATGTGTGGTTCTACTGACTTTTGATTGTCAGTTGCATTCTGGTTCTCAAAGGATGGGTCCTTCAGTGGGCAGAGCTGACTCTGCTCATGTTCCTTCCTTCCATTCCCTTCAGCCTCTTCTTGTGAGGTCTCCTTACTTACTTGATTCTTCTCAGATGAATGACGAAATTTTGGAAAAGGTGGAAGCACCTAAAAAGAGATGTTAGTAGGAAGTCCACATGATAGGGTCAATACAATACTGTAGGCTACAAAATAAATACAGGAAGGAATTGTTTATTGGCTGAAGAGTCTCTTGGAGTGCATTAGAAGGGTCAGGAAAGAAAGGAAATTCTGTTTTATTCTGCTCCATTCATTTTTTGAAATAAAAAATAGTCTTTTAAATCATCAATAAATTCAATTTTGATAAAAATTCCAGATGTCCAAAAAAATATGTATTTGCACAAACCCCATTTCATTATAACTGACTTTTCTGCTAGTAGCAACTATGAAGTATTTGCCTTTAAAAGTATTTTATTTTTTTCTCTATGAAACATTTTACATACATGAATATCTGCAAAGTACTCTTTATTCCTTAGCCCAAAATTAAATTAAAAATTAGAAGTTTTAAAGATGTGTCTTTTGTCAGTAGTTTTAGAACAATCTTAAAAAAAATAAGAAAAAGAAAAAAAGAATGTATGACATGGCTTCCTTTTAAAATATCTGAGAATGAAGACACAGAAAGGTGAATGTCAAATGTTCAGTACTTGGGTGCAACTACAGGAGCATTTTGATTGTGATGACCATTCATAAGGAACAAAATGGTAATGTACTTGAAATATATGATAAAATACTGGTCTTGTACCTACTCCGTAGCCAACATTGTCTCTGCACTGTTAAGTGGTGCATATTATACTAATTGGAATGACTTGAATCCTTTGTGACAAGACGATTCTGTTTCTTGGAGCAGATAAGAAAATTTTGGGCTTTTTTATGGAATGAATGTAAAGGCAAATTTTCTTACGTTCCAAACATGAATTCTCTGTAATATCGGTAAGTTGGTTACGAAGTATTACTTTTTCATTTTGTTATAACAAGACAGCCACAAATACCCATCAGTTCCTGCTTCAGAATCTCAAAAGTTACCAGCTTAGACAGACATATAGCCTATTAATTTTTTCACAAATTGTGATACATTGCTCAAATACAAATGTTTCCATAATGCACAATATGCTATGGACAGAAAAACAAGTATTAAAAACTATTTTGGGTAGAACTTCATAGGGTTTCACAAACATCTTTATTAGCAGATATTTTCATATTTTCTTTTTTTTTTTTTAAATATTTAACAGGGGTGGTAGTGGGGATTTGTATATATCTTTTTTAGGGGGGGGGCAGGACATAAATTTGTTCTTATTTCTTTTTTTGTTTAAACTCTGTGGTGTAGCTGCCATCCTTCTGGCCGAAGAAGCCTGGATGGCTTCTTCCTTCTGAGCACATCAACACACTTGAATTAGCTGGAAACATGTTTATTCCTACATCATCTGAGATTGCTTTCAGTGGAAGAGCATTAATAATTGCCCTCTTTTTATGCTGGTTTATTTGGACATTTTGTCATTAGTGCTAAGATGTTAAAAGCTGTGGATAGAAAATGAGATATTATAAAGAAAATATTTTTAATTGTTATTTTTCAATTTGACAGTGATAAAATATTTTCTGTACTGTTATGTAATGTATCCTCTGGCACAAGCATTGAAAGAAAAGAGGAAACGTGTTTTTTAGTCAGGGATACTTATTTTCTGTACATTTAATGGTATTCACAGTGCATATTATGTTGCAAAATCTCACTGTTGTTCTGTTAGATGAGTGATTCTGCTTCTTGCTCTTTGACATCCTATACTTATGTGTAACAGAACACAGGCTCCTAAAATAGTGGGTTTTCCTGGAAGTAGACAGGTTTGGAGCACCCTAAGAGGTGATTGATTTTTCTCGGTTCTATCATGGCTGATTCAGTGCAATAAACTTTTAAAAGATACTGAAGACGTCTCATTTTGAAATGCAGTGCTTATATATAGTGCAGCCATTCCTTTTAGTGATTGTTCAGGTTTGTATGGTAAATCATTGCCTTGATGCTGTATGCACAGTCCCTGACAGAGTGGTTTCGTATAGAATGTATACTGTTTGCTTCAGTCGTGAATTGATACTACATTTAAATGTTTGCACTGAAAAACCTGTTATCTCAGATAGAGTATAGCTTTTCAGATATGAGACAAAAGATCTATTGTTACAGTCTCAGTGCTACATGTTGTTTATTCTGTGAAGAATATTTTTAGAGTGGTCTTTCTGCCCTTTAGAGCTGCCTTTATATTTAAAAAAATTAAGAATTCTACATACATGGTCACGGATATTAGTCATTTTTACAGGGGAGGGAAGGAGGAGGGGAAGATGCAGAAATCCTCCTCCTCTTAGACAGTAGTAACAGTGTGAGGATGCCTTGTCCTCCTTTTTTTTTACTTCTGAGATTTTATTGCTGGCAGCCAGATGTGCTGAAACTCCTGACGACAGCATCTATTCACTGCGTGTTTTTAATAGGCTTAGAGAAATATGAGTAGAGTACATGAAAGCAGCTCAGCTTCACACTTCAGCTGGGAATGCCCAAAAAGCTTACTGCTGTTTAGAATTCTTGCTACAGTCAGGAGAAAGCCGCTCGGGTACTAAATCTTCTACGACTGAATTAGAAGAATAATGACTGTACAATTAAATATCAGCCCCTGCTCATTTAGGCACAGTTTTTACAGAGATCAGGAGAAATATGGAACTTGATTGGCATATTTGTATTTGATGGTGTGTACAAAATAGATGACTTTTAAGACAGGTGGTGAAGAAAAATAGAAGGGAAAGAAAGAGAGAAAATGCAATTTGAAACACTGCGCCAGGTCTGCAATTCTGTTTTATCTCATTTTCATGGGGTTTTCTCATCCCCTCCAAATATTTTACAAAATGATCTTTTTGGACAAACGTTGAACAACACTAGGTAAGTAGAAATGAATTATTTTTGCTTGATCATTTCTATTTTTATGCTGATGGTAATCTATCTGCATGCTTTTCAGTAGGGTACTTTTATAATTGCACTCCTAGATATTAATGTTTTTATGGTAGCAGTGAGTCTGTTAGTGTTTTTATGTTTTATGTAAGGATTTACATGAGAACTCAATCTGCAGGAAAAAGCCAGCAAAGACAGAATAAAATATTTAAGATGGTTATGTATCTTTCAAGTACATTAGCTGCCATTAGAAGCTAACATTATTAGCTGTAATCCTTAAAGCATATTAAATATTCATAAACAAATTTGTCAGAGAAAATGATTTCTATATGGATATGGCAGTGCAAAGATTAAATGCTCAGAGATGTGTCTGTTTAACCATACATAATTTATTGGAAGATGCAAATTAGTCCTGCATACCTTTTGCAAAATAGAAAACAGTTCCTTATATTTTAGAAGATTTAGATCCTGTGTGTGGTGTTTTTCTATAATCTTTTTAACTGGCCAAATTATAGCTGATTAGTGGATGCTTTGCAGCAGGTCAGTCAGCTCTGTAGGGTATCCTTTTGTGAATAGCTGTTGTTTTGTGGGAATTTGAAATGATAGGTTGAAGTTGTTGTTTATAGGTGTGAGACAGTTATTGAATTGGTTTCTTAGGATTTTTGGAGGGGCCAAATGAAGTAATAATGCCTCATTTCCATGTCATTATTCAGTAAACATATTGTAGTACTGATCTTTAGAACTTTTTCATACTGATATTAAATATTAACCATAAAAATATTAATAATTTTATCTAAGAGAGTGGGAGAGCAGGTCAGGAAGACAAGGAATCCTGTAGTTTTTAATAAAGATATTGCACTGATGGAAACATTCTGGAAAAAGGGTGGAAGTAATATGCAGAGACTATATCCAGCATTTTAATCTTCTTCTCTGTATCTGTGGGAGAAATCTCTTTTATATGGGACATAATTTCTTAAATACAGTGGTATTTGCACTTTATACTTCAGAAAATTGTTATAATTTTATTTCCCAGAATTTTGTTGTAAGGATTCTCTTCCCTGCTACTGATATTTCCTTATAAAATATTTTAATATTTATTTAATGTTACTGTTCCCAAGTTTTGTTACCTTGGTTATGAATTTCTCATTAGGTATGCAAAATTATGTAGGCAGTTTTAGCAATCATAATCACTGTAAAGAATTAAGGTATTTTTAGGTATATATGAAAACTGTATTCAATGAGACTTTTCTTATGTCCCTTTGGTATACTGTGAAATATTTGAAGCTCTACAAAATGGAGCAATAATGTAGGTATTATCAGCTGTGATTGTAAAACTGTGCATATTTCCAAGTGCATAGTTTCAGGCCTGCAGCAACCAATAAATCCCTTAGCAACTGCTCTAATCAGCTATCATCCCAGCCCTGATTCCCTGGATCTGCTTTTGCAGATCAGAGTACATGCTTTTTGTAGAACAAGGTGCATGCTCTTTGCTATTTTATTTTTTTTTTACAGATACACATGCATGGTGCTTTTTGGTGTTTATCTTGCTTGTGAGACTTGGGCAAAAGCTGCATATGGGTATAAAATCCATAGACAGAGTTATTTTATTCATTTGCTGTGCATGAGATTAGAAGTATGTTTATTCTAGAAGGCTGACAAACAAGAAAGGATTATCAGGAAACCGAGCCTCCAACTGGCTGTTGTACTTAGGATGAGAATATTTCTGTATTTATATGGAGCAATGTCATGTTTTTCTACATATCAAGGATTTTGGTCTCAAGAAAGCATTGTGCAATTTTTAAACAATATGCAGCCATAATTCTGAGAGACTAATTCATACTTTTTCTGTCTTCTGACACTAAAGTTAGGCAAAAGTTTTTTAAGCTTATTGAGTAAAAATATTCCCTCTTCTGAATAACTATTCGTATTTTAAATTTTGTCATGATAAAAGGACTTTGAGGAACTAATGTATTAAATAGCCACTAAAAAAATCTCACTGGCATTTATTTCAGAGACTAGTCCTTTGATTGTCTTACTGATTTAAAAAAAATCTATTCTATTTTTTTTATATTAAATCAATGTAGTGTATATATTAGGCAGATTTTTTGCTTAAAGCTTTGCACAATAAATGTAATGCACTTGCTAAAAACTAATTATTCATGCATTAAGAGTTAATGCTTCAGAACTGTGGTGTACCTCCAGCATGTAAAAGAGTCTGCTTTGATGAGGTATAATGTGGTCTATCTCTTCAGTCTTCAAAGTTATGTGTTTTGCCCTTTGATGATCCTTTCTCTTTTGAATATGTTTTTCTCTGTTTTTACATCTAAAAAGTACAAGTCAGAGTCCAGAAAGATAACAGCTGACATTACACACAGAGTGATTAACTGCTGCTTTCACAAAGCAATAATGTAAAGAAAACAGGTTAATGCATACAAATTATAGAGTAGATAATGAAATGTAAACCAGAAAGTCATAGGAAACGAGATAGTATACAGATATCTGTAATTGAATATAAATTCTTCTTAATTTTCACATCATCTGGTCTTGGAGTTCTTATTCTGTTCTTCAGAAAGTTTAGATGTGCTGAGGTTTTGTTGAAGGGAAGACAGGTATCTTGGTCTTTGCTTTCCAATGCTATGCTAAACATTGACCGGAACATACATTAAACATACACTATCATTTCCCATAATAACCATACATGAATTGGGTTTTTATTCGCATAGTTTTGGCTTTGCAGTAGCTGATGTGAGAGGACTCAAATGATATTAAGCTCCTTGTGAGTTAGATTGATTTTAGCATTTAAATGGGTTTGGTTATCCCCTCCCAGCAGCTTCTAATGGAGGAATATTGCAGCTGAGCTCTCTTTTGCCAGCTACAGGGCAGCACTTTCCTGTTAGATGCTATTGTGAGTGTAAAAGAGCGAGCTGGTTTACTGGGCCTCCCTCATGTTCCTACTCAGCTCTGTCTGACATTACCAGCTCCAGCCAGTTGAAGCAGTCAGAGCTATAATTTTACCTCGAAATTGTGTTTCACCTGCGTTGGGGATTGTGGTCCTGGGTAATAAGTAATTTTTTTAATTGAAAAATTATTAGAATTACCTCATGTTGGGAAACCATAAGGATTGTTTTGCATTTTGAGCATTTAGCAAATAGCTAGTTTGTGGAATAAATTCTTCAGGTGTCCAGAAAAGAAATCAGGAGATCTTTTATGAAAACACACTATGTACTTACATTACATCCAATTTTACAACAGCATTTAAAGGAGGTTTGCTTGTTTTGCAGTCTAAAATTTGTCTGATGACTTTCAGTGACATTCTATTCATTCGAATGAAAGAAGACAATGAAATAAAGTTTTAAAAGATATTAAGAACCTTTAGTAATGAGATAAGCTGGATTTCAGATTGCCATTCTTCATTTAGTGTTTAGCGTACAAATACTGTGTTGTCGGATGCTCTATTTGTAGCAGCATGCTTTGAGAAGTCGCAATTGCTTTGGGCAATATTCAGATTAACACATCACTGCATAATGGAAAGCATCTTTTGTGACTAAAATTGATGCAAAGTGTACAGAGGACTATCAGCCTAGCTTTGCTATTGCAGTTTATATTAAAAGATTTTCTCAGAAAATGGAAAGTGGTGGATTTACCTAAACTTGGTTTCTCACATGACATGTTCTAACTTTTATTTTTACAGCTCAGTGAAAGTGAGTTTACTGTCTAGCTTGGCCACAAAGGGGCATAAGATAACTTATATATTCAGCCCAAAACCAGTATAAAGATTGTCCACCAAATTCTGTGCACAATAGAGTTTTCAGAACTGTCTGCATTTTGAAATTAGACACACTTAGTTTAAAAAAAACAAACTGTATTTTTTTACAGTAAATTAAACTCCAGTGTTTTTGAAGAATCTTAAGAGTTTTCACTTTTGAAATCCCTTGGTAAACATCTTTTACATAAATACACCAATTTTTATAAGATTACTAAAATGTCCAATAAACTATCTAGTTGGCAAAACTACATATTTACACTGAAAGTATCATTTCAGGAGAAAGATATAATTTCTTTTCATTTCTGTTTTGTTTCCTCAATATATCTAGTAGCTATTTACCAAAGCTCCATTTTATAATGAAGCCATCAAATGATGCCAAGAATTACTGGCACAGACAATTGTTATTTTTTTATTGTTATTTTTTATGGTGTTAGTAATTATTACTTTGACATTGAAGGAAAAAGCTAATTTTCTGTTCCTTGTTGGGAAAAAAATTGTCAAGCTATTTCTGCAGAATAGGTTTGAGGGTTTTTTCCTGACTATATTGGTTCAACAAAGCAAGGGGCTTGCTAATATTCTGAGAGAATGTTGCATTTTCAAATATTACTAGTGTAAGAGCCAAAAAGAAAAACATCATAATGGTGTTGGAACTGAGAGTATATTGTCCATATTCTGTGATGCAATGCTGCTGAATACTGTAACTGAAACTGCCTCTCCTCTCTTTCCAGAACTAGCTTGTCTATAGCTACCTTTAAAAATTTAGTTTGTTGGGATTTTCACATCTGCTCCTTTTTGCCTCCATAGTAGATTCATAGAATCCTGTTTTAACTATATTCCTCAAATCATTAGCTGATGTTCTTTCTCAATTAAAAAATACACAGTGATGGTAAATACATTTATTTGTTTCCCCACCATATATTTTTTTCCCTCGTGAATTAAAGACATAGCAAAGCTATTTCCTCCCCTCCATAGTTGTTAACTGTGTCTTGCCTCAGACATAATCAGAATTCCAAAACTAAGCTAATTCCAGTCCTATATCTCTATATTACTGCAGAAATGTTGTCCATGTCAAATAATCCCCTATCTTTTTTTCATATATATATATATATATATATATATATATATATATATATGAGCTTTGCTAAACAAAAAGGGAAGACTGGCAGCAGGGACATCAAGTTATTTATAAAAGGCAAAAACTCATACAGCTATGTTATGTATTTGGTCTTTTCTGCACCTTTGTCATACATCCCTCATAAAACACTCTTATGTCCTTTTTAAGATCCAAGTAAGTGTATCTAAGTCCGTGTATCCTTGGGCCCTTGATTAGCTTCTTTGGGACAAAGCGAGACAAGCAGCATGATTTTTTTGCGTTGTCTTCTCATGTTTCTATTTCCTTTGGAGGAAGCAAGTGAACATACTAACTTGCCCCATAGCTATTTCTTTCTCGGAGGAAGTTCTATATTCCATCCTGTCTTGGCAGCTGTTGGGTTTTGGGTTTGTTTTTAAGTCCCCATTTCTAGGAAAAACGATTCCTGTAACATTCTGTTACAGATATTTTCAGAGAGAGAAAAGTAAGAGGTTTCCTTATAGAACCATTTCTCTTCCCATCTCTTCCAGCTCTGGAGAGAGATACCTTCTGTTACTTCCACCTCAGTTGCTACAGATTTAATAAGGTGACATATGCTTCCTCCATGAATCTCACAGAGCTGTGGATATTTGCAGCCATAACAGGTTTCTCTCTATTCTCATTGTGCATCAACTGCTGTTATCTGATGATGGCAATAAAATCCTAGCTGGCATATGATTTTAACCTCCCACCAGGAAGAAAAAAGAGGATGGATCAGAGGTGGATAATTTGTCTCAATTCAGCTAGTATGTTAAATTCACAAATTTAAATAATCTTAAATTTAGAAATGATTAAATATGCCTTAAAAGTGGATTTTTTTCCTCACCTGGGTGAGAGCAACAGAAATCTAAGCTATAAGTGAGTTACCAAGTACAACTTTTTGAAAAGAACATGTAAAATAATCTCTTTCTATTATTGAATAACTGAGATAATTCCTGTCATTCCTCAGAACAGCCCAATAAGATGTGGGTATTTTCTTTTTCTGGAATAAGAAAAGGCAGAGATCATGATATTAAAAATGATTATGGTATTGTATAGTTGAAACATTTAAGAGATTTGTTCAATGACAAGATCCCAGTATTCTATGGAAACTGCATGTTCTAACATCCAGAATTCAAGGTTGTTACTCTTGAACTTGATTAAATAACAGGCGTATTTGAGGATAGATTGAGCTGTGGAGACTACAACAAAAACTATCAATGTACCATGTATCAATTTTACTCTTCTTCAGGATGCTGTCGCTGTTAAAACTGGCATGTGTGCTAAGCAAACTTGCTCCATCCTGCCGCAGCTGAGAGCTAGTTTTGCGTATTGGTGTGTGGCAAAGTCAATATCTCAGACTGTTTCCTGTAGCTGGTCAGACTCATATTCATAAATATTTCATTTTTCCCACCTGTGCAGTCAAAAGCTCCTAGTGAGAGTCTTCACTAGTCCTTTTCTCACTAGCAAGTATGTTGAAAGATCACAGAATATTCTGAGTTGGAAGGGACGCACAAGGATCATAAAGTTCCAACTCCTGGCCCTGCACAGGACCATCCCTGAGTCACACCATGTGCCCAAGAGCATTGTCCAAACACTTCTTGAACTCTACCAGGCTGGTGCTGTGACCACTTCCCTGGGGAACTGTTCCAGTTCCCAGCCACCCTCTGGGTGAAGAACCTTTTTCTGATATCCAACCTAAACCTCTCTGACACAACTTCAGGCCTTTCTCTCGAGTCCTGTCCCTGGAACCACAGAGCAGGGATCAGTGCCTGCTCCTCCTCTTCCCATCATGAGGAAGCTCTAGACTGCAATGAGGTCTCTCCTCAGTCCCCTCTTCTCCAGGCTGAATGGACCAAGTGACCTCAGTCACTCCTCATATGGCTTCTGCTCAAGGCCCTTCACAGTCTTTGTTGCTCTCCTTCGGACACTAAGAGCTTAATCTTTCTTATATTATGGGGCCCAAAACTGCACACAGTAATGGTTAACAGCACTTGCAGCCCTCACCTTCTTTACACTCCTTTATCCTTTTAGCTCTTTTCCTTTTGGGTTAGTAATCACATGCACATTTATGGCACGATGTGCTTGCTAATGGCACTATCCATTTACCAGGTCAGGAGCAGTAATTATACTGCACTGTAGAAATATGAGGCTGTAAAAAGTAAAACTTTCCTTAACAGAAAGAAGATAGGTCTTCACCTTTTTCCTTGATTGAGAAGTTTTGCTGCTGTTTCTGCCACAGTTACTTATTTACTGAAGCAGTGAAATGAAGGAAGACCACTTCTGTTGGTGTGGGCCCTGACAGTTCATTATTTTTTTCTCTTTTGTTCTTTTGGGTATAGTATGATTATGGGTAGGAAGACAACTAAAAGGGGGAAAAGCTTTTTAAAATCTCTAGTATCCCATCTTACAGATGCGCAGATTAGCACAAATAATATTGGGATGTTTGGCTAAGCAGGGGAGAAGGGAAGGGAGCATTGCACTTACCCAGCTCCTTTCCTTTCTGGTGCAATGGGACTGTCCTACCAGTTCCTAACTATGGACCCATCATCCTTTAGATTTCTCAGGAATATACTCTTGATTTTGCACTATAAAGGCAGAATGAAGGTTTACTCATAGAAAACACTGTGCTTCAAAATGGTTCAAGAAAGATCGGTATCTGGGCCTCAAGTGATTTACAGGGTTCTGAGAAAGGAATAAAAGAATATAATACTGACCCCTGAAAAATTGTGAAATCAGATGAGTTTTGGAGGTAACAGCATCATTTTAACTTTACCCTGAGATAAAAGGTTTGAAGCACAAGCTGGAAATATTTCAAGTCCTTGGCTTTACTTCAGCATGTGCTTTGCAATAGGGAGGCAAAGTAAGCCTTCTGAAAGCTGTTTTATGGGTTCTGCTTTTTTGTTCTGAACTTGACAAGGAATAATTATGAGATAGAGAAATGAAATAAAAATGTGTATTGGAGAAATTTATCTGAAAATTGCCTAAGTTTGAAAGGGATTACAGATTAAAATGCTGAACCATTAATTTTATTTGTTTTATAATAAGAATTGAGTTGGATATATTGTAAGTCAGAGTGAATTTGAGTGGGGTCTTTATTTATAAGAATAGAATATATCTTGATTAATACACTTTATCCTTGCTGCAATATTTGTGTCATCTTTCTGATTAAGATATATTTCCAAAATACCATCTTCTGGCATTCAAGACTATTTTTTATAATGAAGCTTCATCAATGTTTTGAATATATAAGTTTTAAGCCCTTGTCGCTTACAAAGTAATAGCCACGTGAACCATAATAGGAGCAATGACCTTCAATTGTTAAAAGGTGTACAAAACTAAGTTGACAAGCAAGGTAATACAATTATAGTTGCTTTAAGATAGTTTTCATTATTAACCTACAAAATAGTACATAAAGTCACAGAGAAATGCTCTAAACCAAAAAGTTTTGTTTGTGGTTTAACTACTGTGCACCAAAGATAAGACCTTTTGGCATGTATTATATAAATATATTTGTCAGTAAATAACAACTCATTTCAATATTAAATAAACTGTAGAACAATGAAATGAGAATATTTCTTGCAAATTTTAGTATTTTATCCCCTATGTAAGGCACTCAAAATATTTTTCAAGTGCCTTAAGGAGATGATGAATAAAACATCACTAAAAGATGGAACCTCAGAATTTCAGGAAGACTTTACACTACAATTATTGATTTATTATTTCTCATCCTACACAATATATTTTCAAGTATAGATATGCAAACTTAATTAAAATAACATTGAAATCTTTGCCTGAAACAGAAAGTATAAAATCTGTCCTCCCCTCTTACCCTCTCCTTTTCTATACGCTAATGTTTCTCTTTACATTTCTTGATTTTCCTAACGTTATATTTTAGGTTGTTGCTCCTGTGTCTTTAGATTGCACTCAGAACAATTGCATTTTATGTGGATGTGAGGACCCCAGGGGTAGTCAGTCTTTCATTCACTTAAGGACTTTCATTTTCTCACTGCTAATGGTGCCATTGTTCTGCTACAAAATTACAAGAACAATGAGTGTTTTAGAGGAAACTCAATTTTTATAGCTCTTCTGTATCATAGTGACTCTAACATAGTTCAATCATTATTCAAATAACCTACAGTAAATACTTCTAAGTGTCCTCTTTGCAAGAACTCTTCCAGTAGGGCATGGCTCATCTAACTGTCATACTTTGGAAGTTTTTGGAAAGTGTCAGGCAGGACAGAAAAGATTTTAAAATGCAGCAAGGATTACAGTATTAAAAATACAGTAAATCAAAGTATTTATATGCACAAAGTCTTGCTTGTACTTAACACATATCTGTAATGTTAAAGTTGCTCATTTGTAAGACACAGCATAATCAGGGTGTATAAGTACTGCCTGCAATCATAATTCAAATCTATTGTTTTCTAATAAAGCATGGGAAGAAAGTACAGTGTTGTTCAGTCAAAGAACTGTCAACATCTCCTTTGTAGTGCCAGGAAAATCATGTGAACTTCACAGCTGGAGTTCTCAGGGATATATGTCTTATTTAATACCTGATGTGAATCTATGAATTTTAATTTCTAAATATTTGCAGAGGTCTTTATGATCCTGGGTTTGTAAGTATACACAAATTAAAGTACAAATTAAATTTTCTGTTTTTTGGGAGGGAATTTAGGTACATCTCTAGACATAAGAACACATGGCAGGGTAATTTAAGTACCTTGGAGGTACACAAGGATTTTGGGCCTTGCCCTTCACTTGCACCCTTAGTCTTAGCAGCTGTAAATTATTTCATTATTACTAACTCTAGATTGTTTCCTTGCACACTGCCAGCTATGCAGTTGATGTGTCCTCACTACAGTGACTTTTTTTCTTGAGATAGGTCTTTCAGAAGTTTTTCTCCTTAACTCAAACATTGAACATTATTAATATAAAAATAAAACAAATGTATTCTCAAAGAAATTCTTAACTAGTGTGAGGATGTGCCGTAAGCATGTTAAAATTCTAGTCATAGAACTCTTTAGGTTGGAAAACACCTTTAAGATCAAGTGCAACTGTTAACCAGGACTGCCAAGTCCACCACTAAATCATGTCCCTAATAGATAATAGGATATAAAATTTATTACATTATGAGTAATATATTACACACATATTATAAATATTGTAATATAATATTCTATATAATATAAAATGCAATGGAGACACTAAAAAATTGGGTAACCATCCAAGATACTCAGAGACTGTGCTCACAAGATTGCAGTAGTGTACAAAAAGACCCTGTTTTCATGTTAAACACTGACAAAAAGCTACTTTTAATTATTAATTAATGATTATTTATTTATCATTATTTCTACATGGAATTTTGTGTGGCTTCATGACAGTATACTGGTGAAAAAACTGCAGATCTACATTTCTGTGAATTTTATTATTACTTCCATGCAACTAATGCAAAGGGATTTTTACTGGATTTTGGTCTTTTGATGTAATCCACTGTGAGTAAGTCTGTATCTTGGAGTTCATGGCTGAATATGGAAATAAACCCATTTCCTACCTACCTTTAGTTGGGAAAGTTTTAGAATAATCACTGTGTCTACATACTGTATCAATAATCAGTTTTTGTCATGGAAGTTATGCAAAATACATTAATTGTATTTAATTTTGATAACATATGGATGATACCTGAACTGCACTTGTGGCATATACAAAAAAGTCTGTTGCATATATCCACCTTGGATTGGAACAAGTGGATATTAAAACAAGAGTTTAGATCAGATTGAAAACCAACTGCTCCCTCAGCTGAAGTGAGATGAGCTAACTAAAGGGAAGAAAGAAAAATATATGTTTTAATAGGTCTTTTGGGAGCACATCAGATTTACTTGAATTCTGGGAGTTTCATTATAACAATTCCAAATTCAGAGTGATGTGTTATTGATGTGATATGGTTTTGTCTCCAGAAGATAATGTTAACTCATATGAAAATGCATAGAAAAAGAAGACTGAAATGTAAGGAGTGCAACAGGATGGAGATAAGATAGGAAATGGAGTTTATTGCATAGACCTATTCACTGAGTTGCAGTTATTTCTATCTCTTGCCTATCTATATTATTTTCCTTCTGCTTCGGTGAAAAAATGCTGCAAAATAATAGAATATCTCATTAAATCCTGTGTCATGTATCCCTCATGCAATGCAATATTTAAACTACGGCAATAGAGCGGAATATTTCATTATCTCCATGTGCTGAAATATGACATTACAGAATTGAGTTTCTTTCCTTATTACTTTATATGGGGTTGAATCTCAATTTATTACATAAAACCACTTGATTAAAAGTCCAATGTCTTTCTTTGCTCTTATCACCAGCTAAAATCAAATAACTTACCTTTGTTTCAAATTTTAAAATGATTTTGCACTAATGGCCATTGGTGGGTTATTTTTTTGTTTTCAAGAAGAGAATGCACTAATTTAAGTTACATAACTGAACCCAAGAGAAGGTAACATGTTCTGAGACAAATAAATTAATTTCAGATTTTTTGTCAGCACTGTACTGGATTAGTCTATGTACTGATCAGATCTAGAAAGAAAATTTTATATTATTTGGACAAGTTTTGTACTTCATTCTATACAGTGTTATTTTAGAGCATGCTTTAGCAAAGACTGAACTAGATACACTAAATAAATATAAAAAAATGCTACAATAATTAATTTGAATACACTTCATACTGATTGCAAATTGACTAATGCCAGAATGAAACTGATTTTATGTTTATATACATCTACAGAAAAAAAAAAAGAAACAGTCATAGTGGGGACCTTTGCATATAGACCTAGACTTTGTGCTCAAAACATGTTGTGAAGTCCAATTTAGGAGCATTACTAAACTGGAAGAAGGGGGTTCTGAGAGCTGTGGTGAGGGAGAACAATGTCAGTATCACAGCAGAAGTCTGTATTAACTCTGCAGTGAAAGCATAGCCTCCATTTCACATGATTATATTTTCTGTGATACACTTTGTGCTGATTAGCTGTACTTTCTGCTGCAGGGCTGCTGCATTTTGTTTGTAGTATATAACCATGTATAATAAATAAGGCAGTTTGAATATTTAACCAGGGATGATACTACATTTATGCAGGTATCCATATATTATCATGAATTAATCATGGTTCCATAGTTAATGTAATTTTTTTTCCTTTGAACGAGAATATTTCACTTTCTTGCTTGTCTGAAGGAAAGAAATGTCAGGTATTCCTAATACTTTCTCAGGATTGTTAGATTTATCTGAGTATCTTGAAGCATCTCTAATCCTGTAAAATAATATTTTAAATACGTACAAACTGGATCTCATTTTTTTAAACTCTGTACAAACAGTACAAGGGATAAGGTACTAGGATAACTTTCTCCAGATTCTTTGTAAGCAAAAAAGACTGCAGCTGGCTGATGTTGCTTTCCCTGAATCATTATGGACCTTGATTAGTCAAATAAGATTTTTTTTACTCTGGTGGTTTAATTATTTGAAGTTTTATATTCAGAAATAATTTGTTTGTTAAAAGAGAATTCAATATTTATTGTTACAAAATGATAGAATGGCTCAGATTGGAAGGGATCTTAAAGATCATTCAGTTCCAGCCCCCCTGCCATGGGCAGGGACACCTTTCACTAGACCAGGTTGTTCAGTGCCCATCCAACCTGGCCTAAATGTCATTGTCCTCAGTAAATACAATACAACAAAGTAGGTATACATTTTTGGCACAAAATCAGTATCCCTCCCTTATATTCTTCTTTAAACCATCTGTTGATGAGAATTTTGGCTTCTACAGAACCAGTTGGAAAGGCAAGCTTTGTATTTGAACTCTTAATGATGAATATACGTTTATTGTATAGCACTCAGAAACTGAGCTTGCGATAATATAGAAAATATTTTAGGAAACAGCAGTGAACTTTAGATAAACATCATTTGTTGCATGGAAACTTAATGTTTTCTGCAAAAAGTCCACAGTAGCCTGTTGGGGCTGACCATGACTGGTGGGTTATCAACTAAATAAAATCTTTTGAAGACTATCTTAGGTTTTGTCTACTATTTCTAGCTGTTAAATATAAGGGGTAACATGCTGTCCTACACATATCTGAGATCATGATATTTGGACCACTGTGCATAATTCTGGACATGCATTTTAAGCAAATCTGGATTTCAGAAAAAGCAAAAGGTAAAAAATTTCGGAAGAGAATAGTGAAGAGAAATGGAAATACATCCAGGTTGGTTTAGCTAGCATTTAAAAGAGACAGATTAGCAGCATCTATATGTAGTGATTACTTAAACAGCAAGAAGAAAAGAGATTTATTTGGGAAATTTAAAAAAAGACATGAAGTGTGGTGTAAGGAATGGAAGGCTTCAACTGAAGGCCCATGCAAATTTCTTAACCTACCCCATCATAGAATGAATCCCCTAGGAAATGGTATAAGCCTTAAATTAGATAGAGAAAATTCTAGAAAATGTACTGTGGGGAAAGATCTTTCATTGTCATGGAAACAAACTAGATGATCTAATAAATGTTTTCTTCTCTAGCTGTGTTCTATTTCTGCTATTCAGTTTCAGGTGAATTTAGAAAATGGAGGTGTTTTTGATTATTTTCACTGTCCGGCATTACAGTATAGTATACAACAGCTGAGATATCTCAGGAAGTTTATATTTCATTAAGATCAACTAGGAATTATTGTTTACAGTACATAGGTGCCTAATTAAAACACATGGACTAAATCGCATTAATAATAGAGCAAATACTGCTGCTACTATTTCTGTTGTTTTCTGTATCATGAAAGCCTCACTTCTATTATATTTTGCTAATTGTGCTGTTTCTCAGTCCAATGCAAGGCAAGTCAAAGAACTAAAATGAAAATTAATTACTTTTAATTAATCCTTTATCTAAACTATGCCTTTGACAAGAAAGACCTTGTTTTCAGAAAAATGTGTGTGCCATGTTTGTATGTTACCTTTTACACAAGATTTTATCGAGTAAACTATTTGCTTGGAGGATTCTCTGAAGAATAATATTGCATATGAAATATGTGCTTCTTCCCATAAGGTTAAAAATTAATTTGACCTAGCACCAATCTAACACTCTTTCTTCCAAAGAGGCAACTGTCGCCTGATCACCTGAGAAGTCTGTAGTTAAGACATCAAGCAGCAGTTGTGTTTGCTTATATTCCAATTATATATTTAGTCTCTCTTCACACGACTTAATTCAGAAATCAAATATCTATATAAAGAAGTAGTAAAAAAATCCAAGGATGAAATACAGAGATTCTAAAGGCATTCTTAATGCTTGCTACACTTATCTGCAGTTTCTAAATTTTCAGCAGAAAGGATCCTTTGCATTGCTAAAATAATTTTCGGTTATATAAACTTTATGAGTCAGACAGTGTATTTACTAACATGTGAAATGGAGCTTATATTAAAAGTTCAAAATCTAGAAGGAATATTTCAGAAGCTAGCACTGAGCTTGAGAGGCTGGTATCAGACACCGGGAAGGAAATGAGGCTTTTGTCTCAGCTGACTTCACATGCTGATTGGAAGCACCATAGGCCTCCAGTGAAATCAGTGGAGCAATATCAATATTTTAGGGCAGAACCACGTGACATGTTTTAGGGTGATTACATTAATTTAACCGTATGGCTGACCTGAAGAGGTGAGGCAGTAGTAGATTCATTGTTTTGGGGAGCTCATTTACAGAGGGATGTGAGTGCAAAGGATGCAATTACTCTTCCTTGAAAATGTCCTTGATGCATAGATCCCCACTTCATGCTCCTGGCTCACATTGCTATCTAGAATTTTACTTGCTGAAGATAATAAACCAGTTAATGGCAATTATAATGAATCTCAGTGTACTCTGAGAAAAGGAGTGTGAGACAAATATTAATTATGTCTTATGAACATTACTACTGGATGCACCCAGATTTTGAATCAGTTGTCTAAATGAGTTCAGTATATCTTTCTTATAGTGATTTGAATGGTTATTTTGGCATTATAATGCCTGGAAATATTTAATGATAATATAAAATCTAAAGAAAACTGAAGTTGCTAAAGAGTAAGTATTTATTTATAGCATTGATTATTTCTTTATTTTTTCTTAGCCAAAGCAGTTCCTTCTACTTAGATTGTAAGATTCATAAAGAGAAATCATGTCTCAAATAGTGCGATAGAGAAATGCTATTCTTTCCCTCAGTAGCTGATATGCAGTGTATATTAAAATCCCCCTTATTCTTTCCTCTAGCTACTCTGGCTGTTGATAGGAGCAACAGTAGTTGCTTAGAGAATAAACATTAAAATCTAATTATGTAAAAGTTAAATGAAATACATAATATAAGATTAATTAAATTTAAATCACCACAGCCTGAGTCTTTAAAAATTAAAATGCTGAAGATACTCAAATATATCTATTGAAATACAAAAAAATTTTGAATGTTCTTTTAATAGGGGATCCAAGGCTGCAGTAACTTTTGTTTATTGTTGTATGCTTTCATAGCAGTGGAACTTTTCAGAAGGTAAATTTATCATATGATTCACTGTAAACACTGTGGTTTGCCAAAAATGAGCTCTATACTGCAATACTAGCCATAGAAGCAGCTGATTTTCAACTACACTACATATCAATATACTACTCTCAGAGTTATTTTTTCAAACACCTTTACTGTTTAACACCATTCAACTTTCTGTACTTTACAGAGATTGATTTCTAAACCAAAAACTTCAAATACAATCTTGCAGAAAAAAATTCTCAGAAAATATTTCAGACTCAGAAAGAAATCATCATATTCCCAGTGAGGGTACATTTTAAAAAGAGTCTATTTCATCTTATTTGAATTTCTCTTAAATCTGTTCTACATTCATGATAGCCTAAGGATAACTA
Source organism: Acanthornis magna (assembly GCA_036785705.1). Classification (NCBI taxonomy): domain Eukaryota; kingdom Metazoa; phylum Chordata; class Aves; order Passeriformes; family Acanthizidae; genus Acanthornis; species Acanthornis magna. Next base: position 2,137,774 of record JAWUZG010000071.1, on the reverse strand, counting down.
CAGTGCTGTCTACCTTTGCTTTCCTTATGGCTGTCAACAGCAGCTGTTGCTACCAAATGACTGAAATGAAAAAGAATCAGCACAAAATACAGTCACATTTTCCAGAATATTAATTTAGGCTCTGTGCACCAAAAAAAAAATGATAATACTAATTCATTAAAAGTAATAAGCAATGCTTGTCAGATATTTGTCTAAGAAGATGGTTGCATTGATTCTGCTTGTGTTTAAAGAATAGCCATAGGAGAAAAATATAAGCATTTAAAATTAAACTTAGATTTATCATTGTCTGTTTATTTCTGTTTTAACTTCATTTAGTCTCCCGAGCTAGTTTCCAAAACGTTTTTTTTTTTTTTTTTTTTTGTATTCTGTAAAGTAGATGCCAGATAAAATTTAATTGAATAGCTCTGAAACTGTACAATCACAATTAATTCACTCAAGTAAAAAGCATACTTCACCAAATGCTTCAGAACACATATCCAACTGCTCTGTCAGACTGTCTGGTTCCAGATAAGTTCTCTGTTCACTCATCCGGAGATGCAATGTTAAACTGTAAATTGTTGTAAAAATCCATCAAGGATATTTTTCAGAATATGTATACATACATAGACAGACATGTTTTAAAATAGATTTAATAATTAACAAAAATGTGTGATTGTCCTAAAGGAGAATTACTTTTTCTTGATATTTGGCTTACATTTTGAAAAATAAATACGTGTGCATCTTGTAAATCAAACAGGTCTTAGAAATCTGTGGATAAGTATGTAGGTAGTTGATAGATAATGGACACCTATATTTGTATGACTCAGTTTGCATAATTCTTGCAGTTCTGAGAAATCCCTGCCGGTTTTGCTACCCTGGCAGTTCTGTATGAGATTCCTGAGTGAAGCACTCTGATGCAGTAGGAGCACTCAGAGGCAGAGGATGCGCAGAGACCTGAGGCCAGCACAAGGCACACTGACCACGGACACAAACTCTCACAGAACCCTCGTAACAGCTGAGTTGTGGAAGTACACAGCTGCAGCCTGGGATCTTTCGTTCCCCTGCTAGTGAAAGTATCAGGACCTCCTAGAAGGTGACCACAGTCAAAGGCTCAAACCTGAGGGACATCAAGCAAAGCACTCCATGTAGTGGTCCCTATTTCCTGGAAGCTCCAAGGGAGTGGGGGATGCTCCAGTCAGAGATGCAATTGAATCAGTGGGAGTGGGAGATGAGGGAATGCGTGTACATACAAAAAATGTCAAAACCTACAAAGAATTTTCTCTGCTGGTGATATGGCCTGGTTCACTAGGACCAGGAATCTGGTGAAGTGTTGGAGGAGGGGCCTATATTTGTTGACTTAGGTATCCCATTTACTGCTTAGAAACATAGTGAGTCAAATTCTCAGATTCCTAAATCTTCTAATTTGCTATATAAGAATGGTTGATGATTAACTTTGCATTTTATTTCCCACTTCATGAACTACTTTGGAAGCAATTGTCATTGTTCGCATACCTGAGTTCTTGCAAGACAGCAAGATTATCATGTTTTCTGATCTTTGACTGTGCACCCTTAGCATAGTCAGATCCTATTTTCTGATTTAAAGATGTTGTTTATTAGAAGGTGGGACAAACAGTTGCATCTATTTTTCTCTCCTATGTGTAACGGACAATTATTTATGTGCATCTGTACTAAAATCTGGCCACAGCACATTTTAGAATACATCATTATCTTTTATGGTAAGAACAACATTTCTGTTTCAGTTAATTTCCTGTAAATGTAAAGCTTACAAAATATCAAGCAACAAAATATGTATTGAAAGCAGGATGCTGTTGATGTAGATAGATCTCATAAAATTGGAGAAAATAAAGGAATCTTTATAGGTTAATAGCAAGTGTATATGATGAATAATTTATTGGTTATTTGGTTTTACTTTGATACACTGTTTTATATACTCCCTCTTACATAAAATATTGAGATTTTGATAACTGTAATTAAACATCTTAACTGTGGTATGGACTGCATAAAATTTACTTGCTAAGCACATTAAGCAACATGTTGTAGATATGTTCCTGTGGGAAGATAGCATAATACATAATACCAGGTCTTTACTGATGGACAGTTTGAAAGAAGATATGGAAAAAAGTTATTATATCATACCAAGATAAGTATTGTCCTGCTTTTTGAGCAAAGTGGCCAAGTGTTGTGTCTTAAAAATATCAGCAGGTCACAGACATAAACTGCAAGTAATTTATTCTCATCATTCTTTCTCCCTCTCTTCTACTCAAAGGAGCTCAAAGGAATCCTAAACTACCACTGGAGCCTTAACCTACCAGTGGATTCTCCTTCTATGGGTGCTCAGAGATGTTATCAGGGAAGTTTAGAGACCTGTTGGTCTTTAAACTGCAGCATTAGTAATTTCTGTGTTATCAGCAGCTTTTTTCCTAGTTTTCAGCTCTAGATAATAGTGTGATAAGTTAAGGCTGTAGCTAGGGATACTGAAGAGTTACCTTCCTTCTGTTTTCCTCTGTTTAGTGGGTTAGTATCCAAGGCTAGGGGGGGATGGTGGGATAGATGAAGGAGTATTGGTGAGAGTTCTTTGTAGGAGATTGGTTTTGATAACGTGATGATCAAGTTTGTTGTTAGAAGCAGTATAAGAGAGACAGGACTGATTCAAATATTTTCACTTAAATGAAATTGTTTATTGAAATGCATTCTCAGACTGTAATAAAACATATTAATAACATAGATGAAGGGATTGAATGCACGCTCAGCAAGTTTGCTGATGACATCAAGCTGACACAGGTTGACACACATGAAGAACAGGATCCATCCAGGGGACCTTGACAAGCTCAAGAAGTGGGCCCATGGGGATCTCACATGGTTTAACAAGATCACGTCAAAGGTGCTGCACCTGGGTCAAGGCAACCCTCAGTTTCAATCCAGGCTGGGGGATGAACAGATGGAGAGCAGTCCTCGGGAGAAGGATTTGGGGGTGCTGGTGGATGAGAGGCTGGACATGGCCCAGCAATGTGCACTGGCAGCCCAGACAGCCAAACGTGTCCTGGGCTGCATCCAAAGCAGTGTGGGCAGCAGGGCCAGGGAGAGGATTCTGTCCCCCTGCTGAGACCCCACCCAAAGTGCGGCATCAGCTCTGGGGTGCCTGCACAGGAAGGACAGGGACCTGCTGGAGTGAGTCCAGAGGAGAGGCACCAAATTGCTTAGAAGGATGCAGCACCTCTCCTATGAGGTTAGGTTAAGAGAATTGGGATTGTTCAATCTGGAAAAGAGAAGGCTTCAGGGTGAACTAACTGAGGCCTTCCAGTACCTAAGGGCCGGCAAGAAAGATGGAGAGAGAATATTTACGAGGGCACGCAGACTATTTACAGGACAAGGGGAATGGCTTCAAACTGAAAGAGAGTAGGTATAGATTAGATACTAGGAAAAAGTTTCTTTACTGTGAGCATGGTGAGGCACTGGAATAGGTTGCCCAGACAGGTTTTAGATGCCCCATGCCTGGAAGTGTTCATGGTCAGCTTGGATGGATCTCTGACAAACGTGGTCTAATGAAAGGTGTCCGTGTGTATGGCAGGGGCATTGGAACTAGATGATCTTTAAGGTCACTTCCAATCCAAACAATTCTATGAATCTGTATTTTTGGGTTTTGATGCAAAAATCATTGAGATTTTCCTAAGGAGTACAGCAGGAGTGTGTGCTGTTATTATTAATTATGTATTAGCCATTTGTCCATAGATTACAAGTGACAAGGTAAGCATTGGCAACAACAAAGCTGTTTCTTGCAAATATTCCCTTTCATTTGAAAGAATCTCTGTTCTCTGTTTTCACTCTTAGAATCTTAATTTCTAGGTTAGAAAGAAACTATATCTTGATGTTTCATCTAAACCTCTCTGCAAACATTTAATTGTAAACATAAGTTAAGTGAAAAATGTCCATTCAACTTTCTATTTTAAATTAAAATATTTTAATAATAATACCACAATAATAATGGTCCAGTGTAAAAAATTATTTTACTTTTGCTTTGTCATCCATAAATAGATCATTAATGACTTAATAAATTGGTAGATTATTATTGTATAAATTTGCTGAGCACTACTGTAGTCTTGTGCAGTTCTGAGCTCTAAGATGCTCAAATCCTGACAGAAATAATAATATACAAGTTGTGGAGGCGAGTAATAAGCAGACCTTCTTCCAACATTGTATATTGTGGAAGTGGTTAAATGATGTCCAGCTGGCCTCCAAACAGTGCAGTCCATATAGTCAATGTGATGGATTTAATGAGGGGGAGAGAAAGAGGCAGGGAAGAATCTTTCCCAGAGTTTTGGCATAGGAAGAAGCCTCTCTGTGGATATCATAAGTGAAGTGCAAAATATCTGTTGCCTTCTCAGCAGTGTGTGATTTATTATCACCATTATGGTTATTGTGCTAAGTTATGGTTATTGTAATTAAAACTTATATGTGAGAAAAGAGAAAAAGCTGAGAAGTCTCAAGCAGGACTGGAGGTGAAGCACAGTTTGGAGCAAGAACATGAGTATCTATTTGGTTACTAACATTTCAGGAACATTTCAGTGTTGCAATTACGAAGTTCACTCATGATAGGGGTAAAATTCTAGGGCAATTAGTTGAGTAGAATACTAATAAAGGAACAATAGGAGTTTCAAATGGGTGAGTTTGACAATGGGTAATGGCTTGACGAGTCAATGCCTTTTTGGTGGTGACTTTTGGCATATGGTTCATGACTTAGTTATTAATTTAGACAAAATTCTGTTTTTCAACGAGGTGTGAATATCAATCGGGTATGACCAGATTCTCCCATGTGGGAGATGTGTGAAAAATATTAGTAAGATCATTAACTATAGCCAGTTTTAGATTCAGATCTTCCATAAAGATTTTCCCTCCTGGGAGGCGGACTTCAAAGTCTGGAAAACCTGCCTTTAAGAGGCTAAAGATGCAGCTTATCTAAAGAAGGTGAAATATTACCTTGGTAATGTTTGATAGGTGTCTGCTCCCTGAAAAGTTTTCTTAGGTGCAACAAATTCCATTAGCAACAAGGAAAGCAACATCTCAGACTAGAATATGGTGGAAATTTTGTTCTAGGATTTGGAGACTTGACATCAAAATACTCTAAACCACAACTGAATGTTTTTCAGAAGATTATTTTTCAACTTGAATGCAGTTTATGGTCTTGATGTAAGAAATCTTCTAGTCTTTGTAATCTGAGAGAGCACATGGGTTGATAAGAATAATCCCTTTACAATTTAGTTTATAAACTAACTGAAGACCAAGGGGAGGATATAAACCTACAAAAATCTATACCCTCAGAGATTTGAGATAAAGGAAGATAAGGAAGACTATAGTAATTGTAAGGCAGTAAGTGTCTGAGTGGAGATAAAACTATGTTATATAGGAAGAGAGTGTAAATGTGCACAGCAGTTATGCAGCCTGCTTATGGACACATGGCAGGCCAAAGCTGGAAATATGTCAGGCAGCATGGACATTTTATAGATCTTTTCCTCCCAGATATTCCCATGTGAAATGGTCAAGTTTATCTCTTGTGAATATAATCTTTCTATTTTGTTGCTTTATCCATATAGAAGAACAATATCAAGAATAACATGAAAAAGCAGCAATATTATTTGGGCACAAACAGGTGAACATTATTTCACTTTTGAAGCAAACTTTCTGAATTTAATAATTCATTTTGAATTTAACAATTCATCTTGCTAATAAAATATTATACACAACGGTGTTATTTAATTTTTTCTCCTTAGATATTTGCTTTGTATGGCATTAATTTTTTTCCCAGCGAACCAGACTATTGGTTTCAGAAAATTTTGCTCTTCTTTTGATGTCTTCAGTAATGCATTTTGTAACTGCCAGCAGTCAAGAACATACATTTTAATTCAAGCAAATTTTCCATAGCAGACATTTCAAGTAATATTGATTTTATCATTAATTTTGCTTTAAAACAAGCCTTAAAGGCTTAGCTATCTTAACCTTAAAATATAATTTTAAATCTTGTTTGTTACTTAAATATATACTACTGTATGTTTTGTATTGTATTTATTACATGTCTTATGTATAAATTTGGTAGTAGATATGGTTTCTGTGCATTTGAAGAAGCTTGTCCAGGGATGTGTATTGCTGTTTCCTACGGCCCCCAACAAAGTATTTATGATGATTGTCATCAATTTGTTTGTCCTCTTATCAGTTCATCTCATAAATGGTGAGGCACAATGGACTCATGACTTCATATTGTTCAGAAAAGATTCATATTTCAAGCAAAATCTTTCATTACAATCCCTCGTAATCTTTCCAAATCATTCAAATTCTTACAGTTTTATTGTTAAAGGAGAACACCTCATCATTTGGTTTCCATTTCCATGTATTAGATCATATTGCTATTTTTCTTAAATCAAGAAAGTACCTATGAGGAAATTTGTTTCTCATTTGATAAACTAAATACAGTGCATTAATGAAGTCTTTGTTAAGTGATGTATTCCCGGTGGTTGAACTGTGCCTATCTGTACTTTCTGGAGTTCAGTCATTAGGTGTGGACCTGATCATCAAAGGCAGTTGCAATATAAATTTAATACAATAATACAATGCCTGTAATGAATTAAATCTCCTCATTTCTTATTTATACATTCAAGAATTGTAGCAGTCCCTCTGCTCCTTCTTGAAAATTGAAGTGACCACTTCTCAGTTTGGAGTCTTCCATCCTAATGTTATGACTTGCCTGTTTTTCTAAGCTGCTAAGATTCGCATTTTTAGCTGTGCTGCAACATGATTTTTTGAAGTTATTCCTCCCTTTAGTCATTCAGTTAGTGTCACCCTGACAAATTCATGCTTATTTGAGAGATATGTAAATGTCAATGTGTAAATAACTATTGGCAAAACACCCCCAGTGCTTCAGGGTCTAGGAAATCACAGTTAACACATCACCTTGCTCATTGTGTAGCCCATTTGAAGCTGCTGTGTACAAACTTATAAACTCTGCATCATTAAAAAATAGAAGCCAATCATTACTAACATTAGAGATTTCCTTGGCTACTGATAGAATGGGCAATATTGTGATCATACCACCTAGTATCACCTAATATCAATATATTATGTTCCAAATCCTTCCAAACCACAGGAGAGCAATACTTATTGGTTGTTTCTCTCTGCCAACTGGAAAAATTTCTATTTCATAACAAGACTCATATAATTGTTAGAATTCCTGTGCTCAATATACTTGGAGAAATACTTCATGCCTTTCCAATCTCATCTCACAAGGGTTTTTCCTTATATATTTTTGGCTCCATTAGTAGATTTTTGATAGCTTAGAGTTTTATGTTAATTATTCTCATCTTTCCCGTTTTTCTGCTTGTTACATTTGTGTAACTGCTTTCACTTACTATTGAAGTAAAGGACAGGTCCAAAATGTTCTGAAGAGTAATAGATCAGAATTTCCACTTTTCAGTTCGCATTTTTTCCCTCATTAGATTTGGTTCCTGATTTGAAATTGTTTTCAGCTTTGGAGTAGAGATTACTTGAAACCCCATTGTATTACAGACTAGGACTTGACTGTCAATCATATAACAAATACAAAGTGATTGTCATCATTTGTACCTAGAATGTTACCAGATTTAGTTCATGTTCTTCATCATCCTCTCAGGATGAAATCTGTCTTCCGTTGATGAAGTATTTATTTTTTTCTCACTATTGACAGCTTTCTAAAAAATTCTAGGGACATTTTGGCATCGATAGCCTGAGATGTCCAGTATGTGGCATATGTGCTTATTCTAATGTTTCCCCATTATTGAAAAGGTTTAATTTTGTTGCTCTATAGGTTATAGTCTGTAATCTTAATGAATTTGTCATTTACTCAGCTAGTGTGCCTGAATGCTTTGTAGATGGACTGAAGCTCAACAACCAAACATGAAAGTGGTGCAACTGATTGGTGTCCTGTCACATGACACAAATTATGTGCATGATGATGCTCATGCACGGCTGGGAAATTATAGCAAGGTTGTACTCTGTCTTTTGTTTTTATATGTTAAAACATTTGACATATTTTCACTGGAAGTTATTCAGAGAACGTAAAACAGGTAAAGGAATTAAAGGCAAGTAATTTAAAAAAGTGAATTCTCTCACCCCCATTCAGTGACATGAATTGTATGAAGATATGGGTCTTTTTTGAGATGGTGCATTTATTTTTTAAATCTACACCTAGACAAATGTTCAGTTCCAAAATGTGATCACTAATGTCTTCAAAATTAGTCATTAATTCTTAGTGTTCTGCAATCATCTGTAACCTATGAAGGGGTTGTGTGGCAGTGTTATTAATTCTAATATATATCATTACCAGTGGCAGAAGCTCATCAGGCAATAATTATAGCTTGTAACTTGACTTTAGAAGGCACTATGGCATCCAGTAGTGTATCTATTTCTCAGTGATTTTTTAAAAAGTTTTCGTTATGTTCTATCAACAAAGATCATCATAGACCATATCTATCTCTTGAATGCTTATTGCTCTCTCTCTCTCTGGGCATGTTTGTCGTGCTGTTTGGGCTGGATAGCCCTTAAAATACGTATGTGAACAAAATGTGGTTGCTTTTTTGGCAGTTTACTTCACTGACATCTTGGACAGCCTCATCTGACAGTTCAAAGGCTTTCAAAATACCTTGCCTATACTTTTCTACTAGTGAGAAAAACAGCCCTTTATATGAAATTAAATTCAGTGAGTTAAAATGAAAAGGCAAGCAACATTTTTTTCTACAAAGCATTGTTCCTTTGCACAATTATTACTTAAAGCTGCCTTATTGCAGCCATAATAACATCTGGCAGATATTTTGCAAGACTGAAGTTTGTAGTCTTTTACTACTCGCTACAGAACATATAAACAAAATGTCCCTTAGGTCACTTTCCTACTTCCCTAGTATTTGCACACTTTCAAGTCAAACAGCCTATTTTTCTTTCTGTCCTTTTCCTTTAGGCTCCTGTCTACTCAGGAAAAAAGCCAACAAAGCAAAAACCAACCAACCTTTGCATGCCCCTAATGTGAAAAAGAATCCTTTTTTTTTTTTTTTAAATTTTTTTTTGAGAGAGAGAGAGTAGAAAGACCTTTAAAAACTAAAGTGGAATGTGTGTACCCTATGGGGAAAAGTGCAAAGGTGATTCCATTTAAAGTTCTTCAAATCAATGAGATCATGTAATAAAACTTACTAGAACACATACATTCTTACTGTATAAAGAGCTCAGCCAAGCAGGGCTCACATTTATTTGAGACATGCAATATTGCAGCCTATGGAACAATTCTTTGTCGCTGAATTCACCGATTTACTAAATACACTTACTCTGACTTAATGTTACAATGTTTGTATGGATGGAACCCTTTGGCTCTTCTCAGCTGGCTTGTGCTGCTAATTAGTGTCTTACCTTCAGAAATGTACAAAGGCTCTCAAAGGACATCATATATCCTCAAACAGAACATAGGGTGAAAGGTACTGTAGTGGAGTCCAATCCTTTTCATTGCTGTTAAGGATGCAAAGCGATACTTTTGAAAGGTTTACAAAATACTGCATGCTACAAAGCACTGTGGGTTGTTTTTTTCTGTTTGTTTGTCTTGTCTTTTCTTTTTACACTTACAAAGAGGAGACATCTATAGTGTGAGACTTCAAGGAAAGGGAAGGAGTGACCAAGAGCTTTACCAGTATCACGTATTTTTGAAAGCACTCATAGATAAGAACATTGAATGACCTTAAAAAGTAAACCATACTTTATAGAAAGAAAAAATAAGTCCCTGGCAATCCGATATACCTAAAATTTATTCTTGACCTCAATTACATCAATTAGGCTATCCATGAACGGGTAAGGAAGATGCAACAATAAGACTGCTGAGATTTTTTTCATACCATCTGGAACATGCTTGTCCTCCTCTCAAAAATCTGTTGCTAGATAGAGCCAAATTCTCACACATCAGTGAAAACTAAAGTCTAGCAAAACTAAAATCAAATGGTGCTTCTTGAAAACAAGAATGTAATCACTGAAAGCCACAAAGTGCAGGACTAGTTAATAAAGATGGTGGAATAAGCAGGATCCAAGCCTTGTTTTTCAACATTTTCTTATGACTGTTAAACAGACTTCTATGTGCCCAATACTCAGGTTTATATTTCTATATCTTGGTCAGATGAGACCTTGTTTAAAAGTGCACTTTCTGTTGTAAAACAGTGAAGATTTCATGCCTCTATTACTCTATTTGGAACACAATCACAGAAAAATAATTCTTCGATGATTAGGTTACATTTCAGTTTTTAGTCTTAGTTTATTCATGACATTTATTTGTATGTATTTCATCCTGTTACAGCATTATCCTGTTGCTAAAGCTGTTCCTTTCTCTCAATATTTACCCCTCATTGCATAGAGTCCTGATATTCCCTCTTGACTTCCATTTTGCTTAGCTAGATAAGCCAAACTATTTTAGTAATACTTTGTAGTGAAATTCCCCATTTATTTCATCATTCCAGTAGATCTCTGTGACTTTTTTTGGAAGGTAGGTGACTCAAAGTTTTCAAGGTGGTCTAAAGGGACTCTTACAGTGCATTGGTATGTACCAATGCTTCCTTCTGTTACTAAAAGTAACTTTCTCATTAGTTCTAGAACCACCATTGTCTTTTTTGCTGTGTCACACCTTTGTATTATACTTCAGCCATGCTGTGATTGGCCACTGCATGTGTTCTGCATTTGATTTAGAAACTTCTCCCTTGCCTCCTCTAACAGCTTCAGTCGAAGACTGCATAGTTTGCAGCAGAAGGGTTTGCATTTAAGTAAGATTCATTTATTAATATTAGATTTTCCCATTTTCTGTTATTGTGTTTGATTTTTCATATCTGGAAACTCACAAATTCAGCTGATAAACATGAATCATTCTTGACTGCACATTTCTGTGTTTAGTTTGTGCTATACACTATATAACTTTATAAAACAACACTTGTGTAACCAAGTTTTATGACTAATATGAGCAAAACTGAAGTTTAAAGATTCAATTCAGGTTGGTTGTAAAATCATGGGTTTGGACTCTTACTCTTCTGTTACCAAGATGTCATAAATCTTAATTTCAGTATCTTTAGGATTCAGGATCCTCCGTAACTGAAAGAACTAGAAAATTGTTTTTAAAATTATGTGTTTACTTTTAAAGTGAGTGACTGAGATTCCTCTTTTCTTTCCTTTTTTTCCTGCTAAATACGTTGATCATCTAAGTAATATTCGACTTGCATGAATTTTTTACGAAATAATGAGTTCAACAAGAGGGTAAAACATGGTCAGCGACACAGAGCTCACCATGTGATACTATAATGACAAAAATTTATTAGATATTCTATTGGAAAGCAAACATTTGTGGAGAAAATAGAAAAACTATTTTGGCTGTATAGTTCCACTTATAACTGTGCACCTACTCTAAAGCTGTAGGGCTATGGTGTATCATGATAGTGTAAAAGTCTGGCTCCTTGTGACTGTTGAAGAACCACCTCTGTATTTTCTTTCCCCACCTCTTGACTTTTTCATCATATGAGGCCATGTGGGTCAGAGGTTTCAGGAATCCAGTGTCCTGTCTCTGACAGGGATGAGCAACAGATGTTTAGGAAGGAATATGAAAAGCAGTGAAAGTGTAGAACAGATTAGCTGACAAGAAATTCAGGGACTTTTTGAGACATTGTTATGGATGGATTGTCTCTGGTAGACCTATTCTCACATTTTTAAATAAATTTCTTATTCCATTCAGTGTTTTAGACTACTACTGCAACACATGAATTACACCCTTTGGGGAATAAAAGTTTTTACTTTTTGCTAGTTTTGAAATCGGTAATTTGACAGTTTCATCAGGTATACTCAGTTTCATGAGATGCTGTGTTTCCTCTTTATCTTTTCCTTTTTATACATGACTTATGAACTGAAATTTTCTTCCATCAGCCTACAGTTTCTTTTCAACATTTCAAAGCATTATTTCTATGCTTTTGACCACTGTTGACTGCTAAGATGATATTTCAGAAAAATGACTACAATGCCTCAGGCTTTTGAGTAGATAATAACTTATTTATGGTCTAAAGTAAATTACATCTGCTTAGGTTTATTTTTGCCCTTTTATGCTTTTTAACATTTAGTATTATAAGCCAGTTTATTATCCAAACATTATTGTAAGATCATTGTATAGCAATGTGTAATCTGATCACATGCTGCATTTTTATTAAGGTATGTTGAGATTAATATTATGTGAATTAAATATCCTGATGATGCTAAATGAGAGCAGCTGCTAACACCTGAGTTGGAAAAAAAGGGGCGAAATATGATGACTCCTAGAAAAATGCCATCTATAATTAAATTAATATGATGAAATACAGCTTTAAAAATACGAGTGACTATCTTGTGCGGGAAGATAAGGAAGTGCGTACCTAAGTTTGAATATGTGAGTCATTGATTAGCCTGCTCAGAATACCATTTAGATGACACGTTGTCTTTGACAGCTGAAGGATGTTTTGGTCCATTCTCATTTGTCCCATATCCTCTCACACATTCCCACCTCTAAAGACACAATTTACCATCACTTTGGACAGATGTGCTGCAAGTGCTCATTCATAGCTTCACCAAGTTAGGTGGTGCCTCCTCGAGCAGCAATGTCCGACGACTTCCTACGGAGTTTTAGATACTTCATAAATAAACAGTAGTTGAGTCAAAGTGAAAATGTAGATACTGGGGACCCTGTACTTTCTGTGCTCTCAGTACGGGTTCTGCTGTGCCATAGCTTTCTATTCTATTCTATTCTATTCTATTCTATTCTATTCTATTCTATTCTATTCTTGTTACTGGTATTGGAACATGGTAAAGAGAATATTTCTTAATAAAAGTCTGAGAAAATGTCAGTCCGCTTATATGTTATTGGACTTGTATTTATTTTAGTGCAATTACACAGTTAACAGAATTGGGTTTACATTGCTCTTCCTCATTGAGCTTAACTGCATAGTAGTGTTTGTGGATAATTTGTTAGTTATGCAGCTGTACATTGTATAGAGACTTTTTTTTTCCTTTACGAAAAGTTTGGACTAGAGATACTTTACTGGTTGTTCAGACTTCTATTTTTACCCTCAATGCCCTTAAACACCTACACCAACTGTCTTTGAAGGCTGTGTAATTAGCTCCCATAGGCAACTTGAGCTTTTGTTTGAAGCTTCATTTAGGAAAAAAATCCCATGTGAACCATTGTATTTTTAAAAAAAATTTAATTTTCCAGGCTGAATTACAAACTGCTACACACATAATGCTTACACAGCTAAAATAGGCACCTCTTACCTTCTCCTGTTACTTGTCTTTTTTTTTTTCCTTTTTTTTCTTTGGCTAATGACAGGCTTCTCATAGTTATACCTCTTAAGTAAACATGGCAAAATGGTCCTTGCTTACTGAAATATCATTTTTGGGAAGTAAATTTTTAAATGAGATCACACTGTAAATTAATTAGTTCGTCATGTTTTCTGCTTGGTAAGGTATTCATGTAGCCTCTGGCTTGAATGGATTATTCCTATGTAGGAAAAGATATCTTAAAAAGAAAAGTATAATTAATCTTTTTTTTTCTTTTACTTTTTGGTTGCAGAGTAATTTTTTTTTTACTTGGCAATTCCCAGTAGGAAGGACAAAAATATTAATCATATTTTATGAAGACATTTTACTTCCCTCATATTGTTTTTGAATAATGAATGGTTGAATAAGCTTTCTATGGGGGGCACAAGTATGCTAATATTCATGTAACAGAATACAGAATGTAGCAAAGCATAATATAGCACACAGTATAATATTCCATTACGAAAAAAGTGGGGCTTATTCTGTAATGCTATAAAAAGAGGATTTTTCATCAAGTTTTTACTGTTTGGGTTTTTTTTTTTCCTCTGTATATTGCTTTACAGTGAATTAATACAGTAACTTGAACGAACAAAATATAAATGCTAAAATTTTAGCTGAAGCTGGTGTTATTTTGAGATGAATAGCTGACTAAGGTTGCAGTGAACTGTGAAAGTGCAATTGAGAATGCCAAGAATGATCAGAATGCAAAATATTTCAGATTTCATTATACCATAACTACAACCTTTTCTTAATTTGAAGTGCCTGGATTATTTGCCCAGCTGATCTAGATATAATGTATTTAAACTGGACTGTACTTTACTGAAACATCCTTTTGTCTCTGAACAAAATGAAATTATATTACCAGAATGTTCATGTACCATATTTGAAATTTGCCATTGAATCATGTTCCTGCTCCCAGTAAATGACTTATGGACCACTGTACATGCTGCAAGTGCTACTAGAAATTGAGTCTTCATCAGTCTTTAAGAAATAATTTGCTGTTAAAATATTCTTATTCCTTTTTTAGTGTCATTATGAAAGCCTTTAGTTTCCAACAGTTTAATTTTGACACAAGATGTCATTTTTTCTTTTTTCCTTTTTTTAATGGGCTCTAAATATATATTATTCTAGCTTCCACAGCTTTTTATGACAAAGGTGAAAAATTACAGTTCTCTATTTTGATCTTAGCATTAAAAATGAACTATTATGGAGATTTAATTTTCATTTTGGCTTTAGATTCCCATAAAAATGTGAATTACCTTTGAGCACAATATCTTTTTTTTTTTTCACTGTGAAGGTCTACGGGCAAGCAATATTGGGGTATGTTTTGACTGAAGATGAGGAAAGGAATGTTTATCTAAGCTGTTTCATGGCTTTCTGAATATTTGCTCTTCTGATCCTTATACCTGCTGGGTGTAAAATTAGCTGCTTACATAAATTCCCATTTTATCTTTCAAAATCTAAATAAATATTTAAATTTGGATTCAGAGGACTTTGTAAGAATGCAAGTTTCAATGTAGTCCTTTTGGAACTAGAGTAGTACCATAATTTCTTAGCATGAGAGTGTGTTGAAACTGGGGAAGAAGGTGCTGCAGTTTGATTGAAAGGTGAAAAGTGGAAGTTAAAAAATTTAAAAACCTTGATCAAAGTGTTTTGACTTGATGCATGTTAGATGATACAGAATCGGTTTTTCATTTGTGTCATACACAGGAAGTTTGCAAATGATTTGCATTATTTCTCCTCAGTAAATGTTCGGGGCATCTCCTCTTACTAAATAACTTGAAGAAATAGAAAAAACGGCAATTGAAGATGCTTATAAAAGACGAGATACAGAAAATCAGATTTTTGATACAGCTGTGAGTGTTATTTGATATAATCTCAGTAAGTAAAAGTTATAGGTGGCAATACCAAAATGGTTCCTTAACAACCATGTGTGATTTTCAAGTGTATAATTAAGCATTGCTTGTTTAGAGGACATGCTTTCCTTGACTCACCAGCTGAGAATCTCTTAGTCAGGAAGTGTAGAAGTTCAGATCTTGTAGTAAAACAACACAGACTCTATTGAAATGGAATTAACTCACATAAGAACCACTTCTCCCCTGCACTGTTTAACTATGTGTATTTTACACAGCCCTGCATTTTGACCTTGTGAACATGAGCCAGTTGGTCTGTCAGTTCACATTAATACTTAAACTCAGTTAAATATCTTAATGAAGGCATCCAAGTTCAGACCCTGTTAGGGAATGGGGTTTTCAAGATTGATTGCAAAAGTTGCCTACTCAAGTCAGTTGGTAATGAGCAGTGCCTGAATCTCTCTTAGAAAAATAATGAATATGTATTTCACTAGCACTTACTTAAGAAAATTGTTATACTCACCAGCATTTAAAAAGAGCTTTTGTAACTTGGCTGGAACTGTTCTGTTGGACTGGCTATTTTATTTGGAATAATAATATAGTACATCAACAAACTATTTAAAAACACATATTGGCAGGAAAATCGCACATTATCTAAAACCATTGATTATTAAAATTTATTTCTTTGTTTTGCTTTGGCAGATCAGCCTAACAAAACAGAATGCAGAAGCGTCTTCTCTATTTAACAAAAATTAAGAATTTCCCATAAAATTTGATGCAGTAGGCTTCACTTAATTTTATCTAAACTGGTATCAATAAATTGTCACAGTAATGTGCATTGATTCATGAGGCATTGATACATCTTAGGAATATGTATTTTTTCTAGTATTCAAGGCAGTGTGGGCTCACAGCCCAGAAAGCCATTCCTGTTCTGGGCTGCTTCAAAAGGGGTGTGGTCGAGGGAGGTGTTCCTGCTCTTCTACTCTGCTCTCACAAGACCCTGCCTGGAATACCGTGTCCAGCTCTGGCGTCCTCAGCAAAAGAAACACATAAACCTCTTCCAGAGGAGAGCCAGAACAATGGTACAATGATCAGTGTACTGCAGTGTTTGGATTAAACAAAAGAAAGAAAAAAAAAGCGAAGGCTCCAGGGAGAATTTATAGCACTTTACAGTACTTAAAGGTGGGAATACAAGAAAGACGGAGAGGAATTCTTTATTAGGAAGTGTAGTAATAATGAGAGGCAATGGTTTTAAACTGAAAGAGGGTAGATTAAAATAAAACAAAAGAAAAAGAAAAAATATGAGGAGGGTGCTGAGGCACTGGCACAGGTTTCCCAGAGAAGTTGTGGATACCTCATCCCTGGAAGTGTTCAAGGCCAGGCTGGATGGGACTCTGAGCAGCCTGGTCTAGTGGAAGGTGTCTCTGCCCATGGTAAGGGGATTGGGACTAGATGATCTTTAAGGTGTTTTACAACCCATATCATTCTTTGACTCTATGATTCAGTTTCTATGTAATTTAAGGGTCTGTAACAGATCTAGAACACTAATTTTGACTAAGTAAAATGGAATCTTTCTTATATTTGTAGATCGAGCCTGGAGATACTCAAAATTCAGGGTTAGAAACTGAAAAATTGACAGAATAATGCGAAGTAACTTTATTAAATATCAACTCAGAAAATCAGAACCCTCCAGGAACACTATTGATTAAGTAATCAATATTCAGTTTCTTTTCAATTTACAAAACATCTTTAGACTCAGGGCCTTTTTCCAGTAAAATTTAGTGAATTTTTGATAAAAATATATAAAAGGATATTTGCCTGCTCCGAAATCATGAACTGTTGTTACTATGAACTAAAAAGATGTATTTTATATTTAAAAATGTTTACTTGAGATACATCATTCCTGTAACAACTATTTTATTATTCCTCCAGTGTTTCCTGACATTTAAATTATTCCACGAAGCCATTTATTAAAATAAGTCCAAAGCTCTCTGAGCTATTTTGCAAAAATTCTTTTGATACTGTTTTGGAAAATAAACCAAAACCAGCGGAGGCATTATCAAGGAGAAAGGCCTTGCTTTCAGATCCTGCTATGAACCTGGCAAGATCTCAGTCAATTCTCATTTTGTCTCAAAGTTCACATTGGACATTTGGAGGGCACTGTCGTCATCCCGGCTGTCAGTTATTCAGAGAGAGAAAAGAACATTCGTGCCAGATGGTCTCATTCTTTTTATCAGATATGTGACGGTGATAGACAGCATGTGAGTTGGGCAGCAAGAAGAGAAACAAGACGGAGGCAAGAAATATAGATGTCAAACATATACTTTGAGTCTTTTCTCTTGCAGAACAGTGGAATAGATACCAATGCAGGGCAGGTATCCTCTGCATCTCAGAAAGCAACATACATGTTAATTCTGGGCTTCACAGCATTCAAAGGGGTAACACTAGGATAATAGTGATGCAAAAATATACTATATTTTCTCAACTTTAATTCTTGTTTTACATGAGCTTTTATGTTTTTTTAAGACCTTAATTGAGTGTGAAAAATTTCAGAGAAATATCAAAGAATGAAGATGCTCCAGGGAGACCTGATCGCAGCCTTCGATGTATAAATGGGCTTATAAGAAAGACAAAGAAAGACTTTTTTTTCAGGGCCTGTAGTGACAAGACAAGAGGCAATGGTTTTAAACCTAAAGAGGGTAGAGAGAGAAAAAAAATATGATGAGGGTGATGATGCTCTGGAGCAGATTGCCCAGAAAAATGGTAGATGCCTCATGTCTGGAAGTGTTCAAAGCCAGGCTGACTGGGGCTCTGAGCAAGCTGGTCTGGCGGAAGGTGTC
Organism: Acanthornis magna; assembly: GCA_036785705.1. Classification (NCBI taxonomy): domain Eukaryota; kingdom Metazoa; phylum Chordata; class Aves; order Passeriformes; family Acanthizidae; genus Acanthornis; species Acanthornis magna. The sequence continues at coordinate 2,119,713 of JAWUZG010000071.1, read as the reverse complement.
CCCACTCATGGCAGTGGGATTGGGACTAGAAGGTCTTTAAGGTCTCTTCTTACCCAAAACTTTCTATGTTTCTCTGAAATTCTCCCTGTCTTAGTAGTAAATAACCTGTTTATGCAATTTTTGTTTCTCAGTGAAAACACCACCAAAAGGAGACCAACTTGCACAGGGATTCTATTGCACTAATTGTTTTAATATTGTTTAATTTAATGTCATGACAAGTTATATAATCATTGGCACACTATTAGAAATAGATAGACTCTTAAACAACATCCAAATCAGGGGTGACTACATGTAGTATTACTTCTTTAGTTTTAGATCAATAGGCCTTTGGTCTCAATTCTTGGCGCAGAAGCTGCATCACACATACCCCACTTACACAGCCCTAAAATTAAGGACAGGGATTTTCTTTCCTGGTAAAGGAAATAAAACTTGCTTTTCTTATAAAACTTGCTTTTCTTATAAACTTATTTTACAGCTTAGAACATGGCTCTCCTATTCCTGTATTTCCTGTTTTCTTATGTGATTGGTTTGCCTTTCTTTGTTTTGGATTTTTATTTTTGGTTGGGGTAGTGTAGTGCTTTTGGCTTCATTTTGGATTAATCTCTTTTGTCTTTTTAAGTCTATGGTGTAGAAGTCTGTATCTTAGTTGTTTAGTCTTCCTTTAGACTGAAAGGAGAGAAATAAGCAGTTATAGGGAAAAATTAATCTCTTTCCATGAGAGACATCTAAAATTTAGATTCTGAAAGTGCCATTTCTTTCTAGTGAGTTTAAGGGACTGACTTATGACTTAAGGAGCTTCCTCTGGAGTGCCTAAACTACTGTTTTTTTCAACAAGATGAGATCACATATTTCCTTGGGTCTGTGGTTTGTTGTTCCATTTGCTTTACAGATTTTTTTCATTTTTTTAATGTAAAAAAAGGCACTGGTTTCATTGAAAATGACATTGATAAAGTTTTTAGGCTGCTTTTCTTCTGGCTTTGTGATTGTGTCTTAGTGATGATCATGATTGCTAGTTTGGATATCTTAATATATAAATTCAGTATCAGGCAAAGGTTTCAATTTCATTTAGTGTTTTTGGGAGCTGCCTGTGTAAATGAATAATTCTTCTATTTTTTTTTTCCCCACCAAGTATTTTCCAAAACAGATGTAGATATCAGTTCTTAGCCATGAGGACTGTGATAGTTTATTCGGACTTTACCCAATGTTGTGCCATGCAACAGGTTCATAAAGTCGTCTCCCTTGGCTCTCTTCATAGTCAATGGAGAGTGACAGGGTCTCTAGGGGATGATTCAGAGAAACTAAACTTAGTTTTCTGTTCTGGATTGCCCATTAGAAACTTCTGCCTCCCTCTCCACTGATGGGAGGGAACTAGTGGGAACCTGGGAGAGCAGATTCTCAGGTCTAAGCCTTTGAATATCCCCGTGTAAGCACACAGAGAAATCTAATGCTGTGGAAGTGACTGTAAATCAGTGTACACTGATTAAGATATATTGGAAATTAAGGTTCTTGTCCCATTTTGTATAGAGGGAGTTAACCACAGTCTACTTTCTTTGCATCTTTATAAGCAGTATCACACTGTACCATGTCAGATGGAGTAAAATCTGTTAAGTCTAGGGTAAAATATACTAGATTTAATTTTTCTTTTAAGGTACAGAATGATAGGGTTTGGGGTATGTGTGTTATTTAGTTTTCTAGTTCTCAGTTTTGCTATATATGCTCAGTTTCATATGGGAGTTTACAAATACACATACGCACACTCATTATGTGACAGATCAGATTTTATTGCTACTGAACACAGCAAAAATATATTTAGTCATGAATTTTGTCTTGATATTAGCTTTATGTAGTCTTGATAATGTTAGCTGTAGTATTTATTCATTTTTAGGTAGGTAAACGTGTTTTACTGAAATATCATTATATAGATACCCCAAAGTAAAAGCAAAAATATAATCCCTGTATATTTCTTATGTAATTTGGTAGTAAAATAGAAATTAAATTATTTTAAACAGATAAGGATAACCAGGTCAATGTGATATAAGGCTCAATGAGCAAAATGGTGTAGCAAATCACTCTTTGTTAGCAAGACTGAAATTCAATGTACCTTTGACAGCATCAGTTTTCTGTTCAAGTTTACTTTTGCAGTGAATTTGAAAAGAAAGATTTTATTTGTGACTAAACCTTTCATCACATTTATGATAACAGTTTATGAAACGCTGAGTTATAAGCTTTCAATGATTCCCTGTAGTTAATTTTAAACAAGCTTACAGAAGCATATTCAACATTTTCCCCCTTCTTAATTCTTTTGTTTTGGGAAGGCACTCTGTCTAGAATAAAAAACACTGTAAATCCTTGGGCGATTTGGTATTTTGGGAATTGTTTGTTTGTTTGGTTGGGTTTTTTTTGGGTTTAATTTGTTTGTTTGTTTTTTGGTCTCTTTTTACTATTTTAGTGAATTATGTTAAAGGAATATGAACATGGTGGAAGTTGAGTCTTCACTTTCTGAACTGGATTGTAGGTTTTCTTAAAGTGCTCCTCTCTGGGTTTAATACAAACATTTATGGGATAGTATTGCTTTATGAAGGCTTATAGGTATGCTGCTCATTTAGGCAGAATTGTATGAGTAATTTTTAGATGGAGTTGGAGCATCTCGATTCTGCATATCAGGTTACTGTTTGTGAGTCAGCAAAAATGAGTTGCTGATGACCTGTCATTTGCCAAAGAGAGCGGATGTCAATACCTGTGGTTCCTGAGGCATCCTGTGCATGGTACTCCCTCCGTCCTCACCACGGAGGGATCTCCCAGCTGGATTCTGCAGTGGCCCGAGCTGCAGGACCACACTGTGCCCTCTCAATCCTTGTAGGGAGTAGGGTGGGCGCAGTCAGGTACAGCCCCAACAAATATTGATGGCCTTAAGATTACATGTTGAGTGCCTGAGGTGTCTGTGCATCAAAGCGATACATCTCACAGAACTCCAATTACTGTAAGGTAAGTAATTATTCTCTCTTCTGTTCTTTTTTTTTTTAATCTTCACATGATTATTCCTACAAACAGGCAAACTGATTAGGTCTCTATATATGAGTAAAAAGGCTTTTGTGAGAAAGTGATGACTGCCAAAGCTATCTGTAAAAACAAATTTTGAATTGTTTTCTTTAGCCTTTACTCTTAAAAATAAACTACCAAAACCTCTGCCTCTTCCCGTGAAATTTTTATGTATCTCCCTCATCTGCAGTGACTAAACGATAAGTAGATAAATTAAATATTTATTGCATACACCGGTGGAAGAACTAAGTATGCTTTCAAATATCCAGAGCTATTGCATAATATCTGGTGATTCACAGAAGAGTAAAGATAACTGTTTTCAAAAGATTTCAGTCTCTTTTTGAGGGTTTAAATTCTGTGGTCATCCTAAATTTTCTTATAATATAATGTTTCTAAATTAGTGACTCAGTACTTTAATTATTGTAGATATTTTTCTCATTTGGTGTCTGCACTTCAGAAAATAAACAAAAAACATGCTGCTTATGTATTACTGTTTATTTTCCCCTGATGATTTTATATTCACTGACTTTTTCTGAGAATTCTGCTGAAAATTTCTATGTTTCTTCAGGGCACTGGATTCTCTGAGAAATCCAGCTCTGATTAGATTCTTCTGTTGTTTCTTCACCAGTTAATTACATTCCTTAAGCACAGCCACAAATGTAAAGTGAGACACATCACTTTTATGGTTTGTTCAGTAGATCGCATTGCATATTTGGAATTGGTTAGCTATGTTCTATTATCAAAAGAGTTTGTAAAGGAACATGTCTTTGTGATACTAGCGTGCAGTTATATTTTGTAGATTCAGTGACCCAGTATTTTATAGCATTTCGTATGAGCCATAAGAGAAAATGAACAAAGACTAAATGCATGAGTCATTATTTGCTGAAAGGATCTTCTATTCGCATTTTTATTTTGTCCCCCAGAGTGAACATGTATGTTTTTTGTTTTGCAGGGATTGAAGGTTTTTTCTAGTGAATATCTGTATAAATGTGCAGTTCTCTCCTTTTGCTGTTCTTTCAACCGGAAAGTACAATGCAGCCCCAGCATGTACTCTCCAGTATGAAAAGTAGGGAGTTTTAGAGAATATTGACTAAATATGAAACTTGAGTAAAAATATGGTTATTTTAAAAAACTGTCTCTGTCTGAAAAAAACCCTTTAACAGTTCAAAAAATACATGCATTAGCAGAATAGAAAACTACCTTGACACTAAGCCAGTTGCTTTATATAATTATCTCATTGTATAATAATATTAGGGAAAGATAGGTAAAAATAATTAAAAACTCTATGCCAGAGGGATGGAAATTTTACTAAAATATTAATGTATTTATTGTAAAAAATAATTTTGGTTCTGATTACTAGAAAAATAAAGTTTACTTGTATTTTGGTATATTTTCTATTCTAAGCTGATAATAAAAACTGGTCCAACCTCATTGTCTTGGAAGCAAGGGATGCCACGGATTAAAAAAGATGTGATGTGTAGAAACCTCAAATTAATGAATTCACTGAAGTATGATTTTCATGAGAAAAAATATATGTAAAAATTTCCAAGGCTTTCTTAGTCTGAGGATCATCCTTCAGGGGCATATTGAATTTTGATAATTGAGAAATTTCCATATAAATGTCTTTGGAAAAGTGACAAATGTAGGTGCAATATTCCAAAGTAGATAAGGGAGCATCTCACCCTCTCATGTTTTTGATCCAGCAATCATTTTATGCCCTGCATAATATCCCCATTAGATCCTGAGAAGAAAAACAGCTGTAATTTTAACTACAACAGCATAACATGTTTAATTTTACATTCATTTAGTTCTAAAGTGTTTTACAAGCACTGGTAAATTGTTTTCTGTTTCAGAAATAATGTAATCTGGGATTTGGGGAAAAAATATTTGAATTCTAAAGAAATTTACTTGCCATGTTTGGTTTCATGTTCATTGTGAAAATATAACAGAAATATCTGTTTTACTGGTCAGAGTGTGGTAAAATAGCAGTATTATGATTTATACAAAAGTATGAATCTTATTCTATGTGAAGTGGTCCAGAGAGTTCATAAACATGCACTTATTGAATGTTTTGATGTTGGCTGTTTAAGCCCTGAACCCTGGTTTACAGTGAAACTGTCTGATGGAATTGTCAACACTCTACTGGTTAAAAGATTTGAAACTTTATTAAACTTATGGCATGATTGCACATTGTCTCAGCCAGCCTTCATCTCACTGACAGATCTCTGGATGTCTTTTAAAAATTGGCAATATCTGTTGGCTGTGCCTGGAATTACAATAAAATTATGTCTGCTTGGACTTCTTTGTCCTTCTAAAAATCAGGCTTCCCACAAATACTTACTTTTAGCCACTTAAAATAAAGGCTGGAATTATCCATAAAGAACCATTTTTTTTTTTCTGATATTCTGCTTTTCATCAGAAAATCTAGCCTAGTATGGGAATTTTTAAATGGATTATTTTTCCAGATTGGGAGTGTCTGGATTTCTTTAGAAGATGCTACATTATTGTTAATAATAAAATCAGTAGGAGATGACCACAGATGATAAATGTCAGATTATGCTTTTTCATAAAAGCACAATTTTACATTTCAACTAATATTTTTATTTTTTGTCTTGTTTTTATCACAACAACTGGAAGGAGCAAATGAAAAGTTTTTGTAAAGTCGACTACAATTAAAAAAATCCAATGATACATGGAATAATTATTTCCTGTTGTCGGTTCTCCTTTTGTAAAAATCACAGTCGTAAATCTTGTTGAAATATCTTGAATTCTATGGATATGACAGAGTAAGTGGACTTGATTTCATAACTAAGATTTTAAATAAGGTTTGAAACTTACTGGCTGCTGATAGTTATCCTGACTGGATAACTTTTGTGTTATTAACCACCACTACAAAATGTGGGATGGGAACATCAGCTTTCAGGGAATAGGTGACTAATTCTTCAAAGATGAGACAATGCATGTTCTGCAGTCACATTACAAATACTAGTGATACTAGAATAGTTTTTACTCTTCAGCATAATAAAGTCTTAAAAAAAATTTGTTAAAACAGTAGTCTGGATAGAAGAAAAATTTTTGTTTCAAGCACTCTTTAGTTAAATTTTCTATACTGAATATTCACAAATAATGTTCAGACTTATTAATGTTTTTCTATATTACAATGTACTTTGAGAGAAAAAACGGTCAGTAGTTGGAACTTCTTATTTTAAGAAACATTTATTTTAAACAGATTTCCCATGAATTTCTGAAGTTCAGAGTGCTATTTGGCTGGGTGTTATGGACAAGATATAAAGAGGTTTTAAATCCCCTACAGCAGCATTTCTACTGAGATAAAAGCAATAAGAGGAAAAGAGTTTTTCTGGTGAAGATTATCTTTCTTAAAGTAATGGTTTTGGGAAAAGCCATGAAATATGGACTGAGATGTTAGGCGTTTTTGAGAATCTCAGACTCCTTGCTGGAGTAAATTTGTTGCTATCAGAGCCACTAAATAGGCCTCCTAAAGTAATGAAGAAAATATCGTTGTCAGTAGGTGCAGATTATGCTGCACATGCTCTCTGGCTTCCCTTCCTATTCCTTTTTCTACAGCCTTCTCTTTGAAGTTCTGCAGATGTATTCATCCCTCTTTCTTCTGTCTCTCCACTTCTTCTTATGCTAAAAACATTGAGGAATAATCTGTGGTCACATTCTGAATGCACAGTAGCATTTTTGTGAAGATCGAGTCACACATCCTTCTTATCCTTTGCATTTTCCATCTAATTTCCAAATAAAGGTTTTATATTTGCCATGGATTTAGTTCTTTTTGATCCACTACTAAAGTAGCAAATTCAGAAGAATGAAATGTTACTTCTAATCAGTGTGTGTGTGTTGGTGCTGCATACAAGAGTTTGGTTTCCATACAAGAGAGTATGGGAGATCAGCATTGGAACTTCCTCATAGAGCTGCAGCATTGCAGGCTTTGCTTAAGTGTTGTGATTTCACCCGAAATTGTGTTCAAGGCCAGGCACCACTCTGCAATCTGCGACACAATGTTGCATAAGAATGGTGAAGATAGCATGTTAAATAATTTTAGCTGCAAAAGTCGTTGTTAATAATTGGAGAGTAATTGTACCATTATTCCTCAGTGTACTACTTACTGTAAGAAAATTGCACAGGTCACCTCAAACCAAGAATTCTGGGAGTTTTCTAATTGAAATTGCTGTTTTCAATCATTCTATTTGCTGATTATCCACTTCTGATATCAGTGTGTTTCAATTTTTTCTCCCATGATCTTGAATCATTGTTTGAGAAAAGCCTGTGTAGGTCCTCTTCATATGAAAAGATACCATTCAATCCAATGCCTGCTTTTTTATTGCCTACCCTGAGAATGGGGTATCATAAAAGATGAGTCAGAAAGATACTATGATTTGTCAGAAAAAGGTTCTGAAGATTAATGCTTAAAAATACGCTTTATTTGAAGGCCTCATTTGCGAACAGATTCTCTAATTGAAGAAATCTGATTTGCAGTTGGACACAATCATGGCACTGCATCCGAAATCTAAATGCCTCTTGTTAAAAAATGGTTTAAGAATACAGAGGTCCTGGATCTTCGGTGTTGGTAATGTTGTGGTTCAACCATGGTCACAAGATACTTTTGATTGCAAAGAACATATATGTGGATTCAGGAAGACTAACTAAAATATGAAAAATGTGCCTATATAAGTTGCATTTCTTTATATTTTCTCTTTTGCCACCTGTATTATGTGCCTCACTATGCCAGTCAACTATTGGACATAAAAAGAATTGGAAAGTTTAAAAAACTGCATGAAGAGAAAACAAGTTTTGCAACAACATGTGTGTGCAGGTTGTGTTGCTGGGAGAAACCTGTGTTTGGGTTTTGGACACAAGAGCAAATGAACCTCTGCGTTAGAATATTTGGAGTATTTATATCTTGGTGTACTACATGGAAGTAGCATAATTATTGTTAGACAGAAGGTAGCTTGACAACAGAGGGGATCAGGAAAGGAAATCAAGTCTGTGTTGAAGCTCCCTTTAATAGTTGGCAAGCTTAAGAAAGAAGTCCAGAGGATTAATTGTCGCTTGATCTTTGGAAGTAATATATATTAAAAACCCCCTCTTAAGCTGGTGCTTGAGCTTGGTCATGGAATCAGGCTATAAAACTGCTTTTTCACATGTCCTCATCAAAATCGCTTGTTATTCGCTTTTGAAAGCTGTTCATATGAGCATTTTTATAGGCGTTTGTAGCGCTTGCATACTGATCCTAACTTTACTCATGTAGTTTATCCTGGTTTTTGTAAGATAGTCACTATAGAGACATTTTCAGGCACCTTCAAGTTTGCCACGAACAATGGCATATGGAATCTTGTACTCCTTCTTGTTAAACTCTACCAAGGAGATTTACTGAAAATTAAAGAATTTGTGAGTATATGTAAGGCCCTTGTGATATTGAATTCTTAATCTTGGCCACCCCCATATTTCTTGAGAGACAAAGTGCATCGTTGTTTTTGTGTGTCTATGTGGTTTATTTGTTTTTTTTTTTTTTTTTTTAAGGTGAGCAATAAATTATTGTTTTCTTGCTGCTAGTCTAAGGCTGATTAGGACATAAATTTCTCAGGTAATTCCCTTCTTTCCTTTGAGTTCATAGACAAGGAGGTATCAAATGCCAAAGGCAAGAAATGCTGTCACCTTCCAGACCAAAAGGCTCTTTGGGGCAATACCCATTCTAAGAAGGAAGAATAAAGGACAAATCATTGCTAATCATATAAAGCCTAACAAAATTATATTTGAAAATTTGTGAGTGGGAATCATAAGGAACATCGTGGAAGGAGGAATATTTTTGATCATGTGTTTAGGCAACTAAGTAAAAAAGAGTATCGTGGTTTTATCAGGTTTCTGCACAGGTACTTAGCCTGTACTTGCACCCGGAAAATCACAGCTCCTGTAGAATGTACAAAACTCCCTTCTTGTTTCCAGCAAGCATTGTTATTACAGAGAAGGAAATGACAGGAACTTAGATTAGAAATATCCTGGTTTGCATTTTATTTTGTGTCTGTCTTTCCTAGCACTGTTTTTATTTATTTTTCTGTAGGCAGTATTTTTAAAGTTGTAATCTCAATTTACAGTTCTATCTTTTTTCCCCAAATTGCTATTAAACACAATTTCATTATCTTTTTGAATAAAACTTCCTTAGATTAAGATTTTATCATATTTGTCATTCCTTGATGAGCTTCTTTGCCCAAAGTATCAACTTCTGATCAATACTGATTACAGGACTACAGCTTCCATATAAAATAATTTATGAAAGCATTTTAGCCCACTTCACTGAAATGCATATGCTTGTGTTTACTTGTAGCTCCCCTGTATTTTTAAAATAACAGCAGTTCCCAGACCAGGTTCTTGCAGTATTTATAGGCTCTTGTGGCAGTCCCTCTGTTCATACACAATTTGCATAAAATGCCAATCATCTCATTGTCTCTACTAGAATAATTGATAATTTCATTTTATGTGATTAATAGATCCATTATCCTTCATAAGCCAGAGCTAAATATTCAAGCCTGAGTTCTTCTGTGAGTTAAAGGCTCTTTTTTAAATCCAGAATTTTTGAACAAAAAATTACCATTTGCGGGCAGTGAGACACCATGGCCCTTCTAATGTTAGGTTGGCCTGACCTGAAAGTGTTGATAAAGAAAGAAACCAGAATTTTGCATTAAGTTGAATTAGGATGAATTACATAATTGCCAAACTTTGCCAGCCTTGCAAAATCCTCAAGTGTTTTGCTGGACCAGCCTTTGACTCTGAGTCTCTATCTTTGATGATTCTTGACAAAGATTGTTCATAATGTCTGGCAAAATGTTGAATCTTTTAGCTATGAGCAAGTTTTTGATGTTAAGTTTCTGTCTTGCAGAAATGTGTGCTATTCCTAATGACTTTAGAAGTTTGACTTTTTTCTCATATTTCAGTGTAAAAGATTTCCACTTGACATTTCCTTAATGTTGGAGCAGAGTAGGTGAACCTACTTTGGCACTTGTCTCTGGAGGTCTCTGGAGGAGTTATCCTCTCCCGACTAGTGCTGGTGCAGGGTACCTTTGTTGTATGTAGTTATTGGTCTATTGGAACAGAATTATCACAAGGCACAAGAGCAAGTACAGAATAAACAATCAGCAAGGTAAGGCCCTATTGCATCATAAAGCATAAATAAAATGCTTACCTCTTAGCTTAAATGAATGAGAAAGAGAAAAGAAGTAATAATGTTCCTCTATTTTTGAAAAGAAATCTATGCTTTAATAAGTTTATTTTATAGCATGGAATATCCTCTTGAAGTCATAGGTAAAGTTTCTACTTTCAGTTCAACTGATCAAATACCTTTTCTTCTCAAGTTTTTTCTAAAGTGGAAGTTTTCCTCATATGCCAAATATTTTGATAATATTGGGCAAATGCTAGTTAGAAAATGCTTCTGTAACATCAATGCCAGCTTTTAGCCTTCACACTACTGATCAGCAACTGCACCTGACTTCTCCATTCAGAGACAGTTTCTAATGTGTTATTGAAGATATCGAAACTAGTCAAAAAGAGCAAAAAGGGGCTGAAGTAATGTCCATAGCTTCTATCCCAGTAATATCTTTCAGTCCACTCTTCAGAAAACTAGATTTTAGAAAACCTTTTCTTTTCTATGAGGTGTTGATAATGATAGTTCGCTGAAGAATTTTCCTGTATTTTAAGTGTTTTTTATCCGTGGCAAGAATTTTCTAACATGGCTCTAATTATCCACTTGCTTTTCCTCTCTGCCTCTCCCTCCACCCTCTACCCAAATTTGTATATATTGATAAATCAATCTCAAAATTCCAACTGAGTAGTGTTGGTTTTTCTCACCTTGCTACAGGACTCGATAACTGTAGGGAAATGGCCAGATAGTGGAAATGTAATAGTTCTTCAGGTTGTGCTTTCAATAGTGTATCATCCATATAAACCAAAATAATCTAATCTATTGTTTTGGGAAATATTGCCCTAATGATGAGTGTAAATGAGCTTGGTGCCACTATAAGGCCAAATATAAGGAATTTAATTTGATTTTTTTTTCCTTCTCAGCAAAGTTTCATTCATATCCGGCATTAATCTCATTTCTGTAAATGCATCCAGGAGGAAGGAAATCAAACTACTTGATCATGGTTACTCTTCTCTCATTATTATATATGAATCTATTGATATTTTAACTGTTTTGTGTTAGTTCACCTTAGTGTGCATTTCAAAATTGCTATACACCATGAAATATTCTTTGCTAGTAGTAAAAGTCAAATCTGTGCAGCTATCCATTTTGACCATTTAAATTACAGAACTAAGTTACAGAAACTTGATCTTCATTTTCTGCTCCATCAACTCAAGCATCTTGAATATTTTTTACAGCTCTCTTGCAGAGAGCCTGGCTCCCCACCCTGATATCTGGTTGATCTCTTACTTGAAAAGTGTTTCAGTGAGCATACATTTAACCTTTCTTGTTCAGTTCAACAAAGAAAGTCAAGTTTGACTTAAAACATAGTACCAGTCACCAGTATCTGCCAATAACAGTACTGAGACCGATGAAGTCACCATTAATCTCAAAAAGATTTCATGAGTGTCTTCACAAAATGTTTTAAATCATTACTGTCCTTTACTTTTTTCTTGTTCCATTACTTTTTTCTTGTTCCATTATTTTTTCTTGTCCCATTATTTTTTCTTGTCCCATTACTTTTTTTCTTTTTTCTTTCTGTGTTACCTTAGCTGATTGATCACACTCTACTTAAAGACTGACTTACTGAGAATGTTCCATAACTTTTGCAACGGACTTGTGTTATCGAAGGTGTTGAGAACCTGTATAATTTGAACAATTCCCTCTCAGTGTTTCTCAGCTATTTGCCAGTTGAGTCTAGTTGGTATTGACAGGCCCTCTGCTTATTCACATACCTTTTCTAGAAATTCTGTATTTGATGGAAAAATTGCTCAATGTTATGCCAAAAATCTGCTAATACATATCTTGAACTTCAGCTAGAATTTTATCATTTGTATCTTTGTAGAATCCTACTGGAAACAAGTTTATTGGGTAAAGCAGATAACGTTGGTGACAGGAACCGTAAAGCATGAATTAGTTGGGATGTTTATATACACATGGAATTATAAAATGAGCATTCATTTCTCCTGTGGAATATAAAAAGCTGGCAACTTATTTTCTTTTTCAAGTAAAAGTAGAGTAACTAAGTCTACCTTCATTGCAGTAGAATGCAGAATACATCTAAGGGCTTGTTTATGTTACAAGATGAAAGCTTTTTTTAGTTGTTTCATTTTAAATTGCCTTAGGATTCCACACACTATCTTGGAAGAAACATAGTTAAATATTTCAGTGAATTTTATTCATTGCTATTGTATTTCTAGTAGTTCTATAAGGACTATTCAGTACTGGTTTTCTTCCTGCTAGAAGTGGTTAATATTTTCCTCTATGTGGTCTGTACTGTTGTCATCTTAAATGGGCGCTACCTTTTCACGTAGAAGCTGCTAAGCAGCCAGGTTACCCTTTGAACTTCCAAGTGCTCACTTCCACATGCTTAGTGATCTTCCACGTGGATTTTTGCAAATATCCATGAATAAATTTTCTATTTTAGAAAGTTTCATGTTGGCCCATGGAAGACTTGCTCTAGTGCAGACATCTCTAAGAGATGGAAAGAGAATAAAAGGGGGGGAGAGCCAGAGCTGTACTCAGCACTGCAGAAAAGCAAAGTAGTGCTGGTAGAAATACCTACATCAGGGATCTGAACTGAGTATCTAAGGATGGCTCTTTGACCTGTTGATGTTTCAGAAATCAGGTAGCTATTATCCATGTGAGGCTGTTACTATATGGTAGCATGGTGGGAAATTTTTCAGATAGAGTCTTTGCAAACCCAGGCAGGGCAGACATGGTGGATACCCCAACCTCCTGCCTGAGGGGCTCTGAACTGAAGGAGATCTGTCTAGGCAGCCAAAACCATTTGATCCTGAACACTTTGGCATGTAACAGCTGTGGATTGTGAGCCCACTGCTTAAACTACTGAGAAGACCATTCTTTTGCTTGAAAACCATTGAAAAATCCAATAGATAATATGGGTGCTATAGTTTTTACTGAAATACAACTTATTTTTCTCTAAACTTGTGGTCTGCTTCTATGATAAACTTAGGTGCTGCTTTAAAATATAGACATCTAATCCCGTCTCACCAACATGTTAAGAATGAGCATTGAACCAGAAATTTAAAGTTTTATGTACCATGGTAACTTCCAAGAGCTGTTGAATGCACCTGTCTCATTTCATAGTGGTCCAGCTGATGTTCCCTAGCAGGAGAATATTTAACCTGATAGCTTTGGCTCGGAGAAGCTGGTGCAGACAGCCCATCATTCATTGATGAGCCACCACTGATCTAATTCACTAGATTTAATAATGGGCCTTTACCTCCCATTACTGAGGAAACTGGACCTTTTCACAGTGGTTATTTTCTGCTTGCTCTTTTGTGGAGGCATCAAAACAGGTCAATATGATCTATTTAATCTGTTCCACGCTGAAATATGAATCACAGACATATTTTAAAACTAAAGTTCACTGTATGATATCACATTTATTCTGTAGTTGTGGACACAATGAAGAGAGTGAGAAAAAAGAAGATACATACTGACTCATGTTCATTAGTAAAGTTAGAATTTTATGAGTTCAACAGTCCTAAACAGCCTCTAGATGCTATTAAGGAAACCAATTCTCACATGAGAGTTCATGTTGCTGATATTTTCTTAGATTGATCATTGTTGAAATAGCTTTATTTTTTATGTAATGGTGATAATATCCCCATAATAATGGAGCGTTTCTTTGAAAGGCAATTCTCCCCTTCATCAGACTTAAAGGTTTCCTTTGAAGAACCAGGATACTTTCAGCTGCTGGTAAAAGCACCTGCTGAACAATCCCTGTGGTAAGAAACTGAAACACTTAAAAAAGATTAGACTCAAAATTAGATTAAATGATGTAGTGATGAAGTCTGTTATGATTTATTCTCTGTAATGGCTGAGCAAATAAACTTTGGTGTCAGAATGTCTTTTCCAGGAGTCTAAAATCACCATTATTGAGGTGGAGAAAATCTAGGTTTCTGCTAAGTCTTTATTTTTCCCATGTCATGTTATTTTATCATGTCTTAAATATACTGCAGTCAGATTTGGTTGGTGTTTCATATTAAACATAATGTATTTGTAAGCTAGTTTGCATAGGCAGAAGATGCTGTGGAAAACTCTAGAAAAATGTGTTTATAATTTATTTAATGCAAATGAGGATATACATTTGCTTTCTATTATTTTCACATTTTCACCATATTTTCAATGTGAGTTTTGGTTACTGCTTCTGGAAATAATTAGTCCACCGATTTTCACTGTTTGTTTTTTTTTTTTAACAGTATGTAAGAAAAAGTATTTTCAGTTTTACAGAATGTGCAGCACATCAGACTGAAATAGATGTTACAGCTATTTTAGCCTAATAGTTGAAAATTATGCCAAATTTGACTTCTTAAAAACTAAAAGTATAGATATTACATAACTTTATTTGAGATCTAGAATGTAAAGAAAATACTGGAACTAGTCTCACAAAACATGAAATACTGAAACTGCACCATTTTAAAAATAGTTTAAATGAAATGCCCTGACCAGCATGTACATTTGTAGGCAATAGTACTGTAGCAAGGCACTAATCAGCTAAGTACCATAATCCTCCTTATAGGGTAAATTCTTACTTGACCTCCAGCTATATACAGCACATGGTAACAGCATTAAACTATAACACTCCTCTCATGCTCTCAATAGCTTCCCATTGGGTCAGCTCTCTGACTTCATTTGCTGTTGTTTTATATAGTGAACTTCATTTTTTTCCTAGATGCCTTATATTTTATAAGTGCATTTTGGGGGAAGGGAAGGGTTTGTAAAATAGATATCTAAAAAATTGTGTCTCGAAATTAAGAGACTGTTTATATGATTTCGCTGAACCTAGAGGATTAAATGAAAGCACTAGCGAGAGCAGAAATTGATGTATTCTCATGAACTCGAGGCTTCCTCCTTCCCAGATGTGCAGTGGCTGATCAAAAGGTAAAGCCGGGAAGAAAGATGCAGAATATGTTGTGTGAAAACAATGTCTAATGCTCAACATTTCTTGTTCTTTTGGGGGATGATTAGGGAGATATATTTTACTTTTAGTAAAAAATTCAACAGAAGTACTGAAAACCTTTTTCTTGTGCGTAAGATATATGGGAATATTATCTTTAACAAAGTCTTTTACTTTCCTGTGATTTAGTTTCTTAAATTGTCTTCTATTTTGTGTGACAAAATAATTGTTGAAGAGTTGTGTTTCTTTTAATAAAAATGGTAGATGTAGAATTTTGACATGTCCTTTTATTTTATATTATTTGTACTTTTTAGTAACAGTTCAGTATTACATTTACTCATTCTTATGTTTTGATATTTCTGTGACCTACTGTTCTTTTAACACCATGCGTTTTAAACTAATTTAAATCCTGCTGTAAGACAGCTGTTAATTGATTCCACCCTTCTGCAAAAGATTTCTGTGGTGTCAGTATTGATGCAGATAACAAGAATGCCCATTTTGACCAATTATTCTTTGAAAAAATTAATCAATTTGTTATTAATTTTTTTATTATCCTTTCTTTGGCACAAGATTTTTACTCAAAGAGAAGGTGAAATATTTCTTTTTTCTCCATTAAGTGGCAATAGTTAGCAAAATATGAATTTAAAAAAATGTTCAAAAGTAGAAATAAAGAAAAATCTTAGCATTTAACCTATTTATAAGAGGTAAGCGTTCATCAACATAGCTGACTGAACACTCAGAGTAAAATATAGCTGTTTTATTTCTCTGTTCACATTTCTCTAAAATCATATTATATGATATAAGAGCTACTGAATACTCAGTCAAAATAAAGGAGGACAAAGTAATTTCTACTGGTAGGCCAATTTTCCTAAATGTGATGTTCTTCATTTAAGAAAAAGAAAGTGAAACAAATGTTTTACTTAAATATTTGTAGATTAGCAAGTGATACTTAAAATCACCTCTTTTGCTCAGCAGTTACTTGTTTTTTTATCTCTTTTCCTCACACAAATTGAAATTAACCTTGCTGCAATGCTGAATTGTTGCTGAATTACTTATATAGAAAAGAAATGTGTTGTTTCATATGTCTGTGCAATCATGTCAAGTTCAAAGCAAAATTGTTATCAGTGGTGAATTCAATTATGTTAACGTTTTGTTACTATAGATTTCCTTTCATTCTGTTGATACAAGCCTGCAGTCAGTGAATTCTTGTGTTCAGATACAATCTAATAGAGATCAACATCTGTTCTACCAGTCTCATGCCTCAGTAAATTTTCTAATCATCATTGTAAACTTAATTCATATTCTTTGGAGATATTCAGCTGGAATGTATTCTAATGGTTCAAAGTATGGTTGCTATAAAATAAAACTGCAAGACATGGCTGAAAGAAGGAATAAAATATTGCCTCACATGAGCTTTACCTAGCTAATCCTCACTAGCTTTACCTAGTGGATTCCTTAGATATCTAAGTGTTAGATGTACTTTAGGGCAATTTTTTTTAAACAGTATTGGTCAAGAAATGCAACACCTTTTCTATTTACCAGAATAGGTTGTTTAAATTAATTAACTTGTGAATTGTGGACTGTTTGCTTGCATCCTTCATCTTTTTTTGAGGGGGTGAGAAACCAACGAGAGGGGAACTGGCAGAACAGAGGTTTAATCTAGTACAAAACTAGACACCATAGAGGAACTGTAAAGAGAGATCTTGGTAGAAACTGGAACTGCTTAGAAGTAAAAAAAAAAATCCCTCTTTTTTCAATAAGGGAGCCATAGCTGCTTCAAAGAAATTGCAAAATGAGCTCTCCTGCACAATGTGACTCAGCAAAAGCAAAAGTTATAAGCAGAGAATGAAGAGTTCAATCAATGCCAGTTAGTCTCTTAAAACCACTGCCAAAAATAGGCAAACATTTTGCAGATTTTTCAGTATGGCAAAGAAAGACTGTGGAAATGCTTTCTGAAGTGGGAGAGTAGAGCCCTCCCCGGCAAAGGCAGGCAGACCGTAAAGCTGCAGAGCGTTTTCTGGGGTCATTGCACTTGTGGGGCTTTGGGTCACAAGGTCCAGAGGGTGCTCAGCTCCCCTCCTGGCAGCCTTGGAACTGCTGGGAAAGGTGTGTTAGCTCCTCCCTGTCACCACTGTTTGAAAACAAGTGCCTTGGCTGTCTGTTGAATGAACACAGAAATAGAAAAATTTCAAATAGTGGAACTATTAACTGATCACTGAGGAACCAACAAATGCTGTTTCCCTGAGAGGAGCCATGTAGTAAAGGAGAGATGAAGCTGTGTTCAGTGCATTTTATGAGGTCTACAGCAATAAGCCCTGTATCTTGCATGGCTTTTGTAACAAAGTTCTGGTGGAAAATGTAAATTTTTACCTTCTCTGAATTATTTTTTCATGTACTGGAAGGATCACATTTAGAGTTAAGCAAAATTACAATATGTGCAGGAGAGATATTTCCAGTTTTAATTTTCCATTCAGTTTTATTCCTTGATAGTTTATAGGAAACAGAGAACAAAATATTAAAGTATTGTCTAGTAAATTATAATTGGGTCTTACAAATAGATGGCAAATATTTAATTTTCAAGTAGCTGTTGGCTCAGGCCCACAGAGACCTTACCATTTTTTAACTGACCCAAGGCTTCTGATAAATAAAAATCTCCAAGTAAATGCAACTTAACTCAGGCAGTCAAACGCATCTTTAGAATGATATTTTCACAAAAGTTTTCTCCAGTTCAAATGTGTCCTCTATTAGTCTGAGAACAAGATTATCAGCAGGAGGGTCTGATGTATAGTTTTGACAGTGCTATAAATACTTTGCATATTACAGTGTTTTTGAGTATCTGTGAATTCTGAAATGTGATAGAAACTTAATTTTTTAATTTTCCTTTTCTACAGTACATTTGGGTTAATCTTCTAAAAACCTAAATCAAAGGAGAAGGGTGTTTTCTCTTTAAGAAAGAATATAAATGAATGTCATAGACTTTCAAGTTATTTAGTTCCATTATGGAAATCACAGCCATCAAAGCCGAATAGCTGTCTCATATTCTTCTATGTTATATTTTAAGCACTTAATTCTATTGTGATGTGGGGGAGTTGAATAATTTAACTTTATGAGCAAGAGGTCAGGTTACAGTCAAGGTATTTGCTTTTCCATAATATTAGTGATTTCTGTAGAGCACTGCAAATAAGGTTTCCATCAGTGTAAGGTTATGGGTTGTGTGTTAAAAGACTAAATGTGATGTACTGATAAATTACAATAAAAAATAAATTTACAGTAATAATTAGGGAAAAAAGTTTCAGATTCTATATCTGAAAAAAAAGAGTATTTATAGAATGTGCCTGACAAAGAGATTTTTACAGATTCTAGAGCATTTAACCATAATTGAGATTTTATTTTATGGTTGTTTCAAACAAGCAGCAATCACAGTGTCCTGGAGGATTTTTCAGTGGTGTGATAACCTTTTCAGAAAAGGTGGTAATCCTTCTGACATGAGATATGTAGTGCTTAGTTCTGCTGGCAGCTGGAGGGTGTGTATCACAACCTTAAAGTTCTCCTAACTTTTAAAGTTCCAGGAAAGTCCTGCAAAGGCAGGAGTAGTCATTTTCCGTGGTGTATCCAGCTGGAGGTACATGATGAAAGGGTTTTATTAAGGTATCTTTAAGGTAGTTAATGGTGAGAAATGGATTAGACAGAGGCTCATGAAGGTGAGTGAGAATTAGCTCGTGATCTAAAAATAGTGGCAGATTTTTAATAGTAGGAACAGGCCATAAGTTTTCATGAGTAGCAGTTCCATCCTCCTGTGATTTCATAACTCTGACTTAAAATGCATAGCATTCATTGTACAACTGTGTTTATAGCAGGCATTTTTAAAATAAAAAAATTGTTGCATGTTAAAGGGGGACTAATTGTGCTGTGATGACCAGTAAAGAGAATGACAGGCTTTAGTACCAAGGGTGCGGTGACTGCGCCATTGATGAGCCCTTTCCTGACAGAAGGTTTCTGGCTGATCAGGTGTACAGGTACAGTTTGTGTCTGATGGACAGGACTACAGCTTCTGGTGTTTGATCTCAGTAGTGAAGTTAGATGACTTCAACAGGAACGAAATTAATTAGAAAGGGGGTCTGATAACGCCAGTCAACACAGACCAGGAATTAAGTTAGTTATCTTTTCTATCAGGCTGCTTTCTCTGAAGAAAAGCACTATGTTTTCAGGTAGGTAGGTCCTTTTTCTTGCATGTGCTCTAGTAGTTGCCATGTGAAGGGCAGCCATGCAAAGCTATTTCCTTCATGAAAAGTTGGAGTAGATTTGAGGACCCAGCTACTCTTAACATTACTGTCAGCCGTATGTGGTGCTCCTATATTTATGTCTTAAATGGAGGAAAGAAAATGACTGTTTGCAGTAAATGTAGCACACGAGGTTAGAAAATGTGCAAATGGTATAAAAATATAATGCTAAATCAGCACATCCTCCTCTCATTAACATAGTTCATGCTAGGAAAAAAGGTGTATTTTTTAGTAAATCTTGTGCCAGTTAATCAGATGACATGTTTCCCTGATAGAAATACATTTTCTTCAGCAACAAGTCTACAATAATGTTTTTACTCATACAGAAATCCCCCTTTTTATCCCCTCAGCTTTTCCCCCATGACATTATGGCAGTAATGTCACCAGAAGAGAATTGCATCCATATGGCATGGAGTCATATATTTATTTATATGTATATATAGGTACACATACATGTGTGTTGTGTGGGTGTTTATATAATCCTCTATTTGCAGCAAAACCAATCCTTACTATTGTGTTGTTTATATTGCTGTAGACCCAAGTATACAGATGTTTAATACTGAAGCATGTGCACACTCAGGCTGCTCCAAGGCACGTGTGAGATTTGTCAAACTAGAATCTGTATGGCTTTGTGTGTTACACAGTTCATCATGGAGTTGATCCTATAAACCATATGTACTAGAGTGTTTTAATGGTTTGGAGGATCAAATCTACGCGAAAATCTGTGGCTATGAAGGCAACTTGATCTATAGGTAATACAGACTGAGTATACACTGAGTATTAAGAGTATATTATGCATACTTTTCATGTGTACATGTATTTGCCTCGATCTTGCAATGAGATCCACATGAATGAATGCCTGTATCTGCAGATTTTTCCTGTATGTGGGACACAACTGCAGAGGGGAAGTTATGCAAACTTTTGCTGTAGCTATGACAGAAATTTTGAGGGTTTGGGTAATTTGTTATTGGAGCAAGTTATTTTGGAATGTGGCGTAATTTTCATCAACTGAAGAATTTAAGTGAAAAATATTTATTTTCCTTAAAGCATTTCTGTGCCTAATCTCTTTCGTCCCAATGGAACTTCTACGTCTTTGCAAACTGTCTGCATTTGAGTAGTTCTGCTGTCCTAATTGTCCATTCCTGTTGGCCATTCTGGTTTTAGACTTATGAAACTCTGTTCATGTCACTTTAGAGTGATTCAGCTTGAGTCCCCAGTAGCAGAATCAACAGAGATTTTGTTAAATTTACAGAGGTTATAATTTGTGCTGGTACTGTAATAAGACAGATAGGACATCTTCACCGTAAGCAAATAGGCATCCGCATGATGCTTATAGTACTTGTCATACTTTGCACGAAGAGTTTCATTTTTGCAAGATTGAATTAGTTTTTTCATTTGTAGATACCATTGCAAAGCTGAAGTACTTTACTATTTAAAAGGCAATACTGGGCCCAAATCTTTCAAGCACAGTTTATGAATCCTGTATGGTACCTAAGACAGTACAGGATGAGAGTTTGCCAGTCACCCCACATACCACACACGCTCTGCACGGACAGCTGGGATTTTCCCTTGCTGAGCAGACTGCATTTCCTTCCTGGCTGTGAAAAGAGTGTTTTCTCTCCTATCAGATAGACAGAGCCCTTTTAACTTTCCTGGGCACCTATTTCTCCTTCTCCCCATCACTAAATTGAAGTGTTTCCTTTCTTCTTCTAGGACAACTGTGACAACAACAGGGCTTTGTATTTGGTTGCCTTT
Source organism: Acanthornis magna (assembly GCA_036785705.1). NCBI lineage: Eukaryota > Metazoa > Chordata > Aves > Passeriformes > Acanthizidae > Acanthornis > Acanthornis magna. Next base: position 2,098,514 of record JAWUZG010000071.1, on the reverse strand, counting down.
TTTCCTGTCCTTCTAAACATTAGGCAGGATCTCCTAGTTGCTGCCTGCAAGGCTGCCCTTCAGAATCAGTGGTAATTCTGTGGGTGTAGAAAACATTTTAAAAGGGATCTTTATTATAAAGATGGATCTAAATATAAGAAGAAAGGACTAACAACACAAAAGTAGCTTCTCATTTGTATTTTTATTACTCAAAGTTACATTATCCCAGAGAAGGCCCACCTCTCAGTCTCTTACCCACATCTGGGATCTTTGATCCTGTTTCCTGGAGTTAACTTCTTCAGATCCATCTAGGGTGAAAAGCCAAGTGTGAATCAGGACATGTCTGGAAAGAAATATTTTACATGCTCATCACCCTGTAAGGACTGATAAAGGCAAGATTTGAAGATCCAGTTTGAGTTTTTCCTATTTAGCCTATCCCTTCTAATCACATTGCAAACAATGTGTCAAACAGAACACTTAACATTCATGATATACTCCAGACACACCCTTTATGAAAATATTACATATAAATGAATCACATGCTTCAATTTATCCTTTGTCAGTGTCAGGAAAGAATATTTGTTAAGTCTTTTTCCACCTTCCTCTGAAGCCTCAGTAGTTGTCAATGGCCAAATGGTGTCAATGACAACAAAGAGTCAATGCTTTATCACAGAAACTCCATTCTGGTATCTGTCTTGCTTAAATGCTTGGGCCAATACTGCTATCATCCCTAAAGAGATGGGAAGGATTCTTTTGTCATCTCAGGAAGCACTTTGAAACCCTTTCCCTTCACAACACAAAGAAGTGTTTTGTATTCTGAGTTTAGGACTTCTGAGTTCATCTGATTTAGAGAGGTGTTGCCATTGAGTTTCTGTCTGTTTTCTGCCCTTGGCACAAATTATAGTTTTGTGGGAAATTAAATTTGTGTTTTTGAGCAATAACAGCTGCTTAAAGAGCAAACTAACTGAATGATCCTTCTAGCCTTAATTTCTATAGTGATTATAAAACCCTATTAAAAAAAAAGTATATGGTCAAGTTGTATTGTTGTAAAATCATTACAAAGGATTATAAAATTTTGGTACTTGTAAAGAAGTCATGACTACAAAGTAGCGTAAGTATTTGTATTCTATATTTTATAATGTCGTATTAGCATTTTTCCTTCAAAGCTCTTTTTTATTCAAACTGTGCACCATAAGCAGATTTATAGCATGATATGCTTTCTTTAATTTAGTACAGAAAATGTGAGAGCACATTCACAAAGAAATGCAATGAACGGATTCTTTTTCCATCAACTGGTCATTCTATATTTTAACTAGCATTAAGTCTATACTTGTGCTGCATAAAATATTAACAGAATTCTCTTTCTGCTTTCTTGACATGATTATTTAGGAAAAGAAGCCCTTCAATATCAAGAGAACAGAGCAGAAGATACGACCAAAGGGACGAGAGAGACGAATATTCACAGTATGCAACATCAGACAGTGCGATGCCCAGGTCACCATCAGATTATTCAGATAGGCGGTCACAGCGTGGGCCTCAGTTATATGAAGAACCTGAACTGGGTGATTATAGAGATTCCAACAGAAGGAGCCACAGGCGTTCCAAGGAGTATCCGGTAGATGAAGAAGATGTACAAAGCAGGGAAGAATATGAAAGGCAAAGGAGGGAAGAGGAATACCAGGCACGATACCGAAGTGACCCTAATTTGGCTCGTTATCCAGTCAAGCCACAGCCGTATGAGGAACAAATGCGTATCCACGCTGAAGTGTCCCGAGCACGTCATGAACGGAGACATAGTGATGTCTCACTGGCAAATACAGAGTTGGAAGATTCTCGGATGTCTATGCTCAGGATGGAACGGCCGTCAAGACAAAGGTCAGTGTCTGAGCGCAGGGCTGTCATGGAAAATCAACGTTCATACTCTATGGAAAGAACTCGAGAGGCTCAGGGACCAAGTCCCAATCGCCAGAGGACCACAAATCATAGCCCTCCTACACCTAGGAGGAGTCCAATTCCTCTGGAAAGACCAGACATGAGGCGCTCTGATTCATTAAGGAAACAGCACCATTTGGATCCCAGCTCTGCTGTACGGAAAACAAAACGGGAAAAGATGGAGACCATGTTACGGAATGATTCGCTTAGCTCAGACCAGTCTGAATCTGTCAGACCTCCACCACCAAAGCCCCATAAAACGAAAAAAGGAGGTAAAATGCGCCAGGTTTCATTAAGTAGCTCAGAAGAAGAATTGGCATCCACTCCAGAATATACAAGTTGTGATGATGTAGAGATTGAAAGTGAAAGTGTTAGTGAAAAAGGTAAGATTTCTAGTTTTTTGATTGTTTCAACATAGAGAGCTGTTTTGGTTTCCCTTACTTCGGATGTTTATTTTAGCTATTTAAATTTATTGCAACCACACATCTACAGCCCTTCACAAATGACTCAACTTTGTTGTGATGGGAGTTGGGATTTTTTTCTGATTTTGTATTTCATTTACATAAATCTAAATTTAATTATTTACGTTGAACACAACATCACAGCTACTATAAGTATTTGGATATGTTAAAGGAAAAACATGTCTACTGAAAAACCTGTCAATGAAATCTGCAAAGTATCTAAAGCTGGGCTGTCATATAAGGCCACAGTTTCATGTCCATTAATAGCAGATTTGCGTGCTCCTGGATCACAAGGAGTGCATATTTGATCTGGATCAAGTGTGGGCGCATGACCGCATTTTTGTTGAATTAACTGGAGCACATGTTACAGACCTTATGCCAGTTTCATGCTGTCTGCTGCAGGTTAAAGAGTGTCTGATCTGCAAAAAGACCTATGTATCAAATTAACCCACTGAAGTTTTGAGACAAATTCAAAATAACTGATATGGTTAAAACCAATGGAGGTTTCTTTTCTTTGTAGTCCTACAGTGCTTTTTGGTTTTAGTGCTTTTTAGGATTAATGTTGGAGTTACTTCAATGTCAGAAAGAAAATTAAGATTGATTGAAATGACTTCTCAGTCTCTAAAAAGATAATTTATGATTTAAATATGAAAGTATTGGGGACCATGAATTTAAACTCAATCAAATGAATATTAGTAGTTCACTTACCTTCATATATGTTGTTTTAAGCTTTTTTTGAGTTATTATTGTTATACCAGTGAACCTTTACTACTTCTCCTGAATGGTCGTCTGCTGTTGTGGATTCAGAATGGAAAATCTACTACTATATATTTTTTATTATTATTATTATTATTATTATTATTATTATTATTATATTGGTTCTGAAGCAAGTAATTAACTACTCTAAGTGAAATAACTCTGAATTTTCATATATCAATATCAACAACCATGGTGTGATAAGTACGGAGCAAGATAGTGTAGAATGGAAGGAAATTTCAGCCAGGTCAAAGTAGACAGTTGCATGTACTTAGGTGAAACAACTGTGCTGAAACCTTGACCCCTATAGTCTTCCTGTTAAGTAGAAAAAACGTGCACCAACTTTGTGTGTTCAAAGTTGTACGAACTTTATGGTGTTCGTGATTTTGTTCTTAGAAGCAACCTTGAGGAAAATAGGACCAATCAATACATGGGAAGTAGTAACAAAGTGTTTATTTAAGGTAATTCAGTGTAAGAAATGTAGTATATAAAATAATATACAAACAATTTTCTTTTACACATAACACACAAAGTATATACTTTTAGGATTATAAAAGCATGGAATCATTTAGGTTGGAAAAGATCAGTAAGATTATTGATTACCACTAATTTAGCACTTCTAACACATCAATAACCGCTGTGTCTGCTGCTGCATGGATGTCTATCCCCCACCTCCATGGAGACAGCAGAGTGAGGGACCTTGCTAGCACGATGTCTCTCAGACATGGGAATGCTCCTTATCTGCCTGGCTTATCTGTAGCGAGCCCGGTTTCATGCCTTTCCCCTTCAGACCTGGTTTAAAGCTCTCTCCATGAGCCCTGCTAGTGCCTGAGAAAAGATCCTTTTCCCCTTTTGAGACAGGTGACCCCCATTTGTCATCGGCAGGCCTGGTGTCATGTAAACTGTAAACATGATCAGAAACCCCCAAAATTCTGCTGGTGACATCAGGCACAGTCTAGTACTGATCTGCTGGATCTTCCTCTCTTCCCTTATCATTTCTTGCAACTGGGAGAATAGAGGAGAAGACCACTTGTGCTCCTGATTCCTTAACCAGTTATCTCAAAGCCCTGACATCTCTCTTTCATTGTCCTTGGACTTATTGCCACTTTGGTGCCTGCCTGAAAAATCCATAATGGTTGAGGGCCTTTCCAGGATTGGAACCTTTCCGTCCACAGCCGCGTCCCAGGGATGCACCAGACTTCACCAAGAAGTGGGTCTGGTCTACATATTGGGCATTCTGCTCCCTTCAGATGGGAGTTTAAAACATGCTGTACAATGCTAGATTCTCTGTCATAATAATGATATTACAAAACTTACAGCTTTCACTTAAATAATTCTGGATTTTAAGTGTCAAAGAAAACATTGATAAAAATAGTTAATGACAATATCATATCTGTTCTGATTTCTGAGGTAATGAATGAGGCTAGATATGTATTATATAAATTAATTTTAAAAGCTTGCAAAAAATTTGCAGGAAAAAATACTCCACGCTATGCTATGCTAATCTTGATTGAATTAGTGTAAGCACTTTGTCCTGACATACAGAACGTAACTGTGTCAGTGCGGCCCAGTGGTGGCCTGTGGCTGGAACCAATGTGGAAAACAGCCTCGGTTTTTCATGAAGGAGAAGAACAACTGCTTGAACTGGGGAAGGATCTGACTGCTTCTGGCTGTGTCTGCTTCCAGCCTGTGCTGGGGGACCTGGGCTGTGAGGAAGTGACCAAGTATAGCACAGGAAATCATTCCAGTGAAACACCTGTGCCTGGAACCAGAGCCAGCTGGTGCCAACCTCAGCAGCCCTAGTCACATAATCGAATAATAGCCTCAGACCCTCCTACTTCTCGCCTGCTCTTTAACCATTGGAGTGGAAGCTCCAGAAAAGTGTTTGAGTGAATTTGGGAAGACTTGGCTGCAGCTAGGCATGAGGGAGGAGTGAAGAGATCTAAGATGAGGAGGAAGAGTGGGTCTCACTACCTGGATCCAGCCTTCTGGATAGGTATAGGTAGGCATAGAAAGTCATACCTTATTATTTTATTTTCATGAAACTCTCTTACCGTGTAAATTAACCTACACTCAGAGTGATTTCTTCATGAATACTACCAAAGGGAATCCTGCACATAAGCCACCAGCAGTCCTCCTTGTATTATTTATATTATTTATATTATTATATATTATAATATTTATATTATTATATATTATTTCCTTAATAGATAAAATACAATTATTTTAAACACCTTTTTAAAAAATTAGTTTCTTCTCCCCCCAAATTACCTCCTTTGTACCCTTTAAAAACACCCCAGACATGAAGATGTCTCAGCTGTCCTTTTAAGTCACAAACAAAGTCTGTTTGGCCCAAGACAAAAAGCTGAATATAAAACATTTGGCCTTGGAGTGATGAAGTGTGGGAATGTTAGAGTGAGGATTTGGTGCAGTTACGATGATTTCTCCGAGAGAGGAGAATATTTTTTTACCATCTCTTTCTCCTTGGAATACCCATAGTTTTTCACAGATTCTGCAAATAAATATAACAACTGCTCAGCTGTGAGAAGAAAACTGGGTCTGAGCTGCAGGCACATGTGTTCACAGATTTGCATCAAACATTTTACAAGGCCCTAACATTGGTTTTAAGAAACTAGTCTGAAAATTGTGACTTTTCCAAAAGTATAGGAAAAAATTGTAGTCATATGCTCTTAAAAGGGCTGGAAGTTTGCCTTTTTAAGCTTATCTTAAAAAAGAAAAGAATTGATACATATATATGCTGGGACATAAAATGCAGATAGACATTTTGTTCTATTAGTTCAATGGAGGCAGTGTCCAGCTGCTGGAATAAGAGCTCTGGGAAGGGCATCCATTATGGCTGAATGCCTGTGCCTTTCAGTATTTGGGTCTGACCTCATTTCAGTAGCTATCTGCCTTCAGGTAATTTTTCCTTGATTTTAAAAAACATCATTGTTGTCAGGGGAGGGACAAGGAAAAATTATTTTTATGCAAGTTTCTGGTAATAAGCAGAGAAACTATTGCTATGGAATGCTCCTGCCTCTGCTCTATGGCGGACAAGGGAAACGGTGAGCAGAGAAAGCTGCTGAACACCCTGACAAGACCCTGGTACCCCAAGACAATCATGTGAAACACAGGCATGGTTGAGGAATCCTTGTAAATGGAGATTCCACTGCAGAAGTACTAGATTCTTATGCTACTGAATAGTTTTCGTAATGCAAATAAATTTGGACCAGGAAATTTGGGTCATATGCCAGGCTGAGGACTGGTGTATTGAGTGGGAATCAGAACGCATCAGGAGGATGAGCAGAAAAGGGAAGGAAATTTAGGATCAGCAACAAAATGCCATTGGGTGTCTGGAAACCAGTGGATTGATAAGTAGGCTGTAGAAGAAGAGGGAAGAGTGAAATTGGTAGATAAAGCAGGCAATACCTGTGACTTGTAGTTTGGGAAGAGCAGAGAAAGTGGAGGACACAGATCTTCTGAAGAAAACTGGGAAGGTGAGAGCTGGAACTTCCTGAGGGTAGGTTAGAGGATTCTGAAAAGCAGGATCAGCATTTTGGGAGGGATGATGAGTGGCTGGGAAAAGAACATTCAGAGAAAAGAGGAGGAGGGTTAAGCTGAGCTAAGCTGGGCTTGGAATGTTTTGCAAAGAGGGACTGGGACTCCCTGAACGTGGAATGTGGACATGGCAGCATTGACATGAAGGGCTGAGAGGGTGTTTGGTGAGATGAGATGTGCTAAGACCTTGGTCAGGAGCTAACAGTGTGACAGACCAGTTCATTCTTTAGTAGCTCAGGAAACAATGCATGAGAACAGTGTTAAATGGACATAGCTGAGATTACAGATGGGTTTACCTGGAACTTAGGTTGTGCCAGAATTAGACATTTTCCACACTGAATTTTGTGCAGGTCTTCATACATATTGAAACTCTCTTTAGTGACTTAACTGAACACCAGTTTACCAGATGGCCTCGGTCTTTTTCTGTGAATAGGATAGATAATCAATTCTTGCTTATTGTGCTATTCACATTTTTCTGAAGCTCCCAACATTTTTTCCGCATTATCTAAGGGACCCTTCTTTACTCTTGCTGTGAATACCAGGCTTCTGAAACTGCAGAGACATCTCCATTTACAACACTTATTGCCAGTCCTGAGATCAATGTAGCAGATGGTTCAAGGCTGTATCTCCATGATGGGACCTCCTGCCTGTCTTAGGAAACACACTTTGGAGAGGAAAAAAAGAAGTTGCCTATATGTTTTGGACCAAAGTATTTATTAGGTATATTGTTATTTTCCCTAAAAATGAAAGATCAAAATTGCTTAAAATGTTAGAGAAAAAAGCAATTCTTAAAATGGCAATGTTTTTATGAAATTGTAAATTTTAAATCGCTGTAAAATAGATCCTCCATCACTCTACCCAGAGATTATGATGACATATTTATAAATATTGACTGTTCAAATCACCAATTCTTTCTCAGAACCATCTCAGTTTACATGGTTCACTTTGAAGGCTATGAGAAATGCGGTTTATAGAAAGAAAACGGTTGTGATGTTAATTGCAGTAAAGTGAACATTGAACTATGTCTCCTACAGAGGTCCAAGCAAAGCTGTATTTTGTGGTGTGCAGGTTAGGCCAACCTTTCTACATTGCTTGTCCAATTTAAGTGTCTTCTATTGTGAGGGAATATTGGGGTATTTTTTTTACCTGCCTGTTCAGTTAGATGTTTTTCAGAGCAATTGTAAGGAGCAGGCCTTAGGGGAGGTTTGAAGGCCCCCATAATTTGTTAGCCAGCATGAAGCAGATGTGAAGCAGATGTGAAGCAGATGTGAAACAGCGCTACAGGCTAGTTCTGTGTGACGCCTGGCTTTACAGGTAAATTTAGAAAATCGAACAGTGCCACTGCCCATGTATTCCTCGTGGCAATACTGTCACACCTGCAGTCTGCCAAATGACCAATCTGAAGAGACTCAGGAAAGCTTGTGGTCCCTCAGGTTGCTGTACCCCCACTTAGAACACAAGCATGAGAGAGGTGACCTGCACTGAAGCCGAGGTTCCTTCTGCACCTTCCCCAAACATTTGATGGTCTTAAATATCCTACAATTCTTTACAAATCTCTCAGACTCTAGGGTTTCAGCAAGAGAAAATCTCTACATGGAAGAAGAGAATTCATTCAAGGAAATCTACGTGTATGATAGCTCTAAATATTGCCCTAATTTGTTCTAAATGTAAAGTAGGACATAGTAGATTTTCCAATGATGGTAAACAGTTCAGGCATACGCACATACCAGGCTCCCAGCCTCCTTTCAGAGCCCTCTGTGAGAGGTATCTGTTTGCACAAATGGTGGCTGACATATAATGTGGGTGGAATCTGTGGTGGGAAAGGCAAATGTGTTTGTGTTTTGTCAGAGGTGCAGTTCTTAAATTTAGTGTTTGCTTTCACTCTTACTTTATTAAAGCATGATAGCTAGATAGTTTTTATTATCAAAGAAACCCGTATGCATAAAAATATAGAGTTATTTAGTTTGGAAAAGATCTTTGGGACAAAGTCCAACTATTAAGTTAAGAGTGACAAGTTCACCATTAAACTAGTGTCACGTCCACACCTTTTAAATACCTCCAGGTATGGTGAATCAACTAGCTCCCTGGGCAGCCTGTTCCTGTTCCACTGTTGGACAACCCTTTTGGTGAAGAATTTTTTCCTTATATCCAGTCTAAATTTCCCCTGCCGCACCATGAGGGCATTTTCTCTCATTCTATTGCTTGTTACTTCGGAGAAGAGTCCCACCCCCACCTGGTTACAACTCCTCTCAGGCAATTGTAGAGAGTGATAAGGTCACCCCTGAGCCTCCTTTTCTCCAGGCTAAACACTCCCAGCTGCTTCAGCCACTCCTCATTGGACTTGTGCTCCAGACCCTTCACCAGCTTTGTGGTGGGGTCTTACCCTTCTCTGGGCACATTCCAGCCCCTCTTTTGGTGAGGGGCCCAAAACTGAACCCAATATTCAAAGTGCAGCCTCACCAGTGCTGAGTACAGGAGGATGATCACTGCCCTGGTCCTGCTGGTCATGTTATTGCTGGTACCAGCCAGGATGGGACGGTCCTTCTTAGCCCCCCGGGCATGCTGCCAGCTCATATTCAGCCAGCTGTTGACAACACCACCAACACAACATGTGGATAGACTCCAGCGATCTTAAAATGTTCAACATCCCTGTGTTGATTGAAGGGTGCAGAGCACAGACTGTGTGAGCAGAAATGTGATCATGCAGGACCACGTGGAAATACACTGCTCTTTGTCACTAAGTGCATTGAAAACATAAATATATAACCTTGCATTGGCTGTGTTACGGTCATTTACAAACATATGAAGAACTGCCCTTTTTCATGATGAAAGTTAAAATATCCTCGTGTCTGGAACAGCTTGCAGGACCCACTTGTTTATTGCGGTATTGAAACCAATCCCATCGACATCCAGTTTAGTTTTTGACAGAGAATTAAGTCTATTGAAAACAACATGCTTGTCACAAGCTAGAAAAATATGGTAGCTCGTGGTGTGGGGAGCAGAAAGCACATTTCCGGAGTGCTACCGCAAGAGCAGTGCATGTCTTACAGGAGCAGAGATGCCAAGGAGGTGGGATTCCGTCATAGCACTCTCACTTTTAAATTCAGAGAGATAAGGGACCTGATTTCAATCCTACTTGTGCCAGTTTCATACATCTTCAACAACTTTGGCTTCAAAGTTACACTGAGCTAAATTAGATAAGAATGAGGTCATTGTTTCTAAAATTTGTTTCATTCAGGTTAGAGAGTTCCTGAAAGTCTAACTTCTCTGGAACAAGTTATACTAGAAGGCAAAATTTCTGGACTGAGCTACAGAAGTTGAACAAAAAGGCTTTGAATTTTTACAGCTTCAGTATAGAAATATCTTAGAATTCAAAGTACAGATTTTAAATGGTCAAAAGAAGAATAATTGATTATTTAATATGCTGAAATGCTGGATATGTTTTATTAAAAGAGATTTCAGTGAGTGACAAAATTTCTTCTTATTATTTCATTTAATATTGCAGTGTAGGAGATTGTGTTTTGTTTTTGTTATTAAATAATTTTTCTTTTAATTTCTTTTCTTTAGTTTTTCTCTACCTGTTATGTAAGGTAAATGTAACTTAAATGTGTAAAGAGCTTGACTGGATATTCAGAATTCTATTATTCCATTTTTTAAGCTTACTCCTATGAACTGCCTCTATTTTAAGCACAAATATAAGAAATATTGAGAGATAAGGAATATTACACTTTTCTCCTTAAATTTTTAAGCAATAAAAATCACTGCTTTGAAAGTACTTCTTAAAACATTGGCTAAGAAATACCTAACTACTTTAAAATATTAGTATTGCCTGTCATATTTTTTCTAGGAAAATATTCTTCACAGATGCATAGGTGAGAACATGACTAGAATATTTAAAGTTACAGAAATTTCTAAATGTATTTACAAAAAAAATTGCCAAACCTTCTACTTACACACTTCCATGTTCCTTAGAAGATATATGAAAAGGGTGTGATCTTCTGCAGTATTTAGAGAACTCTACTGTAAAATATTTTAAATATTCAGTAATTTAAAGTTGGCATAAGACAATAAAATCAGTCATAGAGAAAGCCCTGCCTTTTCCCAATTTTTGGCTGCATATTCACATCCTTATGATAACTCAGGCTGGCAGAAGCATTCAGGCAGGTGCACACTGCATCAAGCCAGGAAACTTTTGTGGGGTAACTGTAACTAGGCAAAAAGATGGGAAATATTAACATTTGAAGCTTCCCTATAAAATGATGATGGTTGTCCTCTAAGATATTAAAATGCATGCTGAAAAAACAGTGCATAACTGATTATGCCTTATCTGAATCTGCGGGTAGATAGGCATTTTCTGAAGTAAGGAAGAAGAAATATTTTTCATTTAATAATCAGAGAATACAGAATATTTTATCATAAGTAAATGAACATGAATAATTTCATAATGCTTCAATTCAAACAAAAAAATCTAATATTCAATTTTATTGATTAAAACCTTGCCTAAATTGCAATCTTAATATTCTGTATACAAATGTACAGAAATAATTAAAACTGTAATTCTTTAATCATGTATCCTTTTACTCTGGGACTTTACTAGAACTATGGCTATAGCAGAAATGTTGTCTGGGCATGAGATTAATTATCTTCTGAGAAGATGCAACAAAAGGACTATGAGTTATTATTACAGTATTTTAGTGCATTTGTTGTATTTATCTATGGTTTCAGATGAGATTAAGCTTATTATTAATAGGAAAACGTTGAAAACATGATTGTTAATATTCTTAACTTTGGGAAAATTTTTATCGTTGGGACCTATCTTCAGTTTACTTTCTTAACACTAACTGCAAGTGTGTTTTACCCTGGAATTTTTGAAAATTTTCTAATCATAAGGTAAAGATGTTTCTTTTTCAGTTGAAACTGTAAACCACGGAACTATCTGGGTGACCAATATTAAAAGTATCATAAAAAGCATTTTTGCCTCCTCTGCACACTTTTTTTTCTATTTTCCAAATTTAAATAGAAAATAAACTTCTGTTATCATTTCAAGATAATTTCTCACAGTCCTTTCACATCTTGGCAGGTGGAATATTTGTTGAATAAAATCAATAAATATTCATTAACCTTTTAGTAGTGATGAGAGAAATTTTTGTACAGACATGACTGGAAAGGGTGTCATCCTAGGAAATGCAAGGCCTCCAATGTAGGTAATTCTTATCTTATTCAACCTGGTCCACATATTTCAAACTAGCATTTCAGTTTAACTAAGTTAGAAATTTGTACTTGTTAACCAAATCTTGTATCAGGGATAAGTACTAATAATTCATACAGATTTGGCACAGATAAGGCAAAAAATGAAGACATGCCGGATTCTGTGTAAAACATTTCAGTTCCTTACAGTGCCATGATAGAACAAAAAAACATCATGGAGGTTTTCTTTTGAAGTTTTCTGAATATTTCTATAAATACTGTAATGTTCTTAGTCTTTTTTCCAGATGAGTCCTAGTAAACAGAAATAATGACAGAAAAAAGAAAAAAAAAGAAAAAAAAAAAGAAAAAAAAAAAGAGTAGAATCTCTGGAATACATGAAGCGTGTGTTGATGAAATAATGAAATTATTATTCTTCTAGTAAAACAGAACATTCAAACCTATCTGCCACAGATTAGACTCAGTGTCATTTTAGATTGTATTAGTGCTTTCCTATGGCATATTTAAATTGATTTAGCAGGTAATTCTGTTACTCCTTCAATTAACTATCAGAAACTAAATGCGCCACTGAATTAATTTTACTTAATTCATTAAAAATAATTATTTAGTTGGGATATTCTATCAATTGTATGGTTTGGGCTTTTTAAAATATTTTACATTTTCTTTTAAAATGTAAGTATCTTTCTTGTTCTGTTGTTATTTTTATGTGTATTTCATTATGGATAGGATGATCAGTATGGGATAAATAGACAAAAAAAGTGAAGGGGAATTAAGCAGAACAGGCTGTACATATGTCATTTATGTGAAAACTGTGTTCCTGAGATGCTCTGTCCTTTAGCCCTGCTGTCCCAAGCTCCCCTAAATGTGCCATTCAAGACCTGGAGTTAGTCACAGAAGCTGCTTGAGATTAAACTGAATATTGTTGAGGGTGTGACCTGGAAGCATATGTTTGTCACAGGAATGCATATTCTTTCCATCTTTTCACAGTTCTCACTCCACCCAAGCCTCATCCATTGCAATTCACAATCTAGGCACCAGGAAGGAATATTTGGTGTGAGTAGTCTGGGTAAAGTGACACCAATTTCTGTGTCCTGTGTGTGGCTGCCATTTCAGCTGCAGCTGTGCAGGAGCTGCTGTATAACAGCAGAGCTGGTCCTGTGATGAAGGCAGTGACACAAATGAGAGGGGCGAGACAGACACTTTGGGCAGTGCCAGTGCCAGTGCCACCAAAACCCTTCCCTGTCAGAGCCCTGAGCAAGTGCTGAATGATGACTTCCTTGAAAAGCAGACCATCTGCCTAGGAATCTGATTATTGATTCAGGAATGCCATTTCACCCTATTTGTGAAAATTCTAGCTAACTTTTTCCAATAATAAGATTTCCTTGAAAGTATATTTAAAACCCTATAAATGTGGTTTAAAGTTTTTGGTGTCTTTCATTAATATCAAAGGATCATTAATGCATTTCTCCCGTGTTGGTCCACTGATATTGAAATCCTTATTTTAGGGGCAAGGTAGAGAAAATGTGAGGTAATGATAATGACTTTTATAATAATTTAGAAAATATTAAATAAAACTGGTTGAAGAGAATAGGGTCATTGTAGTCTATCAAATTAGTGCTCAGTAGTTTTGTTATAAAGTGTAGAGAAATTTATTTTGCCTTGGAATACAAAGTACCTACATGTCTCTTAGAGTGAAGTTTTATGCTAACATATATGCTAATATTTTAACCTTTTCTACTGAACTAGTCCTATTTCTCATGGAAAGGTTAAAGACTATTGCATAAAGAAAACAAAAATGTTTAGCCCACATTCCTTTTTCTTGGTTATAAATCATAACTTTTTTTGCCATGAAGTTCTCTATGTGGCTTTGAAATGTGAAAGGATTAAAAGAAAATCTAATTTACTACTGAAAATATTTCACATTAAATGTATCATGCTTTTCTGTTAAAATAGTAGCATCTTATAATGTTCAGCTGTATTGAAAGCAAAGCAACTCGGCAGACTTTTGGTCCCAACTACTAGATGAACACGGTTGGGCATTGTTGCCTGTTTTCAGAATCATTACAGAATAAAAGAGAAAGGGGAAAATGGAGATATATCACAGAGAAATTTCACTGCGATCCCCCAGCATCATTGCCATTACTTACACTGCAGCCTGGTCCCCCTTTGTGTAACCCATCAAAATCTTTACATTACTCGGTGGTTCTTTTTCCCTTTACTGAATTTTTAATTTTTGTCTTACATAGTTTCTTTCACCCTTTCCTCTTCTTGAAGCCATATAGTTTAAGCAATGAATTGATTGATCATACTGCAGCACTTAATGGGCTTTCAGACTTGAAGATACTTTTAAAAGAGATTATTTCAGTTAAATATTAACTTGCTAAATTGTCAGAAGTGCTGTGGAAGTCACCTATATCTGATTTCTCCATGTCACCTCATTGATTAGTAACTTGTTTCCAAGGAACGTTTGAGTAGCATTTATGAGCATGGAAAAGTAGATTGTGAGGAAAGTGTGTGGTATTGGAGCTTCTGGTTTATGTCTCATCTGTTTTAATAGAAAAGTGAACTTAATAGTCTGTATTCATGCAGCACTATATTCCAGGTTAAGACATTCTTTTGAAATGTGTAGAGACAGATGAACTAAATGACTAGTACATAAAATATACGTGTGTCACACACTGAGGTTTAGACCAGACTGAAGATAGCAATTCTTCTGAAGATATACTCAGATCAATGGTGTTCTAGAGGAACATTCTATACGAAATAGTTCTGGTGTTCATACTTTCTGCCTTTCTGAACATTTAGATTATGAATATCTTTTAGGTTCCTAGTTATATAATCTGTTTGCTTGGAAAATGTAAATATATGGACATTAGTTATATAATCTAAATAGAATCAAATAAAAGTTTGCATCACAAACCTCCATGACTATTTACTGTTTTGCCTATTTGTAGGCCATTTTCTATATGCATCTATAACAAGGAAAGGCTTGGCTTGTGACACACTATGTTAGATGTTTAGATACTACACTTCCTACTACTCCTAGGAAGCGAATGCATGCAGTATGTTCCATTGGGTTTCGTACTTTCTAATAATTTTACCATTTCTTCTGCATATTATCATTTGTATTTAATTTTTTTTCTAAGCTTAGTTCTGAAAATCTGTTCATACTGAGAGTTTCTAAAAGATGAGTTCCTTTGAAAAGTCATGTCCTGTTTTTATCAGGCAATTTTAATACACTTTTAAAAAGAATATTAGAAAAACCCCATTTTTTAAAGCTAGCATATTGATGAGTTGAAGAAATTGAATTTGTTCTTGAACGTTTTTGACTGAAGAAGGTCATCAGTATAAGGTTTGAACTTCAGAGTAATCATCCCAGCACAATTTAAAGGGCTGCTTTTGTCTCTTCAGTGTACAAAATATATTTATGAGGCTGAAAGTTCCTGGTTTTCTGACATATGTAATCCATTGCCTTGAGTCAATCACTATAATCCTTTATAAAAGCCAGGAGTGGTCAGTAGTTGAAATCTTCATAGATGTGATTCAGTGTAACCAGCGGTAGCTGGAGAAGGTTTTCTACTATTTTCTTTGTGTGTGTTGTATTGCAAGAAAAAGTTAATCCCTTCAAACCCATGAATTTCAATGTAAATGTATAATACCTTCATGGAAACTCAGACCAGTAGAATGGCTGAGCCAATTTAAAGACCCCATAAAAAGCTGAGAAGTCACCAAGTGCTAGTGTCCCACTTCAAGACTGAGAGTACAAGGCTTTTCCTTGAGGTGTGGCTCAGTAAGGGAAGCTGTGGTGAGCCAGAAGCTCATTGTCATCTGGAATGAAAACCCCATTCCTCATCCTATCTCATGATTGCTGATCTGGACCAATCACTGCACCGGTATGAAACTAAACTGCTACAACAAATGAACACTTTCCTTTCACCTTAATAAACAAGAATTGCTATGGTGTGTTGCACCTTTACCAGAACTGGCACAAAAGAGCTGTCAGTGCTGGGAGCAGCATGGAGAAGGATGAGAGTGCCACATCCAGTGACAAAGAGCTCTTAGGTGACTCAACTGCCTAATGGACCACATTTGCACTAAGCAGTAAATAATAGTATGACTTTCAAGCAGCACTGGCAACATCATAGGCAAAATTGCAAATTATGAAGGGTGATGCATGTGACAGCTTGAGAGGTGATAGAGTAGGTGAGAGCCTCTTGGTATTCCTAGTTTCCTAAAATTGAAACCACATATCTTATCTAAAGATAGGTCTGCACTGCAGTCCAAAGCATGACTGCAGCTCATCTTGACAGATGAGAACTAGTTTTGAGGGCAGTAGTTAAAGTGCTGATTGCTGGAGCTGCAGAGTGCTGACTGCTGAGACCCTGGGTAAATATTCACGTGATGTGTGCTGAGCTGCTATGCCTATGTCCTTGTTACTCTGGAGGATCTGCTGGTGTACAGATACCCTGTGAGATAAGCAGCTTTTCAGCCCTGGCCTCTAGAAGAAGATGACTTCTCTAAGCAGTAAGCTTGTGCAAATAAGAATCCTTTATGGCACCTGTGTAAGATGAGAAGAAGCATCTAGGAAATTGGCAATACTTTGTGTTACTGCTGTAGGTTAAGTTCACAAAATATATGGTTGTGGCAAACTTTGTACCAGAAAAAGGTATTATATCCTTAACGTTGTTGCCTTTTTCACTAATAGTTTTCTGTAAGAAAGGAAAAATGCAGCAAAAGTAGGTATATATTAAGGCATCTTGATATGATTCTCATTCAAAATTTTCTGAGCCTGATTTTCTGTTGTTCCCTACTCTTTTTATCTGTAGAAAGTAACTAAAAAGTGGGTGTAAAACATTAATATTCTGATTTGCTAGCATAACTACTAACACCTTCCTTGTGTTCACTCCAGAGTAGATCAGATGATTAGACAACATGCTTTGCAGGGGAAGATAAAAGCTTTCTTTTTCAAAGGTGCTAAAGTCTCAGTGAGGCTGTGAAATTCAGTGAGAACATGGAATGCTTAGTCAACACCTTTGTTCTTTTTAAATATCTGGAAAGAGACTTGTACACAGTGCCCTATCTCTCTGAACTATTTACATTTGTGTCCTGTGAGTGTGAAATACCATCACCCTGTGAAGGCACTGACCTTCAGTGACTCTGCACAGACACAGATCGCTGAGCACTTTACAGAGCTGGGTGAAGCTCAAGTTCACTTTTTATTGACAACAGTAAAATGTGCTGTAAGAAGTACTATGAAAGTACATTGTAATTATGTAATTTTGTTGCTAATTATAGAGAACAGTTGCAGGTCACCTGGACTGTTTGAAAAAAACAGGCTGTGGCACTATCTCAGACTTCCTACTTTGTCTATAGGTTCTATATCAGTGAGACTTGGCTATTTGTGCTGTAGTTTGCCTTGCTGGATTTGTGCTGCAGGCTGATTTTTTTCTTTCTTTCTTTTTTTTTGAACTCCCCATAACAATTCAGAAAATATAGTTCAGCCATTTTGAAGAGTGAGTCTGCAGGAAAATTTCTTGTTTAGTCAATGTTAAAACACTTAAGACACTGAGTTGAAGTGGTGCATCAGCTTCCTTCTGAGGGTGTGCACTTTATGTCTTTATGGAAACTGGCACAGAGTTTTTTTAATTCTCTTAGTAAAAATCACAATTCACAGAGGCTTAGGAGAGAATAGTTAGTATTTGGTTGCTAATATCTATGGCTCTGCTGAACTTCTTGAGGTTCCTGTATATAAATGCAATATATAGGGACCTTTCATAAGGAATTAACTTGTTTTGTCTTGCATACTCATAGCCACAAGAGGATTTTCCCTTTAACTGCTCTGAACCAAGGCAATACAGAATTAAAAAAGAAAGATTATATATTTTGTATTCTTGATATATATTCTATATCCTGTTGACCCCAGGACTACTTATATTGGTTGGTGAGAATTATGTTAAATATTGTTCAGATAGTACTGTCTGCAATTTAATTAGGCTCATTATCATAAGGTTCTTTTTTTGACTTGTAAAAATATTGTTCCTTAAGTAAATTCCTACAGTCAAGACCTCTGGCAGGCCTGCACTACAATACATTATCAAGTGATTTCTTTGGCAATAACAAGCCACAGAAACTGTCTCTCCTGTTCACTGTTGCATGGCTCTTGTCAGTTTATTGCAATGGGATAAGCAAGCTCAAAAAGAAAAACGTCAGAGACTGCATTTTGTGAAACAAATTTCAATAACTTTTTACTTTTTAGTCTATTTCCTCATCCTTCTTTTATCTGCTCTATAGAGTTTTCTGAGTATTTGTTGTTCCTTAGATCTTTCTAGCTGGAAGCTTTTTCTCCAATTTCCTTTTGAAAACTCTGATCCTGTAAGAGTAGAAGTTATTAAAGATTTATCTTTGTATGATTTCAGCTAGTACATTTGCCAAATCTTTTCTAATAATATTTGTCAAGAGGGATGGTAAATAGTTTTCAAATGGATTGTCTAATAGCAAATGACAAATGGGAGTTCAACTCAATTGTAGAAGATTGATGGATTTGAGTTTTCCCCTGCATTTTAGGCTTTGGATCTATATTCGTTTGTGGATCTTACCTCATGAGGTTTGTTTATGTTATATGTAACTGAAGTTATGTATAAACAGCTCCCAAAAGCTTTACTGTTCTTGGAGGATAGGGTGGGTAGGGTCTAGTGTGCCTCATGGTGGATAATGCTGCAGTTCAAGTGCTGCATAGCTGTGACTGCACTGTGTCACATCAGCTTGTGCTGTCCTAGTGTCCCCTGGAAATGTAGATATATACTTTTGCCTATCCAATTTATTCTTTATTAGGTGAGCTTTGCTGAGGTGTAGAGATATTTTGGTTCCACAAGTATGCCAAGTAGCTGGCATTTTCATTCCTGTGCTACCCCAAAACTTTCTCACCCTGGCCATCTCATCAGAAGCCTCGTTAAGCCCACTTGGACGGCTTAGGAGTGCACAGTAGGTCTTTTTCAAGGCCAGGGATCTGGCCTGCCTATCAGAGGTTTAAATTTGGTATTACGTAGCATAATCCACCAAATGCTTTGGCTGTTATATTCCCTGTAAAAATAAAGCAGATTTTGCTGAACTAGACAGCCCCATCGGATCATGTACTTGCGAAATATTTATGATAAAAACATAAGCATAAAATTGTAGCTGCATTTCCAAATTACAGGCGGAGGAATAGTCAAGAGAGTCCTAATCCTTGACTGCTGCTTTTAGGTACTGTTTCAATAGAACCACTACAGTGCTGTCTAGAGTCTAACTTGGTCAACTGACAATGCTTTATTGAGCAGGAAAGCTCTGCTTTAGGACTTTTGGAGTGTTTCTGCTGTTTTTTCTAACCTGTTTTTATAGCTTCACAGAATTTAGAATGAATAATTACCATTACAACATCTAATACAGGCTGCTATTTATCACAGTCCATTCAGTGACATGCTGTTAATTTGTTATTGAGCTCAATAACTTGTATTACTGAAGAACATCTCATGCCTGATCAAAGGGCATTTCTTGAAAGGCATCCAGCATTTGTGTGAAGGAGAGATGAGAATCTATGATGTCTCTTGTTAGTTCGTTTAAATAGATCATTTCTGTTGTCATTTAAGGTGAAGATTTACATTCAAAACATTCATCTAGCCTTGCATGGGTTTCAAACCTTTATCTTGAAAGATACAGTCTAAATTTTATGCATTCTAAATCATCCTGGTAAAGTCAGTAGTATTAATCTTAAAGTATAAGTTTCTGCATTTGCCTAAGACTGTGTGTAGACAGAAACAAAAGGCAACACTCATAACTATATGTAATCTGGGCCCCTAGGATTGCTGCAAATAGTAAAACTTCATCTCGTTAAGCTTGAATGCATCTTCATTCATAATTGAGGACTCAGCCTACCTAAAAAAGACAAAATATTCTTATTTTAGTATCTAAACAGATCTCCTAACTGCTCTGCTCTGGAGTTCAGGTAGATGTCTTGTCCATCTTTTAATATAAGAATTTTTGAATTTAAAAGATGTGAGGAAACAAGCGGACAAAATTATATTGTGTTTTAATTGTAGAATGATATTTATGTTTGAGAATATGCTTTGCTCTGTGCTTCATAAGAACTGGTTAATTTGTTCTATGTTTTCAAAATAGTCATCTAGATGTTATGAGCTAGCAAACCTGTAAATAGATACATATTATTTAAAGAAAGATATTAAAATGAAATAAAAATTTATATAAGAAAAGATCTACATAGAAGAGAACAATAAGTTTTACTGGAAGAAAATTTCAAAAACAATTGCATTTAGAGTAAGTACTTTCCTGCTCTTTAAAATGAGGATCCAAGAAATCAGAAGATAATGGTTATTTCTATCCTAACCATTCCAGTAATAAGAAAGAAGAAGTTTGATGATGTAATAATTTAACTATTTATTCTATTAGAAAAATATGCTTGGTGAATTTAAAATCCGTGAGGGGAGGCAGTTCTACAATTATATGAGGAGAAAATAGAGTTTAATAAATTAAGCTCAAATTATTCATTAAGTATTTGTTATTTGTTATAATTGGAAATTTATTTGGAATTACTTAATTCATGACTGTTGAAGTTCAATACCATATTTTACTACATCAAATATAAAAGCTGTATTAATTTGATGAAACAGTCAGATAATATTTAAAAGGGAAAAAATGAGGTTTATGATAACTGAAAGTCAAGTGTCAAAGAGAAAAAGTAAGAGCTAGATGTCATCATCCATTTCTTGATTAATGCATTTTTCAGAGTGAGAACAGACATGAAGTCTTTTTCCTCTGGACTGCAGAAGAATTTTGTTCTTTCAGATTTTATTTTCTTCCCCTCCAGTTTTTATTGCTGACCAACACATTGTATGGTATGGGGCACCCCTTTGTTCAAGCTGGGGCCAGCTGTCCCAGCTGTGTCCCCTCCCAGCTTCTCACGCAGCCCCAGGCTCCTCACGGGTGGGATGGGGTGAGAAGTGGAAACACAGTCCCTTGCCAGCTCTTAGTGGTGAACACTGAGCTCTTGGCGGCACAGGGGATCACTCCTGCTGCAGGCTGATCACAGGGAGGCTTTGTGCTGAATCCACGTACCTTCCTGAAAGTGTGAGCAGGCAACACCAGCTTGAAGGAGCACAGGTTGAAATGCTTTGTGAAGGTATTCTCTATCTTGAAGTACTTGCAATGACCTGAAGCAAAAACTAGAGTTTACATAGACTGTGGATACCCAATAAACTTGGCGTCACATGCTCTGCAAGGCCTTTTCATGCAGAAGTAACATATTGAGACTATTAAAATAAATGAAGTATTTCATGCTTGCTAAAACAAACTGAATTTTCTGTGTCTCTAAGATTGATGTATTCTGTTACTTGGATTGGCTTGAATTTCTAACTAGATGCAAATGACTGAAATTAGCAATTGAATGTATCCTGAGAGGTAAGCACCAGCCCCTTGTGTGCTCTGAACCAGTGTGGCATTTGCCAGCAGTCGTTTCTACGTTAGTGTGTGACTGATAATGAGCTCAATAGAGTGGCTGGGGTTACCAGCATGATCACAGTTTGCATAAATACAATTATGCCCTTTCCAACTGAGGGCTTGTTTGTGCATCTTTGGCAGAAGTGGTAGAAGAAGTAAGCATGTCGGACTTTGAAGTTGATTTTGTAGATAATGTCTTGGATGGGCTTCAGGACTAATCTAAGTAGGCAGCAGCCCAGAATAATTAGGGTTGGTGAAATTGCCCAGTTGATTATTTTGCATGCTGAGCTTGCTGCTGTAAGAGGTTAGTGTTTGGTGCAGTGGTTGCTGCTGAAGTCAGGCAGAAGATGAGCTGAGTGATTGCCTCAAGCTGCAGTGACAGCCATGGCCTGAAGGAAGAAGGAACTACAAGCCTGGCCTTGAATCCTTAACCCTCCTCTCCATCTCCTCTGCCTCCTTCACCCAAAGTACGAGACATCACTAGCCCTCAGTGCAGAAAATTTCAGTTCTCTCTACAAAATTGAGAAACTTTGGTTCTGTACAGGTCTGCTAACACTGCTGGTCTCCTGCAGGATAGAGTGGATCAAAGCATGAGTAGATGTCTCTTTAATGAATGTTATTAGATCATGATCTAAACCACCACACTGACCTTCCTTCCTTTGTCTCTATAGATGATACCTATTATAAGGATGGGAATAATACATGTAAAAGTACCACTTCTACTGTTGCAGCAACAGAACACCTCTTTATGTTTTGCGGGCCTTTAAAAAAAGAGTTTTCTTCCACAGAAATGCATTTTTTTATGTTATTGCTATTGACATCTCTAACATCTACAGTCAAAACCATAAAATGAATAAATAACTGGAATATTAAAGTGAAATAATGAATGACTCTTTCTTTCATATTCTATAATATCCTCATAAAGGAAAAGACCCCACCTGTTAAAGGCACTCTCACATGGGCAAATTGGTCCTCCTGGGGAAAAGGAGAGGTAATAAAATGAGCTTTTTTGACTCATTTATATTGCTAACTTTATTTCTTCAGAATCACAATACTTCTAAAAAAAAAGAGAAAAAACAAGTAGGGAAACTCCTTTCCCATTGGTGATTTTTTTGTTTGGTGCAATAGGTACAGGAATATGAAAACATAATATTTGAGGATAAGTGGGCTTTAATCTCCAGAATTTCGTTTGGGGCTATACTAATTGCTTTGCTTTTTGCCTCCATTCCTTTTGCTATCATGCTGGACAATATTGCCAACTATGTCTGAGTTTCTTATACTAGTTGTGGTGGTGATAGAATGAAGTCAATTCAAAAGCTGGGCAGTTTTGGAACTGGTCATATAGAAGTCAAAAGAAATGACAGAAAAGGAAACTGAATGCGGTGAAGGAGAAAATGTAATTGTGATTTTGAGTGTATTCCTGAAGGCTGTTTCAGGCTCACTCAGCAAACCAACTCACAGTTTTCTGGTCTGACCCATAGAGATAATCAACAAGAAGAGCTGTGCCATCAGTAATGGCGAGTAAAGCAATGTGAAAGCAAAGGTTTTGTCTCCAGGGTGATGAGGTGAGGGCTGCAGATCCCTCATGGCCAGGAGCATCTCCACATTGCTCAGCAATAGAGAAATCTAGGTTCTGCTGTCAGTGGGAGTTTTGTTCCTGTTTTAGGTGTAGCCAAGTTTCAGTTTAAATCTTGAGGGGGCATTATCATTGATTATAAAGCCATCAAAGTGTCTGATTCTAGTGTATTTCCTACTTTTAACTTTTAAATTAATTTATATTTTAAATGTATATTTTAAGAGTTTGCAGAAAGATCTAGAAAATGGGATTATTTTCTGTTGGACTCATCTGGTCAGAATATTTTTGGCTTCCCTGAATTTAGTAGGAAATCTCTCATATACATTAAATGGAGTGAAGATTTGTGTTTTAATTACAAAAAATTAATCCAGTTAACCTAAGCACCTTCAAGGTACCCTATCTTAACAAATGCAAATGCTCAGCCACTTTCTTGTAAAGACTAATGTTTGCAGACTAGATTTTTCTGCTAGAAGCCAGTAGAAGCTGAACATGACAGTTTGTGTAAGTTTTAAGTGGTCATTCAACCCAGATTTCTTAAGAAATCTTCTCAAGTAAAACAACATAAAAATTGAAGCTGGTAGAATTTAATATCAGGCACAAACATGAATGAAAAAAGATTGTTAAGTAATGAATGTTTAAATATCTGACATTGAAGCAAGTCCACATTTATATGTGCGACCCGTAACTTCTTCTGCTTGGTATGTACTACAAAATTTTAAAAAAGAAACAAAGAAGAAAGTATTTTGCTTGCTCATGCACTTTCAATGGCAGTGTTTATATTTTCCTAACTTTTATTTGGAAAAAGTCTTGAAAGTCAAACCTGTTTTTCCAGGGAGCCATAATTTTGAATTTAATATTTCTTGCCTTTAAGAAAATTCTGATTTCCTTTAAGAGGAAACCAAAAATATGATTGATAATTAGTATGATAAACCTTTGTGAAGCAAATGATAATGTATTGGCATACCAGATAAAGTCTGTTCTGAAATGTCTGTGCAGATGTGACTAAGTAAAACACTTATACATCTGCTGTGAAAATCATCTGCACATAATTGTTAATTGCATCTGTGCCAAGACTGCAATGTTTTTGCAAAGCTCTGCCCCATCATTGACTGAAATTTTTAGTCTTCTTTCCAAATACATTGATATTATTTGAGGAAGTGTTTGAATTACATCTATACAAATACTTCGATATGAAGGCTGGTGAGTTATCTTTATGTTTTTCTGAAAGTTTCTTTTTATGAGAATATTTAGAAAAAAGTATCATCACGAATGTAATTTCAGCAGTGCAAAAGAGAAGTGTATTGGTGGAAGAGTAATATTCAGGCCAGGGAAATTCAGACTGATGGTGGATAGCAGATGGACTTTTGAAGTCCAGGGTTAAAATATCTCTCTGATAAGAAGGTTGTAAGGATTACATCTTTTTATAGCTTCACACATATGACTAAGCAGTAAAAAAGCATGCCATCTACATTCTTTTTTCTAAACTAGGTTGTGCTGTAAAACTTGATTTATGTCATGATACAATGGAGGCTTGTAATGCAGTTGAAAATTGTGTGTATGACATGTTTTTGCTTCCATGATGTGCATTCCTCATGGAATAAAAGACTCACAGTCTGCATAAATGATAGAAGAAAAAAATAGGTACATCATGTGTTGTTTTTAGCCAGATGCTTCAGGTAGACAATAATAAAGAAGTGTTTGGGCAAAACAAATTCTTATGTACTATAAAGCTAACATGATGTGATTTCAGAATTTAAATTTTTAATACTATGTTCAGTTAAAGTGACAATAAAATTTTGTGTTTAATCTAAATTAACCTCAATGCTTTCTGCCCCAGATTTTATTTTGCAGTTGTAGATATTTATATGTACAGGGAGTGCAATTTTTCATATTAGCTTCTTGATTCAACTTAGTAAACAACCCACACATTCTTATCTCTTGTTTGACATTACTCACATTTTCAGAAAGAGTTCATTTGAGATGGAATACTCTCCTAAGCCAGTGAGAAGAACAACACCACACTGTATTTGTTAAGAATGGAAAGGATGAGAGAATACAATCATTGTAATGTAGTGCTCGAGCACCGAGGTGAACTTAAAAGGGCAGACTTGTTAATTGTGGCCTTCTTTCTATGCTATAATATTAATGATTTTCTTTATGAATGCAGCTTGTGAAGATTTGCCACACAGGACACTTGCAGTGTAACAGTTATAAACTACTGAAAAGAGATGGGGGTTATAACTGAAAACTGAGCAACAAAACTCCTTAGTGCCTTTGCAAAGTTTGCTGGCAAACCAGTTTGTTGAGTGGTTTTGAAGAATGCCTGTACTACTAGGTGTATCTAGGATGTGGAAATCTGTAGTCAGTGAAAAATTATTCATTTTTCCCCCTCTGTTTGCCTCTGTTTCCCTGTTCTGTGACATCAATAAACAACCATCTGCCCTACAGAAGCCCCATAATCCTCTAATTCAAGCCTTTGGGATTAACCACCTTTTATCCAAACACATTTCTGTGCCTAGTCTTTAGTCTTTTCCGTGTTTTGGCCTTTTTTTCCCTGCTAGTCTTGGTTAAAGCATTGCCCTTAAGAAGAGAGACTTGTAATAACTGTGTTGGAAGATGTAAGCACCAGCATGAATTTTTTTTTTTAGTTTTTCCTTTATTAATATTTTTACTTCTTAACAGAGAAACTAGAACTTTTTGAAGGGAGGAAGAAGGCTGTTTGTGACTTAATTAAATTTCAAAATGTCGTTTTGACACAGGATAAGATTGGATCAAAGTGCTCATATTCACAAAAGAAATTAAATTAGGAAACAAACAACTTGGAACCATTATATTATGGGCAAAAATTTATGTTGGTTTGCTCACAGTTTGTTCACAGTGGATTCATTCCCATGGCATTTTGGTGGTAAAACACTTGGCAAGTCATTTTCCAGCAGTGATGGTCCAATGATATGAAAAAATATAGATAATGAGATAGTCAGAAAGTATCTGCCAACCTGAGGAGTCAGAGTCATACAGCAGGATCAGTCTTTGCTTTTTCTGGCACCCGAGTAAAGAAAGGGAGATGAAACATTTGGAATGGAGAGCAGAGAGAAGAGGAAAGTAATAGTGATAGCAAGGAAAAGAAAGAAAAATGGAACAGTGTGGACCTGGCAAGAGACATTTGCAACACAGAGAACTGGGACACAGGGCTGATGTAGGTCTGCACAGTAGGATAGGAGGGCAGCAAATCCAGGCTAACACCCGAGATTCGCACGTAAGACCACAGAATTGCAGTGCAGCAAACAGAGTGATCGTGAAGATAATGCCTGTCATTGACATGAGTCAGACTGATAAAATGGCTAAAAGCATTTCTAATGCAAATCCTCCAAGTTCTCTCATGGCTGCTCACTGCATGGCCCTTGTAAAAGATAATTCAAATGGTCTGATTCTGAAACTTTGTCGCTTTTATTGCAATTTCAACTTCTTGAATGCTGTTTTGTTTTCCTGAAGTTTAGTGATGGTTTGGTCAGAAAACAGAATGAGATGACATATGTTTTTGAGGAGAAAGTGAATTGTAGTGGGGATGAAACATATTTTCTACTCTGAACATTTATCCTTTTGCTTGTGTGTATCAGATCAAAATAATCCCACTGCCAGCTCAACTGCTAAAGCAGATACAAATAAGCACTTCTGCATAAAAAGTAAATGCATACTTCCTTTCTTCTTTCTTTTTAACAGCTGAAAGATAAATTTTGAGAGAATTTATGAAGCAAAATTTTGACTTTATTTCCCTTCAAGACTTTTAGCTTCTACACTCTTA
Organism: Acanthornis magna; assembly: GCA_036785705.1. Classification (NCBI taxonomy): domain Eukaryota; kingdom Metazoa; phylum Chordata; class Aves; order Passeriformes; family Acanthizidae; genus Acanthornis; species Acanthornis magna. The sequence continues at coordinate 2,071,756 of JAWUZG010000071.1, read as the reverse complement.
AATAAAGTCATATGAATTCCTGCTGTAGTGTTCTTCCTTACCTAATCTTTCTAATTTGAAATATTTTGTGAATGATATGTGGGATCCAGTGCACTCTCAGCAAGAGTGCAGTTGTAGCAGACCTAAAAGCAGCCTAAAGGAAAGATGAAGATGGATTTTTCACAGAGGGATGTAGTGGTAGAACAAGGGGAAATGGTTTTAAAGTAGAAGAGGATAGTTTTAAACTAGATATAAGGAAGACAGTTTTTAAAATGGAGGTGGTAAAACTCTAGCATAGGATGCTCAGAAATGTGGTAGGTGGGAATGGGGTTCACTATAAACTTTCAAGGTCAAGTGGGTTGGGGCTCTGAGCAACCCTTCTGCAGTTGAAAATATCCCTTCCCATTGCGGTGGGGTTGGACTAGATGAGTTTTAAAGGTCTCTTACAAGACAAACTATTCTATGAATCTATGTTTATATTTTTAAAGTATTCTGAGAATTAAGGGTGAAATTTGCTGTACTGGTGCTTGATGAAGAAAATAGGCAAATATGTGACAGTGGCACTGGTGATGCTGTAAATCCATGTTGCATACTACCAATATTTTAAAACAATTTTTTAAATATATATGAGTCCATTATACCAGAGAGATTTATCTGTTAAGGCCCTCACTGCAATATGAATTGCATAATGAATATTTTTTTAATTTCAAAAGAAATAAAAGTACTATAATCAGTAAATTCAAGAGCAACCAGAAAAATCTGAAGTTTTAGAAATGTTTCCTAAGCAGGCAAGTCACTAGAAAAAATGCAGATTGTATACTGTGCAATAATCTAAGCTTGCTATAGTAAGCTTAGATACCTGTAGATACCTGTTACCTATAATGTTTAGATACATCACCTGTTTTTGCTTCTATCTCTGCATTGCTACACGGAATCACAACTTAAGTAACAGAAAGTAGAGACAAAATAGAGAACTTGACACTAACAAAGCATTTGCCATTTCCTATTAATTATTTTGTGACTGTCATCATTTATAACAACAATTGCTTTTGTATATAACTCATTATGTGACTCTTGGTGGTAAGTCCTGCTATAATTTGATTTATATGTCAAATTTATAAGTAAATTAAAATATTGGCAACAAATAAACTCTGAAATTACTTTCTTATTCAATGTAGAAATGCAGAAAAGAAGCAGTGTTCATGAATCTTAAGAGATTGTATTCTTAGTGCAATATATTTGTTTAATACCAGTTGCATTATTTCTTCTTTAACCACAGCTGAAAATGTTTAATTTCCTCTGAAAGATGACTTTAAAATTGGCATCTTAGTGAAAAGACCTGCCATCCCTGTCAAATCTCTTCACTCCACTAATCTTTTTTTGCTGTGATTCTTGTAAGCACCCCAGAGAGCGGGGAGAAGAACATGGTTTATTTCTCAATCCCAAACTTCAGAAAAATTCTGCTTGCAAAGCAAGTTCCAGTTGGAGTTGCACAAGCTTGAAAACGCTCTTGAGATACAGGCTGATTTTCCTGTGAAAACAGTGACACGAACTGCCTTTTAAAATTGCAGTATGGTCTGACTTCACCCAGAAATCACTGAGAGTTGAGTGAGGATCTCCTCATTTTTATAGTTCCTTTCAGCAGAGCAATGACTGGAAATCTTAGTTCTATTTGTGATGTTTATTGGCAACTTTTGCTTTCTGTCTGGGCAAAGGTGACTTTCTGAACTTCTTGTTTTCAAAGTTAGAGATATATGAGTTTAAACTTATGCCAGCTGCCAAGAAATTAGATGCTAGATGTCTTTTACCCAGCATTCTGTTCAGGCCTTTACAACACCGCAAAGAAAATGGCTGAGAAATACCAGCAATTGAGGGTGGAAATTCAGCATGGCAAGTGCATGTGATACTTAATGTTGGCTTATTGAAAGCTCTTCATTAAAGTATGGAACTTGCTTTAGGGAAAGATTTTAATATGCACACAAAGACACTTTTTGCCTGTAGTTGAGAAGTATTTCCACTGGTAGAAAAGGGTATAAAAATTGAATTTGCTTTTCAATTTGAAATGTTAATGTGTCCTGCTATCTGTTATCCTGAGTCATGAATAATGAACAAGGCAGAGCAAAGGGCAAAATATGCAAGTCATGAATTTAGAAGTCAGCTGAGAATCTTTCTATTTCCTTTGGAGAAAGGAATTTATATGGATTATGGTTGTCTTCTTCACTAAGTATAATGTTAATGCATAATCAAAGCTAGAAATTTAGTGATCTTGTTTATATCTGTAACTTATCCCATATTCTCCCAGCAGCAAACAATACGATACAATATGGTAATATGAAATAATACAAAATACATTTCCAGGAATAAGTATTGAAACAGTGTGGTAATATTTTAAAATGGTGACCATTTATAGTAATGATGAAGCAGACATAATGCTATCATTTTTCTTTATCGACTGCATTGTATTCTCCATAGTGTGCACAACATAGTGCAGATTTTTCAGAAAGTTCTAAGGCAAAAGATTTAAGTGGGGATTTTTGTGCATTGAGTGTGGAAGGGCTAAATAATAAAAAACATAATTGGTGTAGAACTGATTAACAAAGCAGTATTCAACATCTGAAAAATGTGTATTGTTTCACTGTAAGCAGATCTTTTCATGGTGAAGTTCTGGAAAAATTCCATTAAATACAGCATTAGCTGCTTACAGAAAGATCAAAAATTTTCAAACTTTAATGTAAGGCTTTTGTAACAATGCACATTCCAGCACAGTATAACTCATGTGCCACTAGTCACCAAAGGCAAATTGTTTCAAGCTACAAAAATAACTACTCTTGACAGATGAAAGTGATGTATTATAATTTTTACTGTATTTTATAAATTCAAAAATGAGAATTTTGTATTTGAAGAAACACGTTTTTCTTATCAATTCTAAAAAAAAAAAAAAAGTGTGTCCATGAATATGTTCAGTGTATTTAATGTAGTTAAATTAATGGGCACACTTCTGTTTGAATGATCCTCATTTCTGTGATGTTCCCAGAAAACAAAACCAAAAAATCCCCATCAACACTTATTTAAAAGGGCTATATCTATATAAAACAAAGCCAAGTATTTTTCAAAGCCGGAAGAAATAAACTGCTCCATAAATACAATGTGAGAAATGCTGACCAGATTCTTTCTCACATCTGTATTTGCAATGCAATCTGACAACATTCTGGCTGATGTCAAATATGGACTAAGAATAGTGTTTTGATGTTGGTAAATACAACACAATACTTGCTGAAGTATAATGATTTTTTTTTTTAATATTGAAATTAACAATATCTGAATTGAGTAAAAAAGTATGTATACTCCCAAACATCATAGCTGTGATCACATTTATTTATTCTTTTATTTTATTTATACATAGACTGAGTAACTTAATTTACATTAGCTTTATGTGAAATAGCTGAACTAGGTGAACTTCTAATGTGATTTCTTTCTCTTTTCCAAATTACTTTACTAGAATTTAAAAAAAATTACTGGTGTAAAAAATGAAGATGACTTTTGAAAACTAAATTCACAGTGAGACACAAAAAGATTTTGCATATCAGCCTGATGAATCTAAACCTTGGGCATTCACCTTTGAGAAGGAATTTATTCCTTTGTGCACAGAATCAAAGCCCATCTCTCATTGCCTTCCCTTAAACAATACTATAGCATTTCAGAATCATGTATGAATGAAAAATTTAAGTAAGCAGATTGCATGGTCAGCTGTCCTTTGCTTCCTGAAATATTAGCTTTGTACCAATCTCTTTTTGCTTATTACCCCATGGTCCTTTTTCAGCATCTGTCTTTTTCATTGTAGGGAATGCATGGTATCTGGAGAAATGAGACATACTTATTTTTTAAATCTTATTAAAAGAGTCTGGATTAGTTTAACTCTCCAATTTTTTAATGGTCCTTTGCAGAACACTCATCACAATAGTAATTGAATGGCTTGCATTCATTCCTTTATCGCTGTAAGTGGAAGAAAGCTTTATCATCTTGATTTTATGGACTGGAAATCAATAGATCACTGTCAGAACAAAGCTTATCTGAACAAAATTCAGATTTTTGTATTTGAGTTCTGTGCTTGTTAGTCTTTTGGGAAGAACTGAAGATCCACATTTTAGCTAACTATTTTTATAATTATTAGATTTCAGTTGGGGCTTGCTAAAATTTGTGCTCTGTTCAGGCGCAAAGCATTTAAACAAAGCAAGACATCTAATTTTCTCCTGCATTTAGTGCACTTTCCTTGCTTCTTCAACTTTCTGTGTGACGGTCTTCTTCTGGGTCTTGTAAAATTCTTCAAAAATCAAAATCTGAATTCTCAAACTGTGATACGCATTTCACTCTCTTCTATTAGCATTTGTTCATTCCTGTACATTGACTTCATAATCCTTTTTCTGTGTTCAAAGCTTTCCAAAATTTGCTCTTTTTATGATTAATCTCTTCTAGCAGCTTAAGTAACTAAGGCATTGTATGAGGCTGGGGCTGGGAAAGGGCCTGAAGTCTCCAATGTGGAGTGTCCGCCTTCGTTACACAGTGTTTGAGGAAGAACAAGCCACACCAGTACTTTCTCGTGCTATCTGCCCCCTAGCTCTCCTGATGGCTGCCTTTAAACCAGGGGAAAAATTGCAGTCTTGACATCCACCATACCCGCTTTGCTGGTTACACAACAGCTCTGAAGTGTTTCTTACTGGAGTAGGCAGCTTCTACAGAAGCTAAAAAGTGCATGAATCTTGCCGAGTCAACTATTTTATTATGCCTGTCACAGATGAGAGAGCTCCCATTTCTCAGTGTACCCAAGCTGTCGAGATGGGGTCAATGGTCATGTTGGTCTCCCGTTGCGCTGTGGATTGGTAGCTCAGAACCTATGGTTCACTGGTAGGTGTCACCTGGAATGCTTCCTCGCCATGTTCAGGGACACCAAGAATCAACTACCAATGCAGCAGCTGCCAATGAGAATACTATGGCATTGCACTCACTCAGGAACTTTCCTCATGGTTTGATACAAGTTGAGACAAATAGCTGAGTAAAATTGTATTCAAAGTTGTCTTTCTGTAGGGTTGCATTCACCTATTTGTTTAGCTTCCATGTCTACTTACATGATGTTGATTGCATCGGACAAAGGTTTTGTAAAGAAATAAGAAAGATTTTATGGTTGCAAAGGACACATAAAGGCTTTGAAGGATCCTATTGAGCTTCTCCTATTCTCCCTAGGAACAGGCTAACTCCTACTAAATTCTTGGTGTGTGCAGTACTTGAAATTAAAGAAAAAGTGCCATGAGTTTTTGATTTTCCCCCACTGGAACACTTTTATACTTGGAAATATATGAAAGCCAGGGAATAGGATATTTTTTTTCATGAACTTTTGTGTCTTCTGACTTTACTTCAAGAAATAACAAATTCCTTATTATACTTATAAAAGAGAAGATGTTGCAGAAACAAGAAAAGAAGAAAGCTACAAGAAACTTCTTAATAACACAGTCATTTATGAAATTGGAGGTTGGAACTGTATGATCTTCCAATCCAAATCATTCTATGATTCTATGAAATGTAGAAACACTTTTTTTTTGCATAAGATCTCATTTGAAATAAACAAGGAAAAAGAAAAGATGCTGAATTGTGGCAGAGAAGGAGTTAAAGATCTGTAACCATTTTCATTGAGATGTGTAGTTTGCCCAAGTTGGTATTCCCAAAGCATATCATACTTGCCAGCTCTTTATCAGCTTTGACAGAGGATTACTAAAAAAAAAAAAAAGGAGTAACAGTAATGCCACCCTAAAAAGTCATTAACTGCTTGCGTTGTGTATGGTGTATAGCTGTGAGCATAGCCAATTCTACATTTGCAAAATCCCATGGTATCTCTTTATTTCAACCAATTCATCTCTACATTTACAAAAACCTGTGGTATCTCCTTATTTCAACAAATTCCAAAATGGGAATTACAAATCACAGTCCATCATGAAATGTAAAATAATAAATGTTAATAGTGTCACTATTCGTATATTTTCAGTACTACCAATCAAAATTTCATTTGGATATAATTTTATTTTCTTTTGATACAAAGAGTCCAAATTTACTTGCATAATAATAAGCAGCAACAGAAGAATACTGACGTTCAAATTATTTCTAATCACTGTAAAATAAAATATTACCACAGACTTTTAAAAAATGGCAGATTCAGGTAATACAATAGTCTAATCATAATAAATTTATTATAGCTTATTCACTCTTTGCATTTTTATAATACCTTCACTCTTACAAGGAGTGCAGTTTCAGCACAGCAAAGATGCTCTACGATATTTTGTCTGTGCTGAGCAGACACAGGCAGAAAAGAAGAGTGTTTTGGGGAGTCTAAGAAAAATTTGCTGAGCAGTGTTCCAAGGGAATAATGGGTCCACTTCCAAGTGTTCAGTGCCAGATTTAAATCAGGGGAATTATCCTTCTGTTGTTTACAAATCAGCTGGCCATATCTGTTAAGGTCATTGTGTTGACACCTGTGCCAGCTGGATCCCACACCTATTTTTTTTTTTTTTTAATCTGAGTCCTGGGCAGAAACATAGAGAATGCATAATGAGAAGAGGCAGCCCCTTTAATTTAAAATTTAAAAAAAAATGCCAACCAATCAACCAAAAATACTTACATGTAATTTTCATATTTCTTGATCTGTTTCCTCATCAAGGACTTTCAGCTTCATACTGCAGAGAGATGAATAAGCAGTTCATGAGTGAAGTGCATAAGTCTTTGACAGATAATAGAGATAATGTGATACATTTTCTGTTAGTCTTCTTTAGGTAGTAATGGGTTAGTAGGCTAGCAGTTTATCTGAAAATAAAATTGAAGCGGAGAGTCACAAGGCAAATGTAAAAAAACCTTTCATTTGAAGAGTTGGGTTAATCTGGATAAATTATATTGTCAAGTAAGGTGCACACCTAAGGAAATGAGAACTGAAGCAAGGGAGAGGATAGTTTGAAAATAGCTGTAAGTCTCTTACACAATTCTACCTGAAGTCAATTGGTGCCTTTTTAAGCATTTTGCTTTGTTGTCCTTAATGCATTTGTAACAAGAGTAAGGTACTGACTTTGCTTGGAGCAGTATAGTCTCTGTGTTTACATCACAATTACGCACCTTCTATTCTATGAATATTAGCTCTTCTACCTGGAGAAGAGAAGGGTGGTCCAGGCTCTGCTACACAATTTGTTTGCTTCTGAAAAACCCTTTTGGAGTGAACCACACAGGTTACGTTGTCTGAAGGACTGCTTTGTGCAAGGAGAGCCTCCATAGTGTAGGGCATGGTCCAATTTATGAGGTGGAATTCCTTGATGGTTTTGCAAGCATTAAGTATTATGGCTTTTTTCTCCTCTTATCACAACTTTACAGAAATTTAAACATGAAAAAGTAGAGGATGTGAAGGAATTTTCCTTGAAAAGTAGTGGAAAATACTGACCTTTTGCTTAAACTCATTCTGGAAATATTTAGCCTTAGGAGATATATTTTTGGGTAATTGTGATCATACAAAAACAAGAGACTGAGATTAAATCCCTTATGTAACTTTTATTACAACTTCAGCTACCATGAAGGCTATAATTATGAGTGTAGTTCTTGTTGACTGTGGAAAGGTCCCTGAGCAATGTGCTTCTTTATGTATTCAGTGAAATGAAATAATTGCAGAGCTAACATCCTCTGCTCTTCTGTGGAGACTTCTTCCATTGTTCTGTATTCTTTTGAAATAATGAAGACAGTGCAAATTACAATTAAGAAACCTACTTTTTTTCATTAGGATTTGAAATTAATTTGAAATGCAAATTGCGTCTGTATCTCTCTATTTATTACTTTAACAATCTTACCCTTATATCTCCGCAACATTTTTTAAACCGTATTGGTTTTCTTTGGAGAACATCCTTAGGGAATTTCTATTCAAAGAAGGTTTCCATGCAGCTTGTATACATAGACATGAGCAGCCTTGGATGGATATTGGGAAGATGATTTTTTTGTTTATTTGTTTTAATAATATAATAAAATTTACTGCTTATTTGGTGAGTAGATTTTTATAAATTCTCACCATTTTCCAAGAATGGGTATAATAGAGCTAGGAAATGGTGGAACTAAAATCCTAGCAAATATTAAAGAAAAATCAAGTCCTGTGTTTCTCAGGTTTGGCACTGAAAGTTGTTTGGAACATTTCACAGTGTTTAATGATATGTCTGTATGTCAGCAGCTCATTTTAAGAAGGTAATTGTAGCATCCCGTTCATTTCATTATGCAGATAGTTCACAAAAATCAATTCCTTGAATTGAACCCTGACTCCCAGAGAACATGCTCACAGCACCAGAGCTCTCAGGAGACAAATAATTTTGCATTTAGGTCTGCATTTAGATTATGTCCAGTTACTAATGACAGGGGTCATTAACTGAAGAAACAATGATATTGACTAGTGACTTACTTAGTTTACAATTTCCTGCTGTGCACAGAAGCTGATTGTGGGGATGGGGGACTTTACCATAGTAGTATGAAATATTATGCATAAATACATTTGTATAGGGACTAAATTAATGCTTCATGGCAAGCAAAGTCTTGTACCACCCTTACCTTCTGAACATTTAATTTTGCAACCTAACCTTCCTCTTAAAGTAATGTGTGTGGGAATTTTCCTGGATGTACACATAAACGTGTATACATGAGCAAAATCATTTTGATGGTGCTAAAGTGTCTTAAAAAACAACCAAGGTCATTGGTATTTTATTTTTGCACATCTGTTCTTTAAGCTGTAAACCAGGTATAACAGATCATTACTTGGAACTAATTTGATTATATAGTATCACACTCAAGCCTGTGCACAGAAGGTATGAAACTAAATTAGACAGTTCATTATGATTTTTACTTCTGGGATCCACTGGAGTTTCATTTTCAGGTCTTTTGTTCCTCTTTAAAGAGGTAATTAATTTCCTTCAAAGAAGGTGGTTTGACAAAAATAACATGTAACCAAACTCAAAACAATAGGTGTTTTTACTTATACCAAATTGCTTTCTTCATCATGACTACTAAAGGGGAGATCAATAATTAATGATCCAATTACTACTTTACAAAGGCTTTTATTGCAGTGTCAAGGTGATGAAAAATCCTCTTGCACTTTTTTTTTTTTTTTCCTGCCATTACAGCATACTGAATCAGCAGATGCGCTGCATATTTCTAGATCATTTATGGCATGTGTACTGCCAGGGATGGACAATACTTTGGAATTACAGCTAGTATTAAGGTCTTGTTTCTTAAAGCAAATAATTTTAAAAGTAAAATGAATGTATGTTGTGTCTCCTCCAGCTTACGTTTGAGAAAGCAGCAGGTTAAAAATTATACTTGTTTAGACAACCAGAAAGTTATTTGTACTCCACATGTGAAATGTTAGATCAGGTTCAAAGGGGAAAAAAACCTGTTATGATGTGTAAAGAAATGCTGTATTTCTTTGTTACACATATTTTAAACGGGTGATATCTGCCACAGTAGCTGTATTTCCCTCTTGATTGTAAGGTAGAATTTTAAAATTTGCCCATGTCTTTGTGTCTAATGTAAAGGGAGAATTACAGACAAGAAAATAAATCAGCTTATCTTCTGAATTGTGATTTACTATTCAAATACTACTTGTTCAAGTATGTAATACTTGATTTTTTGGTAAGGGTTATTTTTATTTTTATTCTGAAATGTGCATTTCCTCACCAGTGATCAAGACATTTAGAGTGAATTTAGAGTCTTCTTCTGTACCCACTGAGAGTTGGTAATAAATGATTGATAATACTATGCTTAAAAACATGAACTAGACCTTTTTAGCATTACTCCTTCCCTTCAGCTGTCCTTATAGGATAACAGCCATGTCCAAAGGTAAAAGTGGAGGATACCTTTTTGTCCCAAGAAAAATCTAATAACTGAACAGAAAAAGACAGCAAGTATCTGGAGCTTAGATATTGATTTGATTATTTTGTAGGAGTGTTTCACTTCAAAATTTTAAATATTTTCAGGCTTTACATTTATTATTGTTGTTGTTATTGTTGATGAATTATTCTATTAGATAAACGGATACATTATTTGTATATTGGTTATCGCATACTGAAAATCACAAAATGAGTAATTCTTAATATCACTTTTTGGTAGCAAGATGTCAGTGATCTTGACTGGAAGTAGTGCAGAGAAAGGAAAAAGATGTGATCAATGAAACAACTGACTGATCCTCAGTCATAATATATGGGTGGCTGCTGGGCTGATGATGGAAATTGATTCTAGATAATGATGTGCCTGTGATAGGACCCATCTCTATGTTAGTAATGTCTCCTTTCATTAGGATTAGCTCTACATGACATTGGGGATAAAAGATAGAAAACTGTTATGAATAAATATATTTATGTTTATTTAAAGCTAAGCTAAGAAGACTTTCCTTCCTGACATGTTCACTATTTCAGCTTTACTTATGGTTGATAGCTCTCTTGATGAAATTAGTACAGCTCTGTCATGACTACAACTGACATGTTAAGTCCATGTCCTTATTTGTGAATTCGACATCATGCCTCATGGAGAATCCATTCCTTTGCTGTCTTTCATGGTCTCCTGTTGTCTTCACTTCGCAAATTTTAAGCTTACTTATTAATTAAGATATACTGATTCAAAGTAGCTTAGGGTTATTTTCTGTAATAATTAGTGTTGACATCAAAGAACTAAAGCCTGAAAGTAAATAAGTACACAATATAAAGGAGGTTTCTTTTTTCTGTTAATAAGTATTAGAAGAAACTGTGCATGTAGAAAACATTATTATAGGCTCTCTGTCAACAGATGTCCATTACTAAAAGGAATAAAAATGCACCTGGTTATACAACGCCTCTCAAAGGTAGAGAGCTTATGTCAATCCAAATAGAAATAAGGTCACATTTAGGATTCAGTACATGTGCATTAAATTCTATGGCCCTGAGACTTGGAGATGCCAGGCAGCCTTGTTGGAGCTACTCTGACAGTCATTTTGGCAAAGTCACAACTTCAGGATGTAGAAAGAATGTATATCTGTGGACAGCTGAGTATAGGGTAAGCCAGCACAAAATGAATTACATAAGCAAATATGTCTACTAATGCTAAATAGAGTTTTCCTGAAGCTACTTATTTCTTCAGTTTAACCAAGCCTCCTTCAGTGAGTGTATATAAAATGATAATGAAAAGAAAAATCTAACAGAAATAGGTACTGAGAGCACAAAAATCCCCAAACCTGTTTCCTAAACATTGCAGCTGTTTCTCACAAATTTTCATAGTGCTTCAATTATGAGCTGTCTTCACTTCCAGGGGGCTATAAAGCTTGTTTCCAACTGGCTTGTCAGGTTTTACTGTTGCCTTCCTGTTAGCAGCAAAACAAGTTGAGTTTGCCTGGATTGTTTTCAAAGTCTGAGGAAGGAATTTCTTGTTCATGTGCAGTTTGGTTCCCAGTTATGCAACAACTCCAACAGATCGCAGAACCATTGGATTTTCTGTGCTTCCTTAGCAGTTGTTTTCCAAGATGACTCATTTTTCTGATTCAGGATTTCAGTGATTCAGGAAATATAGGGTTTTTTCTCACCTTCTAGATGCCAGTTAATTTCTGTATGCATTATATCCAGGAACTTGTTGACTTTCAGTAGATTAGTCTGTGAAAAAGGGTGTATTCATTGGGAACACCTGGCTGGGCTACCTGGCTTTAGTTGATGAGAACATCATCACAGTGTTACATAAGACTGAGCTGCTGAAACAAGGGCCAGATATGAGATTCTTTAATAGGATTAACAGGTTTTATTCTCCCCTGCATTGTTTCCTCTTTACATGAGTCCCTTTCTCAGGTGTAGGCAATTGCTGATTGCCTGCTGTTGCTGATAGTGGTTCCAAGCCTGAGATTGTGAAGAGCTTGAGATCAAGCTGTCAGGTGCAACCCTAGGGTGAAGGGATGTATGGTTATAACAGATAATCAGGGAAGATGTGTGAGGTCAGCCCATGAACACATATGTGGCCTTTGTGGATATGAATAGGGAAGAAAAAGGAGAAAAGGTGTATTTTAAAAATAATAATAAAGGAGTAGTGAATTACTTTTGATTACTTGCTGGTGGGCATGATCCAAAAATACTGTCTTATTGAAACTTTCCAATGTGTGTTTTCCTTTGTATTCTGCTGAAAGAATTTATTTTTTCAGGCAAAGGCTCAAAAATAGAAGGGAAAAAGTGAAAATGTTACAAGTAGGGTAAAAAGTGTAATTTGAAGTAAAGCTCTTTCTAAGATAAAATCTTAAAACAATCCACCAAGAGAGAAATCCATAGGATATTATGCTTAATTAGTTCTAGTTTTCCCTGATCTTATTAAAGGAGCAGGGAATATATAACAAAGGTGTGCAAATATGAAAAATTTGAATAATAAGAAGAAAACAAACTGACAGTGGTAGACTGGGACTGCAGTATAAAATATCTGGCTGTTTCCCATAACTAAACAGTACCTGTCCATCTTCTTGTTGGTCCAGAGTGTGAGTTTGTGTACAGAATTATATGATAGAGGTCATGGTGTGACACATAGGGTCACACTCCAGGTGTCATATGAGAGACATGATTCTAAGTGTATAAGGTCATCTAGTTTGTGCTCTGAGCTGTGACTGAATGTATTTGCCATGTTGATATGCTTTCTTCCAAATTATTCCAAGGAGAGACATTTATCAAAATATACTTGACTAACAGACTGAGTGTAATTTTGTTTTAGAAAATGTAATTTTGAAGAAAGTCTTTCCTGCAATTTAAATCCTTCCAGGAAAACATAATTTAAAAAATACTTCCAGTAAATATTCTTCTATTAGTAGTGATCCTAAGTCTCAGTGTCAGAAAGAGAGCCAGAATGAAATAGCCATGCTGAAACCCTTTTACATTAGATAAGCCATTACATCAAGAGTAAGATATATTCTGATAAGCAGTTCTTATAGTAGTTGAAAGCAAGGCTACATAGTTTGTGAGGCTAAATCAGGGTCTTCAGTTTTAGTACGATTTTCCCCCAAAACAGTATCCCTTAAAAAAAACCCCAAAAACAAAAAACAAAGAAATTCAAGATATTTCTAAATTCTTAATTACTAACCTATGTGGTCCAGAGACATTTCTTTGGCAGCAGCATCTCTTTCAATGCTGATATGCTGTCAATGCCATCATTCTTGCCATGTGGGTATGCACTGTTACCTGCTCCTGCCTCCCCCAGCCTTTTCTCTCTCCTGCCTTGTGGAATGCAGCACTCTGCTATTCACTAATGAAGATTTATACACTTTTCTCCTAATTGCTGCATTTCTCTGTATTCCATGTATTAAAAGTCGAAATGTATTTCATATCCTTTACATAAAGAAGAGCTTCTCATTTTTTGTTTTGGTAGGACCAGTTCCTATCAGACATTTTCCTAGGCTGTTTCATGTTGAAAATGGACAAAGCCAGAGGAATAATTATTTCCCAACAAGAAATGCTGAAATGAATGGTAGGAATTTTCAAAGCCTGCTGTAAGACATGCACGAAGGTGCTTCATTTTGTAATCAGTGCTCAAACTGCATCAGTGACTGTGTTGAAAAATATTTCTGTGCTTTACAGGCAACTGTAGGACAGGCAACTTTACGTTTGTCCCTGCACCAAAAGCTAGAATGTCCCTGAAATGTCCAGAGCTGACAAAGCAATTGTTTAAGCACTCATATAATCACCTCCAGGCAATTCTAGCTGTGTAGCTCCTCTTTGGAGCCACCCACTGTGTGGCACTCTAGATGGATAGTATTGCAAACACAGAAAGTAGCTTGCTTAAATGGAAGTTTTTCAATAGTTGTAGTTCACTTTTTGCTTCACTCCAGAGCCCTTCTGCTACAGGGCTGCACTGGGAGCTGTGAAGTTAGGAGAAGGATAAAGACACATGGGATGTGCACTTATGCTGAAAGTACAGTGCACTCATGCACTGCACCCTTATGCTGAAAATTAGCTTGGAAGGGGAATATCTTCACTTAATTGAAAGGTTAAATCATTTGCAGTTTTGAGTAATGGCATATATGTACCATTATTGGCTCAAGTAGTCAGAAATATATGTTCAGTATACACTATGTAGTCAGGCAGTCTCCTCAGCTTGAAGAATTTAAAGTTGTATGACCTGCTCTTTTTGGCAGATTTGCATTTGAGGACAAGTTTTTTGTTTATTTGGTTCAAATCAAGATTATGTTTTTAATGTACTAAGGGAAAGAGTTGGCAGTTTAGAGAGGTCTTGATTTAGGCAGAAAGGGCCTGGGTTATCCTTGTATCCTATGTGAAGATTTTGGGCACTTTAGAGCAATCAAATGACTTTGTATGAGTAGAATAGCCAATTAAATTGAGTGGTTTATGTCTAACCTTTTTGGAAGATAAATGGTTTTGGACTTGACTGTGAACTTAGACAATACTCAAGATAGAGTACACATGTACCTTGTATGTTAGATACAAATTCCTCAATGCTTTATAAAAGATACTCAGTCACCGTATTTCTGTGTGGGAAAGCCATTATAGGAAACAAAAAACTGCATAATCAAGCATTAAAATATAAGGGAAACATAAAGTGACCAAATTTCTTTTAAAATATACTCTGACATTTGAAGTTCCCATTGCTACAGGAAGGTTCCGTTGCTGGGGGTTCCTGAATGTAGAAGAAAAATATTTTTTCCTCTGCCTGTTTGGTTTTGTCTAAAGAAAATAGGCAAAATACACTGAACACCAGCAAGGTTAAAAGGTTCAGCCTAACACCATTTCTACAGAAAGGCTGGATTACTGATGCGGTTGTTCTCCCAAATTGATTTGTCCATGCAAACTTTCCATATACATGTAGAACTCATTGACATTAATAAGAGCAGACCTCACATATGTCCTTTCTTATATCCAGCTGCACTCCTGAACTCACAAGGCATCTGAATATTGTTATAATGGTGTTAGCTAAGATTATATCTTACTTAGTAATATATTAGTTCCTTTTTCCATGAATGATGGTTTTGATATTATAGCTTATGTAATTTGTCAACGAGGTGACATTTTTTTCCTGAGTCATTTCTGCTGCATACCCTTAATGTTTATAATCTCAATAATAAAATATCTTCTATTGTGGAAAAGAAATGTCTAAGAAAGCAGCGAGTGCATTCTCTGGTGCTCAGAGTTACGACTGTGGTGGTTTGTTACAAAAGATCATGGTTTAGTTTAGCTTTTATTTTATTTCTTTACCTTTTGTTTTGTTTATTTAATTTTAATTTGTTTTTTGTAGTCAAAGAACTAACTTCTAATTTTACAAGATTTCAAAAATCATTTATGTGGTCAAGATTTTAATATTTATGGAACTTGTACTGAAATTTATGTTCCGTGATTTCATCAAGCCATTCATTGTATCTCAAAAAGTTGTGGGTGTACTAAGCCATACGTGTCTCTCATAGAAATGTAATACACTACAAGGCTTCCAGACAGCCATCCTTCTATTAACTTGCATAGTATTTATGCCTGTCATTTATATCACTTAACATAGTGTTAAGGGCAGGACCTATAAGATCTACAATGGCTTTACAATTTCTAATTTATATGACATTTTTGGAAACATTTAACTACATATTTTACACAGATGAAATCAAAACAGTGTTTGGATGGAGTTGTTGGTTATTTTAATTTAATTTTCATTTTATAAATGCCAATTAATTAGTATTTACTGTGAGACACAAAAGACAGTCAGCTTTCTACATCTTGATTGAAAAGGAGAAGGGAAAAGGGTAGAGCAAGAAGAAGGAGTGCTTTGATCAGGTAACAGGCTCACTTTTGACAGTGTTCCTCTCTACAGGTTTAGGTCTGTGGCTTATCATTTGATAAAGAGTAACTGTTTTTGCAAAATAACTGAATCTAATCTTGGGCACATATAATTTGTGGGTGCACCATGGAGTAATACATGAGTGACAGGACTTGGAGTAAGCAGAAACCAGCTACATCAGCAGATGGGCCTGGGATCAGTGCTCAAAAGCACCAGGGAATTTGTAAAACAGGCAAGGTCTAGACTGGAACACTTGCTATCTTCTGGATATCTCTAAATATATATTTATGAGTAAGGGCTAGATCTTCATGATCTCACTGATGATTTCACTGAGTAGCCCTTGAAGCAATGTCTGGAGGCAGAAGTAGCCCTGGAAATTTCGTTGCAGAAGTACCTTTAGCAAAATGTAATAACTTTCAAAGGAGTACTTCTTTCCCCTTTAGCAGGATAGCCACACTTTTATCTGTAATACAGGCAAGATGTTAACATTTCTGGCAAAGAAGTTTTGGTAAGAATTTCTCATTTTTAAATGTTATCTTCCTTTCAAGACTCAAGAAACATAGCTAATAGATTTACAACCTATTTATTATTTAGAAAATATGAATGAATGGAGGCTACAAAATAATTTTGTGAACTTGCTTTAACACTGTTTTTATGAATGAAAAGGCTCTTTAATATGCTACCATATTTCTGCAGTGTGTAAGGGACTAAGTTCAAAGTATCTTTTTGAAAATGAAGCCTTTGTATTTTGAATATTTCCTTCTTTAAAATGAAAATGAGACTTGATTTTTTTTCCATACAGCATATGCAAGTCTCTATATTAGGAGAAAACAAGTGGCAAAAGATTATATTTCCCATTGTACATATACGATACAGTAGGTTGGACTTGATGATCTCAAAGGGCTTTTCCAACTTTGTTAATCCTGTGTTACCTCTCCAAGGAGACTGTTTTACTTTTCCAAAGCCTCTATTAGTTTTTTGTACTTTTATTGGGCTGTATCTTCTCATCCTCTCTGTAAAGTTCTCTAGATAAGAGTTAAGACAGTCCTAAGAGTTTTTAGTTATATTTCACCACACTACTGATGTAGTTCCAGAGGAATAGGTTGAACAATGTTAAAGCAGGATCTGAAGTAACAGAAACGGAAAAATGTTGTTTGAGGTCCGTACTATTTTGCTTTAGTTTGGTAAAATTTGATAGAAAACTAAACATTTGTTTCCTGCATACAGTAATATAAAAATATTATGTAGCATGTAGTAACAAAATATTTCTCATGTAACATGTAGTTTCAATGGTGAGGGGAAAAAAAGAGAGAAGCATAATAGTGCAGAATGTGTGGGCATAATTTACAGTTAAAAGAACCTACATAAAAGAGAATGTTTTATTAAAATGCATGCATAATTCCCCAGTTCTTTGGACAGCAGCATTAATTTAGGCCTCTTCTTTAAAACTGTTTTTCAAACCTTTCTTTCTACCATGTGTCTGCCATGGAGGTTAAATTCTATGAAATTCTATGACTCTATGAAATATTTATATGTTTTGTCAAAATCCTACGCACTCCCAGTTGTGGCGTACCTGTACATACTAGAATTCTTCCTTGTATTTAACTAGTAGACAAAGCAAAGTTAATATGATTTTTATTCTAAATATAGTTTCTAGAATTTTTTTCATTTAACCTTACTTAAAACATCATCTACTGCAAAACGAATACAGAATACCATTGTTTTAGGTATTTTATTGATATGATTAAAATAAATACTAATTTGTGTTAGAAAAGCAAAAAAGTAAGTTCCTTAAGACATTCTGTATTCAAATTCTTTCCCTTCTGGATATTCTGTTAGAAATAAAATTTGCCTTTTCATTTAATTTACTATAAATAATTCCATAGGGACAGTTAATACATGTGGCATAATGATGCTTTGCACTGTACATAATTTTATGCACACATAGACACACATAAATGTTTCTCCTTCCTCACTGTTTTTCACATTCCCTGTACTCTGTTGTTGTAGCCTTAACTTTTTCTTGGAAGCCCTTCGCAAGTCCTGCTGGCTGAGGTTATGAATAGGTATATAGATATATAGGTATATAGATAGGATAATTAGAAGTATTTACAATTTTACTGTATCTTTGTCCTTTCTTTCACCTTTCCTTTACTGCACTATCTTGTCTGTCTAATTCTCGCAGGAGACATGGATTACAACTGGTTGGACCATACGTCTTGGCATAGCAGTGAGGCATCCCCAATGTCTTTGGTGAGACATGTGGAGCCTTACCATTTAGTTTCCTTTATCATTTTACATTTCCTTGGTTTTATTTACACCTTTGCATGTTTTCTTTTTTGTATCCTTTTTTATCCCACACCTATAGGGGACAGTCAAAGGGGAAAAAGAAAAACTAGTGAGCAGGCAGTTTTGTCGGATTCTTACACCTTATCCGAGAGGCAAAAGAAAATGGTGTGCTTTGGTGGCCACTCTTTGGAAGAGGACTTGGAATGGTCTGAGCCTCAGATAAAAGACTCTGGGGTAGATACGTGTAGTAGCACCACTCTAAACGAGGAACATAGCCATAGTGAGAAGGTACTGAGATTATGGAGCCTGCATTTTAACCTGCTCATTTGGTCTTTGTTTGCTCTCTGTCACTCATTAAAATAGTGCATAAAGTAAAAGACAGGGTGTTTCTAGAGACAATATAGCATTTCTTAAGGTGCAGAAAAGAAAAACAAATGAAAAGTCTTTGCATGCTTGCAGCTTTTACTGTTTGGCAGCCTAAGAAAAAAAATTGAGAGGCATAAAGGAATGTTGCAAAATAGCATATTACATTAAAAAAAGAACATAATTAACAATAAGGATTCTACCAATTGGCTTATTTGATTTACTATTTCCAAACTCCTGGGGCTGAAATTAAATTAATAGTTTAAACCCCAGGTGAAAAAGGGCGCAAATTGGGTCTCTCTGCACAGAAAAGTTGTTTTTCTTTTTTCCCTTTCACTGTCATGGTTGTTCATTTGTTTTGTTGCCATGCAATTTTTGTGCAGTGCTGTGCAGAATTAAAGGCTTTGCCATCTGCTTTGGTATTTTTTATTTTTGCTTTCTGTTTGGTAGAGATTATGATAAATCTTTTTAGAGTTATTAGTTGTAATGGGAGCAGATTTATCTGTGCTTGCTAATTTTGCATGAAATAGAGCATGAAATAATATTTTTCTGTGAAAAAGTACTATGATTACACAAAAGAAAATCTTAAAGATTTATTAATTAGGCCAATAGACAAGTATAATTGTGCCCATATATAGTAATGGAATAATAATGCTCACTGTAACTTTACTTCATATGTGAATTAATTATTGCAAGAAAGAAACAAAATGTTAAAATGAATTAATGAATAGATCTTTTAATAGTATTTTTTAAATTTTAATATGCTACTACTGAAAGTAAAACACTAAAAATATTTGTTCTTGGATAAAAATTGATGTGTTTGGAATAGTGGAAAAATAAGACATTTCTTATATAAAATTTTCAATTTGAGTGAAACTTCTTTTCCAGTGTTACTCATACTAGACTCTTAGTGATTTTTTTGTCAGTATTCAGGTGTGATTCTCACTGTGTGTAGATAACTATGTATAGTTGTCTGTATCTGTCAAATCAAGATGGAAAAGACCATTCTAGTTATTTACAAACTGGATTCAGTAAAATAGGTAATGTTATTAAATATTAGACATACATTGTGATGAACAATATATGCAAGTAAATATTTTCCAGCAATTTTCTGGCATTCCATTTCATTAAATAGGAGTGTAATCATAATACTTTCATAGCATTTAAAAAAATATATCAGGAAATGAAAAGTATTACTGAAATATTTTTCATTAAAATACTATTCACTTTATTTTCCATTAACACCATATGATAGCATCCAGTAACTTGGCAACCATCCAAAGATGGAGATCGTCTCATTGGTCGGATTTTGTTAAATAAACGACTAAAAGATGGAAGTGTGCCTAGAGATTCAGGAGCAATGCTTGGATTGAAGGTTGGTGATGAATAATTTTGAAACTAACAACCCTCTCAGTTAAATTATGCACTTTTATAGTTATTCTCATGTTATATAGTGTATGCATACCAATATTGATAATATCATATGATTCTCAAAATTACAATATAGGTATTTTATATTCAATTACATAGCGTCATTTTATAGGGTTCTTGGCAGAATGAAAAAATTGTATTTTTCTGGAAGACTAGACATGTTTTCACAAGTTTTCCAAGGTCTTCTCAGCAAAATACTAACTGCACCCTTCCTAGGCAAGCCAAGTCCTGTCTGTGTTCTTCGGTATTGAGCACTGCACCATGGTATAACTTCTATTTCCCAAGAGAGAGGAGAAAAGTGAAAAATAAATTACCTGTCTTGAAGACCTGGGAGACATCTGGGAGTTAATGACATTTTAATCCAAATGGGAGCATGCCAATGGAACTTCCTCTTTCTGCTCTTTTCTCCCCTCTGATTGTTTGATTTGCCACATTTTAAAATCGCAAAATGGAAAATTGTTTAATATTATTGGGTTTTGTCACAAAAAAATGTACTCTTTTTTTTTTCCATGTATTCACCTCTATTTTATGATGCAGTGCTCTTTAAACACAGCATGAATTATTTCTAGCCCATATACTGATCTTTATTTTGGGTGACATTATTATTTGCAGTTCCAGAAATACTAACACAAGAATGAAAACAAGCTATACACAGTGAAAAAAACAAACATGTATTTATTTTGATTTCACATCCTTGCTATGAGAAATTACTAAGAAGTTTAAATTTTCTGTTCTCTGTTTAGCATGACTCTTATTTCACCTCAGGTATACAGATGAGGTTATAGTCATACCCTATGAATAAGGATTAAATCAGTGCAGTTATGTATTACATATACTAACATGTTTTGAAATTATTTTAAATTTTTATTTAATTAATAAAGAATTTTATTTGAAGTCAGTGGAGAAGCCAGTTATCTTCAAGTTTTATATGTTTATTTTTGTCTTATTGTCAGAAAATGCAAGAGAAGAGCATTTATGAAGCACTTTTTGTTTAAACATCTATGTTAAAATGTCTAAAATCTCGTATTATGAAGATGCACTCTTCAGTGAGATTCTTTAATAGCTCAAATTCAAGAGTAACTACTTTTTAATCTCAATAGACATCTGAAAACTGTGATTTTCAACATTTATTCCTGACCTGAATTGTCAAATATTTATATATTGAAAATAAAACCGGATTTAGTATTACAAATTTTAAATTCCAGTATGAAGACTGTTAAGAAACCTTAGGAATTTGATGATTATTCAGTTTTGACCAATTCTGGCATGTAAACCTGATTCTAAGATAAATATTAAAGTCAAACCTTTTGAAGTTCCCCAGAGAGAAATTTTCAGTGTGACAAGTATTTTCATCTGACTTGCCCAGCCAAAGGGAATTTCATTGCTTAGTGTGAACGTGCTGAATTCTGTTATATTAATATATCTTTTTTCAGTTAAAAAAGTATTGAAGGGAGCAGTCTAACGACAAATACCTTGCATTGTTTTGGGCGGTAATTTATAATACAATGAGATACTATACATGTATTTGCTAAAATTGAAAAGCTTTAGCATTCTCTATTTGCATTGTTTTTAGATTGTACAAATTGCTAGAATAGCTACAAAAATAACCTGCCATAGCCAAATTTCTGTGGTGTTTTTTTGCAAGTGTATATGTCTTACCTGGGCTACATAAAACCCAGGGGAAAGCTGAATTCTTCTTTCTATTGCCAGAACATTTAAATAATGTAAAGTAATTTTCATTCTATGAAAATACTTCCTCTTTGAAACAGGTAGTAGGAGGAAAGATGACTGAATCAGGTCGACTCTGTGCATTTATCACCAAAGTTAAAAAAGGAAGCTTAGCTGATACAGTGGGGCATCTTAGACCAGGTATGTATCTACTATAGATCTATACTGCTGAGTTGCTTTCCTGAAGGTAACAACAAGTGAGCAAATTTAATTACATATGAAATTATGTTAAATGGATGTGATGAAATACTGCAGAATTCAACCAGACGCTGATTTACTAGGCTTATGTCAAATATATATATATATATTCTCATGTTGTTAAAAGATATTTTAACGTTTTTGCTCATTTTTATATTCAAAATAATATTCCATTGATGTTCTGCCAAGTCATTTTTGGTGTATATTTTATTTAGAGTAAACCAAGCTATTACAAATGTATGAACAAAACCACTTTGGCTAGGAAACCTGCTTCTATTCCAACATGCAAACCATAGATCGCTAGACTGGATAATGTTCAAGAAATATCAACTATTAGTATAAGAACTATCTGAACCATAAATACTAAAGTTGTAGAAGTACATGGATCTTCAAAAGAGTAAGTTGATGAGATATGATGTTTTAAAGATATGAATTTCCTAGACAGCATATTGGCATTTCTGTAAGCCAGAGCTGCCATAGGGAGTAAGAGACACATCTAACTCAATAGAGGTTCTTTGGATTGTATAATTATTTCACAGAACTTTACATATTTGAAGCTGAGCTGCAGAAAACCTTTAATACTCAGGATTTTCCTGCATGAAGGCCTCGAAACTTGTTCTACAACACAGGTTTCACCATCCAACAAAACTAACAGTAGAATGGCTTAAATTGTCATTGTAAGTTCTGTCCGCAGCATACTTTCTAATCAGAATGTTATTACTTAATTTACAGGTGATGAAGTATTAGAATGGAATGGAAGGCTACTACAAGGAGCCACCTTTGAGGAGGTGTATAACATCATTTTAGAATCCAAACCTGAGCCACAAGTGGAGCTTGTAGTTTCAAGACCAATAGGGTAAGTAATTTTATTAATTTTTTTGTATTAAATATGATAAAAGTATTGCTAAATTTCACTTTTAAGATGGAATATCAAACATTCATAAACATCATAAACAGCAAAATCTTATGCAAAATTCTGTAAAACAAAAGTGTAGCTAGAATGATAGATCATGCCAGTGAGTAAAAACAGCTGGTGTGAAACCCTGTATTCTCAGAGTCTCAGGCATGATCTGCTATTATGGTTAAAAATAGGTTCCCTTCTCTGGCTTTGCAGTTGATGAGCCAGCCTGTATTGGCTCTGAAACTGTGGTTATTCTCGTTGTTGTAATTCTTGACTGTTGATTTTTATTTCTCCATTCCCTTTTTTTATAATACATAGATAAAATTATAAGATAATATTTGGTCTATGAACTGATGATGAACTCTATTTATTGAGAATCTGCAATGTAGAATTTTGTGTGAAATATAGTATGCTAATGAAAAAATCAATATGCTTTGGAAAGTCCAAAATCCACATTCACATCATCTTCATCTATGGAATCTACTAAATTATTGCTTGTTATCTAATACAGAACATATCTGAATGAACAGTTAGAACTCTCTGGGTCTTTTTCTTCAGTGCTGTATATTGCCCATTTTTATTAACCTTCAAACCTACTTCTAAAGGTCTAAGCTGAATTTTTTCTTGCATAGTAATAGTTGCTTTGTTGTATTAGACTGTGAGTACTTTCCCTTCTTCATCTGTTCTTTTTCTTCCAAGTTCCTATACCCTAAAGTCGTATGCATCACGTTTTTAATTCTCCATTGGAAGTTCCATATCTGGTCACATCAGGGTTGTGAAGAAGGGAACGCTTATCACTGATTTTTAAGATGCTTACAGTTGTTAAGAATTTTCTTTTTTTCCACCAGAATTTTTTGTGGTGTACAGGGACACAATTGGACAGGGTGATAGGTAATGTCATCTAGGTTGGACCAGATGATCTTTCAAGATCACTTCCAACATGGACTGTTTTAGAATTCTAGAATTATATTTTAATAAATATATTTATCCCTTTATTTCGTATAAGATGCACCTTACCTTTATATAAAAAAGCTTGGGTAACATAACTACTAAAAATTAGAAGTATTAAAAAAATCTCGAACCACATAATCTGAGAATGGAATTTCAGTGAGGATGACTGTTATCTTTTCAGCTATAATAGGAACTTACTGTGCTTTACACATCAGGAACTTAACGTGTAGGAACTTAATTTGGTATGACAATTTTAAAGAAACTTGGTAATAACAGAAACTGCTTTATCTTGTCAGTGAGATGAGAGGTTATCTCCTGCATACATATGGAATTGCAACCCCTTTAGGGTAAACACTTTATCATCTGTCTTATCATTAAAAACCTTTGCATAACTTGGGAGGTGTGGGTATAACAGTAATGCTAAGGACAGACTACATTACTTGTCTCAGAAAAGGAGGCCTCAAATTAATTTCATACACAAATCTTTCATAGTATCTCTCAAAACAGTTTATACCAAAAGTTCCAAGGAACAACTCACTCATATCTTGAAAAGACCCATTTTTAAAAAACCTTTCTGCATTCTCTTCATTGTGTAAAGTCTCCTGTATCGTTTCTTGTGCTTTCATATTTGCTGTCTGTTTAGCTTCCTTATCATCACATCTTCTGTTATGTTGCTGTCACTAGAGCAGCTCACCTTTAATTCCTTAAACAAAGTGATGTAGGCTCTTAAGATGCCTTCCCCCACATTAACTGCTTGCCTCATAGTCTGAAGAACTGAGCTAGATCAATGATAAAAGAGCTGTTCAGTGTATTTGATTCCCAGTGTCTTTTTGCAATACATGTAAAAGAGTCTCAGTGATGAATACTTCCTACACATTGATAGGTTTTTGATTCTGGTTGGGTTTTTGTGACTCTCTGGAGTTTGATATTAAAAACATAATGTCAGAAATGTTTTTCATGAGGTTAGAGCTGATGAACTGAAAAGACTGTACTATTTTTTCAGTCTTGAAGATTTAGTTCATAATCAAATGGAAAATAGAAAATAGTACCCTATGCTTGTCCAAGGAATCATAACTTCATAGGATCGTGTTATTCTCTGCGAAATAAAGTTTCAGTGTATGTAAAATCTTTAAAAGTTCATATGAACTTTAAAAGTTCATATTTCAGATATCAGAAGTGATATTTATTTCAATTAGAATTGTTGATGCTCAGCTGAAGGATTTCACTTTTGCATTAAGATAAATCTTATTACTTATAAAGATAATTTCTTGATGGTTTCATGGCAACGCATTAAATCATGCAAGAAATCTTCAGTTAGTGGCAATTAACTTAGCTGAGTTAATATCAGTCACATTCTGATATTCTGAGTACAAAACAAAATTCCAGTAAACACAGTCATTAGTTTTTCTCTTTATTATGGGCTGAGTACTGTGAAAACTGAAGATGACAAGCTAAGCTGACAGGGCAGATAGAATTGAAAGCCATTCTAAAAAAACCCAACAACACAAAACATACCATTTTGTCATGCAATTTACCACTTTTTCCATCTTAAAATAAAAATTGATGGCCAAGTTGTTCTTCAGTATGAGCTGGCTGTCCCTTATATACAAACACTTACTTATTTTCTGCTTTCTAATTCTCAGAAATAGATAACTTAAAATGTGTGTTGTTTTCATGGTTTCTTTTGCTTTGAATTTAGAAGAAATAATGCACTATGATTTAATAATTACACAACCTGTTTGAGGTGGAACATAACTTGCTATGCAAAGAGTCATTATAAAACTACTTTTACTTCTCGTACACCTGTTTATCTCAATGAGAGTTCCTTATAAAAATACCATTCACACTACCATGAAATACGGGGATCTGTATTCTTTAGGAACATAAATGATAATGTTCAAAGCTCTCAAGTTTATTTTTTCAGCTATCTATAGAAAACTCTTATCCACTCTGCTCAGAATGATTGATACATGTGTGTGTGTGTATATATATATATATGTTTTCAAGATTTTCTTTTCGGACTCAGATGGTAGAAGAAATTTTTTGAATTTATGAGTTACGCTCAAGTTTGTATTTCTGGATCAGTTACTATGCGAGTAATTGGACCCCTTCATAAATTCTATGTATATCAAATATACAACATAAATACTTGCTTCTTCAATAACACTTGTGAGTTTCTGACAAGTTTCAGGTACTAACCACAGAGGTTTTTCCTTGCCTGTAGTGGGCACTTAGACCAGTTCCATGCCTTCTGATTTGTTTCAATTTTTGGATACTGTGCATCAACTCTCTTGGAAAGGTGCCTCAATCTGCTTAGTAAAGCTGTCTTTCTAGTGAGTCTTGAAAAATATTTGGTATACTAAATGTATTCTGGCAAAGCTTTTCTAAAGGAAATAGATAAGTTAGTTATATATCATACTCACTCCTTCATTGCGTGAGACAGTAGATATCACTGAAACATTTTTCATTTCCCCTTCCTTTTCATTTACCTTTGTGGTGGGTTGACTTTGACTGAGCACCAAAGCTCTCCAATCCCCTCATCAGCAGGATTGGGGGAGGAAATAAGATGGGAAAGCTCTTGGGCCAAGATAAAGCTGGGGAGTTCACTCAGCAATTGCCATCATGGGCAAAAGAGGCTCAAGAAAGTTATTTGTTAGGAATTAATGAAAGAATAGGATAGTGAGAAATAAAACCAAAACTGAAGCCTCCTTACCCTTAGCTCTTTTCTTTCCGGGCTCTAATTGACTCATTTGCTCCTGTTTTTCTGCTTCCCTCTCTGCCAAGCAGTGCATGGCACGGGGAAAGGGAGTCATGGCCTGTCCTCCTCTTCCTCCTCCTCCTCCGCCTCCCCCTCCTTCTTCCCTGACCTTGGTGTCTGCAAGGATGTTTCTCTCAAGGCTTTTTTCCCTCACTGTTCTGTCTCACAGCTGCTGCACAGTTGTTTTACCCTTTATTAAATATATTACCAGAGAGGCACCCAAGGAGCCGCTGGGCCCAGCACTGGGCAGCCACAGCCTCCCCTCACTGTGGCTGCCCCTCAGCGCTGGCTGCGGCCTTGGAGAAACCAACTGCCCTGAAACACACAGCATGATTTTAAATAATGTTATTGCTGTGACTCAGAACTGAAGCTCTTCATCTTGCTTGGTTTTGTTCAAATACCTCTGAAATAGTTTATTAGCATATTGATAGTTTTTATTAGCATACAGTAATGTTCGCCCTTCAGAGGAAGAATGTGTTCCTTTGCTCGGGGGCTGTGATTGAACGCTTTAAAATTACATGGCTGTGCACACAATTTAATGCAGGTGTTGCAACATGTCTTGTATATGCAAGTATGCAATTTTGCCAAATGAACTTCTACATTTTATTTGGTTATGGAAAAGGTAAGATTGATTAAATGTGTGGTTCAAGGACAGTAAAGAATGTACTGGGATAGCCATTATTGGCAGCTGAGTATGGTTGAGTGAATGTCCAGTAAATTTAATTAATGTATAATGTCATCATAAAATCTACTACTCATAGTTTTAGTCTACCATTAACCCTGAGGTTGTTCTTTTATTTACTGAATTATTTTATTTGAGACTGTGTAGCCTTGTTCCTGCATCCACCAAATCTGTTGTTTTGTAGGATTTAATTTGACACTGATATTATTTGTACTGGATAACAGATAATTGTCCCAGTGGCTGAAGACAGCCAGCAGATCAAGCAGATCATACGCCCTTCCTGTGGCATTCCATGGTGGATGGGGAAGTGTTATAGTGTAACTGAAATTTAAATATGCTTGCTAGATAAAGGATCAGCCTGTCTTAATTTTCCTGATTTCAGGGACATTCCCAGAATACCTGACAGCACGCATGCACAGCTGGAGTCCAGTAAGTTTCATTTGTGGGGTAGGAAAATCTTCTCTCTCTTTTATGTAAGCGCAAATAGATTGAAAAATGTCCTCTGCAGTCAGTATAACTCTTGTCTCTTTGTCCATATTTGTCTCAATATATCATCTTACTGTATTATCTATCTACCTTTGTTTAATAATAAGCTATCAAAAGTCAGGATATTGTGATTCAGGTTCAACATTGGTTATAAGCTTAGATGGGTTTTGATTTAAGAAAGTATAATTCTGACTAATATATAAGAATATTAATAGCAATTTTTAATTTCCTGTTTTCTTGCTTTGCAGTTCAATTGCATCTTATAAACTAAAAATGGAAAAGAAATGTTCTTTGTTTACAGCCTAAGTGATAGCTATTTTGAACTCAGAATACTCCTACTTTATTAGAGCCATTCAGTGCTACTTAAATTGACTAAACCCATATTTCATGTAGGGAAAAATAATTTGTTCTTTGGCTTAGATCTGATAAGATGGATTTCAGCCTGGAGTTATTTCTTTTCATTGTTTTAGAACTCTATTATAATAGAAGCCATGAATAAATTAAGTGGCATAAGCTTGATTATAACAGTATGAAAACCTTCTTCAATGACTTTTTACTCACTGGCCAATTCTTAAAATTCATTTTATGTTTTGTGAAATGTGGATTGTCTTTTGTATTTAGGAAAATACTTCACTTTTGCTCTGTGTCCTCTATGTCAAAACATGTCCTCTGACCATTTTCAGACCTTGTAAATTTGAAACAAAATGCACAAAACCCATAACATACATCTTGATATTTTTGTAAAAATTTAATTAAAAATTAATGTGATTGTAGAAGATAATGTCAGAAGACTGAATTCATTTGACCACAGTAAAGTGTTTATTTTTGGACCTTCAATTTACTGACATAATTATAGTCAGAAGTATCTGACTAACTATTTTCCATTCTATAAATAAAAGCTCCTGATTGCATCTGATCACCAAAAGATTGAGTATCATTATTTGGTAATTTTAAATAGATTTAAAAATGTGATATTTATCACAACTTTGCTGCATGTTTGGTTATATTTCTACAATGATTGTTTAAAGAATGTTGTAAAATATGCATAATTGCTACTATTTATAAAATATTTTTGTTTATAATTACAGGTTCTAGTTCATTTGAATCTCAAAAAATGGACCGACCTTCTATTTCAGTGACTTCTCCTATGAGTCCTGGCATGTTAAGGGATGTTCCACAGTTCTTGTCTGGACAACTTTCAGTATGTAAACATTTCATTGATATTAATGTTGCGCTTTTTGCAGTATATACAACTCTTACTGTAGTGCAAGCTACCTCTAATAGAAATTGTTAAACTAGCTAGATTTTTTGTTTAATGCTATGTATGTCAGTCTAGGCAGGACCAGAGTTTCATAATCATATTCCATTTTCTTAGCTTTTGGAAATTTTATATAAGTTGAATTTGGTATATACATGTGTATTTATCTGGTAAGCTAGACTGGTAGAGTCAAATTTTCAGAAAGGTCTAATCTTGGCCTCCAGTTATGTTTGTGCTGTTGAGTGTCAACATTTTTTTCAGCTGTCACACTTACGTGTAGAGTTGGTAGATTTTATTACCTGTGTGTTTGGACATTCCTATTGCTTATTTCTTATGCACTAACTTTCATATATAACTTCCCCAGATATCCCTCTGATATTTTACTCATGTTGTATTCTTTGTACCAGTGTTACTCAGTTTTGTTCTTCACTCTCGAGAAGAATGTTCATTACGTGAATGTTTTCTTTTAAAGGGTACTTTTTCGTAATAAACTGAAGAAGTTGGGTTTTGTGCACCTTTCCATGTTATTTACAATTCCAAAGTGTGATTTTTCAAAAGTGCTCAGTTGCTGCCTGACATATTGAAAAGGAAAGGCAAATGGAATGGAAGCAGTGCAAAACTGGTGCTAAAGAAGTTTGGAAATGTCACATTCATGTTACTTCCAAGTTGTGTATGTTGAGTGTACCATAAAAATATGCATAAAATCCAAGCAGACTGTTTCTAGGTCTCACAGAAATGGTTTATGGTATTGATAGAGGAGAGGAAGAATATTTTTCTGTCTCTTCAGTGGCCATGTTGGCTACATTTTGCAGTGCATGTGACATTATTTGTTTGCTCATCAGACCAACCATTTACAATATATATTTTATTTTCTGTAACTGTTGTACTTAACTACTTTGAAAGATTCAATCCTTTGGATAAATGGAAAACTAAAAATCTTGACTGTAGAGTGCAGAGTGCTTTGCAAAAATACAATGACAAGGGAACATGAACTGTCAAAATACACAGACTGAGATTTCTAAAAACCCTCTTATTTTTACAAGACAGTAAAAATTGTTGATTGTGGAGACAGGGGAGAAAGAAATTTCTTTTGTCCAGACTTCATAAAAGATTAGGCTGTCAAAAAGTTGTGGTGCCTAGATACCAGTGTGAAATTCAAGATCCAGAGTTAGCTACTCAGGTGAGCAATGCACGAACAGTACGGAATAATGATCCAAATAGGAACCACATAGAACTGACTTGCTCACTTT
This sequence comes from Acanthornis magna, assembly GCA_036785705.1. Classification (NCBI taxonomy): domain Eukaryota; kingdom Metazoa; phylum Chordata; class Aves; order Passeriformes; family Acanthizidae; genus Acanthornis; species Acanthornis magna. The sequence continues at coordinate 2,041,660 of JAWUZG010000071.1, read as the reverse complement.
CTCAGTTTCAGAGCAAAATCTCCATGAGTTTAAGATTAGGATTTTTTAGTGAAGTCAATAAGTATTTTGGTTTAGTGGTTTGATAGGATGCTGAAGTTTGAGGTATATAATCATAATATTGGGAAATTTTGAGGTATATTCTAATTTATTGAGAATAACAGAAGTCCAAATGTTTTCTTTCTCAGAATGGCATATAAACTCAGTGTTTAACTCAAGAAGGCATAATTCCTATTTTTATTTATTTTTTGATTGTTTCAATATATAAATGCCTATTCTAAAAAGTGTAATTCCATCTAAGGAAACCAAATAATGTTAAGAGACATTCAAAGATCTTTCCTTTTTTTCTTTTGGTACTTCCTTATGTACTGTTTGCAATTGCATACTATACTCCCTACTATGTATTATCTCTGTTTCCCTCAGAGAGCAGCTGATATCTATCTGAGAACAGAAAGCCCCAGCTGAGTGAAACTGAAGTGAGAAATATTCTGTAACTCTCTAAAGTTGCAATTTAGACATCTAAGATTAGCAGAGAGTTTGAAAGCTTGGATGTTTATTTTATCTTACCAGCTAAAGAAACTTTGGAAATAGCTGTATTTCACTTAAATCATGTTAAGGGAGCAACTCAGCTCCTGCTGTTGGTGGGTCAAGACTTTGGGATGCAAGTACTAAACTTTTTGCTCTGCGAGCAAAGGTGGCTGTCATAGTGTCTGAAGATGCTCTGGATAAGTAGCAACATGGGATCTAACTGGGCCCATTGAAAAATATAGGTTAATATGCATTTTTAGAAATAGAGGATTTTAAGAGAATTGAAGTATTCTACAGGAACAGTATTTTCAAAATGATTGAGGTGGTTTCTTTTTGATCTACTTATACTTAGTTTTGAAAAATTAAAAATTTTGTGACATCAGATTTGGGGGTTTATGTATCTTGAAGGTAGTATGATGAATAGTTTTTCCTTCACTCTTTAATATTTGGTTTATGATTTTATAGTTTTAAAAAGTATTGAAACTTTGGAAGAGTTAGTGAAAAAATCCTGTTTGTACTGTTGAAGATGCTTTGAAAAATTAGCGTGGACTGTGAGATTTTCTAATTTTAGACCTTTAACAAAGGTGAAGTAATAGGGTAAAACTGAATTTTAAAAATCTCCTCAAGTTAACAAAAAATATTTTAATTTGAACGCTACAAAATGGATGTGCTTCAGAATTTTGGTTTTCCGTGCTCTAATCAGATCTTTTCTAACAGAACAGTTGATGGATCACATATTCATTCAAAATAGCTGAGTAAGTTGGAAGTGAAAGGAAATACTAAATTCTGAATGCAATTGGGAACGTTCTCTTTATGGTGAGTGCGTAGACAGGAGACTAACTACAGAACCCTGGCAGTAAATGAGGACAGGATGCTGTTCTTTGTGGAGGTGGTAGGTCAAAGACATTCTGGGTGATGGTGGCTCAATTCAGACAGCTGTGATGAATCTGAGGGAAAAGATGAAAGGTAAGATTTTGGAAGTGTTTTCTGAATTTTCTGTGCCTTTGGACAATAGCATGTGGTCCTGAAGGGTTGCTATTAGTGCAGCTGTGGTTACTGTGAAAAACAGGCAGTGAAATACAAGAGTTGTGGGCAGAAGTGGAGACACAGCAGTTTGGATGGAGGTCTGAAGTATCTGAATGAATACCTGAATATAGGCTTTCTTATTAAGGCAGTGCTATAGATCCTTAAAGGATTTTTATATATTAATAGTATTTTGGAATTTATTTATTTATGTTCAGAGTGGTTTTGGTTGGTTTAACTGCAGTAATGTCTCTGTAGTATTCAGGGATGTCTTTGTCTGTCTGTTCAGTCTTCCATGTTTCCCTCTGTATTGGCATTGGTCTGTGTAATTGTTTTCTTTGGTGCAGGTTACAGAGTCAGTCTAGAGCTGACTAATAGGACTGACCAGAAAGTAAACCATCTCACATAGACAGGAAATCTTCTTTACATTAATAATTATTCTGCCCAAGTGCATATTTAATTGAACAAATTATGTGCAACTAAAATAAACTATTATGTGTTATAACTTACCAAGGTATTCTCTGCATTTTATTTTATGGCACCTTTTTATCCATGTTGTTCTTTCAGAGGAGTATCTGACTGTTATTGCAATTATAGTTTTTTTATTATTTGCTTTGTCTGGTTCCTGTTTCTGTGTTTTTTTCACTGAGTTGTTTTTCCTTTAATATAGTTTTGAAAAAGTCAAAAGCATTCTTTGTATGTTGGTGCTCTTAGCTTCATCACTGCATTTTGGCTACTTTTTGATACTACATGAAAAGTATAACTTGAAAAGCTTTTCCAATAGTTAGGTTTAGGGAATAATAGCATAACTATAAGACCCTGCAAATGGATACACAGTATTTAATTTTTGTACTGGTGGAAATTCTGACAGAAAAAGGGTTGTAATTTATAAAATTAATCTATCTCCTTGTACACCTGAACCACAGAACCATTTCAATAGATTTTCCATACAAATTCAGTTTATAAAGCAATAAAAACACAGTTTTATTAATTATAGTTGTAATATCTGCAACATAGTAGAAAGCCTTTATTGTGCATTGTGAAGGGTGTATAAGCACATTGAGGGGATGAGATCAATTACAGCACATGCTTCCCCTCCTCCTTTCACATGTTCTTTTTCCTTTACTTCCTCCCCTTTATACCTCTATACAATTAAATTGCTGTTGCTGTAACATCAAAACCTGGAAAGTTCTAGGTAGTACACACAATGTGTTGATTTTTCTCCATTTCCAAGGCAGAATATGACAGGTTAGGACCCTTGGTGCATGGTGGGAGGATTCTGTTCCACCTAGGGTTGCAATATCCTGTGATAATTTATTTTTCCCTTGTAAAATGGAACAGAAGCAAGCTGAAGATCTACTTTCATTGTGAGTAGGTCACATTCTGACACCCCTTCACTGTGCTCCACAGTCCTGCTCATGCAGAGCGGCAGGTAGAGTGCAGCTGCTGCACCTTGCAGAACACAGGGATCACATCAGACAAAATCCGTGATCCAAACTGTCAGATTTTCTTATATATTCTCTTGCTTTGATGTAAGATCAGATTACTTCACACATTTTATGGAACAGATTTCTCCAGCATCTGTGAAAGCCAAATAAGCAAGGAGGGTGGCAGAAGCATCATCACACTGCCTATTTCCATGCTTTGGGTACATTTCTAATGGAAGTGAATATTGAGTAGTAGCTTCTTTCTATCATTTTGAATTAGATCAATAATCTTAGGAAATCTGAGCAGAGGTGAAGGATATTCCAATCTGTCAAATGGCTGTGATTGTCATCACCTACTCCATGCTCCTGCTCTCCCATTCACTGGCCCTCTAAGGTATCAACATGTGCTCCTTTTCCTGTCCATGCCCCATACTCTCTACCAATTCTGTGCCATTCCATTACCTTGGTTGCCCTAATCTGAAGGTGGAGAGTGGTTGCTTGGAATTTGTAGCTAGTCCAGGAATCTGTGTTGCCTGTACTTGATGTAGTCTTGACATAGCCACCGGAGACCACAAGGTTGTATGTGGTCCAAAGTGTTACAGGATAAAAATATGTTATAAATGCATTGATATATACAGTTTGCTAAATGCTCTAGATCCCATTTCATGCAAGGGTTTTCTGTGTATACCATATGTCATTTCTGTCATGATTGCTAGAGAATTGAAATACATGGATTTTACCTTCCCCCATGTAATGCTAATACCAGAGAGCACTAACTTTCTCATAATTATTTTTAAAATATTTAGAAGGACTTTTCACAGACATGACTCTTAAAGTTGCAAAAAAGGAAAACCTTTTATTTTACTCACTTTCTTAAGTAACCAAAGGTGTCAGTGCGTGAACTGTACTTACTTCTCTCTGAAAATGCATGCACAATCTTCCTGAAAGATATGATCAAGCTTAACTTATGTTTCCAATCCTACTTTTAAATCACACTTTGCCTACCTGTTCTTTTTGTTACATGTTATTTCTAAATCTATTGTAAATGTTGTCTATAGACTTGCAAAGAGAAATCCTTGCTCCTGGGGAATCAGTGGAAAAATTCCTGCTGACTTCCCTAAGGCAAGAATTTCCACCACAGGGTTTTGATATGATTTGGTAACAGATTTGCAGATTTAATTTATGCATTGCATTAAAATACTTTGTGTTAGATAAATATGTTGTTGGTGTAAAGCTCTGTTTAAAGTAATAGTTATGTGTCTTTGTTTTTACTTTTGGTCTTTTAGTTTCCAGCGTGTTGTCCTTTTTGGTTTTGTTTTATTGCTTTTTCTTTAATTTTGCTTACCAGAGCCAAAGCCTTAGTAGAAGAACAACGCCTTTTGTTCCTAGGGTTCAGGTAAAGACTTCGTCTGCCTGACAGAAACTGAAGTTGTGGGTTTTTCTTTTGTTTGTTATGGAAAATGCATAGTAGGAAAACGTTACATTATAGTCCGTTTTCCCATATTTTGAGTGTGTTGCTTTAAACCATATGAAAAACTTTCATGTCATCTTGTAAGCAGCTTGTAAAATTCTGCATGGGGGTTAAAATATTAAACTGAAATTTAAAGAGACAACTAGTTTTGGTTTCCTGTCTGCCCAATATTAAACTTACACAGGTTTTAAATAGTGATGATGGCTATATATCCCACATACAAAATTTGTGTATTGTTTAAGCAATAAATAATTTTGTGCTTGAGGTCATTATGTAAAGATTAATGTCTCTTTAAATCATTCATTATCATTATTTAACTTTTTTTTTTTTGCATTTTCCACATAATAGTAGAGCCTTGAGTAGAAGGTGGGCAAAAAATTTGTACCTTGTTTAAATAAATTTCTTGAATATGAAACTTGGTTCTTGCATTTTTAAGTACATCAAAATAACCAAAACACCACCCAAAAAAAAAAATTCTTCCATTGTCTTACTGAATTTATTTAGCTTTGATATTCTGTTTTGGTACAAGTTGTTTGCCCTTTTTTCATTAGGAAGCTCCTAAGGTACTATAGATTAACACAAATGTAGGTTTTACTAATATGTTACAATGCTTATCTTGCTTTGCTGCATGTTTTTAATTTTTTTTTTTTGTAACTAGAATATTATCTGATTTTCTTACAAAATATCTTTGTGGAGATGGTAATCTGTGTGGCAGCTTTATAAATGTTTCTCTTGTTTGATCAATCGATCAAGTTGTAAAGGATGATCTAAGTGATCAGAAAGAGATGACTGAATTTCATTATGAAATGGAAAAGAGATCATATATATATTTATAAAAGATTCTAAAAAAGATGGTAAATAAGATATCAAATATGAGTCATATTTGATAAAGCACAACTTTTTTCACAACATACTACTCTTGAAAGTATCCTTACAACTTCTTAAATATAAATTCAAAATTAAAAAATTCTAAATAAAAAAAGAGATTCTAAAATAATTCCTTGGTTGTATGATTTAAAGTTAATATATTATGTGCTATTGACATAAACCGACTTCGTACGAAAAAATTAAAACATCCTTTAGCATGATTAAGAAAATTTCTGCTTGTGATAATAAAATCAGAGGGGTACAATCACAAGTGATTAAGTAGTTCATAGAGGTAAATATTATATGTGACATAAATAGTTTTTTAGTATTTATTTTCTTTTTATATAGATGCTAAATAAATTAAAAAATTATGAGAGTTGATTGTTCAGTTTAAAAAGGAAATCTCTGCCTGAAACCTGCATGTTTCATGAAATACTGTAATGTAGAAATAACATGTAGTAGTTCCTTATTTTAATCACATTATACAAAATAAAGAAATAGACATAAAAATTCTCTGTTCTACTTAGACTAATATCCTCTAATAAAAAAAAAACAAAAACCTTGCTCAAATGATTATGGTAGTCATTTGAGAAAAGTCATGTTTGATAGAAAATATCTAACAAGAGGTAAAAATGTATAAGGCTTACTCACCCTCTGGATGGACTATTTTTTATATTGTAGGTAAGAATTGTCTTTAGCCCCAGTTTTGTCTCTACACAGTGCTTGTGGAGTCCTTTTGGACCTTTCTAACAGTTTTTTTTTGCAGAGTCTAGTAACACAAGGTCAAAGGTAAACATAAGGCTTTCGACAAGATTTCCTGAAGAAGTTAAAATTATGACCTTGGCAAAATTATTCAATTTGTCTGAAACAAAAAGTCATCCATCTCCCCACTTTTAGTAGTGGTGGCAGATAGTTTGAGAAAGTTTAATGTTAGATATATTTACCATGCAGGCTGCAGAAAGAAGTGGAATTCTCCAGTGGTCTTCAAAAAAATATATTAGGAGCAGTCCAGCAGCAGTGAACTCTGGTTACTTTTTTGGCATGACAAATTTACTAAATCAGAGCACTGAGCTGCTGTTTACGGTTGTCAGGAAGTATACATTTCATTGTGGGCTGTGGTATAGCTGTGTCTGTAGAATTCCTTACAAGAATGAGGATCTCCAAACATTCTGTTTATACTTATTTGTTTCATTGCTCTCAACAGGAAATACATTCTTGCTTTTTATTCTTGCTTGCATCTTCTTTACTTGTTAGTCAGAAATTGATCTTTTCTGGCAAAAGTTCCTCTTCCACACTTCTCCCCATGTCATTCCATTCATTTTCTAGCTCACTGGATGATTTCATAGAACCATCATTATTTCATTGGAAAGAAAAACACACAATTTAATTTTTTTTCCTTTCATAACCTCTTCTGAGCTTTTACTAATTTTACAGTACTTGGAAAAGTTCATCTTTATTTCCTGAACTTTTAGATTCTGTTTAAGCTACCAGCAATTTACTGACTTGCAGAATGATGCTTTATGAGCCTTTGTAGGGAAAAATCTGTTCTTAAATTTGTGTTTTCTGTGCGGTGTCTCTTGTTTACTTGGCAAAGCCCCCTTTTGAGCCAGAGCTGCCCCTGGGTTTTTTCTAAGTTCAAAGATTTCAGCCATCCTTTTGACTTTAAACACAGAACATCAATATATTAGATCATGTATAAAAATATATACATGGGAAAGCCATTAAAAGAAGAAATTTTAAATAGAAATCTCGATTAGGGCAGCCTAAATATCTCCATCATTTTCTGGGCTTCATATCCTACAAGCTTCCATTTGACAGCCTTTTCTTGTAGTTGTTCAAGCATATCAGAAAGCAGCTGAAGCAGAGAGCAATAGTAGTTTGATTTAGCAACCCTCAGTATTCAGGATTTGTTTGAGGTATGTTTAACAATATCCAAAACTTACCTCAGCTATGCCAAAGACATCACAGCCTCAGGGCAGTTTCAGCATCTACATAAGCTTAAGTCCAATAAAATGATTACTGCAAGAATTTTAAAAAATAAACTGAGATTTTTTTTTAACAACAGATCCTATTGGTATATCTCTTGTTTCCAAATAATGTGAGAAAGAAAAGTAGTACCTCATTTTTAAATAATAATAAACATAATAAACATCTATGTAGGTTACATGAAAAATTATAATGAGCAACAGAAGAAAAAAAATGCCTGGCCAGCTGTCTCTAAAGGCCACTGATGTTTGAGTAGGTTGTGGTGGCAAAAATCAAGCTGTAGGGCAGATGGTCTCTCCCAGTGGCACAAGTTTTATCTCTTTTTCATGAGATTGATGAAGTAACCCTTCTGTAACAAAGAAAAAAAGTTTGATTTAAAACTTCAAATATTCTCTGTTTCTAAATCTAAGTTATGACGGAAGATATGTTGTGCCTGTATGTGCTGTACATCAAATCACATCAGAATTGCATAGTTGAGCAAACAGTCAAACATTCATGAGACAAGAGTATAGGAAGTGCAACAATTATGTCTAGATTTTCCTTAACTGATTCCCTTATGCATGTGTATTAGAGTAGGGGATCTTGTACATGATTACTTCTTTTCTAGAACCCTGACCTCAGTCAGTGCTCTAAAATTTTTAGTGAAGATGAGATCTAATACAAAAAAGATGAAATCTGGTAAACTGATTTTATGTCCTTAATTTATGTAACTTAGACTAACTTCAAATAAGTTTGAGGTGCCTTGAGGAAGAGCTTTCACTTGTATCATTGAAGGAATGATCTAAATACCTCAATATTAGCAGTGAGTGATCAACCCAAATAAAGACACTTAACCCTATTAAGTCTGTGAAACTTAGGCTACTCCAAGAGGTGAGTTGATTCTCCCTCTGGAGGCATCTTCTGCTGTGTCTACAGAAGACCAGCCTCACACATTCTGTGGTTCTGTGAAGCAGGAATGCTAGATATACTAAATACCTGCATCCTCACTTCTCAGAATGCAACACCTGCAGTTAACTTTTATGTACTGTTTTCTGTGTAGGAAGCTTACTCCAGAAACAGGACATGTGCTGTTTAAAGACTGTTTAGACTGAAGAGGTTGAATCTGTGTCTCAAAAGAGTGCCTTTATCATCAAGCTATTCCGCATCCCTTTCTTCTCTGAACTATGAAGTCTCATCTGAAGCTGAGATAGTGTTTGGCTGGGAGTCTAACTGTGTGGTGTTATCAAAGCAAGCTTAAGTTTAGCATAGCAGCTTCCAGACCTGATACCCAAAATGAGTATTGCTCTTGTATTAAACTACTACTGGTTAAAAACCACAAAGAATGAGGCTGGGATCAGACCTTCATCTCTGTTTCCTCCAATCATCTGAGTGCAGAAGAGCTCCTGTTTCCTGCACTCTGTGTGGCAATTATTCCCACCTGGAAGCCTGTCTCAAGGAGTGAAGCAGGTGCACCACTCTGTGCATAACAGACCATCTGACAATATCAGGATGCATTGAATTTAGATGCCTGTTTGCCTGAATGTAGGTCACAGCAGAAGCTTAATAAAGCATTAAGTGTGTGCCTGGCTAGTGAAGGAGCCCAGGGAAGGAAAGTATATGAGCATGAGTGCAGCTAATTAGTCTCCAGGACTTCAATGCAAAGTGGGAAGATCTTCAAAAAGTATTCAGGTTGGATCATTTTCTAAGTGAATTGTAGGTGCCTACATCCTAAGTAATCTAGACAGGCAAGTTCTATTCAAGAAGGTTTTTTACAGAAGTTAGCCTCCGCATTAGCATCAGCGAGCAGAATTTTTTCTGTAGTGTATTTAATGTGTTGTTAGTTTAGCTTTCCCTTTCCTTCATTTAGATCAGGATTGCTTTGTTGACATTTCTTTGATGTTCTAAGCATTTAAAATTGTGTGTGTAAAAATCTTGTTAGATTTTCATTCATCCAAGTCTCTCTTTCAACATATTTTGTGCCGGTTAGCGTGGCTAGTTCTTTTGTCACTTCATACCATTTCTCTCATTCAGTCTATTTTTGCCCATCTGTTAATCTCTGGTCCCTAACATTAGTGGTTCCATTCTTCCTGTGTTTCACCAAGAAGTATCCTGTATATTTTACTTTGACAGTAATTATAAAGCAGTTTTTTATTTGTCCCTACTTCCTTCTTCTATTCCCGTGAGAATGCAATCCCATTCTCCCCACTATGGGCTTCTTTGACCATTCTCTCACAGTTTCTTCCTTTCTTCTCCTTGCATCCTAGTCAAATGACTGCTTGGGTTACAAGTACCTGTACTATGTATTGGAGTGTGAACACAGTGTGAACACAAGAGAGAGAGAGCTTTCTGGTCTTTCTGACTCCTGACTTTTCCTGTAACAAGCCAAATTAAAGGGAATTACAGGGAAAATATGCCCATTATGTACAAGTTTTTCCTTTTTTTTTCTTTAAACATCAAGAGAAAAGTAGCAGGTATAAGTAATGCAAATTTTGAGCTCTTGTTCCGAATTACAGCTGTTAAAGCATCTCAAGGAGATGGTGTCATATGATTTCAGTTGCTGCTTAGAGTAATTCTCTAAATAATTTGAAAATTTCACGTAAAAATTCAGTCTGAAACAAATATAGTGAAGAAATATTTAGCTTGAATATGAACACATAATTCTGGTTGTATTTTTGGCACCTATATCCAGATTATTTCACATTTATCAGTCACACTTTGTGATAGTGTCTGTATCACAAATGTATTTCATTCTTCTTAAGCAAACATAATTTTATCAAAAATGCAAATGGAGAAGATTGTCTTCAGTGCTGCTCCCCTTGGGATGTAGGACTAGCCAAGTTTGTCTTTTGCTTGAGGACTCCCAAGAAAGCCTGCGGGTGGATACATTTAGTGTCAAAAACATTTAAGTTGACTTGCACTTCAGAGGTCATTAAAGCTATACTGTTGGTACAAAGCTTTCTGCTTTTCGTCTGTAGCTGGATGGAGATAGTTAGAAATCCAGATAATTCTCAGTTTAGAAAAAGTACTGTCAAAGCCCTTGTTTGCAGGAATGTAGGAACAGCATCTAAAATTCACACACAGATGAGTAGCCACAGAGCCCTTTAACTGCTGGTACCAGAAACCTATAAAGTCTGTAGCAGGGCCAATGACATGATAATAGGGGACAAGTATCCCATTTTTAATATCCTTTCAGACACTTGATTGGTGACTACAGGAATTGCAAGTTCTGAAGCAGAGGAGAAGGAAGCAGTACACTGCCACCAATGACTGAGTTGGCGTGTCTTAGTGTAATCTCACTTAGTGAAGTATTAGGAATGGCAGACAGCTAAATCAGCCTCTTTTTTATGGGTTAAAAGTCTTGAGAATTACATCAAGACCTTTCTTTAGGAGACTGAAACGCTTAAGATGAGGAGCTATGATAGCAGATGAAAACCCTGTCTCTGAAATTACGTGAAATGATTTCCACAAAAAGTGGACTTTCCCCTGTTTATGTCTACCTTAGCTAGGGTGCATTCATGCCTAAAGGTGTATTGCCTGGTTAGGTGTGCAGCTGGGCATTATCCTCTCTGATTCCCTTAAGTTCAGGCAGGGTCACTGTTTTCTTTAAATGTCCTAGTTTGTCCCATCTCAGGCAAAGTCCTCATGAAGAGAGCCTCCTCGGTAAGCTGTAGTTAGTGATACTGCAGTGCTACCACCATGTAATGTCTCCCTGGCTATTTGGAAGGCTTTGTTTTGTCCTAACTGCACCATTTCCCCCTTCCACTAAAGTAGGTATATCCCTTTCTTGACTGATGTATTTGCAGTCATAGAAATCAAACTGAAATAGCTAAATAGCAGATTGTAATGACGGTAATGAAAAAGAATAGGAAATCAAGCCTTAGACTGGATAACAATAATTTCTACAAAGGAGTAATGGTGGTTTTACCTTGTTACTGAGTTGGACTATGAAAAGGGTTGGACTACTGAGCCTCCCTCTCTTAGCATTTCTTATATGGGCTTGTGTGATTTCAGAATAAGTCTATATATGTCAAAAAACATTTAGTGATAGGAAATATTTATGGGTTTATCCCATAGTCTCTTTAGCACAACAGGAGATGAAAAATTAATTAATTAATTCATTATGCATAAACTCCTCAGAAATGTGTATATGTGAATACCATACATTAGTAATACAAGTAATATAATATAAGGGAGAATAATCCTAACCAGGACACCATGTGAAAAACAATTAGTGTGAAATAAGGTACTTATTGTACAACATTTTAGAAAAAGTGTAACTCCTGATACATACTGAAATTATTACAATATTAACTTAATTTTATTCTTTGTTATAAATGCAAAGTAGAATATTTTATTTTCTGTTTAAGTAACCAATATGAATAGAAGCTTATGAGTAAAATTATTTTTAAGGATTAATATACTACTTCATTGTAGAAATGAGTTCACTAATTAATATTTTCTCCCTACAGATAAAACTGTGGTATGACAAGGTTGGTCATCAGTTAATAGTGACCATACTGGGAGCAAAGGATCTTCCTTCAAGGGAAGATGGGAGGCCAAGGAATCCTTACGTTAAAATTTACTTTCTTCCAGACAGAAGGTAGGGTGAACGCAAAGACAAGGAATATTTGAATTAGTCTGATACTCAGGTGACATGCACAGCAGAGTTTATTGGTCATATTTACATGGAAAAAAGCTTACCGTTTTCAGTTACTGTGTTGAACATGCTATGTAACAGCAAGGTGTCTTTGAACACTATGCACAAACTTGTTTTCCCTGGCTATATTATAAAATCCTGAATGGAAAAGGAAAGGTAAACATATGTCTTTCATGGGGATCTGCTATTGGTAAAGAATGTTGTTAGTGTTTTATAATGCCTTTATTTCCTATGACAGTTATTGTTATGTAGAGCAAATGAAATGCTACGGAGTTGGGTTGTTCTGGACTGACGAGTCCAGCAGTTTGGTTTGCCCCACCTTTGTACAATAAAGCAGGAACAGGTTTGGCATCTGAAACCCACAGATTACTTATCCCAATATAAGTGAGTTAAGGCTGAAGGGGCCTCAGTTGAGAGTTCCCATATGCACTTTGTAAACTTCCCCTAAAGCTCAGGATTCTTATTAATCTGGATGGTATTATGTGCGCACTTAGGGAAAATTAAACTCTAGTAGGACCCCTATTCCTGAATAGCTCTTTTACTTCTTAGTCCATGGCCTTCTGCCATCTCAATTTAGGTGTTGGGAAGAACAGCAAAAGAGATAATGTGTTCTCCAGTTGATTTTTTTAATTGATGTTTCCTCAGATTTGTGTCAGTAGGTGAACATATTTAGCTTTATTATCAACCAAATAATTCAAAGCTTTAATGTGACTCAAAATAACAGAGATAGATCAGTGGATTTCTGAATCTGTAAAATAAGGTGTAACTTGTATGTTTGCTTCCTTTGCTTTTCCTAATAGCTAAACTGGGAAGATGCTATCTCCAGTAGCACTTGGCTTCAGCAGGAATTAAAGCTATTCAGTATTTTGGAAGACATTGCTTTTCCACTTTCATTGAATTCCATATGTTGTCATGCAAATTTTCTGTTACTACCTAATTTGCTGTGTCATTGATGATGAAATGGTTTTGGATAGATTTTCTTGGGCTCACCAGTATTTGAACTGTTGGTTTAGATCCCTAGTTTATTCAAATTGCTGTAGTGTGTTTCTAGCTGCTGAAGCTGTGCTAAACTGAGAATCAGGCCTGCTTAAATTATTTTTCCTGCTTTTTCAAGATTAATAAGCTAATAAAAGTGTCCGTGTTCACAATGCTTTACAATGTAAAATGTAATAACTAAAATATATATATTGACATTAAATTTTGTTAATCTATAATGGTTTTTCTCATTTATGGGAAGTATTCAGAACTTTTTCTTTCGTTGTTTTATGTGTTTATGATCAGCAATTTCTCTTATAGAATTGCGGGTTTTTTCTGATGTGGAAATTTGTTTTCCTTTCCTTAGATTTAAAAGCTAACTAAGCAACAGTATATTTCTTTTGCAGTAGAAGGAAACATGCTAGAGGTAAAATGCACTTAAGTCAGCATTTAATTACATGAAGATGCTGGATTCTCTTTGATTAATGAATTTCATTGAAAAATGTTGTACAATGTAACTTAATTCACAAGGGGTAAACAAATCTTCAATATGCTAGAAATAATTTTATTTCTTTTCTAACAGTGTGTCTAAAAATATAATTTCTTAGGTAATACTTTGATCCAGCTTCTAAGTAATAGTTCAGAATATAATGACTTTATTAGAGTTGCAAGTATTAATGAACGAACGGACTGTATCTGCATTGTCTATTAAAAAATCCTCATAAATTAGTATGGCAGCTGCATTATGCAGCAATCAGCAGGTTTAAAATAAACATTGTTATGAGAACTCTTGTCAGTATTCTCAGTAGGAGGAGTGTGGGTGTTTTCCAGCAAAAATTGTTTCAATCAGAAAATATTAATTCGTTCAAGTAGAAATATTCTGCAAAAGACATTGGTTTCAATAACACCCTGGATCCAGGCCAAGGCTGCCAGGGTAACCTTGCATGGTGACCTCACCTTTTAGTGAAAGTCCACCTTCAATGTGGGGGTTTCATTGGAGTGATCAAAGGATTTGGGAAGCTGTTTTGAGAACACTGTTCATTCCAGTCTTGCTAGAAAAGAACATGTAACTCATTTTTGGGGCTTCTGGTTTCCCAGGTGGAGCTGGAGCCCTTAGTAAGGAAAACCCTGCACTTCCCCCAGCTCTCTGATCATTCCTTCATGTGGGCCAGCTGCTCCTTCCTGCTCTGCAGTTGGAATCAGCCACTGTAGGACTGGAAGGAAGCTTGAGTGAACCAGCTGGCTCATTTTTCTGAAATGCAGGTTTCTGCTATGCTCAATGTTGTCTGTATACATGTTCTACTGTCAGCCTGTGCCTTGTGGAAATCCATTATGGAAGTACATTTTGCTTTGTAAAATGCTTTTTCCAAAATAAAAGAAAATACACCCAAAACCATAATGAAACATTTGTGGGTTTTGGGGAACATCTTAAAATTGGAATTGGTACATAAGTTTAAAATCATCTAACCTTTTTAATATGAACTTAAGAATTATCCTCAATGTGTGCACTGACCCTTATAATGGAAAATTCCTGATGTAAATTATAGCACCCACGACCCTACAGACTGAACTGCTGATATAAGATTTCCTATTTACCATTGTATACTTAATGCAGTATAATGGTGTTTTGAACATATTTAATATTTAACTGTTTTTTTCAGTGATAAAAATAAAAGAAGAACAAAAACAGTAAAGAAAACATTGGAACCTAAGTGGAATCAGACATTTATTTATTCTCCAGTTCATCGGAGAGAGTTTAGAGAACGAATGTTAGAAATCACTCTTTGGGACCAAGCACGAGTTCGAGAGGAAGAAAGTGAATTTTTAGGAGAGGTATAAAAGTATTGGTAGTTACCATAGAAACACAGTTGCTCACATACTCATGTATAGATACAGTATTTTTTAAAAACTTACTAACTATGCAAAGCAAAAGCTGTTTTTAATTGTTTTATTTATTCTTCTTTCACTTAATAGTAAACAAATAATCATCTCACACATATCACATCATCCTGATATGTGATGTTTTCTGTGTTTGTTCTGTTTTGGTAACAGCATGAACGTGGTTTCTCAATTTCTAATTGTTTATTAAAATCCATATTTTCCATAGTTGTATTTTACCAAAATTTTGGAATGTTGCTCATTAACTTGCTACAAGATATTTGAATGCTGTAAGGTCTGTCATAAGGTAATAAAGGTTTTGTGAAAGATTTTTGGTATATTTATTGTTATAAAAGGCATAGGAGATTCTTTCCTATTAAAGCAAGATTTTTATATTGCTTCAGACAAAGTCCTTAGTTATTAGTGAATGATAGAATAAAATTTATGAGTATACCTATTTTAAAATATTCTGTTATGTAAAACTTTCCTACTTTTAACCATTCTTTCTTTTTTAGATTCTTATTGAGTTAGAGACAGCATTACTAGATGATGAACCTCACTGGTACAAACTTCAAACACATGATGTCTCTTCATTGCCACTTCCCCATCCCTCACCATATTTGCCACGCAGACAACTCCATGGCGAGAGTCCCACACGGAGGTTACAAAGTAGGTTGTTAATTTCACCCACTGTGTATAGTTCATTTGAATTAATGCATAATAAAATATATAAAATTCTTGCAAATGGAAAGCTGACAGTATTTTTATGTTAATTTCTAGCTGTTATGAATTAGGTAGTTTGTGATTACTGATGAGAGTCTGACATGCTACAAATGGTATCAAACACTGTGTGTTACACCACTTTTTTCTTATGAGACAGCTCAATTCAGATCCTCGACTTGAGTAAATTATCTTGGTCTTTTGCAACATGCTCTTTTTATTATGAACCCCTATCTTTTATATTATGTTTGTAATTTCATTGCTAAGGCAAAATGAATGTGCAGGACCTCTCTCTGTAGCTCATACTTCTTAAAGTAACCTCTATATAACATCATATAGAGATAAATTAATACCATGGCCTGTTGCCTTGCTTTGATACTATTTTATGTTGCTTAGATTCACAAATGGCAATTTGTGAATTTCTGTTAAAATTCTATTTTGTAGAGTTTGTTATACTTGATCCATAGTAGGTTGATGTTATCAGTAGACATTTTGAAAACAGAGTGTATTAAATATGGTATTAAAAATAGATACAGAAGAAAATAACCATAAAGGGGGAAATCTGGTTCTTTAATACTTCATGGTTTCTCTAGTTTAACTATTCAGTACTGCCAGTGATTTAAAGCTGTTCTTCACGGAATAAATTTTGTAAAATACCAGTTGGCAGTTACATAAAAAAAGCTCAACAAACCAAATCAACCAACAAAATTAATAAAACCCCCAAAACCCAGAAGACCCACTACCATCATAACAAAACAAACAAAACAAAACCAAAACCCCAAAACAAACAAACGAAAAAGCAACCCAATGCAAAGGAACTTCAACAACCCAAAACCAATTTCTAAAATTTATTTGGAGTTTCTTTGAGCCATTTTCTGTGAGTGTGTGTGCGCGCATATTTATCACACAGAGTCACAGAAACCTATATGTGTCGTAATACAAACAAGCTTAGATATTTCCCATGTTCTATATAGAGTCTTTATTAATTAACCCATTGTATAAAAGTATTTCAAGCAGTTGATCTGTTTTGCTTCTGTCACTGGATCGTGAAAAGGATTAAAATGCTCCATATCATAATATTGTGAGATAGACACACTATCAGAGGCTTACACTGCATAGCCTTGAAGTTGTAAGATTATACTTGTCCACAAAAGGAGGAAAGAAGTGATAGTTAAAAGGTAAGGGGTTCTGTTGCAATTCTGTCCTCTTCAGTCTTCTTGTATGCTGTGACTGTTAAGTAAAGTTTTAAAATTATTTTTCTTTTAGGATTTATGCCATTTTTTAACATATTTTAAGAAGTTAAAATTTCCATGTACAACTATTTTTACAGACCAGTTGGACTCTTTGAATGTGAAGTCAGTGAAATTCTGCTTTTCAGGAAATATTCAGTCCTGCAAACAAACCATTTGTCTATCAGAATTTTTGTACGTGCAATAAATAACTGCCATTAAGAATGAATTTATGGGGTTTTTTTTAACACATTTTAGCGATGCTTGACTAAAGAGCTGTTGAATGATATTGACTCAAAATGTGAAAGTAATTCAGGTTTTTTATATAGTAATACTAATATGTACTAATGCTAATAAGTAATAAAAAATAACTAATATATACTAATACTAATAATGAGCTCAATTGAGCAATTTTATATGCTTGTCTGGAAATATAGAGGAAAGAACTTAGCAAAACTTCTGGTTTGGTGAAATACTAAGACGTGGTATAGAAGTCCTGCTTTTCAATGAAGATGGTTTAGTCTGACTGTCCCCAGAGCATGAGTTTGTCAGCCTCAGGTTCTAAAAACTTGAATCAAATAAGCAGCTTCAGATGTTCACTGTTTTTGCTTGAGAATTCACATACTTCTACACTAAATTATCCTATTTCCATTTGTACAGAGATAGGGATCCCATACAGAAAGATTTTCTCTAATGGCCTAGGAATATATTAATGTCTTAAATCCTTCTGTGTCATAAATAACGTTCAGTTTGAACAGATAGTTTTAAATGTATGGAACAAGGTCTCCTGGAATTAAAATCCTTCGTTTCTGGGGTCTGAAAATGTATACAGTTGGAAATTTAGCATGTGATCAGACTTCAGCTATGGCAGCAGAATCCATTTAACAATTAAAAAATACAGGGTTTTTTTATTGCTGTCACACCTCTGAAACTGAAATAAAAGAACTTCTTGGTGTCCAAAGAAGTGGTGGAATATCCTACTGAGAGATTCAGTACCCAATTGGACAAGGCTATAAACAATGCAGAGTAAGTTGGCCAAACCTGAAACAGGCATTGAACCAGATGGCCTCCAAAAAAAGCTCTTCCCAATCTACATGTCATCACCGAGGGACTGGGGAAGAGCAGACAGCACACCTTATGACTATTTGCCTTCACCAAGTAAAATATTTATGCTATATCAACAACATATAGAAGTCTGGGGGTTTTACTTTTATTTTTAAGTTTCAAAAGGCTATGAAGTCAAACAATATATTAGTTTCTTGTGCCTGAAGATGTTTTTGTATCTTTTAATAACATTCTTGTATATGATGAAACAGAAGATGTTATCCAGTGGCACATTATGACAATGTGAAAAAAATCTCTAGAATGAAGACAAGACATGTCTAGCAAGTTTGTCTATGTTTTTCAAAGCACTTCTTAGAACATGTACTGGGCTGTTATTAGGCAGGCTGATTTCAATTTTTGGGGCTGCAATATCCGAGCAGTTTAGTCCTCCTACATTTTGTTCGTTTCTGTGATGCCTCTATGTATAGAATTAGTGAGTACAAGATGAAAGACTTTATTGAATACCCCCAAAAATTGTTAGTGTGAGAAATGAGAGATATTTTGAATTACTATATTGTTTGTCATTTGTATAAATACAAATTGCACATCTAAGCTTTTTTATCTTCATGATTGCCAAGTAGAGATAAACACGTATATTTGAAGACAATACTTAAATGTTACTCCCTAAAGGGAGTTTAAAAGAACCACCTACACTTACCACTTCTCTTTTTAATGTCACTGGATTGCAGTGTTCCTGAAGAAGAGCAGACTGTCAGCCCTGAAGAGTGAAGCTGTATTTACAGATTGCCCGTAGCAAAGTGCGAGCTTCCCACAGAGCCCCATATGCCGTTTTTTTAGGAACCAGCTTTCAGAGACAGGGGCTTAGTTTCTATATATATTTATCTCTCAATATCTTTGAGTGGGCAGTGTGTTGTGGTACAGACTGATCTAAGTCAGCTGTCCACCTTCTCCTTACCAGTCCTCTGATCCATACATTCCGTTAACTTCTTAGTGATGAAGAATCATTACCATATTTTCTCTTTGTGTTTTCTGACAGACATCTACTTAGAAAGTGGACTAATATAGAACATTGGATTATGACTTAGTAGCTCTTTCAGCTAATTATATTTCAGAATTTCATAAACTGATCCAATGAGTTTATTTTAAGCTTTTTCTTATGTGAAATATGAGGTAATGAGTAGGTCTATTTTATTTTCTGTGCTCAACTTTTGAAGTGAATTTTTAAAATTATTACATTTTCTCAAACATTAACCATAAAATCAGCCATACACTAAGAATTCCAGACAACATTAATTAGAACTACAGCCAAACTGAACTCCTTTTTGTATTGCCTCTGAGAAAAGGTTGTAACCAGAAAATTAAAAATAATTTTAGAGAATATTTAGGAATTCTTGTTGTTGGTAGGTTATTTTTCCAACTCACATTAAGTAAGAATCTTATTAGAGAATACATACAAAATTAAATGTGCTTTGGATGTTGTGTTCATACTTGTTAGGATCACTGGTGTGGAAGCTATTGTTAGTATTTCTATTTATTGAGAACTGATACAGAAATCAAGCAAGGTTTTTCCCATGGGATTGTGAATCAAAAATTGCTCCCTCTCCATGAGCCCAGAACATAGAGATAGACATCAAATTGGATATGAGGCATTCTTATTCCATCTTTTACAGTTAAATCTATGTAATGTGAGCATTTGTGCAATGTGAGCTGGTATTGTCTAACTGAGAAAGAATATAGGGTTATTTATTTTGGAGAAGATCAATTTTTCTAGTTTTATATTGACTCCAAATTTGTTTTAGAAGAAGATTCTGTTTTACTCCAAATGTTTTAAGATTTTTCCCATTACTTAGGATTGAAAAGTAACTGACACTAGTCTTCTAAGTCAGATTCTACAGCTTTAAAACTAAGCTCTCTGAATTATTGATCTACAGACCACAGAGAGAGTGATGTGCCATGTAAGTAACAGCTAAGTGCTCAAACAAGAAGAAATGTGAATACAGCAGTAAACCCAGACATTTTCAGGTCTCCTGTTGCAGCATAGGTCTGTACAGCAGCCAAAGGAGAATTTTTAAATTCCATGAGAATTCGCAATATGGTTTGAAAAAAGTTTTATATTTTGAGTATCTTCAGTAAGGCAAAAGTAATAAAAGAGATAAACTCTGCTGAGATCAAGATCTCAAAGATTTTAGAAATTACAGTAGTTGAAAATCATCATGTAGTACTCCAAAATGGTGTATTTTTTCAAGAACTGAAAACCAGAAAAATAAATCAAAATGAAAATAAAGGTAAATAAACAGACTGTGAAGTAGTTTCCCTGTAAAGGGAATTTGACTTTCATTACTTCTAGAATTAAATTCATCAATGACTCCATTCACTGAGTTTCATGATTCTTCAGGCACATAAAAAATCTGGAGGGAGAGAAATTACAGTAATGAGTATTTAAACTCTGGGGACAAAATTTGAGTATAGTTATCTTCTAAGAAAATCTGCATAGAGTGTGTAAAATCTATAGATAATATTTGTTTTTCAAATTTTATTTATTTTTTCAGATGGGAATAAAAAAAAGCTATAATGCATAAAGAAAACGTTTTGAGTAGCATGAAAAGTTTTTTCATCTTTTCAGCTTTGTACTTTGTACATTTTTCCATCAGACTGTATTTTCTGGGGCAATGTTGAGACTTTATCATGATAGAAATTATTAAATCTGACCAGAAAAAAAATAAACTGATGGACTGAATAAAAAAAATAAAGAACCCCATTGCTTATAATTTTTGAAAACACTTTTAGATAGACTTGTCATTGCTGGGTGCTGTTGATTTTTTTTTAAATGTTCTGTGGCTCTACCATCAGATCAAGGAGTAATGCCATGACTGTTAATTTAATCTCTCTCTTCCATTATTTAAATGGTGAAATCGTCAAGTCTATATTGTAGAACATCAAGATATACATTTTGTAGTACCAAAATCATTAAAGTTTAACAATAATTAATTACAAATGCATCTGAAACTATAATTTGTGAAATATGAGCCCCTGTGAAATGATATATTCCACTGAAAGTTTTTCACTTCCTTGGAGCTCTGTAGAGGCTCATTTTACTGCAGCATCAGGATCTTGCTGTCTCAGCAATTTCCTTGTAGTTTGTTGTGAGCATGGTAAGTCAGCATGATAATTTTCAATGAATGTCACTGAGTGTTACTTGAGGAAACTATAATAATACTGTTCACTAGTAGGTAAGTGAATTGTACTTGATGGAAACATGCATCAGTGACTTTTTTCCGAATTATAATATGGAGCATTTTATGGTCAGTGGCACAGGCCATGATTAATTTATTATAAGAATTTTACCCTAGAGAGCAAGAATGACAATTATTTTTCTATTTCATACTTCTTCCTTAGTTTTTCTCTTTCTTTTAATGGAGCACAGGCCTTGGGCATGTTATCTTTGTTTGCATGCATTGATATTTTGTTCACAGAATATGGATATATATCAGTATTGTATTTATTGTATGCCTATTATTTATTATATTTTATTGTACATCTATGGTTTATTAAATACTTTAACTAAAAGGTATTTAACATGATACAGGGATGTCTAAAAAGGCCTTAAACTATTAAAATATGTTTCTTTTTCTAATAAAAGAAACATATGATGTTTATTAAATTGTAATTAAACTACAAAAATACTTAAAATCCTGTTTTGAAGCAGTTTTAGGGAATTACATAATTTCTCTGGTTACTTGATACAATCATGTTATTAACATTAAACTACTCTTCTGTCATGTAATGAAGTTTTCAGATGATTTTAATACTATTCTGGCTTCTATATGCTGTGCCCATATAGAAACAAACATTGCTTTCTTAGTCCTCAATCCCATTACAGTCTCACTATTTTTATATTCTTGTGCACTTCAAGAAGCCCTACACTTTTAAACAACTATCCAGCAGTTAAATTCAGAAAGCCTCTAATTTGTAACTATATGAATAATTTCTAGACTATGTTAATAGATTTTTTTGTGGGGGTGTGGCACACCCGACACTTTGGTGTTCAGGTAACACCTGATGTTGTTGGGATAAACTAGGAAAATTCTCTAAACTACATTTTTCATAATTTTTTAGCCAAATAAGTGTCAATTTTTAATGAAATTCATAACCAGAAGACATTAGTACTGAGTACAAATATTAGAAGAGTTACACAATAAATCAAATCTAAAAGGTTGTAAATGATGCTGAAAAAGCCCCTATAATTCACTTTTATATTATATTGCCTAGTGGAATTCTGGATCTGAGACATAAAAATGTATCACATTTATCAAGAAACCAAAGTTGAAAATATAGGGAGTTAGAAATTGTAAGTAGTACATGATTTAGTGATCTGATCCACATATGAAAATAGTTAGTACCTGGATGTGAGAAAAAGTGTGACTTGCCAGAAGGTACTTAGTCATCCAATGAATCCATTAACAGCACCAGCTGGCAAGAAATTGAAATTTTCTTTTTCTCTCTAACACTGTCGTATCATATGTCTGAGGTGCATCATTTAGTCATGGACTGCCACTCTTTTCTATTTAACATGGTATATATGAGCTTTTCAACTATGAGGAATAAAAATATTCATAAAATCTTGCTAATGATGTTATTAGTTATTCTGGCTTGATGGCTTCTTTGTATTGTCTTAATGAAAGTCATATTTTCAGAATCTCCAAAACAATAATGCAATTAACATTTCATGTTTCCAGAATTGTCCAGATATTCACATGATATTATTCTGTTCAGTTTAGAAAAAATTGGTATGGTTGTATGGAAAGCTAAAAT
Organism: Acanthornis magna; assembly: GCA_036785705.1. Lineage (NCBI taxonomy): Eukaryota > Metazoa > Chordata > Aves > Passeriformes > Acanthizidae > Acanthornis > Acanthornis magna. The sequence goes on along the minus strand of JAWUZG010000071.1, from coordinate 2,019,046 downwards.
AAATAAACTGGTTGGACTTAAGGAAAGCAGGTATTGCAAATATTTAATCATTGAACTCATATCAGGATTTTTAAATTCACTGATAACAACAGTATGTAGACAAGCTTCTCATGTATGTATGTATTTACCAAATCAAGGCCTAGCCAGACTGAGAAGATTGACTGGCACATCACTTCTGAGTCTGTTAAAGTAAAATTCAAAATTACATCTTGGGAAAGCTCTGCTAATACTGCAGTGCCAACATAAGCGTGCAATATTTTTAAGGGTAGCAGCTCATATTTTATGCCTAGTTGAATATAGATTTTGCTCTTAAAAAGTTAAACACTTATAGTAAAAAGTGCAATTGTATTTCAGAACTGGAAATTATTGAATTTGCTCTACTAGTATCTCTATGGCTACTGCATATAAATGTTGATCCAGAGGCAACTGGCATTTTTGTGGTTTAATTTCTCATATCTGCTTGAGTTTTATTATTTTGAGGGAATGTGGCCTGCAGTATAAAATTCTTCCATCTCTGGCAGCAATTATAACAAAGTTTAAGGTTCTAATCATCCCTGTTACATGTGTTGATTCATGAATTTTTCCCTGACACTACTTCATTTCAATATTTGTTTTCCAGATAAAGGCTTATATTCATATAATTCAGGTAAATTTTCAGCATGTCAGAAATGCTTATCGCTTCCATCTACATGCAACATTTAATTTGATATTTTATTGATGTGCTTTTGCTACCTATTGTGCAGATGCTAAATTGCATAAAAGTTCTTTGGCTTTTCTTGTCTGCTTTTCAGTAATAGGTCTTTTGTTGGCTTTCTTTCTCTATTCTTAACATCTCAGTATTGATATTGGAGCAATGTTGTAACACCATACTTGCTTTGCTTGCCTTTATTTTAGGTAGAGCTATGGTAGGAAAACTGTAGTGAGCTTTATTAACTATACTAGGAAAATGCTGTTTTGCTTAAATTGTATTTAAAGGAGCGCTATTATATTACAGCTGCTTGAGAACTAGTGTAAGTATTTTTAGAATACAGACATGGGGTAAGTGAAGTACTGGCAAAATCAGTATTTACATTGATATATATTTTTGCAGTTTCATGGTGATTTAAATCCTCCATTACAAATCCAGCTATATCTGAGAAATTTGCCTTAATTAAATATAAGTAAATTAATAACATACAGTTTTTACAAACTTAAATTTTGAAGTGCATTTCATATGGGACTTTTTGCAGTTCCTGCAGTTTTAATTATTGGAATCTCTTTGAGAATTGGTTCGATTAATTGTCTTTTAGTTATGTTTAAAAATGAAACACACATTGTTATGAAAATAGATCCATACCACAGTGGTGAGAAACAAAGCCTCCTTAAAGTATAGCTTTCTTGAGAGTAGTACTAATAAAATCCAGTTTCCATTACATCTAATGTCAGTCTCCCATATTTCTTCTATTCCTTTCTCTCCTGAAATAATCCTGCGTTCTTCTCATGTTTTATGATATCTTCACATGGGAAGAGACCAAGTTTGCTGTGACATCTGTGGACTTGTACATATGTGGATTAGACACAGATTTTAGCTTGATAAAGTTCCTTCTTTGTTAAATTTCTTGATTCTGAGTTGTATCTCTCTCTTCTATCCAGCAACCATTTTCAAAGATCTGTAGGAACTTAATAGAATGTGATATTTATACTTCTCTGTCAATGTAGATGAAATTGGTCAAAAACCTCTAAACCCCCACTATTACATGCAGGACTATAAAGTAACAGATTGACATGGAGACAGCAGGACTGCATGAGAAATTAGCTTACACTAAGAGCCCTCGGGTACAGGCTGGATGAATATCAGAGAGCAAATTCTTAAAACAGTTGTTATGAGACTGTTTTGGGGTTGCTTATATGCCAGCTGTGAACATAGGAGAATTATGGGCAATGCTAAGTGACTTTAAGTGGTTGTGAAGGCCTTCTGTGAGCTCCAGGGAAGGAATTGCAAGCATGCTTCACTACCCTTTCTTCCCCTAAGGAATTCACAAAATTCCGTGTAAAAGCTTCCTGCATTGTAAGGACAGGATTGGGAGTTTGGTCAGCTTTCTTTTTCTTTTTTTCTTTTTTTTTTTTCTCCACAAGAAAAGCACAGAATTCCTTAGCCATAAATTTGGCACTTCCTTCTGTGTTTAGGCTGACTCACACTAATTTTATTTCTCATTCTATTCCCTGTCCTAGCTCATTTTGATAACTATGTTGGTTGTTCATATGGGCTTTAGGATAGCTTTGAACCTCCTGTTTTAGTCTTCTCCTGAGGTCTGTCAGAAATATCTGTGGGGAATAAATGAAGCACAGAAGGTATTTTGTATTATTTCCTCTGTATATTCATAATAGAGTGAAGAAAATCTGTGTGTCAGCTTCAGTTGACATGTGGAAGTTAGAAGGTTTTTTAGAACTCTCCACAGATTTTGGTTTCTTAGTAAGAAAGTATTTATGTTTGCATATAGTTTCGTTCTTCTGGGAGAGTGCCAATTTTTCAGAATGTTGTTATGGAGGAAAATGTGATTCTAGTGAAATAGACTAGACTAGACTAGACTAGACTAGACTAGACTAGAATAGAATAGAATAGAATAGAATAGAATAGAATAGAATAGAATGGAATAGAATAGAATATTTCAGTTGGCAGGGACCTACAACAATCATCTACAACAGCCCCGCCATTCAGTGCTGACCAAAAGCTAAACCATGTTATTTAATGCACTGTTCACATGCCCATTAAACATCGACAGGCTTGAGAAAACCAAAGAATATTCTGTAAACATTTTTTCAGTTGTTTCCATATTATTTTTATTCTGAAGCTGCTAAAGCTTTCCATGGCCACCAACACTGCAGCCTATGAAAAGTTTACAAAAAACCTCTTTTCATTCATGAAATTGAATGAAACACCTCATTTTTGTCTTTACATTGTTGTTAGCCATGAGGATGAAAAATGGAAATGTTTTTATACTAAGAAACTACTGTATTATAAATTCCTTTTCTGCCTAATAGAAAGCAAAAATGCAAAGAGTAAAAAATTAAATAGAAAGGATTTTCTAAATGGAAATTGAAAATAATGGTCCTAATGGTTTTTAGCTGATGGCGTTTTTCCCCAGCCCTGAAATGAAAGCTGCAATGCAAGTGCTGTGAACTTCCAGGTCTGCTGTGCACATGTTCTCACAGAGCTGTTGTGCTGGGTGGGGTGGTAGCCTCAGAAGCATTGCAGGGAAGGAGTAGGTGGGCACGGAAGGGCAGGAGGATGCTTGAACATTGTCAAGTTCTGATCGGGAGGTTTTCCACTGTCCGCAATGTAAGCTCTCCCTGGAAAAGTTTTACTGATAGTTGAAGGCTATTAAACCCCAACTTGCTAAAGGAAATAAGAATATATATTTTGATTTCACCGGGGCTGGGGTCACGCTGAATTAAAGCATTTTTATGAGGATTACAGTAGCATGGGATCTATTTTGCCTTCAGTCTGTAACTGTAATAATTGTTAATCTGGGTGGAAGGCATTTGAAAGTCTGTATTTCCATCTATTACTGCCCAGCTATCAGACAAAAGGGGAATAATACCTCCAGTAAAGTTTTATAAATAAGCTACATACTTGTGGAAGGGCATCAAAGAAAAAGTTAACTATAGGCAAACCATTGGCCTGATGCATATATTTCATGCATCCAGTGTCCTGGAATATAAGCTTTTTACTGAATTCTGAATTTATGTTAGAATGGATTTAAACTCCTTGCTCTTGATTTTAGGACCATATTTTGTAACATATATGCCAACGAGTTTAAGATACTCACTAAACACTAAATAACATTTTCATTCACAATATTAATTTGCAATAATTTGTGAGAGGCTTCAATGTCACATTTCCCAGATAAAATATGAGTTGCTCTTTCCCTTTTTTGTAATCAGTGGGCCAAATTACTTAATGAAGTAGTATTTTGAAAAGACATGGCTAAGGTGGGACAGATGCCTAAATCTTCACATTTACATTGTCAATAGGTTAAAAAGAAAATTGCCATCTAAAATGAATATACAGCAGATGAAATTGCTGTTGCAAAAATTCTAAGAAATATTAAACTAATCTGCCAGCAATTGTACTGACATTTCAAATACTTGTTTCAATAAAATGTTTTGACCTCTTCCCTTTCTAGTTTGTTCCATTTCTGAAGTTAGTGGAAGTTTTTTAAAATATGTATAGTCTGATTCCTTTGCAGAAGTTATATACTCCAGGCAGTAGTTCTTGATATTAAATATTTAATTGACATGCTTTCCTTCCTCCGTCCTTCCTGAAAACATTGATTGCTAAAGATAAAACCAAGTAATTAATTCTGCTTTGAATTTCTTCTGACTTCTTTATCATCATTTAAATTCACATTTGTAAGGAAATGAAGAATATTACTTATACATGATTATTATTTTTCAATTGGTTTAAGTCTGTTAGTAGTTAGAGCTGTCTTGAAGCAGTTTTAGGAGATAGGTGATCTGATCCGAACAAACTTCATATCTCATCTTACAGATCAAGCTTTCATATTTAAGGGATGTCAGATGTTGCAAGAGACTCTCCTTTTTGCAATAGCAAAGGCAGTTTGAGAAATCACTGAAGTCTGATTTTTCCCTTGTTTTTATTCTTTCCCTACTCCCATGTTTAGAGCAGGGTAGGTCATGCTTTTCTCAAGCTGTCTGAATCTTGAGTCTCAGTGGAGAATCAACTATTTGTTAGCAATGTACAGAAACAAAGCTTTTTTTCTGGAAGAGTAACCAATCCTGGCCTGTTCCCATTCCCTTGCCTGTTCGCTTCCCTTGCCTATTTCCCTGCCTCTTCACTTCTCTGAAGCTCAGATCTCTAGATCCTGGAAGGTGATTTGGAGTTGAGATATTAGGAGATTCTGGAACAGGAGAATGTGGCTTGAGAAGACATAGAGCGAGAGAGAATCCTGTCTTTTTTACCTGTGGTTTGTTGAAGCTTCTTAATTTCTCTTTTCCACGAGATGTATCCTGTGACAACAACAATATATAATTTTAGCTACACAGCTGGGAAGTCTAGAGCTCACTGTGACAACAGCTGACTATTTTCATCCTCAAAGACGCAAATATCTCCTCCAGAACACAGAATACAATATTCTAAAAATATGTTAAAGCAGATGTACTTAGCCGTAAATATAAACATAAATAAAAAGCAACCTCAGTTGTAATTAATTAGATTCATTCATAAGAATGAATTAGATGATGAATAAATGACATCCATTCAAATCATAGTTGATTCAGCTTTTTTACATCTTTCATGATAAAATCCTTTCCAAGCATCCATGTGATGAGCATCAGCAAACTCAGTTGCCCTCATCTTCCCATTCTACAATCCTCTATCTGACAGGGCCTGAGTGACATTATTGGCATCTTTGCACAGCAGCCCCAGACCCTGCTACCAGATCGGTGTCAGGGTTATCGAAGGACAGAATCGCACTGCTTTGCACTCCCTTTGGGGACTTTTGTCTTTCAGATCCCAAACCCCAACCAGCTAGTAGGGCTCTCTTGCCTAATGTTTGGTCACAAATATTGTCGTCATTTGATGACCTAGATTTGAATCAGTGGCTAAGGAGAATGCAGACTGATCCCGCTTGCCCACTGGCACGTGTATCACTACACAAGTAGAAGGGTCTCCTGAAAAGGTCAGCATCACAGGTGGAATGGATGCTTTCTTTGGGGAAAAAAGAGATTGGGCCTTTTTAATACAATAACTAAGAAAATAATCAGAGCACATGGAAACCTTTTCCTTCATTTCTGTCCTCATCTTCTAGGTTTTCTCGAAGGCTAATTGTCATCGCTTGCAATTTTTTGTTTTAGAGAAAGACTTTACTTGCTATTTTTTGAATTCAAAGATTCTTGTCCCCTACCCATTGGAGCATGGCTATTTCTAAAATTTTATAATAAATTGAGCTAATAAATCTACTGTACTAGAATTGCATGACTTGCCCTGAACTAATTTTAATTTCCTATATGTGAGGAAAGCACCAAACTTTACTGCAATTAAATAACCATAATTAACATTTCGTTATTGCAATTGCATAATGTATTGGCAGACAATTATATTGTTTTCTGAGAATTAGCACATATCACATTTACACCATTTTTTAGTTGAATAATTTTTAAACTGAGAAATTTTTATCCTCAAAGAAATAGTCTGCAGTCTAGCTCATAAATTCATACACCCACATCTTAATTGCTGCACTGAATTCTGACTCCTCATGAAAGGCACAGAAGAAATAGAAAATGTAAAAACAAATACAGCAGGAACAACCAGGAATATGGAATGGTTTGCATAAGTGAGGGGACCAAACAATGATATTTCAGCTCAAAAGTACCTCAAAGCAAAGAGATAACTATAGGAGAATACAGAATGCTGATTCATGTTTCTCAGAATACAAAAGCTTGGAGGGCATTGTCTGAAACAATATAATAGAAATAAAACATAGGGAATTTGATTTTACACAATGCATAATCAAACTGCAGAATTTACTGACATAGCATATTACAGAGGCCAAGAGAATACTGTGACTTGAAAATGAAATTATATGAATTTGTGGAGAATAAGTTGATTATTTAGTCTAAACACGATGGCTTAGGAGAAGACTCAGGTCTTGTAAGCACACTCTTTCTGCTAAAGAAGGACCTTCCACTATCCTCTGGTGTGTAGATAAACAAATATTCAACAGTCTACAAAATGACAGCAATTCTTATAATTCAAACAATTTCTAAAGTTTCTTTAAATTTGGAACTTTTTATTTTGTCAAAAACCCTCTTAGTTCATGTTCTCCCAGTTTTCTGTTGAGAGAGTGCAGATCCTTCTGTGCCAGTCACCCAGATAGATCATGAAGACTTCTTTGTCCTGGGCTTCTTTACTCCAAGTTTTTACTTGTATTTTTGTGTGTACTTTTTTTCAGAAGAAATAATCCTGAGGCAGGAAAAAAATATCTTGCACATGATTGAAGGTGTGGTGACAATTAAAGTTTCTGCCTTCTAGTTACACATTTTTAGATGGCCATAAAATTAAAATAGACACACCATCTTGGTGAAGAACAGGGTTTTTTCACATTTAAAACAAGTAAATGAATAATTATCAGTCACATGCCAGTGCGTAATGCTGATATCAGCAATCAAATGCTGTTTAAAAAATGCCACAGTAGACTGGAGTAAAATTAAGCTGAACAAAAACTGACATATATACTTGTCCTATGTGACCTCCATTTGGGCTCTAATTGTGGAAGTGGAATCTTCTTTTGCCAACTCAGTTCTAGCTATTTTGGCAGGTGTACATTTAATGGTTTGCTTGTGTTTCATGGCACACTCTATGTGGAAAGCTGCCTTTTCTCCTGATAATCCTTATTAAGAACTCAAAGAAAGTACTACATACATTTAATATGATTGCTATTACTAATTTTTCTGTTATTCAGAGACTTTGGGGAGGAATGGTGCCTTCTATATGAAAACTTGGAAGATGAACAGTGTGGTGCCAACTTCTATATGGAATGAATATCATGTATTCATTCTGTATATATCTAATGAATATAAATCTGAAGTGTATAAAAATATTTCATAAAAGCAATGTTGTGGAAATGGATTTCAGCATTTCATTTTATATTACATTAAATATTTAGCTGAAAGTAATTGATACACTCATATATTTGCAATACTATAACAGGAATAATTACCTTTATATGCTGATATTAATGCTTCATGTTCTAGTATGAAATGCATACATTTATTTAGGTATTATTGGCAGAGGATAGTTTTAACTTACAGGAAGAAGAATGATACATTTATTTTTTTTCCAGGATCCAAAAGAATCAGCGACAGTGAAGTCTCTGATTATGACTGTGATGATGGAATTGGTGTTGTTTCAGGTACTAATGTTTACATTTACTTGTCTATGTTCAGTAGAAATTTTTCTTATTTATAATTTATTATGAATTTTACAGTGTTTTTCTGGCGAAAAATAAGTGGAACTTTAATGTACATTTTTCTGAGAGACGCAAAATAAATATTATGCATAATGCATGTTTAACCTCAAAAATTATTAACGGGGGAAAAAAGGTCAATGTGTGAATGTCCTCATTGCTTTTACAAAATGATACAAGTAGCATAAAAGTAGTGTTTTTATTAAATGTCAAGAATTGTTAATTTAATTTTTTTTGACAGACATTTGTGGTTGATATATCCTTTAAAATTTTGTGTTGGAATAATAACACTGCCAAAGGTCTGAAACATGAACGTTTAAGGCAGGACAGGAGATATCTTAGCAGATAATCTGTTTCTCTAAACATTGGAACTGAGACTATTTGAGATAAAAGTTGGCATGCCATAGTGTATGTCTCCTCCTCTTCTAAGAGAAAAGATAATGCTAGATAAAAGATAATCATGGCTGAAAACAATAAAATTAGAACTATGTGCTTTTGATGACTATAACAGAGAACATATTTAAGATCATAGAATCAAAGACTTGTTTAGGCTGGATCAAGTCCAGCTGCTAGAGCTGCAAAGTCCACCACTAAACCTTGTCCCAGAGTCCCACAGCCACATGTCTTTTAAATACCTGCAGGAATGGTGACTTCACCCCTCCCCTGGGCAGCCTATTCCACTGCTTGACAACTCATTCAGGAAGACATTTTTCCCAGTATCCAATCCAAAGGAGGCAGCCATGCCCCCTTTAACCAGTACTGATGCCTACTGATATCAGCACATCTTAGTGTATATTCTGTTACCCTGCTGCTGTTCTGAGCTTTTTAACACACAGAGTATTCTGTGCCAGAGTTTCTGGTTCTCTTGGGTCAGGTCCAGCTCAAGTGTTACATAGTGGGTTTTGTGCCTGACTCAGTAAAGGCTGAGCAGTATAATCTGTCTGGTCTACACAGCAGCTGTGAGACTGTGATCTGCTCAGGTCAGTCAAAATATGCTCCTGCCACACAGGCACCCATCAGCATATGGGGTATAGTACATTCTGCTGGAGGCTAAGGAAGGGTGTATAGCAAAGAGGAATGAGAGGGATACCGCTTGGCTTGGAAATACCGGGGAAAAAAAGAGGTGAAATAGGCTGTCCTGGATACTGAGAGATGGTGTGAAGCCAAGTATTGATAAATCCAAACATTTAGTGAACTACCTAATTATATGAGTTTGCCTAGTCCTGTTTTAAAAACTGCTACCAGTCTGAGATCAGATGCATTTCTGTTTTGTCTACAGTCATCCTTTTATTTACAGCTATTTCATGGTTATCTCATAGGCTCTGCTTAATTTTTGACCCCGGTATGTTACTATTCTATGCTATGGGTCTTGAACTTGCTGGGATAAGGAGATATTTTTTTTTTTTTAAATTTTTTAATTTTTTTTTTTTCATAAACAGCATGTAAAATTGATGAAAAAGCCCCTTTTATAAACTGACATAAGATTTTACAGACTTTGTGATATAAACAGAGCAAGTCACATTTGTGCTAAGGTTCCAGTAGTTCTACCAGATTCAAAAAGAACACTGGGGCTGCAAAACCACTAAAGTTTCTGTGTTTCTTAAAACTTTTAAGAAGTTTTCAAACAGCAACAGGCTCAGTTGTCAGATTATTACCTTAATTAGAAAGCTTTTTAGGAAAACTGATGGCATTTTTATATTCCCACTCCCCTGTTTGCTTTACTACAGTCACAGCATAGGAAGGATATGGAGCCAGAGTGGTAAGAAGTACTGGAACCAAAGAGGCAGTCATCCTCAGAAGCCCTTTGTTCCTATTTACTGTACTTTCAGTCTTTGACAAGCTTTCTGTCTGTGCTTAGCAGTCCCTGAGGCATTCAAATTGCCTGTCCTCCCCAAAATAAGGGCTTTCCTATTGCTCCTGGCCAGTTAAATTCAAAATGTATCAAACAATCTTTGGAGCTTAGAAATAAAGGTAGGAAAGAACTGGGTTTGAGGGATAAATTTCTTGAGTGCCCAGTGTGGCATAATTTTGAAAAGTGAAATTTTTTTCCTGTCTTGGAAAAAGGTGATGAGTTTTGCAGAAGTTTTTTACCAGATGCTTGAACATCAGCAGGATTCTTACGAATCACCTAGATTTATAACGTCAATTTGATAAACTTATCTTTTTGACAGCTTGTAAATTATGGTCTTTAGAGTTCAATGAATGAGTCTACTTCCCTTACCTGAATTTCTGATGTACCTTTAGTTCGTTAGTATCTTTAAGCTTTTGAATTTTTGCTGACAATTCTACACCTTAGTTACACTTTAATTCAGCCTGGCTGTGTGGGTAAGGAAATTTGATGGTTTTTAGGTTTCAAAATATTAATTTGTTGACTTTCTTGTTTTGTGCTGCTGTCATAATGTTTATAAGCCTTCTGGTTTAGTCTTGTATTAGCATCCACTCTTCTTATCATTCCCTCTATCATTTAAAGTTCCTCTCTTCATTTGTAGACTCATCACAATCTTGGTTTAAATATATGCACTCTTTGCATGAAACCATTTGTCTCTCTTTGTTTTCTTTCTTTCTCACTCACCCCAGTTCTTTCATTTTGTATTTTCAGGTTTTATTTAACATGACACTTTGCTCTTTTTCCGTCTGCTATATAAATACTGTATTAAATGAAGTAAGTTTGCCAACATCTTTCGAGTACTCTCAGTGATCCTTTCCATAAAATTAATGTATATTCCGAGTATGGCACCTGTGAACCAAACTCCAGAAACCTTTAAGAAGAGCAAAAATTATCTTTTGGCTCCTTCTCAATTTACTTTTAATCATTATGGTTGACTAGATGTCCTTTACACTTTCCTTCCAACTCAAACGATTCTGTGATTTTATGATCTCTTGGAAAAATTATTCACAGAATCTATCACTTATTGTGGCTTGGATCTTAGCCTGCTCAGACAAATGTAATAAACTTCAGTCTGTTTCTGTCAACAGGAAAAGCTTTTAAAAAAATAGTGATAAACAGATTGGAAAACTTCAATGTCTTTTTTTCTGGCTACGCATGTATTCTACAACAGCAAGTACCGCAAGGGGTTATAACATATTATGTATTTCAAAAGCAAATTTTTACAAGATTCTAAAATAGCTCTCCAAATATAATATGCATTCATCTTGGCAAACACTAGAATAGAGTCTCTATTATATTTCATCTTTGCTGGCGTTAATATGTAGCACAGGATAGTGGAATGACTAGCATTAGCAGTTCTGTTTTTGTCATTAGATTGGTTACACACAGCCCTCAAACAATTTAAAGCCTTTATTTTTCTGTCCTGAACAATGAACTTTGGCCCTCAAAGTTATCTGTCACCAACAGTTCTGTGTGGGAGTACATCAGCATCTACACAAGCCCTTTAGAATGCTCTTATGCGCTTTTTGATAAAAGCAATACAGTATTTTTATACTGATTTTTTTTAAATGCCAGGAAAGTTTACAAAACATCATTTATATTATAACAATTAATACAACTCAGTGAAAGGCAGGTTGGCTTTTTGGGTGGTTATTTTTTCTTTCTAGCATCCAAAGTTGAGTGGGCATTACAGTTAACAAATTCAATAAATATGGAGCATAATTTCCAAATAATTTTCTTCCTAGACACTTTATAGTGTATGTAGTGTATGTTGAACCTAGGGAGTACAAGCAGCCTACTGAGTCTGACTTTATGAACAGAGGCATGTATTGTCAAGACCATTTAATCATAAAATTCTCACTTATTTTTTTTTGTAAGACTAAAATATTAAGTAAGATATTAATGTTTAAAATTCAGTTCTACACCAGTATCTCATCTGCATTACAACATATTATGAAATGCTTGTAATCTGAGATATGTTTCAACAGATGAATCATGGAAGAATATAAGGCAGTGAATTCTGCATAGACAGCATTACAAGTCTCTGTAGAGAAGAGCTTTTCCAAGTAAAAGATTGCAGTCTTCAGCTTTGAGAAGAAAAACATTTATAGTAATTAGTTTTTGTCATTATACAGAAGATGGCAGTATGTTTCAGGAGCAAATAATACAAAGAAATTTATTCAGAGGATAATTAGAGCCAAGTAAATTAGGAAAAAAATTAGTAACAATCAGTACAGAAATTATTATTGAACTCACAAAAATATTTCTGTGTTTGAAGAAGAATGAAAAGCAATTATCCATTTTTGCTTCACTTCTCAAAACACGTGAGGAATCCTTTGTTCAAAAGAATTCTTTCACTGTCATGTTACAGCCTTTCCTGCAGAGGAAATTAGTCTTTTTCTCTATTTGCTGATAATGTGAGCTGAATTTTTATACCTGAATCCTGTTGATGATTACTTCTCAAAGCAGATGCAGAACACACTCTTAGGTTGCAGCTTGAAATCAATTGCGTGTAGAAAGACATCTTGCAGCATTAGCACATAGAGTGGATTACTTCTATCCCTACTAAAATATGGATTTCATTGTAGATCACCAGCTAGCCCTAAATGGGAACCTGTAGTGACCCAAAAGCCCAGTAACTTCAGACATAAACACTGACAAGTTTTTTGTTTTCTTTTATGTTGATACCCAATGCCCTGCTCTAAAATCTGTTCCTTGAGCTAAACATATTAGTCTATGTATCACAAAAATCCCTCCCCCAAACTGAAAGTGAAATTCAAACCATGTTAAAAAATTCCTTGTGCTGACCCCATAGCTCAATGGATCTTTAACCATTTTCCTTTCTTTTAAATGAATATTGTCTATATTATTTACAACCTTACACCCAAAGTTCTTTACACATTATTATACTTCAAATTTTTCTTACATTTTTAGTTTCACTTCTTAAGGTATACTTTCCATTTTTACATGTTTGTCCTCTTTTTTCAATTTTTAATATAATACTTTTATTTTAAAAAAAAAATTAATTCTTCAGTATCATTTCCTCAGCTGACAAATCATCTTTCTCTTCAAATGTCCAAATTGTCTCAATGCTTTTCTTTAAACTAGTCAAAACTTGTCAAAATTATTTTAAAATGTAAGTTGTATCACTCCACTTTGAAAAATGTAATTTGATTCAAGTTTTATTTTCAGATTATTAATAATTATCAATGGCATTCTCTTCGAGAAAAGTTAAGCAAATATGAGCTTGGTATGTTAGTTTATATTCTACCACAGTCCTAATATCTATGGAGTGACAAAGGCATTAATAGGCAATGAAATTTGCAGTGAAGTTTCATTCCTATCAGAGATGCTCTTGGTGGATACTTCTCACATAAGGGAAAGACTTGTTGGGGTGGGTTATGACTGTGGTGAAGAGCACTTCCAAAGAGGAAATGCTACAGGAAAAGACTGATAAATTCCAATCAATAGTGTGAAGTGGAGGCTAATTTGGGGGACTTGCTGGACAGATGAAAAAATACATGGGTGAGTGCTTAATTAAGAAGAAACATCTCTATAGTACCTGTGGTGGTTTGTTTTTTTTTCCCCCAAGATTTGAACATCATGCTGAGTGTAGGAACAGCACTGAAAACTCAGGAAGCTGTAGTTTATTACTGTGTGGGAATGCTTTTCCATAAGAAAAGAATTGTCTCAAGTGTCATGGGCCCATAAATACCATTAGTGCTGTAGAGCTAAATATACCTGTGAGGAACTGAGTTGCTATGCAGCAAGTAACCAGTTGTTCCTACTGTAATGTTTACTGATTCCTTTCACTCTACATTAATTCTTCCCATATTTGTAGAATAATATTTTCATACAAAAAAATTCCCCAAAGAAATGCATAATGTATCTTCAACTTATACAGTATTCAGATATTAATAATTCAATTTATTTGATCCGTGGCTGTTAGCAATTTTTCGGGGACATCCAAATTCTTCCTCTTTAGACGTTCAAATCACCCCAGAAGCTGAGCACATTTGTATAAAAGAACTGAACTCTCTCCAAAGTGCCCATGTGTGAAATCTTGGTATGTTAAGCATTTCTGGCAATTTGATTATATAATTGTTTTTAATTAGTGCTTGTTCTAAGCCCAACCACTGGGAGTGTTAAAAAGTTAAATATCTGAAAGCTTGATGCCTCGATCAAGTACAGATGTTAAAGTGGAGAAAACGCCGCTTAGCATCAGTATCAGAAACAAGTCAATTATGTTGCCTGTGATGAGCAGACATTCTAGTACTGCCTTTCTAGAACGATTTTCATACAAAGAGTTTCTTTCAAGTAAATCAAGCAGAAATGCATCTAAATTAAAATGTTCATTAGCACACTTCAATTAATTTTTTTAGGGCTATTTTAGGGCCGTTGATGTGAATGTAATATTTGGAAGTTTCTGATTTTCTGCAGTTTTGTGCCTGAAAGCTTAATAATTTAATAGCAATTCATTAATATCGGTATTTACTGAACATGTACCCAGCATAGCATAATATTAGAACAATAAAGCTATACTGTGTGGATTAATATATTAATAGTCTCAAGTCAGATAAAACTAAAACTTCGGGTCTGAAGAAGCTGTATTTAGTGTGCTTTCTAAAATCCCTCTTTTCATGTGTATTAGTTTTTAATGAAACTTTCCCATGAAAGAAGGTGGTGGTGGCATTACAGTTATCTTTGCCATGTGTTTATCTTTTAGGTGTCTGCAGCTCAGTTTATCACTGATTATGTCTGTACAGATTATCAGGTTCTGTGTACTCTCTATGTTGATTTAAGAGGCTTGCCATAGTTACAGAGCCTTTGATTCTATGGTAATGACTCAATATTTATAGCTACAAGCAGGATAATGTTTATCCTATTTTTACTACTGCTATAAATAACTATCTGCTCAATAGCAACTCATTGGTCAAGCTGCACTTATGATCTGTTTTTACTGTCTATAATTTCTTTTCACAAGAAAATGTTTTTACTTACTTGCTCTAGCCTTATTTCCAGGATGTGCAATATTTTTGAAATTGGAAGTTAAATCATACCTACAGTACAGTCAGTTAAATCAGAGCTACATTAACTCTACAAAACTGAAGGATAACTTTGAAACTATGTCATGTTTGTGGGTTGACTTACTGAAACAGATGCTTTTCAATGTGTGACCTGTTGGCAGAAGAGTTTTTTATAAATACAGTAATTTTTGTTTAAAGTAAATTAATTACAAATGTCAAAGTTTATTTTCTGGCAACAAAGCATAGACAATATTAATCTATTTCTTTGATCACACCTAAACAGGTCTAGTTCTGTTCAAAAAATGTAGCAAAAGTTTAGCAAAATTACTAGGAATACTGATTATTTTTGCCTTTTTTATTGTCATAAGGAAGCAATAACAGTGTTAGTTACCAGAAAGCACTGCATGTCTACTTCTAAATTAAGGTAAAGCACATATTTGATCAGGATTAGAGTTGACAATTAATTACATAGTCATATGTTTTGATTTATTGCAACAATACTGTGTAAGTAGTCAGCTACAATAACAAATTAGACCTGGATGAGGCATTTTGTTTCAAAGTAATTAATGTTTCTATGTACAGCTTTAATAAATTCAATAATTTTGATTTACTTGTTCTCATTCTAGGAGTTTTTTAGACTCTTCATTGTTTTCCATCTCCAAATGCAAGAAATTCTCCCTGTGTATGCAGAAAACAAAGAACCATCTCTATCTTTTTTCTATCAATAGATATGCATTATTAGGATAATAAGACAGTATTTCTCTCTGTGTACTTGTACTGTAAATCATTTTTATTTCATGTAAATTTTTATTTCAATATCTAGAAGTTTATATTAACTTGCTACTCATTTATGTGTGGTGGATTGACCCTGTCTAATGGAAAGTGGCCACTAAAACTGCTCCATCACTCCCCTCATGAGCAGGACATGGGAGAGAAATTATAACTGAAGATTTGTGGGTGGAGATAAGGACACGGAGAGATCACTCATCAGTTACTGTCATGGGCAAAACAGACAACTCAGAGAAATTATTTTATTACCAATAAAATCAGAGTAGGCTAATGAGAAAATAACCCCCCTACATTTTAAAACACTTTGCCCTCACCCCTTCCTTCTCTCTGGACTCAACTTCGCTCCTGGTTCTCCACATCCTCCCTCTCAGCTGCACAGGGAGATGGGAATGGGGATTTCAGTCAGTTCATCACACATTCTCTCTGCTGCTCCTTCCTCCTCAGGGGGAGGAGCCTTCACTCTATTCCCCTGCTCCACAGTGAGGACCCTCTTATGGGAGACTGTCCTTCATGAACTTCTCCAATGTCAGTCCCTCCCATGGGGTGCAGTCCTTCAGGAACAAACTGCTCCGGCGTGGGCCACAAGTCCTGCCAGCAGACCTGCTCCAGGGTGGGCTTCTCTCTCCCCAGGTCCTGCCATGAGTCTGCTGCAGGTGGTCTCTCCACTACTGTTACTTTAGCTCTTTTACTTCTGGTTAAAGAATTGCAGAATTGCAGAGTGTATTGACTTCCAGGCTGACTTGCAAAAAATGTATTCATTTATCTCCTACACTTTACTAGCGAGTGAATGACACCCTGTTTCAAGCACAGATAAAGTTTCCCCTGTCTCTCCTTTGTCGATTTCAGAATTATGTCGCATTGGCCCTTATATGTTTTGGCAGTCCTCATGCTAAAAAATGTACTTCATATACAGGATAAAAGTCTGTAGTTCATTGCTTTCAGACTCTCAGGTGAGGAGAGACACAACGTAATTTGATTGCTGAGTAGTGAGGAGGGACTATGTGATCCTTAACATCATTATGTTAGTGTAAGGTAATGATGATGTGCTATTTTTTTTTTTTTTTTAAGTAGACATACCAGATACACACAAAGCAGTTTACACCTAAACATAGGAGGAAGAAGTTATTTATGAATTAGGGTTGTTCGTATATATCCCTGGTTGTAGGCCATACAGTAAATATGAATATTCAGTTGTAAGTATTGAACATACTTGGAACCATAAAGTGGAATGAATTAATAAGGTTTTGCTTAGGTCCTTGCTGAACATTTTCCAGGAAGAAAAATAAGAAAAATTGTGAGCAGAAGATGATTGTACTCTTGGAAGATTCTCATGGGAAAAGCATAACAATTTCATGAGCCAGAATTTTTCCAGTGCCAGCCCAGTGGATCTCTCTAAGTACTCTTTACTTGGTTACTGTCTGCAGAGCAAAGTCAATTATATCAGTTGTCATAGCCACCAGGGGCTCTCTAAAGACCTATTTCTGTTACACATGATAATCATGTTACCATTTGCAAATCTTCAATTTCTTATCATTATATTTTAATTTCATCCTCACAAAATTTTGTGGAAACTTACTTGAAATTGCTGTATATCTGGCATCTTATTTTCACAGAGAATATTGCACCCTGGGACAGTGAATTCAACTTTTTCAATTAGATTAAGACAATGACTTCTAATACATCAAGCTTTTAAAAAAGATTTTTCTTAAAAGCCTGTGTAAAACACCCATGTAGAAGCCTTTTAAGCCAGTGTAAATTGGAGACTTTTGTTTAGACCATTTATGCCTTCTATTAGGCTTATTCAAGATTGGGCCAGGATGCTTCCTCTTTTTGAAGGAATCACGTTTTTTAATTCAGAATTGTGAATGAAATCTGATGCCATTGAGTCATTGTTACTTTGTTTCTGAAATACAAATTTTTCTTGAGCCCAATCTCTTTATTTAACTCCAAATTAGCTTCCTGTCCCAAATTTTTAAACTAAACTTTAGATTAATTTTTAATGATGGAAATTTCTATTTGAGATACATTATACACAACAGTTGCGATATAATTTTAATTAAAATGCAATAATCAACTTTGCTATTCTAAGGAAAAATCAGTTTAATTAGTTTTATTATTAATACATCATATTAACTATAAATCCCATTTGGTGTGTAGTAATTAATTTCTGTACTTTTAAAGGATGACTATAGGAACCATAATTGTACTTAAATAAAGCTTAACAACAGGAGTCAACTTTAGGTATGTATGTTTTATTATAAAACTCAAGAACACATGATAACATTCTTAATCAAGTCCCATCTTTTATTGTGTTCCTTACTACTACAAATATGGCAGGAAACTGAAAAGCGTCACTTCAGATTCACTGAATATTTGCATTTCTTTTTAGATTATCGACATAATGGGAGAGATCTTCAAAGTTCAACATTATCAGTGCCAGAGCAAGTAATGTCATCTAATCATTGTTCTCGATCAGGGTCCCCTCATCGTGGAGATAGTATAGGACGGACTAGATCGTGGTCTCCCAGTGTCCCTCCCCCACAAAGGTAAACTGTTGTTTAACTATGCAGTTATAGAAATTTAAGTGGTATTGATCCTGTACTGTTACTGGAAATAATCTCCAGACTTTCAAAATGGCAGTGAATTGGAGTTCTTACAAATTTATGTAAAGCCAATAGTGTTTTTTCTTACATTATAGTGATGTGCCTAATTTATATCTAATTTTATGTTATTTATAGTTTATTACTATATTATTTATCATTATAATTATTATATGATCACGTAATTGTATCTTACATTTGCCTATTTATATCTAATTTTCCATCAAAATTCAGTACATTCCAATCTAAGGAAGCAAAATATCTCTCCATATTTTAATTTTCTAGAGCTCTTTAGAGGTGCCATGTTTTACAGTATGTGGTGATTTGATATTTCTTTGGCATTCATATGACAGTGGATGTCTTCAACCCTTTTGTTTCTGTAGAATTAATGTTCAGGGGAGCCTCACTTGCCGCCCGCAGTATCTTCCTTTCTACTATTTTTTCATGCTTCTAAAGCATCAAGAATAAACTGACAAAAATACAATCTTATAGTGCAAGATGTCAACTCCTGATCTTGGAGGATCTCTGATAACTATTTATCTTGAGAAACAAAGACCAGGAAATTTCTTCCAAAAGCTAGTCCTTTTGGAAAACGATGACTAATTGATTGAATACTGCAGGATAAGCTTTCTTAAGAGGAAGCAGAAGGACAGATGTAAACAGGAATGAAATCTATTTTCCAGCACTTTTGTTGCTGTATATGGGTAGGCGCAATTTCCAGATGATGTAGTTCAGTTGGAATGAATAGGAAGTTATTTCTTTTGCCCATAATTTTCAATAATTTCCCCTTTAATACTGAAGATGTGGTATCCTCTGTTTCCTGGCAGCTACATGTTCCTCTCCCTTTCTTCTGCAGCCATCCTGATTCTCTTGTATTCTGCTTTCCTTTCTGTTATCTTTGTTCTTTTGGTTAACTTAAAATTCTCTTGACTTCATACTTTCTTATGTTTTTACTTACCATTTCCTCTAATAGACATACTATATGATATCCTTTTGCATTAGTGAAGTATTAGGATCCCATGTTATCCCACATCATCTCATACAGCTAAGAGGCAGAAACTGTGTATTTCTACTTGGAATCTAAAGCCATCTAAAACCATGCAGCCTGACTTGAAATGAGACATAAATGGTAGACACAAAGGGGCCTATTCAGATTTTTACGGTACTGATTTTAGCCTAAGTAAATGTCTATGCTGAGTCTCCAGAGGTTATTTGTCTTGGATATAGACATAAATGTGAGCAAAATCTCTTTGTGTGTTTTTATGTTTTTCTGTCTGCATGCACACTGTGTGCATTTTGGGCAGAACTTGTACCCAAGCTGGTAATTAACACTTGTTCAACTTAATTGAAAAACTTATTTTTCATTTTCTTGTAGTTTTGCATTTCTTAGCATGTTCAAAATGTCTCTTGCTTTTTAACTTTTCTAAAGCTAATTTTTTAAATATAGTTTTGAACTTATTGCAGCTGTTTCCTACAATGTCAGAATCTAATGCATTATTTATGTAATGTTTCCCTACCCACACAGCAAATAATTTCTTTGAGGACTTGTTGAGCTCAGAAAATTGGGTTATGAGAACTAGAGGATTTGTAGAAAACAAGTATAATCTATGGGTTACAGAGATGTCTTTTGAAATTCTACTGAAAATGGAGGTGTACTCAGGAAATCTATAAGAATTGTCAGCCATATTTGCACCCTCTTCAGGGGAGTTTGTTATACGTGTGCTGATATATAGATGTCCTAGCTGCAGGGAGCATGTGGCACACCCAGAGATTTCCCATTACTGACACCTCTGCAGGCAGGAGTTGTTGGGCCATAGAAGTTGCTGTTTTATCTTAGAATACATTCTGCAGTCATCCATCCTTCTACTTAATTTTGTTAATTAACTCTACCAAAGGCCCACTGCATCACAGCTGACAAGAAATTGTTACTGCTCTTGTAGTGTTTTCAGCTAATATATTTAATGGACTGTTATTCTCTCTGTAGATCAGAATGGAGTTTACACTGTGCCTGGTGCTGAATAACACCAGGTTTAGCTTTTTCTAAGACTATGCATTTGAAAAAACATGATGAAGGTGGTTATAGAAAGTAACTCTGCTGAAATAGAGAGATAAATCCAGTAGGATGCTCATTATTCTCTACCATTACCACCTGCAATTATGCTTTTTCACCTGCTTACCTGTTAACTATTTGCTTCCAACATGTTCTGTCAACTGCAAGGAAGTTTCAAAGGAGTGAAGACATATGTTGTGAAAGCAACTTTTCTTACAGAACCATGTTTATTGGAGAAAGTGTCCCTTTCTGTTAAATAGTAGATCTGTCTAATAAAAGTCTCCTTAGTAGAGTGATACAGAACTGAAATAGTAGTAGTAGTAAGTAGTAAGTAGAATAGTAGTAAGAATTTGAAGAAATATAGTTGTGTAGGATGCTAAAAGCATGAAGTCAGAATCAGATAAAACACAGAAATGTTAAGAAAGTAAATATTTATTTAGAATAATAAGGCAATAACATAATCTTATAGAAAGAGCTTTTAGCAGACAGGATGGTACTGAGTTTTATGGACTAAGTCTTATAATCAGAGTTTAGGTAGGAGTTTTGATTGTGTGGGCAGACAATCCAGATGTTTGGGAAGCTTTGCAAAGAAATGGTAGCTTCAGAAAACTCAAGTAGGTAAATCAAAGAAGAGATAAGTAAAATAATAATATTTTTTTTAATCATGAAAGAAAGACCCTGGGGAAAAGGGTCAGAGAGAAACTAGAGCTCAGTAAGGAGGAATGAGATTTGGTTGTTGGGAAAAGTAAACAAGTTAACAAAAAACAGCAGAGGAACCCTGTTAAGGTTCATTCTAATGTACAAATACACATGAAAGTGTTCAATGGCAGGTAAAAGCTATACTGGATTATTAGTCTTTTTAGTATAAAAAGATTAATAAAAAGATTTAGTATAAATAGTGGGGGTTATAGATTTAGTATAAATAGTGGGGGTTAAAAGACAGACAGGAAAGATGTTGCAGGATGCAGGAAAGAGTTGTAGAGTAGAAGGTAGAAGAATTATACTCATAGCATGGCAAATATAAAATTTAATAGCCAGACTAAGCTTAATATTTGGTTTCATGAATGCAAGAGTGGAGGAATGCTTTATAACAAATGGGGTGGAGCTGAAGGCAAAAATTTATGTGTAATGCAATGTCTTTATAGCACTTATATGCAAAAATAAACAATAGCATGGCAGCAGCAGGGAAGGATTCACATACAGGTTAACACTAATCAGAAATTGGTAAATGACAAAAGATGAGGATGACAGGTACCAAAAGGGCAGACAAAGTGACAAGAAAGGAAAGGGAAACCGAGTGATATAAAAAAAAAAAACCAAACCCAAAATCCCAAAAAAACCAACCAAACAAACAAACAAAAAAAAACACAAAAAAACCTGAGGCTCACACTAGTGCAGATTGCAGTAAAGGACAGGAGATAGAAGAATTTATTATTCTGAAACTTGAACTTGTGTGGAGGGAAGCACGCAATCTTATTTTCAAATCGATACAAAACAATTATGTTTCAATTAGCCAATAATTATTACAGTTAACTGTTGTCTTCTATTTTCCTATTCTTGTGGATTTGTTTTATGGAGGAGGAAAAGTAAAGTTAGTGTGTGTCAGTAGGTCTTGATAGATATACTGAGCAAAGCAATTGATAGACAAACTTTTGGTCTCAAATAGTACAGGTGATTGGTGCTCTTTAACCAAGCCTGAACTGTGGGTATCACTTACAGCTAATTAAACTGGTCTGGGTTTTTTTTCAGATTTTCTGCTAGTGAGATTACAGAATAAGTTTTCCACAGCAAAACAAGCAGCTATTTTTTAATTCAGGTGACAATGTTCTCAGAAGGCTGCACTCTAGTGTAACAGCCACAAGTCCCCATTGTCTCTTATTACAGTTTACATCTTTATAGTAAAGCCAAAATCAAGAGCTCATGAAAAAATTGCTTACAGGGTATGTTTCACTTAGAAGGGAATTTTCCCTGAAATCTGGAAAGACTAATGGAATTTTGTCTAAGATTAACGTTTTTAATGAAGGGAAATAGAAAGTTTTCCCCGTATTTACAGAAGAGACACATTAGAACAAAAAAAGAGAACTCTATTCCTATCATGAACTTGGCACCATTTTCTAAATGAATTTTTGTTTTTGCTTTGAGATTTAAAATTATTTGATTGTAAATGTATATCAAAAACTGGTCAGTTAAAAGATCTTGTTACTAACATATTTGCTAATAATTGTCTGTACCAACCAGTGATAGGATATCACCCAGGCACATTAAAAACTCAGAATCTGTTATCTTTTATCCTTAGTCGGAATGTGGATCAGGGACCACGAGGGACTCGATCTACTCCTGCGCATTACAACACCCTGAACCGACTGGATAGACACCGCACTATAGATGACCACTACTCCCCGGAGAGAGAGAGGTAAATATCTGGCTGGAATTAGAAACAGCTGTAGCCTGCATGCATCAACGTGAGTAACTTCAGTATGGTAGCTTGCTAAAGTAAATTACATACCTAATCCCAGAGATTAGCATTTCTCTACCTGTTACATGACATACACAAAAAATATAAGTGCACATAAGGCTGAGAAAACTGTCCATGATTGTATATTTGCCAGGAGGGAATCTGAAAAAATCTATGAGAAAATGAATAATATAAAAGTTGAATAGTTTAGTTTTCTTTTTTTATAAAAATATTTTTGTATGTTATGTTAGTGAATTATTTAAGTACTGAATACTTTTTTTAAAAATCTATCAGTAGACTTGGTCATTTTGCTGCTGAATAAAGAGGCATAAAAATGGATAATTTCAGCTTAGTATAAATGTAATGCTTCCATTGGATACAGTGCAGTTCACAGATGTAACAAAAGTATATTTTAGTACCATGTTCTGTATTTGTCTTTGCTCAACCTTCTGAGACACTTTGTAAAAAAGGAAAAAGAAATGATTAGTGCAGTGTGTATGAAATTGGGGTCTTTGTGTTTAGAGGCACATCTGAGTATTACTAATGTTTTGCCTAATGGAACTTCCCAAACAGTAAGCAGAGCATTAGCAACTTCTATGAATTTTAATGATGTAAAAAAGGATTACAGCAATAATTGAACAATGTAGTTAATTTTGCTGAATTAATTGTGGTAGTGACTTTGTGACATTAAAAAAAATTGGTCTTTTCCACCTCATTGTCTTCAGGTCAGAAAATCAAAACAAAAGGCATTTATTACCTTTAATTTTTACAATCTTCCAGCTTCTTACGCACCAAGCTGAAAACTCTGCACTTTATAATGGAGGCATGATTGCTAGATCTTGTCTCATTTTATAATTACATACAGCAAGGAGTAATACAAATATATTTTGTAATCTTGAGTGATATATGACTAGTATTTAGAGTTAATACTTTTACAGATATCTATTACAGGTTATTCCTCAAGTGACATCAAAACACATAATTGGGGTTTCTAACTATAGCACAAAGAATTTGAGAAATCAGTGGCTTTTTGTTAGCAATATTGAAGAGAAAAGATTAATATTTCTTAAAAGAGCAGTAATATGATGATCAATGATGATTATATGGAATGCAACACAGTATTCTTCAGAAGATTATAATATTTTAATTTCAGAAAAATAATAATAATTATGGGTAAAAATGATGGACAAAAATAAAGCGAATGAAAAAAACAATCAAATGTTTATCATCCAGAATAGTAACTGTATTCATCACAACTATGGTAGATCATAAATGAACCTCTTTTTTGGATTAAACTATTTAATATTTCTGTTTAAGTTATGGAAAAGAAAATCTAATCAGTTGGTTCATTAGAATATCTGATTTTCATACAGAAGGCAATAACTTGGAGATTCTGAGCAGTTTCTGTAAAAGAAGGTTACAAAATGCTTTTGGAATATAGTATTATTTTGATTTTTAGACCAGTCATCCTTGAAATAGGATCTAAACTTGTCTTTAGAGCCCGTATATGCATTATGGAATGCTACTGCATGTTCATTTGCTGCCTCCCAGATAAATGTATAGCTGTGAAAGGTTGCTTGAAGTACTGTACCACAGTATTTTTCTATCACTTCAATCAAATAATCCCTGCTGGACTGACTTGATTTAGAGAAAAAGAATTGGTTTTTTTAGATTATGTCAGAAAAATAATGTCAGAAAGTTGTTGCTGATGAGATTACTGAATTTCCACGACCATTCTAGATTAATAGGTATTTGCTTGATGAGTGTGCTCTGAATCTCTGAACACAATTTTATATGTTGTCTGTATTTTCCAAAACACACAAAGAAATTCTGCTCTTCGCACATGGTGAGTAGTTGCCTGTGTAATCAAATTGTTGACTAGTTATGCCTCTATTGCAACATGCAGCCTCTGAAGCATATTTATTTTAGGCAATACTGGAGAGAACAGAAAAAGACTATTCCCAAATATTTATCATGTTTTGTATTTGTTGTTAGTTTGACAGTAGTTTTATAAATGGGAAAATTATTAGACTTCAAAAAAATTTTTAATGAATATTTGTGATACTGTCTCTTTTATATAATAGAAACCCAATGGTGTCCCTAAAGTTGCTCTTTAATGGTATTGCTCCTGAAAACTGCTGGAACAGCAGGCAGTTGGGAGAAATTGAAAAACTGAATTTTTGTGTAAATTTGTAATCTCTCTACATGTCATCCACACTTGGCTCTGAAAACAAATCACATTTTTCCTTCCCACAGCTCTGATGATTTCTTGTTTCTATGGTCCATTTTTCCTTTGAAGCTGTTTGCAGAAAGGGGATTTTGAAATGGTACCGTCTTACAGACATGTTCAGTTGCTAAATTAAAGTATGACTGAGAATATGAGTCAGAAAATTATTTCCTTCCTTTTCTAGATAATTCAGCACAACGTTCTCTAAAATATACGGCACTGAGGCATTAGCTGAAACTACATACAAAATCCCTAATGACCTCAAGTCTAATGGCAATGTAAACATTCCTTCAAAATTGAATGCATAGTTAGAATAGACAATATTTTTTTAAAAAAAACCCTGAAAGGCACTTTTTAAAAAAAAATTTATTGGAGATAATTTTAATTTCAAACACTAAACCCTTAAATATGTCAAAGGTGGCTATTAAATGATACTTATTTTTGTGTAATGTTAGGGTAAATTTACAGTTTGAATTTTTGTCTGTTGCTGTATTGTCAAAAGTGTCAAATTGTATGGTGCAGACTGGTAACTCAAAGTGAGAAATCATGTTAATTTTTTACTTTTAT
This sequence comes from Acanthornis magna, assembly GCA_036785705.1. Lineage (NCBI taxonomy): Eukaryota > Metazoa > Chordata > Aves > Passeriformes > Acanthizidae > Acanthornis > Acanthornis magna. The sequence goes on along the minus strand of JAWUZG010000071.1, from coordinate 1,993,476 downwards.
ATTTCATACAGGCCTACTAGTTAGTTGTTTTCAATTAAACAATGGGTTTTTTGTGGGTACTCATATTCTTACAAAATAGACTAAATTTGTAATGTAAAGAAATATGAATGCTTACAACCTAATATGGACATGAGTTCCGTAAAAACTTTTATCTGCAATGTGATAAACTTTCTAAACTTCGCATGTTTTAATAAATTCTCTAAAGCTGACTTTTACCTCATGTGAAAAACTGAAACTAATCTAACTATAGAAACTATTGAGAAAATTTTGGAAACAGTTGGATTTAACCTCAGGGTTTTATATTTAAACAATCAATATAATTAGGTGAGTTAGAGGAAAAATGTGAGAATCTTAGGATAGTTCCAAGAAAACCCTCCAAACCAAAAACCCAACAAAACCACTGAACTGTGTATTTCTTTCTGAAAGTTATACCAACAGTTAACAACAAACACCTAAACAATGTGAGAAAATTGTACTCAGGCCCAAAGCTCTAACAAACCTAGATACTATTTAGCAACTATTAATTTAACTATATTCCATATCCTGGGTGGGTTCTCCCTGAGGCATAACATTGCTAATGGTGAATTTAGCATAGATATGTTAAGCCAAAGCATTCTGGGAATGTGTAACTCAAGTAGTCTTGAAGGAGAAACGCATGAAAAAGCTCCTAAAGTATAAATGTTTTTCTACAAGGCACTTGCAAGAAAACAAGAGAAAAGGGAAGTTAGATTGAGTCCCCTATCCATTCATCAAAACTATTGCACACTTTCCATTTGAAAGAACAGAAGGTGCTATCTGTTTTGTTAAAGTAATAGGGTAATCATAGAGCAATTTTAGAGAAATATTCTCCATTAATTTTAAATCACTTCAAAAATGTTACCTGGATGTCTGGGACTAGCACAATTATCACACCACTATTACTGAGAGGAGATTTCATTTGCATATTTGAAAGCACACTTTTTTTCATGCTGTTGAAAGCAGGTGTTTTGGAGTCTTTTAACATAAAGTAAGTGTCAAAATGCATGCCAAAAAGTTCTGTTTGATATAATCAAACCAGTGAACACCAAAATAATTCACTACAATGCGTAGGTTGCATGTTAGCTAAAACACAGTGGAAATACCTGCTTCTGTTATTTCATGCAAAATTAAACGTTGGCAAGAGTAACATAAATTTCTAAATATCATCTTCAACCATGCAGTTGCTTTACCTATGAGTAGCAGGCTCCTAATCCAGTATTGTTGTTAAGTAGGTGCCTGATTAGGTCAAACTAGGAAAAGATTTTTTTGAGACATTTTGCCATATTAAATCACTGAAAATAATAGATTATATTTTTTCACAGTCTTTATTAAATACACAGCTGAATAATATGTAATTAGATAGTAATTTATTTATTATTTAGTTAATATTTTACTGCAAAATCATTTAAATGCAAACTAAAAGTACAAAGATACTGTAGAGTATAAAGAGCTCCTGATGCTTTATTTAGAAATTCTGGGATAATATTTTCAGGTTTTGGTTGTGTGTATCACGTGGGTATGTACCCACACGTGGGTATGCAATGTCACTGCTTCTTTCCTTCGTCGAATACCCAGCAAAGAAATGAATTGCTGAAAATTTGCGTATAGCTATGTTATAAAACGTTTGCATCAGTTTGAATCTCAATAATTGCAGTGTTTCTTTAAGTTCTTTTTCTCCTTTCAAATCACTGTTTAATTGCACAATTATCTGCACCACCCACCTGGTGCCTCCATGAGTCTGCTCAAGGATGATTATCTCAAACAGGGATGTTGGAGTAAGAAGGTGGTAAAGAAGAAGCTTTAAGCCAAATTTAACAAAAACTCCACCACCACCAAGAGTCATAGATACATTCCTCAGAATAAAGTGCACCAAAAAAAAAAAAGGGCCTATGTTAAAAATAATGCAGTTCTGATAAAAGACTTCGGTGTTACGCCTTTGGAGCAATGATTTAAAATGCAGTATGGGGAGCACTGTGATAATGTGATACTGATTTTCTTATTGAAAGTCATCTTGATTGAATATGTGTCAGCTCACAAATTCTCTGCTGATAATTGCTATTGTTTTACAACTGAAGTCTTCAACCTGTCAGTTACAATCAGTTGGAACATTTCTAGGATTTCATCTATCCCAGGAGGTTAGCAGAAATTTCTATAGAACTGATGTAATGAAAAGCATCCATACCATTATTGGAGAAAAAATTGTTGATAAGTAAAGAAAATATGTTTTTTTCTTTAAAAACCCAAACCATTATGTAAAACTATTCTATTAATGTTTTCTATGAAATGTAGCAGAGGAAATTACATAACCAGTGCTTTATTCTTGAATGGCATTTGACATTTTCTAAGAGTTAAGAGCTTGACTTCACATTTTATTTACATAGTTTGTTGGTGTGATTTGCCAGGTGTTTAGGAAGCAGCATGGAAAGCATTCTACCACAGAGAACATTAACTATTGCTTTACTGAGATGAGAATATGGTCTTATAGAATGGTATAACTGGACTCTGGAAAGAGTAACTAGTTGTAGTAGTTGCTTTCCATCGCTGAAATGAGGAAGCTGCTAATAGGAAGTATAGTGCATGCCTTTTCTCTGAACCCACATTTTACTAGTTCCTGTCTCCTTTTCCCTTGAGCAATTCTGTGCTCAACCTCACAGCCAATTTGATCCCAAGCACAATTTTTTACTGCATTCCTTCCCACAGTACTTTCCCTAAATTTCGTATGGCAGCTTTCTCTTTTCTACCACTTTCAGTGGCTTTTTTCCCCGAATTTCCAACTAATTGACCCAAAGAACCACCTGTTTCTTACTCTGCAGTCTGATTAAGCTAATTTCTATTTTACCACATTTCTAGTTTTTAAAAAAATCATAATTTGAGATATTTGGAAGTATTTGGTTAAAGGCAATTCATACTAGTAAAAAATTATAGTTATTTTTAAAAAATTAAAATAATTTTATACTTGTCATACGTTTAATTTACTATTTCAGTCAAAAAGTTGTAAAGAAGTGTTACTAAAACTAGAGGATAATACTCTTTCCAATGATAAAATATATTACTTTGCAATCAGATAATACACTGGAAAAAGCTGAATATGGTCATAAATAAACAGCGATAGGATGAGAGAAATTTCTTTTGTCAACTGAGTTTATGCAGGCTCTAACAGGAAGGAACACAAAGTCTTTTTCTGCATTCAGAATTATTTATGGATATTCCAAGAAGCCCAAGGATGTAATAATACTCCAATACTTCAGCCTTTCCACAGAAACACTTGGGAGTCTACTGCCCATTCTAGTAGGGAAGCTGGAATGTCAATCAAATTTTAGGACCTGGTCACAGAGAATGAAAATTAAAAGGAATAAATCATCTTCTAAATGCCTCTTATTTATTATTAAATAAAATATCCCAAGCAGTAGTGAACAGGTTAAGCTCCCCTTGCATAGGAAAAACAGAAAGGTATTTTATGAGGTTCAAGTGAGGCACTCTGTGTGTGAGCGTTTTCAAGTGTGCTTCTGAGACTCTTCTGGTATGTTAAGCCTGTTCCTGGATACAAAGTACTTCCCATTAGGCAATCTAATCAGTTGCTGAGTCACTGATTTCTGTTTTCTTGCCCTAATGGTTCATCAAATTTTTATGAGTATGTTAGGAAATGGACAAATAGGCGAGCAATATCAGAAAAATTTTAAGTGATTTTCTGTTCACTTTAAAAAAGGGAAAGCTACCCTGTTTGCCTATATATCTGGAATCTTGTCAGAACAGTGGAAATCTCTATTCACCTGATACTGAGACATGGAACGGTATTGGGGGTGTGTGTATAGTAATGATCATATTGCAAAATCTATAATGCTCCCTTATTAGACTAACGTCATTATTTTAATATAAGTAAAATCAGTTGCTGCAAATTTTCTGTCTATGTTATTGTAACAAAATAGGTAATGCTGCATAAATCTGGGAGGATGCAGGTTATGTTCATTTTGCCATACCATCATTTGACATATTTCTGCCATGGACTACTGTCATGTAGGAAATAAGGAATGTGTGATAAGAGGCTAGAAATCTAAATCAAGGTTGCAAAAAAAACCTGGAGATCTTTTGTCGTATTAAAAATCTGACATATCTAAATTTTGTCCATGTCTCCATAGTCTTCTGAGCATTCCCATCTATATGTGCATATAAGATCATGATTTTCATCAACAGTTGAAATGACATTTAGTTTAGATGGAGATCTGGAACCTTACTGGAGTTCTTATGCACATAGGCAATGTGAAGCTTTATGTTTTTACTACATTATAATAAATTTACTTTATGATTTTAAGTGGTTTATACTGGGTAATAACCAAATAAAAGTGGTGTGTGTTTCAGTTTTGGACACTGAGAATACATCACAGGCATTTTTGGTGTTGCTAACATATTTATAAAAGCATAAAGAATTTATTTTAACCAATATACATACAAATGTATATTAATATATTTAATAATAAAAAACCAACTAGTGTAGTATTGTCTGGATGCTCAGAAGAAAGATGGCATTTAAGCATTTTGCTCTGCATGTTATAATACATAAAGCACAGGAAAATATGGTGCCTCAGACTGTGCATCCTTTGACCTATGTGTTGTCAGTCATTCTCTCTCTTATACTGATGTGGCATGGACCTTTCCTTTCTTTTTGACTAACCATGCATATTTATGGAAAATATTACTGTGCTTCAATAGAAAACATTTTCAGACACAGGCATATGCTTACATGAATAATATCTCTATAATTTTTATTGATATATAGTTTGAGATTTTGTGGAAATGCACAAATGTTGTTAGGTTGTATATTCTTGATTTATGATTTATGCCTTGGACTCTGGTAAGTTACTGTGTTAATTCACGGACAGAACTGTGTTTTTGCTTCTTAAATGATTCAGACATAATCTTCTAATTTTTTATGTTGCACATGTAAGAGTATTTTATAGTACGTTATAATCTATTATCTACAACTACCTGAAATGAGGTTGTATCCAGGTGGGGTTGGCCTCTCCTTTCGAGCAACCAGAGACAAGACAAGGGCAAATGGCCTCAAGCTGCACCAGGGGAGGTTCAGGTTGGATAGAAAAAATATTTCTTCACTGAAAGAGAGGAGAGGCTATGCATTGGAACACGCTCCACAGGGAAATGCTGAAGTCACCATCCCTGGAAGTGTCCAAAAAAGTAGAAGTGGCACTTTACAATATAGGTTAGTGGGCATAGTGGTATTTGGTCAAATGTTGGTTTTGGTGATCTTTGATAATGATTCTATGATTCTATTAAGGATTAGATAGCATGGTTAACATGGCCTCTGATAAAAAAGGAAAAGTATGAAGAGCCAGTAATTACAGAGGGTCACATCAAGTATAAACTCAAGTCTACCCCACTCCTATATGTCGCTAAGCAAAGTTCTGAATGATGAGGAAGGTTATTTTAAACTTGTTAAAAGTTACTGCTATCAAATTGTAAAAGTGGTTTTATCTAAATGCCAGTTTACTCTGAATCTGAAATCCTGAATTGAATTTAAAAAAAAAGAAAAAAGGGAAAAGGTTGAACTGCCTGCCCGACATTCCCAGGAAAAAGGCCCAGAACTTGGTAAGAACACTGGAGTTCTGAGTTTCCAGAAGTATTAGAACAAAACTTCATACTAGAAGTTGGGCAGTTAATGTTGTTTGGTGGAGATATGAAGAGTTGTCAGGACTGAAATCCGAAGCAGAACATTAGCTGATGGTGTTTCATTGACATACAAATAAGTAAAGTGAAGAGTCTGGGCTGTTCCTTCTTATGGACAGTAAGAACAATTATGGACTTACAAATAGCAATTGCATTCCCATGAAATTCCTGTTCTGCAACATATGTTCTACCTGAAGTCCTAGTTTTGTTTAAAGCTTTGCTTCTAAGTAATTTTTAAATATATTGTATTTATCGGTGTCATATATTTTTCAAAGACTACTAGGAAAACTTGTCAGCAATTCACTGGAAAGATAAAAGGGAATGCTAATTGTTAAAATTAAAATGACATCTACTAGCTGGAAACGCTTAATTGCTTATTAATTCTAGAGCAAGAGTTTTGAGGTGTTAATTTCAGGGTTGCATCTGAATCATTTAAAGACATATTGATGTGGACACAGCCTGGGAATGTCACCATGTAGTGGAGAAAATAAGCTGGTGTGCATTTGTGTGCTATCATCACACATTTAGCTGCTGGGGACTAGACTCCTGCATTTTTATTTGATTGTTCTTCCTGTGGGTGTGCATATATTCTAGAGAAAATTTTAAGAACATGATGAAATTTTTTGTAATGTTTCTTGGCAGCATGCTGACTGACAGGCTGTTATGGGTAGACTGCTTTTGATACTTAGGTCTGTGCATTACTTTAAAAACACTAATAGTTTTTTGCAGCCTGCAGTGTGAACTCTATGACTATTTTCATAATGATTAGTCCTTCTCCAGATTTTCACTCTACCATGTCAAATTTGGTCCTTTTGAATTATGTACAGCTCCTCATTCTTGTAACAAACTGCAAAGTTTAAATCGCATGATCAGGGATTTAAGTTAGTTTTTTGCAGTGGTGACTCCGCTTTTACATTTATTTGACAAGAAGTGAACAAAAAGACCTCTTGTACTATACATAATTGACCTAATATAAGGAATATTTACATGTGGGTGATGCAAAAAAGGCAAATATAGTAAGTGTAGGTAATATTGTTACCTACCAGTAACAATGTGTTTGATTCCTAGAAAACCAGTAATTTTAAGCAAATTAAGATACAAGAAATAAAAATGGAGGATAATTATGAGGTTATGCTTATGAGGGCATGTTTCTTGTGAAGTCAGTTAACACTTCCAATGTGGACTGTTGTGATTAGACTTTGCTTTGAAATACCCCACTTTCAGGGAAACTGTAGTCAATAACTTCTTGTTAATGGTAAACCCCTCTCTTTTCCAAATCCTTTTCCCTGTACTGTGTGCACATATTTATATTAAAAATAAAACAACTTTCTTCTTTTTTTGATAACTGGAAAATATCTAGTGTTGTAACAGATGTGTTTAAAATGTATAAATTTTCACATTGTTTCAAAATACAAAGGAAAATATAAATAACTTAGTTTTATTATTTTGAAATACGCTTGGGTTTTTTGGCATATTCTGTTACTGATGTGATATCTCTTCATTATTTATTTAAATAATGAAAGACTTTCATCTAAATTCACCTTTTATCACAATCTGATCAGTATCAGGAGAACTTACACTTAGAAATGGGAAAGCTTGGGAGCTATGTGGAGACATTTCCCAATGATGGTAGCCTTTCAGACAGACTAGGTAAATGCCTTTCAAAGATATTATTCATACTAAAGTTATAACTGCCTTCAAACAAGGGAATAGGCAATCTGACTTCTTGAGTTGCTTTCAGAGATTATACATATTTGCTTCTTAACTGAAATACTGTGGAAAATCCCAAATTTTAGCTATCTTCTTGATCCATAGTCTCCCACTGGCTTCTCAGAATAAATATGTGAATCATCTAGATAATTTTATCTTTAGAACCATGTATCATGTTATTTTGTTAAGAAGCTCAGAGCTCTTAAACAATGTTTTGTAGCTCCTGTATTCTCAGATTATAATGTTTTCTTTTTGTGATGTGTATCATTCCTTCTCCATCTTATTGTCTCATATCTGTATTTTTCTTTCTGCCATCACCTCAGTCATTATGTTACTTTACCTCGTTCCCGGTACACCCAGTCCACAGATCACCATTACAGGGATGTCAGGTATATGTTTTCCTCTGTGTGGCTATGTGTGGATAATGCATGTACTTCTATGTACCTACATGTCCACTTCTGGTTTTATTTGTTTGTGTATAGTGGTAGAAAATGTAGAAGTTGAGTTAGTATCATCATTAGATTTGTTAATATAGTGTCCACACAAACACTGGGTAATTCTTCCTATGTTTCACTTGAATATTATCTCACTGCCAATAGTCTATAATTGGTGGTCCACAAAGATGATGCTTTATTTACATCACTCTAATGTCTTTTAGAAACTAAATAAAGCAAATAATTTGAATCAGCAAACACTAATATCTGCTAATACTGTGGTTTTAATATACAGAAAATCATATATGTGTGGCTGTGTTAAAGGTTACGATAACACTGGAGTGTGATACCTTTCTCATAGCCTTGTTGCTCATGTAGCAGTGAGCCAACATACTTTAATTTTTAAAAGTAGTTTTGCAAAATTCACCTACATCCCAGTCATGCTCTGTTCCAGTGTTTTGTTTTGTTGCTGACATTGCTTGCTTTTCATGTTGTTTTGTCCTTGTTTCATCTTTTTGTTGCTTTTCATTGTGTTCACCCATTATGTTTTGGCAGCCAGGATCAAACAATGTATCCTCTATTTTGTGAAGATGCAATCAGATTACTCCGTTCCCGTAAGATGTGCCGTACCTATTCTGAGGGTGCTTACTATGATCTTGAGAGGTATAATTGATATGGCACTGACAGTGCCATGTTTGATTTCCAAACTGAGAATGTGATCTATGTTTGAAGAGATAAACACATACAGCGAATATGTTTTATAATACTCTGGGTATGCATGCATCTAAAACTGACTACTTAGGGCTATGGGTAAATCCCAAGAGATGCTAAATAGCTTTACAGAAGTCAGTTTTAAATTAGGTTATATGGATATTATATGTCTGTGTCTTTTATAACCCTTAGTTTTGCTGGAATTTTCCAGAGTGCTTATAGCATTTATTATTCTCTTTGAAATAAAAAGGAAAAGTTTATCTTCTTTAAAGTACACAGAAAGAGTGTCTTTCTGAAATGTTCTACTTTGCTTAACTGAAAATAGAGTAAAAAGTAAAAGTGTATGCTTATGTAAACATATATATTTGTATACTCTATATTCTGTAATTTAGGAATACTTGTATATATTCACAATACCTGTGGATGAATGTAGGGCATTTTAGTTCCTATTTATACATGAAATATATCTCAGAGAGAAGTTGAGCCCATAACAATTTCTATGAAATAATTTTCCCCTTAAAATACAATGGCTTTTAAATGATGCTGGTGTATTGCTTTACAAGAGGGGTCATGTAAAAATTTCCAAAGCAAGAAGTAAAGAATGCTTGATATATTAACTTCATGGCTACCCTCTGAATATGAGTTCCTCTGAGAAGGTCATTCATGTTTGCTCTGGATTCAGATCATCAGTCACCATACTTTAAAGTAATTGTAAAATTACTTTTGGATGTAGAAATGAAAAAAGGGTCTGAAAAATCCTTGCAAAGTAATATTGCTTTTTTAAAATTCTCCAAAGCTACAGTATATTAGACATTATAACATTTAGAACTCAGTCAAACATTTGTTTTGAAATGATGCTGTTTTACACGAAACCTAATATAAAGAAAGGGTATAAACAGTTCTGCCCACATGTAGAAACTTGGAGAAGGAGACAGATTTTTGGTTTGTTTTCTGAAAATATGTGATGAACTGTGCTTATTTGTATGCTATTTCATTACTTAATTTTTATATACCTAATTTTTGCCTTAGATATATACTCTCATTTACACTAGTTTATCTGAACCTGTTTCAGATTGCTGGCTATGTCTGTGACTGTTCAGATATTAGTGAAAGTTGGAGCTATTCTCAAATTGTCTTACTTTGAGGTTCTTGACTTGTAAATCTTAATCTTTGTTTCTGAAATTAATCTCTCAAAAATAAAGTAAAATCAATGAAAATCAAGGGCAAAAGTTACAGTACTTCATAAAGATGAAAAAGCTGGGATTTAAGCAGTGAGATGGAGAAAATCTTTTCCAGGGCTTTATTGAACAGAAGGCTATTAAAGCTAATTCTTCCTGGGATCAAAAATTAAAATCCGACATAAAGTGGAACATTTCTAGCTCACTGTTAAAACCGTATCTTGAGATTCCTTGGGCCTAGAAACTGATCCTGGATTCTCTGATCCTCTTGAATCCAGGCCTGTGGGTAACATTAGTGTTCAAGTTACTTGGGTCATCTTACCAGATATGAACTCCTCTATCTCACAGCCACAACAATCATAGTTCCTAGTTTTTGATCCTTTTTGTCTTTCTGTATTCTTACAGACGTTTAAGGACCATTTATAGCATAACTGTTATCCAGTTTCTCATTACACACTGAAAAACACTGATTTCCTACTCATTATTTTAATTGTAAATATATGAAAAATTACCCTTTAAACAATATTTCCTCTTATCTTTATACTTTTCCCCAGTTCAATGCTTACTCTAAAATACATGATTTTGTAGGCCAAAGTGTTATTCCAGTCTTCTTCGTTCCACCTTCTTAATCAATGTCTTGTTGATATCAAGCAAACACCTCTCTTCCTTTCACTTTATTAAGCATATGAAACAACTTTCCAATTTCCACTGTTCAACAAAATAGTGAATAATGTTCTATACAGTCCAGGATTCAGGAAAGAGTCTCATGTGTGACAGAGATTTTATCTTATGTCACTCTGAATCCACTAGTGTGTGTGTCCTGCAGGCTAATATATCATATAGATATATTAGTCAAAATTGCTTGCCTTCTTTGTTGTTCATGCCTCCTTTCATTGCTTATCTTTTAGTCATTCACAGCCAGCCCATTAACTCTTGTGGTCTCTTCTAGCACTTTTTTCTCTTTTTTTTCTCCCCCAGAGTGACTATGTTCTCTTTCTTCTTTGCTGAAGTTCATTTCAGTCACTGTAAATCAGACATGATAGTCTTTATTTCATTAGTTCTAGGACACATTTACATTATCAAAACCCTTAATTTCTGAGGTCATTCTTAGTCTATGGCATTCACCATTTTGTCTTTCTGATAGTTCCCCCCTTTTGAAGAAGTCCAACCCTTTCCCTCCCCAAAGTACAGCAGCATGGACAAGATACTTCAGCATATGCCTAAGAAAGGCTATAAGCACCTGTGCATCTTTGGTGACTTCAGAGCCCTGAGGACCTGGGGTTTTCTCAAGAGCATCCTGCTGCTCAGTATCCCACCCCAAGCTTCCTTGACTCTTCAATGGGATGGTTAGCACTGTAGCACCAGCTGGTAGCAGTTCACACTGCTGCAGCTACTCACACTGAATATACACAAGACATCATGGCTGTACACTTGAGCTTCACTTACGCTTTTATTTGTGTCCGTCAATTCAGGATCCTATAGAGTTATATGGGCTAATTTATTCACATTTTAAATTGGCTGACATGATCTCAGTGACAAAGTAATGTTCTCAAGTTTCTTATCTTTATGTTTAAAAAATTAGCAGTTCATTCCAAATAAAAATCTGCTGAAAACCTCACTGTATGAAATTCTTTCTCAACTTACCTACCTCAGAGCTCAGCTTAAACAGCCAGAACACCACACTGTGTGCTATTTATTTTTTCCACTTAGCCATTGAGCTTAGTGTTTTTAAGTCCGTAAAAGCTGGTTGGTGTGTGTCCTGGTAAGGAGGATGTGAGGTTTATTTCAGGCAGAATTTCTGTTGTTTCACTTAAGGAAATTAGATTTTGCTTCCGTTTTTTGCCCCTCCCTTTGTTTTACCTGTCAAAGTTTTTCTAAAATCCATATCCTATTTTTGGTGAAATTTCTCTGTTGCTCAAATATTAGTTTCCCGGCAATGTAACTTTTTACTTTTATGAAATATGTGTGCATTGATCAAGTGTTCTTAATGTGTTATTAATTATTTCTGAGTAGACTTTGAATGCAGAAGTTTAAAATGATAGATATATATATATATGAAAATATATGCTCAGATTATACTGCTGAACTGTGGATAAATGTGCTCTATCTTCATCACATCTTAATAATACAGTAAGGGAATACATAATGAAAAAAGCACCCTTTAAAATGTCTGAAATATCTGTGCTATTTATTCCATATTCAGGAGGACTAGGCAGGAGAGAAGAGTGCCTAATTCATATTATGATGACACAGCCTATACTCCTGAAAGGTATTTTAATTTCTATAGTAAAAATAGAGAAAGTTGAGTAATAAATTTTTATGAAGCGTAGTCTTAAATTTCTAATTGGCCTAGACTAATGATATTTAAATTTACAGTGCACTTTATGCCATATTTCTCTGAATACAGAACAACTAATCTCCATAGTTTTGAGTACCTAATTTTCTTTTTAGCCCTTCATTAATTTGACTTTGGATTTTTTTAAGCATAATTCTTAACTTGAAAAATTTTTTATTCATTAGGTGTGGGAGGAAAACGGAATAGTACAGAGGAGCTTAGGTACAACTGAAGGTTTTTTCTCCACTTAACTACACCACAATTCTAATGGCTAACCTTTTCAGTCACTAGGAGTGATTCTAGGGCAATTTAGAGTCCTCAATTTCACTCTTTCAATAACTTGAGTAGCTTAAAAAGGTGCTCAGTTTTCAACATGTTACTGCTCACATTGGCTTAAAAAAGGACTAAACAAATGCCTTCAAATTGATTTTGAGTGTTTGCTGTGCTAGGACCCAAAGTGCTATTGTTCTTCCTAAATTTTGTTATGCATATAATGTATCACAGTGAACATAATATAACTAAAATCTGATAAGTAATCTGAAAAGTTTTGGAGTGTCTCTGGAAATAGTTATTTGATAACAGCTTTTCGTGGTTAAAGACCTAGGCCAAAAGAGAAGGAAATCTGAGGAAAGTAGCAAATCCGTGTTCCTCTCCCTTTTTACAATTAGTTGTTTTATAATTCTCTGTCCATTTTTAAGTCAATGTCTGATTTCTGTCTATGCTATGGGAACAGGTAAAGCAGGGATTTTTTCCTAACTAATAGCAAGAAATTTTGTTTTTATTTGATTACTATGAAGAAATACAGTAATATTTAAGAAAAAAATAAAGTGCACTGTAATTCTAAACCCATATTTGTGTAATTATGGTGTCCTCAATAAAGTAGTTTTACCAAAAAATCTAATTTAAAATACTGGGTAACTGGAGAGACTGGCTTCAGTTTCAAGCATATGGATTATCAGGGAGAGTGTAAAGATATACCTGTCATTCTCCAGCAGTATTCTAATTTATATTGGATGAAATCTAAATCTAATCTAAAACTTAATTAGATTAAACTAAAGTGACTTTCATCCAGCCATTGACCCGGCTATATACCATGCAAAAAACAAAACCAAACAAAACCAAAAAGCCAAAACCATTCTCTGTATCATCCAATTTGACATAGAACAAACAAGGGCAGCTGATTGACATTCATTCACATATATTGTACCCCATATGGTCTTCCCTCAACATAATGACCAGGAGATATGGGCTAATTAAGTTTGGAAACATATTGCAAACCCTCAGATTCTGAAATATGAGAAGTCTGGGGGAAAGGGAGTCAAGCAAAAAATACTGCTGTGGTTCCCAGGAGCAGATTCATTAAAACTCTTGAGTCAGTGTATTCAATCCATTAAAAAGTTTGTCCTTCAGGCTATGGCCAGTATTTTCAGGACATGTAAGGAAATATTTTTGTCCCAATTGAAAATACAATGGTCCCTTGGTATTTTCTGTTAGTCCCGGTCTTCTCACTCACTGCCATGTGGAAATCTTTGAATAGTGAGAACATAGGAGCTCCAAGGCTTTACCCTAAGCAACATCCTGAAAGTACAAAACTCCAGAGATTTAGTTGAAACTCCTTAACCAAATGGTGGATGATTTGTATCTAGTTTTACATATTGGAGTAATGGCACATAAACAGTTTATCCCCTGACTTCATAAAGCAGGTGTTGTTGTCCCATTATTTCTCTTTTCAATGGTTCTTCTTAAGATAAAATACTTCTACATTTGTTGTATGTTGTCTTCAACTGGCTCACTGAAATGATGATGCAAAAGATTGGGTAGCACATATTCAGTACCTGGAATAATAATACCACTATAAAATTTAATTAGTTTTCATTGTTTGTTCTAATTGAACCGAATTTTCTTCTGCTTCTTAAACAGCTGTAAGAAACCAACTACCCTAACAAATAGAAAAAAAAAAACCATTAAAATTGGAAAAGTCATGGATTTGAAGCTAAAAGCAATATTTTAAACTATTAATGCATATAATCTTATTTTTGTTAATGTTTTACCTCCACAATTACTTTTGAATTATTCCATAAACTGTATAGCCATTGAAAAACATGAAGACATTTATATATGAAAAGATAAGGGAACAATTAGTCTTGATGGAATTGAAATTCATGGCTAAACTGTTGAAAAGACTAGAGGTGAAATAAAAAATTGTATCGGGAAAAAACCCTCTAATTTTCTTCGTGTTTGGTTTTGAAAAAATTGGGTTTCTTCATACCTGAAGAAAATATGAAATGTACAAAATTATTTGAAAACATTTGTAAATCTTCCCATTTTGTTGAGAAGTGGTCATGTTACATGAATTAGAGTGATGATAATAATAATACATAATTTTTCAATAACATTTCTTTATTTTAACTGCATTGTAAAGGTGGTACAATGGTGCAAGTTCATGGGCAGATCATATAGTCAATGGTTCAGCTGAAAAATATGGGTAAGTAAAGAGTGTAGTGTTATAGATAAAACTAAAATGTATTTTGAATCTTTAGAAGAGTTCATTTATAATTGTACCAAATTTATTCCTAATAAATGTATTTTTTTATGTCTTTCTTTCGTTACTCAGAACTAGGGCACTTAGTTCTAGTCTTTTTTCCAAGATTAAACTGTTTTATTCAGTTACAAATAGAAAAAGAACATTAATTATGTTTGAACTATTTTTAAAACATGTTCTCACTGTTCAGGGCTGCTTTAATGAAAAAGGGCTTTTTTACTGATAATACCTGCCTACATTCACAATGTTGAGGAATGAGTCTTCGAGACTTTTTTACTTTTAGAAATAATCCCAGGTCTATCTGTCTAACCTATCTTTCTTTCTGATTGATGCCTATCCCATGCAAAGTGCTGTGTGCCTTACAGTCTTTAGTTCTTCCCAGTTGTAGCTGGCTTCTGATCAAGAAGGCACAGAAATTTTCCTTGCTTTTAGTTCGTTGACCTTACTGCTTCCCCCTTATTTCCTTCTTGCTCTTGCAAGAATTTTATTTTTACTTGCTTCCTTTGTGAATGTGAACAGTCACATTAGTGACTGTTAAATTGAAACTGAAAAAATCTGATAAAACTCAGAATTAATCTGTAAATATTTTAATTCAGGCTTCTCTCTTCTCTAGAGAGGAGGGACTTGTGAGGGTCTTTCGGCTAAACATTAGTGCAGTCACAGGGACTTGAGACCATATATCTTCTCTAGCTTTTTGAACCACAGTGAAACTGTTTATTGACTCTTCATTTTTAAGTGTACGGCAAGGGCCATCCTTATTACTTTATCCTGGAAACTGCACAAGCATACTGAAAATGAACAGCATTTAAAGAAGGCTGAAAAGTGATTAGTGTAACTAAAGCTTTTGCTTTTGATTGTCACATGAAATAGTCCTGGCTTACTTCTCTTTTCTTACTTTTTGTCCTGAATAGATACTAACATAGGTAAATATCAGGGGTAAATATCTAAAAATAGATTTGTAACTTGAAAAAGAAACTTAGTTGTTACTACTCTCTGTCTCCCTTTAAATTTACCTCCAAAAATATTTGGCAAAAGAAATAAGAGATAAAATAATTTTTTGTGAACCATTATGACTTTTAAGTAAACCATAAGGCATAGAAAATACTTTAATAGAATAAAGACTACTGAAATGGATCAGATTCTGTGAAGATCAATGGATTTTGAGAATGCCTTTAACAGAAACTGAATGCTATTTTGCTAATTTGTAATTTAAGAACTTAAAAGAAAAGAAAGTCTAACATACCTGCTCCTGTTGGAACAATCTGATTGAAATCCTGGTCTCATCAAGAGACAAAACTCTTGATTTCAGACAAGTCAGAATTAGAGGTCTGAGTTGAGAACTTGAGAAGATAAACATGTAGCTGCAGTTTGTGTACAAAATAACTGCATAGTTACAACTCTGGTTGTGTTAATTCACTAATTAATGTCTGCCATATTATTGGTGTTTAAAAATGTCACTGAAGAGAAAATGCCAAATAGAAATAAAGTTATATTTAAGATTTGAGGAAAAAATCCCACAAAATCCATCTAGAACCAAATACTTTTCATATTTTGCATTTAGTACTGCACTTTACAAAGGCATATTTAAGTATGTGCTTGGTGTAAGCCTACAACTACTTTAATTGATTAGTCTACAGTCTAGGTGCTCTGCTGAACTGCATTTGAACATTCAAGTCCCACTAGGAAAGTCTTTTTCATTGCTTCTCTCTCAAGATTCTCTATGCATTTTCTTATATACCACTATACTTCAGTCATGAAATACATGTTAATTAAAACCTGTGAATATTCCTGGTTTTGCTCATGTGTTGTAACGTTCAAGTTGAATAGGTAAAATATTGTGGTCTGAAATGGGAAAAACTGTGGAATAAATTTATAATATAAAGCTGAGAGTGTTACATTTTGGAATATTTCCAGTGCTTTTATGGAAGCTTAGATTATTATCTGGAGAGAATCACTGCAGTAGATTCAGTTATAAAACTGAGCTGGGGTGAAGGAGAGGAGAGGATTTCATCTCTCTGAGAATTTTGAATTCCCAGCTTTTGAATCCTAATCAGCTTTATCATGATCTTCAGTGAGTCATCTCATGAACATAGAGATGTGTATTCCTGCAGGATGATTCTTTTAGATGTGTCAATTGAGGGTCTATATTAAAGAAGTTGAAAGTTAGAAGTAGTTGGCAAAATACAAGACACTATATAAGGCAACTGGCTATATAAGTGAAAATGTACATTGCAAGTACCGGAAGCAATAAATTCGTCAATTCCATAAATAAATCAGAAGCAAAAAACCAAATTTTTTACAGATAAAAAGGACATGAAATGCACATCATTTCAGTTTTGGTTGTTCCAGGATTATTGATTTTATTGATATTTGATTGTTATACCTGTTATAAACCTCTAACTGCATCCATGGAATCATAAACTAATTCGGGTTGGAAAAAATATTGAGAAAACTGTATTCTCCAGCTCCATGTTTAAAGCAGGGCTTTTCTATTCCTCAGCAAATATATCAATGATGAAAATTATTTTGGAGAGTAAGCCTCAACAAGTATAGATATATGTGCTTTCCTTGAGCATTTTTATAATTGTACCGTGCCATGTGTTAGCATGATTAGATATGTAAGAACAGAGTCACCAAAGTGACTGCAGTGCCATGTCCAGATACCTGAGCAAGCTGTAAGCAACTGAATTTCTGTAGCCATAGCAGAACATAGGAATGTGGAGCACAACGTGTCTAGGATCATAGTGGAATTCTCTACTTTGTCTGCTTAGCTGAGTTGGTAGAATAGCTCAGACACTGTCATGTTACAGTTTAATCATGCCTGTCACTGGCACGGAGGTATGCCAGTAGTTATTACATTTAGCACAGGGTAACATGCATGTGACTCGATCATATCAGTGTATGGATGCATGTGTGTATATATATGTGTGTGTGTGTGTATTGCGTATATATATAGAAAACATTGTAGAATATTACTGCCACAAAAATATCTTGCTTTTTTTTTTTTTTAATACCAGAGTACCTAAAAGCTATCGCAGCACATAATTTTATGTTAAGTTCCTTTGTGAGTATAGATGAGTTTTTTGGCGAGATAACCTGTCACCAGTTTATCTAGACATTTGACAGTGTACTTCTCCTTCCCATTTATCATTGCAATATTTATGACTCAAATTTAAGTTTGCTTGGTACTAGAAATCTCAGTTGTTTGTAGATATGCTTATCTATGTTATGCTAACAGAGGATCTTGTGTCTGTGACTAAACAGCAAAGTTCCTATAGCTAGTAGAAGAATAACATGTCCAAGGATTGAAATCCAGCAGCCATCCACAGACACTGACAGGTATTGCCATTGTATATTAGCTGGAGTTTGAAATTATGTTAATTAGAAATTGTGTTGTATTTTTATTGTTCTGTGCTCAGTGTTTCTAGATTAAAAAGATGCACTAGGAACTGAATTGTAGTGTACTGTAATCCTACAACAATTCTATTTTTATTTCTTCAGTTTTTTGTTACAAGAAAAATCTAATGCTAAAATTGTGATTGGCATGATCTCATAGCTTGTACAGAGTAAAGAATTTATCATGGGCTTTCAAATAAATTGTTTTGAGTCATTTAGGGGGAAAAATAATTTCTGTTTGTTTTGTAAGCTGCTACAATTGCTTACTCTTGGAAAATGTTAATCTTTCATAAAGCTTTCTCTATACATAACTTTAGATCAATAACTCTAGTAATTTGTTGAAAATTCTTTTTATTTGTTAAGAAAAGTAATAAATCTGAAAAATTAAAAATCAGAAATTATTATTTTCTGCATTGGGAAAAGAGTTAACATTTGAAATTTCCAGTATATGTGTATAGAACAATGGAGATAAATCTGTATATAAAATAAAATTCAGTACCACTTTTGGTTAGATACTGTAGCAACTAGAGTTTACAGTGGGACTTAAATAATATTAGATTCTAGTTCTCATATTTAATGGGTTTGGAATATGAAGTTATGCTGTTACCCACAGAGCTTACTGTGAAGTGACATACAGAGAGCTCAAACAGTCTCATAGTGATCGGCTTGCTTCGTTTAGAATCAAACGCTGTTGTTCCTTTTCCTCAGTGTAGGGGAGAGTTATGTTTACAAGTCTTGCAGACTTTGACAAGCAAATAGGCCATCTACTGTGCCTGTCCTCCCTAGCAAAGGTGGAAGGGTGCTACAACAGGCAGTACTAAATGAAGGCGGTCATTATTTGACATTTCATTAACTGGATTTTCATAATGAGAAGTCTGTCAGCAAAGATAAACAGTGCTAGTGTACATTAAAATATTATATGGATGCTGAATAGTTTAACTAAGACTACCATATTTCCCTCTTTAAAAATTAGTAATTCATACGATATGATTTGTAATGAGAAAAGAAAAAAGTTTCATCTAGATAATTAGTAAGCATAAGTCTTTAAGAACGACATCTGAAAAGTTAGAAACTTCTGTTTTTAATTTAACTTCCTCCCATAATTATGGCTTATTAATGGATATTAATTATGGATATTAATGCATAATTGCATACAATAGTTATGGAGGAGTGTCATTGCCCAAGCAGGTTATTGAAATGAGAGCTTTTCTATAAAAGAGACAGTTTCAGAAGACTGGGATCATGTAATACATGTGTTTACTGTTAAAAGGATAAAAGAATAAGTCAGGATGAAGATCAGACAGTAACATTTTTTTTCTGAATTGTTCTTTATTGTGTATGATGTAAAACCACAAAGTGAAGCTTTTGAGTGGAAGACTGTCCACTTGAAATAGCCCTTCATTTGGTGCAGTGGTTATTGAGAGGATTGCAGCCTGTAGCCTGGAACCTGAGGGTGACAACTGAGTTTAACCTCAGGATTCAACTTAATCTTCAAATCCTTCAGTCTACAAAGCAGCATTGCCAAAGCTTCAAAGTTTACTGCCAAATCCATCCTCTCCTTCACTGCTGGGAGCTCCTGGTTGTTTTTCCATTTGAAGTAAATGCCCGCTACAGATTGTAGCAAACTGAATATTTATATTAGCTATTGAGTATGAAATTTTTTAATCCTTTACCTGTTAGCTAACTGGTTAGCTATGTTGGCTCCATGATCTGCAGAACACAACACCTGCCCTCTAAGCCATTACTATTGATCCTAATGGTAGAAATGCCTCCATTGTTCTAATGGAACAATAGGTCAGACCCCTAACATCCTAAAACCTACTTTTTATAACTATAGAGCTAAAGAGAATGGGGCCTTAAGAGTAACAAGTAGGAGCCTTAACTTTTCATGAAGTCTTTATTGGAAACGTGGTTGCCACTCATCTGTTTTCTGTATGTCCTACTGGCTGTTGGAAGTAGAGAGAAACAAAGTATGGAATGATACCCTTACCATATCGCCCATTCCAGCAGTCCTCTACTCACTGACAGGAGAAAGGCTGACAGACCCAGAAAAGTCTCTGTGGGCTCATTAATTTTCTTAAATATGAGGCTAAACAAGATAAGGATGGGTTTTCCAGTCTGTGATATTACTCTTTTTTGTAATTTTGTTGAATTTAAGAATATTTTTTCTCCAGATTTATCCCCATAGTCCAAGAATATATTCTATGGTCATTTCTTGCCATCATGCAGATGGCTTACACTTTTCTCACCTTCCATGACA
The DNA here is from genome assembly GCA_036785705.1 of Acanthornis magna. Lineage (NCBI taxonomy): Eukaryota > Metazoa > Chordata > Aves > Passeriformes > Acanthizidae > Acanthornis > Acanthornis magna. Next base: position 1,973,213 of record JAWUZG010000071.1, on the reverse strand, counting down.
CTGAAACCTCCCTAAAACAGTTACTTAAATTATACAACATTCCTATCAAAGCTAAGGTTGTGTTTCTCTGTCTATCAACAATGTAAAAGAAGCGAGACAGTGGATGTTTTTGCTGATGAAGCTTCCCATTCAGAAACAGAACTGATAGAAGAAGAAGTGAGGTAATTTTGTTGTGGTTTTGTGCCAGGCTTATTGCACTTTTCCTCCAGTCTTTAGTGCCTCAGCTTATAATTACTGTTTATGTGTCTCGCTGTGGTGTGTTTGCTTGTTAGGAGCTTATAGATGTAGGTTCATGGTGTATAGTATTATTCTGAATCTGTCTGTGGCAATTCCTTCATATGCACTGAGTCCAATTATGAACTTATGGAAGGCCTGAAAAGACACTGCTTTTAATGAATGTTTTATAAATGCATTCAGCAAAGTTAGGCACTATACTAATTTTCAATATTTTTAGAAATAAAATGCTGCTACTAACATAAAACTCTTTATAATGAGGCTGTGGTATATCTCTCTGTTTTTTAATACTAATTAAAATTTGACTTCTTGTTTCACTTAATCACCATCGAGCCACTCATCGTATTAACTGACTTCATTGTAAAATGCATGACTTCGCTCAAGGAAAAGTCCTGAAGGGTACACATTCCCCATTTGTATTCTGTATCTGTTCAGTTACTCAAGGAGAGCTGGGAGGAGTGTGATTTTAATAAATAGCTCCATTAGGGTATGGATTTTACTTTTTAAATTGCCTTGATTTAATGTATTTGAGGATATTGCTAACAAATGTTACTCTTTGAAAACAGACCAATTACATTGTGAAAAAAGGTGGGGCTTGATTAATTTCTGAAAGCAATGGCCTGATTAATTGCCTAAGATAGTAGAAGATATGACTGCTTGATCAAGAAATTCTCTTTTACTCAGTCTAATTTCTCCCCATTGTATCTCTAACAATAACTTTTTTCACCGCTGTTTTGGTACAGTTCTGTAGGCTGTGGGTTAAAAGAACTTTTTTAATACAAACCATTTTTTTTTCTAGTTGTTGGAACCTCTGTAAGTACTAATGATGTAGATTTTCAACTGATTACAGTCTGAGCACCACATATGAATCTATCACTATAGCTTAGACTATATTATAACAGACATCCCAAGTCTAATAGCAGTTAACTGTGCTACATGGTAATTATAACATCTAGAATATGGACTTTCCTGCAAACAAGAGTGCTACCTCTAGAGATAATGCAATCTGTAAAAATCTATTCTTATGAGGAATAATGCACAATTAAACTGCACTATTAATGAGTCCTTAGCTTTAACGAGACTTAATATTTTGACAACTACTCTTTTATTCCCAGGTTGATATATTAATTAACAAAATAACAATATTGTAACCCAGAAATTGTCAGGAAACAGACTATTGCATGGGTAGTCATTACTGAGACACTGGAAACATTTCAGCCCATTTATCAAGAGTATGGAGCAAGTCAAATCATACGTGTAAAAAAGCTTTATGTTATCAAGAAGTTATCTCAGAAAATTTACTCCCACTAAAAATGTATATAACAAAATTATTTGCTCCAAACCAGTATCATGCAGCATATTTTATAATTAATAGAAAGGTGAAAGTTCAACTGAGCTGCTTTTTGACTAACATTACAGGAATTGTGAAGCAGCAGATAGACAGCCATATCAAAGATCCAGATCAACAGAACAACGTCCTGTGCTAGAGCGGACCAACTCCCGCTCCCGATCCACAGAGCGTCCTGACTCAAACCTCATCAGGTCGATGCCTTCATTAATGACTGGAAGATCTGCCCCTCCTTCACCTGCCTTACCGAGGTGAAACAGACAAATCAATCAGACTAAACCCCTTCTGCCCCACCAGCTCACCATTTTATTTTCCCAGTAGCTAATTGATACCACCTCATCCTTAGCTGATCACTAGCAATAGATACTAACCCTTTCAGTGCGAACACACTATTTATATCCTACTCTGGATATAATGGTGTGGCTATCATTGCGAATTGCTTGCTAACAGTATTTAACTACATTTGTTTATGATTTCTCATTTGTCAGGAATCCTGGATGGTTTCCACATAAAGCACCTCATAACTATCATATTCTTCTCTTACAGAATGAGAAATTATTTGTGTTCATCAGACATTGCTTATGGAACAACCATCATAACATCAAATGAAACTATTTTTTTAAAAAAAAAGTTTCTTTAGATGCACTGTACTAACTTCATCTATTATTTATCATTTTAACCACCATTTTCTCTGACTACATTTTACTGTGCCATAGTCTGTATTGTTCCTGTTTGAGTACCCCTGATTGATATTTTGAGGATTTCTATACATTATTCTTAGCTTAAACAAACATAATACAATAAAAAGATGAGCACATTTTGGTCTAGATCATGTTCAGGAAAGCCTCTCTTTATTTTAGAACTGCAGAATACATTCTTTTGTTTTCTGAAAGTTAGAGTTAGTATCATCAAATCCCCAGTGAGAGCTGAGTCAAATATCAGTGTCTTTCCTCAGTTTGTTAGTTTGTTTAGACAAATCCATGTAATCTCATTGCCACTCAAAGGTAATTTAAGAAAATACAAGCTGAGTAAAGATAATTGAATTTGACTTTTGAATAAATTTATGTGTATGTGGCTTTTATATCCATATGCACATGAATATGCACACAACACATTTTCTGTCTTGACTGTGTGAACAATCGTCTTATGCAAGCAGCTTATGGAAGCATCTTCAGCCTTAGCTTGGCTTCCTTTTTATGGAGAGATTTCTCTTTTTAATAAGGTCTTTTTCTGAAAAGAGATAATACTTTCCCTCCAGGACTGCAAGGGTCCCAAACAATGTAAAATCTACTTAGTTGTGTTACCAGTTCTTGATGATGTTTAAGAATGAATTTGACATTTAATGGCTGTGGTTTGTTTTGATATGTGTCTCATAGGTCACATCCTCGAACTGGGTCTGTCCAGACAAGTCCGTCGAGTACTCCAGTAGTAGGGCGAAGGGGCAGGCAGTTACCGCAGCTCCCACCAAAGGGGACGTTGGAGAGAAGTAAGTGGATGGTTTTCTCCTTAATGATGCTACCAAATTGCTCATGAAGGTTGATTATATTTATTATTTTTCTTTTGCCATTACAGTTGAAATCTCTGAGTTTTTGTGTACAGAATTAGCATTTGGTAGTGGTATTGCATTTTGTACTGTGTTTTCTTCTATTAGGTTTTAATATATTCAACATTCTTGGCTGAAATGAATAATAAGCAGTATAATGCACATGAAACAAGGTGGACTATTAGCATGATCCTGTTCCTTTTGACCTCAGTAGCATTTTGTCATTGACTTCAACTGGCACAGGAAATGATCTTTAGTATGTTGTCTAGTGACAAAATTCTAGCCCTTTTGGGAGTCAGGAACCTAGCTGATCACTTGTGGGTTTGCATGGAGTGTATTACAGATTGCTAATATTAAACACCTGCATCTTGAAACAAGAGGAGCAAGAAGACAGGAAATAATCTTTAAAATAAGAAAGGTCAGAAAGGTATTTCATGATTCACATTTTACTGGTACTGTAATTGTGCTTATCTTAATGTCTTAATTAAAAGCACTGGTTGATGGAGACATTTTCCAAAATGTTTAGAAACAGACGTATATAAACGCATTTTTGATAGCAAATACATTTTTACCCTTCCATTTCTAGTAACTACATGTGCTGTGCAAAATCAGTCTAAATGGCCATATACAGTCCTTTTTTTTAATCCTTCTGAACATGTATATTGTATATTTTAAAAAACTTCTGTTGTTTTTAACCCCTGTGCTTTGGTTCCTTTTTTTTTTTGTTGTTGTTTTTGTTTGTTTTGTTTTTGTGACTTTCCGTAGACAATGGAGACAAGGAGATAGAATCTTTTGAAGGTCTGTACATAAAGAAGGGTTTGTTTTTCACCTGAAAGCCTTTTTCAGAGACTGTATAGGGAAAAACAAACCCAACTGCAATTGATGTTACTTGATTGCACACACATAGTCAGAATTATTGTCATAATGATTTAGTCTTTATTTTTAGACCTGTGGCTCATAAATTTTACAGGATTCTACATGAAAAAAAGACAATATAAATAATACTGCCCAAATATAATCGTCATTAGAAAAGTACTTCGACATGTACCCATTTTTAAAGACCAAGAATTTACCCTATGGCAAATAAGAGCATTTCAGCAATATATATGTAGATTTCCAGGATTAACAGATATACAGGCACATGTTTAAATATAAGCATTGAAGGCTATTTGGCAGGTTTAGTGTTAGCCATACATTCAATCAGAACAAGTTTTTATTGCAAGTATGTTATAGTGTGATACATTTGCTGAATTAGTAGATAATTTTCAAATAATATAGGGACAAAATTTAATTGAATTAAGTTAGTCTTTCAAGAAGTTATAATACTTTTGCTTTATATTTTATAGTACTAAGGCAATTTAATTTACTTAGTGGCAAGCCACGAGATATCAATTGCAGTCCTTGGTGTACCACTGAGGGTCTTTATGTAGTATTACCGTGTTTGTCTCATCAGACTTTTTAATTTAGTATTTCCAATGTTTACAGTATTTATTTCCATTTTAGAAACAAAACTTCATGAAAAGAAAACTCTTGTTTTCTCAGATCATCACTCTATTATATTAATTTTTTGTTGTCTTATGTGTTGTGAATTGCTTATATGAAATACAGTTTAGATATTTCAGGAAATAATCTCATCTAATCACATGATGTTTGCTGTCATTGCTGTATATACTTTTATGTTTTACTACTCTTCCCTGCTCTTTGCTTAGTATATCTATTTAGACTGTGAGCTCCTTAGAGCAGCAATTATGAAGTAGTGCATATTTTTACTGTGTTTGATTAGAAAGGGTAGCAGTCTTATTTTTTACTTTCATCATAGGTTCTATAGAGAGAAATGTAACAAGTACAATAAAATAATTATTTTTTATAGGAGTACTAGAATTTTTTCCTCTGGTAAGTACTGCTGGGACTTGAGGAGCTCTGTTTTTACTCAAATACTGAGTAATAATTTCCTTTACCTTTGTCTTTTGCAAAATCTGGGTTATGGAAAATTGCCACATCTGCAGATGTTGATGTTCTAATATACAATCAAAGCATCATCAATGACTCAAGATACAGTAACTAGAAACATTTCATATTGAATTTACACATATAAAGATGGTAAACACTCTTAAAAATCTAATCCATAGATACAGCTTTTGTAGAGTATTCTATGAAATTTTCTGTCATGGATTAAGAGCTCATATTCTAATGCCAATAGAGTTCTCCTTTGAGGCTTTTTCTGTCCTTTAGGATTTTCTAATCATTTTCTTTAAAGGGGGTAATATTTTTCTCTAAGAAGAATAGTGCTCTGCAAGAACAGCCGATTACCTAACTTTGTTCAGTGACAGAACGTAATTAAGATTAATAGCAGTCTTTTTACTGTGGAGAATTGAATTTTACAGGAAGTTATTTTAAGCAAATGGAGTACTAGTTATGAAAACTGAGATTTAATGGAATAGGAAGCACTGACTATCATAGAAAGAGTTAATGTTATTATTTAACAAATACGGCATCAACTAAACCTGAAAGTTTTGTAGATATTTGAGTAGGTTTCAATGTATTTTTTTAAGCCCCAGAGATAACCAAAACATTTCTGTGTTGTTGGGAAGGCTATATGACCATACCGAAAAATATTGTCGCAGAGTAGTCCTTTCTGCTCTTACGGAACACATGCTTGACTCAAATGAGAGAGGTGTTTCTATATTGCATGGAAATGTGTTGTGAAGTTTAAGCTGTCTGTATTTTGAAACCAAGGATTTTATTATTGTCTAGATTAAGTTAAAATCAAACTGATTAAAAAAGTTAGTAAAAGATACCTTATAGACAACCATGAATTGGAAGTCATCTCAGCTTTGTAAAAGAGAAAAAGAAAAAACGAAAAACTTATCAGTTGCTGACTCCTACAATGGTCTCATTTAGTCTGCATATATTTGAATAATTTGTATTTCTTACAAGGTTGAAACTGCATACCTTTTCTTTAAATGTAGTAGAAATGCCGGAACTCAAGTAGAAAGAGGGGAGTAATTTGCTGTTGGAGATATTTTTGTGTTATAGGGTAGCACTCACTGTAATGCAGAATGTGGTGTACTTATGGCTGTGTGATGAGAAATGGAAGGGAAGGAATCTACAGGGGAAAAAAACCTTTGGGTAATTGTTTTCCAAATTAGGATCACAATTAAAATACATTGATTTGGGTTAGATTTAGATCCATGAACTGAGTTATGTGGTTGGGAGTTTTTGCTCCAGGACATATAGTTGCCTCTTGAATATTTAATTTCAAAATAACCCAAGAGGTTTGCTTTTAAGAAAGCTACCTGGGAGTAGCTATGGAGAACCATTCCTATCTGTAATGTTTTGACCCAAACATATTTTTATCAGTGTCCCACATGCTCAGTAGAACATACAATACCTTAGTTATGTTGCATTTACAGCCTTTCATGGTCATGAGATTTTTGCTAATTTCTTAACTTTCTGCTGCTGTGTTGCTTTCAGTGTCAGATTTGCCTGTTCAGAAGAAAGACTGGGTATCTCTGAAAAGCATGTCATTGGCTTATCTACCCAGGATATACCCTAGCATCTAGGGCAGTTTGGGTTTTGCTTTAGACTTTAATAGTTTAGTATATTTTCATGTTAAGTGGTTAGAAAATAGTTCTGAAAGATGTCTGGGACCACCTAAGGTTTTACCAAATTTTTACTACTGAAATGCCAGAAGACTTTTTCTTCAGCTGAACTTTTGCTTGTATATTTTTTAATTATGCTAGAGGTGGAGATATCTTGTTTAAATGAACATTTGTAGAAAACCAGTACTTTTAAATTGAACTTGGTTTTAGTGCTGAAATGTTCATGTACTTTTAAGTGTTCCGTATTTTTCGCGCTATCAAGTGAATACTGCAGTATTTATAATTCTTAAGGGTTAACATGATTTTTTTCATTTATACGTGGCTATAATGTATTTCTTTGTTCTTACTCGCCTTGGCAGAAGGATGAAATCACTGACTGATTGCTGCTAATTAGAATGGAACACCATAAAGTGAAAGTATTCAGGATTCAGCCTTTCAGTTAATTATTAATTCCTAATCAGGGAGAGAGTATTTTTTCCTAATATATATTTTTATTTGTCGTTTTAATAATAAACATCGCCCTTTCTTTCTTCTTTCCACAAAGAAAATCCCCCAACCATCCACCCAACCATAAAAACTAAAAAATCATGTTCGGCCAAACAGATGTAATAAAACCTTAAAATCTGGAAATGAACTGCTCAGAAATTTAGCAAATAAGTAGTGCTCAGTAAGGATTAGGCCTTCTATTTATGCTCTATGGTACAGACTTTAATTATAAGATCTCATAATAATCTTGTGTCTTGGGAAAGTTATTTCAGAGCCTGTTAAGGCCTGACATTAATGCTGATTAACTCTCTTAACTTCAGGTGTGGGTAATCTTTTTCCAGAATAAAATTAGATATGGATGGAATTAACAGGAATACTTGATTAGGTTTAATCAGGGATAGCTAGCAACCATTAGTCCAGTTTTTATATCTCTCAGATGCAGTTTCAAATCTCTAAAAAGAACAGATGTATATTGACAATGTACTGTTGCAGCTCCTGCAGTCTGGAATGGAAGATGCAGAGACATTCTGATGGTTAGGAAAGCACAGATACTATTGACGGAAGTACATGCTGTTTATTTTAAGATGTTTTATCTCATTCAGAACATAGTTTCTTTAAATGAGATATAGTTTTGCAAAATGAAAAAGAATTTTGTTGTGTATTTTCAAGAGCCCTATCCTAGTTTGATGGGAGACAGAGAAAGATGGTTAAAATACAATTGCAGAGAACCCATATCAAGGCTGGTCATGATTCTATCACACTCTATCAGCTATGATTTTGCAGGGTTTTAAAAATATATGGCATATGGGTATTTTGTTTTATAAAAATGATTGATCACGTAGAAAATGCAGGATAGGAGCTTAGATTACCTCCAGCTTGGCTATAAACTTGATGACTTAGGCAAACACAGCAAAGTGAAACTACATAGCTTTGCACCTATCCCTGTTTTTGTGTGGATATTTCTGTAGTACTGGCTGTATGATGTTAGAAACATTCATGCTTGCACAGTGTAATTTGCATTTTGTGTGCTTGACAGCAAAGTAAATAGAATAAGTTAGTTAACAGCAGTAACAAGCCTTCCTTAGGATACTTTCTGGATCTATTTTGGGGTTTTGATTTCAACTAGGAATTTGCCAAAATATGCCTTTGGGTTTTAATTGTGGGTGATTAGTTCACTCTCCTGAGATGCAGCAGAATCCTCAGCCCTTGAAAAATATTAAAATATTTTATTTGCATTGGTACAATTTTCACAGAAAAACTTGAACAAACTTTACCTATAACCCAGAGTTTAAAGTGCTTGCTTGAAAGGTTCTGATTTTTCAAGGAAAGTCATAGTTTGTAATTTTCTCTTGGATTGGTAAAAGGAGAAATTAAACAGCTTTATAAAATTTGAAGATCTTACTGTCTAGATCCAAGACTTCAAAGGGCATAAAAGAAAATGACTAAGTCATACAGCTGTGCTCATGAAAGCCATTGTTCATTTATCTTTCAGGGTACCAACATGCCCAAAACATTTTAATTCAGTTCTACTGAAATTGATTTTTTAAAGTCTTAGGCACATCTTCTATACATTGTTTCCATGAGAGAAGGTTGACTGTATAGATGATATCCCTGCTGACTATTTTAATTGGAATTTTCAGTGTCATGATTTCAATTGGAATTTAAATGTCATGGTTTTATCGCGGAATTGTAGAGCAGAAATCTAAGCAGAGATTAGTTTCCATTGCACTGGTTTGATTACAGCCTGAATTTCTCTATTAACAATAACCTGCTAGAACAAGTAGTTTTAAAATTACTATTACCTGCTAGCTAAATGTGAAGTCAAGTAATTCGATGAGCTATTTAATTGCACATAAACTTATACAAGTAATGAGAGGGCTGGAAGGAATTCTGGGAACAGAGAAAATGAAAAATCGATAAGCAATCAAAATCTGAACCCTGAAAAACCACACTGTATTGCGTCACATCAAAGCTGTTTAATAAATAACTGACGTTTAAATTAAAACAGGCACATGTTATATCAATTATTCAGTTTGACATTCTTCAATATCATTACTGTTGGTACCCTCATAAGCTTTTTTACAAAAGAAAGTTGTGGCTCTTTGTCAATAACATTAAAAATATACTTGTGTTTCTCATCATTAATGGCATTTTGACTGTTGTTCCCAACAATTTCAGTATTATATAGTATTTAAATATGCTCTAGACAACTGTAGATACTGGTGGAAAAGTGTCTTTCTTTCTGCATTCTAACTACTCTGAAATCCAGGTAAAAAGCATATTATATTGCAAATTTAGGATATTTTTCTTCCAAGCTGAAAAAGCATTTCCTTTTTTCTTCTGCACTTTTTAAGGTACTGGGTATGTCCACTAGCTTATGATTTTTATACTATTTTAAATATACTGGCTGAGAATGGAGGCTTGGACTTTATTCCTAGGAAAACTAAAGCAAAACCAAGCAGAAGATTTAAACTAATTATCTACCAATATCTATCTGTTTTCTCTACTTTGGTAGTTATTGTCTGCTTTCCAGTGCTTAAAAAATTAATAAGAAATTGGAAACAAGGAACATTAAGGGCTGCATATGAGCATTATTTCTTGCAGAAGGATTTCATTGGAGTAAACTCGAGATATAAATGAAAAATAGCACAACAATTTATTTGATCTTTGATTCACTAAAAAAATAATTTCTGCCACAGACTGAGGGTTTGTATGTTATTGTGGATGTATTTTGTTTGATGTTTATCTTTTATTTGAACAGCTTGTAACAAAGCATGCATGTTTTTGTCTTGCTTTTTCCCCCCGTCATACCTTGTTTGTACAAATGCAGCAGGAGATGAAGAAAACAAGCGTACTGGAGTTCAGGAGTCAGAGGTCGAGGCAGGTCTGTCTGACCACAAGTGCCTATCCCCTTTAGATATGTTTTCCCCTGAGTACATAGGGAAGCTTTACCAGCCAGCCTGTAAATATATTAAAAATCCAAAGAATATTTATATCATTTTATAAAAGAAAAACAGAAACAAATTCATTGTAGCATAGTTTATTTGCCAGTTGTAATGCTTAAAATAGTTCAATATGGAAAAAAGTATCCAGCTATTTTACTCTTTTTATTCTTTTTTATGAAAGTACTCAGTCATTTTACTCAAGTAATAGACTTGGCATGTCTGGGTGGGTACTTCTTAGATGTGGTACACTCAGGTTTGCATTAATAATTTTTACAAGCAGGGAAGTAAATTCTTTTTTATCATGAGACTTTTTTCCCCTTAGTTTGCGTAAGCAGACTGATGCTGGACAAAAATAGTCCATCGAATGCATTACACGGAGATACTTTGACTATTTTGTATAATGACCTTCACCCTGCTTAGAAGACAGTCCATTGGTTAGTGTGATGACAACTGATAGCTCACAATCAAATCAAATAGATGCAAATACTTTTTTCAACTCAAATACCATGTGATTAAAACATAAAACTTTAACTTCTAATTTCAGGAAACACCCCATACAGGTTCAAAGATATGCAGAGATCTAAAGATTTCTTTTCAATCATTTCTCTGATCTTCAGTTTCTTTTTCAAAGGAAGAATCATAAATGCATAAATTTGCATTTACACACCTTGTTAATAAGTTAAATTCTATTGTCTATAATTAATTAATAGTTAATAATTGCCAAAAGTGGTGGAAGCATGGTGCAAAAAAAAAAAAAAAAGAGGTGAACTGAGCAAAAAACACAGTACTATCTGATAGGAAAAATTACTAGTATGCAAACGTATGCTTAAAATATAATGCTGCTTGAAAGTGTAAGTGCCTGCATCCTGTGCCCTGAATCCTATTCCCATTGTTATTTAAGAGAAGAAAATATGGATTACTATTTTCTTCTATGAAAACAAGTCAGGAATAATTACTGTGATAGGACTCATTGCTTGTTCAAAACTCTGGATGCTATAGTAATTTCATGATTTCAGAGGTGAAAAGAAGTTTTACTTTTTTTAAATTTTAGTTCTCACTTAGGCATCCAAAATGTTTTTTAGCATCTTTGCCTTCCCATTTTTTGTTATAATACAGTTTACTTTTTTATTGCTTTTGTTATGGTTCTGTCTCTGTGGTGTTCAGTGGTGTGTGTAGTGTGTGCTCTTCACTCTGTGTGTTTTGTAGTAACTCAAATGTAGTGCATGGAGTTTTGCTCACATAGCTTGCAATACATTTGTGTGTGCTTATAGTTACAATGTTCATTGTAGTAGCTATTCCAATTGTTAATCATAATTGTCTGTTTTTAATGTTGTAAAGATTGTGAGGAAAAACATCAAACCCCACCTGTTAATGGGCGAAAAGGCAAGTTGATTATGATATTGCTTTTGAATTGTGGGTGCTTGAGAAATTTCATTTATTTTTTGCTGCATGTATGTGTGTTTGCTTAGTTCTTCTAGCTCAAAATTAGTAAGTTCACATATGTTCAATTTCAGTGTGCTGTTTTGCTTCTTCGGTATAATTATTTTCAACTGTGCTTTAAAAATATTTCTTGGAACCAAAAGCTCCAGATTTTTATATTTTTACAGCTAACTGTATTACTGAAGATATAGGTGACACTAGGCAGATATGTGACCCTGTTGGCTACGTAGAGCTAAGGGGGTAGTTTCTGTATTTCTCATTTTGGAATTCCCAGTCTGCCTTGCTCTAAGAAGCCAAGTACAATTTGCAAGCACCTGCAAAATTGCATTGCCCTCCACTTTTTACCCGGTCTATATTCTTTTACATTACTTGGCTATATATTTTACAAGCTTGGCACATTTTAATGTGAATAGCAAAACCTGATGATCTTAATTATCATATACTGGTAGAGAAAGGCTTTTGTTATTAGCAATCATTTCTGTTGTCTAATTTGTATTGTGTTTGATGTTCTCTTTCAAATGCTGTAGAACTAAGCTTAATTCAAAGTGCAGAAATGTTAACATGGAGATTTAGGTTTCTTATCTAAAAAATAGAAGAAAGTTGCAGTGAATAACCACAGCTTACTTTGAAGTGTTACTCAAGTTCATGCTTCTAAATTGCTTTGATAATTTTGAAGAAATATGTTGCTACTTTCCCACATACTTCTAAGACCTTACTACATTTAGACTTTGTGTCATTGACGTCTTCTGCTAGTGAATGAAATATAAACTAGGTAGTGCCTTGGGTTTATTAAAATTTGGATATTCACTCTTACAGTTCCATCTCTACCAGGAGCATACATGGGGTATAGACCCAGTTACACTCTTATGGGCCATTCTTAGTTGTCTATTCCCTAAAACAACTCAGCAGAGGTAATAGACCTATCAGGAAGAAGGGATTCTGTTTTGCCTGTGCTAGTTCATTGTCTGGGAAGGAAAACCACACCATTTTTAATATGTCTCTTATTATCAAGTGTAGACAAGACCAAATGATGTACCTTTGCGCAGAAGGTGTCACCAGCCTGTCACCAGCCTGTCACAGTAGTGACACAAGGGTGCTTGCTCTGGTGGCTCTGCCAGCATAGTCCTGAATGAATTCAAATGCTGGGAGTCTGCTGCTGTAAATGTAGTCCATGATGCTTACCAGATTGTTCATTGTCATACTTTTACGATCTAAATTCCAATCATAGTAAATTTGGAGGCTTTTGCCACTGACTTGACAAAGCTAGCAAAACAATAAACAGTGATTTAATCAGGCTAAAGTTGATTTTGTTCTTGGTTTATTTTCCACTTCCTCAACAAAACCAACATTTTATACATTTATAGAGCCTGAAAGATGTACTTTGCACAACAAACTAAATACTGTCAAGACTCAATTTAAGGCAGATTTTTTCATACTTTTATTAAGTTCTCTAAGGTGTTCATTTTATGTTTAGAAGTTTCTTCTGCAGCCATCTTATTCTCCAAAAGAATGATCAGTGCCTAATATTCAATTTCAAATATTTATTACCAAAAATGTTATCCCTTTCCAGTCTTCCTCAGGTCTTTTGCGTTTCTCTTTCATGTATTTTATATGGCATCTTTTGATCCTTTGAGTTTGTGAGAAAAGTATCCAGGTAATTCTGCCCTTTACTATCTTAATTTAGGGTGCATAAAAGATGATGCAGTTACCAAAGCAAAATTTTAAGTGTTTCATATTCCCTCAGCCTTTAGAATATTTCATTGGATTATACCAAAACTTTGTCTATATTATGGGAATCAGGAATGCTTTCCAGTTCTCATCTCCCAGACTGAGAAGTGCCTGGAGCATATTTGTGTCTTGAGTTTATATAAAGACAATAGCCAAGTCTCTGAGTCCTGCCCCTTCTACGCACTCTGGCTTCCACATGCATGGGAGCCCCACCACACTGTGAGCAGTCTGGATGCCTGAAGGAATAGATCTGAAAGTATGTTGTATTCCGTATTTGTTGCACAGTTTAGACACAATCTAAGGAATTTAGGTGACTGAAGGGCGAACTAGGCAGAATTAAAGGACTCCAGTCACAGAAGTGATGGCAGATGGACCTGTTTAACTGGCTTGTAGAAGTAGTGTTCAAATACCCTTTTTTGAAAAACAAGCATGTTCCTGTCATGCCAGAGGGCACTGTCATACTGATGGCTGATCTGAGCATCTTCTTCCATCTAAAACCATTTGGATTTGTGGAAATGGGGCCTACACTGTGCCTGAACTACCGAACATGACTGCTGTGAGTCTCCTATGTGCTGTCTCTTCCTCTGGCTCACTGACTCTAGACCTCACTAAGAGACCACAACAGCTACTGAATTTTGCATGAGAAGTGATACTGAATGTGTTCTATGTGTGCCGTGAGAATACTTAACATATTCCTATGTGTTATGAGTACATAGAGAAATACTACATTTTAAATTCTAGTTCAAGCAAAGTGTACACTTGTTCAGATTATGCTTGTTGTAGGGAGGCACATAACTGCAATCTGCATGCTGGAAAAAGAGTGAAATTTTAAAAAAAACACAATACAACATCACAAACTAGTAAAAGTAGAGTACCAATAAGATGGTCCAGACTGAAGAACCTACATTCTGTTGAAATTCCTTATGACATAGGTGGCTATTTTACAAATTTAACTCTAAAACTACCAGGGAGATATTACAGAGGAGGAAGAGTCTAGCTGCTAACTTGTCCATAAATACCTTCAAATTTGACTTATAAAAAATCTGAGTTTGCATCTTTCAAAACTACATCACAATACCATGTAGCATTTCTAAGACTGGTATTTGACAGTGAGATGTCATTTTGTCTGCTAGTCCAACACAATTTGTCTGGTTACTAATCTAAGATTTCAGAAGTAATACAGAAAAATAAAACAGACATTTTGGTGCAGGCAGCATTTGCATTTAAAGATGCATGTTAAATTTTGCATGTAAGTTTGAGTGTAAAATTGAGGAATAAGGAAAGTTTTATGTTAATAAATAGTAATACTTGATATTCAGAAAAACCTAAAGCTTTCTGAAGAAACAAATCTATATTTTTTCATCTTTGTGTAAGCCATTTATTGTATTTACTTTATTGGTTGATATGAGTGCTTAAAACTACTAGCTTAGTTTCAGAACCATTTTGTGAACAGAATGATTTTTTTAACATCTTAGAATTGTACCATAAGCTCCAATCTTAGCTTCATTTAAAAAGGATAGAGCACCTGTGATTGCTTGCAGAGCTTTTTGGCATGTGTGTGTGTTTGTGAGAGACGTATAATCATATGGTAAAAAATTATCTTTCTGCTTAGAAAATGTTTGAAGTCTTGCTATGAGATTGCATCTTTTCCAATAAATATAAAAATAACATGGAAAAAAAATCCCAAACCCTATATCAAGCTAAACCTTACCTTCTGCATTCTACAGAGTAAATTTGTAGGCTGTTCACAATTCCTTGCATGCACAGAGTATTCCCTGACAGCCAGGAAATGGAAATGCAAATTGAGGAGACACTGTGGAAGAGAGGCATAGAGCAGAAGCTTGTACTTTGCTCCACATTTATTTAGGACATAACTTGTAATTTTCTTTGTTTGAATTAATTATTCATTAAATTCTGGAGATATTTTGATTTTTCTTGTGTTTAGCTATTGCAGCAGTATGAGGATAGCCATACCAGCCCTGACTAAAAATCCATCTAGTCCAGTGTCTGGTCTTCAGTAGGCCAGACATGGATGCTGGGGGAAAGGAATATAAGTAGGACAAGTGTGTAGTTAGCTTCTCCAGGATACTGCATTCCCAGGCTCCTATGACTTGTGCC
Organism: Acanthornis magna; assembly: GCA_036785705.1. Classification (NCBI taxonomy): domain Eukaryota; kingdom Metazoa; phylum Chordata; class Aves; order Passeriformes; family Acanthizidae; genus Acanthornis; species Acanthornis magna. The sequence continues at coordinate 1,957,769 of JAWUZG010000071.1, read as the reverse complement.
TCAGAAATCTCCATAAACAACAATGGTATCTTCGCAGGGTGTCTTCGTCTCCCTCATAGGTTTTCTGCACTGTTTCTTCCTCCTTAAATCAGTCCTGCCAAAACAAACCCGAGGTGCTTATCTAAACGAGTGCCTTGGGAGAGCTGTTCTTCGCAGATGTCCCAAGGGTAGGGATAACAGTCCTGCCCTGCCGCACCCAGCGCAGACAGGCGTGTTTCAGGCACATAACCAGAAGAGGGAGCAAAACTGCCATATTCTAAAAACATGAAAAAATGTGAAGCAAACAAGCAAATCCTTCCCATGTTCCAAATGGTACTGGAAAATAACCCTTGATAGTGGCTTACACATAACATCTTTACTTGGTGTTATTTAAATATACTTTACTAAATAGTAATGTACACATATTTAATGTACCATTAACTGACTGTCTTTTCTTCTCAGCCATTTGGAGTATTACATTTTTTTCTCATGTTTCTTTATGTTTTCCAACTCTATTATAGTTATAAAAGTAGCAATGTGATACTCTGATTTTTAGTGAAAGGTAGGCTATGACTTAACTGACTGTTATTTCAAAAAGTACTCTCTGAGACTTTGCTTGAGTATATCTACAATTTTTCATAAAAATAAGCAATAGAAGATTACAACCAATTTATTCCCCATGTATAGGAATCCACTAGTAAAACATTTTAAATATAAATTTAAAATAGAATTGACTGAATTTGAAGGTACAACATATGATGAGAAGAGATTGCTACTGGACTAGACTTAAGTGATTTACAGCTACAAATAATTAATGTAGCCTTGGAGTCAACTTGAAGAAAACATTTCTGGAGTAAGGAATAACCTACAGTGCACTATAATATTTTAATACTAATAACAATAATATGAAATGTAGATATGTTTCAGTACATTATATTGCTTACCTGATGAATTATATTAAAGTTCTTTTCATGTATTCCAACTGCAGCCTCAGGAAATGAAGCTCAGGGTTTGGGGTTGTGGGGAGGGGGTTGCTTGTTTTTTCTTTTTTTGCAGAATGTGTATGTAGTTCGGTAAGGAAGATGAAATCAAAATGGTAAATAATTAAGATACATCAGAAATTTTATTGGAACGCTGTACTCATTAAAAACTGTGATATAAGCCATTTATGAACAATTTATTTATTTTAAAATCTTATAACATTTTTTAGCATTCTTTTGTTGATTTGGCACTAATTTGCAAACTGTTTTCTTGTGAAGGGCCTATGCATGTATGTATATGTGTGTGTGTGTCTGCCTTTATATTGTCCACACTTTGATAGCATTCAGCGCAAAGTTCTAAGAAGCATTTGAGATTTTGAAGGAAAGACAGATCATGTCTCAGAAAAATGTTTTGATCTCTAAGGTACAGAAACATTCTGTAAAATATTCTTCCAGTGTATGGAGAAGAAAATGTAGATCAGCTGTTACTGTGACAAAAGAGGAAGCTTAAATATTAAGTCCTTGGGCTGCCTGTGGAATCTTACCTGGGGAGGCAGGAGGTCTTGCTCTGTATTTGTCAGAAAAAGACTATGTATGATCTTACTTGTTTCTGGGTTATAGGATGAGTCTAGTTCCTGTTATATCGGGGTAGGGAAGCATCGACACTGTTTTAATGAGGCACCTGAATGTTTCTCTGGTGTAGGAACATCAGCAATCTGGCATAACATCTTGATTGCTGACTGTGTCACTTCAAGTTGGCTGTGACGCCTTTAGCAGCATGCTGGTGGTGAAAGGTGGGACTGGATTAATTCCAGATAAAATTTAGTATATTTAGGATGATTCATACATCAGGATTTGAAGCCATTTGCTTTCCCCTAGCAGAGGTTTGACATAGCTGAGAATATTTCCCTCTGTGTGAACTCTAGAGACTGATGTCTCTTTAATTTTCTTAGGGACTTTGTTTTGTAAAGTAATAATTGTATGCCATGAATTTAGCCTTAATTAATTCTTCTTCTTGTATTCTTAATGCATGAGAGATCTTGAGTATCTGATTCAAAACAGTTTCTCAGCTTTTGACAGTTTATCCCACAGTTTTAATGACTTCTTATTGTGCTGCTTTGGTTTAAGCAGCACTAGCCAAATCCACTTTTGACTTATTTCTACAGTAGTTGTCACCATATATTATTAATAACATAATTTTTTTCTAAGCATTAATCATATAAAATTAAAAATAGAAAGAAATTCTGAGTACTTTTCATTTTCAGGAGAAAAGATTACTAAATTAAGTATGTCCTAAGTGAAGTGAAGACTTTATGATAACCTAATCAAAAGTCTAAAACTATAAATGCACTGATAAAAATTGGTTCCCAGAAATTTTAGGTGCTGAAAAGAAGATAAGTGCTGAAGTGGATTTAATTAAAAAAGGATGAATTCCATTAAAAGGGAAAATGTACAATAATGTTTCAGATCAAGGGTAGTTGACACCCAGGGTCAGGTGCAACAACTCAGTCTAATGAAACAACTGCATCTAAAGATTGTGCCTTTCATACTGATGGGAAAAATCTGCATCGGGGCACCTGTCAAATCCTTCTAGCCCTAAAGGTGCATCAGCTGATTAATGTATTCTGACTCAAGAGTCCCATATTTTATGTAATCTATGTAAGGTGTTTTGGTATAGGTATTCAATAATATTTGTTATTAAGTCAAAGCTGATTATCACAACAGAAGACAGGATGAAGTTCATGTTACGGGAAATGAGAGGGATAATAGGAGAGTGATGAATTAGAAAACTGTATGGTTCCTTTCCAAGTATTTACTATTTGACCAAAGTTCTTTGCTTAAAACAACATGGGAAAAGTTGGTGGCGCTTTGCCTTGGGGAAGAGATTTTGGAGACTACATTGTGTAAAGTACATTATATTAACTAAACTTATTTATGTAACCAGAGAGTATACAGGCAACTCTGACATTTTGGCACTGACTAATTATCAGCACCTCATGCTAGTTCCCAAACAGAAAGCTCTCCTTTAAGCTCTCATTAAAACCTATTTTCTTGTCTTTATAAAACATAGAGATGGAAATGAAATTAGAAAATTGTGAAGAAAAGGTCAAATGTTTGGTTAAATCCAATGGATATATCTATTTTTATTTCTCAGTTGAAGTAATTATCATTATTAGTAAAACTCTTGCAATGTTCTAGAAGTCAGTGAAGCTTTTTGCTTGATCTGGAGTACTGCCAAACCACACATACTCAATCTAAACATTGTACTTAACTGCTGATAAAACTAAATAGCCATTTGAATTTAATGCTGATATGCCATAAAAATAACTGAAGCTATAGAAAAGAGGTCATTGGAACCTTTTCTGAAAATGTTTGCATGCTCATGCTATCACTTTCCCTAAAATCATAGTAACCTGTCTTGCTTTTTATATTTTTCCTTTTCATTTCAAGGTTAACATGTAACAAAACTATTTATTCAAAGAGTTATATTTTTACTTGATTTTTATTTCCTCACTCTTGTCAATTCAAGTGTTATTGTAGAGTCTTACCAAGTGGGTTAATTATTTTCTAGATACTTACTTCTCAAAGAATTATCAAGGCTTAGTAAAGCTTTTCTTTTGATAGGGAACTTTGCTATAATAAGTGATTTTGGTGACTGAGCCAACTACAGTTTTTAGGATCAGAGCTAAATCAGGAGTTCTGAAAAAGACTTTGACCTAGAGTCAGGGAGAGACAGTCTTCTAAAATTTGCATAAAACTAGCATGGAAATCACTGGGCTTTACCTGGTATTCTTCAGTATTTAGATATTTTGTTATATATAGTGAAAAATTCCTGTGTTTTAGATTACTGAATGCCTACTTTTTATCTTATTCTAAGTATCATCTCCACTATTTGGCCTAAATTACAGTTAATAGTATTTTTTTCCTAACAGGGACTACTCCTTAAATTCAAAAGTAGTTTTACTAAGGTCATTGAATTTTTTTTATTTTCTAGTTTAGAAGACACCTCTGGACTCATTTGAGAAAAAGAAAGGAAAAATTACATCAATAGATATTTTATTGTGAACTGGGTATATTCATAGAGAAAAAGAAAGAATCACATTTTTGCTGGGAAGAATCATAGTAAGATTTTATATCCACAGTTTGGAAAAAGAATGTTCCATTTGGAATTTCTCATTTAGTACTTACTACACAGAGTACTTCAAAGATAATGGATAGATTCTCTTTCAGCATGCATATATGTGGTGTCATGAAATCATTATAGTAACAATTTTGTTGATGCACTACTTAAAACCTACATTTCCATCAGTTTCAAAAATCAAAGCGGCCTTTTATAGGACAGCAGCCTGTCATGGACCAACAACAGCCACAGAGAAGAAGGCTGCAGGATGCCTACAGATAACACTTTCACGTTTACATTTGGAATGTTGGATATCCATCAGTCTTCTTTAAAAAGGAAAATAATAATAAAAAAGTCATAGGTTAAAATCACTTTATGTAATTTTTTTTTATTGATAAGATTAAAAATGTTTTCTATATCTATCTTATTATTCTCAATCACTGGCTATTTCTGACCATAAAAGTGATAACATCTGTGGGCAATGGTTGTGAGGAACTTCGCACTTCATGGGATCAGCAAAATAAGCAGATTCTTAACAGCCCGAAGCAAAAATGGTGTTTAGCATATTGGATCTGTCCTATTAATTGGCGTAGATTTGGTTCTGGCATGAGATTCCAAAAGGTTTTAAACTGATAATATTCATGCTGACTACCTACTTTGTCAGAAGATAGAGAATTAAAGTGTAAAAAAAAATATTTGACAACCTCAGAAAGACTAACATCTTGCCAGTCTAGAGAATGTAATTCTGTGGAGCAGTGTACATGTTTCTATCTGTAGCTCTTTTCCCAAGCAGTTACATCAGAAATTCCAATTTCAGGTACAGGATCCATAATTGGTTTGAGAGTTCTTATTGAATAGTTTAATCTGCCCAAATGAAAACCTGACTCTAAATAAAATTCCAGATTTTAAAAGTAAATCTGATAGTTTTGGCTTAAGAATGAATTGCTTAAAACACTTTTTTAACTTAATGTAAGCATGCATGGTTGCTTGTTTAGGGTTTGGGGTTTTTTTTGTTAATTTGTTTTGGTTGATTATTTTATTAATTTTACCTTTGCAAAGACTTTTTTACCAATACATTTTTAACTTCCTTTATAATTTACAGAAACACAAAGATAATGTAAGAAGCTATAGAATGTAGAGCACTAACTTTTAAAAATGGACCAAATTATTGTGTAAATGAGCCCCTGTTTTTTATACCAATTGTTAAATATTAAAGACAGCAGACTATTTGACAAGTTACATAGATGCTAACTTTTGGATAAGATGTTCTTTTCCAGAATGTTTAAGATGTGTATTAATTCTCTTCACCACAGGCCTCTAAAAACTAATCTAAATTTTAATGTTAATGATTACACATTTGTTTAGATCGAGTTGTCCCAAATGATATTAGCTGTCTTATAATGTAAGTTACATAATATTTCTGATTTTTTTTTTTGGTTTATGCTAGAAGTTACATGGGAGGACCAGCAGAAAAAGGTGAATGGTACAATAACTGATGACAAACCATTGCCGAAAAAGAAACACCATTCTGAGACAGGTTTGTCAGGGTTTGGAAAACCACATGAAAGCATGAGACTATAAAACCACATTTCATGCTTTTGTAATGCGTGTGTGCTTTATGTATCTTATTTTCTTCACTTTGGTGTGAAATTTTTAGTATGTAGAGACCATTTAGATTACATAGTTCTGTTTTAGAATAGCCAAAATAGATCTGCTTTTGTAAACAATTGTGTTAGAATGCACATGCATTAGAAAAGAAGCGTTCTGGCACAATATTAGACATAGTTTGCTTTTTAGTTTTGAATTTTGTTATGACTTGATAACATAATTTGTGCAAGCCTCAGGAATCCAAGTATGAGCTATGCGGATTCTTATTTAGTTGACCAAACCAAGGTATCTACTGCATGTATGGTGGGAAAATCATCTCCTAGAGTTGAATCTGAAACATTCTTTCACCATCACACATGGCAGAAATAACATTCCAATGTAATTATTTTATATGAAGTGCGGTTTATATCTTCATATGTCTGGAGTTCTCAAATCTAAAAAAGCTCTTCTTTCTTCCTTTTGCACATGAATGGATTTCTCCTGCAACTAAAAACTATCATAAGCTTTCTTTCACCCCAAATGTCAAGTTCAATTATTCAGCCATCTCTGTTCTACAAATGCATAGCAGTTAAAAGTAAACCTAATAATAATGATGATTGGTAATAATAGTATTGTTCTGTCTTCAGAATCAGAGAATAAAAGGTCCTAATTACATTAATTTATGCAATTGCAAAGGGCAAGCACACTGTAAGGAGTAGAGAAGGTAGGAAGTGGAGGGAAAGAAAGGGAAGGGAAAGGAACAGGAGAAGGGTAAGGGATCTTTATATTGCAGGTTTCATCCTATATTTAAAGGTTGATCCACATCTACTCAAGTGAATGGGGATTTTTCAGTTCCAGGAATTCTAGGTTCAATTTTGTGTTGCAAATAACTCTCTATTGGGCATATTAGTTGTCTCGCTCTAATAACAACACTTCTCCCCATCACAAAAAGTTTACAAGATTGGCCAGCTGTGTCACCTCCTAAATTAATACCGTAATATCACTTTTAGGCTCACCTACATAATAATAGAAATCCTGATAATATTCCAGTTTTTTGCTGAAGCTCAATTACTGTACATCTGAAAGTGCAAGACTCAGAACTGAAGAAGCCAAACAAAGTCTGGCTTGACTCTAACCTAGGAATTGGGCAATCTAGCTATAAAAGGCCAGATGTGCACTTGCATTTCCTCTTCCTTGACTTTTGGAAGAAATAGTTACAGGGTAAAACAAATACTGCTCATAAGAGTCAGGATCAGAATGTGATATATCTTCTTTTCCAGCTGTTTTAGCTATTGCATGACAAATTCAAAATATGTTTATACATCTGCACAGTTGTCTTTCTGGGGAGAGTTCAGCAGAATAATGCCTCTGCCCAGACTTTTCCCCTACACAGTAGCTAAGTAGGAACATCATCTCCTAGCTGAGGTGGGCTTAGGACTGGGTTCTAGACAGATGATTTATTTATAGTTATTAGCAGTACTTGGTTAGGGCCGTCTTCTCAATTTTTTAGAAAGAGGAAACGTATTTTGTTAGATGGCTGTTCTTGGGGCATTCTAGATTTTGGAACATGAGTGAAATCTTACAATTTTAAGACAAAACCAGGCAGAATAATAGGAATCAGGATAAAATGTGGACAATAAAACTTTTCACTTTAGAAGTGTTTTGTATATTTAAACAGTATTTGTCTGATTTTTATCTATTTTTCTGTCTGGAACAGAACACTGAACTCCAGCGCTTGCAGGGAATACACTGAATTGGTTTGGAAAGCCACAGTCTCAATTGTCAAAGCCTAGAATAGATAGAAAGTTGAGTAAAAGTTGTGTTCTTTACAGTCCTAAGTCTTTCTGTGAGGGCTGATGCCTGATAAGAGCGTAACTTCTGTTTTGATTTATGTTATCAGTAATCTGTTAAACTTCTGCATGTGATGATGATACATGAGGCAGAAACATCTGAGGTGGTTCTGAGCACTCTGCCATGGGCATCAAATGGCACCTACCTGTATTCCTCAGATGCTTTTCCAAACTGACTCTGTCAAAAAGCCCTACACACTTAAGTGGTAGGAGTCAAGGAGTAATCAATGCAACTTCCAGGGCTGGAATCTTCTTTGTGTGGTACACTATTGTTCCCTATAGACATCCCTACATCATTCCAAACAGTTACTTTTCAAGCATAGTAGTCAGGACATCTAGAAGAAAGTGCCATAGCACTGTACTCATATCTGGATGTTGAGCTATATTGTATCTATGACCATGATCTAATGGTGAAGCAGCCTGACAGAATCTACCTCAGGAAGCTTCAAATTCCATGAATTTTTCCAATATGGGATTTACCCACTGCACAGGACTGCACTTTCTTTCATTTGGGAATGCTTTCAGTGCTCTGTCTGCACAGAAAACAGTGAAGTCTCTGTGTGCAGATGGTGCAAAGGAGGCAAGGAGGAATAGGAACACCTCATATTGTTGTTCCCCAGTTTTGATTGCCTTTTTATCTGTTGATGAGTTTTCTGATATTATGAAACCTTATACTGTATTTCAGTGCAGTTTGTCGGTTAAGAATTTAACCTAACCAGTCCCATGGAAGTAGTCACGGCAGTATTACAGCTAAGAAAATCTATGAGAGCAAATAGAAATTGATTACATAAGTACCATGAGTGAAGAACTAAGATCTGTGAGCAAACTGTACAGAAAAACATAAATAGATAATAAAAATAATTTCAAAACCCGGAAAAATACCAGTAATACTGTATCCTGTAAAGCATTAATATTCAAGAAATATGCATGACTGGAAATAGGATTAGCAAATTACTTGGAAGACAACTTAAGTAGCAAAGTGGTTCTTATGTTTCAGACTTTTCAATAGAAGATGCTGATAAAATTTCTCTTTGTGAATATCAGGAATCAACTTTTTTTTTTTAACAGTGTTTTTAATCTCTAAGCTTTATGCAACTTACAGAATTAATGCCATGTACATTTCAAAGGGTCAGTTGTGTTTATGCAAAGATTTTGAAGGATTGGAATGGTAAAACTGCAGAATCATAGGTAAGCATAGCATAAAAATTCAAGCCATATTTTGAATCTATGACTTTTTTAGCTGATATCAGCACTCTGTCAGAGAATACTGCATTCTTAGGACATCACTAAATCAAAGAGCATGAGAATCATTTATCTATTCTTACCTGAGACTATTAAGTGCTTTCGGTATTCTCCCCTGCCTCTGAGCTGTAATAGATGGTATTTGGAAGAAAGTGAATAAAGCTCTAGTCCTCTGATCAGATTTCATTTGTTGGTGAAAAGCAAAAAAAAAAAAGTACAGCATGCAAACAATTTCACATGGTTTTGCATTTTTTTATGTGACGACTTAGGAGAAGTTGGAAAAGAAGGTTATGTGTAGAGAATGTGTCCTGTACTGACACAGATAAGGTTAGACAGGATACTGTTTTTCTTAAAAAGCAATTATTTTCATCAGTATCATCACTAGTCTCTCTTGAACCCATCAAGGTAATTAAAAGGGAAAAATCGCATAGTTTAGGATACCATGGCAGTCATACTCATTTCTGTTCCCTGTCAATTGTTTTGAAGTGTTCAGTCTCACTATCCAAAATATTGGACACTGAATAGAGTTTTGCAAACTGTATCTCCATCCAGAGATGTCAATGCAGAATCTGTCTTTATAAGATAGCAATGAAAACACTATTGGCTTTCCCCTGTTTTTACTAGAGAGGGGCAATAGCAGTTTGATGGCTGTTACCTGGAAACTATCCTGTGATGGTTTCATTACCGCTGGCTGTTGAGAGCATTGCAGTGTCATCAAATATCCAACCTTTTACACAGAAACTTTTGATTTCCAAGGAGAAGTTGAAGAACAGAACTGTGGGAAAGTGCTGGCATATATTAATATGATGTGGAACAAAAGGACATAGGATAGTTAAAATGGATTTATACATCTCAGAATTGGATTAAGTAAAAATTGAGTGTCCTTGTAATTATTTTGGGGAAAGACATATTTCTGTACTATGGAAATAAAACAAAGTCTTAGTAAAATCATAGCAGTGATAGGTTAAACACGTCAGAAAATATAAAGGTAATGTGTGCTTACAAATGTTAAGTATTTAGATGGATAGATTTGCTTTCAGTTTAAAGGGAATCATGCTTATTTTTATCTGTGGAATATTTACATGTTTCTCCTGGGTAGAATTATGTCTTGACTGTACATAACACTTTCAGAAATAATTCTAATGTGATGTATATTAATTGTAGTTTATCTATTGCTACAAATTCAATTGTAGTGTGAAAACAGTAGTCAAAAATAATTCAAAATGAAGCTGTGTTTATTTTAAAAGGTTTGTAGTCAGAATTGAAAGTATGAGAGACTGAAAATTATGAAAAGGGAGATATGGTTAGAAATGGGTTGGAAAAGGCAAAGTAATTATAGGACACAGAGAGAGAGAGGTTAATGGTCTTTTCAGGATTCATAATATTTCCAATCCAATGTGTAACTATAGCGTGTTAATATTTTGAAGAGTTTCTATTTTATCTTTTTCCCCCTATATAATCACCATGTGAACTTTATTCAGAGAAGCAAAATAATAAAAGCTGTCTCTGGATTCTTCATTTAGTTCATCTGTTGAGACTTATGAAAAAGTTGTGCAGTCTACATGGCTTAATTTGATTTAGAGAGTTTATGATACTGAGAATATTTACAATTTCTTCTTCTGGTATTTTCTACCTTCTTTTCTACTATCCTCATCTTTTGATAAGGGCAAGATTTTTCATACTTACTGTCTTTAGCTTTTTTTTTACATAGTGTGTATTACATATAGTCCATATAATATAATTGCAGAATTAAATTAATTGCTTTAGTCTTTTCTGTATTTTCTTGCTATATTTTGAGTAAAACTGTCAGCATACATCCAGTATACAGCTGTGATTTTGTGTGTATGGGTTTATGCTTCAAGATAAAGAACTGCTTTAACTAAGAGGGAGCTACGTCATTAAAAAAAATCAGAAGTGTGTGACAGGCTCTGTATCTAGTTGTGGCTTGATGCTTTTGAAGAGTACTAAGCAATACTGATTCTGCTCGCATCTCAATATAATAAGATAATCATTCCATCTAAATCTTCTGCTAACAAATATTTGTGCTTTTAACTTTTCTATCTACTGTTCTATATCCGTATCCTTAGCATTGCAGAGTTTGAATGGTATCAGGGCATATCTTTCCTGAGAGTTAAATATATTGTATCATTCTTCAGGTCTAGTCACATCCAGACTAATGACATATATTTATGGAACATACAGGGTTTATGGAGCATTTCTATCTTAGAGTCTTTTCCATGTTTTAAGATTATGTTTGATTGTGCTATTGCATGTCTTATTTTGTAAAGAGTGTCCAGAAATGAGACTTTTCAAATCTGATATCATATTTGCAGTGAAAGATCTTTGATTTTTAGGAAAAGATAAAACTGAAATTAAGAAAACTCTTGGGGGGAAAAAAAGTGTAATTAACTTATGTCTCTCTGTCCTCTACTGCTTGAAGAATTTTAGCTGGGCATGTTTGCCATGTACAGTTTTTTTGAACACTGCATTCCTAAATACTTCTCTTCTTTGGGTGACTTTATTTACAATGAACAGTTCTGTATCAAAGCATGATGAGAGATGGTGCTTCTCTTGGGGGGGAGGTTCAGATATAACGTTTTTGTTACTTTTTATGTTTGTATATTGAGATCTCCATTCGTTTCTGAATCTGTATATAATAGCCTTATACATACTATGCTCATACATTGAGATGAACAATTGATGCAAATAAATGCTAGTTCTACAACAAAGCAATAACTCTACAAAGGAAGATTGCCTTCTGACATGATGCAAATTTAATAGAATTGACTACATCGTTTTATTCTTGCATTTAAATGTATTTCTAAAAAAGGATCTATTTTGTAGATTAAAAGCTACAGGAACCTGAGAATTTTCAAACTGTTTTTGCAATTTATGGCATAGCTCCTTAATCAGGAGAAAATTGTGGTATTGTGTTTAAAATAATCAGTCTATTAGTACTTATTTCTTGTCATCATTAATTGAAAGAAGTTGGTGCATTACCATGCCACAATTTCTACTAATTCATTAATATTTCCAAGAATAATACAAAAAACTTTATTATCCATTTATCTCAACAGATGAGTTATCAGTTGATCAGGTATCCACAGTGAGAAGGCAGCTATTATAATTTTTTTTTCCCTCTGGCTTCTATTAGAACTATTCTTCTAGTGTTTTTGATAAGTAAAAACTTAAAACTGAAAAATATTTGTAATTAAGAATGATTTTTTATTGCCACTTTGATATGTAAATAATTTTTTCCATAACAAATACTTTGCATGAGGAGTTTTAAAAATGCTATTTTTTAAAAGTATTGGTATTTGTGACTGATATGCATGCAAATACAGGCCATTTGATTTTAAAATATTCAAAGAGAACTTCCTTGCTATTCAGTTGTGTTTGTCTGACATTACTAGAATACCTTGCATTATCATACGAGCCATATTCCAAGTTCGGAAATAATGTGATTAAGTATTTGAAAATGTATAGAGAAGGATTTATATTACCACAGTATATGCCTCAAATCTGCTCATTCTTATGGATATTAAAAATAATAAACCAAAGATAATGGGGCATGATAGAGACTTTCTAATACCTGGTTTTGCTATAGTAGGAGTGCTCACTTCAGGGCTGTATATATATATATGTAATAGAAAACATTTTCAGAACATTTTGGATACTTTTATCTGTGTTTTGGTGGTGCTAATAATGATTTATTTATTTATTTATTTAGTAGTTACAGCAATTATAGCTATACTATATTAATATGAGCTGTAATATACCATGGAGAATTAGATCTATTTGCTTATTTGTATTTCTTCCAACTCTTTGTACTTGCCCAGATAAAAAATATTTATACATTATTGTTTTTTTAACATACAAAGACAGCAACCTTTGTCAAAACTGACAGCTGCTATACTTTCACACTACGAATCTCATATATAGCACTAACATGTGTTCATTCCATAAACAAATTTAATTGCCTAAAAATGCATTCTAATTATGCATGTTTCAAGATGCTTGTTTTTACATCACTTTTGATAGTCTTGGCATTTGATAGTAGATGAAAATATAATTGACCAGCTATAATATAAAATTGTTTAAACATAGAACACAATGGTTATCAGATAAACTTTTGCGTTGTCTTTAATTTTGTTTTATTGATTTATGTTGCTTATTCTAATTTTACATTTTTTTTCAATGGTATTTTGATATTGACTGTAAAATGCCGGTAAAGTTACAGACAATTTTGTGGTGTGTTAAAATTTCTGGACTCCTTTACTTAGCATCCTCAGTGTTAATGATTTCTGAGCAGTGTTTTGTGACTCTAACAAGCTGCATGTTGAAATTAGACCACGTTTATAGACTTTTTTTTATTTCTGATGATTTTTGGAAGAAAGCATTTGTCTGCTAGTAACAATGACTTCACAGTTCTTTGTAATTATTATTACTTTTCAAGATGAGCTCATCCCATTCTTCTACTACAAATAGATTTTCAGTACAGAGTATGGCACTGTCCCTCACATGTTTTCCATGTCTGAAATGGCAGTGTGCTTTTGAATGTGAAATAATAAAAGTAACTAATGAGATAGTTGCTTTGGCGTTTAACTTGCATGCATTTGTAGTAATTTAGACCTCTGTGAGATGAGAGCAACACTTGTTCTGAAAAATTATCCTGAACTGACCATGAGAGTTAATACCTATACATTCTCTTTTCTCACGTTCTGCATTTTGGTATTGATAATTTTGCCTTTGGCAGAGTGTTACAATAATGCAGTCCTTTCCAGAGTGTGTTATGTGGATTCTGAAATGTATGAGCTTGTACATACATTTGAAAAAAAAAAAATCTATTTTCTGTTTTGGAAATCTGAAGTTTGGTTCAGCATAAATTAAAATAATTTAATAATTAAAAAATATAATAATAAAAGACCCATTGGTGACATTAAACTGAGTGTTCAATACTTGAAAGAGAAAAATAATACTTGCATTCAAGTAGATAACAGTAAAAAAAATTGAACAGTCATGAACAAACGTATTTATGCTAGTTAACATACCTTTTACTATCCAGCTTTTTCTTCAGCATCATTGCAAGGATTGACTTTGCTGTCAGTTATAACTTTTATTATTTCCTCAGCTCCTTTACTAACTCTGTCTTTACTGTTCTTTTCCAACAACAGTAGTTTAACCACTTCTTTCTCAGCTTTCTTTTTTCTTCTAGTGTCTTTTATTTTTTTCTCCACTTACTAACTCTGCTCTGCAGACTTCTCTCTAAAACAATTTTTGGCCCTTTCCCTCAGTGTCAGTTTTAACCTTCTGAATACATCCTCTCACGCCCATCTCCTTTGTCTATGTCTGTACATTACACGATGTGATCACAGAAGAAGCGGAATCATCAAGGAGAACAAACTCAGGTCTGTCTCTTCTACTGCTTTTCTCTGTGTTATTTTTTTCATTTTACCTTTTCTATAGATTTTATCACAGCTCACCTCACATACTTTTCCCTCTCTTCCCCCTCAGTAAATTGGCAAAATATTGTCAAGGTGCAAGAATTTAAGATGCTTATGTAATTTTTATTACTGATAAACTATGTACTCTATAAAAAGTGATGAAAGGTAACTGACGACAAGTACACTACGCCTTAAGACTTTAAACTGATTTGATTTCTATCATATCAGTTCTTTCCCATCTCAAATTATCTGTAAATTAGCCTTTAAACTTCCAACTAGCACAATTGTGAAAACAATCTAGAATTTGTTTCATCTTCACATTCGAAAACTGCTACGAAAACTGCTACAAAAACTGTGGAAACTCTTATGTAGCTAGTTATTTTTGGCCCTGGTAGGATACAATTTCAAAACAGAATCATTTCAGTAAGTTAAATTTAATGCACTGGAATTTCAAACTTAGTGTTTTTAATAAAACTTGTTTCAATTAAGCAGTGTTGTTAGCGAGACAAAGCTCCTTTCTCATGCCAGAAAGGGTAAAACGTAAGGTTATGATAGTATGAGAGCAAGAAGTCAGAACACTGAAGGAGTAATACTTAGATGTATTGTTTATGAGGCTTTTATATCATATTGTGCATTACTTATTGTTTCTTCTTTCATAACAAATTTTAATCTGCCATTTTATTGAATTTTCCATGTACTTTATATTACTGGCAGTGAACTAACATCTATCAAGGCATCCTAGCTCTGAAAATGCAGTATTTGTTCACACTTCCCTGCTTGTTCAGTTGTGGTATGTAGAACAATGAAATTCCCCATATTTAAGTTAATTAAATTCACCTTTAAAATTAAAATTTTACAATTATTGTGTAAAAGCTTTAATTAATTTCCTGTGCCTCTGCTATTACCCCAACAAATTAGAGAAGCCACTTGGATGCCATTTAGGTTAGAAAATCTGGAGAAGTTCTGGGGCACATTGACTTGTCAATTAAACTTAGGTAATATAGTGAAATATTTTTATTTTTTCTCTATTATGACTGGCTCCTTCATAGCTCAATTTTACCTTTTGTACTACTCTTGTCCTAATTGGAGAAATAGATTATTTTTACAGAATTTTGCAGATGTTATTTGCTGTGGTTTTCATGTTATACAAATCTCAAGGTAGAAATTGTTAAAATTGCAGGGTAAAAAAAGTTGAGTGTGGATAGAGAAGACAACTGGTAGTGTTTTCTGAATTCCCTCTTTTGTAAATCACTGCTATGAGGAATTAATAAATTATGCTGTAGAAAGACTGAATTTACTTCCTTGTGCATATGATTGATTCCCAGTCACTATGCAGTGATTCTGAATCTTTTTTACTACAAAAATAAAATTAGATGATTTGGCAACCCATATCCTATCTGTCCATAATAAAAGGAAAGGAAAATTGTGGGCCTTTTTATTCAAGAACCTTCCTCTGAATTATTGATTGAATTAATATATTGAATCAGAATATGGAATCAGTCCATATCTCTCTTGGTCTTGGAAGAAATTAGACCTTAAAATGATCAGAATAAAACATATATTTTCATCACCTGTGTTTCTTGAACATATATAAGTAGGTAATAGCTGTGCATTATTAAATTGTTTTTGACATTGCAATTCTTTTGCAAATCAATACTTAGCTCACAGTGTTAAGTAAATGTATTAGGCATCGATGAATTTAATTGTCCAGCAAACAAATGCAGAAGCATGATCAGCACTGCAGTTGCAGTAGTTGTTATTACTGCCCTTAAACTCAGGAGAAAATAGTTTGTTCTGTGTATAGCAACATATTTTCAGATGTGCATTTGAAACAGGTATTCTTCCATGTTTTCCTTAGTAACAAAATAAGTTACACATTTCAGTACAAGGCACTTTGAGCACAGCTAGAAAGCAGGGGTGACATTTCAAAAGCATACCTTATAACAAAGTGTTTTCCCATTTTTTTTTGAATTTGCTTTAAGAAGTGTGGGGCTAGGATTATCCCTTTACAGGTTCTCTTAGGAAATGATTTTCATATTATTTATCAAGCTACCAAACATCCATGTGAATCAAAGGATTAGCGATTGATTTGAGGTGTCATTAGACCAAGAAGTCTTGTGAAAGCTAAATATCTGAATAGGTTACAATTGTATTTAAAGAAAAATGTTGCCATTTCCTCTCTGGATATTATAATCTATAATTGTAAAAAAGAAAATTTTATTCCTTGAAAAAAATCCAGATTTTTTTGTTGAAAAGTTTTATGAATGTGTGTCCAAACTTATGCCGTATTTTTCAAGCACAAAAGCTTTCTTTTCTTAGAAAGCTAAGAAGAAAAAGTATTTTAATAAAAATTTTGTTGTCTGACAGCAGTAGAGCTTGATAGCATCCTTAATGACTAAACCCTGTTTTTCTTGGGTGAAGGAGGAGCTCTGCGATGCAGGGTTTTCACAAACCTGCTTTGAGATTCAGGGTTTTATTATTTTTCAAATGAATATGTTTCATAGGTTTAGATATTATGAAAAATGTTGAGGATGTGTGTCTGCTCTCATCCCCATGTATTCATGGACAGGAGAAATGGAAGTGAGCCCCTTCCTGCCAAAGAGCCTCAGTGACGAAGCATCTTTATTCTCATCAGTAAGATGGGTCAGACCAACAAGTTAACCTTGCGCCAAAAATTGCTGGCAATTACATGTAATACTTCCCGTGTTCTTCACACATGTGAAATGCAGAAAACATTCTTCAAACTTCCAAAAATTAACCAAGTTGACTCAAAAATGATCAAAACATTAGAAAGTCAAATCCATGACAATTTAAAGGCAGTCAGTGCACATGCAGCAGAAACAATGCTGGGCAGTTAATTCTAGGTTTGTTCCAGGATGAGAAGGGGTGACAGAGTGGTGCCCAGGCATTCTAAGCTTTCTAAGGTGGATGGAAGTCAGAAGATAGTGGGGACTGTTCCATTTCTAAAGGGCCATGAAAGACAGGGAAATAGATATTGAAGTTCTTTTTTGCAACGTATGGAGTAAACTGTCATGTTAAGAGAACACAAAGGCTTGATTAGAGTTTTTGTTAACTTTCAGGGTGAAATTCAAATAGACAAGGACTTTGAAATATCATTTTTTTCTGTGCTTTATTATGAAGTTTCTTTATAATAACATGATTGATGGAAATGAAGCCTACAAAAACTAACAAACCCTACTGAAGATGAGTAATGAAATTGGAACCACTCACAGACCTGGACAGTGGAGGGCCAAAGAGTGAAAGGGTGTGGCAAATAAACTGTAGGGGAAAGCAAAGGCAAAAAAAAGGTATGATTCAGAATGTTTAAGAAGTAACTGCAGTAGAAGACAAGGAACAGTTTTTTAAATTCATTCTTACCTTACAGTACCATAAAGGATTTTTCAAGCCTTCCAAGGGTGGATCTACTGTGATGTATTTACCCTTTATAAGCAGTACATAACACCCCTCTACTTTTAAGTTATTGTTGCAGTCAGCGTTCTGTGACACACTTTCCTGTAAAGAGCAAGATGGTGCTTTGTTCTGTTTCCATCTTCCTTATGTTGAGAAAACATTTCTGGGTAGAATTTGTAACATTTTAGCACAAATATGATTAAATTACTTGTGCATCTCTGAACATTTCTGTGATATTTAGTTTGACAGGCTTGTTTAAAATCTGATGCCTTAGACTGTGAAGGAGACATTTAAAGCATCTAAATCTGTATTTTGCCAAGAAAACCCAAAGGGTGAACTGCAAATTCAGTCTAATTTTGTAAAATCCAAGTTCAGTTTATAGATACTTAGCATAATAATAGAGGTGTCATTCTGGATGGCTGGGAGCCTCTTTGTCCTTATTTTTTATTTTGTTTAGAATTAAATCCAGAAACCGAAGACTTCCAAAGTAGCCATCTGTACTAAACCACAGAAATTAAAACTGTTGATCAGTCTGCTGAAGCTAAAATAGTAAAACCTTCACATTATGTAATTTAAAATGACAGCATAATTGTGCAAAAAGTTTGGTAATTTAATTTGTTATTGTCCTCAGTCCTAAATGCAGGTGCACACACCATTGATAATTTTGTGTTCTTTGGTTAAACCTTTGACCATCTTTCTAGTTATTGAGATGCTAATGAAGATGTCTTGCATTCTTAGGATGGCTGAAGAGTCTCTATTAATACCTGTTAACTTTTCTGAAAGCGGAGGCATAGTTATCATGAAGTGTTCGTGCCTATGATTGGAAGTGGCTGTATCAGAATGTGAAATACTCTGTGGTTATGCTGTGGAGTGTACCAATGGTGTGAAGTCTGAGGAGCATGCTTGGCAAATAGGATTTTGGAAAGCTTAATAAGGAGACTGTGCTCAGGTTTTCCTAAAAACAATGAAGAGTTTAGAGTGTGGCAGATCTGAATGGACTTTTATGAGTACAGAATACAAGGGCCTACTGACCACTCAGGTATTTTTCTCTTACATTTTCAAAATCTGATTTCATATAATTTATGTAGGGAGGATGTGCCAGAATTCTTGTGAGAAGCAAAATGGGATGTTTTAGCTAATATTTGTCATACTGCTTCTTTTGTCCATCCTTTTTCCATGTAGGCCTCAGTATTTTATAAGGACCACCAAAATTTATGTACCCCTTTCTATGAGGCAGCACAGGAAAACATCACCAGCTATCCTGCAAAAATCACCTTGGCAAAGGATCTAGGCAGCATAAAAAAGGGCTGTCCACAGCCCCAATCATCACTTTAATAAATATGCAAAATAGAACTTTCCAGCTTGCTTCAAAAGATCTCTGTCCTTTACCATCTGCACTGGTCTATCCCCACTGATGGAGACCTGAGCTGACCCTGTCAATTTGTAAACCCATGATTCTTGAGATTCTTTAACTTTGCTGTTTAGACCACCACACCATTTTATTCAGTTCTTTGACTAAACAGTGCCATGTGTTCTGCAAATAATACAAAGTAACATTGTTAACATGCTTGTAGCATTGTGATAAAAATTTATTTAAGTGGCAAGAAATGTCCCCCGGGTTTCAGTCTTTCTTTAGTGTGTCAAGCTTAAAACCAACAAGAAAAAAAACAAAAGAAAAAGTCTGTCAAGCAATCCTCAAATAGCAAACAGGAATGTGAAGGCATGTTCCCTGCTAGGAATCTGGCTGGCTGAATAGTCTTCTTTTGAGCATGCCCTTTTAAGGTCAGTAATTGACATTTCAGTCACATTTAAACAATAGTATTAAGTATCAAGAATATATAAGTAAGTTGAAGAACACATCAACAATCATAAATTATTTTTTCTTTTCATTCAGACTGTGATGTGAATCACAGACTTGGAAAGAACTTGCTTGCTTCAACAGTAACTTTTTTACATTTGCCACAAATTGGACATAAAGCCCTGGACTAAAGTTCAGTAACCATTTATATCACACAATATCTGATATTTTGCTAGACCTGTAGCAGTTAGGCAGTTGTATTTTTCACACTGTTGACAGCCAGAATGACAAAATTTAGAGGTAATTCCTTAGAGGTAGAATTGGAATTGAATAGCTTGGGAAAGAGGAGGAAATGTAATTCTTTGAGTACAGGACCTGTAACTGGCAAATTTTGATGTCCAAAGCAAATTCTTCTACATTTTACATTTTACTTTTAGGAGACAATCTTCTTTGCTTTGCCTAATTTGATAATAGGGCTATGAAGATAGTATAGGGCCTTGAGGGGAAGCCGTATGACGAGCAGATCAGGTCACTTGGTCTGTTCAGCCTGGAGGAGACTGAGAGGGGACGTCATTGAAGTTATAATTTCCTTGTGAGGGGAAAAAGAGGGGCAGACACTGATCTCTCTGTGGTGCCAGGTGACAGGACCCGAGGGAATGGCCTGAAGTTGTGTCAGGGGAAGTTTAGGTTGGATATCAGAAAAAAGTTATTCACCCAGAGGGTGTTTGGGCACTGGAAGAGCTCCCCAGAGAAGGGGTCAAAGCACCAAGCCTCAGACACATGGTGTGACTCTTGGGGATGGTCATGTGTAGGGCCAGGAATGGGACTCAATGATCCTTGTGGGTCCCTTCCAGCTCAGAATATTCTGTGATTTTGTGATGTTGTTTCAGGGATTTTTTTTCAGTATAAAATTGATTTTCCTATATTCTCATAAATAGCAGTTCAAGAGAAATCTCTAGTAAGAAATTCGGCTAGCTTTTCAAAAATTACTTACCCAAAGTTAGGGTTCTACATGTATATTTGATTTTTAAAATAAAATGTTATTAAAAAATTTGGACTACTTTGAGACGTCAGACTCAATTTTCAATAAAGCATGTAAGTAGAGAACCCCATAATTTATCCACTGAATAAATAGAATTCCTAATCATATTGCTGATATTAAGTGTCTGCAATTATGAAAAATAGAAGGATAAAATCTTTTATGTCATTGTCTTATGCTTAAACTCAGAAACAAACAAGGAGTTCCACGTTTGTCTCTTCTAATGACATACACATCCTCCAGCACTAGAGGCTGAGATTTTTTCGTTCAAAGCAAGGAATCCAGGATTTGGTTTAGGCCTCTGTTCAGCTTATGCAAATCTGATTCATCTGGATCCCAAGTGAGGGAGGAGAGAAAAGTCAAGACAGAACCAGGATCTAACCTTAAGTTTGGGGCAGTCAGCTGTGAGAGAAGGGAGAAACCCTGGGAGGAGCACTATAAAGCCTAGCACCTCCCAGTTGTACCCTTAAGGCTGCAGAGTCAGGCTGCCCCTTATCCTCACCAGGAAGGCAGCAGTTTTTGACTAGCTGTTCAATACTGTCATCAGTAGCCATGACTAAGGACAAATCTGCTGTCCTGCTTCTTCTGTGGAGCTGTTCTGTCCTGTCTTGTACAGAGATGGACAGGTTCTGCTCCAAGGAACTTGGAGTCCCTGCTCCGTGAGACTTCTTGGTGTGAGGTGGATGAAGTCTGATGGGGCCCTGGGACCTGCAGGTACTCATCAGAGCAGCAAAACTCATTAAGTTAAGGCATTTCGAAGAAAATCAAGGCCATTTTACATCAGTTTTAGTTCTTGACAAGTCTGGTCTTGAATTTTTATAAAGAACTTTTTCTATTCATTTTATCTTCCATATACATGTTAGATTGTTAAATATCTCTCAGATATATTAGGACCAGTTAGAAAGAACGGGGAGTTAGGTCAGGGGAACTATTAAATGTGTCCACTATTAAATGAAATGTCAGTGGTCATTATAATAGCAATGCTTACTGTGATGGTGGAAGAAGGTTTTGAGAGAGAATAGTTCAGCATTTCAACTTTTCTAAGTCTCTAGTTCATCTCTATATTTCATCAATATACTTAAAAATATCTGTATTCTGATTAAGCTGAAAACATCCAGTAATTTTCTGTAGTGTGCAAAAATGTCTCCTTCATGAAAGCATTGATTTATTTCCTCCAAATTTTATAGCTCTGAAAAAAATTAGTTCTTAAATTGAGATCATTACACCACAGGATACAATATATGCTTTTCACTTTGTAAACCAAGGTTAAATCAAGTAATGTACAAAAATACTAATGTGATGATACTGATCATATTTTTAAAAAAAGAAAAACAGATCAAGATTTTAGGAATGACTGGTGGCTTTGTCATTTCGTATTATTCAGTTTGAGACATTTTAAAATAACCTCTCAGTGATTTATTTGTTTTCAGCAGCTTCAAGACATTAAGGCTCTTTAGAACTTTTTTGTTTGGAACACATAGTGACCAAAAGCATTAATTACTTCAGTATCAACATCCTGAACCTGCTCTGAATTCTTTTAGGGGGGATGACTAGGCCCACAGCTCCAGTGATGAACTTTGCTGCTGAGCGTTGTTTTACTTGGTCAATGCACAATACCAATTTTGTTTAGTTCTACTGTGTCCACCCAAGTGAGATCTTTCTCAGTTCAGTCTTCTGTCCTTTCTAGCACTTCTTCAGATGGCTCTTCACAATACACCTGAAACCTCAGTTTGAGGAGTAGGATCCACTGTGTTGACCATTCTACTAAAAATCTAAGGAATATATCTACTGTAGAGATTTGTCACAGCATTTCAATTACACTTTGAAAATTCAAGAATCTAATAGAATTTTATGTTTGCTAATATGATCATATTCATGTCTACAATCCCATTTGGAAATATTTTTCTATGTACTTTTTAAAAATAGAGCAAGAATGAGTGAAAGTTAGACAGGTTCCAGACTTCTTTATTTTGACAATCTATTTATTTAAAGATTCGTGTTTGAAAGACATCCACACATAAGGATGAATGGACTTCTAGGCATCTTAAAAATTAATTATCCTACATAAGATTTCTGTATTAAGATAATATTTAGGCAAAGTAAAGATTTCTTTTCACTATGCGTATGGAATAACTTAGAAATGTCATTATTCTCTCTGAGCTCAAGTTCAAGGGTGTTTTAAGGATTCAATTCACTTTCCACTATTGTGCATTGTGTTGGATCAGTGGTACTGCTATAAAATTGCTTTCTACTTTAGAAAGTAATGAGACAGCAGAAGATGTTGTATTTGTAGGTTTTATACTGGTGACGGCAATTTAAAAATAAAAGAATAATTAAAAAATTTGAAAGGTTGAAAAGCAAATAAAACTATAATTCTTCGCTATTTTCCTAGTACTATCCACAACCCCCACAGATAGTAAGGCCAGGCTGCCCAAAGGCCAACTCAGAAGAATGCAAAAAGCCTTATTTAAAAATGGTATAGAGTATGGGGCAGGAAAGGTCAGGGAATGGGAGAAGTTCCAAGAACTGATTTAGTACCCACTGATTTCTGAAAATGTAAGTTTCTGACCTACCATATCTGTTTCCCATTAATTTGCCCAACAGTTCCACTAGAAATTGCCAGCAGAATAATAGCCTTGATCCCACACATGATAGGAAGCTAGATTCTGTTGAAGTGTGGCATATTATTTATGCTCTCTGCAGGAACACATTTTTCCTTCTTATGCTTCTACCTTGCTTGAGTATGATTTCTCTCTCAGTCTGACTTCATTCTCTGCTTTGATACCCACCTACAAAATGCTATTTCCTTAAAATACATCTGCTTTCCTCCTCAGTCTATGTACTGTAAATTACAGCAAGCAACCTTCAATAAACAATTAATTCTGGAAAAATATTTAGTTCTGGTAATGCATACTATTTTTGGTGTGTAGCTTAGGGGCTATTGCTCCATATTCATGGGATTGTTTTAATTGATTTTAATATAATTTTGAGAAAGAAACAGTCTATTTCAAAGTTAATGTATTTCTAATTAAAGTAAATTTCATTTGACTTAAAATTCTTTCACATTATTAACCAAAATTGGATTTTAAATTAATTACGAGCTGCCAAATTATTTGATAGGGATCCAATGTATTTTCATTTCTTTGTGACACAGGAATGCCATGAGTCATTTACAACCTTTGATATGTATTCAGAGAATTTGTTGGCATCAGCCAGCTGAATTAATATGCACAAACTGAGTTCTGAGTATTGATGTTAGTGCCTTTTGCTCTTCATAATTTTTAACTGTAAGACAAGCTATGATAATATCATTATTAAGCCTTTTAACCTGTAGAAGCTATGAGAATTGATTAAACTAATAAAGATTTCAAGTAATTGCCAAAACCCATTCTGACACATTCAATTTTTATGCTTGAGCCATTGGACTGTATCTCATGTGTGCATTGCATAAAACATACAGTACAAGCAAATTTTTTTACTTCTATTTTTGTGTCATACCAATCAAAGAAACTGTAAAGTAACTCTATCTGACACCTGCCTTGCTTTCTCTTTGTTGAGTGTGTTAATGATTCTGGAAGTGCACAAAATATCCATGGGTTCCCTTCAGTAAGTGTTCAATAAAAGTACACAAATGTATACACTAGCATGCAGTGAATATGCCTCTAGATTTAGAGCACCATACTTGGTTGGTTGACTAAATTCTTCAAATTATATTAATTTGGTGAGTTTTGTTTTTTTTTCCTTTTTAATGCATTTTTATATTATTTTTATTATTATTTCTGCATTTTTTTCTCTCCCCCTCGTTTTTGCTTTACATATCGCTTTCATTTGTTTATAGAAGAAAAGAAAACAGATCCAGAGAATGGGGATACAGGTAGGGTGGCTTATTAAAAATATTTTTGTGTTTTTCCCTTAAATTCTTTGATCTGCTGTGTTTAAGCAAATATGTAGCAAGGATCTGGACCACAATTTTGAAGTACTTTGGGGATTTAAAAATAGACACTCGGAAATGGAACCTAAGGAAGGGCTCTCCCAAATAGAATTCCTTTTCTATTTTAAGGAGTCAAATTAGGGTGAGAAATGGGAAGAAAGTGACCAGAATCAGCTAAAGGCAAATGTCAAACACTTAAAGAGTTCTGTTCTGTCCTCCTCTCTCCAGACACAGAGTGTGCTCACCTGCACATGGTTTTTCCCTGTTACAGGTCTCTGATTTCCAAAATATCAGTCTTTCTTTAGTCCCCTCATCATGAGTTTTTTCCCCATGCCTTAGTGGCTATGCCTCCCAAATTTTGTATCCCTGTTATCCATATGTATCCAAAAATAAATGTGTTCTAATGTTTTAAGGGGAACTCCACTCTTCTTCCAAACCCCAGATTCTCTTTAACTCTTTGTGCCCCAGAAGCCTCACTGTACAGCAAACTCCTCCTCCAAACTCAGATCCTGGTACAGGATCACCATCACCAACATCTCTAGGGACTAGAATGGTTTAATAATTCCCACTGGAAAAGACAATGAAAGAATGAAAGAACAAAGGTCCCACCTGGTTTTATTCTTGTTTTTTAAACAGGGAGATTTGCCTTAGGGTAAGCTGGATGATAAGGCCTGTTTGTTGTCCCTTATGTCTCTGGTGTGGATCACAGGCTATCAGCTGAAGAGTCTTACCCTAGAGAGTAGCCAGTATTTGACCTGAAGAGCAAATAACAGTCTTTAGCTCTAGGGTGAATTCAGTGATTGTTAATCTCCTTGTAAAACTGTGACTCTATGAGCGGTTAAGGTTAGGAAAAGTTAGGTATTAACAAAATCACTGATTACAGCCCTTCACTTTAGAGATGAAGTAGCTGAATCTTATTTTATTTAGTCTTAGCTTATTTCAAGTTAAAACATTAAAAGAATGGGGTTGTTTTGAAGGTGAAGCAGTGATTTTAATGCCTGTCCTGAGTCCTGTTGTAGGAATGGAATTATACAGTCACCACCTAGAGAGTGGTAGGAATTATGCAGATCTTACCTCAATAGGGTTTATCCCCAGATTCCACTTCAATAAAAGAATCAAGCAGAATTCCTTTTTCTACTATTTTAATAGGCAATAGTGTAGTTACAGCTCAAGCTGGGTGCCTCTGAATACGGGCCCTGCCTGTTGCTTGTTACTGGATTCTATAGTCTGTACAGGTGGCTTAATTTTCTGATGGCACTTCTGCTCATCCAATCCTGCTTGCAGTATCTGGGTCTTCTGATTTTCTCCCCCAGTCTCCAGGCACCCTTTTGTCTGTGTCTTGAGACATTTCCCTATTTTTTGTTACAAATTATCCTATAGGTAAAGTTGTAATTATAGTTCCTTGTCTAACGGTTACATATCCATAGAGAAAACAAACCAAACAAAGGTCAAGTACAATTCCTGTGGCCCAAGGTTTAATCTACTGTAGTCACTAGAGCTAAGCACTGGCACAAGTTTCTCACTGCAGTCCTTGTGGATCTAAGGAGAGGTTAGAGGGCTGCAGTGCACAGTACTTGTGTGCCTTACTCTGGCATTTCAGGACTGGCTTTGCATTGTAGTTTCGTTGCTTTCCCTCAGGACATTCTCTTCTGAAAATATGGGGAATGGCTGGTAATGAATCAGCAGTTGTCTCTCTGTCAGCCAGGAATTTCCTCGTGCCCATGAAAACTCCACTGAACAACCTTCAGGCCACAGGTTTTTAATGTTAGAGAGTTCAAAATAAGCAAAACTCCAGAATGTTGCCTACTGTGCAATGACCCCAGTTATGTCTGGCGAGCAGCACCAGACTTTGTTCCTCAATTCAGTCTTAATTTTTTTGTGTTCATGTGGCTGGAATTTGAGTGTCTTATTGGATATTTCTGTTGGACGCACTACTACATTTAGAAGCAAAATTCTGGAGGGAAGTTCAGGCAGAAATGTACAAATGTACTCATTTTAACTGGCCAAAATTTGGTTGCATACATTTTGGTACATTGTGGCTACATCAGGATATCAGAAGTAGCTTTAACTTTTCCAGGGTCAGTCTCAGGAGTCCTGAAAATGTGCTGTGCTGTGCACTAGCTAAGGATCTAATAACCCAAGGGCTCAGTCAGCCCTTTAGTCATTCAGATGTGGAAAAGTTATGCTCCTACATTTTAACCACTGTTGGCAACTAATGGTTAGATTCAGGTTAGTTCTGCTTTGTTGACACATGAGCAGCTCCTGACTAATTGAAATCCTTGGAACAGGACTGATGATCTTCCTTGGTTACCAAACTCATGTTAAAAGCTGAAGCTTCTAATGCAACCAGACAGTCACTGAACTCTCTAGAAGTATTTTCTGCTCGTGCTAAGCCCTCCCACGTAGGTGTCAGCTAAATCCAGATTTGCCATCAGAAGTGGAGACGATGATAGCCCTGCATTCCCAGCACTTAGTGTGACAGGCTTTCATGCTGGATCACGGGAATGGGAAGTGCCGTGACACTCTCTCAACCTCTCCTACTCCCCTGCAGGTCCCAGCTGCATGTGGCTGCAGTTACAGTGAGATCAGCCCGGGGCACACAGTGACCCCGCACTCTGTTTCTGCGTGTCACTTCCATGTAGAGTAGAACCAGAGCTGATGAGCATTATGAGCATTATGAACTTTCCACTGCCCTCAGGTTTTCCTCTTTTTCACATAACTGAATTCACTCACTTGTTAAAGACTGTTTCAAAAATACAAAGCAAGTTAGATTTTCCTTTTATAAGATTTTATGGGAATTGAAGTTTTTTTTCAAATGTTTCTGTCTTGTTTTTCTCTTGAGAAAAAATAAGCAACAAATATTGCTTGTTTTGTTGCAGAGGACTCACATCAAGGTCTTATATGTTATGTTCCCCTTTTGAGTGGCATATGTTTTACAGATCACAGGCAATTGGATTTGTGGAAATTTTACTTTCACTTTGCCAACTGATCATAGATAGGAACGAATATTTTGTCAAGTAATTGTAAAATTCCTAATTTATGCTCAAGAAGTGATATTTCTTCACTTGTAATTTCCTGAAATTTGGCAGAATGTCTGGAGACAAAGAGCACATGTTATGATTTCGTAAGAAAACACAAGAAAAATTACAAAATTTCCCCTTTTGTGAAAAATATCATTTTCCAGTGTACAGTTTTTGTTTTCAAAATATATCTTTACAGAATTTAAAACTAGGTCCTAAGAACATCACTTCATCTTGATGATAAATTGACATATATTGCAATGGGTTCTATACTGGTTGAGGAAAATTGTCATAGGGAAAAACTAGCTGTATTTTATTTTAGAAATTTTCATCCACTACTCTCTTTTTAATTTTATTTCTCCCTATAACACTCCATTTCTTCATTCTTAATAATTTTTCTTAATTTTAATTTCTCATAGAACTTTTGATTAAGTTTTTTCATTCATGTTGCTGTAGGGAGTAAAGATGGAGAGTTAGAATACAAAAATTAGAAGCCAGAGGGTTTATAGAGAACAGAACAGCTTAGTCTTTTTGCATTCCCACTTCCTTTCACCTCCTCTCCTTCCAGATTTCCTGTGAAGTGCTATATCTACCTGGCAGCTCTCATAGAATGTGCTAATACCCCTATTGTTAAGAAAGAAAATACAAAGCTGAGAGGCCCAGGTTCTGTACAGAGCCCCTGTACACTTTGCTGTTAGATTATGACTTACAATTGAGGTTTAGCATTTAAATCAGGTTTGTGTAGTACACTGGAATCTTACATTCCCTTTTCGGTTCTATAAATACAGTCCAGATTCTTCAGTCCATACAATAAAGAGAAACTTCTATTTATGGTTAGTGGGATTCTGAAATTTTCATCCTAGACAACTTTTGTGTAAAAATTATGGATAGTTTAAGACAAATGTCAGCCAAAATGAATGCTTTTTAGCATTCAGTGGATAATGAGTTATTGTTTACTTATATCAGGTTAAAGCAGAAAAAAATAAAACTTGTGGGTATATAAGAATTGTATTTTGGTTGAAAATCTTTTCTGAGCTGTTGTCCTCCTCTCAATTTTCTATTTCTCAGTCTTCCACCTCAGCTTTGGCACATATTTCCTTATTACTTTACATTGTAATTTGTGGTATTACCAGTTGGTTGAAACCAGCTACTGCCTGAGCCATGTAGTGAGAACCCATCCCTGACTGAAACTAATCACGTATTTGACCCAAGAAGAATGAATACTGAAATTGTTCTTGAAGTTGTGTTTCATTAAAATGTAATACAGTGATGCCACTGGGTGGCTCTTTAAGATTCCTTTAGACACCTTTAAAATTTTTGAGCATACTAAGAATATACACAAATAGTAAATAGAAGGTCTTCTAGTGTCTGGTTATTACTCAGTTATTAATTTGGTATGTCAGTCTATAAAAAATGCAGAACCAGAATCTCTACCCAAAATAAGCAGGTTATCTTTGCATTCCTTTTTATTAAACGAAAGCCTCAATTGTCTTCAATATTCTTAAAATAGTAAGATTATGTTCTCTGGAAACATTATGTTTCATTTATATTGAGTTTTTTCCAAAAAGCTGGCTTCATTTGAATTGTTTAGATAATGCAACTCTTATCAAGATTGTGCTGAAATACTTATCTGCTGTTTCCTCCTGTTACAACTTTTTGGTTTTCTGCAAAATTCTAATTCAGGAACTAAAATTATATGCACAGAAATGAGTAAATCAAATTTCAGCTCTTTCTATTAAAACTTCCATGAACATAATTTTTACCTTGGAATTGCGGCCTGCTTGTGTATTTATTTCTTTTCTTTTTCTGTTTTTAATTTAACAGGTGCAATGGATGTAGAAGAAAGGAATCGCCAAATGAAAATGAGCAAGTACAAACAGGTAGCAGGATCAGATTCCAGGCTGGAACAAGATTGTCATTCTAAGGCAAGGGAGTTTTGTTTTGAAAAGCAACAAAATATGCTAAACCGAAATATCAAACATCCTATTAGAAAGTAATAGATGAGTACCAGGTTGTTTCTTCAGTAAAAGTTTCTTGTGTGTCTATAATAAAATTTTTGGAAATGTGCAGCAAAACTCTTAACACACAGTGTTCTTGATTATTAAAATTTAAGAAGGAAAAGTTAAAGCAAATGAAAGGAGCAGTGTAATTATCCATTGGAATGAAAAATAGTGCCGTGATTTAAAAACTCAAAGAGAAGGAAAAAAGTTGCTTATTGAGTGACAGATGGAATGAGAGCTATTGAAACTTGTTCCTGGCTTTCAAATAGTTGAACAGAGAGTTATCTTGATCTATTGAAAACTGGAAGATGCAGTGTTACTTAGTTTAATAGTGGCTTTTTGACCCTTGGAAAGGTGTTTTAGACACCAACAAAAGCTTTCACCCCAGCTGGGGCAGATTGCCAGGAGTCTGAATCTCTACATAGTGGTATAACCTTAAATATACTATCCAAAATTGCCTGCTATCTGGAACAGGGTCATGTCATATAGAGTGTGTTAATTAAAATAATCAAGATATTTTCAATTTAAATTTCTATTATACAAAAATAATTTAGTGTCCTCTAAAAGACTTCATTAATTGAGGTCATATTGTAAGTGGAAAACACGAAACTTCTGACCTATAAAACCTGGCCAAGGAAGAGAAATCTGTTTTAGACTTTTATTTCCAGGTTGTTGTTCCTTGCTCTCAGGATTGGCAAAGCCACTGTAAAATGAGACATTTAGTATTTGAATGCAAATAAATCATCAAATTTATTAAGAATTATTAGTTTTGCAGATAATGTGGACTAATACACTTGATATAATTACTTTCTAAAATATACATTTCAGTGTGGGTAAATAGAAGAGCTTTAGCAAAGTTTGTTTCCAAATGGAAAACCCCACTAATGAAAATAGATAGAATTGACAAAACAAAACCAAGACTGTGAAAATGGCTTAAGGTACTTTAAAACTCTGAAGATGTGCTGCATGGTCGTTTGGGTATTTTGCAAATGTAGTTTTAACACCACAAGGTATAGGAATGTTTATTAACATGTATGAGGGACTTGGATACTGTCATGTTTAGGTGTTTCTTTTATTTTGACACTTATGGCAAAGTATTTCTATATTGTGAGCTTTGAAAGGTGTTACCTTTTAGAGATGAGCGTAATACTGTGAGCAGACCTTATGATAAGTGTTTTGATTGTATGTACCAAAAAAATATGACTTTATGTATTGTATGTATAACCAGACTTAATCTGCTGATTTTCCTGCTCCCTCAATGCTTGGCTGAAATTTGAGTCAGAAATAGGACTGGTGCAGAGTAAATTGGTTCTCATGTAAAGGAGGTAGAAAGAATATAATGACCTAAGGAAGTATTTACTACCCTTGTTTTTCCATTTCACCTACACCATATTATTGGGCCTCACTCTACATCTTTTATCTTTTTTGATTAAAATTTTACCTTCAGTATTATTGGAATGTATTAAAGAGGAAAATTATAAATGGAATTATTTTATGAATATGGTGATTTATTTATTGCACACATCAAACAATGTCTCCAGAAATAAACAGTTAATTTACTCTTCTGCCAAAGTGTAGTTTCAGTACTTGAAAATGAGTTATTTATTCTATCAATGAACCTGTGGAACTAGACACTGAATATTTGCATATATCTATTAATTCAACATGCATTCTTAAAATTGTGTAGTTTCAAAGTCATGTGAGAACCACAACTCTCATAAGTCATATGAAGTTCTGTCTTCACTTTTTTACTACCACTGCTTCAATTCCTCTTAATTAAGTTTTTATATTATCTAGAGACAGAAAATGAGTAAGTACAATTTATCTACCTGGTTTCTACAAAAATTCTTTTGGACTCATGAACTGAAACACGTATGTCAAATGCTGACTGAAATGTTCTGTACAGTATAGTGACATTGATTTTTTTAGACCTCTCAACTGGCACAAGCAGGCAGTCATTAGTGCCACGCCTGAGAAAAATGTCATTAAGTAGGCATTAAGCCACATTCAGGAAAGCCAGCACACAGAATTTTCTTTTACCTTTTCTGTTCTATTTTTTTCTTTAAATGGAAGTCAACAGGTCAACAACATCTTTATGACCCTCTTGATTATTTTGAGTTAAGACAAAATGTCCAATGTACTTCTTACTGAGAAAGCAAAAGCTATAAAAGTAGAAGCTGTATTAAGTATTAAAATATTAAAATAGGCATCCTGTGTTATACCTCTCTAGCTTTGTTCTACCTCTGGAAGTCAGTACTAGAGGCTTTAGAGGAAGTTACACACCCTTCTGTGGTGCATAGTCATACATTAAAAAGGTTGTGGGGAAAGTTTAATTCCAGGTCTCGGTGTTCTTATAAGCTGTGGAAATCTGTAAATGATTCTCCCTTACGTTTTTTCTTCATGATTGATAAAATGTCAGACTGTATTTTTATAATTCTTGTATATGCCTCATTATTTTTGGAAGAATAATTATTCTGCTTTCATAAAACTTTGTATACATTAGTTTGGCAGGGTGTAAAAGAGTTATTTTTTTAAATAACTTCCTTCAGAAGCTGCTGAAGTGTGGTTTCAGGACAGACATATGGAAAGCAAGTAATATATTAATTTTCATATAAATATTTACAGCTAAGCAGATGAGAGAAAAACATCATAGGCACTATGGACTAGGTAAATTAATTTCTGGTATTGGAACAACTATTTTTTTCTGCTTATTGAGTACTAGTAGACTTGTACTAAATAGGATATATACTAAAGTCTGAATTGCAGTGCTGGTAGATGCTGACATACAGGAAAACCTGAATTCTGGTTCAGGTAAATTTAGGTTAAAATTTAGGTAAAAACCTAAATTCTGGTTCATGGCTTTTTCATACAGAAAAAACCCACAATAGCACAAGAGTGTTCCACCAGAGGCAAAATTAGCCATTTACCATACTGTGCCTCTGCAACACCAGCCTGATTTGTGTAATTTTCCTCAAGTGTCTTTCTGTGATTAAAGTTTTGCATAAGAACTAAGCTTCCCAGTTCTAGACTGTTGAGAGATGTACTGTGAAGAGGGAAGGGCCAAGATGGGAGCTGAGTGAGCCACGTGCTGGACTCCCATGGTTCACATTTTGCAGAACTGGGTTTTGAAGTCGCCTCCCAAGCTATCTCATCAAACCCCTCTGAACCTCTCTGCCTTGCTTCTTGCTTGGTACTCCTTCCATTAGCGCATTTGGCAAACAAATTGGTAGTGCAGTGTCTGATGAGCAACTCCTTCCGCTGGCCATTACCACCAGTGCTCAGATTCAGGAAACCCTTCTGACAAATGAAGGATGAAGAGAGTGAGAAATCCTGTCATTCTTCTCTCCTTGTCGCATGACTAGAACATGCACAGCGGATCAGCTGAGGAGAGTTAAAAAAGAGAAAAAAGAGAGAAGATACTTCTTGTATATGGAACCCTAGAAGTGTTTGCTATCAGTGTGAAGTCAGTGTAGAATCAAGAAAGAATTCCATCACCTCAGGCTATATTAGCCACTATAAAGAAGTCTGATCACCAAAAGCATTAGATATAAAACTAAAGGGAGCTGGATTTATGTAGGAGTTGCAATAGTGAAAAACTACGGTTTTCTTTAGGAACAAAGGTAAAACAGAGACTGACAACTACCTGACACACATTTAAACTTCTAAGTGTCTTGAGATTCTTTTTATTTGTTTTATTAGGAAAAAATAATGACCTACAAAAAGGCAGAGAAATCCAGTTACATAATAGAGCAATTAGTAATAGTCAGTAATGTAGTAATTAGTAATATAGTATGTTAGAGAAACAAGGAATAAAGTTGTTATAAAAGAGGTAAAAAAGCAGATAAAAACTGATTTTTTTGCTGGACAAGCTTATTTAGTCAAATGTAGAAAAGAGTACATCAAATACAGAATAATACAGAACATCAAAGAGGATTTCCTAACTCCACCTTTAATGATTCATATTGGTGATAAGACTGAAACTTTCTGTATCATCAGATGCAGTGAAGCTGCAGTTCCTGATAATCAATAGCCACAGTTCAAGTTTTATATACAAGTATAATTCTCTGTGTTTGGTGTAGGAGAAGAGTACTATTAGGCATACTTGCATGCTACTTTGTGATTTTCTAGCCTCATAACAAGACCAAGACAAATTAAACTGTGGAAGAGTCAAGCATGTGCTCAGTTTATTTGAGTAGTGTAGATGCAGCTGAAATGCTCCTGGAGCATGCAGACACTGAACAGCTGCAGCTCTTCAGAATGAGACACTTTGATTCAGCAATGAATCGAGTACCACCTTATGGGCTTCCCGTGTGAGAGAATGTAAGAAAGGTAAGATCTGTAACACTGGAGGTGGAGGAGGCTGACTTTGAGTGCCTCCAAAGCAGATCTTAATTGGAAGGTGTTGTAACATGCAAAAGTGCTGCCAAGAGCTGCCTCTTCCCTCTGACACCTGCAGTAAGTAGCTGTGCCGTTGGTACAGCTATGTGTGGTATCCTCTGACCTGAGCTGTCAATTAAAACATTTCATTTAATGGTGTTTTGGGAATCCCTTTGTCTCCCCCTTAAAAATCAAAGCAGAGCAGTACACAGAGAAGCAAAGATTGCTAGCAGAAGCACTTGTCACCTTTCTTCTTAAAACCCTCGTGGAGAAGGCAGTTAAACAAACATCCAGCTAAAGTGATGGTCAGAACTTTGATATTTTTCTGCATATAAGCTGTATTTGATTTATATTGGTTTTATATTGACAACTATTTTAGAGTTCTCAGATGATCATGATATGCCCAGCAATAATTTGATAATTTATAATAATTATGAATATACCTATTTTATCCTATAATTGTTTCTTTCAACTTATTTTGTTAAGGATGTAATTAGAAGTATTCAAAATATTGAATACAAAATGAAGGCTATATTAGATATCCATATGCTCTCAAAACAGTGCAGAAATTGTTTTATATATATTTCTTTTTAACATACCAGTTTATATTTTAAAATTTTAAACATCTGGACAAAACTTGGAAAATCAAAATAATTAGAATGGAACTGTGCTGGAGAATAATTAAGAAAACAAAGACTAACAGGGAAAAGACTACACACAAATATTCAGTGCAATAAATTTCTGTAGAATACCCATACGGCTAAGGGCCTAACCAGTAGAATCTGATAGACTCACAAATGGGAATAGCAATGTGTAGTTCCCTTCATCTTCCCATTGCCCACCTCCACACCAATAAGCTCTTACCTTCAGAAAATAAGCCAGACACCAATTAGACTAACAAAGAATTTCCCAGATGAGGAAACGTTTTAGTTATTGCCTGTTCTGTGGCTTTTGTGCTTTCCTATGGACTAATGAGTATTGTGTCTTGGGCCAGAGACTTGATAGCTCTACCAACTGTGTGGTCTGGAATGACAGGTCCAGTCACTCCCAACAGCCTGTGAGTGCTCAGGTCACCTCATCAATTTCTCTCGTGTGTGTGCGATATGTAACGAATTTTGCTGGTCAATGGCAGAGAGTCTCTCAGGCCCATAATGCTGGTGGCATTTATATTTATATTTATATTTATATTTATATTTATATTTATATTTATATTTATATTTATATTTATATTTATATTTATATTTATATTGCCATGCTGGCATTTATATTTATGCATGCTGGCATTTATATTTCTATCAATCAAGTATTTAATTGTATTTTTAATATAAAGGTTTTTGGAATAAATTGCTGAAATTGAAGTTCTGGTTCCTATAAGTACAGTATTTAAAACTCAGTTATAAGACTTAGAAATATAGCTGGATGAAATAAATTCAGAATTCTAGAACTGAGCTCTATATACATGGTAATGTAGAAAATACCTCTATTTCTATTTTTATCACACTGTATTTTGCTGATGTGCTAGAATTCATTTAGTGACTTTGAATATAGATGTGGATTGCTGTGATTTCTAGAAATTTGTTCTTTAGTCAAAGATGTGCAAACTCTCAGAAAAGATTTCTGTTGCTGTCTTTTTTTTTTTCCATTAATTTCAAGAACTCTTTTAGTTTATTTTGGCAGTGATAATTTTCTAATTTATTTTTTAAATTTTGATTATCCAGGTCTCTATGAGAATTTTAGGGTGTTTTTAAATGTAGTACTGTGGTTAACAAAAGTACTGCATTCACATATGATGATTGTGGCTAAAATATAAACATTTGAAAGCAGACTGATACTGGCTGTCTTTAGCTGTCAACAGGTACTTTCTGTTGTCACACATTTTGTTAGATTTTGTGTAAGCTTCTATTGGTAATCATATGTTTAGAAAGAAAAGGTTAAATACATTATAGAATGTTATTAAAATACCTTGTAATTTTACAATGAATCTCAATGAGAAAAAATGACCCCTGAAAGTCAAAAGATAAAACCATCAGTCTATTTTAGCTCTGAATTTTCATTGGTTAGGAGTCTGCTAGGGAAAATATGGGCTTTTCAATAGTAGAGAATTGGTTTTCCATTAAAAAAGCACAAATACTAAGTGTAACACAGTCTTGTGTTTTACAGCAATGACCTAAATATTTTTTTTGCAAAAAGCAAGTATTTTCAAGAAAAAAATATTTTAGCAAACACATATATATCAAATAGGCAGCAAAATGTATATCAAAAGCTTTATGTAAAGCCAGATTCAAGCAAGCATTTTAACCATTCCATTAATAATCACATTTTCAACTCACCTGGGTGATATTTTGATCAACTTCCAGCCAGAGCAATCACTGCAATTTATGTTAAATCCTTTTATTCTTTTTATAATAGAATATATTTTCCTTTCAGAATAGCTTTGTATAGACAAGTGAATTGCCAAACTGTTAGTCTTTTGGTTCAGAGTGTCTGTCTTTTCATAGTAAACTCAATTATTTCTGCTTAGAGTTTTTATCTGAATTTAAGCGGTAAAGTTCCAAGATGCTATTGAACTAAGCAGCAATTAATGTACAAAATACTGTGACTATGCTTGAATTAATTATTTGAGTTGTTCTGAAACTGATGTTATGCTGATAAATGAGAAAATCTACAGAAAACAAGAAAAAAATTAACTGGGAAATACGTACTAAATATTTGGGTGCCAAGGTGAGACATTAAAAAATGGAGAATATATGAAGTTGATTGAATTGCTGCAGCAATCAGGGAACTCTAAGAAATGAGAACAACAATCTGTGATAAATATATCACACCAGAATGCAGTTTGTGCTACTTAATTCTGTGCTAGGCAAATATATGCAAAAAAGTCACTTTTCACATTTGAAATACAACAAGTCTAGAGCAGTGGCTTCATGATGGAAACTGATTTGCTAGATCAATTGGCTAAACTGACCTTGAAAAATCGAGGAAAGTGTGGCATACACTTAGAAAGGTCAGACCTGAAATCTCAGTGCAGGGCTTGCACAGAGCCTGCTTAAATGTGTAAGATTCAAACTGAACCACAGAATCATAGAATGGCCTGGGTTGGAAGGGACCTTAAAGATCATCTACTACCAATACCCCTGCTATGGGCAGGAACACCTTTCACCAAGCCAGGCTGCTCAAAGCCACATCCAGCCCTGTCTTGATCGCTTCCAGGGATGGGGCATCCACAGTTTCTCTGGGCAACTTGTGCCAGTGCCTCACAACCCTCACAGTAAAGAATTTCTTCCTTGTATCTGAGGAATATATGGTTTTCATGGCTTTCAGTTTAAAGCCACTGCCCTTCATTCCATCACTACAGGCTCTTGTAGAAAATCCTTCTCTGGCTCTTTTGTAGCCCCCTTTAAGGACTTAATGCTTCTCTAAGGTCTCCCTGGAGCCTTCTCCAGGCTGAAGAAGCAGGACTTTTGTCTGCTTCACAGCGGGTGGTTGAGAAGGGACAGAATGCTGTCAGATGTGGAGGCAGGAATGCTGTCTGCCCACTCACCTCACACCCCTCCTGCCCTGCCCTGCCCTGCCCTGCCCTGCCCTGCCCTGCCCTGCCCTGCCCAGCCCTGCCCAGCTCAGCTCTCCTGGGCTGCAGCAGCTGAGGCGGTGCTCCTGGGACAGCCCTGGAGAAGCTCTCCCTGTGCTTCAGCTGAGCACTCCTTAGAGGGAGGACTTGCCCAGAGTTCACTGTTACCGTTTCGAGCTCAGACTGTGATGATGAGGCCAGTGAAGTGGTCTTAGCAGTGTGGATGTTTTCTTCATATCTGGGAGTGCTTTTCTTTATTAAATAGGTTGATTTTCTGTGATAGCAACACTGAAATTGTCAATGAAAATTTTGCCAGTTTATCAACTTTTTCCCAAACAATACATTGTGGTTTTGAGGATTTTTTGCCAGCTGTCATACAGGAAAGAAAGCTATGTATCTCTATCAGATTTCCCTGTGGGTTTTCGATTCTTTTTTTAATAAGTATCTTACTACCTAAACTCTTACGGTTATTTTTCATGAATATAACTGTGGCTTCAAGCACCTCTACTGCAAGTAGCTCATATGAAGGATTTAGGGAAATGTAGCACACAACCATTGCTCTGAAAAAGGTGATTCTGCACAATGGAGCTAATCAAAGCAGGGTCAGGAGTCTCAGCATAGGGAGGTTTTTGTAAAGCCTCCATGCCTTCAGCAACACTTCTAGGAGAATGTAACTAAGACATGAAATTACCTCTGTGTCCTTTCTAACCTGTGGTATTTCTGACTTGTTTCTGGACGTGAAAGCTTTGCTTACAAAACTAGTATTGTTTAGTGCTAGGCAACAGATTATTTTCTTTAGT
Source organism: Acanthornis magna (assembly GCA_036785705.1). Taxonomy (NCBI): domain Eukaryota; kingdom Metazoa; phylum Chordata; class Aves; order Passeriformes; family Acanthizidae; genus Acanthornis; species Acanthornis magna. Next base: position 1,919,622 of record JAWUZG010000071.1, on the reverse strand, counting down.
AATTAATTAGGCAGAGTATTATCTTCCTTCTGCAGATGGAAATCATTGTTTAACAAAGATTTCACTGACAGTCTGGAGTAAGTGAATAATAACAGGAAATAACACAATTTTGTCTGAAATTCAGCTTGTTCTATCACAGTAAATTTTTTCTGATATATCTTTTTTCTTCAAACTGTGTAAAATCTTTGAAGGATTTTATATTTGTTGCATCATATAGAGCATCTTAGATACATTAATTTCAGAGAACCAGGATTCATAATGCTGTTTCTGCTCTCTCTTGAGTGACATGTGGCATCATGTAAAAAAAAATTCTGGTGATTTGCATAGTTCTGCAGTTTAATCTGAAACAACTACCTAATTAATAATATCCAAACTTTACTTAATATATGTTTTTCTGTAAACAAAATTCAAAACACTGTGAAATAGTGTTCTGTAAATAAGAGACAATAACTTAAATTCACTTCTGGTTAACAGGCTGACTCTCAGTTTCAAGAATTGTAAAGAAGCAACTTGGGTGATATTTAGGAGGCAGTTTAAAATGTTTCCTTTCCCTCTTCTAAGCTAGTTTCCAGTCACATAAATTTGGGAAATGTTATGCTAATGCTATGCTGAGGAAACATTTGTAAGATGAAAATAACTTCAAGAACTGAAGTTATTCTAAGAATTCATAGACATTTAAGATCTTAAAAAATGTTTACGGAACTTTTTGATCCCAGAAGAATTCTAATCTAAGTACCTGTCTTGTGAAATGAACTAAATTTCTTATTCAGGTTCAGTTTTTGGGGGTTTTTTTGTTTCTTTCTTTTCTGCAAATATTACATATTATTGCCCTACTGTTAAAGTGGTTTCTGTGGGGAAGATGAAATTGTACATATTAATAGATGATGCATATTTTCAGTAAAAGTGAACTCAGATTAACCTTCCAAGCAAGCAAAGAGGTAAATCATAGTATTTACAATGAGATATGGGAGACATAAGTTTTCTAAATAAACGTTTTCTAATAAACGTAATAAACGTTTTCTAATTACTCTCTCAAGGACAATGACTGAGTGAAAAAGAGAGAGTTCAGTTTTTCTGATCTGTAGGAGCAGTTTGCTTGCTCAGGATCTCCCTGCAGCCTTTTATTCCTGCTAGTTGCAATATAACAAGGGTAAAGCTGCTGAGGAAATATGTTTTAGGGAAAATAATGTTTTCTAAGCAGTTTACTTTGTTTATGGAGTGAGAAGAAAATGGTGGTATCTATATCTTGCAGATTTGTTTCTCCTTTAGCTTGACATGAATCAGCAGAAAATGTTCAGAAAAGTTATTAGCTGAGCTTATATTTTCTTATTGTACAGGGATTTTCCAAGACGTATCTTAACAATTAGTGAAAACAAGAGATTAAAAAAAAAGATAATGAAGATTATATGACGTCCCCTCAAATCTTGCTTGCTTTTGCAGGCTATCCTCTGATATCTATGGATTTCAGGACTTAAAAATTGGAATCATAAATATATAAAGATATATTTATATCCTGTTGTTGAACAATTGTGGCCTTAGGCACTTCTGCTTACAGGAATAAGCACTCACCAGATGGCCATGTGTCAATCCAGCTGTTCTCTTCAGCATGAATTCCTTTGAAGGTGCTGTGTCCCAGGACAAATCTGGTGAAAGGCATATTTAAATGTTACATAGTGAAGGTAGCATGAAGGGGAAAGTTCATATCTCTGTTCTTAAGCTGTCAGGTATGCTGAAATACTTAACAGGCTTTTAGGGTGAAATAAACTGTAGTGAAACACAAATTCTGTGGTAAGAAAAGATGGTTTCCTTGCCATCTTTTTATTTTATTTGTATTTGTTTTCATGAGACCCAAGGACTGAAAATAAATTATGGATATGAAGTTTAAAATCCAGGTTAATGCATAAAAAAATGCATGAACTGCATATTATGTGATTTCCTAGCTTGCATTTGCAAAGTAGCACCTCAAAGAAGCCCAAATTAGGTAGAACAACCATAGACAAAAGAGGTTTTTTCCAAAGAAAAATTGTGCCTTGTTACTCTCTTTAAAAAATAAGCTATTGACTGGATGACAGGACTGTATGAAGTGCAAGAGATTTTGAGTGCAGTGGTGGCAGAAATGGCATGTGAAGCACTTGCGGAACAGAAACAAATACAGGAAGCATGCTTTGATTCAGTTTATCCAATGCAAGTAGGAGGTACTAGCGTTAGAAGACCAGTAAGGAGCAGAAAAAGCAGAGTTATCACTCAAACTGAGCCCATTGAGCAAGTGTAGACTCACCAGGCTGTCCTACATGCTGAAGTTCACCAGGAAATAAAGTACTGGAGATACTGTTAAATGTAATTGCAGAGTACATTGTGAAGCCCCTGAATACCTGTGTTTTGTACCTGCCCTGCCTTCAACAGCCCACACTTTTTACAGTAGACAGTGTCCATTGATGATGCATCTTCAGGAGTCTTGACATGGTGCTGCGGATTGCTAAAGGATTGCTGGTGTCTATTTTATACAAATTTTCTTGCTTCTGTGTAAGACAGAATAGAAATTAATGTGTGGCAGTAAAAAAGATCCTAGAGAGAAGATGTACATAGAGTTTATTACCTGCCATCACATAGCCAGACTGTGGACCCGTTTCTCTAAAGTGAAATTTGGTAACCAACTTTGCCCTGTCTTAAATAGCAGTTAAAATTCTGATGAAGAACAGCAGTATGAAAGGGAATTTGGATAGTAAATGTAGCAAAGAAATATTAGGAGGAGCTTTGTTTTATTTTCTATTTTATCTACTTTCCTGAATTACTTTCACATTGGAAAAGGGGGACTGATTGTTGGATATCCTTCTACCCTTAATTATCATTAAAGGGTTCTTCTTTTGAAGCTCTTATTTATTTACCTTCATATTATGGAGACTCATATTCAAAATATTAGTGCAGTTGAAATTAGAGGTTGCCTTGATATTCCAAAAGTCATATTGTATGAAAAAACCCATCAGAGCAAAAGGCTACTTGATGTTAGAAAATGACTGCAAGAACATATTTTTTGTAGGAAGACAAACTTGTTGACAAGCTAATTTTCAAGCTCACTTAAAGACCCAAATACATAAGAGCTGCCCTACTGCTTCCTACTTTACCAAATATTCACATGTTCTGTAAGTTCTCTTGAAGTAATGTCAGAATATTTTCTAGTGCTCTCCTGTATTTCTATAATATTGTGTACTTTGGGAGTTCTTAAAAAAATTACACCATTTGCCAACATGTGTGAAGCTGATGATTTTTTGTCTCTTGATTTGGTTTGCCTCTGGACTACTTCCCTGTAAATTTCCAGTTGTCCTTAGGCGCTGATATATTGATGACTTCTGCATTACTTCTGCCCTTGCAGTTTCATCTTCAGCTTCCGGATCACCCTGACCCATAGGATGGCAGAGTAATTTGGGTTGGAGAGGACCTCAAGAGCTGTCTAGTCCAACCCTTAGCAGGAGTCCAAAGCAAGGTCAACATGAGATCAGTACAGGTTCCTCAGGGCTGGTTTTGGATGAAAATATTCAAGGAAGAAAACTACAACTTCTCTGGGCAACTTTACTTCATCCATTACTTCACTGTAGCTATGGTAAAAATGTGCCTACTTGTACCAGTCAGAGCTGCTGTGAATTGCTTGGCTCTGTCTTTTTGATGTTGTCCCCTGTATGACCTGATAAACTGCTCTTAGGTACTCCATAGCCATCACTTCTCCAGGCAGAATAAGCCCAGCTCCCCCAGGCAGCTTGGTGGCCTTCCAGTAAACTTAATCTAGTTTATCGATGTCACTGTTTTACTTTGGGTCTCAAAACTGCTTACAATATTCTAGATGCAGGCTAATGACTGCTGAATAAAGGGGAATAATCACTCCTCTTGTTCTACTCATTGTGTTCAAGTCAATATAACCAAGGCTGCCTTTCTTTCCTGCCAATGCCTACTGCTGACTCACTTGATCTTTCTCACTGTTGTTTTCCTTCCCTAATTGAGCAGTAGGATGCAATTTGCAACATGGCTTTGTTCCACAGTGAAATCAGGTTTCAGGAACTCCTTTGTAAGACTGCATATGTGAGTACTGGATAGTGAAACTGATAAATAGATGTCACCACACTACAAAGGGAAAGATGTGAGAACTTTTGAAGTAAGTTTTTTTCACGTGTTCAGTAGAAATATGAACGTTCCTTTTTACTGATGTTTTAATTGGTGATCAAAATTTATTGGAAATTCAGATGGTTTAAAAGGTGGGTTTTACAAATCAAGTTACAATCAGTTCTTTTTGTTCAAGGTAGAAGTGGATTGGAATGTTTTGAATACTGAGGAAAAAAATTGTTGGATGAGGAATGGGAGTGAGGGATGAATGTAGAGAGAACCACTACATCCAGCTGGATTTACTGGTCCAGGCACTGTACTGCTCAGAAGTAACATCATGAGTAGCTCTCTCCTTTATGTTAGTGCAAGGCAAGAATGTCAGCAGAGGTGAACAGGGCCAGGCTCAGGAGATCAAAGGGTGCTGAATACAAAGCAAGAACTGGCTGAAGGGAGAGCAGAGTTAGATCAATGCCAACATGACTCATCAGAAGCAAAACACAGGATTAAAAAAGCAGGATCCAAGAATTAGAAATAAAAAGGAGGAAGATAGCATAGGATCCAGGTCCTGAATAGTCTAAGAGAGCTGGCTGCAGCTCCATATTGGGAAGCCCAAGGCAACTGTGGATCTCCTTATATACCTAATACAAGAACAGTGCAAGAATTAATCTCTTGAGGGACAGCCGTGTGCCATGCGATAGCTAAGGCAGAACTGGCAAAGGCAGACCTGGCTGGTTGTACCTCAATTGCCTTGATGGATCTTGACAGGAGTGACAAATGTAAACACAGATTATTGAGCTAGATAAGTGTAAATTAAATGAAAGGGCAGATTAATCATAGCTTTCATCTTGAGTTTGTGTGTATGCAAGCTACAGATAAACATATATTGTATGTACTCATTTGTATATGGTATTTTGTAAAATTGTCTGAATTTTTTGCTTTATATAAACGTAATGTTATTGTTGTAAGTAATAGTAAGTTTTTTACTTTATTTTTAATGGCAGACTTCATTAGGCAGCCATTAACAAAAGTTTTAGAAAGAATCAAACAGTCCAGTAACATTCATTCAAATGATATGTGGTAATTAAAATCTGCAATGCCTTTAGAGGTTGTGAATTTGCACTGAAAGCTATAGAACATTTCAAATTGCTGTGCTCTGGCTGCTTGAGAGCCTTTGTTAGTGAGTCAAAGAACTATTGAAATAGTCCAGAATGGTTCTTTAATCTTCTGCTAGTAGCACAATGGACAATTGTCTGAAACATCTTCCCAACATTTTGATCACTAAAAACATTGACCAGATTTGTATGTCCCTACGTAAATGCTAGCAAATAAAACCTGATCAGTAGGCTATAAAAAAAGAAAAGATAATAAAATAGAAAGATGGTTAGAAATCACTGACAATGTCAATTGCTTGGACAACTGCATGACTGTCTAGTCCAAGATGGAAGACTGGTAACAATAAAGCAACATGAAACGCTTTAAAACTCCCTCTGAACTAAAAGTTCCAAAACAATTTCTTGCAGAAATAAGAGCATCAGTACCAGATGGGTTGTAGCTCTATGTGGCCTGTCAGTCATTTACTGGTAGTTCACAAAGAGGCAAAAGTGTTTTCAGAGGTTGTTGTGTTAGGAAGCAGAACAGGTATTTATTTTTCAGCTTTAATAATCATGAGTTCGTTGCTAAAGGACAGTAATCTCTTGAAGTTAAAAGGCACAGGCACTAACACCTAACTGTCCTTTTGTTAGGCTCTCCAGCTGATTATTCTACTAACACAGATGAAAATGCTTTTAGAAACTTTAGAACTTGTTTGATAGAATCTGTAATAATGAAATTTTTCTCATTCTTCAACACTGCAAAATAGGACAAAACCATCTTGCTATTAAAATACAAAAGCAACTTTTAATCAACCCCTCTGCTTTCAGCAGACTTCCCATGTTTGAAACAGCTTGAAGAGCTTGGGTACTGTTACTGCTTAGCAGGTCATAAAGTCCAGAATGTTGCCTGTATTATATGAGTCTTTACTGGGTTGGAAATGAAAATTTGACCATATTCCGACAAAAGAGACCTATATTTCTAGCCTTGGGAAAGTCAGGAGATAATTTTCCTGCTGTCATGGCTGGTATTTAAAAAAAGAAAAAAAAAAATAATCTGAAAGAAACTTTTAAATTAACCTGCATAGTGGGCAGGTACATTTTGCCTCCCAGGGTAGGTATGAGGCTCCTTACTGTCCTTGTACCCATGTCTGCTGCTGAGGGATATTGAAGCATATGGAGTAGTTGATGGAGCTGATGATCCAAATCAGTGGCCGTGCTGATCCAGCCACGGGGGCTGCAGTTCCCTGGCAATGTGAGCTCAGAAGGTGCAAATCCTACAGCACGGCACATAGGGGCAGCAACGGAGAGGGATGGGAAATGGTATCTGTTTTTCAGATGTAATGGCAGGATGGCACTTGGTTAAAAATTACTTTTTCAGTCCAATAGTTGATTTAGAAAAAAAGAAAGTGAAATTTGGAGGAAGAAAGGAAGGGAGTATGTGAAATATGTGAAGATGTGATGCCTTGGGGCAACTTTAACCATATAAAAACTGAACAAGCAACAGTGCAAAACTGAAAATATAGTTGCGATTTATGGTTGGAGTATATGACATGAAAGAACTGAATACTTTTTTAAAAATCATTATTTGCACAATGGAAGTGTCATTTTACTCTTGAGGCAGTCAGCAAAGGAGCACTTCAAAAACTGCCTTATACAGAACTGCAATTTAAGAAACAAGTGTAAAATGAAAGTGCTAGCATGGCTTCTGTCAAACAATCACTATGGCTCTTTTGGCCTTCTGTGCTGGAGTTAGGGAAACGCTAATGCGCAATACACTACTGTAGTCCATTTCCTAAACAAAATTAAGCCAGATATAAGGTTAAAAGTAGACCTCAGCAGCAGAATAAAAAATGTATGAATATGAGATATCTGAGTTTTGTCCAGCAAGAAAGAAAATTTAATTTCATTTACTAGATATTACCTTGGTAGGCAGCTAGCAGATGCTGAGACTCTGACTCAGACAAGGTATAAATAAAACTTTTAAAATATTGTATATTAAGACATTCAGACTTAATGAAAGGACCAATTAACTTTCCAAATTTTAATCTTAAAACATCCTGAAGCTGTAAGGGTTAAATAGTATTTCAGTGACATCTGGCCCAACAAAACACATTTGATGGGAAATACCTTTACATACAACTGAGGAAAAAAGAGACAAGGTAATGATTTGATGATCTCTTTTCACATATTTCTAAAATTATTTACTTTAAAGTTGTTTTTCTTGCCAAAGCAATTCGCAGTCTTCACTATATATCACTACTGTTGCACTGACTTAAAAAAAAGTAACCCGAACCAACACAATGTTTTTTTATTTATGGAAATGTCTGATTTGTTCTATACAGCACATTGCTATGCTATAGTTTAAGAACTGACATTCTCTAGGTGTGGAAATGAAACAGAGAAAATCAAACCCACAGGTTTTTGAAACTTTGTGTGCTACAGAATGACTCTAGAATACCATTGTGCAATGCTGATAATGTTTGCTGCTTCATGGGTAATTCAGAAGGGCTCATTTCCATGGACAGCTGGGCAAGCTCAGGGTAGGATCTGCAGGCTGAGGCCTGTTATTCTGTGAATCAGCACACCTAATTATCTATCCCTTAACTGCAGTATGAGTAACAATTCCATCAATGATTTACATGTGATGCTATGGTCCATCGCTCTTCCCCAAAGCAGAGTCAGGTCTGCCATGCCGGCGGTGTGCCCAGCCTGGGACCAGAGCCGCTGGCAGTGGGAGCCCTGTGCACACAGGCATTCATCTCTTGGCTCTGCATTAGCTGGGTGGCAGTGTGGCCATGGCAGTGCAGGGTTTGGCACGGCTGTGACATCTGCCTGGGGGCTCACACAGTGCTGAAGGCCTGAGGGTAGCTCTGTGTTGCCTTTTCCATCGTGTGTGATGGGAGCCTAATACACCAGGCTGGACTTCCCAGTCTTAGTAGCTTCAGGCTAGATCAACAGAAACCACATTCACAACTTTGTCTTAAATGAAGGATTATCATAGGGAAGTTTAGCTGGGGGATAGGACTCAATATATACACATTTCTCTAGGCATAGTTATTTTTTATTTCTCTATAAGACTGAGTAGTTGATCCTTTAAAAGGAGTTGCTGAAAAACAACAATCCTTTTATTCTGGTATAACGTTCCATTACCTCTGATGATCAGGACAGCTATTTAATCATTGCTTTTACATTCCCAAATGAATATATAAATAATAATATGTGCTGTCTTTTTTATCAAGCAAAACCATTAATGGCTTCAATAGAACCATTTAGTAAATACTAAAACTTTTGAATGTTGTAACCACAGAGATACTCTCTGAATTTATGGGTGGCTAAATTCACTTTCACACTTAAAGGCTGGGAAGGACTTGAGTGGTTGTTGATGAACATAAATATGGTAAATTAGTACAGATCAGGAAGAATTATGCAGATCATTGCATAATGTGCAACCATTTTTGTAAGAGTAGAGTTATGGCTGTGCTTGGTCACCCTCTGCAGCAGGTGTACAATCTAACTTGCAGGAGCATTTTTTCTTGTCTTTATTTAATTTCCCTGTCTTAAAACGAGCAAAATAACTTACTATTTCCAAGTGTAAAAATAGTTTGTGAGAAAAGGCACTGAAATGCTGTTCTGAAAACCTATGTAGATACTGCACAGTCTTTCAGAATATTTCCCAGTGTAACATTCCTTGTAAGAGCAGAAACAAATGGTCTGTGTAGTTCATGAAAGATATTTTTTCTGAAACTATAAAAGGGTACAAATTTGATAGTTAATCCTGGACACCCTTCTCTTCTGCAGTACTACACAGGTCTGCCTTTTTACATTATGAATTATTTACTCCATGTGGCTGTGTACAATGTTCCTACCCCCAAGAGTTCAACAAGCCACTGATTTGTTAATTAGACAATTTTTCCATTTGTTTTCTTTCAGTCTTGTCTGTGCTCCTCTTCATATCTTTCTGTACTGTCTTATTTCCAAACAATCACCAGGTGATCATTGACAATTCATCTTGCAGTGCAATTTTGCTGAAAAGATTACAAGTAGCAGCCCATCAGATTTCTGTATACACAGAAATGCCTGTATATGAAGAGAAGCAGGAAAAATATCTTTCTGCCATTTATTATATTTGCATATAATGCCATGAAGAGCGGCACAGACTTTGCACTAATTTAGAGCTTATGTGTAGTAAAAACAAATCGCCATCATATTTTGTTCAGATCTAACCTGAATACTGCTGGCTGACACTGTCTATGTTGCATGGGCTTACTGCTGACCCCCAGTCACCTGCCAGTTCCATGTTTGATATATACTGTTAGCAAGTTCAAATACCTTTGTAATCTTTTAGTTTCTGAGGCACATGTACATTTACCCTACAATTACCTCTAGTCCAATCCCATCCTTCTAGACCTCTCGGCCCAGCAGTTCAGCAAGATGTGGGTTTGTTCACATAGCTGCAGCATCGCTTTGTCTTTTGATTTGATAATCTTATCCCTCTATTTACTTGAGGGAAAAAATTAACATTTGTCAGTTAGAACTTCTTGTAAACAGGCTAGGCCCCAAAAGGGACATGTGCTTTATAGATAGAAGACAGAATGTGCTGCGTGCTGTTTAATCTTTCATGAGCTCAGTAATCACAGGCAAGTCACTAATCTCTCTGCTTTCCTTTCTGCACTGGTGAAACAGTCATTGTAAGAATATTCTATGAGGGTTTAGATGTCTTTGCTAAGCTTTGTGAAACTTTTGGACATGCTGGAAGTTTTGTACAAGTTGAAACCGAGGAGCTAATAACTTGACTGGGATAGCAAAGCAGAGCAAAATGAATAGAAACCAAGACATAACTTCTGTTCTGTATCAGTGAAAAGCTTCATTATAAAAGTTCAGGCAATGTGGTGACGAAGGCAGTTTAGACAGCACCAGGGACCAGGTCCATAGCTGATTTGTGGTAGCATGTCACGACAACACCGTATCTCTGTCCCTTTCCTCCTGCAGTATCGGTCAGGGCGGGATCCTCATCGAGGCTCAGACAACGTTTCCAATAAGTCTTCAGACAGCGATGTCAGCGATGTCTCCGCTGTGTCCCGGACCAGCAGCGCTTCCCGTTTCAGCAGCACGAGCTACATGTCTGTCCAGTCCGAGCGCCCAAGGGGAAACAAGAAAATTAGGTAAGCATGATGAGCTATATTGTCATCTATAGCTGTGTAATTTGAGTAACAGAACACTTATCAATATTTGTATTTGACATTAGCATTTTGCCTAGAATAACATTTGTAGGGATTTTGCAAAATACTGGCTTAAATGTCTTTTTCATCTGATGCTTTTTGAAGTCTTCATGGTATTTGTTTTTAGCCAAGTTTTGTCATCTTGGATTATCTAGCATACACTAAAATAACAAACATATGTTGTCAACAAGCATTAGACACACTTTCTGAAAACCATTTTGTAAAATATACTTAATATGGCTGAAAAGACAGTTTAACTTGAAAATTTGTGCCAGCAGAAGCATTTTATTTTCCTTTGAAATAGAACGCTGAACTTCTATAGATGTATTATTTAATAATTACACAAACCAGTTCAATTTATTTAATACTTACACTAGTCAAATTTAACTGAAGGTGTAGAGTCATTGAACTGCCCTTCAACAGGTTTTCCTTTGCCTGCACCCAGTGTGCACTCAGAGGAGCTTTGGCTTTCATTTGGTGCACAAATGAAAGATAATTTTTTTAGAAGGTGTAACCCACCTTCATCACCTATATCAATTCTCAGAAAATTGTCCTCTTGAAAGAAATGGTGCATTTAAAAAAATTGTTTAAGCATCTACTCATATGAACACTGTTAGGACCACATTCTTTCTGTCATGCAGCTCTTTCTAAATGTGACATATTGCCATGCAAGTTTTATTTGAAGAGAGACTTGCAGACTGTCCTAAGAAAATGTTTCAAGGCTCTCCAGTGTAGGCTAGACTCCTAGCCAGCATGTGTTACCTTATGTCTGCTTTTATCCTTTAGTTTTTATTTAATTTCTTTTGCATTTCCTTTTTTCATGCATGCTCTTCTCCATGGCCTTAACTTTAATTTATTCTTTTCTTTTTTTCTTTTTGCATGCCTTTTTCAATTTTTGTTGACTTCAGAAGGACAAGGGATATAGAGGGGAAAAAAGAGGGAGGGCTGGAAGGGGATGAACAAGATGAAGTATTTCCTGAGGAGGAAGAAAAAGAGGAGGAGGAGGAGGAAAAAGCAAAGGAGCAAGAAATTCATGAAAAGGGGGAAGGGCAAGAGGTGACAGAGAACTGTAAGGAGGAGATCAAAGAATCAGGGCAGGATGAAAAAGCTCAAGAAGACCAAGCTGAGGAAGGGAAAGAGGATGACAGGTAAAATACACTTCTGTTTATATAGACCTACTCTTTCTCCTGTACCAGTACCCTACTTGTCTTCCCTTTTTATTCCCATTGCTTGCTTATTGCCTATGCTCTCTGCAGCTCTTTTTTGTTTGTTTTTGCTTTCAGTCATCATACATTCATATTTAATCAAGTTTCACTCTCAGCTTCAGTGAACTTGTTCTGCATACCGAATGAGGCAGCACACCAACTTGACTCATTAATATGCATACAACTGCAGCATATTATTTTTAAATTGGTTTAGACTAAAGTTTGGGTTTGACTACAATAAACAGTAGAAACTGTAAGCTTCTATATTATATTCCCTACTCAAATTGTTATTTAAGGAAAAATGTTTATTGAGTGAAAACTCAGCAATATCAAAATTATCTTTACTTTTATTTATGGCCACAGTAAAGAAGAAAATTTGAATTTTTTTTTTTAATCCTCTTTGTGGTACATACTGATTGATAACCAGTGTGGTAAAGCAGAGCCTTCCTTTCTCTTTCTTTGTTCCATGTGAATAATTGTCAATGACTGTTGTATTGTGGAGGGGTCGTGTACTTTTGGCTGCTGTGTTGTATCCAAAATATTGCAGCACAACTGGCTCTGGTTTTATCAGACAATATTCTAGAATTATACGTTTTGCCATAAATCCTTAAAACACTGTGAATGTCTGACATTTTGTACTGCAAAGTCCATTTATGTTGCATTGAGAGAAATACAATATTCCTTCTTTCTTCATTAGCAAAAATATGAGTTTCAGATTTGATGAATATTCTTGAACCGGTTCTCACTCACACAGGAATGGCAGAAAAATCTCAGAAAATACATTTTGTTTTAGCCTGCCAATTCTGCACTACCTCTAAATAACTTAGGTGTGTAAAATTATGCTCTTATACATTAGGGTAAGCACAGAGCACTCTGTGGAAATCCACTTTCTTTCCTTGCTACAAACTTACACATGTCCATGCCTGTACATGCTCAAACATACTCTACACAAAGGGCATACAAAGAGAGAATCAAAATGCCTGGTGTATAGTCTTGGGTGGTATGGACTAATATAGCCACACTACTGCCTTTATATATTGTGCCAGCATTCCTGCACTCAAGTTAATGCATCTTAGAATTGAGCAAAACCAGTTGTTTAGAAACAGCTGTCTTTAAGAGTGCCTTGGCATATATGTTCCAGAGACTGCTGTATGGTTGCGTGTGAAAGGATTATTTAAAGACCTTTTTCTCTTCCATTTCCCGCTAATTTCCTAGTCTAATGGATCTGGAAGTCCTGCCTTTCAAAAAAGCATGACTGTTCCTGGTTTCTACATTTCACTCAAGTTGGTCTTTAGCCAATATGCTGTCCCTTACAGAAAGTAAAGTCCTCTTTGAGAAACAGCTTCTTGTTTCCTATGCCATCTTGTTGCTAGCTGCTCTCTGCCTTCAGGAAGAAGTGACACAAGTCAGAAGCCTCTAGTCGATAAAGAAACAAGATGTTTTTGACTTTTGTGCAGTGACTTCTGTTTGTGTTAGATTTTGGCTCCCTGCATGGAAATCAGTCTCTAATATTATTTGCCGACTTTGCACATTTTACCACTTCTAGTATGCAAGTTGTGAAAATACAGAAAAGTTTATCTTCACCTTCCTTTCCCGTGGTAGAGTCAGTGCTCATTTCTTAGTATTGTCTGAACATTTTTCTAGGGTAAGAACCAAATAGAAAAGCCACATTGATTCCTGGATAGAGGCAGGTATAGGCATGTATACACACTTATTTACACACATAGCTGTGTATCATTAATATATTGAAATATCATGACTTGTTCATTCAGTGCACAAGCCCAAAGGCAGGATCAATTGTCAGCATTTTTGCAAATTCAGTGCCTTCTGCTCATTTCTCTGTCAACTTATAAAATAACTTATACTTGGCAATTTATAAGATAAGGTAATGACTTCAGCTTCCAAAAAAGAATGTCTTCAGACACACCACAAATATTAAAGTGACAAAAATATCAATTAAACATATCAATAGGTATTTGAGAAACTCAGCAGAAAAAAAGCAGCCAATTCTTCCTTGACAGAATAGTAATAAATTATCATCTAGTTTTTGACATCTTGGGCATCAAGAAAAGCTACATTGAAGATGGGAATTTTCAACATATATTTTTACTTCAGAGATACATCTTTAGTTGGACAACAGTCACCTTTCCTCTGGGCATTCTGGAATGAAGGGCCTGCTCACAATCCCTCCGTCATCAAAAATTACCTTGCTAAGGATACCTCTTGATATTACTGTGTTTATATACTTTATGAGTGATGGTAATAGTTCCACTAAGGCCTTCAATCTGCTGAGATCATGGGTGGGTAGAAACAACCATGAACACCGGCATCCATCACTAATTCAATCACTATTTTAAAGAGTACCTTGGCACAATAAACTGCATTAGCTTTTGGAGCACTGGAGCACATTAAATCAATTAATCTTTTTTGGCAGAAATAGTTGCAGCATCAGATTTTGCCTTCATTAAACCTTGTAAAACTAAACTTTGGCATATGGTTGACCTATAGGGAAATCATAATTGTGTTCTTTCTTGGCAATACATGTTAGCAAACAGAAAGGGTGGCTCTAGCTTTGCTGTTGAGTATTCATTATGTGCAGTCCACTGACATTATTTTTGACTCCATCTCCCTGATAATCTCAGGGCCAAAAATAAAGGATTCTTAGATGTAATCTTTGATCATTTTTACTTTTTATTGAAGGTAATCTGTTTAAGACTGCTCTAAATCATATCCTTTCTTAACATTTTTCCAAATACCAATCCGAAGCATTAATTCTGATAGTCACAATAGTTTTGTTTTATCATATGCTATTACATAGCAAATGTAACCACAGAGAAGGATTTCTCTGTTGAAATATGGTAGAAAAACAAGCTCTGTTCCAAGCACACAGTCTAAATTATGAAATAACATATGAGGCCAGAGAGGGAAGCACAGAAGAACAGAGATGTTCCACATGGCAGGAGATAGATACAACACTGTGTTGGGGATATCTTGACAACAGAGAATGAATGCTAAGAGGAGATTTGAGGAAAGAAAATAAGATATCTTTGTGAATGCTTCTGGAGAGCTCTTCTCAAGCATTCAAGACAATGGGGACGAAACATGAGATGCTTGCTAAAAGTATATCAAGTGGAGGATGGGGCATGTCTAATGAGCAGGAGGAGTTGATCTTTCAGTCTTGAATGAGAGAAGATAAATATGATAAACAACAAATTCTAAAATACTAGGAAATAAGGATGAACTCTGTACAACTGTGTAAAAGAGTGTAACTTTTTACTGATGTGTGGAGAAAGACGAGACTGATAAATATAAAGGCTATGAAACTTACCTTTCCTCTAGTAACCTGGAAGGGGTTATTAGGCAAAATGCCAGGGCTGGAGAAAAACACTGCAGTATCTGTCATTTGAAATGGTGAGAGAGTGGACAAAGCAATTATCTGTGTGCGGCGACAGAGAGAGCAGAGATGTGAAATAAAAAGCATGTGCAAGTTACAAAGTTTTGCCATGTATTCGAAGGAATCAGTGATATCCTGGATGAAGAAAGGAAGTGAATTCTAAAAGACAGTAGAAGGAATAGAACTGATTAAGTGGCAAGATGACACAACCAAGAAAGGAAAATTTGCAGTGGAAAAATTCAGCTGGGATGCAGTTTTGCAGAGCACTTAAAAATTCAAGAAACAGAGTGCAACATATGGTTTAAAGCAATGTATTTCTTGAGATACAAAAGCTTTTCTCTTCCTAAAGGTTTTTCATGCTTTTTGTGCCCATTGCCTTGTTAGCTATAAAGATTCATTTAAAATTCACTTTCTAGTTCTAGTTCATTCAGTAAAGTCTTTAGAGAATTTTATTTGTAGGTTTTAAAACTGATTCCTGATGAGTATTTGTTCCTTAGTTTTTCATTAAATTGTAATTTTACTGTTTCAGGTTTTATGAGCCTTCCACTGTGACTGCAGCTATTAAAAGTTAAATGCAGCATTTTGCAAAGCTGGAAGAAAAAGCATGCAAATGCAGTCTTTGCAAGCTCTTTCACAGGGGTGGAAGCCAGTAATATTTTTGAAAATCTATATTCTGGTAAAAATATAAAAAACTGTACAAAAGGAATTGAACACCAAGAATCCATTTTCAACGTGTATGTGCTGTTTGGTTTCTTAAAGCTATTTCAAAAGTATTTCAATGATTTCTTCAACTGCACTACTGGATGAAATAAGTTAATTGTATCTAACCTTTGTAGCCAAACAGGCCATATGTTTGGAAGAGAAAACAGTAGCCTGAGATTTTCCCTACTGCTCGATCAGCCTTTTAGCAAAATTGCAGTACAGTCTGTGCTTCCAATAGCAATAGATAGATAGATAGATAGACAGACAGACAGACAAACAGACAGACAGATAAATAGATAGACAGATGGATGGATTGATAAGGTTCACCCAGTGTCATTTCTGCCATGGAGGGAGAGAGAACTTGGGTCCAGGTGTGTCAATGTTCATGTAGTTTCAGGGCAAACATGCCAGAATGCAGTTTCCTGCAGCTCTAAACAGAAGATGTTGGTCTAACATTTTTTTCCACATTTCAAGGAAGTGATGTTGTCATTCCAGGGATGAGAATGGCAGGTTTCAGTACAATGCTCACCAGCTCTTTTCAGCTGCAAAACGTTGCATGATCCAGGCAGTTGGGGCAGGTGTGATGCACTGGCTCCTTGAACAAAAAGCAGCAACTCTATTTTGTGTCTCTCTAACTTAATTCTTCTGCATACTTATGACTAGATAAACAGAGCTGCTTATGTGTTGCCAGTCTGTGTCTTTAAAATCAGAGGACCTAAAAGAAAAGTTTTTTCTGAAAGATTTTGTTTCTATTATTGAGCTGGCTGGAGTCTGTTAGGAGTTTATGACAAATTCTTGCTCCTTTGAAGCATAGATTCAGAGCCACTACCTTTTCACGTAAGATTTTTAACTTTGATTTTCTACAACAAGGCAAACATTCAAAAGCTATAAATTCATCTCGCTACTGGATCTGTACCAACACACATGGACAATAATTTGGCCATTTGTTTTCTTACATTTTCATAGATGACATGCAGAAGAAAATTATCTGTAGCTTCTGGAAAAATATTATGGAAAAATATGCAAAAAATAAATAATTCTAAAAGGAATTATATGAACAAATATATTTGCTATGAAATCTGTAATGAGAGTATTATACAAATAATTTTAAAAAACTAGCAAAGTCACCTGTTTCTAAGTTATTTGTCACTCTCTATCAAACCCCTGGAGACCTGTTTTTTCCTGTTACTTTGGAGTAAGTACAAAAGATATATAGGCTCCTTTACATCTAGTAAACTCATTTTGATCCATTGGGGTATAATAAATTAGTGAATTTGGAAGTACACATTATTAACAGGTGAACAGTAAAAATACCTCATTTGAAACAGTCTGCAGCTTTGATATACAGAGCTCAGCAGGGAACTAAGACTTATTTTTTTTTACAACAATGCAATATCACTGAGAGTGCTTCCCTCTCCGTGAAATGCAGCCTGAACTTTAACCTCTGCTGAGCCAGCTCCATAAAGCATTCGTGCTCTCCTGTTACTAAAGTTTGTTTTAAAACTATGCATCAGTAGTTAAAACAAAAAAACCAAAACCACAAGAGATGCAGGGGGAAAACCCTATGGACGTGCAGGGAAGCAGGGATGAAGGAAAAAATTTAAAAGGAGGCTTTGAAGGAAATATAAATGTTAAAATTATATTTTTGCACTTTTAAGTGTGTTAAAAAAAGATTCATTTTCAGAAAACATTTAAAACTAGATTGAATTGTAAGTTCTTCAATAAACAGATGTTTTTATCTTTATTTGTACAGGATTGAGCAAAACAGGTCTGTGGACAAGAGTAGCAACAGCAAAAACTAGAAGTGGGGTAGAAACTTATAAAAACAAGGGATTGAATATTGAAGATTATAAGGTTCTTCTTTCTTGGATATTATGATTGGACAGATATATCTCCATCTTAGTGATGTATGTTTTTGCTCTATTTGCCTGAGTATTATTTTAATAAAAGAGTGACAAGATTCTGTAAAATTAATGCATATTCCTATAAATGTACTTTATTAAAAATAATTAATAACCTTATCACTTTGCCTTCTGAGAAACAAACATAAACTCCTTCACGTTACTTCTTCGAAGTATTTCTAAAATGTAGTTACTGGGTTTGTGCCATTGCCTTTGAAACAAAACACATTGCCACCTGGCAATCATTGTACTTTAACTAAAATTAAGGGGCCCAGTGCTGTTGTTACTATTACGTGCTTAATAGCTATGGAAAGATGATGCTCCAGTGGTTGGGCATTGCCCATATATCTGATTTTAATGTTTTTTGACCAAGCATCTGAACATTTTCAGTAATTTCACTGTACCTGTGTGGTGTTCGTACTTCTGTTAAAGTCCATAAGGTGCTACCTAAACAAGCTGGGAGATGTGTCATCAAGTAGTGGTATTTCCCCAGTAGGAAATAAAATTTCCTTCCAAATACCACTGAGACCCAGTACTTCCCAGATAGTAGCCATAGCATAAACACAATTCCTATGGAGGCCCAAGGTAAACAAGAGGAGAGTTGCTCCAAACTTGCGTGGTGTGCAAAGTACACATTGCCTCAGCAGAGAGATTTGATCGTAGGCCTGCCCTCCCCAGCTCAGAAAAACAAGGGTTGCAGGCTCATGTTCAGAAAGATATGAGACACCTTTCCTCACGTTTTCTATTTTATGATGGACTTAAGTTTTCTGTATGCTTTTATAATTTCCCCCAGAGACCAAAAGTGACTCAAAGTCATTTTGTCAAAGTGACAGAAGTCAGACAGGCAAGATCATGATGTCCCAGATAATGTCTCTTTGGTTGAAGTAATTATGGCTTCAGATCTCTTGCTTGTGTCCGTTTAGTTCTCAGTCCCAGAAGATCAATTCAGAGACACACTGTGAGTTTGGGAGATGTTAGCAGTGCCTATTCTGACCCTGATTTTTCAGAGTCCTCAAGCAACCCGAATTTACAAGGAATGAAGGAAATATTAGAGTTATTTTATCCTTTAGACAGCCACTGCCACATATATGAACATAAGCATTAAAACGAGCCTGAGCATATTCACTTTGTGCAGTACTAATCAAAGCAATGCAATCTTTCATGAGTGAAGTATAGATGCAGCTATAGTGAGATTCATATTGCCTACAGCAATTTATTTAAATAAAGCCCTTTCAAGAGATCTGGCCCTTCCTGTGTATTATGTGATTTTTCCCTTAATATAGTCTCAGTAGTGGGTCCTGTCTGGCTCCTCCATGTCCATCTTCCAAAGTTTTCAAACTGTCAATGAGTTTTCTAAATAAGTAAATCTCCCTCACAGCAATTTCAGTTTAGCAAGATGATAAATCATGGTACTTCTTACCCTCAGGCAAAATATGATGTCTCTTACCTCTGTATATTTTTGAGCATTTCAGCCTTCAAGTCTGAAATTTTTCTCACTTTCCTGACTCGATTTTACATTATTTCTCTGGTGATTTGAGGTCTGGGACACATACTGGATTTAATGTCTGGTTTAGCAATTCACTGCTTGCTTTTAATTTCATAGAGCTCTATTCAACCCTTCAAGAAACAACACCGAGCAGCACTAAGCAAGCTTGCAGTGTAGATTGTGACTTAGCAGTGTTAATACAGAAGACTTGCCCCTCTCCTCTACTCCTGTTGGAAGACTAATTCAACAGCATGTTGGAACAAGCACACAACATTTAACTTTCAGATTAAGTACATGCATTTCTGCAGGAGAACACTCTCGATTAAATCAGGTTGCTCATGATCCATTTTAATCTAGCAAGCTGGTTGTTATCCAGCTTTTACACACACAACTGCTTCTTTGCCAGGCTGGGTTAAGGAAGATGCTTTCTAAACTCAAAGAATTTGGATGTTATTCAAAACTCGCTTGTCTTTAACTGCAATGTACTTTATTGCCAAGCCTTCAGAGCTCATGTGGGCTTCCTTTTTTACCAATGAATATGACAGCTGACTAATGCAAGACTTCTAGACCTCAACCAGTTTTCCCACTAGACTTCTTTTGCAACCACACAGAGTAAATGATTGCTTTCATTTACTGTATCAAAGAAAGGGATTTCATCAAAGATTCATTACCGTTAGCAGGGTAATAAAGCTTTTCTGTAACTTTGTAAAGGAAAACTTGAAAATTTATCAACACTAGATGAATATTAATATAACTCATTATAATTTAAATTTAAATTTAAAAAAAATTATCAACTGTATTTTTATTTTAAAAAATAGCCAATTATTCTATCAGAGAAGGTGAGAACTTTTATCAAAAATGTCTGAAGCTCTGTGGATAATTCAACTGCTAGTGTTTGGAAACATCTAGCTGTTACAGTGTATTTTCTGCATCACTCATTTGTTGTGGCCGTGCTTGGTAAATAATTGAATGGTCTCACCCCAAATGATTTTGAATTTTGTTCCTTTTTGGAACACAGTATGCTAGAGATGTCATGGAAAAAGTTATACTTCTATTAATTTATAATAATAAAGCACTGTGGACAGCTTTATATCTACCAGAGATGGTGAGATCCAGCTCAACACAACCTAAGTACTGTAGCAGGTGAGCTATTCCTGATTTGTAATGAAAGAGACCTTTGAAAAAGAAATTTCATATCAAAATATTGCTACTCATATTTTGAGATGTGGCCACAAGTTTTCTTTGAATAGTAATATATATACCAAAAGAGATTATAAACACTGCTCTATTTTTTCCTCCAACTTTCTTGTTATAATTTCAATAAAATAAACCTAATAATTAAGTCAGCCCAGTAGCTATTAGAGATTTATACCACCAATAAGTTAATAGAATAATTTTTGACCAAGTGGGTCTCTAGAGACTAAGTCATTATAATTTTGAACCTGTAGAGTCTCTCGCTGATGTGAATTGGCAGACGGGTACGTGCATTGGCCGGAAGCGTTGTTCCCATGGAAATGTTATTTCCTACATCACAGCTGTCCCCATAATGTTGTTTTTGTTAAATTTCTTCAGTAAATTAATGAAATAAGAGCCTCTCTGATTGAGTTAAAAGGTCTATTAAGAATGGCATTAAAATTCATCTCCTGCTTGTAAAAATCAGAAAACAAAGTCTCCAGTGGGTCTTCCAGTCTCACAGGAGACATGTATTAGAAAATATCTATCACAACAATTGAAAAATTGTTAGAATCCTTTCCCTAGGACATCACAGCCCACAGCTGTACTGCACACTTGGCAATGTTGATTTTCACTGTTGTGGATGCCTTATTTTCATTAGGGATCAATATCAGAGAACTAAGCTGGAAAGCAGTAAGATATTAATTTTGCTTTGAAATAAAGAAAGAAAGAAACCTGCAAGGCCCGCCAAATGTCTTGTGTAAATCTGATTTTCTGATACATATGCTTATGGCAGAGCAATGAGTTTACAAGTTTTCATTTTCAATACTGCTGCAAAGACGACTGAAAAATATAAACATCATCCTCAAAAATCCTACCAACAATATACATTACAATGGATTATATTGATATCTTCTCCTTCACATTTAAAAGTATTAATAGCATTGTAGATTGGGAAAAGGCCTGTACTTCATAATACTGGTTTTAGTAAAGTGTATTCATTGATCAATGAAAAAAAAAATCAAGTTTTTCATAATAATTTTAGTCTACCAGTCATTAAAAAAGATAACATCTGCAATGTATTTACTTAGTCTTTGTAGCATAAGTGATATTCTTTGCAATTTGTTAGTGATTATGAAATCACTGGGTATAAGGATTCTGTACTGCTCCCTGTGCTACTTTCTGCCATGGACCGGTGTAGTTCAGAGCCAGAGCCTGATTTAAAAGAGAGTTTTATGTATCTTTAGCAGTACTTTACTCCTTCAGAACTTACCAGGTTAGTGAAGAAGGAAGAGGAAGCTGAGCTGCAGGCTGGGGTTCCTGTCATTGGGACTTATTTTGAGCGGGCAGATGGATCATGATATCAGTGTGGGTTTTTAGTATGTGTTTTGGGGTGTTTTTTTTTTTTGTTTTCTGGCCTAAACAAAGGACTCTTGATAAACTTTGGCACTTACTGTACTAATCAGCCAGTTCTTAGAAAAGGTTTCTGTAGACAAGAATCTGACTAAGATGCCTTCCAACTCCGCAACTAATTAAAAAACTGGACCCAAAGACTATGTTTTTACTTATGGCAACAGCCTGAAATTTTCCTTTTTGTACATGTGTCACAATGAGCATTTATTGTATGTGTACTTGCTTCATGGAAAACATAAGAGTATTTTCTTGTAAGATTATTAAACGCTTTCAAGTCCATCAGAAACTGAGAGAAGTTGGATGAAGTTTCTGACTTGTTTTTTACTACCTAACATCCAAAAATATTGACTAAACTAAGTTTTTCTCTGGAACCTGTTAAAGATATAGAGCATTTGCCCACAGTGCAGTCCATTTTACCCAGTGCAAGAGTTACAAGCCATATACTGTCCCAGGCAGAGTGGCTTTAAATCAGTTTTGCTGCCTTTAGGGCAGGATCCTTTTGCACTGTGAAATCTTCCCTCTCCTTAACCCAAACCTCACAAACAGTTTCTTTTCTTCTTGGTCAGATATCATAAGGGAATGGTCTGCCTAAAGCAGGAGATACCAAGACTAAATCAAAGATCTTCTTGTGAGACCTAGTTCTCTGTTTCTCTTCCATGAGGATTTCCTTAGGCACTTTATGGAATTCCCCTCTGGGTATGCAACAGCTCCAGAAAGGATTGTTTTACAAGTAGCAAGTTCTAG
Source organism: Acanthornis magna (assembly GCA_036785705.1). Classification (NCBI taxonomy): domain Eukaryota; kingdom Metazoa; phylum Chordata; class Aves; order Passeriformes; family Acanthizidae; genus Acanthornis; species Acanthornis magna. The sequence goes on along the minus strand of JAWUZG010000071.1, from coordinate 1,897,202 downwards.
TCATTGTTTTTGGGAAGTTTCTCTGGCAATGTTTTCTAATCTTTCTGTAATTCAGTACAAACATTGACAAACTGGAGAGAAAACCCGGAGAATATCTGATTATCTGCTGTAGAAGGAGTCTGGAAAACTTTGAAAGCACATTTTTTCCAGAGAGTAATAACACTCTCGGTTTTGAAAACAGGTGAATCTCTGCAAAGAGATAGTGAAGATTAATGCCTTTCAGAAATCCAAAACCTTAACATTGCATTTCCAGAAGGTGTATTTGAATAGCAGTTTTATAGTTGCTTACTGTTTTTCTTTAAAAGCATTCAGGAAAAGCTTATGGGCCAGAATTGGGCTGTTGAATATCAGAATTTGAAAACAATCTGAGATTTGTAATCTCATCAAGGAATTTAAGGCTACATCTAGACCAGTAAGCAAGACAGGGTCAGGACATAATCTTGATCATCCATATTGTCTAACCAGCTTGTGTTCTCTTTGGCATAGCTTTGTGCTGGGCACACTGATAAGGTGCCCCTGATTCAGATCAGGGACAATTCAGGAGATAGCATAGGTCAGTTTCTCTAGGCAGGATGCCTGAGAAAACCCTGTTTTGGGAAGGATTAAGGTAACATAAGGTAGCCTGCTGTGAGTATGCAGGCTGTAAAGGTCAGGGAACAGGCCAGACCCATTTGATTAACTGCTATAGGTGAGGCACAGGATTCTTCACTGGAAGGACCATATTAAATTTCACAGAATCATAGAATCTCCTTAGTTGGAAGGGACCCACAAGGGTCATCCAAGTCCAGCTCCTGGCCCTGTACTCGACAGCTCCAAGAATCACACCATGTGCCTGAGAGTATTGTCCAAACACTTCTTAAACTCTCTCAGGGTTGGTGCTGTGACCACTTCCCCGGGAGCTGTTCCAGTGCCCAACCACCCTCTGGGTGAAGAACCTTTTTCTAATATCCAACCTAAACCTCTCCTGACACAACTTCAGGCCATTGCCTTGGGTCCTGTCACTGTCACCACAGAGAGGAGATCAGTGCCTGCCCCTCCTCCCATCACAAGGAAGCTCTAGAGTGCAATGAGGTCTCTTCTCAGTGTCCTCTTCTCCAGGCTGGACAGACCAAGTAACCTGATCTGCTCCTCATACAGTTTCTCCTCAATGCCCTTCACCATCTTTGTGGACCTTCTTTGGGTGCTCTGTAATGGCTTTTTGTCCTTCTTATATTGTGGCACCCAAAACTGCCCCCAGCACTCGAGATGAGGCCACCCCATGTCAGAGCAGAGTGGGACAATCCCCTCCCTTGCCTGGCTGGTGATGCTGTGCCTGATGCCCCCCAGAACAGGGTTGGCCCTCCTGGCTGCCAGGGCACTGTGGAATCACATTCAGCTTGCCAGTTACCCCCAGGTCCCTTTTTGTGGTGCTGGTCTCCAGACTGTCGTTACCTGTACATACATCCCCCATCCCAGGTGCAGAATCCAGCACTTTGTTAAACTGTATATGATTGGTGATTTCCCAGACCTCTAATTTGTCAAAGTCTCTCTGCTGAGCCTCTCTGCATCCAAGGGAGTCAGGAGCTTCTCCTAATTTAGTATCATCAGCAAAGTTACTTGAACGCCTTTGACATCATAGATATCTGTCAGCTGACTCCCCTCAGTTGGCTAACATGGTATATTTTGGAGAATATTATCTAGTGGCTAGGGCTCTCATACTCCACTATTGGCTTTAAATTGCAAATATATATAGACATCTTACTGTAATTTCTTTTCTAATGTCTTATTTTTCTCTTGTTTTTTTAAAGAACTTCCTGCTTTAGCTGTGAGAATGTATTCCTCCAAAATTTATCCACTTCACTGGAAAACTGAAGTATCTGAAAAAATACTTACACTGAGACCCGTCTGCAGTGGTTGGTTTCCTTAAGTGGTTTCCTGGATTTTGGGATCATGCAGGAAACAATGTTCCTGTGTGAGCTTTGCCCATCATCCTGCTCTTGTGGATAGTTTGGTCCTATTAAGCCAAAGACAATATCCTGTCTGCCACCTTCACTCTGCTATTGCTGTAGGCTGCAGGCTGCCATACAACTGGGGTTGTGTGCTGATTTTGTTCTTGTTTTGGTTCTAATAATGATATTATTATGCCATTATGCACATAATATTTGGACTAGGATAATTATTTTATCCCCCCCCCCTTGATTTTATTCTGGTATATGCATGTGGCTGCATGTTCTCTTTGCTGAGGATGTTAAGATTATTATCTTATAAGACACCTTGAGAACCCTGTTTTTACTGCATATCTATTCATTGACTCATACAATTTCATAAACTACCTTTATGTGATGTCTATTTTAAAATACTGTTGAACATATTTAACTGGATGTTTGTGAGATTATGTTTGTGTATATATACATGTAAAGAAAACTTCCAGTAATTTCTGCTTCCTATTATGGGAAAAGGTTTTATGATTTAGTCTCTAAATTTTACTCTGTCAACCTTTCTGTTACATCAGAAAGGAACCAAATCTGACATGCAACACCCAGTTTTTCTAAGAATAATCCATTTGTGGCATTGTCAAAAGGCAGGCTGGGTAGAAGCATGGCTTCTACTGGGGAGGCCATGAGGCATCTACCAAGAATAATTAGTGAATGAGGGTTTGGATGGCCAGAAAGGACTGAGAGCACTGATGAAGGGAGTGCTCATGACCACTCTTGGTTTACTATGAGGCACTATAAACCACTCAGAACTCTCCTAGTACTTATTTCTCAAAGCTTTTTTGCTAAGAGAGGAATTGAGAAAAAACAAAGCCCCTTGGCTTTATCCAAGGGCTGTTTGCTAATTAAGATAGTAATAAAGATATGCTCTCTGCTCCTTTTAGAGAAGGGGGAAGAAACCCAAGCTTTTAATTAAAGCAAATAGTTTTAGAGCTCTACTGTGAAAAAAAAATAGAGGTTTGTGAATGAATTTTTAGTATCAGCCATTTGTACTGGTATTTGGTATATCCATTTAAATGTAAAACCCTTTTTCCTCATTTCAGTTCCCTTTTCTACCTTTCTCAAAAAGTTGGCCGAGACAAGATGTCTGACTGAAGTCTACATCATTGTTGGCAGGAGTACACAGCAAAACTTTTTCTGATACAGAAGCCTTTAGACAGCAGCCAAGAAGCAAATTTTGGTAGTTCATAGTGCTTTCACAGCTAACTACAAAGTGAAACTATAGCGACTAACCTCTTTAAACACACTGATTTCTTTAGTAAGGGCAACTATTGTAATCCATTCCACTTAAATAGAATTGCATATCTTGGAAAGGACACAAAAACCACCTCAAAGGCACATTAAACTCAGGAAATGGTAACTTTCTCTTCAGTGTAACTTTTATATTAAATTGCAGGATATTTCTGTTTCCACTGCTGACATAGGACCTTTATTGAATGGTAATGTCACTTATAAAACTATGCTTTAATTACTATTTTCCATATGACAGGAATCCACCAATTTTCTGGGTATTATTTTTGAAAAAATGGATCACTGAAATAGGTTGTTCTGCAAGCAGTGAAAAACTTGCTTCCCCCATAGGCCTGTGCATGCAAATGAGCTTCTACTAGGAGAGATTCAATAATAACTTCTACTGCAATCTTTCCCCAAAGAGGCATTCATAAGATCTCTCTCCAGGGATCTGTTTTCAAAACAGTTTTAGAAACTAAATAGCTTTAGTTTCCTACTGTTCTGTCAAATTTGATCTGATTTTAAAAAAATATTGAAAAGAGAAAGACCTGACTGCGAACACACTCACATTAACCGTATTTCCTTTGAGAAACTGGATCAAAAATAGCATTACTGGATAAGGGGCTCTAATTATCTGATTCTTGGTAAAATTTTGCTTAAGATAAAGTTGAAGATACTAGCTCTTCCCAGCAATATTTTTTCTAGACCTCTAGTATTTTTTACATGCAAGATAGTGTTGAAACTGAGAACTAGTTTTTGTGTTGTCTGTTTTCTGACTGAAGTGCTAGTTAGAAGTGCTAGTTTGATAAAAATACATCATGTGATGTTAGCATATATTATTATCTGACAAATAAGTTAACATAGTGCTAATAAGACAAAGAAATACAAATTCTGTTTTACTGTTTTCCCTGCCTTCCTCGTTACCCACATCCTATCCCACTCCTCCCTTGGTGATAAATGTACCAGTGAGAATCAGTGTGTACTAATACATGAAAAAGAGATAAAAGGGGATAAGAAAATCTTTCAGGTTACCACTGTGTTCAGTCTTTTGTGATTTTGTGTCCAGACAAGGCCACCGTGGCTCTCTCTCAGCTGTTTTGTGCTTCTCCATCTGTTGATCCAAACTCTCATTCATATTTTTCCTTATAACTTCCCTGAGAAATACACTCAGTATTTTTTCGCTTGATGGTAAAAGTCCACTTCTGCTATGAACTAGCTCTAAGCTTTCCCTCTGGGTTGGGACTAAACTACAAATCTTCATGCACATGCAGCTGGTAACCAAAGAAAAGGGCACTTTATGGGTTCCTCTCAGGTATCTTAAATAGCTGCTTCATCCCACTTTCCCATGAATCAGTGAGAAGAGACCTAGAAACTAGAAAACCAGTGCACTGCATTAATTCCATAGATAAGTTATTGACAGAATATGTATTGCAAAACTTTCATAAACAAACAATAATACCTTCCTTTTATGAATTAGATTTCAGGCCGTTGTGGGTAAGGGAAAAGGAGTGAGGATATATTCAGAAAAATTTGCTCTAGAGACATTTGCTGAGCACTAAGGCTCTAGGAACAGCCTTTGTATGTATTTGAAAATCTGTTTAAAAAGCAAAATAATTCATTTTTAGCCTGTATTGGTGACTTAACACAAAAATAATTTTCCCTGGGTTCCAGAAATATTCCACTGTTTTCGGATTGGTTAAAATGACATCTCATGGGCATGTTTTGGTGAAATGCATTGTAGTGAAAAGAATAATAAAGGTCTAAGCTCTGTGCAAGAACTTCATTGAAATAGAGAATTATATATTCTCAGGCCCACATGTACCCTAGAGCTTCCGGTTCTGGATATTTGTTCAGTCACCTACCAAGTAGATGTCAGGGGAAAATTTGCATAAGTACTGTTGTCATCTGTGCAGATTGCCATTTCTGTGGAGAGGACCCTCAGCCTGGAGCACTGGTAGATCAGGCTCCCCTGGGACATGTGAAATGCTGCAGCAGATAGTTTAGATGCAGCCACACAGAGCACATTTACACAGTCTGTAAGTGAGTACAAAAAATATACTAGAATTTGACCCAATTTTATCAGTAATGATGATCTGTGTCACATAACAGCCAAGTGTTGCATGAAATACGTATCTAGTACCTGTATTTATTGATTCAGAACAGAGAAAAAACATATGGGTGTTCATTATTTTATGATGACTGAGCTAAACCAGATTACTGAATACATCCCTGAAATATCTGAATGTTTAGTAACCAAAACTAGGCTTCAGATCGATGTTCTTTTCCTCTCAGTAATGTGTCAAGTTTCCCAGAGGAATATAGGGTATTTGTGTGTATATGTGAGAAGGAGAGGGGCAGAGCACTGACTGCAGAACTTAAATTTTCCAAACAAAATGTGATTATATGATATACAGATGTGTTAATTCTTTGGTATGCTTTTGCTAATAATAAGTTTCAATCAGTAAATAAGAGCTTGTTTTTTAAAACAAAATTTTGATGAGTCAAGTATTTTTACAGTGGACCAACCAAGAACCTAGAATTAAAGTTTCTCCTTTTACCCCTCAAAACCTAACCCCACCTGTGTGATTAGCTGCTTTTACCCTCCAGTCTCCCAAAACCTTCCATCTGAAACCTGTCCTTTTCTGTCTTCCCCTTTTTACTCTTTGTCTGCACTGTTTATCCGTCAACTGGCTGACAGTGTCTTTACATCCAAAATGCAAAGCAGACAGATGGCCGTCTCAGGAAAGAACATGACCAAGAGCACCAGCATCAGCGGGGAGATGTACACCCTGGAGAAGAACGACGGCAGCCAGTCGGACACGGCAGTGGGCACCGTGGGTGGCGGCAGCAAAAAGAGACGCTCCAGCATCGGTGCAAAGATGGTCGCCATCGTGGGGCTATCAAGAAAAAGCCGCAGCACATCACAACTCAGCCAAACTGGTAGGAACTAGATTTTTTTTCCTCTCTCAAATTACCATTTAAATGTACATAATACTTATGTATTACAGTTTAATCATTTGAAGATCCTGTTGAAGTTGCCTCATCAACAATATTCCATGGGATGAAGAAAACAGTCAATTACCTTTTTTCTCTGAACATTTGCTAAACTTTTTTTTTCTTAAGCAAAGATCCTTTTCAGGTTGGAGTGAAGCTTTTATTTTCTGCTTGCTGGAACCTGCTTAATACACTAATTCCTTACTTTTCAGCTTTTCAGGAACTAACATGAGCTGGACTTCCATAGGAGGAGTCCTTACAGCAGTTTGTGAAGGGTCGCTGAAATGTTGAAAGATGGCTTTGCTTTTGTCACAAATAGTGTTTGCATATTTCAACATGAGGTTTTTTCACCTTTGAACCTTATTTTCACCAAAACCTTATTTTGAAACAAAACAATTCTCCTGAACAAAATTATATGTTAAAGCACTTCAGTGCAAATGTTTTATTGCTTTTTAATTAATTTCTTTTCAGCCTACAAGCGTATTCATTATCAATAGAAATCGTCCTCATTTCTGTTTATCTCAATTCAAATTTGATACTGAAACGTGCTGCCTAGGAAAATGAAGAGGTTTTTTGCTTTGACACCTAAAGCATTTAAAACCTTACACATTTTTTTCTATTTCTTCCTCTTTTGGGGAAAATCCATATAATGCACTCTGAAAAGCTCAATGTCAAATAATGAAACTGTATAGAACAAGTGTATTTTACATGGAAAAAAGACCCTTGTATTTGAATAACATTCATATAAAAGAAGTGTTTAAGCAATTTATATAAGTATGCATATATATAATATATTTCAAGGTATATACAGAAGATATATTGTATGCTCAGTATTTAAGAAAAAGTGTTGCGACACTGTCATCTGGTTCAATGTAAGTTTACAGTGCCATTCTGTGTGAGGTCCCATCTGAAGGTCTCCATTTTGCTAACCACCATTCAAACACGGAGAAGAGATTTCTCAGTTCTCTCCAAAGCCTGCAATTTATATCAGGAAACCGAAGTGGTAAGAGTTAAATGTACAACAAAATGGAGCAAAACAATGATTTGCACTGTCAGAAATTGTGGCAAATTTTTTAAGTAAACTTTTGTAGGAGGGGAATTTAAAGTACTGTAAAGAGTAGAACCAAAAATGAAAGGAGAGGTAACAGTGCAGAAGAGTGTGTTCTGAAAGAGAGCAGGGAGCTTGAGTGTGTGACTTCCTGAATGCTGTATGAAATAGGAGGAAATGAAGAAGAGGGGAAAGAATGTATACAGTGGAAGCTCTGAATATCATGCAGACACTGGTGGCTCCATCAGTAGGCAAGAATTTGCAGCAGTCTTGTGTTTTACCAGCTCACTTGCAGGTTATGGAAATGGCAGGTTTGTGTACCTTTCTATTTTCTCTAAAATGAATGACAGATAAAAGATGAAGTCACCTTTAGACAAATCTGGGGAGTGTCTGGTTAGTCAAGAAAAAAATTAATCTCTTCCTCACCTAGAAATCTAAATGTTTCTCTTGTGATAGTACAGAGCTATGTATTGCTGCCATTGAATATCAAGTCAAATACAGTGCACTACATTACTGTTTGTGATTTAATCTGGTCTCTCTTGCCATAAGAGCTGTTAAATGAAGGATGTCAACTCTTTGTACACTGCTCAAGTATGTCTCAGCACTAGGGAGAATCTGTATTGTGTGGCTGGTCTAGATTTGATTTAAATGCCATGCTGTCATGGAAAAGTTATTTGGGACTTTTAATCTGAAGTTTTTCTCTGTTATATCCAATCAGCTGCCCAACGACTGATTAGATGCTCGAGTCAGGGACAAATGTGAAACATTACTCTTTCAGAGCCTTGGACCCACTGAGAGTGAATAGGGTGTTCTGACAAACCTTGAATAAGGAGCTGTAATTCAGTGCTGTTAGAAGAGCAGCAGAAGCCAGGGGAGCCTGCATGGCTGTGGTGGCAACCCCTCTCCCTCTGCTGCTCCTGGGGACAGGCCTCTTCTCAGGGCTGGCAGTGCCTGGCCCCGATGAGAGCAGCCAGGGCAGTGCACCTCCTGATGCCATCTCCTGGAAAGGTCCCCAAAGGTTGGTTGGATACAGGTAAGGGTTGAGAGGTGTTTTGTAGAGTTGTTACCACACACCAGCTCCTGCTTTATTTGATGAGCGTCTCCAAGGAGCCCTGTCTGGTGGCCACGTGTGGCTGGTCCTACAGGACAGGCACAAGCATCGTTTAAATAGCTGGATCGCACAGGCATTGCTGGTTGTGGATAGCAGGCCTGTGGCCACGTCAGCCCCTGGATGAGGTGTGTGCATGGAGCTGTGTCTCCAGTGACACAAGGTGATGGCCTCTTGGCTGGGTGAGAGTGAGGTCACACCATGAAGGAACATCTTGCATGTCTTAAGATTCCTTCACAAAGTGAATGGTGAGACACCAGAACAGGTTGCCCAAAGAAGTTGTGGATGCCCCATCCCTGGAAACGTTCAAGGCCAGGTTAGATGGGGCTCTGAGCAACCTGATCTAGTGGAGGGTGTCCCTGCCCATGGCAAGAGGGCTGTAGCTAGATGGTCTTTAAGGTCCCTTCCAACCCAAACCATCCTGTTTCTATCCATTGGTACATCTTACTGAAAATGTTGGACACCAGCATTGTACATTGATGCCAAAGGATTAAAACTTGCAATTCAGGTATTTAAGGAATTTATAAATTTCTCTGGCTTGTCTCATCATGTTCCTTTTCTCAGATGGTAGGTACACAAGGTGCACAAAGAATCATACATCGGTACAATCTGGAATCAAAACACTAATTTCCTGTAAGCATCTTGTAACTACAGTTTTCTGGAACTGAGAGGCAGGAGATACTCAGGTGTCAGGGCACTGGTACCATGTAGAAACTGGTCAAAGTATAAAAGTTTCTTAGGTACTTTCTGAAGATATTACATCATTCAATGGGCTAGCTAAGTATCTCCTTACATATCAGTCTCGAAAAAGCATACCAATATCTGAAGATAACACTACTTCTGTAGAAACTGGTGTGCCCATATGGAAATCAGTGTAGAAATGCCTATCTGTACCTCTGAAACTTTTTTCAAGTGGTTTTTAAAGTATAATTTTACTTCAGTGGCTTTCTTCATTCATATTTTAAAACTAAATCTGTGCCAGAAGTTTTTTTGAAAGTAGGTCATCATAACTGCTTTCAGGACTGTGTATCAGACTTACAATACATGCTTTATAAGGTCAATTTTAAATGTCCTTTCAAACTATTCTTATTTTATTTCTTGTTATTTGTCATAGTGCTAAGAAGTTGACAGTCAAACTAGATACAGAAATGTATTTTTTATTCTGGTCTGTACTGCAGTTCAGGTAGGAATAGTTGTTTTATGGGTAAAGAGCATGACACAAAAGTAATTTTACTTAAGGTAGCTTTTACTTAATATAAGACTTTAGAAAATGGCAAGATACTGAAAAGTAGAGTAGCAAGATAAATTAGAATTTATTTTACTTCTGGTACCTGTACCTTTGTAGTGCTACAAAGAATAGCTAAAAGTATACTCTGTGTTCTTGAGTCAAGCAATCATTCCTAGAAACTAACATTTGATGGGTTAGAAGGAGTTTATGTTATAACCTTCAGGTCCTGCTTCCACAGGCATTCTTTCTAGTGGAAAAGATGTCTTTCTTTACAGAGGAAAATGGAATGCAAAATGCAATTCTTAACAGTGTTGGCTTAGCCATTCATATCTGGAATGCAATCATTTTCCTGCTGGTCAGCCCTGAGGGATCTGATGATTAGGCTTCTATACAGATGCAGACCGAATTCTCAATTATATTTCATTAATGAGTGAAATCTTTGCCATCTTCTTATTACGCAATCTTAGGCATCCCTTTCAATTTACACTCTCTGTCTCAGGCAGGCAGATATCTGGGTGCCTTCACTTTCTTTATTTAGCTGACATTTCTCTTTTAGTGAAGCAAATATGTTGTCTTTTCTTTAGTTAGCCAAGACCTATTGTATTTGTAGGCTGATTATATCCAAGAGCCAAAGCAGTTTAAAGTGTGTTTTCAGAATCTGGGGCACTCCATGGATCATACTTACTAAAACATTGTGTGCGTACGTTTAGTCACTGGTACAGGGTCCAGTGCATCCTCCGAGACTGAGTCCTGTGATGTCTTTGGGTATGCAATTTCAATAGCTGGAATCTATCAAAAGAGATGACAAAAGGATGTAACAGCATGACTTGAGAGTGACCAGTGCAGTGATGCCTGCAGAGAGGTGTAACCGTGTTTGTTATGGTTGTTACAGAAATCAATGTCCTCGTGTGTCCCTGCAGAGCGTTGCTCCGAGGTGCTGCGCTCCAGAGGGCCCTGCCCATGAACGCAGCAGGCGGTGCTGGGGGAAAACTGACGCTGCCTGAACTGCACTTGCTTTGTTGCAACGTATTGCTCCCTGTCAGCTAAGAACTCTTGCTATGTGGCATGAAGTTATAGGGCTGTGGCATGAAGTTGTAGGGCTGGAATTTTGCGACAGTGTTATGATCTTTTGACATTCTTCAAGATTTTGCTGGGGTTAAACTACGCCATGTATTACCAAAGTTATAGTTCTCTGTAGGAAAAGTACAAATGTGAGCTGATTTGGTGCCAACAAAATGCTGATTGCTGTTGTGTGAATTCAATAGTTTTCATCAAAAAGGGGCACTTCCATTAACAAATTCTGGAGAAGTCCAAAGTGAAAAGTGAAATTTTGGATTCCATACATTGAAACTGCAGTCTGAAGTGCTGTACTAATATGTAGAACAGTCTCAGTTATATCTGTCAGGAACCAATGACGGAGCCTGTAGAGCAATTTCCGCAATTTATGGAATAATTGAGGGGAATCTATTGGTAACATTGGTCTTGGTCTGGTAGAGAACTTCACATTTCTCAATTCAAAATTTGATTTACATAAAAACAGTCTTCTACTACACATACAGTCAATATGGTTCCTGTTAAAAAGAGGGTGATTAACCACTTGGAATCGTGGTAACTAAAGAAGAAACTACATTGATTGCCTTTCATTGTCTAAAGTGAGACAGCATATGGTAAGCATATAATTTACTGGATAAAAGTGTATTTGCTTACATAATAGACATTGTTATTTTCTATCCCTAGAATTAATTTATGTGGTCAAAATGGCAACTTAAATTATAATTCACTACTTTTAATTTGGATATGTATTTTAATTTTTTTTTTAAATCACTTATATAATTCAAGTGATTTGGAACAAGCCATTTGTTTGGGAGGGTTATTTCCTCTCCTATTCCTGAGACAGACTGCTAATATAATAGATTGCTTTAATTTGTAGTATTATACTTGTATCAGTATTCTTGATGTGTAATATGATTTACTTTCAAAATCAACACATATTACATTGATAAAAATATAGGATTAGCAGTTGACAAGAGATTAAGGTCAATTTATCCTACTCATTAGTTGAGAATTGTGAACTGAATCCTTTACCAAAGAGAAAGCACCATTATAACAAATACATTACCAAGAGCATTAATCAGCTTTTACTAAATAATCTCTGAAAAGTATGCTAATAAATAGACTCTAATTGCAAACTAAAAAGACTTTTAAATGTCATAACATTCTGTTTCTAAATTGTTTTCCTCCACATGTAAGAAAAGACTAGGAAAGAAGATATGGCAGTACAAAATTTATGCAGCTCTCCTCAACAGATTTTCTGTAGAGGAAGTAGGTGTATGTTTGAGTCCTTGCATGTTCACAAAGCTTTTCTGAGAGATAATGCAGTGAAAACAAACACAGAGCTGAGATGCCAGAACTGAACTCCAGCCAATGCTAACTATGATCTTGTAGAAGTCCTCTGGAAGACATTTCTCACACACAAAGTGTGGGAGACACCTTATGCCATATATAAGGAGAAATTCCAGGCAGATGAGAAGGAAGCCCTGTGGTAAGACTAGGGAGTAAGAATAAAAGGCTTAATTTCAGGAAAAAAGGTGAAGATCATGTACACCAACTGAGCCATACTGCCCCCATCACAAATAACTCATCTAACTTTTCTGTAATATAGTTATCAACTCAGTGAGGTGTACACCTGTAAGATTTCCACCTGCCTGTGGTAGAAATAAAACTAACTCCCCTGGCTGTAGGCATTTATGTTATTAAAAATCCTTACTTATCATTGAAAAAGTAATTTTCTGTGTTTCTTTACTTAAAAAGAAAGTTTCTTATATTACTATTTGAACTCATTAATAAGGGGGGAAAAAGGAGAAAGTTCTAAGCGAGATCAGAACATTTAGCTTGACCTTCCACAAGATTTTTTTCTTTCCATAATTAGAGGTAAAAATAGAGAGAAATGTAGGGTGATCTTTCGTGGTAAGAATACTGCTAAACTATTTTTCCTTTTCAGAGCAGAAGAATTCTCATAAGATTCCTACTAAAAAAATACATCTCATAAAACCCCCCAAACTTTAAAGCTGTTTTATTTCTGTTTTTGCAGTAAACAAGATCTGTGTTTTTGTGTGTTGTTACATAAGAAAAATTTAGGCTTTCCTTAAGAAAGTTCCCATTTGAAGACTCCTTTTGGGATTTTATAATCCCTTAGTTAACATGTGATATGTGAATTTCTTGTTGATTATTCTGTGAAAGAGGGCTCTGATTTCATTCTACTGGAACCTGAGAGTGAAAAAAAGAACTTTATAGGGCAATCTTATACCTTGGCAATTATTCAGTTTTCACTTTGCCTGAAATGTCTGGGGTACTTACCTGTAGTTATAGTTCTGTGTATATATGTAGTTTATACTTCAAGGAAGAAAATTCAGTTGGGCTTTTTCCCCTCACTTTAAGTAATTTTTCTAGTTTTTTCAATTTCTTATATAGCCACCTCAATGGCTACTCTTTGTATTGTTCTAGAAGGACAATATTAATCTATCCATAGCTCTGTGAAATACCATCACTAAATAACATTGTGCTGTGAAAGCAGATTTACTTCAGCTCTCCAAAGACCAGCAGGAAGAGAGCTGTAGTACTTTGCTCTTGAGCAGTTATCAGAGGCATGGTTTGCGCACCAAAAGTAAATAAATATTACATTATTATGCATACTTATATTTATATTTATATATTTAGTTATATTTACAGGTTCATTAGGGGTGCATCTTTTTTTACTTAGCATTTCATAATAATACAGTATTTCTTTCCTTGCACTTATATGGAACGCAATATTAAATGTCTTTTAGCAAGTTATATCTTAATATTGAATTTATGTCTTTAACACTACCCTTGTTATCAATAATACTACTAATAACTGTTTGATGAATGGAATTCTCTTTCTAAGGATAGAAGTGAATTTATAGAATAATTGCCTGAAAGTAAAAAAAACCATGAAAATAGACCAAAAGAAAAGGTGGTAATAGAGGCATGCCCTAATTCAGAACAGCTCCCTGGCCTCGGCTGGTATCCAAGTTACCTGGATGTTGCTGTCTTAAAGAAGTTCAGTTTGACTGCACTCTCCTGTTGCCCATCTCAGCTGCTGCTGTGTGGCTGTGTTACAAACACAAGCAATCTGTGCTCTCCACAGGAAAAAACAGGGAGGTAAAAGTTACAGAACTTCTGCTGTTGAACACCACACAGGATGTACAACTCATGGGGAATCATGCAGGCGCAGAAAATACAGTTGTGAAAGCTATTCATATTTCCAGGCATTTTGTGTATAATGAACTGGGCTTTGACTCACAGTGCATCTCCAGACTGTTCAGACTGGCTTTGTTTTCCATGGAACAAGTGTGATGGTGCTATCACCCAAAACTTATAGGTGCCACTAACAGAAAACTCTTAACAGAGAGCTCTTATAGCAGAAATTATATTAAAAGAGTAACTTAAAATTATTTAAGTGTACCATTGATGAATCCCAGAAAATACGCACGCAACCATTGGATCAGAAAGATGATCCATCTGCTCACATTCAAATTACCCTAACCATTAGCTTACAGTCAGTTCTTTCTTAACCATGCTTTATTTGTCCTACTGGGTCATCCTTTTTGGTTTTTTGGGAGCTAGCAAAAACTTCAGTTTGCAAAATAATGTGTCTCAGGTATGGGCCAAATGGTGTATGCCAGGTCCTCTCCAAGAAAATGGGAAACTTTTTATTTCCCTTCAGCAAGGACAGGGCTCTGAACACAGATCTCCAATCACAGATGCATCTTGGTTGGTTGCAACATGAGGGAGGCATTTGGTCTCTGCTTCTCTAGAGACATAAGCAGCAGTCAAAACTACATTTCTTGAGCCGGGTTCTGCAGCTGCAGTTTTTAAATCTCGCCAGATCTGTCCCTGAGGCAGAATGTGCCGGACCTGTGTTTTCTGAATGCTGATGTGTAGGATAGGTCCCTGCCACCTCCACGGTGGCAAGTCAGTTTTTTCTCAACTTGTACAGAACCAAAATAAGAAGGAAAAGTAGGATAAAAATACTGAATTTGGGGAACTTACACACCACTGGGGCTACAACCAGGATTTTCCAGTTGTTTTACTTTGGAATGAGATGAAAAATTTCTGTGCATTTTAGGGACTTGTATCCAATATTAAACTGTTTTTCATTCATATGTGACCTTGCAGTTTGTATAAAGAAGTGAGACAAACACAGTGGAGGATAAAAAAAGAACAGAAAAAAGAAGTTACCTGAGACCAGCAGAAATTAATGGAATGCCATAATATGAACCAAAAACTATTTTCTGCTTTAGCACAACAAAAAGAAATTTGTGAAATTATTTTTTCTGTCCTTCTGGATGTACATTGTGCTTCTTAACTATGCTATTGGAGAACTCCAGGTTAGATTTTTAATTTTTTTTTAAATTTGATGAAGTAAAACACATCCTAATGCTTAAAAAATATCAAATGTTTTGTCAATGGATAGTATGGAAATGGATAGATTAAAGACATCCCAAGCACACCTAAATTAAGTGGAAACATGACAATCTAGCTCAAGGAGTGCAGTGGTGAGCTATATATTTTTGATACAGTATTTTATATTTTGGTAGTTTACAACTGAGGAATTCCTCCAAGATTATTCTTAAGTGTCAATACAGTGTTATTGCCTTTTGAGTATTGCTTAAACAAAGTGATCGGATTTTATCTAATACTGTTAAGTATATGGGAGTTCAGTTAAACTCCCTTTTCCTGCTCAGGGAGTATATTAAGAAGCAAAAAATTATCATTGAGAACATTTCATAGAAGGAAGAAAACATTTAAGATGTTTGCAAAACCATTTGTAATGCACTGTGTCTAGGAAAACGTGAATTACAATTGCAAAAAACTAGCTTTTTCGTCATCACCTAAATAGTTGGTGCATGGTTCTTTGTGTGTCTATATAAGATAAATAGGTAATTTGGGAGATACTTTTTAGTAGTCTTACTTTTTTTTTGGTAAAGTAATTGAAACATAGTTTTCTTAACAGTGGCAGGGGAAGTTGTCCTTTTATATCTACTTTTAGGAGTTTTTCTATTCTTGCAAGTCCTTGCGGGAATGACATTGAATTTTTTACTGTCATGACCATTTCATTACAATATGAAATGTTAAACTATGTATGTTTTCTTATATTAATTGAATTTCTGCTCCAAAAGTTACAATCAGATTTTATTCAGTTTTGTAACTATAGTACTCTAATATTTTGGGTTTGCCCTTGTCTGGTTAGAATTTGGTGCCAGCAAAAATTATTTTTAGTCTATGAAATCATGTTGAGACTTAATTGAAAATATTCACAGTAATAAGTACTGTTCTTGTTACTATTTGCTGCAGTAAGACCTGTCAAGAACAAATTTGTACTGTGAAGGAAAAATTACTTCCCTCTGATGAACTAAATTAATTAATAGTTACCAGCATTTCTGATTTTTTCATAAGGTGGCTATCTTAAATATTTTTGAAAATTTAAAATTAATGCAATATTTTGTGTATAACCTGCAGTATTAAGGCACTGCCAATTTAACTATTTATGTAGAAAAGATGACATAGTAACATCTTAAAAAAATACAGCTGGGTTCTATAGAAAATCTACTTTAGATATACTAAAATTTCTAAATTACATGTTCTAGCAAGGCAATATTAAACTTTTTTTTTTTTTAATACAGCATAGAAATATGCTGTGATATATGAATATCAGAAAACAACCATTGAATTTGAAGGTCTAGTGAGATGCATTGCCTGCTTCACCAAAACATTCTTTTTCTGGAACACTACAAAGAACTTCTCCCTGCTACCAGCTACATTTCCTTGTTCTGTCACTCATTCTCAGTTGCTGTATCCTCTTGTTTCACCAGCAGTGCTGACCTCGCTGCTGTTCTTGGACATATCTGCAGAGCAGGAATTTGGTTCATTCCTTGGGCAAGTTTGTAGGTAACTGAAAATTTCTGGTCCATTATTTGTATTACTGACTGAAAATTGAACTCCCATCCAGAGGATGCAAATAAAATTGGTTTTTATGAATCTGTGTAGCTAGAAGGAAGAAAAAGGTTTAGGCGGACTTTTTATTTTTTGTCCACTTTAAAGACATTCTGATTTTATTTCTGAGGTTGAATATTATTTATATATGTTGGAAATTAGCTAAGTACAGTGATTACTAATAAGCATATGAGTAACTCCACTGAAATTAGTTCATTTGAGGAATTCTGACCCTCACAAAGAGGAGAAAGACATGTGAATACACTTTGCACACAAAAGCAACCCTATTTCCTCTTCTGCTCTCTTTCTTTGGTACGACCACTAAGAGACAAGAACTAAATTAATCTTCTTTATCTCTGTCGCTGCTACCATTGCTATGGTATCATATCACCATCATGGCTGAAGTCATGTCTTTGTCAGGAAAAGGACAGAAATGGCAGGAATCTTAGAAAATTATTTACAGTTAAGTATCTTGCAGTTTACTTGCAATTAAATACAGCACATGAAAGCCTGGAATGAACTGTTCCCTGTGCTGTTCCAGCAGTGGCTGCAGACCACATTGCCATGGGAGGTGCCTTTGCCTCAGCAGAGTGCAGGCTGAGACTGCTCGTGCTCTGTCACTGCACTCCAAAGCCAGGGGCCAGCAGCAGGACCCAGCAGAGGTCAGGCTGCATGGAACTGCTCGGATCAGTCATTTCAGCAGCTTCCTTATGGAGAAGTCTGTAAGTGCTCAGTGCTCAGTAGAAGTCATTAACTTGCATGCTTTTTGCTATTCCATTTAAGCAAATGCTTGCATGCAGCCTGTTGGCTGATTAGAGGAATTGTTGAACAGAACCCTACTGGGAATTCTTTGCAATTTTGAAATGAATTTTTTCGGATGGTTTAAGCTGGATCCTGGATTTAACAGCCATGCTTGTCTCTTTTCAATGTGAAGATGAATCTAAGCATGTGCCAGTTTTGCCCATGCTGCATATTCTAAGCTTTTCAGGATTAAGAAAGAAAATTTTCGTCATTTGGTTTGACCTTAGTGTCATCCTATACTCATCTGGCATTTGAAGATATGCAGTATATATGGAAAGAAAACTGAAGGTCTCCTTCTGTAAAGACCTCTAAAGCTCTAAATCTTATGATCATTTAAGGTTATATCTATAATGATAAATAACAAGATCACAGTCTCTGGTACATTAAATATAGCCTGAGAAAATCAGTTTTGTGCAGTTACCCCTATGTGATGGAGGATTTATTTGTCTGTGTGCACCATCCATAACTCCTTACAATTCTATAATGCCTTGGTCAATTTCATCTACATGTGAAAAAGTAGACCATAAAAATAATTAAATTCAGGAGGATGAGGTAGATGGCAGTGCAATGTACTCATAATTACGTACCTGCATATAAATCCTATTGCAGCCCCTATTTCCACATTTGTTATTCTGATTTATAGCTTTGCATTTCCTAATTATTTTCGTTTACAGATATATATATGTATGTATGTATATATATATATGTGTGTGTGTGTGTGTGTGTGTATGTAAGTGTGGAACAGGATAGAAGTGGTTGAAATCACCGTCAATAACACAGGTAAAACTCATTAAAATCCTTGATCTTATTCTCCATTTAAATTTTTGGCATATCAGCAAGAATTCTGTTTTCTTATGAAAATACTTTGTAAGCAGGCAGTTAGCCATTTTTAGCTAATTTAAGCTCCTTTCTTTTAGTGGAGTTAACTGTGTTTTCCAGTTCCTTCAATTCCTATTTTTTCTCCATCTCTCATCCTGAGTTATGGCATGTCTGTCCAGTGTCTAAACACCAGAGATGTGAACATATTTGGTTGCTTTTTTTGTTCATCACAGAGAGTTTGGATCTCACTAAAAGTAAGTATCCTTGACATGGTATCACATATGAAAACAGTGACCTCCTAGGAATTTTCTAGATTTTAGAAAAAAAAGTCTTGATAATTAAAAAATATTAAGAAGAAACCCTTCTACCAACTGTTCTGTGAAAAGAGGTCTTTAAGACATGAGTTTTAAATTAGTAGGAATGGAAGACACTAAAATCATGGGATAATACATGTGTCAAAGGAAGGCAGTTAAAGCATACAGGTCCAGGATGAAGGGCTCAGGGTCTGTGGCTGGTAGCAGGGGGCCTGCTGAGAACATTTTCAACAAAAATGAACCACAGCCTGAGAGCAGAAGTGATTGGTGAGGACAAACCACAGCAGGAGGCAGCAATGCAGACTTTAATGTGAGAGAAAGTCAAGAGGTGAGGGAAGTGGAGTACGGAGAAATTCAGCAATTATATCAGTGAAAGAGGGAGAAGAAGGCACACACAGGAGGGGACGAAATGACAGCATGGCTCTGGCTGCGCATTAGAGTGTGGGAATCAGGAACAAGGGAGTTAGAGGAAGCCTAGCAGCTGGGGAGAATTACAGCAAAAGAGAAAAGCTTTTGTGAAGGAGAACTGTATAGGACTGCTTGGAGTGCCCAAGGCAATCCTGAGAAAGCAGAGTACATGAGCAACTCAGACAGCAATTCCTTTTTTTGCCCTCAGTGTTATACTTTCTTCTTCTCCATTCCTTGTAAGACTTAATTAACTTTCAGCTGCTGTTTGGGCTCAGTAAATATTTATTGTTAATGTATCACCTGTTTAATATTAATTACTAAATAATTAATATTAAAATAAATTTAATAATAAAAAGTGTTGTCATTCCTAATAAGCAAAAATAGTAATTGAAAATCACTGCCTTGTTGGGGACAGGAGATTATAGTTTCACAGAGCCATCAATGCATTTAAAAAAAAAGCCAGCTGTGTTAAATTCTCTACTTTGATTTAAAAGTCCACCTGGATTTTTGTTTTACCTTAAGATGCCTCTTAAGGTGGTTTTTTTGAAGTACCTCTTTTTTTGTAATAAAAATTAGAGAAAAAATACAATTTGAGCTCAGGCTCCTTGTTTTCATTAACCATAGGAAGTTAGTACCTTTAAGATCTCTATCGCCCATGGAATGTAAATGAAAATGCTTCATAGGTTGAAAAATTAGTAAGAGGAGAAGAATGTCCACGCAGGCAGCCAGGTAACTGTATAAGAACCTTTTACTGGGGGATGTGTGGTAATTACAGCCCTGGCTTTTGTGCTGGGCAGCTGCAGTGACCCTGCCTGGCTGCAGCCCTGGGCATTGCTGGGTTCTTGGAGCATCAGGACAGGATAATCAATATTGGTGGCAAACTTCAGTCCTGAAATGGAGCTTTTCTCACCATTTTCTCACCATCACTTTTCACTTCTGGGCTGAGCACAGAATTGCCAGCTGTGTGAGTTGGGTGCTTGGTCACAGAGTTTGCAGTGTTTTTCTGAGGGGCTATGCCACGAACTGGGCTCTCAGACAAATTTAAAGCCCAATCTACTTAAGTGAAGCCAGTAAATTAATATCTTCCTAACCTAGCAATTAATAGTATATTGTAGAAAGAATGAGGGGTTTTTTTGTGCAATTTGTGCAACATACAGAAACTAATAGCTTCATGCTGATAGAATTTTTGGTCCTTTCCTGAATGGGCTTCCTGAGAGTGTATACACTTGCTCTGCATTGGCAGTGGGTGGCTGGATTAACAGAGTTCTCTAATTTCTGTAATTCTCTTGGTGAAAAGTGATACATTCTATATATGTGATAGATATTATTCTAATTGAACTCCTTCATTCCCATCTTCCAAACTGAGACATGATGAAAAAGTCACCATGTAACAGTGCCTATGCTTATGCTTTCCCTGGGAGCCAAGTAACAGTTTGATTTCTGACCCTTCCATGCAAGTTCTTCTGTGCTGTGGTAGTTCTTCAGTTTATTTGGTAATAAATTTGCATTAAAAGGTATGGGACTTTTTTCTTCTGGTCTGTCAAGAGACAGCTTCAGGGACGATCTATGGATCCGTTTGCAGATCATGGGCAAAATTTAATACATTTCAGACATGAGTGAAGAAGGCCATAGAAGTGCTCCAAGAAAGAAGGGTGAGATTTACATGCAGGCATGGAAATGATTTCTAAATGATGACTATTACTTCCACCCACTCCTTACCAGATTGAAAACACACTAAAGCTTTGTTTTGCAAAAGCCTAAGCCCTAAGCAGGAAGAAGACCAATTGAAAGAATGACTGAAGTTAAATTAAATTGAATTAAATTAAATTAAGTTAAAGACTTCACCGCTGATTATTCCTGGAGCTGTTTTTTCCTGTTACTTTCTTCAGGACTTAATTGTAGGTCCTTGCTTAGCTTCATAAGCGCAGAGTACTTATGTTTACTAAGGAGTAAGACACAGGAATGATGAAACTTGATATTGGGCAAAAAGAGATTAGTCTTGGCCTGCCTGTAGAGAAGATTACAAGCAATGAATTTTTAAGGCAAACACTATTTTATAGTAACACTGTTTCCCACCAGTAGTCAAGTTCTATTCTTGTGCTGTAGAGCTCTCTGCAGTATCTGCAGCTCTGTTCTGCAGCCCAGCGTGTTTAGGTTTCTCCTGTATGTTGGCGCACCTTCATGTACTTAGAAGTTAAAAATAATTTTCCTTACCTACTGCTCTGACAGACTTTCCCTCTCCCTTTTTATGTCCATAAATTTGACCTCAGTGTCCTGAACTTCAACATTCTTCACGATTCATCCTCTTATCCTTACTCAGTTTTGCTCCTCATCAAGTTACTTCTTTTCCTTTCACACCTACAGCAAAGCACAGATAGTCTTTATACTGAAGAAAAACTAGAAAATTATGTTCACAACTGTGAGTAGACCATGGCAAGGAGTGTATTATCAATATCTATTTATACATCATTTTTGAGTAAATTCCTTTGCTCCATTACAAAATACAGCCTTTCATATTTATAAACTAGGTAAATTATCCCTCTTTTACAGTCTTAGGCCCTCAGACTTCGGTTATATGGTTGTTCAGTGGCTAGAAAACAATGCAGCATGTGAGCAAAGTGTTTTGTTTCCATAAAAGAAAAGAGGGGAAATGACGAATGTTTATCATGGGACAAGAAAAGGATTGTTCTCTCTCTCGCTCACTCTGTTTACATATACATGTACAGCACGATACTTCATGGGAAAAAATATTTAGGTTATTATAGTTCAACAAGGGAGATAAGATGAACATTCAGAAAATAAATTTTAGGGGGTACTTTTTCAGTGGATGGAGAAATTAATATAAGCTGCCAGACAGGGTAGAGCTCAGTGGAAGTAACTTTTATTAGAAGATTAGTCCTGTGCATGTTGGTGTGTAGAGCGTACTGAGTGCCTAAAATTATTCTGCCCAACCTGAACCTCTGTTATGTCATTGGCTTCCTGGCAGTTTTGACAGAAATGTGGTTTTCTGCACACTTGGTGCTTTTCCCACTTCCTGAATGAATGCTGAACCTTCATTCATATAATCAGATGAGCATTAACATTACACCAGTAAACCTAGTTTTCATACACTCTTTTTTTGCACCTTCTTTTGTCTTGCAATGCCAGAAAAACACACCCCTTTTGAGTTGTATTCCAACTATTAACAGGTGATGTTTTGATACTTTTTCCAACATTATTGTATTTTACTTCATCTGGTCATATTAAATTAGAATTAACAAGTTTTGTGGCAAGTAATTACATAATATGATCTTAATAATGTAGATCAGGACTTCTCTGTTCCCTTCTATTTTGTGAAACAATACTGTATTTGCTCATAAAAGTGATAACTTGCATCAGCAGAAATACAATATAGACAGACTGCTGTAAAATTATATCAGCGTAGAAGCAGGAATAAGCAGAATGGAGCCATTTCACAAGTGTTTATGCCAGTGGATGCCGTGTGTTCCTTTTAAAACATTTTTAATAGGATACCAAAACTGTTAACATAAAAGGATAATTACAATGTTACTTCTATTTCTTCTGAAAATAAATTGCCAGTACAGACAGAGAACCATAAAAGGAACAGGAATGCAACTTCATTCCACTCTCAAATTCATCATTTAGACATTCAGAGCATGTACATTATCTTTTGATTTTGCAGAAGTATTTAATACAATGCTAAATAATAAATGTGTAGTCTTGAGAGTGCAGCTTCTAAAAACAAGGTCACTAAAAGTATCTCAGTCAGAAGGAAGAACAGATGTGTTCCTTGCTATTGAACTCCAAAGCTCTTTTAGAAATCTGTTAACCTGAATTTCATACAACTGTTTACCCAAATTCATCATATTCATCACTTATGATGCTAATATTATCTTACCTCAGCATCATTATCTCTTACCCCAATTAATCCACATTTGACTGTTTCCTCCCATATTCTCATTAGTTAATCTTCCTAAACAGGATTGTGGCAAAGAAACAGATCCTGAGGCTTAATGCACCTTTGTCACTTCTGCAGAAGTACAAGAAAACAGGGCAGGTGGCACAAAGCATTTAATTAAACTTCATGAGAGACTGAAAAATAAAGACATTAGTATGGCCACCTGAAAATGCTAAGTCTTTTCAAACCCCATGGATTCCAAAGTCCTGCAGCAAGGGATCTGCAGCTCCAATGACCCAAGAAGTCCCTTCCAGCCATGTGTTTTGGACTGACACCCACTCCAGTGCCCAATCAAAGTACTTGGTTGGATTTTTTATTCAAAATGAACCTGATATAAACTGAGGCTAAAGGATCTTCTCTAATGAAATAATTGGTTTATCAATACAGTACCTCACAAACCAAACTTTATTTAGTACTATGATCTTCCACAAATTTATTGCATTTTCGTATTGGATTCTTTTCATGTAGTGCAATTTCTAGAAATTAAATCCTAAGGAAGAAGGAAAGGTTCACAGACTCCCCAAAAAGTGATTTCTGGTCTCTAAGCAGAACTGCTGTAGAAAGTGAAGGATCCTTTTCTAAAACTAACCTGTTCTTAACATTTTTTCTGTTCAATAGACTAGGTACAGCTGACACTCTCTATTGGAGTAATTACAAAAGGAGAAGGTAGTTCTTGAGATAGCCATGATACAAAATGCCTAAGTCTTCCTAAGTTAAAAGTGTTTAGGTAGCTTTTGTGTGATAATTTGTATGTTTGATTTTAAACTGTGAATCAAAGATATGATGCCCTCTTATAAAACAGCCTTTATGTGTATGTAAAACAGCCTTCTAGCAGTAACCTTGGATATGATGCCAATATGTAGGACCATAGTGAGAAAGCACAAGCAAAAAACCAAGAAAATATTATTCTGATTAACAGAATATCATAAAATCATGGAATGATTGAATAGTTTGGGTTGGAAGACACCTTAAAAATTGTGTCATTCCAAGCCTTCTGCCATGAGCAGGGATACCTGCAAAAGCACTACAGAAAAGAATGTTGGTGTCTGCCAAATCTTAGTTAATCTCTCCTCCTTTATGCCCTCACAGTGACTGGAGGTCCTGATTTGCAGTGTAGTTGTTGGATCTCTGTCCCAAGAGTTTGCCTCAGCTGGCAGGCAGAGCTGGTCAGGATATCAGCTCAAAGGATCTGCTTCCCTGCACCTCTGGGAGCATGTAGTAGGGACTCAGGGCAGCGGGAAAGGCAATGACCACATTACTTGATGCTTTAGGCAGTTGAAAACAAAGTCAAATTTCCTATAATGTCAGTTATGTGTGTTATATGGGCATCTGGTTAGGAGCCCAAAATATAGCCAAAGCCTCTGAGGTCTCTGTAATAAAAAGAGGTACAATTCTCTGTTAGTTTCACTCAATCCAAAAGGATAAATTCTGAACTCTCCAGAGGCTACTCAAATCTCACAATGCTTTTATTTCATCATTCACTTACGTATGACCTTCACCTAACATTTGAGTTCTCTCTCCAGACATGATTGCTGCCTTCCCCTGAGAGCTCTCTTTAGCTCTTTGCCAGCATTTTGGCCACTAATATTCCTTAATCCCAGCACAAAATTTTGCCTAAGACTTTCCTACTTATGAAGACAAAAAAAGTTTCCCATTTTTCTCTATAGTTTCATTTTGTAAAATGGTCCAAGTTTGTAACTTTCTATGTCAATTATACCTGAGCTTGAAATGGGATTATCTGATACACTTCAGCCATGCTGGATGCAACACAAAGCAAGTGTAGAACCTGAGTCAAATACTGTATGCTGAAAGAGGCACAGGTTCCTGAGTTCAAGCACTCAGAGATGGTCAGTGTCTGAACAAGATTTTTATGTGCTGAGGCTTTCCAAAATAGAAAAGAAATATTTTCATTGCTCTTTACAGATTAGAAGTTGTTGAAAAAATAAAAAAGTTCATTTCCTATTTAGTCATCTAAAATTGAAGATGTGGTTTAATGTTCTTTCCCCTCTGTTTTGACTCCACACTCAAATTCCTATGGGCTTTTTTCCCCCCAAAATATGAAGTTACAATTGTTAGGAAAATAATATAACAAAGCAGCACAGAAAACATCATTATTCCGATGTATGCACCTCTAATGGCCCCACAGCCTCAGCAAGGACACAGAGCTAAAGCAAGTAGGAAGAGATGCAGCAAGGAGGATGAGGAATATGGAACAGGATTTTTCCAGTTCAGAAAAAAAATGACTGAAGGAGATGATTGAGGGCTGTAAAGTCAGGGATACTGTGAAAAGGTGACTACAGAACGATTTGTTCATTGTTCTCACAATGCAAGAACTAGAGCATTACAGACAATTACAAGGCAAACAAGCAAGATGAAGTATTTCACAATACAAATTTAAACTAAGGGACCCATTCTAAAGGATATCGCATGGACCTGATGTACATACTGGCTCAAAAAGCGACTAGACAAAATGAGTTGGTTTTGATCTAACAATGACAATTAAACACAAAAACTTCTCACTCAGTCTCTAAACCAGCAGTCAGCAAAACAAAGGTGTTCCTATAATTTTCTTTTCTTACATATGTCGCTTAGGCATTGGTATTAGCCATGCTGACAGAGAGGATACTGAATAATTGGATCTTTGATTTTCCCGATATGGCCATTTTAATTTTCTTTTGTTTTGTTCATATTTGCCTCTGGTCTGGGACTTGAAAAAAGCAGTCTGATTTCTAGACTATGTGGATGTTGGAAACCAGAAGTTTGTGTGATTTATCCAGCATGGTAGATTGAGGTCTTTAAAGTAACATCTCTTTCCTCACTCTGAAGCCTTCATCTATTGTAAGTTTTGGTTGGCTTTTTGCAAAAGTCTGAGTAGTTAATATCAAAGGTGGTTTTCATTATCCCAGTTAAACAGCTTTAGCATTTTATTAAGCTTTTTGTTTTTACTCCTGATCAATAATATATTTCTCCTAAAAACAATAGTCTAACTATGATCTTAGCTTAATTAATATTTATTAATATAATTAATAATTATAAATTATTTTAAATCAAATAGGTGCATAACTCAACTGTTTTCCGTTTTCTGTGCTTACCTGACGCACTTTTATGAAACCTCAAATTTAATTACAATCTAGAGAGGTTCATGAAAAAACTACATATTCACATGGGTCAAAGCAAAGACAGGGCGGGTCTTTAGTAGACACTGGCACAATAGTCTAGCTGTGCAGTCTGTACCTTTCTGCTATGTATCACATTTCATAGAGTAAAATAAGGTTTAAATTAAAATTTAAAACATTCACTAAATATTTACAGGAAAAAAATGTTCTCATATGCTCATTTGTCACATTCGTTCTTACAGAACATTTTTTTTCTCTCTTTTCATGCGTACAGAACTGAACTCATCTGTGTATTAAATGACCCTGAATCTAAAGATATTCCCCAAACTAAACACAAAGACACTAAGACTATTAAACATGGAGGGACTGAATAAGGGGAGCATATAGGGAAAATTTAAAGAAGTTTATTAACTAAACTTTATTAAAACATGAACTAAAGGCTTGCATAATAAAATTAAGAAAAAAGTCAACTATTTTTGATGTACTACATAACAGGCAGATGTAAAAAAATGCATTCAATAACTCATTTGCTCAACTTAGTGGGCTGCTTCTATTCTAATTGAATTTTGTAGAGCTCTCTAAACAAGAATGTTGGTGCAGAATCTTGATGAAAGTCTGACATTTGTTAAATCCACAAAGGATTATTTTAGAAAGTAACAATAGCCAGTATTCATACAGAAAAAAAAAGAAAGGAATTTTAATTAACAAAATGTGTATCTTTTTTGTTTTGTTTCTGAAACAAAAGAAGCAGGGTAGGAGGGAAGAAATAAGCGAAGAATTATTGGCTTGATTTTTAGGGTTCTGAGAACCCAGAGTTCCTGAAAGATCCCTCCAAAAGAAGTGGGAGGAAAATTTCTCAGCTCCTGTGTGAAATAGCTTATGTACTAATCAGCTGAAATTTATGGAAGGAGATGCAATAAACATATATTTTTTTATAAAAAGTTATGTTGATTATTTATGCATTCTTTTTAGCATATCATTTATACATAAGAATATTTCAAATTGAACATACATTGTTTGTGAGACATGTCAAACAGTTGGGCTGTTGTCGTGATTGCTTTTATCAGTCCATCATTAACTCCTACACTTTTTCCTGTACAAAAGATCATATAGACACAAGTGGCTGTAAATAAACACAATACAGCATTTTTTAATGTATGAATATAAATATACATATGCATATAGACAGACACACAGGTGTGTACTGCAAAGGAGCAGTCACAGTCTGGGCTGGGGCAGGCAGGTGACCTGCCTGTTTCATCTATCTGTAAATTGGCCCCTGGGCTGCTGGGCAGGTGAGTCAGAAGTTGTGTCTTGTACCACTGTGCACTCCTTTGAGTTCAAATCTTGAGGTGTCTTTACTAGTCCAAAAAGGTTTGAGAAGCTGTTCTACACAGCTGACAGGCACCAGCTGAGTCAGTTGTTTGGGATTCTGTCATCTTCTAGGTTTGGTTCTGATATTTTTGCGGCTGTGTGTAGTTCCTGTTGGAATTCATAGGCTTTCTATTTTCAGTTAACATTGTCTGTTAACTCCTCTGGGACTGAAAATTCATTCATTTGCCATAGTTGGTACTCTGGCATTGCAGTCAGATTGTTTCAAATTTTTGTCCATTGAGTACAGAGGGAGCCTAGGCAGCTGGCTTAAACTAGACTCCTAGTTTTAATATGCAGAAGTGAAATGAGATGACTCTTCGTGTATATTCACCACATAGCAGGCTGGCAAATACCTGAGCTGACTCCAGACAAACAAGTGACATATTCTGCAAAACTATTTAGCCTGGCCAGACCCAGCACTGATGTAGTTTCCAGTACCTGAGTCTGGGCTAAAGCACTGGCTCCACTGTGCTAAGTAAACATATTATGTCACACTGTATGAACCACTGAGGTGTTTTTTTTTTCTTTCTTTTTAGTTAAGAGTCTTTTTCTTGTCTCTCAACCAGAGACACCACTTTACACTTGGATGAGTCACTTACCAATAGCAATGGGGACTGCTATGACCCTTGAAAAATAATAGAATTCCTAGAATTATACTGGTGCTGCTTTTTATTTAAAAAAGCTAATACAAGGAGATAAAGAAAGAGGCACACATTTCACTGTCCCTTCCACTGAGGAAATCATATTCCTCACTTCAATAAGCCAGTCTGAAATAACACTAGTGAAAAGGAAGTTGATACAAACTCTCTCTTAAGATAGATACATAGGAAAAGATTTGTAGGATGTTATTTGCTAGTACATTTGAAATATTCTATGCTGATGGAGATTATCCAGATGGCAGGAAGTTTTTGCTGCTGACTTACTGAGGGTAGTGTAAATTTGGTGCCATTTCTTTCTGTGCTGCAGCCTGGGGTTTTTATCTGCTGTACCATTCAGATTGCAAACTCTTTCAGAAAAAAACCCTGAAATTATGAGTTCATACAGTATTTTCTATATTCAGGTCCAAGCTTTCTTCCTCTTCTAGTGTTATCATTGACTTAATTTGCAGCAAAAAGTAGCCAGCTGAAGCTAAAGAACAAACATTCTGAAATAAAAATAGCAAATACTGTATAATCCTGGCAAAAGTGATCAAAATTGTGAACATTATTCACAGACCTATGCTCATAAGTGGTTTCTCAGATGAACAAAATTATCTTAAGGTTGACATCAATTATATACCTGTCACCTTTTTATTTTCAGTTATATACTCTTCAGGTGACAGCCTAAATTATGCATGAAAGATAATGAACCTCATATCTGAGGGATCTTTGGAAAGTATGATATATTTAGATCATCTTGGATGGGACACCTTACTAGCTGAGGAAATAAAATTTATTTCTGAAAGGTCAGTGTAAGTAAAGAACCCAAAGTTATTCAGTATTTTTTAGGATACAACAGATGCCTTGGGCCGAATTTGTATCAGCACATCTGGTCTGCAATCAATATCAGCCAGTGCCACTCGTGACAACAGTAATAGTAGTAGTACAATCTTAGTCAATGAAATTTTACTGCTTTCTCTCTGTTATTCTCAGTCCTGAAATACTAAATTGTGAAATTATGTCCAGTATGGCCTTACATGAAATCCTATGTGAATGAAAGGTTTCTAAGAGTTCCCAGTTAGACACACACATTAAGGATTCATATATGCTGTTTCAAATCCCATTTGAACTCATTAATATTGTGATAGTATGGCTAAGTGGCTTTCAAACAGTTACCTGAGGAAATATTATTCGCAGCATAGTGACTCTGAGGCCAAATAAGTTGTTTACAAGGTAACTTCATATTTTACATCTGCAATTCAAATCTTGCCTGGCAGTTTTAAATCTGTAGCAGTGTCATACTTGAGAGAAAGTTCTGCTGTATTAGTGTGTTAAATCACACAAAGTTGCTCTCTGGCACTGAGTCCAGTTGGGACAGTTACGCAAATCCATACTGTGATACTCCAAAACAGAGTTTGGATGTGATTTCTTGTCCATTTGAACTCCTGAATCAAAATATCATTGGAGGTGCTCTAGAACTTTAAGCTCATACTGTGCTAGAGACTCTTTTAAAAATATAGCAGTAAAATTATCTAGTTCCTAATAGAAGATTTCCGGGACCTAAAGGGGGCTGCAAAAAAGCTGGAGAGGGACTTTTCACAAGGCCATGCAGTGATAGGACAAGAGGTACTGGGTTTAAATTGAAAGAGGGAAGGTTTAAATTAGATATTAGGAAGAAATTCTTTATTCAGAGTGTGGTGAGGCACAAGTTGCCCAGAGAAGCTGAGAAGATGCCCCACCTTTGGAACTGTTTGAGGCCAGGCTGGATGGGCTTGGAGCAACCTGGTCTAGTGAAAAGTGTCCCTGCCCATGGCAGGGGGGCTGGAACTAGATAATTTTTAAGGTCCCTTCCAACTCAGCCCATTCTGTGATTCCCATGCATCAGAATGTGTCTTGATATTGTATTTGCTCACATAGACATAGCTGTGGATTACTAGATATAAACAAATGAAAGAGAAAAATAAAATTGTTTTTCATTAGCAGTGGCATTTTGGGATTCATAGATTGTGTGATCACAGCTGAAGAGACAGTGCTATGACTAAAACACCATGGAAATGAGAACAGTTTAATGACAACAGAACACATTCCTCTGCCAGAAATACAAACAGTTTGAAAACTTACAAAATAAAACTGAAATCTGTGATTTTGTCAGATAAACATGACATCAGTAGGTAAAAATATATATAAACTTTGCTCGGAGAATATTTTTTATTGTTATTTCTGGATGGATCCCAGTGTCCCGCAACTGACTCAGGTTCCAGTCACTGAGTTTAGTGCTGACCATTAAAATTAAGGTGTTTCATTAGTGAATATGGTCCTTTTGTAA
This sequence comes from Acanthornis magna, assembly GCA_036785705.1. Classification (NCBI taxonomy): domain Eukaryota; kingdom Metazoa; phylum Chordata; class Aves; order Passeriformes; family Acanthizidae; genus Acanthornis; species Acanthornis magna. Next base: position 1,866,850 of record JAWUZG010000071.1, on the reverse strand, counting down.
AATCCTCATTAAGATTTAAAGTATTCCTACCCCATACATTTGTGCCATTAGAAGGGAAATTTTTGATCTCATTGAAATGGCATTGCTTCCACTGACATTCTGGAACTCTGAGGCATTCAGAGATTCCACTCTACCAGGTAGCAATAACCATATGGATGTAAGTGGAAGCCAGGCTGGCTGATGGATGGAGCTGGTTACCTGTGGACTACACAGCACAGGCAGTTTGAAAGAGCATGATTTACAAAACAGATGTGGCAAGGCTCTGCAGTGCTTTGCAGAGCATAGGAAACCTCAGAAAACCCTGTTTGGTTGTTCTGCACTGAAATAATGCACAGGACCCTGGCACACAGTGCTTTCAAATGAATGTAATCTGTGGTCTCAAGAAAACAGATAACAGATAGTCATAGAACTTTGCAAAATCACACCAGCTTAATATATATTAACCTTCTACAGAGTATTTCAAAATTACCTGACTGACTTGCAAGACAAATTGTCTCTTCAACGCTGACATTTGGACTCACCAATGCTTTTGTCACTTGATATTACTCCTAAAAGGCAAACATATTAAGGAGACCTGCACTGTAGTGCACTGTCCTCAGCAAACTGTGTTCTCTCTAGACACTGCAGTTCTTGAGTGCAGAGAACAATGTGTGACAGGTACACACCTTGCTTTCCACCCTGTTCTTTACACATTTGTCATTTTATATGTTGTCTGCAAAACGTATGTCATCTCAGCAGGATGGTTTTTGTATTTTTTTTTCTGGAAGAATACAAGCATAAAGATCATAGAGTGCTTTTCTGCAGTATGGCTTCTTAAGTAGCATCAGCAGACTGCAGCTCCAACAGAGGTGCAGGACACTGTGCTCCACAGGCCACTCAAGTGCCAATAGTTCTGTACTGGTTTTGTCCTGTCTCTACTGAAGATGGAATTATAAGGGAAACAAATCATGTTTCATGAAATTAGAGTTTCAGAAACTAATTACATTGTCCTCCTCTAAGACATTCTGAAAACTTTCACTGGAATACACAGGCAGCTGCAATAATAAGATTTGAGCATATAAATGAATAACTACAGCTTGTTTCTAAGCTGATGGGTCTGATGAATTATAAAGGTTACTCTAAGAGACATAAATGTGAATTGGGATCAAAACAGAGGAAACAGATAGCATGTATGCATTTATAACAAGAAAAAAACCCTCAAACCAAATAAAACAAAACCCCACCACTTGGCTTTTGTTTTTTTAGAACTGCTTGTTATATTTTCTTGTGGGTTTCTTTCTCAAAAACACTTTTTTCCTCAAATGAGCATGTAGCTTTTTATTTCTGTGCTCTTGGCTTCTCACCCTGATGAAGCATTATGAAGTAATACTTTTTGCCAAGCTCTAAGACACCTTGTGGTTTGCAGATTGCCTTGTGATCGTAAAGATGTGAAATTATTTTAATCAAAACAGAAATAGTCAGCAGTGTAGAGGTTCTCTCTCCAACCTCTTAGTTACTTGAGAGATATCTACATTGTGTTGCTTCGTAATAGCCCATTAAAAACTCCTTTTGTTATTTAGAAAAATTATTACTTTATTTTGGTTTTGTGGTTTTCTAATAAACATTGGAGGGGAAAGTAAATATACTTTGTTTAAATAAGAACAGACAGCTTTCCCATGTGATGAATATTAGCATTAAAGGAAAAGAGATAGTTACTTTTATAGATTTCCTTTATGTTCATTAAAGAAAGCTTAATACAAAAGAGAATGCCAACTGCAGGACAAACAATCCAACCATACTGTTTAAGAAACTAAAATTGGTATCTTTATACATCTGAAAGCATCCTATGTTTCCAAGAAAAAAACCCAAACCTTTTCCATTTCTACCTTTTAAAACAATTTTTATGTAAAAATTTCCCAATTTTATTTTTAGGAATTGAAATTTGTTGGGTTTTTGGAAGAGATGTAGTGAAAGTAATTTTTTTCAGCTCCTCAAATCTGTATTATTTGAATAGTGCAAGACTGAAATTATCTCCACAAGGGCTGAATTACTTAATGGTAGAGTCTGGCTGGTAGAGACAGTTAAGATGATGGAGCAGTGGAACCACTTCTCCAGTGTAGGAATACTGGAACTGAGTACCAGTAAATGAGTCCTAAAGTGGGCATGCAAAACAAGCAGTTCTAGGAGAATCCTGTTTTGCTGATATAACTGCACTTGCACTAACAACTAGGGAATTCTCCCAGAACAGCTGTGTCAGTCAGCAAAGCTATTTTGGTATAAAGCTGTACTGTGTACCTAGCTTGATATTTGGGGTGGAGTTGACCTTACAGTAGAAAATGCCAAAAGAACTGGGAGAATGGAAAAATTTACAGTTACCATGTAAGCAGACAGAAAAGTGTACCTGCATTCTCTGTGATGCTAGAAAATCCAAAATGTTTAAATAAAGCAGAATTTAAAAACAGAAATAATGTAGGAATTATTGTTATGTCATGAAACTTTAAGAAGAGTAGGAGACCACTGAAGGTCAGTGCTGCATGAACTGGGAGATATTGCCCTGGGATGGAGTTCATGATTATTGACAAAGTCCATGAAAAGTCTGGGACAAACTATTTAGCAGGGCCTGTTGTGTCTACAAGGGGTAGTGATTTTAAACTGAAAGAGGGTAGGTTTAGAATGAGATATAAGGAAAACGTTTTTTATAACAAGGGTGGTAAAACTGTGGAACAGGCCCCAGCCCTGCAAACAGTCAAGGTCAGGCTGGATGGGGCTCTGAGCAACCTGGTCTAGTGGAAGGCATCCCTGCTCATCACAGGAGCATTGGACTAGATGACTTCTACCTCTCCCTTCCAACGCCAACCCTTCTATGATTCTTTGATCATGATCAAAAAATTACTAAGACAAGAACAGTGAATTTTTATAAGATGGGAATTAGGAAAAGCAGCCATTAATTTGTGAAGGACCTTGTAGATTTCTGGAATCTGCCCTTTCCAAGTGCTGGGCTGGAGTTGGCACATGGCCCTCTCCTGAGGCAATGAGGACAGTCAGCACAGTCCTAACATTTAGCAAAGTACAGGCTTGATACTACATATATCAAGTTTTCATATATAAACCCTGTTTTACACTAACCAGGCCACGCTTTTAATGATCTGTTCAGTGTATTGTTTTAGCTCTACACAAAGGAAAAAAAAGTTTAATTCAGTAATAATAGCAGCTGTATACTCCAGTGATACTTAATCTGGACAAATTAATAGAAATTGCTTGAATAATAACTCAGTTGGAGAATAACATTTCCTCCAACCAATACTGGTATTTATTTTTCCTTTTGTGTCTTCCTAGAATTAGATAAATGCTGGGTTTTCAAACTGGGTTATTTTTTTGAGTGGAAGACAATTCAGTTAACTCTTTCTTTGAGGCCCTTGTCAAGTGTTTCTTTGTCGACATGTTGGCAGACTGATAAGTGAAGGCTGAGGGCATGAGAGGAGGCCAAAACTCCGTGAAATAAAACTCAGTGTGTATTACACCTCAGTGGGAGGTGTGGGGGATTCTCCCTCCTGTTGTAAGAGGAAGCACTGCACTTCTTGTAGTGACAAATTGCACAAAGATTTCTTGTAAGAGGGAAGTCATTAAGAGTTTGAATTATAATTGTAATATATTATGCCTGATAGTTGATAGGTGTGGTGCAAGTTAAAGATAATTAACCAGTGTAAAAAGCTCAGCAGCTGAATTGTTTTTTTTCTGAAGACAATCAGGAACAAAATAAATCCCTTCTGTAGCAAACAAAAGAATTTTGTGAGCAGTGCTTGACAGAAGCAGTGACAAAGAAAAGGGCAACAACTCCTTTCCAGTCCTATTCCCAGAATATCTTCCTTAATCGCAGGTTTAAAAGAGTGTGTTCAGAAAATGTAGATCACCAGATCTCCAGACTACCCTGGAGAATCCTCTCCAAAATGTGCATAACGGCTCAAGGACTCTTTTATGGCAATGTGTGTTTTTGTCTTGTGTAGAGAAGCTGAAGCAGACTTTAAGAATTAATCCATAACATAGGAAATAATAATAAAAATAATAATCTCCATAGATATTATTGCATTCTTCACTCCAGGGAATTATGACCTCCAGGTTTAATACACAGAAGTAGAAACAGGAAGTGAAGAAATTTTTTATTTTTTTTTCTTCCCTTGAAAAAAGGTATGGTTTCATGAAGGAATAATCAAATCATTATTTTTCCAAAGCATCCCCATTTAAAGTCTAATAATTTGTTTTCACCTGAAGCATGTTTGCTGAAATACACCCAGTTACAGCCAAAACATAGAAAAACATGGGGAATACATAAATTTCCATATTATTTTTTAGATTACCACACATAGCATATCCATATAAAAAGAGAAAGACACATTTACTAGATTCAGAATCCTGTTATTGGTTGACTGTATTTAGAGTAGGTTGACACCAAAGATCCAGTGCCACAAATTCATCTTTTAGTAATTTTCAGGGAATACAACTAGTAAGCAATTGCTTTCCTAGTTCTTTAGATGAGCCACCAAAATATTTTATAATAAATCCAACCCTACAAATAGAATTTCCTCTGGACAGTACATACGTTTATAGAAGATGTTTGACCTTGTTCTGTTTGACCTGGATTCCTACATCATTTCTTTCAGCAAACTATGAAAATGTTAAAGAAACATCATGTCTGGGTGTCTCTTGCTTTGTTTTAATATTTAGCATTGAGATGGGAATTTGGATGCAATTCCTTTAACAGGAATTTGTTTCACTTCCACCTGGTGACACAAATCAATGAGTATTAGTTAAAATTTAAACAATCAGCAAAACAACTGGGGATGTCGTCAACGTCAGGGTAGTAAACTTGTTTTCTTCAGTTAAGGATGTGTCTAGACTGCCATTGATTAGATTATTTGTATAATGCAATCATTAGAACCTGAGCCTCCCCAAATACCATGAGAATTTATGGATTTCTCGTCTCAGTTCTTTGTGTCTGTTTTCATTCTGCCATTTAAATTGTTATCGTAAAGAAAGAAAATTAGGACAGAAGCATATTGAGGAAGCTTGGATGGGATGGTGATCCAGTATTTTATCATAGATTTTCTGCATAGGTGGCTAGTATCCCAACATCTATTTGGGGTAATTTGTAATTGACTACAGATTGTTGAGGTTTTAAAGTGCTTTTCTCAGTAGAAACTGATTTTTATCAATGACAGGAACAGGTTTTTTATAGACTATGCAATATTAGCAAAAATGTCAACTTGTTTTAATGGCTGTGGCTGCCAGGACTGGTTTCGTGCTGAGGGGCTGAGAGATTTTGAGGCTCTGGCAGTGTGGGACAGCCACACCTGTGGCTGCAGCGAGATTCCCACTGAGGCTGCATGTCACCAATGAAGTGCCCCATTAGTGTCTGGTTTGGTCCAGCGTGCCATCAGAGCCCTGTGTCATGGGGAGAATTCCAGCTTCTGCTGAGGTCAGAGCTTAGGGGGAGGTGGTGGACGGCCTTATTTGGGCTTATTTTGGACTGTCTTATTTGGGAGGGAACACAAGTGCAGTGCTTTAAAGCCCCCTGGCTCCTAAGCAGGTGTTATTTCTTCTGCAAGAGATACTTCTAAGGGGAGTACTTACACAAGGATATTTACAAATGTGAGTGAAAGTAGATGAAATAGATGCTACAAATCAGTTGCTCTTCTTGAATGTGTATTCTACAGTTCGTCTGTACTTTTGTAAATATCTCCAAGTCGCCCAACTGTTGTTTTGCCTTTCTCTGCATCCTCAATGTCTTTTCAGTTTTATTCAGGCATTTTCATGAAAGTAGTCAGTAGTTCATCTGAAATGTAATGAACATTAACTTATTTTTATTATCCAACTTCTCAAAAGCAGTCACAAATTATTATTTAATGGGCATTTACTTTTCTGTCATATCTTATAAAAATGTTGAAGGAAGTTATTTTGTCTGCTTTAGTGTTTCTAGATAGAAAATTGCATAGTCACCAAGTATTTTAAAAATATCTTTAGCAATTACTTCAATAGATTTTATTGGGTTTTGCCAATTACATGATTTTCTATATTAGACATTTATTACTATCATTACACTTTATTTTAGAGCTGTTTGCTTTATAGTATTTTAGTAATATCTTTTTAGAGTAAAGCATAAACAGGAAAAGTTCACTCTGCCACTTGAATATACTTTAGTGGGATGTAGCGCTTGTACAAACGCAAAGGGTGACTTTAAGGGAAGAGGTACTGCAGGCTAACCTCAGACCTCAGCAGGTCTCTGCCATCATGGAGTGCCCATGAGCCTGCTTGTGGCATAAAAGAGAGGTGTCTGTCTTGGCAGCTCATCTTCTTGTTAATCTGCAAAATGTCACAGATGTGTTTGGAGGTGACAAACTTGGGCATGTGGCCAGAGACGCAAGATGAGCAACCAAATACACATTTTGGAGCATGACCTGAATGAGACATCTAAGAGATGTCAGAGCCTTGAGAAGTTGCCCTGGGAATCTTTCATAGGCAGTGCAGAGGAAAAAAAGGATTTGTGATCTTCTAAAATAAGTTCCTATGGTGTCACATGAAACATGCTTTATTCGATTATAGTTATCTAGAAATCAAATTATTGTGCAAATTGTAAAAATAGCTGTCAAAACTCACTGCTTCCCTGTAGACTGAGTGATGATGGGTTCCATCCCTCAGTGCTAAAGTTCCGACTAGTTTTCCTCAGCAGAGTATGTCAGTGATAGTGTTGGCTGGTTTTAATGTCTTGTTATTATCCTTTTCAAACACTAACTAATGAAATACACTTCAGGGGTGTGAAGTGTATTTCTCTCTAGACACTTTCTTCATGAAGAGTTTCAGTTCACTTCACACCATCATTCTGTCTGCAAAGTTTGTTAGATCAAACCCTAAATAGTATTAACAATTATTTTGAGATAATTATTTTTTTATTTCAAAGAAAACTGAACATGCCCCCTGCCCCGCTTTTACTATCATTACTGCTTAAAGGCTGGTAAGGTTTGATAGCGCTTTTACACTGTTGTGAACTATAGTGGAATAAGTTACTGATACTGCAGATGATTGTTACAGTAGCTGGTACCTCTTTTTAATCACGTCCAGTGCTTTAATTTCTTAGCATTTTATGGGGAAGGTTGCCAATTGCTATAACTCAATTAATATGATGTACTGGATGAAAGAAAAGAAAGGTAACATTAAACAGTGTTGAGGAAGCTATGGAAATAAGATTGGATAAAACCCCAAAAATTATGTGTTGTAGCTATAAGCAAATGCTGTGAATTCAGAAAAGGTACATTCATATTTGCTAAGGAGGCAGATGTGCTTTAGAGAAGAAATACAGCTTGGCTTAAAGTGGAGGAGTGGCAGGATTTGCCTGTGGCTTGCAGGGTAAATTCTTCAAGAGATGCTGGGCCACTGACAGAAGCGGGAGCAATGGGCACAACATCACACACAGAGGGTCCACATTGAACATCAGGAAACATTTTTTCACAGTGAGGGTAAGTAACGTTGCCCAGAGATGCTGTGAGTCTCCATCCTCGGAGACACTCAAAACCGTCTGGCCCCAGTCAGGGCAGCTGGCTCTATGTGATCCTGCTAGGTGACCCAGGGACCCCTTCCCCCGTCAGCCTTTCTCTGGTCGAGTGGCTCATTCCCTTTCTTTACAGACACCACCCGAGAGCAGCCTCCCGCCCATCGGCTGCAGGTGTGTCCTGTCGGTCCGGAGTGGGGGCAGCGCTGCCCAGCGCCGCTCCCCGCCGGGGCCGCCGCTGCGCTCTCCGCTCCGTGCCGCACCACGGGGCCGCCCCTTCCACGGCCTCCCCCCGCCTCCAGCATCCCCGTGAGGCCCCGGCCAGCCCCAGCGCCCCTCCCGCCTCCTGCCGCGCAGGGGCCGCTCGCCGGCCCAGCGGGAGCCGGGCGGGGAGAACGAAGTCTGCGGGCGGTGCCTGCGGGACGTCCCGCCGCTAGCGGCCGGCGCCGTGCCCCGGTCCTGCCTCCGCGGGTTCCGTATTTACAGCCGCCGCGGCCGGGCCGTCCCGCCCGCGAGTCTCGCACGACGGCGCCGCGGAGCCCCGCGCCGGCGGCTGAGCGCTCGCCAGGCTGGTAGGCGGCTCCGTGCTGGCTGCGGCGGCCCGCCCCGCCGAGAGCAGCGGCGGAGGCAGCGGGGCAGCGCCGGGCACGGCGGGGCAGAGCCGAGCTCCGCGGCGCGCAGCCCGCCCCGCGCTCCCCGCCGCCCTCAGCCCCCGCGGAGGGCCGGGCTGGGCTCGGCCCCGCGCCCGCTGCCGCCGCTCCGCTCCGCGCCGCCGCCGCCAAGACGCCGCGCTTCTTGTACCGCGCCAAAGGCGGGTGCCGCTCGGCCAAGATGGGCCGGCAGACGGCGGCCGGCGGCCGCGCCATGCAGCGCTCGCAGAGCCGGAGCAGCCTCTCCGCCTCCTTCGAGGCGCTGGCGGTCTACTTTCCCTGCATGAACTCCCTGGAGGAGGAGGACAGAGGTGAGGGGCCGGGGCAGAGTGGCGGCAGGTTGCGCGGGGACCGCGGGCGCTCCGGGGGCGGTCGGGGTCGGTGCTGAACGAGGAGCTGCATGGGGGGACGCGAGTTATATTGGGGGAAGGAAAAGGAAAGGATAGAGGGTCTTCCCTTTCTTTCCGTTCTCTGCTCATTCGTACGTAAAACAAACTACGCTTCCTCGCAGGTTGTGTTTTGATACGCTGCGGGCTTTTTCAGGTATCCCTTGTCTGTCATCACAGCATAATTTCCACAGAACACCAGAGTTGAGCAGTTAAATACTGGCCCTGTGTAACCTTTCCTTAGGAGCAGCAGTGTGGGTGGAAGACTGTGTACAAATAGACCTTACAGGTTTCACTCTTCGTTAATCTCTACTCATAGAAGTAAGTTCAAGTCCAACCAGTAAAGCACGTGTGGAATTTTCATATCTTTGTTGCAGGACCAGAACTTTAAATAACAGGAGAAATGCAATCTGTGTAGCCATGCCCCTCCCCCCAAAGATTTGCTGTTTGAAGTGTGTGTAGCAAATGTACGTGTATCTTTAAGCATGGCACCAAACTCTATCCAGGATGGAAATTGTATGTCATGAGTTTGAGTGTACTGGTCTCATAAAGAAAGTAATCTGGTGTGTTTAAATATGTTTATTTATTGAATGAACTGATGGGCTTCCCCTTGTTTATCAGAACTAATTCAAGGTTTTTAATTTCATTAGGATTAATGGAGCATGTTGCACCTTCAATAGACTTGAGCAATGTAAAAGAGATACCAATGTCCAATGCTGCTATGCAAACATGTATCAGCAGTGTGTGTGCACCATTTGTGATCTGTATTTAAAATATTTCCATATTCATTTATCACCTTCCACATCTCAGATGGGGAGTTCAATGACTAATGTGTCTCCCCAGTCTTCGTGTGTTTCATCTTTTCATGTGCTACAGCCCCTCAAGCCTCTTCTCCAAAGCATCTCTCATTTCTGTGGTTGCTGCGGTGTGGTCCCTCACCTTTCCTCTGCTCTTACTCTGGGGCTGGCCAGGTTGCCCCTTTTGGTGGAAAAGAGGTAGCTGCCCCCTGGGGCAGACTGTGCTGTCCTTCAGTACTCTCGTCTGCTCCCTGCCTTGAACAATGAAGTGAACTGCAAAATATTGCCAATAGACTGCAGGGTAGGCTTCAGATGGCATTTTTAGTGCCTTGATGTGCTAATAAACATTATGGCTGAAAGCACACACTGAAAATATCATAAATTATCCTGAACATGTTTAGTTATTCTATAAAGATTATTTTTCTTTGTCATTCTGGAAGCGTTTCCTTTTCAGTACGGATTTTCAGTTACAATAATTCCATTAATCCTGTGTAAAATCAGAGTATTGATTTGTCTTATTCTACTTTGTTTTCTTTGCTTCTCTAGGAAGCATTTAACTTGTTTCTTGGTTGAATCTGTGTATGTTTAAAACTGTTGGCTGGTTCAGAGAAATATGAAGTACATGGAGGTCAGTAGACAAATATCTGTAAATTTAGGGGTAATTGTAATGATTTATTTAGTTTGTGCTGGCAAGTTATTTAAACAAAAGTGTTAAAAGATTGTGTACTGATTTGCGTGTTGTGTTGATTTATCTGATCCTATTTAGATGTAGGCTACTCTTGAAAATGCATTTCATTAATTCCCATGGAAAAACAGAGTTCCCATAAAAAAACTGCTAAGCAGTTTTTATGGATTTGAGTTTCTGCTACCTGGAGATTTTAGACATACCAGGTTACAGAGGGAATGACAGGCATGACAGCTAAGATCATTTCCCAAGTGTTCTCACTGGGATTAGAAACAAAAAATTGTGATATGTTTTTTGAATGGCAAGTCAACTCTGCGCTCAGATTGGAATTTGTTGTTTTATGAGTGTTTATGCAATTGTATTAGTGTAATGTAATTAAATTAAGTGGGTCTGGTATATGCACTGCCATGTTCATGTACATAATGCTCTTTTACAGTTTAATCTGAAAATATATATATGTCAAACCCACTTCATAAGTTACCTGTCCTCAAGATGTAGTTTTTTCTGCATGTGATGGATAACTTAAAGAAAAGATAACCTGTTAGAGGGGTGCTTTCCTTTTTTTTTTTACATTTTGCACTCAATCATATTTTTAATACAAATAGCAAATCTGACCTGTTGAGGCATTTATTTGAGATACTCTCTTGAAGACTTACTTATTAACTGCTGAAGTGAATATACTGGTCCAGAGGTGTATCTTTTGTTATGAAAAAATATGAGTACTGTCAAGTTCAGAAGTAACTGAGCAGTAAGTAACTCAGTACAACGCATTTATAATTTTTGAAGCTATTTTTGAACATGATGATTAAGAAGATCCCTTTACATGTCAGCTGCTTAAAGAAGGAGACCTCTTAAGCCCTGGCATCCAAGCTGTGATGCACTGAAGAAGTGAGCTGTGGAAAGGCTGTGGTGTTCAGCTGGTAGCTGTGAACTTGAATCATACACTCATCAAGGCTGGAAGAGACCTTCAAGAACCTCCAGTCCAGCTGTCCACCACACTCCCACTGTAACCCCTAAAATCACTAAACCACATCACCCAGTGCCAGATCAGACACCTCTTGAACACTCGCAGGGATGGTGACTCCACAATCTCCCCGCGCAACCTATTCCAATGCCTGACCACCCTAACAGTGAAAAATATTGTTCTAGTATCTAATCTGAATCTCCCCTTTCTCAGCTTAAGGCCATTTCCTCCTGTCCTCCCACTGCAGTCACAGTAGAAGAGACTGACCTCTGCCTCACTACAACCTCCTGTCAGGTGCATGTCGAGAGTGATGAGGTCCCCTCTGAGTCTCCTCCAGGCTAAACAAACCCAGATCCCTCAGTTTTTTCTCATAAGACATGCTTTTTAGAGCTTTATTGCATTTCTCTGGACACGCTTCAGTACCTCTGTGTACTTCTTGGAGGACCCAAAACTGGACACAGAACTCAAAGTGTGCCTCACCAGTGCAGAGTACAGGGAAATTCACCATGGATAGGCCTGGATTTGCCATGGTTAGCCAGGTTTGCAGCACAGGGAACTGCTGTTCAAAGTAGCATTTCCTATCTGCTGATCAGTTGAGATGAATCCTTCAAGTTTATGCACATTCATTATTTAGGAGTTTATTATTTTTAGCCATGTGTAGTAAAAGGTGTTAGAAAATAATCCTTTGCACCATCACATTCTTTCTAGCATGGGTGCATCTGTACACACAGGACTAACATGGTGCCAGAGCAAATTATTTGTTGTCAAAATATCAAGGATTTTAAAGAGTTGTCTTTTGCATTTTTTTTTTGTTAGATTCATTGATTATAAAATGTATAGCCTGCATACAGGAGTGAGAATTGTTGTAAAATAACACTTGAAACAGACTTAAATTATACGGAAACTGTTGAAGAGCTGTGGGGACAGAGTACAAATCAGTATCTGTGTGAAAGCTCTTGAAGCATTCCAAGCCTCACATTTTTTCTGAAATCTTGGCTTTGTTGAAATTAAAGTTTGTGATTGTCAAAAGATGAGGGAATTTCCAATGTAAATGCATGTGACATCCTTGTAGATGTCTGTCTAGTCACAGTGCAAAATCTCATGCACATGACACATTTACAAGTAGTGCATGAGTGTACTAAACTTTCCTATGACCAACTGTAAAATGTGCTAGAGCAAATGAATTCTTATGTACAAGAAGCTTACTGGAGAAGAATTGGAGTTACCCAAAATGCAGAGAAAAGGCTTAGATCACATGATGTGATCACCAGAAAGCCTACGTCTGTTTTTATGAGGGGGACTGGTACCTTGGTGCTTCCTCAAATTATACTGTGTGTCTTGTTCACTGTAATAAATTTTCACTATGGTTTCCTTTTTACACTCTGTTTACATTCACTTCTGATTTGCATTTATACTGAGGTGTTGGTATAAACAGTTAAGTAGGAGGTTGCCAGGAGTGCAGCTATGGAGCTGCTGATCATGGCAAGATCTGTGTGCAGAACTAAGTTTTTGGGTGGTAGTGAAGCTATGAGAGTGAAGGGGAAAGCCAAATGCTTTGCAGGTGCTGAAGACAATTCAAGAGATAATTTATGGTAATTTAAGACATAAATTAATTCAGAAAGAACTGGAAAGCATCTTGGTCTCCCAGTATGTTAGAAAAACAAAAGGCAATTAAATAAAAAAAAAAAGCCACAGAATGTTCTTCAGTCCAAGACAATCATGCCAAAAATAGCAAAAATTAGTTGCGTTAGCTGAGAAGTTACATTACAGTTTTGCATATTGATGTCTACCAGAAGAAGTATCCGAGTGTTGCCGCAGGAGTTCAGCAGGAATAGAAGCACATTATACTCTGCTGTCACCTGGCTGATACGTAGCTGGGAAACTTGCTGGAGGGGTTGTTGGATCCCACATAGGTGTCAGCAGGAGTGCTGCCCCTGAGTGAAGGCTCAGGACTTATTTAAAGGTATGCTGAGCTGCTCAGTTAAGCACTGGTAATGGCTTCAGTGGCATTTCTCACTGATTAATCACTGCACATTGGTAGAGCTGGAATAAAACTCAGCAGTTCCTGGATTCTGTTGCTGTGGTTAGACCGCCAGATCACAGTGTCCCTCTGGAGGTCCCAGTAGACAATAACAAGCAGACAAAAATTTGACCAGAAATAGAAAATGGGGGAAGTAGTAACAATAAATTCATTAGCGCAGTAATTATTAAAGTGAAGAGAATTCTGCACATGAAGTAGTTACGTTTTTTTTAAAATTACCATCTTAAAAAGAATAAATATAGGAGTATCAGGCAATGAAGAAAATGAGAATAACTATAACATCTTGGGGGAATTGGCCTACATTTTGGCCTTGGTGGTAAAGATGACCTTGTTTACGTGGAATGTTCATAGGCAGAGCCAAGGAAGGATATGAAAGAAGGGTATAATGCCCTGTGACAGGTTATCCACTGCAAGAGATGAAGCTTTAAAGATCTTGGCTTGATTGATGCTAACACATGAGAGATTGTCTGCTGCACATCGCGTGCAATAGTGGGGTCACTCATCTTGGAGGATAGAAAGCACTGTGAATATGCAATAATAATTGTTCTGTAAGAATCTGCACAACATTTTAGTTTATAGTTGATTATTGTTTCTGTTTGCTGTTAGGGCACAGGTCAGGTGCTGACCTGAGTCAGCATTTCCATCATGGTTGTGGGTCTCTCCCATTTCTGCAGTTCCATGGGCTGAGTTCCGGGGTGGAGACAGTATAGCAGGCATTTCCAGCAAGTCATAAGTGTTTTTACCAGTTATACTCAGGTACTATACTAATGAAGTAGCTGTAGATACCAAGACTGATAAGACCTTTAAGAAAATAAGCACAGAAAAAACTGTTTTGTTGCTGGCAAAGTAGAATATGTGACAAAAAAAGAAAGTGTATTCTGGGAAACCTCTGGAAAACTAAGGGAAAAGTAGAAGAAACTACAGAAGGATTGACATTCAAAGTACAACATACTTCAGCCTGAGTTAGAAATGCTCAGTAGATTTTTAAAGCTGTATTTCTCTTACAGTTGTGTTTCTCTTCTGAGCTGCTGGGTACACTGCAGCGTGTGCCTGAATAGCTAACAGATAACTCAGGTACGGCTGTAGCAGCAGCAGTGAAGCTACAGTGTCTGATAGGTTGTATCTCTCTCTGGTGGTACCTACATAAATGCGTAAAACCTGTCTTACATCTATGTGCTGTAATTGTCATTTTTCAGTGTCAAGGTGAAGGGTGTAATCAGAGCAGTGACACACTGTGTTGTCATTGTTTCAGTTGGAGAGGTAAATGTTTAACAGCAGTAGTTTGAAAATAGGTCATTACAGTGTGAAATTTGCTCTGTATTTTGTGAACTGTGGTTATTTAAGTAATGATATTTGCATAGGATCATTGCTCATCTTAGACAAAGCAAAGGAGGAAGAGCTGTTTCTAATTTGTGTAATCTCAGTAGCCATCCAAATTCTTGGCACCATCTACCTCATTAAGCCTTAATAGAGGGTGTTGAGTTGTTTCAACACACTTGCTACATCATTCAAAAATGCTTCACAGATCTGTCTGCTAGTATATGCAATGACCCTTGCTATACTAAAAATAATCAGGTTGGGGTAAAGAATAGTGTTACAGCCATTATTCCATATTTGGAAAGTATCTCTCACTTCATATAATGTAAAAAAAAAGCAGTTCTAAGCTCCTCAATATATGTACTTTTTGCTGTTTAAGCATTTTAATGGCCCCTGGCAGTACATGAAATAATGGTAATTAATAAGTACATAAGAATGGTATACATTCAGAAAATTGGATGTACATGTAAACATAAAAACATTATCTCTCAAAACCGCAGAAATGGTTTCTCTTAAGATGATCATCCTTTGTCATTGGCAAAATCAGAGACTGGATGTGAAGAGTTCCCGTGATGAAGATGTGCACCTATTTAGTTATTCTTTATATAAATGGTATACAAAATTAGAATGTAATTCTACAAAATTGCTTGCTCTATTTTTCATTATTTTAATAGCTTGGGGATGAGACTGATTTCCCACTGCTTTACACTTTTTGCAGTTACGTAGATTGTTGTACAGGATGTACAAAGTGGATATAAAATGCTACCATTCTGTTTTAACACATGCACAAAATATGCACAAATTATTATTGACCTATTACATTTGAATGATAAGAACATTTATCTGTGTGGAGATCATAACTAGTCTAAATGAGGGCTCCTGAAGAACTGTTCATTTGGGTCACTTGTCACATGGGACATAAAGCTGTGGGCTGCAAAGCCATGTGCTTGTTTGTTGTTGTATCTCTGTTCAGGTTTACAGCAGGTAATGGCTTTTGGCAGGTGCATCCTCTGACCACACCTAGAAAACTGATGGCCTTACCAGTAACAGAAACAGAGAGTTCTGCAGTGGTACTAGAAAGGCCTGAGTGGCTGTGTGTAGTTCTATCCTGATCTGCATTTCACTGGCAAGATCTGTAATCAGCATCTCTAAAACAAAGGATCCAAGCAGACCTGCATAACCTGTTTGTTGTTACATAGTCAGAACCAGGTAACCAAAAGAGAAGTGGAAATTATATCAATACTAACTCTTCTCTTCCTTTCAGCTGTGGTTATTTAGTTTTGATTCCCTGGAACAGCTGTGTTATTGGGGTAAATTCTTTGCCAAGGGAATGGCCAAGCATCAAACCTCTGTGCTGTAGTTCTGTATATACTTATTTGGGGTTTTCAGGAGTGTTACTTAGCCACAGATATTGAAAACAAGCCCTGGGGTGTCCAAGATGGTTATGTGTCCTTTTTATATGTAGCATGTGATTCTGAATAATAATGCTGGGGATACTAAAATTTTAGAAACATTAAGTACTTACTATGTATGCAGGAAAATAGCTCTGTGTTAACACTTCAGTCCTGTAAAAATACTTCAAAAACCTTTTTGGGAACATAAGACCAAAAGTTGAAGATCTTAAAGTGATGCATGCCACACACAGACAAAATCAGTTTCTCTTGTTTGATGCTCTTAACAATTGGCTGAAGGACCAGTTAAGACTGGAGAATGGACATCAGAGCAGCAGTGAAATTAAAGTGGCAGAATACAGCTTTAGACACAAAGCTGTGGGAGAGAATAAGGAGCAGGTGCTTGCCTTAACCCACAGCATTGCTTGGAAGCTGTGTGTGGTAGGCTGACTTCACATCCCATGGGCACAACAAGGCATGTGGCTGATTGAACGTACGACCAAGCCTTGCCATGGCAGGGAATGGAATGCAGACAGAGGATGCTGCAGTCTGGCCAGGAACAAATGAGATTTGTGATGGCTGCCTCTTGGGTCCTGTGTATGGAAATTCATCAAGCATGGGTTGCCAAATCTTCTATACCTTTGACTAGAAGCTCAAGCAACAGTTTTGCTGTTGATCATTTAATTCAGTTCTCTCTTCTACTTCTTCTTGGGTGCTGTCTTAATTAACCTTAATCTTAATTAACCATGCTTCCATTATGGCCAGAGGAAAGAGAAAGAAGGAAACAGAAAGAATGGACAAGAGTGACGAGGTGTTCCATGACTGAAAATGAAAAACTAGTGAGGCCTCCCAAGAAATGTTAAAATGCATGGGGCAGACTGAGGCTGTCAGCCCAGAATCTCTCACATTTTCCAAACCTGGCTGCTCCTGACTGAAGGGCTCTCTTGCTGAAGGCAGCTCTGCTTTGGGCCTGTCAGGGCAGGCCATTCCTGTCCCAGTAAAAATTTATCAGTATTTTACATTCAGATACTCATGGAAGCAGGAACTAGAACACAGATCTTCCTGCCTTCCTTAAAAGTAAGGGAAAGCCTCTGGTTACAGTTTCCCCCAGCTCTGCAATGCTCTTTGGGTTTCAGAAATGCTGACAGCATGTGCTGTGAAAATGTCCATGGGAAGGACTGTAACACAACGCTTCATAAGCTGTTTGTTAGCACTGGCCTATGCGAATCAGTGAAATGAGCTCAAACTCAAGTGACAATGGAATGGTTTCCCAAATCCTGCTTAAATTAGTAGATCCTAAACCCTGTCTTCTGCTTGGGGTCTGTGAGGAACACAAAGAAAGAAACAACTTGGCTGTGCTTCCCAGCACTTCAACAAGAGCTGAGTGCCTTGTTCAATGCAGACAAAACCTGGGCTGCTCCAGAAACAGAGCTGTGCGGCTGCAAGGGAATTTGAGACCTACCCTGTCCCCATTTTCTTTGGTAGGTTCAAATTTTCTTAGACTGCCTTTTATCTAGCCAGTTGTTCACATATCCAGAGTAGGTAACTAGGCATATAAAGAATTTTAGTCTTAAAAAATGGGCATTTAAAGGCAGCTTATTCTCATTGGGGATCTAACTCCTGAGTTCAGATGAAAATGCTGAAGGAGTTTTTATGTAGCCTTTCTGGTGGGGTTGGGGAGAGCAAAGAGCCACCTCAAGCACACAAGTGTGTTTCTGAAGCCACAGCTGCTCTGTGCTTGGTACAAGCCCTACCAGGAGATCACATACCAGCTGGGGACAGGCACAGCCTGCCTGTGCCTGTGCCTGTGCCATGTCCCCTCGGCTCTGTGCCTGCTGGGAGCAGTTGCAGGAAGCTCCTGCCGAGCGCAAGCTGAGAGCTCTCGCTCTCACCGCCAGCGGTGGATTTCATCTGGCTAGATCCCAGATGATGGAAGGTAATCTGTTGCATTCACTGCAGTTTTTGACTTGTCCTCATCTGCTGCTGAAGATCGTATCAGTGGTTTCACATCCCTGATTTGTAAGTGACTTGCGCTCCAAGTTGTGGGAACAAATCATTCCGTGCGTAACTTAGAAAATGTGGCCTGTGGAATCTATTTGCAGTAACCATATTAGTTAAATTACCAGTGTGATTAACTGTAAGAATGAATGTGCTTTCATAAATACCAGAGCAATTATTTCTGGTAATTTATTCCACTCATTACAATATGGCTGCAAGAATCTGAACTGGTGTTTTTCAGATAATGTATTCCATATTTTGTGATGGGGACTTGAGAGAATTTTCTTTTTGCTAGGGCAATTAGGTTATACTAAGTTGGAGAACATTATTAGAGTTAAGGAAATTGTGAGTGAAATTATTTTCATTGTAAGTACTCAGCAACATAACAACAAAGTATACTTCTAAGCTCTCATTTCTGTATCCTTTCATTTAGTAAGATTAAAACAGCATGCATAACATGACTGTATAAGTATATATACTCTAAGTTTATAAAACCAACCCCCACTTTTACAGTGACTCCAGTTAGATGTTTATTTCTCAGTTAGTGGTGCATTCCAAGTTACTAATCTAGCTAGAGATGAGTATCACCTCAGTTGGATTCATTCAACTGTATGCTTGTCTTCGCAAACTTTTTTTCAGAAATTATCTGTCTTAAAAGAAAAAGAACAACTTTAAATCAAATTGTTGATTTGTTCCTTTTGGTTTGGGTCCGGTATGGAATGCAACCACATGAGTAGTTGAATTAACACAGGAGGGGAAGTTTCAATTTCCAGGCAGGAATGAGGGAAAATAGTCTGGATTTACTAGAGTGATAAGATCTTCAACCAGATGTTCTACCAGCTACAGCTTGAAAATATGGCACCAAAGACTATTTCTTAGAGCAGCTATTTTGCATTTTCACTGCTACTTGAAACCTTTTAAATTTTTTAATGCTGAATTTATGGAACACAAATTATAGATAACACTAATACTGTCTTTGCTTTTAAATTGTTTGAGAAATTGTAGGATTAATTTTGATTTATTAACGTTTTTCCAGGGACAAATATATTGCTAGTATTGTGGGCAATCAAGTGGGAGTATTTCTTGTGTATTATTATATATTCGTTTAGCCAAGTTTCATCTGAAGGAATATTCACATCAAAAGCAGTTGCCCATGAATCATACCAGTGTTGTGGGTCTTCTGTTAAGTCTATTCCAAGTTGCCATTTCGCTGTTAAAATCTTCAATTCTTATTTCAAGAAGAATCAACATCATGATTAGGAGGTTTATTGATGAAAGGTCAGATCTTTCTCTTTGGAGACCATCAGAGAGCACTGCCTTTTTCTGTTGAAAACTGGGAAATAGTTATTCACATAGCCTCCTTTCAGCCCTCCTTACATTCAGTGTTAAGGTCAAAATAATTACTGTTTACCACTCTGACTTACACAAAAGTTGGATATACTACAGATGCCTAACTTTCGTGCTGTATCAAAGTATCTTTGCGTGCATGTTGTCATGTGAACCAGGCACTTATTTCAGTTAAAATGAATGTGAGAAAATAAAACTGCTTAAAAATAAGGTTTAGAGGGATGCAATGAACACACATGTGTGTCTCCATGAAGACTTGAATGGCAGTTGCACGAGTTCTGCCTTGGTTTCTCGGTAAAATGATGTGCAGTGGATATGTTCATTTATTTATTCTCTTCTTCTACAGTAAAGGCATGCAGACTTAAAATTCTAATTCAGAAAAAAGATCTGCCTTACAAATTAATAAAAGTTACTATGTACTCCTTCACATATTACACAGTTGAGCATATGTTTCTCCCAAACCCCCAAATCTTTGAAAGAGATGATATGAAGATATTGAAGAATCATGCATGATGAAGATGTTCTTTTAAATTTGTGTTAGGGACTTCATGTTTACAATGATGAATGGAGAATGACCATCATTCAGCAAGGCTGAATGAAAATAAATGTTTGCTCATCAAAAGAGTTCTTCGAACAGAAGAGTAATATCCTGTGGGGCTTCAGGAGTTGTATGCCTTTCACATGTAACTAAGATGCGGTGTACCATTTCTACAAAACTATAGCATGATATTTTCCTG
This sequence comes from Acanthornis magna, assembly GCA_036785705.1. Classification (NCBI taxonomy): domain Eukaryota; kingdom Metazoa; phylum Chordata; class Aves; order Passeriformes; family Acanthizidae; genus Acanthornis; species Acanthornis magna. Next base: position 1,847,018 of record JAWUZG010000071.1, on the reverse strand, counting down.
GCAGTTTTGTGGGAATATTTCTTTGAAATAAGTGCTTGTATTTTAGAACAACTCTGGACCACTGTTGGAAGTCAGCTGCTAGCTTTCAGTAGTTGAATATAAATAATAAACCAGCAGGCATGTGGAACGGTACAACGCAAAAAAAATTAAATTGTTGATTTCTGCTCTTCATTTTTCATATGTTGTGTTAGTCTGGTATCTATTTTATTTGTATTTATTGCATCAGGTATTGATGGGCATTTTTAGAAGTAATTTTGGTGCAGTAATTTTTTTTTTCATTCTACTGGGTACTGAATTCATTGTAGCTGAAGTTCTAGAGGAAAATTATTACTTCTAGTATTCTTATTGCTGTTTGTATACACTGATTAAAAGTTATGGTCTTAAGGAATATGTAGAAGGCTTGTAATAAGCAATGTGATTTGAACCACTCATGATACTACTGTAGAAATGTCTCACTGTTGCTAAATATTGCAGAGTTATTAATCTTTCTTGACAGGGAGCCAGTGGTTTTCAAGGTATTTTTGGTGTCTAGTTCCCACTTCACTAAATTTCCCATGTTCTTTATCTGACCTATTCCTCCTGACTGAGGGGCCTGGGAGACTTCAACCCACACTTCAGCCTGTAGGACAGTGGCACTGAGTACACACATTGAAATTGATGTCTCTCTCCCATTCCATGTCTGAGGGTGCAGATCCTCTTACTCTAAGCCAGTCCCTGTGCTCACACCTTCTCCCTGGGGTGTGATAGTCGTCATCCCAGGACAGTCTCCTCCTTTTGCTCATTTTGTTTTTCAATTCCCTAAAGCTTCACCAACCTCACAGGTCCAGAAGTTCATCTGACCTCAGGTACATGACAAAGCAGGAGGTGTAAAGGGCAGCAGATGCTACAAACTATTGCAGAAGGAATTTGGGTCCATCAATATCCTAGGATATTGGATATTACTCTACCCTCATTGTATCAATATTTAAGAATTCTGTTATTATTTAGTGTAGCACATTTAAAGTTCTTGCACTTTTGTAATATATCACATGTCATTGTGCTATACTCAGAGGTGTATAGAACAGATAAAAGAAATCAGTATGCAGAATTCCTTGCCCCAGTGAACAGCATTTGAAGTCAGAAATTATATAGAGTGGGGCTGTCTTATTTATGAAGGAAAAACTGAGGCTTCATTCCTACTCATTTCTTCCAGCTGAGGTCTTGATCAAAATTCCTACACTAAAATTCCTACACTAATATTGTTTGATACCCAGACATCTGTCACATTGCTGTTTTTACAAGAAAAATTAAACTATGCAGACAGATTAAAAAATTGCTATTCTTGGAGGTGATAATAAAGTTTCATATTATGCATAAAGATCAATACTGTATATTTTAAATATAAATTTAAAGCAGCTACTGAATAGAGAAGAAAACAAGGGAAGCGTTCTTGATTTGTGGTTTACTGTCCTTACTAATGGATATCTGTAACTTGATTTAGCAGATAATGACCAAATGTTTTTAAAACAATAATTCATCTGAATTAGAACATTTCTCTGCAGGTTTTGACATCATGCTAACATTTTAATTGAATTCCTAAGAGGGATTTATTCATCCAGAGAAAATATATTTTAAACACGCTAGACTATGGATTGTTTAAATCTGGTTGCATCCATGGGCAGGCTTGTGTTGTCTGACCTTGGAAAGGAGGCAGTGACAGAACGAAGGTCCTGTAAAAGAGGTTTATGATGCTGTTTGCCTATTACTAGAAAACAGTTAATTTTTAAGTTTTGTTACAGGTCATTACTTTGTGGCTCCGAATGTTTGTGCCACGTAGAGCAGGGTGCTCAGCTGCGACAGCACAGTGCCACGGGGGCTTCTCTTTTGTCTCCACAGAAGCAGGGGGCAAGAAGCTGCGGAGCACCGTCCAGAGGAGCACTGAGACAGGGCTGGCCGTGGAGATGAGGAACTGGATGACTCGGCAGGCCAGCCGCGAGTCGACGGATGGGAGCATGAACAGCTACAGCTCTGAGGGAAAGTAAGCAGCACTTACAGCTGTGGTTTCCTGATGTTTCTCTATGAAATCGGTCATTAGAGAGAAGCACTAGGTCCTGTATGGTCAGAATTCCCTTCACAAGCCGGTGTCCTGTGGTCAGGTGGACCAAGCCTAAGTGTTCCCTGTGACTGAAAGAGTCAGTGTTGGTGCAGGAAGGATGAGGATCATTTCTACTGTGCCATGAGAAGGGCACGTGGTGAGTCAGACCATCATCATGAGGTGTGTCAGGAGGGGAAGCAGGTGCAGTACACCAGGTAAAGCGCAGATACGGACAAGTTCTCTTCCAAAAACTCCTGGCATACATCAGTGCTTTGTGGAGCAAAGCATTTCCAGAGCATTTCCAGGTGTCATTCACTGGGCTCAAGAGTTTTTCAAAGATTCTGCTACTTTAATCCTGAGGAAATTATCTGGGCAAAAGTATGACTCTGTAATGTATCATGTTTTCATAAAAGCTCAAGTTAAGGATTTCTGAGTGGTATATCTGAGACGTTGCCCAGAAAAGTCTTATTGTAGGTTGATTTATTAGTGGTGTTCACAGCACTGGACCATACATCTGTGCTGCGCAGTATATCTTGTGTGTCCAAGTTAATGCACTATACACATTTGAGATGAACATTTCTTTATGATTGGTCATTACAAATTTCATTAGTTCTTGTTGCTCTGTAATGGGTCACAGATAATTTATGGCAGGCGTTTTAATTTTAAGTTACTTTGGTCATTTGCCACAAGGGATTTCAGTTCCATTATTGAATAATGTCATTCTCAAAGACATTTTTAATAAAATATTTAGAATGAATGGTGATTTTAAAAATAGCAACCATTATTCAGTCTAATGTCATCATTTCTCTGTGTACATTTGCTATTTAGCCATCGAATTCACAGTAACTGAGAAGTGGGAGCAGTTTTGCCTTCATGTAACTAAGTCAATGTTGAGGGTGTATGTTAGTATGTTAATGAACTGTTCTCATATGAATATTCCAGAAATTAACAGTGGTCTTTAATATATTGGAAAAGGAGAACATGATGAAACAAACTAATGTGGAAATTATTGAGGATTAGTACTTTCTTTACCTGTTTGTTTATATGCTGGAGGCTAAATTGCTGCTTGTTGAACACTGTGGAATTTTGAAAATTACAGTAATTGTTTTGTAAGTTCCTCGCAGTACTACCAAAACTACAAACACAAGTGCAAAACATCTAGAAAACAAAAACCAAATCCAAACCAAAATAAACAAAAAAACAAATTAAAACCCCAAACAAACAAACAAACAAACAAAGGGCAAATTTACATGTATTTATTTTTTGTTGGTTTTTTTCAATATTATTTCTAGTTTGATTTTCCCTGGTGTGAGGTTGGCTGCAGACAGCCAGTTCAGTGATTTTCTGGATGGACTTGGTCCTGCCCAGCTTGTAGGACGACAGACTTTGGCAACGCCATCAATGGGTAAGTGTTTATGTCCTCTAGATATGGTATATTCTATTTGATCAGGTAATTAGAACATAGAAATTATCTAGCTTCCCTTTAAATATGGATTTCTCTTGTGGTTTTGAACAACTTAGTTAAAACCAAAGGTATAACCTCAGCCAAAGTTGGATGTAATTGTGGATGCTTATTAAGACATGCAAAAGTAGAAAGGTGCTTTGAAAAATTCAGCATTTTACCTCTTCAGTTTTCCATCTTTAAAAAGGGGCTAACGAGACCAATCTTTTCTCTGAATCACTTGGATAATATTGTATAAAAATTGCTAATTTAGGTGCAAAATATTAATTATTATTATGTTTACAGACTTTTTTATATTTACAAGTTATCTTTTCATAACTTGTCTTAAACTAGAGGCATGGTGAAGGGATTTCAAGCAGTTTTACAGAGCTGCTTTGTATTAATTCCCTTGCTGTCTTTTTTTTATATGTTACTCTTAAGAAAGAGGAATTAAGTTGAAGTAATAAAGGCATCGAAGATGGAAGACAAGATGGTATTGTAGAGGTTTTAAATTGTTTACTAATATAAACATCAGTGAGGAGGGTAAGTATTAAATTACCTAGTAGTGTTAAAATCCAGATCATACTTATTGATGGAAAACAGATGATACAAGTCACCACATAATTCATCCTAGAAATTCTCATGACGTTTCATATATTAGAGTAGTTCTGAATTACAATGCTGGGATTTCTTTTTGTTATCTAGGAGATATTCAGGTGGGAATGATGGACAAGAAAGGACAACTGGAAGTAGAAATAATCCGAGCCCGTGGCCTTGTTGTAAAACCAGGTTCAAAGACACTGCCAGGTAAGGAAGGAAAACCTTAGTAACAATCTTAGTGCAGGGCCAGGGGCTGGACTTGATGATCCTAATGGGTCACTTCCAACTCAGTATATTCTATGTTTCTGTGGTTCTATGATTCTAAAAATAGCATTCTTCCAAAAAAATCTGTGACTTTTCTGTTCAGCTTTGTCAACTCTTAGCAAATCCACATCTCAATAGATGACAATGTTGTACACTGAAATGCATAACGTATGGAAATGATATACCAAAAATCAGCCTAGTTCAGGAGGAAATTAAAATCAGGATGCCTGAAGATACAAAAGTATTTTTGGTAATAGCAAAGGCTATTATCAAATAGAAAGGCATATACTGAATATTTTATACAGGAATCTTAGGAATGAAGAGGGAATCAAGAGATGTGGAATAGGTACCTACTCAAAAAGTAGACCAGTATTTGATACTTACTCCTTATTTTATAATCTGATGTCCTATAACACTATGTGAAAAGGACAGTATAGCGATATTTTTAGCAGGCTCTTCAGCCAAAATAGAAATTGTGTCAGAGTCTTTTCTTCACTGATTTTCACCTTGCAGATAATTTTAAATTATTAACAATTTAGAGCATTAATCCAAATCTCACCAAAGTCATTGCAAGTTGTGCATTTACTTAATAGGCCTATTTTGCATATTGTACGGTACAGGTATGCTATATATAGGAATACCTGATTGTTCAGGTCAAAATCTGGATTGTTTCATGGCAAAAGAGACATACAAAAAGAAGTCAAGAAAAAATTATGCCTAACGAGAAGAGTGAGGAAAATGCATGGATTCTTTGTATGGGAATAATTGTTAATATTGCTTGTGGCGATTTGTTCTTATAAGTTACATATCTGTTAAAAGCAGATTTTTATATGGTGATAGAAAGTGCATATATTACACTAAAAAATCTGGACTTCTTCTTCATTGTTCTTTATTTTTGTTCTTTTAAGCACCATATGTAAAGGTGTATCTATTAGAAAATGGAGTCTGCATAGCCAAAAAGAAAACAAAGGTAGCAAGAAAAACGCTGGAACCACTTTATCAGCAACTTCTATCATTTGAAGAAAGTCCCCAAGGGAAGGTTTTACAGGTAATTTGCATCAATATTCCTCTGAACCTGAAAATGTCAGCTGTACTGTTTTCACTGAATGAGTTTCAGACTTCTTTGAGGCTTCATTTGGCAATAAATTCTCGTATTTTCTATACTTGTTTAACAGATAAAAACAACAGTATTAGCTATTGATACAGGTAGAAACTGAGTATGCAAACAGGACTGAGCAAAAGTCAGTTACAGATTATTTTGCTTCTGCTCTATGTATGGGCTCCTCTCACTGAGCTTTCTCTGGTATCACAGATAACTGCTCTGTTTGTGCCCAGATCATTTCTCTCACTGCATCATGATTAGTATACACAGAGCTAAACTATGTCAGCAGTCAGATATTTCATTCCTTACTGTAATTAAATAAGCAGAGACTTTTGACAAATCAGATTGAAACTTTGATAATTTTTGCTGATTTTTGTCTATTTTCTTGTGTTTCTTTTCCTAACAGATAATTGTTTGGGGAGACTATGGACGTATGGATCACAAATCCTTTATGGGAGTGGCACAGATACTTTTAGATGAACTGGACCTGTCCAACATGGTGATTGGGTGGTTCAAACTTTTCCCTCCTTCTTCCCTAGTAGACCCAACCTTAGCTCCTCTCACTAGAAGAGCTTCCCAATCATCTCTTGAAAGTTCAACAGGACCTTCGTATGCTCGCTCATAGCAGCTGTGAAACTGTTGTCATAGCAACCAGCGTTACAAAAAGATGAAATTACAGGTCGCAAACCCTGGTAACACTGCATGCTTAATGTTGTGTCTTCTGAGCCTGTTTCTAGGGCTGCAACGCGATCCTGTGTTCTCAAGGAAGTTGCACACATTGTGCCCTATGGAAGGCCCTCAGGTGATGGACTGAAATCATGAAGAACTGATAGGTTTGGAGTTCAGGGACTCAGTTTTGGTCCAATCTGAAGCCATGGACTAAACAAAAAAAATCAATCTGTTTCATGCAACAAAAGTCCTTTTCAATGGCATATCTGTTTTGTTGCTCCCGTTTCTTTATTTATCTGCCCTCCCCTCCTAAAGCTTGGTTATGCCACAGAAACGGAGTTACCCTCCCATGAAGCCACGTTACAAGTCAGTGGATTAGCAGACATTGGAAGAAAAGAAGGATGTAAGGATGCTGGAAAAGTCAACTGACACTTGCAGCAGTTGCTTGAGATCTGAAAACTCTTCATATTGAAAAGGTTCAAGACTTAAAGTGGCGGGCTTCATACCTCCAGCTATTCACACAGTGAAACCCCAGACATGATGGACTCTGAAAAATAAAGTTCTGTGGATATACTGTACTGTATGAAATTAAAAAACTTTTTTGCATGGACACAGATTTAGCTGAACACTTAAATTATTTTCTTGGGGCTGCAACTTGCAAAAAAAAAAAAACAAAAAAGAATAAATCAGCCATTTTCAACAGTTTATATTATTTTTAAAAATAAATTTCACTAGTGCATGGTTTTAAAGGAAAGAGAATGCAACAGGGTGATACAAAGACACACCACGTTTATCATTCTTTAAACCAGTCATGGTCTGTGTTTTTGCAGACTTATATTAAAAATAAAAAATAATTTCTAGCAAATATTTAAAATTCTGTTTATGTGACAAGAAATAAGTGTAATATATTAAATTTATTTAAATGTAAAAGGTACAAGCCTTGTAAAGTTCAACATAATGTGCAAATTGTACACTTCTTTTACCTCCTTCTTTCTCTATCTCTCCTCCCAATCTCCCTTCTTCCTTTTGCTCTTTTCCCCCTCTACCTCCCAGGATGATCAGCATATTCTAAAATGGTTACCTTTTGACTTATTACTCTCTTATGCCCCATATTTGGTTCAGGGTTGCAGATTGTTCTGCATTTCTGAATTATTGGAGAAAAATATTGTTTAAGAGCTTACTTTTTTTCAAGCATGTTGAAAAGGATTTTGCAACATGGCTTGGGAGTACATTAATGTAATTCAGCATGTATTTGATAAAGAAGATATTTGAACTTTTGCAATTTATTGTACAGTGCATGGTAACTTATTTTCATTTTTTCTCACCTTCAAATTGAATTCTACAGCAAAATACTGGAATCATATGGCCATTGTAAGATGTCTTCAATAAATTTGTTTTCAGCACCAGCATCTTTCATTCAAAGACTGAACTATCATTTCTTGAAGGTTTTTGGAAAGAGGAAAAATTAAGTACCTGACTGATTTTTAGGAAAAAAATTTAAGCACTTTTATTTGCACTAAACCAAATTGATTGCTACATTTTTGAAATAACAAAAGCAACAAAGGTTACAAATTCATACAGTTCTGCTGTAAAGTTCAATTTTCATAAACTACATTTGCGTTGCAAAAGACATAATTAGGTAATATCAGTCTGGAAAATACCAGTCTTTGGTTCGTAAAATAGCCTTAAATAAAACTTATCAGTACCACTCTGACAGCTATTTGACACCATTACCAGAACCTCGCTGCAGTTAATGGATCTTCAAAACCCTGGTTTTTGTAGCAGACAGTAACTACCGTTGGGTGGTGCTGCAAGTTCAAGCTTCTCATTAAATTATGTTATTTAAAGGGAATGTAACTGGCTAATGTTTAATAACAAAATACCCTTCTTTTTTTTTCCCTGGGTCTTTGTATGCCTTTAATACCTACTTAAGGTTTAATATTGAAATCTTGCAATAATTTTTGAAGTACATTACATTTACCTTTATGGCCACTCAGAATTATTCTGATTTTATTTGAAAATCTATTGAAGCTTCCCATTAACAAATTGTACATGCCTCTTAAGAGGGAAAAAGTAATAACAGTATCACTTATAATGCCTTTTACTTTGTGCAATATCATAGAAAATGAGATTGTGTCTTGTCTGCAGAGTTTATATAATGGATTATTGTTAAGTTAATAGACAGACTGGTAAAATTATATTTATTGAAATAATTTAGACACCTGTCTACCAGCAGCAAATAAATACTACTAACATGCAGTCTGCAATATCCCCTAGGATATTAAACAAAAATGCATAACCATTTTCCTGACACTGTGAGATGTGCTCACACATTCTTGTATGCATAGTCCTCTATAAATTATTTCAAATTTTAAAATCAAGGACATGACGCATGGAAGGTTTGTACATAATTGTCATTATGCAGTATTTATTTTAAAAGAAATTAATGTATTTTTTTTAATTTTCACACATCTGCAACTCTACTTATGGTTTAGTCATGTAAATAGTACTATTCCAGTGATCACTGCTGTCTTGTAAATAGTATGTTTTAAAAAGTTAAAAGGAATTACAGTTGGGGAAAAAAAAGGGCAGATTAGGCCTGTAATGAACACCAACTAATGTAAATCAAACTCATTCTGGTGATGGTATTTAACACTTTAAATAAAACATTTTCTTTACAGAATTTGTGTGGAGTGCTTTGTTGCTTTTCTCTGAGGTGTCAGCAGCATCTTCCATATCCTTCCGTGGAGCTTGTGGCAAGCAGCTCACGCAGCTGCAGAACAAGCAGGCTTTTCTTCTCGCAGCAGGCTGCAGGTGAAATGCCAGTTTTAAGGTGCCAAGTTCACTGCCAGGCTTGGGGAGCGGTGGGAGGCCAGGTGTGCCCTTCACCCAGCCAGGCTCAGGCTCTCACTGCCAGCAGAGTGCACGGCTCCCAGGATGGAGCTGGCTCCGAGCTGCCAGCTCTGCCTGCAAGGCTGTGCTCCACCTGATAAAGCCAGCACACTCAGTGTGCTGAGATGTGAAGCGCTCCCACCAGCTGGGGCAGGGTGGCTGCACCATCCCCTTAGACTTCCACCCTATCCCTGGATACCGCCTAATATTAGCTGCCTTTTTTCTCCTGAGCAGGGTACACATGAGGACAGAGTGCCCACCCGCCAGTGGTGGCTGCATGGGCTCGTGCAGCCTCTGCAGCAGGGAGCAGACAGTGGTCCATCACCTCTCCAGTGATGGGAGATGGGATTAAGACTTTTACCTCTACCTGACCCTTCAGGGGCAGCATCATCACAGGCAATGGTGACTGCGCAAAATATGAGCATTTCACTAAGCTGGATACCTACGACTTGGAAATTTACTGAAGAGAGAAAGGCTGGCTGGCAGTTTGCACAGAAAACGTGTGTGTTTATTTCCAGATACGAGCTGAAAGAAAAGCACTGCAGTACTGTCATGAGACAAAACCACCAAAAAAGTAAGCAAGTGTATTTTGGGCAGAGCAGTGGTGGGAACTGTGAAGATAGGAGCTCCATTTGTTGCACTGCATCTGCAAGTGGGCTGCTGGAGGAGCAGACCCAGATTTCTGGTGTTTTAAGCCGCCAATACCCCAGCAGGTCCCTCTTTTCTGCTGATGCTGACATTGCTGTTTCAAGGGTCTCAGGGCAGGCGAGTCCCTGGGTGGGAGCTGGGCTGCAGGGAGAGGTGAGGCTTCCCCATGCTCTGGAGCACATCACCTCCAGCCTTGGGTGGGGTGAACAGCAAACCAACCTCCTCCTGCAGCTGTACATTAGACCTCATCTGTCTTTGGCACTAGTTAGACACAATTATGCTCAGCAAATCCTTAGAAAGGCCATTGATACCACTGTACAGGCCAAGAAAGTCACAACATATACTTTTCTAAAGGTTCTGTTAGCTCTGAGACAGTTTCTCAAGATTGCTTACTGTTTCCCCTTTCCAATTTCTTCTTGTCTATGTCCACTTAATTTCAAACCAAATGAAACTCAATCATTTTAATATTAACAGTACCACTTTACTCCTGACTACCAAACATTGGTTCAGGTGGCTGGTTCATTTGGTTATGCTGGGAAGCATTTGTGCCTATAAAAAATACAGTAAAACACCATGCTGTCCTAATTGTGGGGCTCTTCTGCTTCAATGCCTTTACTTCAGGTTTTCAAGGCTTAAGTAGCAAGATGCTCTTGCCATGATGAGGGTGAGCATGGGGCCAGCACATCCTAACCAGCACACCATTGCATTCTCACAGTTTCCCACTACTAGCAAATACCTGTTCACAACTGTATAATAATTGAAATGTAATAGTTTTTATAGAGAGGTTTAATAGGGCATAAAAGGTAACAAAGCAATAGATTTCATAGCTTCCTCACAAAGTTAGATAATGCTGAGTGGGAGTCTAGAACAGTTCGTACTTCTTCCCTTAGCTCCTATTTGTGCAATTCGCACCTCCCTGATACCCAAGCAGCAAAGAGCAGACACCACAGCTGCAGATCTTATAACCACCTTCCAACTGTGACTATCCTCTCTGTCTCTTCCTTGGTAAGTATTTACAGCAACCCTTTACCGGGAGCAAGCAGCAATGCAGGAAAGAAGATGCACATTTGCCCAGCAAAGAATGGTTCACCTTTAAGGGACAGGTTTATGGAACCTAGCTTAGCTGGCAAAAAAAAAAAAAAAAAAAGAAACAGCCCAAAGCAAACAGTTATCCTCTACTAATACCAAAGATAAATTGACTTCTGGAATTATTTGCTTAATACCTGTCTATTTTAGATGTCTCTTGTTTAGGATGGGATGAGTCATGCTGGGAACATCAGATTCTCTCCCTCTCTCTCCATTGGCCACAGAGGCAGGAAGTGACTTGTGTTGAATTTCCAGTTTCACAGCAGCTGTGCTTAGGAGAAGCAGATCCAGGCATTGTAGCCAGAAATAAGAACAGAGTCCATGGTCCTTCAGTAGCAAGACCTATCTGAAGTGCTTGAATAATTACCAGGACTGAGGACAGCAGGCAGCCAATGACTGATGGAGGAAATGGCTGTGAATTAATTTCCCAGATCTGACACACTGTCATGTCAGGTCACTCCTCAGCCCAGCCCCAGGGGGAAAGAGAAGCAGCCATACTAATTAGACCACAGGGCACTGATGCCCCAAAATACATTTGACATGAGGTCACATGGAAAGGGAAGAGCATCCTAGATCTGCGGAGTGCAGGGTGCAGGACTTAGGAAGAGTTTGTCATAAGTGCTTGTCCTCTGTGACTGTTCCTGCAACCAAGAACAGTTTATTAAGTGCTATCCAAAATGTTCATATTATGGAACAGGTGTTGGCATGGAGACGGAATGGGTGAGTGGCTCTGGACGCCATTAATTTTATAGACATAGAGATTTAGGACACTGTGGATGCACTATTTTAAAAGTTTTTCTCTTCTTTCTCATGGGGAATAGAGATAAGCTGAATTCTTGTGATTTTCTAATCTTTGTTTGGGTACTGGATGCTGTAGGGCTCGAGCCAATCCTCTTAGGGGGTGGAAAAACTGTCGACCAATAGTAGTTAGACTATTAATGCATATATAAAGAAAGTTTTGTAAATAAATTTTGCCTTATTCGCCATCTTGCGTGTGCTGACTGCCTGATTACTACGAGCTACCAGAGACAATTGGTGACGCCAACGTGCTCTTGCTGTCCTTCCAAGGTAGGCAGAAGCCCTCCCCACCCGCCTGCCGGCCCCTCCTGCCCTCCCAGGGTCGCAGGGACATTATGGAGGATGCAGCTGCGGACTCTGGGGCATCATCAACATCCCAGCATGACGCCTGGGCTCCCGTCCGAGCTAAGGTTTCTGACCGACTGCTCGAAGACCTCTTGCTATGGTTTAAATGAAAGGGATACCCCAAAATATTACAGGAAGTTCCAGGCTTTGAAATGTGGGTACGTCTTGGGGATGAGCTGTGGTTTGCGGTATAATTTGGGAACTTTAAGACCATATGCTTGTGTTATACTTGGAGAAAAATCTTCAATTTATTGAGAGAGGAAGGGTCGGATTTTGGCAGAAAAGACCCTTGTTCGTATTTGGAATAGTGGGCTCCGCCCCATGCCCACTGGCCTGGCCAGCCCCGCCCTTCCCCAGATACACGTGGTAGCTCTGAGCAGAGGTATATATCCCCTCTGGATTACAAGCCACGCACTTAGCCAATGCTGGAGCAAGTCCTTGCCGAGCACATGGAGCAAAAATGGCAGGCTGTCGCCACAGGAGCTGTGGCCGCAACCGGTGCGGCCCCTGTACCCTCCCCATACTGCTTAGAGTGGGGGATGGGCAGCCCTGCTCCACGCGGCTTGGCTCTGTGTCGGCGACGGATGACGACACCGCGACGGGGGCAGAGGGAGGGGGAGCGGCCAATCCCACCTCGCTTCAGCCTGCACCACAGCCCCCCCTCACCAGGACGGCTGACGTCAGCAGCACACCTGGATTGACAGGCGAACAGGCGTATCAGCCTGCGCCGGGGACGGTTCCAGCCGCACTGGCTTCTCCGCCGGATGTTTTTACCCCCACCGTGGCAGCGGGGGTGGCCCCCCCAACCCCGCTGGCTTCTCCGCTGGGCGCCTTTACCCCCGCCGTGGCAGCGGGGGTAGCCCCCCTGCCCGCGCTGGCTTCTGCGTCGGGCGCTTTCTTCCCCGCAACGACAGAGGCAGCGGCGGGGCCGGGCCCGAGGGTTGTCTGTTCTCCCGAGCCCCTGAACTCCATTTCCCAGCAACTCGGAGCTATCTCCGACACGCTCTTGGCACTCTTAGATGTCTCTAGACAGACAGCTATTGCTCTGCGCCTGTCTGAAGCCAGGAATGCGTCTCTGAGAGTCGGACAGCCAACTGTGCCGCACTTTCCCCTGAACGTGGACGTTGTAACCATAGTAATTACGGAAGCGGTGGCACCTCTTCAGCCGCTTCATTCTACTGAGTCAGAGGAAATGGAAGTCACGCCCCTATCCTCCTCAGCTCCCAGCCTGGCTTCTGTGCACGCCCTATCTCCCAGCCCACCGCCTGTAATGGCGGAAATCCCATCTTTTGTAATAGGGACAGCAGATGAGGCCCGGATGGAAGATTCTGATGCCGAGGTAGACAGCTCCTCGGTACACGGGCGAAAGGGAGAAGTGGCGAAGAGGAGAAAAAAGCGCCTGCTACAGACCCATTCCTGGATAAGCCAGGAGTATTCCATCACATTAAGAGCCCGAAACCCGAGAAGATATTGAGACTGTGTTAAGTTAGGAACTCTGCAGGCAGGGGATTGGAATCTATTGGAAAGGATGGGGATGCCTCAACCCCTACCAGAGGCAATGGAGACTCAGGTGACAGATGCAGTGCCTTCAGAAGGTAGGCCAGTGGCTCAGTGTGATACTAACGCCCTGCGAGGGGATGTTCAAGCCTTTCCAGTATTCAAAGCAGCCGCGAACTCAGGCCAAGTGGATAACCATCAAGTTATAGCTTGGAAAGTGGTCCAGCATTTACAAACTAAGGCAGCACAGTATGGGCTTGGGTCTCCTGAAGTTATGCAAGTTCTTAGGGTACTGAATACTGATCTGTTGGCACCCTTTGACATTAGGCATTTGGGCCAAGTTCTGCTTCAACCTGTGCAATTTATAGTTTTTGAAAATAATTGGAGAAAATTGGCTCAAAAGGCTGCAGATGAAAATATGCGTTTGCCTCTTGGTAACCCAAGGCGTGGGGAGTCCATATTGGAACAGATTTTTGATAGGGGTCACTTTGAGCAAGGGCGCACCATATCACATGCTATCCTTGCGATGGCTGACTGAAACACCCATATGGGAACCACAGTGGCCCTTGCCCAAAGAAAAATTAGTTGCCCTTTGTCAGCTGGTTCAGGAACAATTGCAACATGGACACATTGAGCCTTCTACTAGACCCTGGAATACCCCCATGTTCGTAATTAAGAAAAAGTCGGGGAAGTGGAGATTGTTGCAAGATCTTCGGAAAGTTAATGCGGTGATGGAGACTATGGGCACGTTACAGCCTGATATGCCTTCACCCACGATGATCCTCACAAAGTGGGAAATCCTGATCATTGATTTGAAGGATTGTTTTTTCACAATTCCTTTGCACCCCAACGACAGACCAAAATTTGCCTTTACGGTGCCTGCAATTAATAATGCAGAGCCTGTAAAGAGATTTCAATGGAAAGTGTTACCTCAGGGCATGAAAAATAGCCCAACAATCTGTCAATGGTATGTCGCTCAGGCTTTGTTTGGCGTACGCAAGCAGTTTCCTGAGGCACTCTGCTACCATTATATGGACGATATCCTGGTGGCGGCATCTACCCAGGATGAGTTGCAGAGGTTACAGCCTCAACTGCTCACTGCCTTGCATTCCCATGGGTTGCAAGTGGCCCCAGAGAAGGTTCAACAACAGCCTCCTTGGAAATATTTAGGAGTCAAAATTTTGGATCAAACTGTACAACACCAAGAGGTGCAATTTTCAGACACTGTCAAAACTCTGAATGATGCCCAGAAATTGCTTGGTACCATTAATTGGTTACGTCCTTATTTAGGACTGACCGCCACACAACTTTCCCCGCTCTTTAATATTTTAAAGGGGGACCCTGATCTGAATTCACCTCAAAAATTGACCCCGGAGGCACGACGAGTGCTGAATGAGGTGCAACAAGCTGTTTCTGCTCATCAGGTTTATCGAGTAGATCCCTCTGTTGATATCACTATTTTTATTACTGCTCCAGACCTCCATCCCACAGGTATCATCGGCCAATGGAATAAACAATGGGCCGATCCTCTGCACATTCTGGAATGGGTCTTTCTGCCCCATCAGCCAAAAAGGACAGCACCCACGTTGTTTGAATTGATCGCATGTTAGATAATCAAATGCCGTCACCAATGTCTGCAGTTGATGGCCGCAGATCCTGCGACCATTATTGTCCCAATCACAAGGGACAACTTTGAATGGAGCCTTGCTAACAGCGCTCCTTTGCAAAGTGCACTGCAGAACTTTTCAGGGCAGATTGCTTATCACCTGCCCAGCCACAAATTATTACAATTGGCAAATTCAACCAGCCTTGCCTTGTGACCAAAGAACAGTGCGGTGCCAGTGCACAGACCCACCGTCTTTACGGATGGTTCTGGAAGAACAGGAAAAGCCATTGTTACCTGGAAGGAGGGATCCGGGTGGCAGGTGCTGAAAAGCATGAGTCAGGCTCTGCCCAACTGGTTGAATTGAAGGCAGTTGCCTTGGCCTTTCAGCGGTTCTCTCAGATGCCTGTGAATTTGGTCACAGATTCTGCTTATGTAGCAGATATAACCAAACATCTAGATTGTTAACTTCTAAAGGAAGTCAATAATGCGGCTCTGTTTTCATTATTACAAGCTTTGTGGAATGCAATTCTAGCTCGAACACATCCATATTACATTTTGCACAGTCGAAGCCACACCAAATTGCCAGGTTTTATAACAGAAGGCAATGCCAGGGCTGATACGTTAGCCAATCCTGCATGGATGGCACCTCAGCCTGACAAAATTGCACAAGCCAAAGCTTCCCATGATTTCTTCCATCAGAGTGCACATACTCTGCAGAAGCAGTTCCAATTGACACCAACTGAGGCTCGTGACATTGTCAGCGCTTGTGCTGATTGCCACGGACTTGCTGCACCTCTGCCACCAGGGGTAAACCCTAGAGGCCTAAAGGCCTTGCAGCTTTGGCAGACGGATGTGAGACACGTCCCTGAATTTGGTCAATTTAAGTATGTGCACGTGTCTATTGACACCTTCTCCTCAGCCATGTGGGCACCTGCTCACACTGGAGAAAAGGGTCGTGATGTCATTGCCCATTGGAAATTGGCCTTCTCGGTCTTGGGTGTGCCATCTGCGGTGAAAACCGACAATGGCCCTGCCTACGCCTCAGAGAAGACGCGGCAGTTCTTGCACCTATGGGGTGTGGACCATAAATTTGGTATTCCACATTCCCCAACTGGTCAAGCAATCGTGGAACATGGCATGGTACTCTGAAGTGCGTTCTGGAAAAACAAAAAGGGAGAATGCATGGGGAATCACCACAGAGCCGACTGGAAAAAGCTTTGTATACAGTTAATCATCTCACAGTGCCACCAAATTCGAATAATCCTGTCATTTTGAACCATTTTCTCTCATTGCAGTCATCGGGGGAGTCGCGCTTGCCCCCGGCAAAAGTTTGGATTTGAAACCTACTTATTAATGCTTGGGAAGGACGGCATGAGCTTATTACTTGGGGCCGTGGGTATGCTTGCGTTTCCACAGATACTGGAGTGCAGTGGCTGCCTGCAAGATGCGTTGGTCCTGATCTGCGACTTCAGAAACAGAACCGGCAACCTCAAAACAATGACCAAGATATTGACCATCAGGCAGATGGTCCTTCTACAAGCAGAGACTGAATTTTAACTTTCTTTATTATGGAGTCAGAAAATAAGAACTTTCAATAGAATTAGGTTTTGATAGATGTATCATTTATGGCATTGCTTGAAAGTCTCTCTGTCCACCTTCAATGAGCAGCTGGTTTGGGCCCTGTTGGTGGCTGGCCACCACTGGCAGACCCCTTATCGATATTTAATTCAGGATCTTCTTGGTAGCTGGCCACTGCCAAGCAGATCTTTCACGCTGAGCTTATTCTCCCTTCTTAGGGAACTAACAAGGGACTACAAGGGACTCCCTTTTGTCTTTTTTTTTTTAAACAAAAAGGGGGAATTGTGGATGCACTATTTTAAAAGTTTTTCTCTTCTTTCTCATGGGGAATAGAGATAAGCTGAATTCTTGTGATTTTCTAATCTTCGTTTGGGTACTGGATGCTGTAGGGCTCCAGCCAATCCTCTTAGGAGGTGAAAAAACTGTCGACCAATAATTGTTAGACTATTAATGCATATATAAAGAAAGTTTTGTAAATAAATTTTGCCTTATTCGCCATCTTGCGTGTGCTGACTGCCTGATTACTATGAGCTACCAGCGACAGGACACCTCAATGTTGTGGCAGCAGGTTTGGCACTGGTAGAGTGTTTCAAGTGCAAGACTCACGAGCAGTGGCTGAAGTCACTTGGCTTGTTCAGCTTGGAGAAGGATGAGAGGTGACTCCACCACAGTCTAAAGCTTCCTCATGGTGGCCAGTAGAGGGGGAGTTGCTGATCTCCCCTTTGATGAGCAGTGGTAGGACATGAGGAAATGGAACAGAGCTGCATTGGCCGAAGTTCAGACTGAATTAGGGAAAGGCATTTCATCCAGAGGGTGGTTGGTCACCAGAACAAGTTCTTCAGGGAAGGAGTCATGAGTTCGAGGAGGGTCTGGATGATGCTCTTAGCCACATGGTTTCGGTAGTCCTTTGAGAAGCAGGGAGTTGAACTCGATGTTCCTTATGGATCCTTTCCAGCTTGAGACATTCCATGATTTCTCTGGACAGTTGCTGGCAGGGCTAATATAAGAGTCATTAATCAAAGTCCTTCTGTCTAGCTACAGTTTTGGTAAAGGAATGATCAGTGTATTAAAGATGATATTTCTATTAAGGTGATACCATGCACTGAAATGAAAACAGAGCAAAACACCAACACTTGCTAGGCCAAAACTCAACCTGTAGGTCCTGCTATGCTGATAATGCACCTGACACATAAAGAAAAGGTCAGTTCTACCCTTGCCAGTGCATGTCAGCCTAGTTTGAATGCCAACAGCAGCCAAAATTATCACCCCCTTGATGAGAATTAAAACAGATTTAGGGAATACTGAGGGATTAAGTAGTAATGTGAAATTATCAAAGTGACATATTTTACTGATATCCATTCTGGCCCCCCCTTTTTTTCTGGTTAGTTAGTATTTTAGCTACAACATTCCTGAATACTGGCAGACAGATCTCTGAAGATGAGGAAGAGTCATTTATATCAGGCACCATCTCTCAGGGACCAGCACATGAGAGTTCTGCTGGATGGGAAGAAACTCAGTTAAGAAGCTTGAGGACATCGGAAGTTTCTTCTTATAGTCTCCCACACACCAGAAACCACACAAAGATTTTCTTTATCTAACAGTTTCTCAGCCCATATCCTTATTCCATGCCAAATTCCAAGCTGTGATTTTGTGTTTTGGAATTTGTGCTCAAGAACTGCTTGCTCTCAGATCTGCTAACCTGGCCTTCCAGACGCCTCAGTTACCATCTGCCACACGCCTGAGGTGTCAGTGCACACAGTTACACAACCTCATGGCACGAACAAATGAGTCCTGTCCTTCACTGTGTTTTGGCTGCACAAATGCTGTGTTTTGGCCCAACAGTCTGCGAGCCAGCAGCTCTGGCTCTCTAGGAACAGCCCTGGGGTAGGATGGCAGTTCACCAATAGACAGCTTCATTCTTCACTAGCAAAAATACAACTTGGAGAATTGACATTTTTTATATATCCTGACACACTTTGGCCATTGAAATAAAGTGAGAACTAAGAAGGGTAGATTTCAGAGTGAGCCAAGAAGCATTTGGGTCACATGAAGGGAGAAAGGCCACCAAATCATTTAAAATGCAACCGCATCTCTAAAATGTCCCCTAAACGCATGAGTCAGGTGATAGACAAGGAAATGTTGAATGGAGATGCAGAGGTGACATATTCCTGTTAGCACCTTAAAGAATCTTAAACAAAACAAAAAAATGTTGGCACAGTTCTCAGCTCTGAAAGTTTCATTAAGATGAAAAAAGAAAAAAAAATAACATAAGAATCCTCATTTTGTATTGCTGTGAATTCTGCTAATTTCCAGCCCAGGATTTCTTGTTTTCAATTAGCATTGTATCAGTAAAGATCACAGTATCTCTGCAGCTGTAGGGTTAATTTTCTTTAGTTTTACATGTGTCACTAAGAACGTATTTTTATATAGTAATGGTTTTCTTTCCCCGTTTAGGCACAGTTTTACTTTCCTTGTTTTCTTTAAGAATGATCCAGAACCAAGCTGCTTCTTTGTGACTTTTCCTCATCTAATACATGTCTAATACTTAAAATGTGAGCAGGTGTCTTAGGCAACAGATTCAGAATACTTTTCTTACACCCTCAGCAGCTTTGCTTTCCTGACCAGTGTTGAGTTACAAACTTAATTGTAACAGTGGGTGTCAACTTCAAGCCACAGCTACAGTCCAAGATGGATACTCAGGCTGTGTTCAGACATCTAATTTAGGTGAAACTCAGAGGGCCAAAATTAAGTCTATTTAATTGCACTCAGTGGGAAGAGACAGGAGGCCCTCCATGGTAACTCTAATTTAGGATCTTCTGGAAAGCCATTTTGGACACTTTTCACTATCAGCTGCATATGAGGTCTAAGGCAGTTCATCTTCCAAGGTAGGCCATGCAAATAGCTCCCAAAATGAGGATGCCACTCTCTGGACAAGACACAGAAGAATAACAAATGCTTACTCCCTTCAGTACTTTTTGCTCCCAGAAAACAGCTGGGAAAATCTTCCTCCTGAGAACTGAGTTACAATGAAATTAAACATTGTGAAAGCAAAAATGTGGGGAAGAGAAAAATGGATCCACTGAAGATTCTTCATCCTCTCATGCAAACCTCAGGACTTCAGACTAAAAGCATGGCTGACCTTGACCTTAGTGAGAGGCCATGGCATGAGGTTTGGTCCTATGCCTGCTCTCAAACAGCTGCTTGAGCTCCCTTTGCAGACAGCAAAGTGCCAGCTGGTGGCTGGAGCTTTGTCCTGGTGTCCCTGCCTCCCTTCAGCCTCTGGTCCTCGTTCAGGCAGGTCACATCTGCGCTGCTCGATGGAACACGCCAGCTCCATTTTGCAGGCATGGAGACCCAGCAGCATGGCTTGCTTTGCGTTCAAACACCTCAGCTCTCTGCCCTTCTCTTGTCCCTTCCCCTCCTCAAATAAGTTTTCTTCTCCCAAATTTCTGGGAGCAGGGGCTGGCCGATGGCACCACAAAGCATTTCCTGGGAGAGCGCTGTCTCCTGTGGGTTAAACCATGGCAGGGGCCGTGCCAGCGATGGCACAGTGCGTGTGGGACACGCCAGGGCTGTAGGGCATGGCCTGTCCCTGCTTACAGATGCAGCCTGGCCACCTTCGCATGTGGGGAGGCAGAGCCAGATGGGAATTCAAGTGGATGAGCAAAGGGTAAATCAGTCCTTTTCAAACTGGGAACACAGCACTTCTTTTGCCAGATTTGAAGCCTCTTCTTTCACTCCATGTGGTCTTAAATAAATTTCTAAATAAATGCAAGTCTGTTAAGGGAGAAAGGCTGAAATCAACAAGAATTTTGAAATTAAAAGCTATTGTAAGATGGCCAAGGTACTGTGGCTGAGTACTGTGAGCAAAATCAGTTTTAGTCTGAAGCAGGCAAGGAGCTACTGGAGAGGCTCCAGCAGAGTCCACAAAGATGGTGAGGGGATGTAGCATCTCTCTTATGAGGAGAAACTGGGGGAGCTGGGCCTGTTTAGTCTGGAGAAGACTGAGACGGAATCTCACGGATATATATAAATGTAGGTGCCAAGAGGATGGTGCCAGGCTGTTTCTGGTGGTGCCCAGGGACAGGATGAGGACCAATGGCCACAAACTAAAACACAAAAAGTACCACCTCATTATGAGGAAGAGCTTCTTTACCATGAGGGTGGCAGAGCACTGGAACAGGCGGCCCAGGGGACTTGTGGAGTCTCCCTCTCTGGAGACATTCCAAACCCACCTGAACACGTTCCTGTGTCATCTGCTCCAGGTGACCCTGCTTGCCAGGGGGATTGGACTGGATGATATCCAAAGGTCCCTGCCAACCCTAAGAACTCTGTGATTCTGTGAAACATCTGGATGGTATTTAAGGACCACAGTGTGTTGCTGTCACCACAGGAAATACAGGAGGTATGGGAGCTGAAGAAGGTATTAAGAAGCACCACAGCACATACCCTGCTCCCCATCAGCAGGAAGGGTAAGAGCCAACAAGCTTGCTGAGGACATGCTGCAGGAAAAGTAAATAACAGAATCCATGTTCCACTTTTCCAGAAGTATGCTATTCTGGCTGAATATTTACCTTTCTTGAGTTGGTCCTACTTGTACAGGTTTGCAAAAGGAGAACAGACTCTTGGCCAATCAATTAATCATAATTAATAAGGAGAACATGAATGAACTGTGCAAAGTAATTAAAGCCTGAGGAAAAGGAAAAAAACCAAAACACCAGCTAAAGTGTTAATTATTTCCTCTCCAGCCCTTGGCTGCAAGCAGGGTGTTGTCTAGCTCAGCACCTGTATATTGTCCCATTATTGTTTCAACTGCTGAAAAACCAAACCAGCATGCAGGTGGGTTTTCTCATAAAGGGCCATCATTGATCTCAGCATTTCAGCCACTCCTAACAAATTTCTAGAAGTGATGCAGTTACTCAAGTTTCAGGGCTGAGCCTGGTCTCCAAGCACCAGAGAGGGTAAGTTCTTTCATTCGGTCAGCTTATCCTGCTTCTATCCGAGGAATATAATGTACTTTCTTCTGATGCATTTAGCAGGGATACTTGTCAAATGGAAGTGAAACAGGAGGCTGGCATCCAGGATGGTGACTCCCATGTTCTTCAAGGCCAGCTTTAATCTTGCTGCTGATGCGTCTTTAAGGATGTCACAAGATGAAATGACTTGTCTATAAGTTAGTAATTGACACCCGTTTTCTTTCTCAAGTACCCTTACACCCAAATGTGATTTTGTTTTATATTTTACTATCTTATTATTTATTGACCACTTGTATCCAGGTCATAACTGTTAATAAAACTTGAATTGGTCAAGACAAATTCTTCTTTAAAAAAAAAAAATGGTTTCTTGAGTAAGGGCCAAGAAGAACATGGCAAATAGGATGGAAACAGCTCACAATTCATGCAGAAAAGGAAAGTTAAGGAATAAGTGCCTGCCTTGCAAGGCTCCACAATGGGCCATTGTCAACTGATGCCAAACCTCATACATCGTATTCCCTGGAAGTGAGGATCTATTACCCAAAACTCCGCAGGGGAAGAATAAGCTGGAAGAAGCTGTGATACAGTCATCTCCCACTGAGCTTTCTCTGGAACTTTCCTTTGTTGGGAGAGGAGTTCAAGTCAGCCTCAGAGGAACCACTTACAGGGATTGTGAAACCACACAGGTCCCTTGAGATCCTCTGGGATGATGGGCATGGCTGAGTTAGATGGTGATCAGCACGTAGCTGTGAGACAAGACCTGCCCTCTAATCACTGCTCCAGTCAGCATTGAATTATATCTACCAAACCCTTTCAGTGCATAGTCTGAGAAGTGCCCTCTGCCAAGTGCCCCACTACCCCAGAAGACTGGGACTCCTCACAACAGGTAAATAAATTACCCATTGGTATCTGCATAAAAGAAGTACCTTACCTCCCTCTGACAGGTATCCCTGTGAGAAAGGACTCTTCCAGTTTTTTCATCTAATGGCACTAGGTTGAGTGATGGTTGATCCTATGACAGATTGGGCTCTCCACCAGCCCTGACATGAGGTTCTGTTCCCTGCTGCATGGGTTTCATAAACGCCTAGTATGGGTTATGCATGCTCCTTATGTTTATCAACACCTCCGCTGTGTTTTACAGTGCCTTCACCTAGACACTGAAGCTTGAGGGTGCTCTTCTGTCTGGCAAATCTCTATGGATGTGACTCATCTCACCGAATTTCAGTGGTCAGCCAAGTGGTCATGTGTATTCTGGTCTCTCTGTATAGACAGTGGAAATGGTACTTTAAAAAAAAATTTTAGATATGTCCTTGTCCTGGTTCTGGGGAAGTTTAGCACTATGTGGGTGTAACCCAAACTGTGTATTCTACTCCCTTCTATAATTTCTGATGAGCTGTTAATGATGAGTTGTTTGCAGTCGATGCCCAGTGCTTACCCAACACCTCAGGCTACCAGCTGGGTGTTAAATGAGATAGGGGAGAAGAGGGAAACCCTTCGAAGCAGGGAAGGGTTTCTTTTTCTTCACACTAATGACTCAGTGGTGATAATTTCTGCCAGGGAAGCACCAGGACAGTCTCACCCATCCTGAGGGGGTCATCTCTGCTAATGAGCCATCGTGGACTCAATGGCACCAGCTGCAAAACGTCACAGGATTACATGGTTCCAGTGTGAAACTGCCCACCCTGGGAGAGGTACTGAGCATTCCCACTTGAACCTGATCATATACACCTGGGGACTTGGGACATCACCATCACTACTCGACAGATCCAGAGGAGGACCAGAACTTCCACAGAACCACTGCTTTCAACTGCAACCATGCCTTCAACAGGACTGCAGCCACCGCTTGATAGGACTGTGACCACCACCCTGACCCACAGGGTGCAGGTTGTACTCTGACTCTCTCGGTTTAAGCCAGTTTTCCTACATCATTGTATTTATTGTAATCTTTCTGTTAAATTACAATTCCAACTTGAATTCTCTCTGAAGGTAATTGTGTGTGGTTCACTTCTCCCGCCAGTTCACTTTCAAACCAGCACATTCCTTTTAGAAGAAAATGAGTCATAGCTTAGCTGTAACTATTCTTGTCAGTGAATATAAAGGGAATAGCTCAGATGCGCATCTAGAGTCCACTGAAACCCATAAATTGAGTCTTGCTATTGACTCAAATGAGCTTTTAGCTGAAGCCTATGCTTCTCTAGCGTTAAGGAGGCCCCACAATGGCATCCACTCTGAAGCCACTGGATATACATATTGACTGCTGTAGGACAACAGATGAAATAACCTGTGGCTGGGGAAGGTAATGCTGCTGCTGTCCAGACTGACACTCCCAGTGCTCTGAGGCTGTCTTATGGTGTTGTGCGAAAGGGAATCTGCTTTGTGTATGAGAGCACAAATCAGTGCTACACTTGCAGGCTAAGCCTGATTTTAGTGGACCATTTTTGTAAGACAGAGCTTATCCTAAAATATATATGTATATGGCATTGGTTGAGAAAACTGCAACCATGTAAGGGAGGTTTCTGTATGAGTCTTATGGACAACAACAAGGCAGTCCAGCCCAAGGAGGTGACAGTGCCATGCTCAGAGTAGAGCTACAAGAGGAGCGGTGGCTCCTGAGGCTGTTCCAGAGGTGTGCAACCAGACTGATGCTGGAAGAAAGCAAGCCAGAACACACTGAGGGAAATACATTATTTGTATTTCCTAAAGTTCTCTCTGTATGCTACTCCTGGGCTTCCCTTACAAATTTTCAGACCTGGTCTACTCAGAACCAAAACTTCTGCTAATTGGCAGGTGTCCAGCCCCACAGAAAAGGCTTAGCAAGACCAAAAAAAAGTGCTAAATCATGGGACACTTTCTGATGATGAAATGGCAACCTTTCTTTTCTTTAACACTGGAATACTATTAGTTAATATGCTGCTACCCTGCAGACATGGTGGTTTCAGCATAACTGTTAGTTTTTAAGGTCTGGTTCTTTTACTAGAAGATTACCTTCAACATGAGGGGAGACCAGTGACTTTATAAAGGAATTTCAGAGTGGGGTTCTATGGCCTAAATATACCCATCCATTCTCACATTCATCTGTTTTCCTCTCCACTCAGAGGATGAGGAAACGATCATCCGTTCCAAATCAGATTTGTGCAAGCATGTTGGTAAACAAACATGACTGTTACTTTGGAGAGCAGATTTGTGCAGGTTTATTTTTATTATTAGATATTAACTCTAAAGCAGATGAAATTAAGCTGAATGCCATTATTTCTGCCTAGGCTACTCTCTCTAGGCATTCTCTGGCTCTGCTATTAACCTTGGTTTGAACTGGCTACTATTTAGTGTCTTAATTTGAACCCAAGTTTGTAGGAAATATGTATAAAGGAAGGTACTGGAATGTGCAAGTCAGTCTCTGTGTTTTCAGTACAAGCTGAGAACACAGAAAAACAACACAGGAATTTTACTCTCTTTTTAAAGACAATTTATTGTTTAAACTTCAGGAGCCCACCCTGGAGATATCTGCCTCAGATCCATCTTTCATCAACAACAAAATTCCTGTTGACTGTTGAGGTTAAAACTGTATCTGGTGGACATCTGTCCATTGACTTTTAAGGACTAGGAACTTGGGAGAGGAGAAAATATGCAATGTTCTTTCTTTTAAAATATGATGACTATTAAGATGAGCAACACAAAATGATACTTTCTTGAATGTTTCCCCAGAATATAACAAAGGTAAATAAAGCATTACACTGAGAGGGGAGACAATTTCCAGGATGGATGAGGACAGAGCCACAGAGAGAGGCAGTCAGCTGAGGGTGACTGATTGGAAGAAGATCTGCAGCCTCTGCTCTGAGTCACTAGAGGCCCTGCAGAGTCCCAGGAAACTGGTGGGAGATAACAGGCTTGCCTTGTGCACTGAAGAGTGGCAGAAAGCCGAAACGTAAAACATTTTATCTCCACTAAAGCCTCTCATTTCCTACATTAAAAGGTTTGATCTCTAAAATAAATTTCAATTTTAATGGTGGTATGAATATTTTTGCTTTTCCTGGCCCAGGAAAAGAAAATTGGAGAGTTATCTATCATCAGTTTGTTCTTTGCAAATTCCTTCTGAGGGCTCTGTGCCACATGTGGAGAAGGAGGTTTTCCTTCTCATCTTTGTACTGGAGGATTAATTTATTCCACTGTAGATCACAGCATACTCAAATTACAGGGAAAAAAGTGTTCTGCATTAGATGCTTGTGCTAAGTGCTGCTGGCACAGGACAGCAGCGGCACAGGCTGGCAGCAGACTCTCCTGCCTGGCTGCTTGGCTGTGGCAGCCTCTGCAGTCACACTCCCGGGCACATGATGTGCAGGACAGAGGTGAATTTCAGGTTAGATTATCTCACTCTTCATGTGCAAGGCTCCATGGAAAGTGCAGCTGCAATGAGACACTCAGCCATCACAGCACTTCTCTGAAAAGCTTTTTGCTGAACTGTGCTGCATCCACTGCTGTTTTCCAGCTAGAAAAGAGAATTATTTAGCAATGGGATTTTATGCCTTTCTCTGTGTTTTTTTTTCTATTTTACTGTTCCCTGCTGTTCAGCACTGTCTTTTGCATGTACTGCACTTGGCAGACAGAAGTCAGCCATGCACACACAGGGACAGTGAGGACACCAGTGTACACATAAGCTAT
Organism: Acanthornis magna; assembly: GCA_036785705.1. Lineage (NCBI taxonomy): Eukaryota > Metazoa > Chordata > Aves > Passeriformes > Acanthizidae > Acanthornis > Acanthornis magna. The sequence continues at coordinate 1,820,789 of JAWUZG010000071.1, read as the reverse complement.
GCAATGAAATTAATCTGCTCCATGGGGTCTTGACATCTTCTTTTCCATCCTCTAGCTCCGATGGCATTTTCCCTTCAGTAGATATGATATGCATCACTGTCCCACTAAACCCTGTTATGTGACCGCTAAACTACGTGGTTTAATATTCTGACCTTTTTCTTGGGAGAGAATCCCATATTAACATTTACTAAAGAATCAATACTTATAAATGAGGGCCATGAAATAATTAGATAAAAAACAGAGGGAAGACAAGAGAAATGATTGTAGTCTACTCAGGCTACATTACTTTCTCCTCAGTTATCCATCTCTCACACAGAGCAAGCTAAATCCTAAGATCTACAAACCACTGATATTAAGGTGGTACAGTTGTTTCTCAATCACTGCCCTCTGCTAATTGCAGCAACCAATTTCACTTCTCAGTTGTGTCTCCCTGACCTCTGAGGCAAGAGTGACTGTGTACAGCACATATGCAATACTGGGCTGGATTTCAAATACGTTTTTAACTTCCAAGGATTTGGGTGTCAAAAACCTCAAAATGCAGTGATAGCATGGACATTGAATGTTTTACATGTTTCAGATTGATAAGTATCTGGGCTATAATATCAGTGGCTGCTTGGTTGAAATTTCCTGAACGGTTTGCTCAGAAGGCAAATGCCAAATCACAACTTTCATCACTGACAATTGCATGAATATTCACTATCCAAGGGGGTTTTAGCCCTTCATCATCTTGTTGGATCGCCTTGGATAATGAAAACTGATTTCACAAACTTCTCTGGCCAACACTGAACTGAAGCTGCTGGAAACATACTTAGCGCCAGCTCGGTTGCCTTGGACATTGAAGTTTTCCTTTTACCCACTAAAGCAGTAGTAATACAAATATCCCCATATGGCCTCTAAGTGCTGGTAGACTTTAAACCACTTATGCTGTTTCCAAAAAATATCTCATGAGCAGTCTTGTGCTAAAACCTTGGCTCCAGACCTCCCAAATGCAACAGAAATCAATAGGACTGTTTGTGTCTATTGGGACTTTTTTGGGAACTGAATGCATTCATGAATTGTTAAGGCTGAGGCATGAAACATAAGATTTCTGGATGCTATACAGTAACCATAAAAAATATTATCCACGTATTTCCTTTGTGTCAAGAATATATTTTATAGTGTTAATAATATTAATATCAAGTCAGAAAATATAAACATTTACTGAAGGAACTGAAATTCTATGTCAAGAGGGAGAAATGACTAGTTAAATTTTCTTTAAATGGAGAAGTAATTCTGTGTGGACAGACCATGAGAGGTTTCAGAGCTATCTAATAGGACTGATGTGGGGCCTGCAACTGGAAGGACCTTAGTCAGTGGCCCTTTCTGGGATGTCTGAATTTCACAGACTTCTTGTGAAATCATGAAGTAGTCATTGAAGCCATATGTAAGTACACTAAACATTCCTGTGGAACTCAGTTCCCAATTTAGAAGAGAATAACAACAACAATAACAATAATAACAACACACCTCAGAACACAGAGAATTTCTGTGTACCTCACTTTTGTGCTTAGAGGGTGCTTCCCAAAACCAGAATCCAATTAAAAATTGTCTTACACATACGCATTATTTTCTTCCCTTTTTCCTTCTTGCCCCTCTGCTGCTCCAATGGGTCTTAAGGCTAGTGGCTGCATTCTGGTGTTGGTAGGGGAGATTTCAGCACCTGGAGTGCCCCTCTGGAAGACCAAAATGTTCATGTTGATGGTTTCTTCTTCTCTGCAAGATCCACCCGGGTCCTCCGTGCTAACATGCTCTTGCACATTTGTCCTGTCTTCACCAGTGTGCAGCTTCATGTTGTGTCCACATTTACTGTAAATAGTACTTTCACATAGGTTAGATACTACCATTTATTCTCTTTGTTACCCCTAAACCCAGTTTTCTCCAGTTTTGTCTCTGTATTTCTTTACTTGATCGTTAGAGCACTGCTTCTAGCCACAGGGTCTCTGGTGACAGCCTGCACCCATCTCTTACTGTCCCTTGCCTGTGCTTCTCTGCGCTGCTTCTCAAGATCTCTGCTGTTGCACCAGGTCTCTATTTCTCTGCACTGCATCTAGAGCTGGAGTGGTGCATCTCACCCAGTGCAGAGTAACTGCTTGTTGCTCTGACTGTGTCACACAAAGTGAAAGGCATTAGCCATCGACATCTGAACAGTCAGAGATGCTCTCTCAGCCCAACCAAGTAAACCAGAGCTGGAGGCAGGTGAGGGAGAGCTCAGCCAAGGCCAGCCTGACCAGCCTCACTCCTGAGGACCTGCAGGCTTGCATCAAAGCTTATGGTCTGTTCCTAGTGATAGCAATAGCACCCGGGCTCTGCGCTTACACAGTCCCCTGATGTCCCAGTGCGGTGCTCTGGGGATGTGCTGCTTGTGTTAGTGAAAACAGAGCAAAACCTAAAGCAATTGCAGAAGCAGACATGATTCTTCTTCCTGTTAAGGCATGGGTGACCAACATTATGCTTAGAAATTGTGTTTAGGTAAATGCCTCTATAACCTAGAGAGCAAATAGCTTGGAAAATCACCTTAAGCACCACAGCCTACAAAGTCCTGAGGCACCAGGTCTTCCATTTACAGAATCACAGATTGGGTAAGGTTGGAAGGGACCTCAGTGGGTCATCTGGTCCAACCTCCCTGCTCAGGCAGGGTTGTCCTAGAATACCTTACACAGGACTGCATCCAGATGATTCTTTCTTATATTTATATTTTGTTATTTGTATTTTATTTATTTACATTTACATGTGTTTGCTCCCAGTCTTTCCTCCCATCTTTATAAATCATGATTTCCTGCTTTGCTAAGTCAGCCGTGAAAACAGAAAGGCTATTAAAAAAACTAAAGATTAGGAAAAGGTTCCTCCAAAATACAGCTCTGAGCAGCCTAAAGCCATGATTTATCTTGCACACACATGTTTTATGTTAATGTGCCTGGCTTAAGGAATTACTTTTATCAGCCTCCCCCAGGTCTGTGAGAGCACCCTGTGCTTGGCACCACGGTGGTGACAGACAGACAGTGGCACACAGGAGGTAACTGGCAGGGCTACCAACTCTCCTTCATGGTGCTGGGAAGGTTTCAGAATATCATGGAGTTTCATGCTGTAGGCTGGGGACAGCCTCTAGTAATACCTGGTATTATGAACTTACATAACAAAAATCAAGGAATGTAATAGCTGAATACATAATATCCTGGTTTTAATAGGAAGGAAAACCACAGCTATGTTGTGCAGCTGAACGTGTTCTGCAGCCAGACCAAAAATGTGAAGATTGCCTCTCTGAGCCAGCTATTGTGTTTAAAAGCAAAGGGACAAAGATTCACAATCCCCACCACAATCTGTGAAAGTTTGTCTTCCTACAGGGTCAAATGAAATGCAACACTTCCATAACTGGTGTTTCTCCATAGACTATGAGAAACATCTGAAACTGAGTACTTGCCACTGTAATGTTTCCCATATCCTACCTTTGACTCACCCGAGACAGATCTGTATCTCTCACCCCAGCAGTCATAGCTAGCAGCAGAGACATTTTTAAAGTTCCTCTCATTGTGTTATTTGTCAAACAGAATCATTAAGGGATTATTAGCAGATAAATGCCACTCAAAATCATGTTCTGATGCCACTCAAAGGGCTTACTGCAATTTTTTACCGATACCCTTGTAATTTTATGTTTACCTGTGGAACTATGCTATACAGACCTTATTTGGTTCCCTTTAAAGCTGTTTTTCTTATAAGTTAAAGGGAGGAAAATAAGCCCAGAAGAGGCCTTATAAAACCTTGAACAGGAAGCTGAGAAAGGGACTGGCAGAAAGAACTCATATGAGAAATCTGCAAAGTTTCTTGGTAATTATTTTGGTAGTGGGGCAAGATGAGTTCAGTTATTATTCACACAGTCATTATGTGATCTTTTGGAATGATAACAGGTCATCTTTGCCTGTTTTGTAACGAGTTTGACACTGGGTTTGAACAACCCCTTGCTCCTCAAGGCAAATAATATAAATGTGAGTGGGATTTCAGGTCAAGTTAGGCTGAGCTCTGTTATACTGCAAATAGAAGCGAGATGTATTATGCCTGAGAATAAGTCTCATTAGTTCTCTGATCCAGTAACCATGTAGTTGTGTGAATCTGGGGCTGGCAGAAGGTGGAGTTGAGAATACATGGGCACAGGGAGGAACCATCTCCCCTGGAAGCAGCTTGGACTCTGGCTGCAGAGCTGCGCTTTACGGGTGGGTCTGCTCTGGGATTTCAGGGCTGTTCCAGGGACCTGGCTTCAGGCAACACACTGGAGCAGCTTGCGTGTACCTCCTGAGCAGCAGAGCAGAGTCTTGGGGCACATGTGCCCTTAGTCTCTGCTAATCACCTCTATAAACACGGGATCCCATCCTGGATCTCCTGACAGTAACACACGTGCTTATCCCCACCCACAACAGGGGGCACACAGGTTTTAAGCAATAAAGCTGCACTGCCATCTGATGATTTAGTTAGACCTGCTTGCTACCAAATCCTATCTGGATTCTCTGTCTCCACCGGCAGGGGACACAAACTAAGAAGCATTTTCAGAATACACTACTGGTACTATTAAGTGTCCTCATTTGGACTACCAGGGCACTGCTATACAACTGTTAAGATCTATGCTCTAGGCAGTCCTTCCACAAATCCTGCCATTCCTTCTGCCTCTGCACTGATTTAATTGTTCTCATTCACATCTTCATCGTCACTACACACACAATTTCTTGTTCTGTGCTGTGCTGTAACACATGCTCACACATCTGTATGTCCTACTGCCAAGAGTTAATTCCAGAGAGCAGATGGTCTCCAGCTGTATGGTTGTGTGCTCTGGTTTCATCCATCTTTCTGAGCTGAGCTGTGTCTGTTCCAGTGGGATATCTCAGGGTTGGCAGGAGGGTGGCAGGAAAGCTCTGAGCAACAGAGCAGAAAAGCAGCACCATCAACATAGGGCGGGGCCTTTTCCCAGAGAGAATTGCTGCACTGATGCTATGCAGGCACTTATGCACAGCATTCTCCTAAAGGGGTGCACTTGGTTATGGGTTTGGAGGTGAAGTGGCCATTTGGGCCACTGTGCTATGTAAGAAATGTGACAGGAACTCTGCTGTCCCAGGCAATTGTATCCTCCTGGCAGAGAGATCCCTGCAGGTTCAGCTGGGAAGAGAGCTTTGCATGCCTTGTCTCTATGTGAAGAGGCTGATGTGATTAAGGAGTCACTTACTGCTCGTGTTGAGCAACCTCACTGGTACGTGGCTGATTAGTGCCACTGTCTGTTGTGCCTCACACATAGAAACACGAGTATAGGCACTTAAGTAATCTCTGTTAAAAATTCAGACATAGTATCTGACATGACACTTCTATAATTTCATACTATATATTTTTCTGTATTATTATTATTATATATTTCTCATACATTATTATATTGTTTTATAATATATTATTAATAGAATATATTTCTTATTAGATATATTAAACAATTATTTAATGATATTAATTCTATATGTTATATATTTTTCACATATTGTTTTCTATACTTAGTCCTTATGCGAAATTAATTGATTTTAACAGGCTTAGGATCAAGTGCTGTTAAAGTGAAATTCACACAGAATTTAGAAATCCATGGGCATGATCCACTGATTTTGGTGATATTTGCTCTGATTGACTGTAGTGTGTTCTCTGCTTGTAGTTGAAGAAAGAAAAAAACTGCCTTTACATGTCAAGAGCACACCAGGAATTTCATCTACTCTCAGATAAGGCCTGAAACAGAAACAAGCCACATTGTCTCTGGCTTGGTCGTGGCATCACAGAGCATGCAGTTTGGGACTCTTTTGGTGATTCAGAAGATATTTTTGGATCACTCCTAACCAGCTGCTCTTAAAACCTGCAGACACTGTGCACCCTGCAGCTGAGTCATTGCAGCTTCTTCTGTGTGTGGGAAACTTAGACTTACTGAGGGGGTACAACACTGCTGTAGCCTTACCCTGACCCTCAGGTTTTGCAATGCTCAGTGGCTCATACATATTCCAGGAAAAAACCCCCAACCTTTTGTCCTTGTTTCAGTATGCTTAGACACTCCTGAATGTACAGCTTCAATAACACAAATACTTTATGACAAGAATAGTCAGAATTTGTGGAGTTTTTCTTAGCAGTACAGAATGTGTATCTATAGAAGAACTTGTAGAGTGAGATGCAAAACAACAGAAAAAATTGGAATTAGTTTTCTTGTTGATGTTCCCAGATATGTCAAGATGACATTGCAAGAGAAGGAAAGCAAAGGAAGCACAGAACATCAGAAAGTTATAACTTTATTAAAACTGTTCGTTACAAACCTGGAAAATGGTATTAGGATTGTAAATTGAAATGAAGTAACTTGTAATATTCTTAAAACATCCAAACATCTTTCCCTCTGCCCTGCAAAGATGAAATCCTAGAGCCATTGCATTTCTCTTGAGAGGGAGATGGCAACAATACACCAATCACAGAGAGGGAGGAAAAGGGAATTATGATTCTGAAGAAGAAATCGACTTTTTTACCTTTTTCTCTCTTTCTTTCCTGGGCAGAAATGCCTACCTGCAGCCTTGAGGTGCTCTTGTGGGACTGGATTTTGCACAGTCACATTCTTTGGATGGGAATGATTGGCTTAAATTTCTTCCTCTAAAGAGTGAACTAGAAAGAAGCCATTGTGTGTATTGTTTCTCCAGTGGGTCAGTGGAAGGAGGCTTTGTGTCAGTTCCTTGCAATAAGGTGATTAAAAGTAATTTTACTTTTTCTTCCCCATAACACATGTTCAGCACAGGGCAACTTGGGCAAGGGCTGAGGAGTGAAGGAGCAGTGACATATTCTGGTGCCCTGACCATTATAGCCACAGCAGTAAGAGGCAACACCTCACCTGCAGGCTTTGTGCAATGTGTTGTCAGCACGAGTGAAACAGCACATCCCTCAAAGGAGGCCTCTGAGATGACTTTGGTCATTTGCTGAATGTTACCCTTATTTTTTTCTTGACAGACAGAAAGGATTTTCATGCACCATCACAGGCTGGGAGCCTGCTGTCTGGGAAGCAACTTTGCAGAGAAAACCATGTGAGTGTGGACAAGAGGGTGAGCGTGAATCAGCACTGTGGGAAGGAAGCCAAAGCATCCTGGGCTGTATTAGGCCAGGTATTGCCAGCAGGCAGAGGCAGGTGATCCTTCCCCTCTGCTCAGCACTGGGGAGGCCTCTCTGGAAAGCTGGGCCCATGCTGAGCTTCCCAGTACAAGAGACAAGGTCATACTGGAACAAGCCCAGCGAAGGGTCACAAAGTTGACAGAAGAACTGGAGTGTCTGTGATATGAGGAGAGGCTGAGGAGAAATGGCTCAGGGAGATTCATCAGTGTGTGTAAACATCTGATGGGGAGTGGGTGTAAAGAAGGGGATTCAGACTTAGAAGCACAGGAACAAAGGATCACTTAGGTTAGAAAAGAACTCCAAGATCATTGAGTCCAACCTACTTCTCAGTCCAACCTCTTCTCAAAGCCCAGCTCTTCCCAGTGGTGCCCAGTGTGGGGACAAGAGGCAAGGGGGGATACATTGAAATGGGAAATTCCTCTCCAACATAGGGAAAATAATATCTTTGATGTTCAGTTGGTCAAACAGTGGAGCAGATTATCCGGGGAGGTGGTGCACTGACCATCCTTGGAGATACTCAGATCCTGACTGGACATGGTCCTGAGGAACTTGCTGTAGCCAAACCTGCTCTGACTAGATGGTTTCCAGAGATGCCTGTCAGCCCTAAGTACTCTTTGATTTTGTGATTTTTTAAATACCTGCTTTTGAAAATTTTCCCTTCACATTATCATTGCTTGGAAGCATTAAGTTTTTGTGGCTGTCTCAGTGATACATCACTAGTAGTCAGCATAGTTCACTTGGCCCGACTTTGAATTATCTGGGTTCAGAGTAGGTCATTTGGAGTATGTGTTTCTTAGCCCCATCTTGCCGATGAGCAGCTTTATCTCCATTTTTGTCTAGAAATGGCTTTGGGCTTTAACAACTAGCAATGAGTTTATAAATAAACAGTGAACAACATCCCTTGCTATTTTTAATGTTTTGCTGTTATGGAGTCTGGTGGCAAAATCATTCAAATTTTTTCAACTTTTAAGGAAAGATTCAGAACAGTCCATAGCAGGCAGAGTGCACTGGCCAGCAAAACCATGCTTGCATTGTCAGAGCAGCAGAAAATCAGCCAAGCAATACTTGTCTCTAGTTTCCAAATGCCTAATTTCCTTAGCACAGTGTTATAAAGACCAGTATTTTGTGAGGGACAGAACAGTGTCTTGTTCACCTGTCCTTGAGTTATTACAGAAAATACAAGCAGTGCAGGTCAATGGTAACAGACAGGAGAAAGCTCTCAGCTTTCTCTACATCACATAAACATCAATCTCTACATCACATAAATATCACCACTGCAATATCACATTAAATAATCATTGAAACAGCTATTGCCTAGAGTGTTTAAACCAATGTAATTATTTTCTAAACCTAGTTGACACATAAGATTACTCTGACTTTCAACTCCAGTTAGAGTTTGGATAATCAGTGATTCAGATTAATTTGAGACAGATCCAAGACAAGGAAAAGGACATGAAATGAAGCTCCTAAAGAGTGTAAAGCTGACGTGAAAAATGGATCACAACAATTCTTAGAAAGCTCAAGAAGTAAGAGCTGACAGAGCATGTGCTCTGTTTTGCAAACATTAAGTCCAAGCATCAGAGTTAGGATGTGACAGTCTAAATGGGTAGACAGCAAGATGGGTAAAAAAACTGATTGTGTGGTCAGGATCAAAGGGCAGTGGTTAATGGAATATAATCCATGGAATTCTGAGTGCTGCAGGAGTAGAGTTCAGGGGTCTGTCCTGGGACCTGTCAACTTAAACATCTCTACTGGTGACCAGGTGGAGTTTGCTCTCAGCAAGTTTGCATTCAACACCAAACTGGGGTGGTAGGAACCGACCAACAGCTCAAGGGCTGTGTGCCATTTGGCCAAAAGCATAAATTCAACAAAGGCAAATGCAAAGTCCTGTACCTGGGAAGGAATAGTAGAATTGCAATAGGCTAATTCAGGCTGTGTGGGACCTCAGTAGGGCTTTAGTCCAGCCTCCTGCTGGAGAGGAGACTTGAGGGGGTATGGACATCATTGTACAGGTGATGTGACCTGGTGGAGCTGGCTAGGATGGGAGGGTCCTCAGTTTGATGTAGCACATGTTTGAGAAACCACATACTTTTTATGAGATTCTAATTCTGAAGTGCAAATTGTAGTGAAATTTTAATTTACAGGATTACGGCAAAAGGCTGTTTGTCAGGATTTATTACATTTAATAGTTTGCTGCAGGAATAGCTCCTGGTTTTAGTATAAAACAGGAGTATTTGAAACACTGTAGAACAGAAGTGGTCTAGTGGTGGTGTTTTTAAGGCAGAATGCATGCCAGACACTCTAAGTAATCTGTTGGCATTATTCCATGCCGACTCTTGTTATTAAGCTGAGAAACTCTTTGCAAAGGTATTTCCAGAGCACTTCTGCAGAAGCAGGCAGCTACCTGGTATGAGGCACAGACTCTGCCAGGCATGGGCTGGCACAGCACAGGGCTGGGAGCTCAGGGAGCTCCGGGAGCTCAGGATGGGGCCAGGCTGTCTGCAGGGATGTGGGTGCTGCCAGCCCAAACTCAGGCTGGCTTTTCGGCAGGATCAGCCAAGACTGATCTTGGCTTCCATTCTTCTTTGCCACATGGGGTAATAATTTTAATATGCTGCATTTGTGTCACCAAAGCCATTTATCTCAACCTGTTTTAAGTAAAGAACTTTAACTTTGAGGGAAAATCATCCACTGGCCATTTAACATGGTTTTTCAAGTATTGCTTTGCAGTTAAAAGGGAGATAAATACATAAAAAAAGCATTTCATGTCATAATTTCATTTCAGGCTGGCAGTGGATGTGGCAGAAGTGGCAGCCCTGGGATCCCAAAGGAGAAATGGGGACATGGAAAGGACTTGGGGAGGGAGCAGGGACTTTCAGGGTGTGGAGCTAGAGGACAGCCAGCAGGAGAGCTTGGCAGGTGTCTGCAATTCCAAAGCTCTGTGGGAGTTTGTAAACACAGTGTAAGGGCCGAGTCCCTCTCTGTGTCCCAGTGAGCCCTGTGGGGCACTCCAACAACCATGTGCAGCTCTGGAGGTGGCTCACCAGCACTGGGCAGGCATCACTGTCCTGAATCCCATCACAGCACTGGAATCCAGATCTGTTCTGTATTCCCCATGGACCCTAAGAGTGCAACCTGTCTGTACTGTAACATTTGTCTTCTTGGGAACTCACTTTAAGTTGATGGACTTGCACTGACTTCAAAGCATTTGTCTTGGAATCCACACCCCTTTTTCTCCAAAATCTTTGGTTTGGTAGCTCGTGGATGGCTCTGCCGTGCCGCTGTAGCAGTTGTATTTGTGCTGGTGCAGGATCTCTGTGTTGTTTCCCCTCTGACGGCTGATCAGTGGCCCTCAGCATCACTGCTTGTGTCCTGCAGCACTGCTGGCTCAGGGCAGAGCCTCAGCCACCCCTCCAGGCTGAGTCTGTAGTGGATCCTACAGAGTCAAAGCAGACATTAAGAATGGCTGATAAAGCCTAAATTACCTGTTACAGTGTAAGTTGAGAGTAGTATCTACATTGGTTTCAAAGCCAGCAGGAGTGCTTCAAAAGTTCTCAAAATATAAAGATTTCCAGTGACAGCTGTCAATGATTTATAAGCCATTCTCCATCCACATTGATGACTAGCATATGAATAATAAAGAATAAACTTAAGACAAATCATTCTGTACAATTACTGCTTCCTCGGATGGTCATATTATGTTACTTAGAAATGTAGTCTATTCTGTTGTTTAACTCTGCTCTCCTTGTGTTAACACAAATGACGACTTTTGTCACCAGTTGACTAAATTAATGCAGAGCTTGGAAAATATATTTCCTGAGCTAATGGCACGAACATATAGCCACAAAAGAATGAACCATTTACACATTTCTCCTTTGGGATCCAAAGTTCAGCATAATTACCACAAACACAAAAGATGCTGTACTAGGGTTTTAATTAAAAACAAAAACAAAATAAAATTTACACAATCATTCTGAGTTTGGGAAAGAGGAACAAGTCCCTTTCTTTGCCACATGGGGTAATAACTTTAATATGCTGCATTTGTGTCACCAAAGCCATTTATCTCAACCTGTTTTAAGTAAAGAACTTTAACTTTGAGGGAAAAACATCCACAGGCTGTTTTACATGGTCTTTCAAGTGTTACTTTGCAGTTAAAAGGGAGATAAATACATAAACTAAGTATTTCATGTCATAATTACATTCACCTCATAAATAAAATGATAATATTCTGCAAAAAAACCACTTTTACAGTTACATTGAGAATAATATTTAAACCTGGGTTGTGGGCAGAACACATCCTGGCCAACTGCATGGAGTTGTGCCTACACAGAGTTTTTAAACCCATTTAGTGTAGTTCGAGCGCATGTTTTGTAATCACAGTAGCCCTGATTTTGGAAAGGAAGTGCAGTGGACTCTTTTGCCATTGGATACCTCAGGAAGACCCTGTCTGCCCACTCAAATGTACCTCATGGCACTGTTAGTAATGTGTATCCCCCAGGTATAATCAGCTGAAGAGCTGCTTTGCTCTTCTTAGTCCTTACAACTCTTAGACAAGTGGAAAAAGGACATTTTAGTTAGGCTCTAAAAGAGTCTTATGTCTCTTCTGACACACACCCCCACACAGGCACACCCTGCCACTCTAAAACTGAAAAGCAATCCATTAAATGCAAAGACATATGAGAAAGGGTCATCAAACAATAGTCCTGGAGGGTGGGTAAGTACTTTATGGACTAAAGGTCAAGTAAACTTCAAACGTGCATAGAGTTGTTACATAGCTTTACACATGTGTGGGGCAAAATCCTTCAAATGATCCTTGGGAAGCCAGCTCCACACTCCCACCACGAGCCCAGCTGTTAATAGTCAAGACAGCATGAGAGTTTTCTTTATATTATATGAAAAAGAAGAAATGTATCCTGGACAGGGAAAAAAAGCAAAAAAAGGAAAAACAAAACAGAATAGAGAAAACAAAAACAAACAAACAAACAAAAAAAACCCACCAAAAAACAAAAAAACCCCCCCAAAAAACAAAACAAAAAAAACCCACAAAAACCCCTAAAGAAACAAAAAACTCCCCAAAAAAACAAAAATAAATTCCAAGGAAGAGAGGGAGTAGGGACACTAGAGCTATGGCACTTAGGAAAAAAAAATCTTTTCCATTAAAAACATGAAAAAAGCTAATTGTGTTTTAATGGACATATAGTAAACTACAGGAAATGTAGGGTTAATACATAACAGACTTCAATAGTTACTCATTATACTAGAGCAAGATTAAACTCTCCATGGCATTGGTGTTCTGAATAAATGGTAGCAAATCAATTTGACTAAAGATATGAAAAGGATTTTTTCTTTCCAGTAAATAAGATATAAATCTTCTTATGAAACTTAAGTGCAACAAGGAGGAAATTCACTGCCTGTTACTGAGAAGACTTGGTTGCACTTCCTTTTACAGTCATTTCATCTCATTCATGTTTAAACAATCTCTGTGAAAAAGATATAGAAATAAAGAGCTTTCAGTATAATTGTGATGAAGAGGGAAGATCCATTGAGAACTGGTAAAACAAGAAATAGGAAAAGTAATTACAGTGTGTTGAGCGTCTTCCTTTATTCTCATCCAATTGAGTCAAACATTTACAGCATGCCAAAAGCAAAGAAAATGCAGTAAGTATGTCATAGCACTGATATGTTCTTTGGGAACACTGAAAAGTACGAAATAGGGTGTTTGCCAGCTTGGAGCAAGTTTTTCAGCAAGAATTATTGACTTTAATTATCCTATGGTAGAGCTTTTAAAATATAGTATAACCTACATTTGAGATTCTGAGCACATCCCAGGCTAACTCTCTTTGCAAACTCTCTTCTGGACTGCCGCAGGTTCTCACAGGGGAGGGAGACCAGCCTCAGGCTCTCTCCCTGTCTTGCTTCCAGGAGGTTTGGCTGGTGTCTAAACAATCCCTAGCAGTGTCATGGCTATTATTGAGCCTTTTCAGCACAGTGTAATTCATCCCATTAGCAATTACAGCTCAACACAGAAGTGTCCTTGAGACAGCTACCTTTCCTATAAATCTTTTCATTAAATCTGTTTTTAATCATGTTTGCCTGGTGTTGGCATATGATCTGTGCTGTTTGAGTACTTGGAGAAAACTCAGGCTCTGACTGCTTGACTTCAGCTGGAAAGTTGTCTTCCTTGAAGCCTTCTCACCCCCTGTTTTCTGTCAAATGCCCTATTGCCGGAGAAATCTTTCATGCTGAAACCTGTTTCCTCCAATCTCTCCCATACTTACAGAAACTTTTGTAGTTCCAAATTGGCTTGTCTCATCTTGAACACAATCTTTGCATGATTGCAGGAAAGGAAATGGCTGATAAGCTGTTTTCTTCCTAACAAAGTACAAATGTTGACAAATGCTAATTGAAGTTGTGATTACTGAAGAAAGGATAATATATGGGAAGCCTGAATGCTGCTTTTCATAAAAATGCAGAAGTACATCTGCAAGAATAGAAACTCCTTTTCCTATAAATCATATACTTCACCATTTAATGTTGGGTTTTATATTTTTCTTCATTTGATGTTTGCTGAGTGTTTACTTGTAACAACTTAAATAATTAATTGCTGCAATCATTGTACCAGATTTACTCCAAAACTTACAATGAATCAGTTTAAGATCCAAAGAAAAAAAAAGTATAACCACAGAAAATTTCTTTCATTTTCCACTCTTTGCAGACAATAGCAGTATTTATACCATCAATAAGAAAATGCTTTTCTTTTACACTACACTAAGGCGTCATACAGCTAATCCTCTAGCTTTATTAGTAACTTTTTGGGTCAAAAAGGTTTTGTATAGGTCAGAAGAAAATTAGGATCCCACCTTTCAGTTTTTCGCACTGGGACATCACTTTTTACTAGTGTTATAACATTATTTATAAATAAACATTTAACTTCTCCATATCTGAGTTATCTTCCTCCTGACCAGAACTGTCATGAGCTGCAACTTCCAGTTGATAGTCTGAGACTGTGTGCCATCTCTCTTTGCTTGCATCCATAAGGCATAATATATTTTAAACTGACAGAGGGTAGATTTAGAATAGATATTAGGAAGAAAATCTTCACTATGGTGTGGCACTGGAATAAGTTGCCCAGGGAAGTTGTGGATGCGTCCTGCCTGGAAGTGTTCAAGGCCAGGTTGGAAGGGGCTTTGAGCAACCTGATCTAGTGGGAGGTGGAACTAAATGGTTTTGAGGTCACTTCAAACCCAAACCAGTAATTGTCCTGGGAGATAGCACGTCCTGTAAAGTTACAGGGCAGATGGGAACCCATAACACTACATATTAATGTCTCATGAATGTCTAACTATTTCCATAACTCTGCAAACTCATATGTGTTGAGGTTTGTTTTACGATGCTCTGTGGGTTTCATTCTGTGTCTTCTCCTTTGTTTTACCACTTCTTCTTCCTCAAAACACTCTGTTTCTATAATGGTTTTAGTATCCTATATTCATTGTGCAGAAGAACTAGCTTTATTGCATCAACCACTTCCTCCCTCGTCATTTCTTTTAATATAAAGAAGCCATTCTTTACCAAGACCATGTGAAGCGCAGAAAACAGAAGACAGAAATTTCAGTTTTTGGTTAGAAGAAGGCAACACAAGGAAAGGCTTTGGAAAGAACTGTGCAATTATTGTCTTGTAAGCCTCAGGCTGCCTTATTTCTTCTTCTTTCTTTTTCTTTTTCCTTTTTTGTCAGAAGGCACTTTCTTATTAGTCACTAACAATACCCAAACATCCAAGCAAGACTGGAAAATAATACTTTACTGCAAGTTTCAATCAGGTTAGCAAAGTTATAAATGCCTTCAAAGTAACTGAGGGGTAAAAATGGAAATGCCAGACCTATTTTATAACAACATTGCCAGATGCTCTGATAGATCCATTATAAATTTGACTTACATTCTTCTAAGCTAAGATTGCTATCTAGTTGCTGTTCCTTGGATACATTATTTCTTTCCTTATCTCACTGATTCTTTTCATAGCATACAGTAAGAAATTTATTAGTAATGTATCAGATTTCCTGGTAAGATATGGTCCAACAAATGCTGTTATTACATTTTTCTCTTTTTTCCATATAACCTTTTTCCTTTATCATTTTGTCAGTCTTTCTTGTTTGGGCATCTTCACTGGAGCAATGCTGGCTTCAGTTATCTGGAATAGCATATATTATAGAAAAATTAGATTGGAATTGTTTGGTATTTCATTACAGTGTAACTGTCTGGGGCAAAACCTTTTTGTGGCATGTCCTATTTGTTATTCATTTCCTTGGAGTCTTTTAAAGGATTCAGTTCTTACATCTGGTGTATTTTTGCTTTGGAGTAGAAGATAATAGGATATCGGGTGAAGATTTGGGTGAAAACACAAAGAAAAAAAAAGGAATGAAAAATCAGTTATCAATGTATGAATAGTTTGAGGGTCACTTTAAAATAACCTGGAAAAATAACCTGGAAATAACCTGAAAATGACCTGGAAGCCACTTCTGGGAAATGTGCCTTGTGAGTATCCCCAGGCGTACCCCACCAAGCAGGAGTGCACACAGCATCTTCAGCCTGAGAACTTTCTGTGCTCTTCCCAACCCATTCCCATAATTATGTCTCAGCAGAGAATACTTTCCCTCTCAAATTTTCTGGAATAGTCTCTTGTTCAATCTCTAGCCAGTCCAACAGTGTCAAAGCGATACCACTTGTTTTTAGGATTTTTAATTATATTCTTTTTCTAAGCAGTGTGATTTTGAAATGAGTTAAAGCAAGAATAGATGAGCAGCTGGGTGCATAATGCTAAGGAGGGTGGGAATGCTCAGGCCAGGGACTCACATGAGCCCAAAACAAGGTACATGACTGCACCAGGCAAAACTCCAACCCAAAACTATGTGCCCATGAATTTGCTCAACAGTTCAATCTGTGCAGTGAAGGGCAGGAATCCCACAGGCAGCCATGAACCAAACAACATTTATTTCCAAATAAGGTTGTTACAGACCCCTTAACCCAGGATCTCACAGATGCTGTATCCTCTTATTTAGAAGAGCTGGTTTGGCAGGTACAGCTCCTCATTATAACTGTGAAACTGCTACCAGTGTTTTTTTAAACTCCTTTTTTATGTTCCATTTGAAATGCCTATTCTCTCTGCATTTGGAGGTAGCAGCTGTAGCTAGCTCTATAATTTGTTGGAACCGGCATCTCCTACATAGAAGAGGTTATGAAACAAAAACAAAGTAAAGGAACTTATAGCAGTGAAGAGAGGAACTTCCAGCTTTCATGAAAAGAAGGATGTGATAAATCTATGCCTTGGGCAGACACTTCATTTTATCTGTTGGACACCCAAACAAGACTCCATAGAGAAATATCAAGATCTCATTTTCCTGGGACCAAGTAAGAAGCATTTATGTGGCCATCAATGACAATTAGTCAGCTGAAAACTCCCTGCTAAACTTTCCTGGAGACTTCTAGGAACATTCCCCAGCTCTGCCTACAGGAATTGCTCTTTATAGCAAATATCCAGTCAGTATTTTTATAGACTCAAACAAAATTAGTTTCAGCTATCAGCATTAAATACAAGCTTTACCCAAGCTCAGCAGTATTGGGATTGGGGTTTTCACTGGGGCCCCTCAGAACTGAGTTTCTACAATCCTGATTCAATCCAAGAACCATTTACTCAGAGCTGTTTCGTTGCTGGCTCCAGACATACTGTTCATCCGGTGGAGCTCTGCTCATTGAGAGTAACAATCCACTGTCATTATTTCATTTCCTCGGATATTTAGAAAATAAAATGCAATTGTCTTATTTTAATCTGAATTTCTATTGTAGCAGTAAAACAGAAACAATAATTAAAGCCATGACTCAAAAACATGGGCACAAGTATTTACAAATGCTTATGTTTGTTTCTTTCCTTACTCTCTGGAAGCCAGCCACAAGGAAGGACATTAGTTGCTAGCTGGTCTTCCTGAGGTAGGAGGAAGCAAAGCAGAATGGAGAGTGCTTTCAATGAGATGTGGTGTTCAGAGCTCTGAACTTGCTTTGGTTTTGGCACACACGGCTGCTGCAAAAGGAAGCAATCTGCAGCATCCTAAGGAAAACCCCAAAGAAACACTCATCCAGCTTGCATATTACAATGGTTGAAGCACAGTACTATCCAAACTGTGCTAATCACAGCTGAAATTAACACACAAACTGTGTTAATCACATCATTATCTGTTGAAGTGTATTAAGGAACTGCCAGAACAGTAGGACCTTGAGCAGCAACATTTTTAATACTTTTTATTATTGCAAGCAAGTTTTGCTAGTCATTCTGCAGGTATTAAGAAGAAAATTGGGAAAAGAGGTCAGAAATGCACTAATTTTGAAATGATCCTCACTTTTTTGAGTGCAGAAGCATCTGTACTGCACTGTCAGAGCAGAAGAAAAAGCAACAGCAATTACCTTACTGTTGTTTGAATTTTTAAACTGCTGGTTCCTCCCATTTTACAGTGGCCAGTAGTCAACACTGTCAGTAGGGAAGTCCAGGAACCAGACAGCCCCAGCAGCTGGTATTTGCTGCAAATATTATTCCCCCAACAGAGGCTTGTGATGTGTTTGTGATCCTGTGGCCTCAGCCACCACCAGCCAGCAGGCACCCACCTTGATCCCAGAAAATGTGGTACTGACAAGAGTTTGTGAGGGTGTGCTGTGAGTGGTCACTAAAATATTCTGCTTTAAAAAACTTGCCCAAAAAATGTGGTGACACCAGCACATCTGTTTGCTGCATGTGGGTTGAGAAAGTCCAGCTGAGGTTCTTTATCAAAATGCTTTGTCTCTGAAGGGAGCTATGGCTTTAGGAATCTTTCAGACTGTGGGGTTGATTTCTACATTGTCTGTATGTACTTTACAATATATTTGATTCTCCAGAAGAGACTAGAAATGCTGCCAGTCACTGCCACCCCTTGATCCAAGGGTAAAGCCTGAAAATACAACTCCTTGTTCTTGAAAACATAAAGGGTGGAAAAAGTTAGTCCATATAGATAACCATGAACTACTTTCTCATATATAGACCAAGGGAATGCAAAAATTCCTTTCTTGCCCCTTCCTCTTTGGGCCTGGTACTTTGGCTACAAGCTGATGACCTGGCCAGCATTTGGGCTATCATCAATGAACTTCAGTACCATGGAAGTCATGGAAGAGAAGTCGAGTTACACATTCCCACTGCTTTTAATGGTGCTGTGGGAGCCTCTTTCCTTCCTGGAGCCCCAAAGGGATTAGGAAGTGCTGCGAAATTTCTATGGCTAAGCGATAAAACCTGCACCTCAAAACTGCTTTATTTCACAGTATAAAAAATGACTAGGAGACAGGCAGCATCGCAGGTGAGGAAAATAGTGCCTTTTTTAGACTGCATGCAGAGGTGGAAAAAGTATTTAGCAGTAAGTGCTTGGTGGATGTTGAGAAAGTCTTAGGTCTCTTCAGAGGTCTTGGGAGAATCCCATGGGATGTGGCACATGATAGAAAAGGGGTCCAGAAGAACTGGTTGATATTATAAAATCACTTACTTCAAGCTCAAGTGTAATTCATCCCAACTAAATCAAGACAAATCAGGAGATGATCATGGATAAGCAAGGTGCTCCTGGAAGATGCTCAGACATCAAAATCAGCATAGGGGAGGTGGAAACAGGGAGAGCAAACCCAGGAGGAATGCAAATACACTGTCTGATTGTATAATGATGGGGGCAGGAAAGCCAAAGCCCACTTGGAGCTCAATCAGGTAAGGCAGGTGAAAGGCAGCACAAAGGGCTTCTGCAGGTCCATAAGCAGCAGAAAAGACCACAAAAACCATGGGGAAATGTAGGTCCACTGTGAAGAGCAGGAGGGATCCTGGTGGTGACAAAGGACACAGAAAGCCCAGGGTACTGAATGGCATCTTCAGTTGTGCCTTTCCCAGGAACAGCCTTCAGGAACGCCAGGCCTTGGAGACAAGGGCAAGTGTGGAGCAAGGAATGTTTACCCTTGGTGGAGGAGAATCAAATTAGGGCATGTTTAACCAGATGTGCACCCATGGGACCTGATGGGAGGCACCCACAGGTGCTGAAGGTGCTGGCTGATGTCACTGCAAGGCCACTTTTGATTGTCTTTGAAACATCATGGGGCCTGGGAGACATTTGTGAAGAGTGGAAGGAAGCAGATGCTACTCCCATCTTCAAGAATGGGAAGGAGGAGGATCCAGGGAACTGGTCAGCCTCACCTTTATCCCTGGGAAGGTTCCAAAGCAACTAATGCTGTGAACCATTTGCAGTGAGTATTCAGCACGTATTTACAAGGGGGAATTCATGGTTACCCAATGTGACAGACTGCAATGAGGTGACTAATGAAGTGGGGGAGGGGAGAGCAGTGGATGCCGTTTGCCTTGCCTTCAGAAATGCTTTCCACATTGTGTCCCATAATGTTCTTGCAGACAAACTGACAAAGTATGGGGTAGGTAAAGGACAATGAGTTGGATTGGAAACTGGATGGACTACTGAGCCCAGGGATCAGCAGCACAAAGTTCAGCTGTACAAAGTTCACAAGTGGTGTGTCCCCAGTTGGTACTGGCACCAATACTGTATAATATCTTCATTACTGACCTGGAAAGAGTGCACCCTCAGGAGCTTTGCAGATGAGAATAACCAAAGAGGAGTGCCTGATACTCCAGATCTGCAATTTGGATTGGCCTCAGAGGTTGGAAA
Organism: Acanthornis magna; assembly: GCA_036785705.1. NCBI lineage: Eukaryota > Metazoa > Chordata > Aves > Passeriformes > Acanthizidae > Acanthornis > Acanthornis magna. The sequence goes on along the minus strand of JAWUZG010000071.1, from coordinate 1,800,882 downwards.
AACAAAAAGAGGAATCTCAACTGTCATGGAATCAAAGAATGGCTGAGGTTGGAAGGGACCTCTGGAGGTCATCTGCTCCAATCTCCACACCCACATAGGGTCACCTAGGCCATGTCCAAATGGTCCACAATCCCCATTGTGCGATTCTGTAAACATCTGCTGTATGCTGCTATCAAGGCTGAGATGTTGGGTTCAACAGAGGCACAGTGTGACTTAATAGGCACTTACCTGCATCCCTTGACACAATTTTCCCTTGTTTCATAATATGAACGATATGTTCTGCTAAAAGATAATTTTATCCATTCATCCTATAATAATCAGAGACTTTCTCCAGTTATAGATGGTCCACTGTATCTAATTATACCCCTACATTATGAATAATTTAGATGCTATGAATATTGTGCTATGTTCATCTTGCTGTCTGCCCACTTTCTGAACTTGTTCAGTAGCTGCTTTTGGAAGAGCAGGGGTATGGCTGCTCTGTGGAAGGGAAGCCTGGTCTCAACCTGCTACTTCAGTGCTATCAGTACCTGCTGGAAAACCAGCTGTCGGGAAAATTACACGCAGGGACTTCTCAACCAAAGGCAAATAGATAATGTACATGCCAGCACTACAGCAGTTGCTGATTGGATTCTGCAAAGAGTCCAAGGACAGAACCAAGACTGGTGTACAGCTCTGGATCTTTGAAATCAGAGTCTAAATGAGAATCAGTCTCCAAATTAGAATTCCTTACGTGTAGCAGGTAACATCTCTGCAATGGACCAAACCACCTATGACATTTCTGAGAAAAATTAATCTGAAAGGCTAAACATAAACAGTAAAACCATAATTTCAAGTTATTTCTGAAAATGGCTGAAAAAGGCAGTGGATGAAGGATGCTATTGAAAAGGTAACATGGGTGTGTAACAACCCTCTTACTCTTTTTGTTGCTGTTGTCCTTGTGAAGCTGTGTATCAGCCTTTGATTTCCTTTAAATCTGTTGTCCTCTATATCAGATGGTCCTGATGATAACTTTGTCTGCAGAAACCAATAGTAGATTTAAAACAAAAGTTTAAGTGCCAAAGTTAAAGGAAAAATTCCTCTGCGTAGCAGTTCTACCCTCCTGTATATCAATTAAGTTTACTGTTTATAATTTGTGTATTTAGGGCATATTTAAGGTGTGCCTTATTCTAAGGGCCATATTCTGACACACTGTCTGCAAAAGTATTTGCACAGATCACAGTAGGAACATTTGTGGGGTGAAAATTATTAGAGCATTAAATTTATTTGGGTACTGAATTGCTGCTAGTTTCAAAGGAAGTACCAAAATAGTTAAAATGTTCTAGACCTAAAGCATTACTCAGTATAAAATTAAATCTTTGAAATTTGGGCCCTGAACTCATTTGGTGATATCTATTACTCTGCCAGAAAAAAAAGGTGAAAAGTGGCACTTGCAAATTATATACTATTTTGGTCTTGTGCATAAGTTACTTCCTCATGAATCTTTGTCAAAACCAGAACAATTTCAAAATCGTAGTGTGTCTGACTCACTGAGGGAGGGTACAGGAACAAAATTACTCATGTGAGATTTTTTACTACTGTCCATCTTGTTTCCTCACCAAAGTCAAGAGACACACAGCACTGTGAAGAACCTTCAAGCGCTTTACAGGAGTGCCTGTAAGTAACACTTTAGGGGTAATATCAAAGAACTTTGGACAGTAATCACGGACTGAGATGGCTGTTCTAAGGTAAAAGGACTTGCTTTAAGTTAACAGTTGTCACCTTACTGATTGGAGGGTCTTTTCCTAAAGTTTGTGAGACAATATACCCTTAAACTCTCCCAAAATCATGTATAGAGCTATTCTGTGTAGGAGAAGAGGCTATGTAATCTCTCATGCTCCCTTCCATCGCTCACATTGGAATTTTCTGTGCTTTGTAGAGTTGTTTTTGTCAATAGGCAAACTATCATTTGAGTTTCCCAAACTGTGCCTCCATTCCTTCCTATGCTTTAAGAGATGAATATGTCTGTGTGTTTGTTGCAGCACAGCTTCCTAACACGTCCCACAGAGTTGTGAGAAAATTTGATTTCTTGTTCTATGTCCCTTCCATAGCTGTCCGTATTCTTTGGCTGCCCACAACACATTTTCTGTGTCCTTCTCTGAGAACCAAACTTAGTCAAATGCAACCTGGGCTGGCAATTAGGAAACACAGGGAGAGGTTAATCTCCCCTGGCTTTGGATAGTTCTGCCTGAGTAACCCAGACACTTTTGACAGTTGAGCTAAAGTTCCCATAGAATGCAATCCATTTTCTATGAGGGTGGACTACTAAAACAGGTCTGAATCATGGTTCTGGGTAAATGCACTTTTCTCTTCATTGACATATAAACAGCTCAGATGTGGACATCATAGAATCACAGAAGGCTTGGGCTGGAAGAACCCTTTAAAGATCATCTGGTCCAACCCCCAGTGCTATAGACATCTGATATTAGATGACATTTAATCAATTTGTGGCATCCTAAAAAACTTTTAATATCTTGCAGTGTTCATAATTTTCCCAAGCTATCATTTTCAATACATGAAGAAAAAGAGATCTTAATCAGTTGCTATTTTTGATTGTTTGTTTTTGCTTGTGTATAAATTGCCATATTTGCATTTTAGTGTTGTTTGGTATTTTGAGTTCCTATGTGCATATATATGATTAGATATTTTAGTAATTCCTTCTGTTTAATGTGTTTAGTACCATTTACTTTCCTTCATCATGCAGCTAAAAGCAAATAATGTGAACATGAGAAATGATGAGGGTGTCAGTGAAGCCCTGGGGACAGCTACAATAATGTTGCTGGATTTTTGATTGGGCTTTTATTTCTCTGTTGAATGCTCTGCATTGACCAAAGGAAATAATGCGGGATTCCCTCCTGCACTGGATTTTTTTACAGTATCCAAAAAAGGGAAGTATTTTTCTTGCATTTCAATGTAACTGATTCAGGCTAGAAAATAAGGCTTCTGAAACTGCCAAAAAAGGAAATATTTGTTTTCCTATTCTTATTGTGTGCTTTCTCTCCTTTAATTCCTGTATATAATCCCAACAGGGATTATGAGGCAAAGATCACGGTGTAGGTGAAGTAAGGCAAAGATCACTGTGAAGCTTGAGCATTCATGGAATATAAGTTTCCCATTTAACCTAATGTTTCTCTTAATGAGACTTTGTTTTTATGTATAAAGATCCTGCAAGCCATTCTGGGCAAAGGGCCTGCCAAACTACCAGACTCCTCCTGAGATCAGCCCAGACCACAGTGCTGTGCAGAGAAAATTACATCAGACTTGGTGCGAAAGTGAAAAACTGGGTGATACTACTCAGTCTTAACTCAATGGCACATGTAGTCCCCATGCTTTGCCTGACTTAAGTCTGTATCAAAATAGAAAGTAGACTTAGAGATCTGACTCCTTTTTTCATGCTTTGCCAAGCCAGCTGTGTATCTGTTAAAAAAACCCCCCTAATTATTTAGTGGGGTCCATTCTTTTACTCACTATATATTTTTAGGACACACCTGCTTCTTCCATTATATTAAAAATTGGCAAGGTGTTTGCGTGGGAGGCTAATCCATATACTAGAAATGTAGACCTGCTCTTCAACTCTAAGCAGGCAATAGCTCGGGCAGGGAAGGTTTCACAAATACTCTCAGCAAATATTTAGAGTTTCAGTCTATTGCAGCTGGACTAGATTGTTGTTGGCCCCTTCCAACTCAATTATGCTATTCTATTCCATTCTGTCTGCAGCAAGCCATCATCAGCTGCAGGGTGAGCAAGAGACTAGGACAGGACCAAACTGGTAGAAGAGGCAGCCACAACTTCTTGGATGATGAATACGGAGCCTCCGTAGAAGGCAGGGAAGAAATCAGACACAGCATGAACAAATACTACAGAAAAATTGTATCGCTCTTGGCTGAGCTGGAAGGATATTTTCCAGGGACTCTTGATGCTATGTACTTATCTTCTGCTTACTCAAATCTGTACCCATCTCTGAAATATCACAAGCAGGATCTTATAAATGCTTTTAAATTTTTCTCTTTTGTTTTAAAATGAAACTAGAAAAATACCTTTTAAATATGTTGCATTAAATTCAGTACATCACAAGCCTTAAGAACTGTGGCCCAACCACCTTGCCAGAGAGGCTCCTTTGGAGAATTTGTTTTTATAATTACTCCTGCCAGCATGCCATATGGTAGATGAATATCATGCTTCCAGAGCTAAGTAAATATTTCCTAGAGAGGAAAACTAAAGTATAGAGAGGTTCCCCTTGGACCCAACTAAAAAATCACATACAGAAGCAGAACTAGAGCACAAGAGTTTCCAGCTCCCATCTGTGGGAGTGGGAGTTTCTCACCACTAGAAACTATGGTGGAAAGAAATTGGCAGATCAGAGCAAGAAACTGTTTTCCAAGAATAATGTTTTCCTTATGCTACATAAATAATGGTCGCAGCCCCCACCTTAGTTCATGTTACAGGACAGAAAAAAAAGAAAGCTTTTTGTTTTTAAGGTTTTGTTCTTGTCGGCCCCTGTTAGAATTCATGACTGCACCTACCAGCTTCAGGAGAGCTTTTGTGATTTGTATTTTCAAGAGGAATCATTTCAGAAAGCTCTCAAAGTTTACTATTTCTTTAAGCTGTGAAGTAGCCTCTTTAGTGGTGCCAAAAATTTATTTCTACCTCCAGGCCAGAGTATTACTTTCCCAAGCATTCACAGTTGTTTAAGTGCTTGGTGATACAGGAATATTCAGCCTCAAAATATATTTTTTAGGTTTAGAGTTTTTGTCCTTTGAGTGATTCTCCTTTACTCAATGCTGAACATCTATGCCTCTTGCTGATGCCTCATGGGGGGAAAACTGAGGTGTCAGACAAGCCACAGAGATGCACATTGTGAGCCTGACTCTTGTCCTGGAAACATCTGAGCTTAGAGATGGGCTCTGGAGGGGATAGGAATGCTCCCTTTGCAGACTTCAGTGACCATGGAAAGACACCTGAGCATCCAAGCCACAGGTTCCAAAATTCACTGTGTTCTTACAATGCGCTTCCTGCCTTAAAGCTCTGGGCTCATCCAGGTTAGGGACAAACCTACCATGTACATTCTGAGTACTGCAGGGATCTCATGTAACAGCATTGAATCTGCCCAGGAAATGAAATTTTTGATTATTTTCAAGTTCTGTCTATATTTTGCAAGTCTCCAGCCTCCCATTCCAGAAGTACTTTTGTTAAATCTAAGGATGCAGTCATGCCAAAATCTCAGTCACATATTGTAGCCATTTACTGAATGCTTATAAGCATTAACCCACATTCACCATACCCATACATACAAATGCTCAAAACTATGTAAAAACTGTGCCTGAGAACAGCTGTGAAATTGGTGCTGCTAAAGAAAACTCAAAATGTGTTATTTTCTCGCATGGATGTTTTCGGATAGTGTTAGATAAATGCTAGCCTTTTTGCATTTCATATTGTGAAGGCTTCTTAAATCAAGAACAAAATGCCAGATGTATTCCCTGTGCAAGGCATTTTTTCTTAGTTGGGGCAAACACACTGTTGAATGATTTGATCAAGGAAGTTCATGATTGGCTGACAAGGTTTGCTGGATGTTAGGTCTGGTTCTGCTTGACTCCAAGATTATGAACATCTCCTTTTGATTTTTTTAATTTGATTTTTGATCTCCTTTTTTGATTATGTTTCCTAAAAACGCCTTTCAGTAGAAAGAGGACAAAACAGACAATCCACATATGCAGAAGGGCAGCTCTCCTCACGGCAAAGCTGGAGCCCGGTGGCTCCTGTGCTGACTCTCCTCCCTGTTTCACTTGCAGCACTTTCCCAAACACGGCCACTTCTACCTCCTTCTGGGGCATTCATTAACTAATTTGGCTCCTGTGAAGAAGCTGTTAATTGCTCTTACATGCCATTCACAGCTGAGTTCACTTAGGCTGTGGAGGGAAGCAATTTTCTCAGCCTTCCCAGGCCCTGTGATAGTGCCAGGAATTAAGCCCACCCTGAGGGCCTACTGCCCACTGTTCACCTGTGCTGAAGTGGATAAACACAGAAAACACTCAGCATTTTTCAGGATAGTCCTCAGCACTGTAAAGGATCTGGCCCAATAAGGCCAAGGAAAAGCAGAACATCAGTCCAAGAAGGTCCCAGCTGGGGATGGATGCTTGCTCTCATCATGTTCAGCTCCTGTTGCATGCAAAGGACATAATGACACAAATAATAACTAATTACAATGAGAAGAAGTGGAAAATGGTGCAGCGAATGCTAGCAGGATTCATAAAGTCTAATGCTAGTAAAAATACAGTCTGTGTACAAAATTATAGTTTAGTTCCTGGCTACGTGCTGTGTTCAAGCTAAGCAAAAGACAAAGTAATATCTTCAGGATATATTTTGCAAAGACAACTGCTCCCTATTACAGATAAACTTAACACTGTTTATTTTATTAAATTTGTATATCATTTGTTCTAGTATGTTAAAAGGCTGATATGCATGTAAATTGACCTTGCATTTTTGGATAAATTGCACTATAAATATATTGTAAAAGAAGAAGGAAAGATATGACTTCTGAACTCTCTCCCATCAAAGTGAATTCAATCACAGAAATACTCTGTGATTTACAGAACAGGCATGCTGGTAGGCAGGAGAGACGGTGACAAGCACAAGCTATTACGGTTAAAAAGGGTCAAACACAAAATTGCAGAATGGTAAGGTTGGAAGGGACCTCAGTGGGTCATCTGGTCCAACCTCCCTGCTCAAGCAGGGTCATCCCAGACCACACGGTACAGCATTGTGTCCAGATGGCTCTTGAATATCTCCAGCAAGGGAGATTCCACAATTTCTATGGCAGCGTGTTCCAGTGCCTGGCCACCCTCATGGCTGTGAGAGGCTGGAATGATTGATGTCTCGAGACATTTTGGGGGCCATGGGTGAGGGGGAAGGGGAGCCTTGCCCTCGTGAGGCAGTGCTCTGCCCTACACCCCCTGCCCCTAGAGCCTGTATCCCAGCCTGGCAGAGGCTGCTAATCACTGGCACACTGGCGGCAAAGCTCCACACCCAAGCCCTGGAGCCCCTTTCCCTCCTCTTGAGTGGCCAAATGGTTAGAAGTCCCACCTGGGGAAAGGGCCCAGGAATGGCAAGAAGTCTTTAAAGCGGAACATGAGGCAAACACATCTTGACTCTACCTCCTCTTGGAATTTCTATCAGCTGAACACCACTGGAACCCAAGAGTGGCAGTTATATGTGTCCTTTTCTGTGTATTTTCTTTCTCTCTTTCTGTTTCTAATAATTTCTTCTCAGAATTTTTGAGTAACTTAACACCAAACAGGCTTAGAGTTTGCTAAGTGAATACTTTGAGGAGTGTTTTATGTTGATTGAATGTTGCACTAAATCTTTTGCCAAAATTCTCTGATTTTGTTGCCAGTAAAGTTTTTTGGTTGTTTTGACCTCTTGAGAATATCTTGTCAGTATTTCTCCTGTGCATCTAACTCAGAGTATATGAACAATCATAAACCCTTTTAAGAGCCACATCAAGCAAGATTTTTGGGGACCTTACAACAGTAAAGAATTTTTCCTCAAGTTCAGGTGGAACTTCCTGGGCATCAGTTTTTGCCCATTGGCTCTTGTCCTGTTGCTTGGCACCACTGAGAAGAGCCTGGCTTCATCCTCTTGACACCTTCCCTTCAGATATTTGTATACCTTGATGAGATTCCCCTCTCAGTCATCTCTTCTCGAGGCTGAACAGGCTCAGCTTCATCAGCCTCTCCTCGTAAGAGAGATGCTTCAGTCCCTCATCATCCTCACAGCCCTTTGCTGAGCCTGCTCCAGGAGCTCCATGTCTCTCCTGTACTGAGGAGCCCAGAACTGGACAGAGAACGTCAGGTGTGCCTCACCAGGGCTGAGCAGAGGGGCAGGGTCACCTCCCTCGACCTGCTGGAAGTGCTCTTAATGCACCCCAGGATACCATTGGCCTTCTTGGCCACAAGGGCACACTGCTGGCTCATGGACAGCTTGTTGATATGGACCAGTCTGTAGCTGTTCTGTGCCAGGAGAGAGCCAAAGAAGGAGGGCTGCCTCTGAGGCACTCTTTCTTCGCTCTGTGCTAACCTACCTCCAGCTGAAGAAGCTGTGCTTCACTCCCCATCCCTGGGCAGTGTGCACATGCTGCTTTTCCAGCTCCTTCCTCCCTGGCAGCTGCTCTGGCTGCTCCCCACATATTGAGCCATTCTCCCCTTCAGGGGGATCCCAATAGGAAGTTTCCATGCTCCTCTCTTTCCCTTCTTGGTGCCTACAAGGCAAAGCTATTGTCTGCGGGGAGCAGTGGGTGCTACAGGAGGTTTGTGTCTCCCATACACACACACACATACACACATGTACATGTGAGCCATTATCTTTACATAGTTAATGAAAAATTGCAGGAGAGAAGAAAAATCTTATAGAATAAAGTGAAAGGCCTTTTGCTCACTCTTGCTCACTGAAAAGCATTTTGGGAAAAGCATAGCTGACATACAGGCAAAACCAAGTTATATAAGCACCTGCGTGATTGATGCCTGACCAGAATCCTCATTGGTCAGAAGAGAGTGTGGACAGCCACACGAGAGGTGATGGGGAAGTGGCAGGCAGCCAGTGTGTGCTTGTTAACTAAACAAGAATGCTAACAAGTATAATTTTAGCCGGAATATTTTTAGCACAGTATAAAAGTTTTACCTAGCTGTAGAGTATAAAAGACTCTGTATCTGCATTAAAGTGATTCTCTCCTCAAGAAGCAGAGTGTCCATGTCTCATCGCTACTAGAAATCAAAGTGTGCAAAACATAAAAGGAGAAAAGATAGAAATCCTTTCAGAGTCACCTTTTCAATATATATATATCTGTGACATTAGGTACAAATATTTAGGTCTCATGCGTGGCAATTCAGTCCAATGTGAGTCAGATCTGCATAGTTTACAATGTGAAGAAGTATCAGACAGCCAGTAAAAAGCACACCATTGTCAGTAGTGTGACCCTGTAAATAACAGTATTTTTCTTTTCCTTTCCTTTTAGTTTGAGCAATTGCAGTGTCAGCAACAATCAGAAGAAAATGCGAGCATTTGCCTCAATAGCACAGAACGCATGGGAAATTTTTATATCTGAGAGGAAGCCTGGCTGGAAGTATCAGATGCAGCTTTTTGCTGTTTGCTCTGCAGTTGGTTTCCTCTCCAGCTTTCTTTTTTTCCTTAGCATGCACTTCTCCTTGGCACACCCCTCTCTGGGGCCCTTACTGATTTCTGGATTCATCTGGATTTTGCTTTCTATCACGCTCTTTTGTTTCAAGCACCTGCGCTGTTTTAGTGTTCTCTTCCTCCTTTCTTGCGGACTGAAAAATGGCAGGGATGCTCTTATTACTGCTGGCACAGGGGTTGTGGTGGCCAGCAACATCCAAAATATTTTTCACAATCTAAAGGTTCTGGCAGACAGTATAACCTGTCATTTAAAGCAGGAGCAATTTGCCTTGATAAAATATTATGTTGAGGCAATAAAATGGATTTATGAGGCGGCCAAGCTTCCCACTGAACTACCTAAAGATATAGTGGTCCTAAAGCACAAATTCACACCATCTTATTCAATTTCAGACAATGCATTAAAACAAGAGCTAAATGACACAGAGCAAGAAATCCAGAGAATTGCTAACCAGATATCTTTTATGTTGACTATACTGCCCTATATAGGTCAGAAAGTATTGCCTATAGTTGGGGTTTTTCTAGTTTCTTTTGGAACTGGCCTCTTTATCAAAAAATTTGTGGGTTATCATAGTACCAAATTTAAGAATACTTATATCACAAAACAGTTCATTGCATTTGATGAGCATCAAAAGCAACAGCAAAGACCCTGTCTTCTGCCACTTAACAGAAAAGAGAGAAAAGATTATGTGACAATCCCATCTTTCTTCTTCACAAGAAAGGACAGGAAAAAAATGCTGTGTTCTTTTCTCCCTGTAATTATTCATCTTTGCATCTGGCTTCTGTTTGCTGCAGTAGACTCTTTGTTTTATTGGTTAATTATTTCTGTGAACAAATATCTCCAAGAAGTACCAGATCTAGACATTCAACTCAGCCTCTTTCAGAATGTAAGTACTTATGAGTACCGTATATTTCTTAGTTTACTGTTGAAACATTTCCCTTCATCTTCAGCAGCTGCAAGAGCAGACACATAGCCAATGAGCCATCAATTCTTTCCTGGAATATCATTCATTTCAAAAAGGGCCATTGCCATATCCACAGATATATATGTTGGATGGAACCAGACAGTTCTTTCCAGAGCATTGTCATATTTCTAGAGAATGGTAAATTTTAGAAGGACTTTCATTCTTCCATGTATATATATGAAGAAAACCGGAAGCTTAAAATTGGAAACTCACAAACCTCACATTTGTGAAGCACTACTTTTATGGTCAAAATCACTGTGACACAGATGTAAGTGATGCCTACCTTTCTTTAACTGACTTTTGTGAGGAGTTCATCCATTGCGTGCATGGGTGCATACACATGAAATAATAGCTCGTTGCCAAAATCTCCAGGTTCCTCTAGCAGGAGCAGCAGCAGCATAGAGAACCGTAGAGTAACTAGGTTGGAAGGTAAGTCTGGAGGCCATCAAGACCAAGCTCATGCTCAAAACAACTAGTTAGAGCATGGTGCTCATAACACCAAGGCTGTGGGTTTGATCCCCATATGGGCCATTCACTTAACAGTTGGACTTGATGATTCTTGTGGGTCCCTTCCAACTCTGAATATTCTGTGATTCTGTGGCAAACTTCACAAACAGATCAAATTGCTCAGGGTCTTGTCTGAATACTCTTAAAGGTGGAGATTTTACCACTGCAGTGACTCCTTTAGTGCAAAGTAAAGATGCCTAGTTTGATAGCTCAAGAACTATTCATCCCCACTAAATCAAACAAGGGCATCAGGAGGCCAGCATGGATGAGCAAGGAGTTCTTGAAAAAAGCACAGACTTGGTGAAAGAAAGGACAGCGGTCCCAGGAGGAATGTAAATACACTGATTGTATAATGATGGGGGCAGGAAAGCCAAAGCCCACCTGGAGCTCAATCAGGTAAGGCAGGTGAAAGGCAGCACAAAGGGCTTCTGCAGGTCCATAAGCAGCGGAAAATAACCCCAAAATCCATGGGGAAATGTAGGTCCACTGTGAAGAGCAGGAGGGATCCTGGTGGTGACAAAGGACACAGAAAGCCCAGGGTACTGAATGGCATCTTCAGTTGTGCCTTTCCCAGGAACAGCCTTCAGGAACGCCAGGCCTTGGAGACAAGGGCAAGTGTGGAGCAAAGAATGCTTACCCTTGGTGGAGGAGAATCAAATTAGGGCATGTTTAACCAGATGTGCACCCATGGGACTTGATGGGAGGCACCCACGGGTGCTGAAGGTGCTGGCTGACGTCACTGCGAGGCCACTTTTGATTGTCTTTGAAACATCATGGGGCCTGGGAGACATTTGTGAAGAGTGGAAGAAAGCAGATGCTACTCCCATCTTCAAGAATGGGAAGGAGGAGGATCCAGGGAACTACACTCTGGTCATCCTCACCTTTATCCCTGGGAAAGTGACAGAGGATATAACCATGGAATGCATTTTCATACACATGAAGGTCAGGAAATCTATTAGGAGTTTTAAGCATGGATTTATAAAGGCTAAATCATACCTGACCAATGTAACAGCTTTCTATGATACAAACACTGGGTTGCTGGATGAAGGGAGAACAGTGGATGCTGATTTTGCTATTGTTAAGGCTTCCACTACTGGAACACTGGAATGCAACATCTTCATTGACAATCTGATGAGATGTGGGCTTGATAAATGGAGAGTGACATGAAATGAAAATTGACTGAACCCTTGGACTCAAAAAGTTCTGACTTGTGGTACAAAGCCATTTTTTATGTCCCCCAGGAGCAGACACTGGAACCTATACTATTTGACGTCTTCCTTAATGACCTGCAAAGACAAACAGCTTGTAGCCACACAAGCCTGCAGACAATATAGAACTGGGAAGAGTGTCTGAAACACCAGTGGGTTGTGCTGTCATTCAGAATGACTTGAAAAGGCTAGAGAATTGGGCTGAGAGGAGCCTCACAATGTCCAGCGAAGGAACATGCCACATCTTGCAGAACCTTGAAGGGAAATAACTCTGTGCACGTTACATGCTAGGAACTGGCTGGGAGGTGGCTTTGCACAAAAAGGCCCTGAGAGCTGGACACCAAGTTGACCAAAAGCCTGCAATGTGCCCTTATGGCAAAGGAAGTGTTGTTTTGGGCTGCATTAGGCAGAGCATTGCCAGCAAGCTATAGGATGTGATCCTTCCTCTCTGCTTGTCACTGCTGAGACCCAGTACAAGAGGGGCATATACTGGAATGAGGAGTCAAGGAAAGGGAGTCAAGGAAAGGGTCAGGAAGATGACTAAGGGACTGAAGCATATGTGACATGAGAAGAGTGAGGGGCTGTTCAGGCTGAAAGAGAGATGGCTCAGGGGGATCTTATAAGTGTGTGTAAACAAGTGATGGGGGGTGGCTGTAACAGAGAGGATCCAGACGCAGGAAACATTTCTTCAATGAAAGGGCTGTCAAGAACTGGAACAGGCTGTCCAGGGAGTAAGTAATGGAGTAACCATCCCTAGAAATGTTCAAGAAACAACTCAGTGGTTTAGCTGTTATGGTGTTTTCTGGTCAAGGATTAGACTGATCTTGGAGGTCTTTTCCAACCTTAATGGTTCCATGATTCCGTGACTTCTCAGTGGTGCACAGTGCAGGAAGAAGAGGCAATCAGGGAAAATTGAAGGAAATACATTTTTTGTTTACTCTTCAGGTGATCAAACAATAGAACAAGTTTCTGAGACAGGTTGTGGGGTCTCCATCCCTGGAGAGCCCAACTGATCACAGCCCTAATCAGTCTGTTGTAGCCCCACCATTTACTGTGTACTGCTGTGTGTGGTTCTGCCTGTGTTTCTAGACAGCCTCTTATCGTGACTTGCCTTGGGTGTGACCCAAGCCAGGGCAAAGAAAAAGCTCAGTCCCACTACGCATGGACAGAAGTCCTGAGCCTGACCGTGCCTGCCTGGTTCACGGGTCCTGTACTATGGATTTGCCCTCTTTATCTGCATTGTCCACTCATGTGGAAAGCTGGTTGACTCCTTCAAAACAGAAAACTATGCCATCATCAGATTGCTTTTAGTTCTGCAGGGAAAGCTAATTACATTAGAATGTAAAAGTTAATCTCAACAGATTTGTTACAACAAGCCTCAGGGCTGCTGATCTCAGGGAGTCTGGGAAGCTGAGTGAACAGGACAGACTCAGGGACTTCTTGAGATGTTTATTAATTAGCATGAACAATGAAGTTCTTCATTCACTGGTACCCCTGTTTCATATTGAGTTCCTAATGGAGTTTTTCTTTGCCTGTACATCGATTCAGTTTGGGGATAAAATGTCCTGAGATGGTTTGGAACAGGATAATGTCAAGGAAAGGCTAACAGTCTGAAAATGGGTAGCATGCTTTGGGAACTTGATTTATCCAATGAACATCTCACAAAAGTGCCTGGCCTCTGTAAGGTGATTAGAAGAGCCACAGGGAAGAGCTGCATGTCCCTCTGATGAGGTCAGAGAAAAGGCCTGGGCTGTTCAGTGTCCCTGCAGTGCTCCTACACACAGAACAGACAGTTCTGCCAGTGTGGTGCCAGCAGCACGGCTAATTCACCCCTGTCATTGAGCCTTTCAGTCCACTGAAGGACAGCAGCTCTAAGCAAAGGCCCCTACAGGAGGAGGACAGGCAGCCTCATTCGTGTGACAGCCTCTGGTCAGAGCACTGCCTGGGCCAGTGCCTGGCTGAAAGAGGGAACAGGGCCTAGTGCTGTGTGGCCATGGCTGGGTTGCTGTTCTATACCACCCACAGCATCACTGCAGGTGCGGCTTCAGGGGGAACAAAGGGCGAACACCCCTGGACTATGCGACATTTTTGCCTCCCTCTCTCCATTGGGAAGGTTCAGGATCAGCCCTGCCCCTGCTTGCCCCAGCCTCTGCTGCCCATCCTCTTCCTGTTCCTCCGAGACTTGGCTCAGAGATATGGTGCAGGAGGAATGCTGCGGGGAGCAGAGCGCTGGAAGGGAGCCTGAGCCCAGCCATGTCGAGCTGAGCTGAAAGGAGCCGAGTGGAGCTGAAAGGAGCCGAGCGGAGCTAAAATGAGCTGAGTGGAGCTGAAAGGAGCCGAGTGGAGCTGAATGGAGCCGAGTGGAGCTGAAAGGAGCCGAGCGGAGCTGAAAGGAGCTGAGTGGAGCTGGGTGGAGTGGTCAGTAGCAGCAGGGCAGGTATTGGAAGCAGCTGCACACAGTTGAGTCCAGCGTTGGAAGCAGTGACGTGGTGTGACACAGACAGCCTTGCTTTTGGGGGGTTTGTCCATCATGGTTTTCTGCTCTCTCGAGCTCCAGGATAGGGAGGGTGCTGTGGTGACTACCTGCCACCTTCTCTTTCTTTGGGGAAAACCATGTGGTGCTGGGCACGGGAAGAGCCACCATCTTGTCTTTGTCCCAGGGCCACGTGGAACTAAGTCGAGGTAGTGAATACTTTTTTGGGGTAAAACACCTTCTCTTTTTATATACTTTTGTTATTAATATTGCTGCTGTTACAGTGCATCTCTTACTCCGTTGCTTGTTGCTTTCAGTAAATTGTTATCTCAACCCATACTCTCTGCCTTCGTCCCTCTCTTACTGGAAGGGGTGTGGCTTTTTTGGGGTTTAATTTCTGGCTAATATTAAACCACCATGGTGTGGCAGCACTGCTGATCATCTGCTGAGACAAAAGCAAAGGGACAGGCACTTCGCTCTGCAGTTGTACACTCAATGAAAGACCCTCCAACAAGGTCCCTCCCTGCTCAGGGATCTGAGCAGAGTCATAGCAGTGGAAAAATATTAAACCATTATAACCAGGGTAGCTAAATATTTCCCTTTCAGAGCCACTGAAAAGGTAAGTTCTTAACAGTCCAAAATTGTGGACACTGTCCCAAGAGAAATTGTGAAAATACAGTCCAAACCATTTATAAATAACGGATAAATACATTGTTTTGAGCATACCATATATAGATGCTGGATGGTCTAGATGATTTATGGTCCTTTGTAAATCTGAATGTCCAGTGGGAGAAATATTAAGAAAGAAAGGAATCAGTATGATAACCCATTCCTTTTTTTCCCCCTTTTCTTGTGCAGAAGAATGAGAACAGCTATATCATTTTTATGAAAGAGCGTATTGCAAAGACTGATTCTTTCAAGATCCCTTTGTTTAAGCACAACTGCATCCCTCATCCAGAGCTGGCTCTCTCCACGACATGGATCCAGCTTGGAGTCATCATCTTCTTCTTAATCATTTTTGGGTTGTTCTCTGGCCTTCTGACCCAGCTTAAAATACTTGTGTCAACTTCCTTTTATCCTGACACTGAGATGAAACGAATACATTATTTGCATGCAAAATTACTCAAAAAAAGAGCAAAGCTACGAGAGAAAACTGGGAAGAACATGTCTGCAAGAACGGTAAGCCATCAGCTCTGGGGAAAAAAATCTTCTCACTGGGTGGTAGCCTGACCCAGGAAATACTTAAACACTTGCTAACTTCAATTATGTGCTAATAGACTTTCCTCAGTGCTCAGGAGTCAGAGACAAGTTGCCTAATGGTAAGATTAGATCATCTAATTGTTTTGTTCTGTACTTCAACACACATGCCTCAGACATGACATCGGTATGCTCAAATGACTATGTGCTGTCAAGAAAATACTTCTCAGATTCAGAGGTCTCCAGAGAGCAAACTTTGTTTTCATGAACATATGAAAAGCACTAAGAGTATTCCTGCAATCTAGACAGCAAGTGCTAGGCAGTAAGAGCAGCCTCTAAATGTTGAGAAAGATGTTCAGGTATTGCTTAGCAAAATGCAAGGTGATATATTTCTGTTTTAAAACACAGCGTGATTGCAAATACCATTAGGAAACAGAACTTTTGGCTTGCAAAAACATTTATGCTGTGCATATAGGTATACATACACTAATGGAAATAACTAACACATGCATATACCTATGGCATATCCAAATAGATAGCTGCAGACGTACTCTGTTAAAGTTTGGATTTTTTACAGCCTTCAATACTGACTGTACAGGCTATTAGTGTCTGGGTCATCTTAACTCAGTAATACTATCATATAGATCATATTTCTGTCTTTTCAGGTAAACTTTTGGTTTCCAATACTCAAGGCAAGAGAGGCAGTGAGGAAGAAAGAAAGGAGTGTAGCAGAGTGACAGCATGATGTAGAAAAGACCACATCAAATTAATGAAGCTGTGGAAAAGACCACATCAAAAGAATGAACTTTTAGATATGGCTGAGATGCTTTAGCTCCACCTGTGTTTTGCACCATCTTTCCTATGGAATGTCAATTTTAAAATGTGAAAATATCAAACTCAAAGGCTGAGCAGCAGTGTTTTGGAAAAGACGCCACTGTGGATAGTGTGCAGTTCACCACAGATTGCTCTGGATTGCATTAACACTTGTTTTTCAACTTGGGGTCTGCATTATCTGGTACTTGAGAAAATCACAGATGATCTGTTCTTCTGTTTAAAACCAATAAAACAGTTCGGAGTTTTTAGGACAAGAGTATAAACCTCTTTGGGCTGAGCTAACAGAGGATGTCATTATGGCAGCAGGTTTGTCTTCATGTTTGAAAGACACTGAAGATGGAAGACACAGCAGAGGCTGTCCATTGCCTTCTGGGATAGCCAAGAGCTGGGGCTTAGATGTTTCTAGACATTTCTATCTATTTCTCATACCTCAACTGCCCCAAGTTCTTCAGCCTGGATCTTTGCCATCCCTAGCTGCTAGACTCCTACCTAACGCCCCACACAGAATTCCTTGCTTCATCTTAATCTCCCGCTTCCATATATCCTAGACTGTATCACTAGAGCAGATTGTACCATGCCTTTGATAGTCATGAGAGAGGTCATGTGACCTCAGAATTGAGAATGCTTACGAGAGCTAGAATAGAGAGGAATTAAGTGCTGTGGCTGCAAACAAGGCATCTTTAAAGGATGCGAAGCCTTAAGAATTTTTAGCTTCTATTCTTCATGTATCTGTAGCTTGGTGTGTAGTTCTAGTGCTAAAAACCTCTGTTCCAAGTGTTTTAGACAAAACATTGCTCTTGATTGAAAAATCCAAGGACACTTCTCTGCCTCAGAGCCCCAAAATAAGTAAACAACAGTGAATTGGGGGGAGCAAGCTTGGGGTAGTTGACATCATCACCTGAAGGTGTAACTAGAGAATTGGGGCCCAATATGTTAATGAGACAAAACTTATAAAAGGGGAAGGTCTCGTGACTCGGCGTCCATTTTGGGTGTAGCCTCACGAGTGGGCTTTGTCTGCCCTGAGTGTACCTAAAGGCCTTTAATAATTTTGTCTTTTTATTCTCCTAACTTTGTCTGACCTCTGTTCCTGGTAAGCCCAGATAAGGCATCAGGCGGGGCATATACATAGAGATGAACCATGTTTCACATCTTGCAGACTGGGGAAGCTTGCAGGAGAGACAAAAACCGGCTTAATTTTGTTGCATAAGCACCATTGCCTTCAGTGAAGTAAAATTGAGCCAATACTGAAGTGCTTCACCTATTCAACCAACACTGGTGATGTGACTTTCATACAACACAAGAACAAATGTAAAAAGCCTAAAGATATAGGAATGACTGACGTAGCTCTAGAGATTTAATGCGGAGCTAAAAATCTACCCAACAGGCTGTGTATCCCTGATGTTCAGCCACAACCAGCTTTTTTTTTAGGCTGGATAATAGGAAATTCTACTCTCTTCCTCTATAATACATGCATGGTTTCAGGACAGCCATTGATCAATGTCTCTGTTATCTGAATGAATAAAGACCTAAAACTCTTCGGTAGCAAGAGTCAGAAGTTATTTTCCACCTAAACGACTGAAAAACATGAAGACTGTTTTTCTTTGGGCCTTCCAAAGTCTCACTTCTCCATGGATGTAGGTGGTTCAGGTTGCTGGTGTGATAACAATTTGTCTCTGGAAAATGATGCTGGATTAAAGCCATGCATTATTGAGGATTGTACTGAATGTCTCTGAGAGGCCTGACTATGTCCTTTTTTACTAAAGTGGGACAGCCCTGAATAGTAGCAGAATGTCAGCTTGTATTTTAGGTGCTACTGTCAAGCACCAACAACAAGAAACATTCTGGTGAGAGAGAAGCAGTTAGAAGGTTGCTCTAAATTTGGATTCACAAAACAGAATAGCTATCCAGGTATTACTGATAAGAAGATACACTCTTGTTATCATTGCAGATGAAATGGGAAGAGTTAAATGTCAATAAGAGCTGAGCATTTTTGTCAGAGTTCTGACAA
Organism: Acanthornis magna; assembly: GCA_036785705.1. Lineage (NCBI taxonomy): Eukaryota > Metazoa > Chordata > Aves > Passeriformes > Acanthizidae > Acanthornis > Acanthornis magna. The sequence continues at coordinate 1,782,468 of JAWUZG010000071.1, read as the reverse complement.
ATTCATTGCTGGCAGGAGTTGGACATGCTCCTTTCAGTCCCAAAGGACAAGCTGGTCAGAAGTCCAAATAATGGGGAAAGCCTGATTGGCAACACTACCACAAAACACTACCACCTCCTTCACTTATTATCAGGAGGAAAACTTTAGTTTGGAGTTTCTTTCCTTTCCTGTTTGATGGTATTGCCACTCAGAATATATTTTCTCTCTCTTTTTCTGCAAAGAGCAAGTGAAGGCTTTGCACTCCATGGGAAAGGTTCATCAAAGTGACTCAGATGTGGGTCAGTCATTGGAAGAGATGCCTAAATCTGTTAGGACTTTGAGTTCTGGAGTACGCTCTGAGGACAATGCCATGTCTGCACTTTTAATTTCCTTAAGGAAATTGAGCCAATGTTGTGCCTGAATGCTGACGCTCCCACCACTACCTGTCAGGGCAATTAACTAAATATGGCTTAGTTTACCCTTCAAAATGATAAAAGACAATCCTTGGGTAACTAATGGTAATTCTGTACAATATGTTCAGTTCTGGTAAACATTTCACCAAGATGCTTGATCCCACTACCAGTGACAGAAGACATGGAAAAGGCCAAGGTATTTCTTTGTCTTAGTCTTTACAGTTAAGACTGGTCTTTAGCCATTTCAGACCTCTCAGATGTGAAGGAAAGGCTGGAGCAAGGAAGAGTTTCCCCTCATGCTTAGAGAGCACTCAAACACACAGGTCATACCTAAGACATGATAGGAGGTATCCATGGGTGTCAAGGGTGCTGTTGATGTCACTGAGAGGCAAGCCTTGACTTTCTGTGAAAGGTCATGGTGATCAGGAGTGATTACTGAGGACTGGAAGAAAACACATGTCACTCCCATCTTCAAGCAGGGAAAGAAGGAAAATCTCAGAAATTACAGATTTATCAGATTCAGTCTGTGGGAAGGAAGGTGATGGAACAATTTCCCCTGGTAGCTGCTTCCAAACATAAAGGCCTGGAAGTTGTCTGGTACATCACTGAAACAGATGAAAAACTTTTTTACTCCGACGGTGGTCAAACACTGGAAATAGGATGCCCAGAGAGGTTATGGAATCTCCATCCTTGCAGATACTCAAAACCCCTTAGACATGTCTCTGAGGATCTCAGAGCAGCAGGGCTGGAGCAGATATCTCTAGAGATGCCTGACAGCCTCAGCCATTCTGTGATTATTGACTTTAGCACAGAACACGACAGGAAAAATCTTATAAAATCTTGTTTTAACTTGTGAATATGCTGTGGGAGCACCAGGGTGCCACCTGACAACATATTGTTACCATTACACTCAAGCAAGAGTCACATACTTGAGTGGAGCAATGCACACTTTGTTTCTGTGACCATACACATGAATACCTGTATTCTGAAGGTCAGCTGAATGGCAGGCAAAGGACATAAGTTTGCTCTTCCCCATCTCCCTAAAACTTCATTATCAGGGAAAAGGGCACATTCTGCACTTTTTAAAATTTTTTATTTTTTAATTTATAAATCAAGTCCACCTTCTATGCCTCAAAGGCATTGAGTTTTTTCTTGGTTGTAGGACAGTTCTTACCCAGACCTATAGACCTATTCCTTCAGCTGCCCAGTGTCTATCTGTAGAGATGAAGAGGCAGGTCTGTTGTTCCCCTGAAATTACACAGAGACATACTTCTCATCCTCTCCAGGCCTTATTTTCTTTTTGTTTTCTTCCATTTTTTTCTGTCCTATGAGCAGGGGAAGTCTGGAGGTTTGTTTATCTTCAGCTGTCTCCTCTGCAAGTTGTTCAGCTATTTCCTTGGCCTCTCTGTTTACCATAACCCTCAACCACAGGATTCTGTTGTTCTTTTTTCTTAAAAAAAAGTTTACGAGTTACAATAAAAAAACCAGCATTCCACCCACAATTATTTCTGTTCCTCTTCTTGCCTACCCTCTCCCCAGATTTCCTACATTTCATTTTGGCTCTTTTCCTCTGTCATTCATAGTCTTCCTTCCTCTTTTAGTATGTTTTCTTCATCTCCAACAGATCATTCTTTCTCATACATAAAAGAATGCAATCCTTTTCTTTCTGCTGAGCACAAGGGAGCTGTAGGTGCAGTTGAAGTTAAGGGTTTTATTCATTTGTTGGTGTAACAGAAATTTTTAATATCTTTCATGTTACTGGTTTTGTCTCTAAATGACTCTCTAGGGCTTGTCAGAAATGCATTTAGCACTAAGAAGAAGAGTCTGGGAAGTCTGGATTTGGTTTTTGACTCATTCATCCCTGTCCTCCCAGCTCACAGCAGAACTCAACTTCCTCCTTTAAATGTCCTTCACTAGTGTAGAAGTTGCTTGATTTACTGTGAAAAATCCTCCAATTGGATCAAATCTGGTTTGTAAAATTAATGAAAGGCTGACCTGATTGTCTTGTGAAGGTAATTCAGAGAGACATGTTAGTGTTTCTGACCCTCCTGGAGTGGAATACAAACAAAGACATTTCCTTTCAGCAACTGTGTTTATGGAACTCTTCTTATCACCACCCCACACCCCAAAACCTGGCCAGCTTCTGAAGCCAAGCCAAGCTGAAGGCTTCTTTGCCTCTGTGCTAGTTTTGTTGCAGCATTTCATGTGAGCAGCTGTGTGTGCTAAGTCAGAGGGTGCTGGGTTTGCAGCTGCTTTCACTGTGACCCCTGCACTGTCAATATTTTCACACTGACTCACTGTTTTCATCGCAGTTTAAATAGCCCAGAGATGCAATTAAAAAAGAAATGAATAATCAAAGTCTTTCCTTTAATTCTGTTTAACATTGCAAGAGTGGAGAGTGAGGATCAAAGGATCACTCTATGCTGCTGATGAAATAAAGTCTGAAAATAGGGATGTTATTGTCGACGTTATGGACACAGATTTCAAAACGTGAGCATGTTTCACGGGTGCTGCTGTGCTTGAGAGCACCTTCCTCCTCGTTTCACTGCTGATACATCATACCTGCCCTGCCCTCCAGTGGCCCAGCACAGCCACATGGCCCAGAGCTGCTGCTCAGCAGAGATCATCCCTGGTGCTTCAGGCTGGAGAGAGCAGCGCTGCAGGTGTCAGTGTTTGCACCACAGCCCTGCGTTTCACAGGGGGTGAACTGAGTGCCAGCAAGTGAGCAATAAACACACACTGTCTGTATGAGGCTTCCTCTGGCAAATGATGGGGGTGAAAGCAGTATTATGTATGCAGGAATCAAATCTCACAAACTGCTTTTCTGCTGCTGCCTCTGGAATCCACAGCATCAGGGGGAATGGAGTACTAAAGGTCCCAAATTTCTGTCTGGGTGCAGAGAGTGATGAAAATATGGTTAACAGAGGTTTTTCTTTAACAATGTGTGTTTGAATCTTCAACGTTTCCATACAAGAAAGAGGAGGAAACCAGTAGAATCCCAAAGAGAAGTACTGAGCAAGGAAAGGATGTTTTGTGCTTTAGCCTTGACAAAACAGAACATTTGCTCCTCTGCATGGACATTGCTCCAGAGGAAGAGGATTTTGTTGCAGCAGTATCAGCTCATTGCTTAAAGCAATGAGCAATCGACTAAAAGAAGAGTCAAAGAAAGTAAGCATTTTTCTCAGGTGCTGGAGAAGCATGAGGATTATGGCTAATGAGATACAATTCAAACATCTGGGAAAGCAATTATTGTCTTACTTCCCCATGAAAGGCTCAAGACAACAGTGTGGGCTGCAGAAGTCATCTCTAAACCACCTTTCCAACCTGGTGCATGGCATCTGTTTTCTTAGCACAACAGTTATAGCACAGACCCAGCAACAACTTGAGAATGTAATGAGCAAGTGATAGCTCAGGGATGAGACTGTAGATTGAATTCAGAAGTCTCATCAGAGTCTAGAGGTTGATGTACAACTGAGAGACCAGTCAGTGCTCCTTCCAGTGCTGCAGTTCAGGACCTGTGCTGACATAATTGTAATCCCATTGCATCCCTAACTATATGCCTACTAAAAATTGCCTTGCTACTGATTTTGGCTCTGCTGTCACTCATTACTGGTAGTTTGGAAAAGAGACCTGGGCAGTCCCAAAATTACATCCCTATGAAGATCCCACCATCATAGCATAGCCCATGTAAGTGGAAAAGGAAGGACGACAGAGATTTGGAGTCTGACGGTCTCAGCTTTAGTAGGAGTACCTGAATGGCACAGTTGAGATACTTTTGATGTCACACAGTTCCTCAAGGGCTTGGCACCTATTGGCTTGAAGCAGGATCCAGGTACTAGGGCCAGCACGTGTCATGGCAAAACAAATATTCATAAATATCACAAACCTGACAGGCTCAATAACTTGTTGCACTTAAGGATGTAAAAATACAGCAGACGATTTGGTGTAAAGCCCAGTTCACAATATGCAGGTAATTTCTCTCATGACATCTGCACAATAGTTAAGACTCACTGTAATGAAAAGATAGGTATTTCTTAAGAAAAAAAAAGTATAACCCCCTATAGGAAGAACAGTCCATGATACAGAGCAGTAAGTATCAACATAGGGATCAGGAATTCTTTGCTAATTTTACAGGATGAAGCTCACTAATTTCTAATCTAATAAAAATCAGTAGGAAACCTAAGGAGATGAGACATTTTTCCCTAGAAAATACATGTTCATGGTTTGGAGATTTCAGTTTACAAAATGGATATTTATATAGCTGATAAAACCACTTGCTGCTAGCACACTGTGAAAACACCTGTCTTTAAAAAAAACACTCACTTTGTTTCTTCAGGCTTTTATGAGTCTTTTGTATCACTTCAATCTCAGTAGGTTTCCCAAGAGTGCAAAGGACATTTGAGAGGCCTGGGCATGTCCACAGTATCCAAAGGACTGACAGCCTTTTCTCCTGGGTTTCATTGTCATAATTGAGTACCACTGTCATAACTGATTAATTTCAGCCTCGAGCAACTCACTTTAGTGAACACTGGATGCTGAACTTAAGGAAACTACCTGTATTCAATCACCTGAGTAATTTCAGATCCTTGAGCACCCACAGTTCTCAAAACTGTAAACTTATACTAATTATATTTACTTGTCTCACAGGTGTATCATCAACTTCAAGGCTCCAATAATTGTTACAACCTGAAGTCTCAGGTGAAAGACTCCACACAAATGTAAGTTATTGTTAAAAGTAGAAGTGGATCTTTTCTCCTCCCCGCTTTTTCCCTTACTCTTATCAAATTTCTGCTGTTCTTTCAAGGTAGCAAAAGATTAATTGGAAAGAATGGATTCATGGTTGACCTGCGCTATTGATGAGACAAAACATAAGAAAAGACAGGCATCCATCATACAAGAAAATTCCAGTTCTGAGAAGCAAAGACGAGCTAGGAGGAAGGCAGCTGCAGAGGAGAAATCTGTGCCATAGTTACACACGCTGTGTACCCTTGGTCGCCAATGGAGACAAACCTGCGCTGTGAGAAAATTGCCCATCTCGTCCCAAAGGAGAGCAACTCCAGACAGATTCACCTAACCTGGGTGAGATCTTGATGCAGAGACAAATCAAGTTGCAGAAGCACCTCTTTCTCTGTCAATTGCAAAGGGAGATTGGACAATGAGCTGAGATGCAGAGCATGACAGTACAGAAGTGTGTACTGAACAGTGAACTTCATTTCCTTGTAATAGTCACTGTGATAGTGTTGGATTGTTGTTCTGCTGTTCAAAGATAACCTGAGAAATGGGAGCTGGTGCTAGATCTTCTCTACCAGACCCCTGACTCTCCTCCATCATCTAACAAAGAAAACCCTCCTTTGCTGTTTAGAGACACAAGAACTACTGACCTGATAGATTGTTTTTTATACAAGCTCATATATCACTGTATGCTTATGAATATAGCAGGACCTGCAAGTTTGCTTTCCACTGTCAAAAATAATAGTAATTATCATATGTTTTATGTGTGTATCTTAAAATATGCAGCACTTTCTGTGCCTGTTTGGCTTGTGGGTTGCAAAGAAGTACAGGTTACACTGCTTCTATGCAGAGGATAATCAATTAGTGTTATTTAATCAACAGGTGAATTTGTATTGGCCTCATTTCTCTCTGTGCTGTTTTTGGCTGGGGTGGAGTTAATTTTCTTCACAGTGGCTAATGTGGAGTTATGCTTTGTATTTGTGCTGGAAACAGTGTTGATAATTCAAGGATGTTTTCATTATTAATGAGCAGTGCTAACACAGCATCAAGGCCTTTTCTGCTTCTCACCCCATCCCATCTGCATGAGGGCTGGGCGTGCACAAGGAGATGGAATGGGACAGAGCCAGGACAGCTGACCTCAACAGACCCCAGGAATGCCCTAGAACATATGGCATCCTGCTCAGCATGTAAAACTGGGGGAAGAAGCAGAGGGACATTCCGAGTGCTTTCCTGGGGATGCCTGAACACCTGCCTGACAATGGGGAGTGAATTCTGCGTTTTGCTTTGCTTGAGTGCACGGCTTTTGCTTTACCTATTAAACTGTCGTTGTTCCAACCTAAGAGTTTTCTAATTTTTGTTCTTCTGATTCCCTTCCCCACCTAACTGGGGGGAATCAAGGGAGTGTCTGTGTGGTACTTAGCTGCCAGCTGGGATTAAACCATGACACTCTTAATTTTTCCCAGGGACAGCAACTTAGAAAGAAGAGCTACTACATGTGAAAGTGCAACTTCAAACAACATTCAACTTCTCCAAGGCAAAATTTGTCTAGACATGGTAGAAGAATCAGGCTTCTAAAAGTACAACAATCTCTCAAAAGGGAAATCAGATAAATTGATCAAAAGAGATTTTATTTTAAATTAAGAATCCTATCCTACCAAAAAAAAAAAAAAAAAAAAAAAAAAAAAAAAAAGGGAAAAAAAGTATTAGTTACATTGGGAAAAACCTCACTTTTTCAGTTAGAAAGGCTTTTTGACATTAATGCATTACGTTTTCACTCTGGTGATCTCACTTCCTAAGCCTTCAGGGGACTGGTCTGTGTCTCCCCATAAAGCCAGAACACAAACTGGTACTGTAGGTGAGTTCATGAGTATAGCTAGCATAGGTTTGCCTAGGGTGCAACAAAGGAAATACTTGAACCCAGCAAAAAATGCTTCGTGGTGCAGTTGGTGGGGACAAAATATATAGAGTGACATGGAGATGTGGCAGCAGCTCCAAAACAGTGAGGGTTTTCCTAAATCAGCATATTTCTGTACTGACCCCTTCCAGATAGGAAAAATTAAAAAGTAAAATTCAGCATCTGCTATCAGAATTCTTTGCATTACTAAGCACAACAAAGATCTTCCTAACGCATGAAATTAGAGAATTAGGATTCATCTCCTGCGACGCAGGAGATTAAAAAATGTGCTTAAACACCATTGTTCATTGCTTTTACTTTATTGGTTAGCTGATACTTCCAAAGAAAAACATTAAGAAATACCATCCCAAAACTTACATACTTTTAAGAACGTACAGAGCTGTTGCCACATTATAATTGTAGTTATTTTTTTATTATTACTCCATTTTCTAAAAAGAATTTTCCAATTCTTATACCAAAAGTCTTTTCAAAGAGATATTTCAATGTCAATTTTATATAGGAAACCAAGCATAACGCTTATTGGTTACTGTTGTTTCGTGTTGGCTCTTGAGAAGTTGATTGTGGATTGATTGTTGGACCCAGAAGGCACTGCTGGTAGGGACAGCAAGGTCATTTTCATTTGCTTTTATCTACAGAGAAGAAAAAGACAATATGATACAATCTTTCAAAAGAAAATCTCTTCTTTGCAATTTGTCACTCAGAGGTAATAATGGAGAAAGAATGCTAGGAGCTAGAAAGAATGATTATTGCTGCCTCACTCTATTGAAGCTTTAGCCTTTAGTCCTCTCTATTAGAAAAGCTTTTCCCTTATGACAGAGAAAAACAAATAGGATACTGCACTCTGTTGCTGCTACTGATGCCCTGGATGAGGTTCACTGCAAGGTAACTTTAAAGGAATGATACCATGAAATGTGGAAAACCTAATTTCACCCTCCTACAATTACAGGTTTGTTCCTGCCCCATATTAAGTACCACTAAGAACAGACTCATTTCATGTGGGGTGCAAACTGGGCCTTTCTGCTCATCTATTGGGAAATTGTTTTCCAAACTAGCTGATCTCATTGCTGGTACCCATATGCACCCAAAACTGCAGCTTGGATTTTGTCGTGTTTACTGTCACTCACTGTCCCCTGACCCATATTAATCAAGTCCCCTGCTGTAGCAGGCAATGTTGCAGCTGGCACACTGCAGCATCATGGCTCGACGGTACTTGCTGAAGGACTTACCTAGTTTTTACCTTCTCCTGTAGCATTTCTTCTGCGTGTTAAGCAGTTACACAGTGGGGTGCTGTCACCACTCCTTGTCCCCAGCTGTCTTACCTCACCCCTATGCTGCACTGCATTGATCTTTGCTACGTTCCTCTGAGAGACATCAGCTCACCACAGCAACAGAAAACCAACCCAGCAAACAAAGCTCATTGATTTCTGCTGGCTTAGCAAGGAAATCAGCTCGCAAAAGAAAGATCTGCCAAGCACCTGGGCATATACAAGGACTGAAAATTACCAAGTTACACACTGTGAACACAGAGAGGAAGGAAGGGGATGGATGTACATGGATGTAATTCCATGTTAGCAGCAATGAACTTACACTGACTGAAGCAAACACTGACTGAAGCACCTCTATTTGTGCAATCACAGAATGGTTTGGGTTAAAGGAACTTCAAAGATCATCTCGTTCCAATCCCTCTGTCATGCACAGAGACTTCTTCCACTAGACTAGGTTGCTCCGATTCCTATCCAACTTGGTCTTGAACACTTCTAGGGATGGGTCATCCACAACTTCTCTGGGTAGCCTGTTCCAGTACCTTACCAACTTCACAGTTAAGAATTTCTTTCTAATATCTCATCTAAACCTACTCTTTTTTCAGCATAAGGCCATTCTATCGTGTCCTATTACTCCATGCCCTTTTAAAAAAATCCCTCTCCAGCTCTATTACAGGCTCCCTTTAGGTACTGAAAGGCTGCTCTAAGGTCTCCCTGGAGCCTTTTCTTTTCGTGAAGACAGCTTTTGTTTTTGCAAAACAAATCTGTCACCTTAATCCAAACACATTTGTTGGGAGGCTATTGTCTGTAACACAAGGACAGTAACAAATCTAATTTTTCACATCAAGCTGTTCTTGTTTGTGATTTTGTTGTGTTTTTTTTTTTCTGTGAATTTGCAAATCAAACACTCATGCTTTGGTTTGTACTCCTGTTGCTAGCTGAACTCACGTTTTGTATGAGCCTTCATGCCCATGTTGCAGTCTAGCGGTTAAACTCCATCTGTTTCTTTCAACTGAACTTTTTTAATGAGGTTCCGATCAAAAAGAGGTTCTCCATACCTGGGCTGCCACACTTTTTTGTCAAATTTACAGATACCAAGACAACTCAGATTCTGAGAGGGCTTATTTCAGACAAGCCTGTGACCAGATAGACAGCCTGCTAATTTTGGTTTTCTTGAAGTTTCAGAGAAGCATTAAGTAAAGCAGTTTCCATTAACCAAAAGAGATGGTTACCTGCAAAAGCCAAAACTGGGGAATGAGCCTGTTATTTTTGCGTGACGGATGTTCCTGAGACCGTGCCTGTGTATGGTGCTCTCTTGACAGGAACAGGTTGACATACCTGCAATAAAATATTGGAAATCTTTCAATATTTTGTCTTCTATTGCAATTGCTAATTGGACAAAATTGGAATAGGAGTCCTATTATAACCTGTCTTTCTATGTCATGCATCCCAGTATTTTCATCCAACTTCTCTCTGGAAAAGATCCCTTGCACCGGGATGAAACTGTTCAGTTCTCAGCTTTCATCAGGACCTGGGGGCTAAATCTGTTTAACACTGTAACAACCCAATTCTAGATCCTTTTTTCAAAAAGTAACTTAATATGTAACACCTCATTTTATGGATTCTTCTATTTGTTAGAGTATTCAGGTTTTCCAGTGGCGTTTTCAATACATCAGGTAAGAGATGTTAATAAATATCAATGAAACAAAGCAAATTCTGCCTTGTGTGAATATCTATCACCCATTATTTCAGCTGCTGACTACAGGAGGCTGAGCCGGTTGAAAAATCACTTCTGAGGACATTCTGCAATTGATGTTTGGGACAAGGGAAAATTCTCCCTAACTTTGATGGGATGGAAACCACTACATTCATGGAAGTCTTTCAGAATTGTGTAATTATCAAATTTCTTATAAATTTCAGTTCAGTTTAGTTTTGATACTATATTATGTGTATGAACTTGCAGGCAACTCACTACCTCCTGTGAAATTGTGGTCTTTGGAGGAGAGTGTCATTCACTCACTTTTACATGCCCTTTCAGTCCATCAAGACAACAGCAGAAAGAAATATACAGAATTATCTTGGGAGCATTTCACTGGATCATATTTCACATGAATGCTAGTCTGATTCAGCTTTTAGATCCTTCAGTGAATCTCACTAATTCAGGTGGTGATTTTAAAATGTACTTATTCTGTGTGCTTTTGAAAATCCTATTCACAGTGCACGAAAGATGCAGAAGCATCATGAATGCTTGCACAGTAAATAAGCACCAAAAATTCAATCTTTATGTATTTGAAATATTTCTCTTTTAAAAATAGAAGAGAACAAAAGCTTTAACAGAGCTATCTTCATTGGTCCAGCAGTGCCCTTTGCACACATTCTGCTTTTAACACATTCTTGCTGGAACACAGCAAAATGTTCAACACTCTACAGGATTTAGCTCAAAATATCTGATCCATTAAATAATTCGAATTTTTTTTATTTCTTCCTTGCTGCAAGATTTCTTCCTGGATATGATGTTTAGGCTCTCTGATTTTCACTAAAATCAGTAATGAAATGTAGCAGTTAGATTACTCAGAAGCAAAACTTTGTCCACTTTTATTGCAAGTAGGACACATTTATTTTTAAAAGTACTGAGGCTTAGTTCAGGAGCTGTACAGAGTACTGTAAAAGCAGGAACTGGTCTATGATATTTTTCTGTAAAATAAAGAGCAATGAAAATTGAGTCCTTCGTTTCCTTTCCTCCCACCTTGGCATATTTTGATTAGTAAGGAAAATTACCATTGAATCCCCAAACTTCTCTTCCCAAGAGCTAGTTATCCTCATGTTGTACAAGGCATTACAGAGATTTATTAGTTTAATTAACCTGTTCCCGCTGCCTGACTCGTTTGTAGACATATGGAGAGAATGGTGGACGGGAGACATATTTGCCTTCTCCTGCTGTGACATTGAAAACTCCGCCTTCATAAACCACTTTGCCTCTTGAAACTGTCACAACTGGAACTCCATGGCAGACCATTCCTTCAAATATATTGAAGTTATTTGCCTGGTGATGTGTCTTTGCAGATATTGTCCTGTGTTTACAAAACAACACACAAAGTTACTATGATCCTTGCATTTTACTTCATTATAAAAATTTGATAACTTGATATAGGAAGAAAATTTAGCAACATTATTTAACTACAACACTGGACAGTACATCATGGAGCAGCTGTAAAAATAGGATAGCGCAATAACATTTCATTGAGCAGTAATTGCATTTCAAAAGCATGAAGAGGGAGTCAAAAGGACAGAACTCAGCAGCCTTGAAATGCAAAATTTTCCACTACAAAAGAGATTAGTAGAAAAAAATCAGGTTGTAATATTTTTTTTCGATAACATGATTTCATTTTGCCCTGTCAAGTAAATATCTATGCACAGTTCGATCAGAGAAAGCTCTGACCTTTTAGCTGGAATGACTTGCAATTTCAAGTTTGAAAAGCACGGCTGCAATGTTTCAAAGATTGAGTCTCACAAATAACACAAAGACTATTTCATTGGAAAGTCAGTAGATGGTAATGATTTTTGGTAATGCCTGGTGTGAGTTGGATTGATTCAATGACTGACAGCCCTGATATCTCAATGCTGCTAAATAATAATGACACCATCACACTTCTACATACCTTTCCTCCAAGGGTATTAAGTAAATTATAATTTCAGACGTCAAGAGTACTCATTTGAATGATGGTATTATTGCTTTTTGTATATATATATATGATTTCCATAATTCTAGCCAATTTCTCCAACCCTAACTGGCTACTTTAAAGGCAGAGCCAATGCTAGAGCTGACTTGACTATCTAGACGTGCAGGATGTGTATACTTCCTTTATTGTCTATTTTCCCTACTGAGCAACTTACTGTGTACTGTAACTACAGTGGGTCAAAAGATTTTGAATTTCAATTAATTATTTTATTAACTTTCTGTATGCAATCTACAGATTTTATATATATATATATATATATATTGTTTGAAGAGTTTATATTTTTATTGTCATTCATAGATTCTGAAAATAAGGAAACGTCATGCTTTTGGTACCAGTCGGTCTTTTTCCAATATGGGTGCTCACATAGTAAAAAATCTATCATGCATATACTATAAGGCATATAGATGTATTCATATTATTCCAGAGACTTCATCATTTTGCAAAGGAATTATCAGTCAAAAGCAATATGAAACAGAAATAGATTAAAATATTGATCTATTTGGAGAAGAATTTTCTAAAACTTTAATCAACATCCTTATCAAAATGAGAAAAACCACATAAAAATCTGTATCTTACTTGAAGTATAGCCATTTTCAAAAATTATCATATTAAATATTCGAAATTATTACTTATACAGAGGAAAAAGGATTCATGGAAGGATACTTAGTTTTCCTTTCATATTCTGTTGAACTACAAGAAATTGTTTCTGCTAAGGGCTGCACTGAAATCTTGGTGGTAACTGACATTTTCAAGGCTGTATATATGTAAATACTGTCTGTGACCAATCTGCCCATGGGAATAAAAACTTTACCTTATTCAGCACACCTTGGACAGAAAACTTATGCATGCCTGCTCCCCAATATCAGCATCAGCTTGTAGATTCACATGGGGAAGAGTCAAACCTCTCTTGTTTTCACAAGAAAATTCACTCACAAGAAATTTACTCTCAAGTAAATTTACCCATGGATGTTATAATAGCACTATAAGGAGTTTGTGAAGATATTCCTTTAGCTTATTGCATTACCCTTATGGGTGCAATTGCTAGAACAGTAAGAACCACTGTAATATAATTATCTTTGGCATTCTCTGAGTATATATCCTATCTATTTGCACAATAGTGCTGAAAAGAAATGAAAAGAAAAACAGAGAAGGTAATTTGAGGAAACACACAGAAAAATAAACAAATCCTTCATAACATGTGAGCTGTTTAAATGTGCTAGAGCAGGATCACTAGAGGCAACCATGCCTCAGAGGTAAGTACGTCCTTCATTTAAAGATACAAAATGAATGGAAGTTGACACATTTAAGAGTAATATCCATTTGTACAGCCAAACCTTGCAATATGACAAAGCACATTTCCAGAGCTTTTCTCAACAACAAACCTCTACAGAACTCATTTAAAGTCTTCTGCTGGAACAAGCTGTAGATCATGCTGCCCTTTCTGAAGGTGAAGTGCATTTTCCCTGATGGAGATCACCAAAATTTGCCTGTGATTTAACCCTTTGACATTATCAATGTCAGGGAAAGTCTCAGGTTGCAAGCAAATGACCAAACAGAACTAAATGGTATGTTTGGGTCTGAAGCTCTCAACTCAGCAACCTTGCTCAGCAGACTCTTTACAGTCGCATCACCAATTTCAGTAGCAAACAGCTTAGCAAAATTCTGAGTTTTGCACTCAGCCAATAACAGTTGTAATCTACAATAATCCAAGAAACCAAGACTGCCACCATAGTAGAGTACAATTTAACAGCTGTCTCCAATATCCTAAGCGATGCCTGACATAAGGGATTACTCAGCATGAGAACAGATTCGGAGTCCAGCATTCAAAAATTTGTAGTGTATTTTTTAAATAAAATTTGTAAAATTCTCTAATTCTGGTTATAAATTACAGTGGCTCTTGTGTCAAACAAACCTTTCTCAAATGGACACTGAGACCAGAACAATTACTTCAACATTTAAAAGAACATTCTCCTCTACAAGGAGGATACTGTAAAGACATCAGGTCCTGTATTGTTCCTACTCACATCAACATTTCCATGCAGTTCACTTCAGCTGCTTTTGATACACCTGGCTTGAAAAGCAATTTGAAAATATTAATATAATCATTGACATTCCTCTAGTACCAAAGAGGAAGACAGGCTTCTGAAATTGTCTTTTTTCAACACCGTGCTTCTGTCAAAGTAATTTAGAGTGAGAGTAATTTAGTCCAAGAACAATTGACAGATTTTCTCTAATTGTGTGAAGGTTCATTGACTAGTGATACTTTAGTTATTTATGCTCTATGTGAGAAAGGATTTTACAGCCACTCCTAGAGTATTGTAACTAAATAAACTACATACTGCAAACTGAAATTTAGAAAAGAGCAGCAGATTAGACTAATGCAGCAACACATAGGGTGAAATTCAAGACTGTACAGGTAGTCAGCTCAAAAGTTATGGCATGAAGCTTTGTTAAGGATTTAGAGGTACCAGTTTTCATCTCAACAAACATTGTTGAGACTGAAATGGTAAATAGTGAGTTACAGTCAGGCAGGAGGGGGACATGGATGAAGGGAAATATTAGACATTAAAGTGATCTTCTACCTTTTGTAATGCAAAGGATAAGAAGCTACATCAGCTCTAGAACCAAAACTTTAGACTACCATGAGGATTATCCCTTTAATTTTCAAGGTCACACAAGCAAGCAAATGAAGAATATAATTACATTCAATGGAAATACCTCACTCAGATTTCTTTAAAAATTTCAGATACAGGATATGAAGGAATGCTGTAGACTACAGCCCTTAGGCAAGTATAGCTGCTCAACACCTCAGTAAAGGGAGGACTCCTATTTTATAATCAATTAATTACTTAATTTAAAACATAGTAATAAAGTCTGTCATTGAAAACAACTTCTTTATTGACAGCTGCCAAAGAAAAACAGCTTATGTAGGAGTGAGTATCTGAGCTGTAAGCAACTTCTCTCAATGCTTACAGTGCAGTATCTTGGAGTTTTTCAGAGCTGGGGGTAGGTGAGAAATGCCACTTTACTGAGGGCAGTGTCAGCCTTTGTGAGTTGCCTCTTCTCATCTCTTGCAGATGCCTTTGAACTCTACATATTTTTTACTTGCTTTTCTAAAATCTAGAAAAATGAATCTTTCACCTTTCTGTGCTTTCTGAGTCACTACTCATTTATAATGATTAGTAAGAGCTTTATAAAAAAGAAAAACAAAGAACAGGAAAAAGAAAAGAGAAGAAAAATAAGAAAGTCTTAAAATCTGTATAAAAATGCTAGCTATAAGCCTATAATGTGGATTAAAAACCTCTTGGCCTACTTTATATTAAGGAATTGCAGTAACTGCACATGCAAATATATGCAGGCAACAAATCATAAAGTTGTGCTCCTAGCCTCTTAAAATACACCTTCAATGAATATAGCTTTTGAGTAGCCATATGAATTGGGAAGATTTGTAGATAAAACTACAGATGCAAGAAGAGGCAGGAAGTCAAGATTTTCGAGCTTCAGATCCAAGTGACTTATCTGAAGGAATGGGATCTTTATTTCATGCAATCATATCTCCTAAAATTCATCATTTTAAGGGGGGTAGAGAATGACAATAGAATAATTTTTTTATTATGGTAAGTAGCTCATTTTTCAACAATACTATTCAGTCTGGTCCTACCAATTGCTCCAAGGTGATACAGGATGGAAGTGAACATTTGTGAAAAACTGTGGGCAGGAGAGAAAAAGTAGTGAGAAATTAGCTTACAGAAAAGCATACAGTAAGAGGAAAACACAAATTAGTCTATTCAATTACTAGAGAAGACCTTCAAGTGTTTGCAAAGGAAAAGAGTCAAAATTATATAAGGAGAAAATAAAGGAAGATTTAAATTTTTTCGTAACATTTCTGAGATTCACTTCTCTAAAGAGATCAAGTGAAAGAGACAGCAAGTTAATAGGGAAATGTACATCAGGCACTCTCAGAGAGGCTGATCTTGTTACAGTTCATGGAACGAGAGTGTCGCTGAGGTTGGAAAGCATCTCTGGAGATCTATTCCAAGCCCTCTGTTCTGATCCGGGTCAGCCAAAGTGGGTTTCTCAGGGCCATCTTAAATTAGGTTTTAAGTGCCTCCAAAGATGGAGATCAACAATCTTTATGGGCAACCTGTGCCAGTGTTTGATCACTGTCACAGAAAAAAATAATTATTTCTTATGTTGAAATGGAATTTCTTGTATTTTAATTTGTGCTTATTGTTTCTTTCTCCCCATTTTCTTAATTTGAGAAAGAGGTCTTTGGCAGGATTCTAGTGAATTAGTGTACATTCATGCATGCACACGCTTTCCCTTGTGCAAAAGAACATGGGGCTATTGAAAATGCCAGAACGTACTTGTCCTATACATAGATATTATTTCATTTTTTCTCATTGTGACTAGATGCAGTTATCCATATACTCAGGATTCAAAATTATGCTCATTCATCAAAAGAGTAAGACAGTTGCAGCGTTATTTATTCTAATCTTCAGCTAACATCTTGGTTTCTTCCTCTCTCATGTTACTAAAAATTACAGGCAGTTACTTGACAGAGTGCTTAAACATTGTGAACGTCCCCACTTAAACCTCTCAGGCTGAAGACTTGACTACAAATGAGACAGACATAGGCTGCAGATTTTGGTTCTAACAAATGCAGAAGATTTAGACAAGAACATATCTACATGCAAGCAAAGGCATTGAGGGAACATATGCCAGCAGACTGCTGAGCTCTGACTCCTTGCTGATTCACATCCAGTCACCATTTCGTTAAAATGCAAAAACACTAGAAACAAACCAGGAGTCACATCTTCCTGGGCCATGTCAGGCAGGTAGATCACAGAGTAAACTGTCCTTTTCCTCCCTCCCGTGCTCACCTCGGGGTTCCCACGTTCCCTGCTGGCCAGAGCCCCACTCTGGCAGCTGTGTCCTGCTCAGGGCTTGAGCCCAGCTCCACCACACATGGGGTACATGCTGGGCCTGACAAAGAGGGACCCTCCAGCAAAGCCCAAAGAGGATGGTGCTGCCTGCACAGCCTTTGCCTTTGCAATCACAAGTATCTAACTTTTCAGCTATATTTAATGAGGGAAAAACCTGGGGGGTGAGGCTGCCCAATTTGCCTGCTGTTACAATGAAGTGGCTGGACTTAAAAAGTTAAACGCTGTTCAAGACAGGTTTTTTATCCTTATGGGTGTTTGATCTTGCCTTTGGGACCTGGTCCAGAGTTTATTTGCAAGGTTCCAACAGACTACAGTGAATTAATTGAGCCCTAATATCTGCTGGGAGACAGATGTCTCTTTATGAGATCTTTAGGATCTTCTCCCCTACTTTACAAGGGATGCTCAGCTGTTTTCACTGCCTGAATTAGGTATTGCAGTATTTAGATTCCTTGCTGAGCATATCTGAAACAAACCCTGGAGATTTTATACTCTTGCTTGCCTTCAAATAGCTAAAGGCATCAGCTATAGAGGACACTGACTTGCTGACAGGTGAAATTCCCTTTCCCTTACTTACTCTGCTCTCTCCTCCTAGAAGAGTCTTTACAGTTCCTTTTGTTCCACAGACTTGGGGCTTTTATATTATTTGTGCACAGCTGAAAGAAGTCAGCGAGCAGTCTTGATCAAAGCACAGATTAAAATAAGATGGTACAGTGAGTACACATTTGCTGCCTACATGCATTTTCCCAAGGAGTTTTCACAGAACAATCCTGTTTGCACAGACTGTACTTGGGATGATGAGGGTGTTGAGGTCTGCAATATGATATTTGGTAGCACATGTTTTGCAATAAGCCAGCAGATCCCTTTAGTCTTTAATGAATGGAATAAGTACAAGGAAGATAACAAAAAGACCTACTTTAGCAGGACTCAAAATCCATCTTTTGTAATGCAGTTTCTAACCAATTTGTACATTTAATGTTTCTTCCCAACAATGCTTGCTGTCATGCAGACCTGCTAAAACCAGTGTTCAGATGCTTTTAAATGCAGTAGCAAATGTGATAATATTTGATATAGTATTTTGTGCAGAAATTACCAGAAAATGCTCCAGAAATAGGCCAGTCAATGAAGCTGACCCTTAAAAGGAAAGCCTCAGCTAGAGCAGCAGAGTGCTGGAAGCAGAACCTTAAATTGCAATTGCTCCCAGCTTGCAGAGCCATCACGTTGAATTCATTAGGATTTTGCAACCTAGAAAGAGAAAATCCTGAATGCTCAGATAGCACCCAACATGTTGTTATCGAGCAATGATGTGGGTGTGGAAATGCAGCTGATTTTGTAGGGATAGAAGTTTTTGTATGGAAGAGCTGCACTACCTTTCTGAATGACTCTAGAATCTTCCATATAGACTTCCTCTGGCAGATTGTGATCATATCAATTCCTCACAGCAAAACTTTAGCAACTAACTCCTTAGGCTGGTATCAGTCAGTATTTCAAGACTGCAGCAAAACAACATCAAACCAGAACTGGAAAATTGCATTTTCTTCTTACAAGGCTTAGAGCTGCAAACAAGAACAAAAAGTCCTGCACAAAAGAGGAAGAACTCAGCAAGAAGGAGGAACAAGCCTATTGTGAAATTGAAAATCACTCCCCAGAATCAACAAAGCACATGAGGCAGTGCCTTGTGTAACATCTTAAGTGGCTGAAATCCATTAGCTACATCCCTTTTTTTCTGCTGGGCTGTTTATGCCCTCTTCAGGATTTGTAGTGAAATTAATAGACAAGTTCCAGTGAGATTTATTTATACTTACTCATGTAATTCACACAATTGTACCTGCAGAGAGACTGTTCCCAGCAAAGCCAAATGGATAAACAATGGGAACAGTACCAGATCAGGAAGAAAAATACTGGCTGAACTTAAAATAAGCTTGCTCAGTAAGAAAATACAGTTAAAATGTTTAAAAATTCTTAAAGAAAAACTGCACCTTTGCAGCTGCAGTGGGTGAAAAGGCAATTAGAGCACTCAGGAGACAGTGAAGGGAAGCAGAAGGAATGTTCGAGAGGCAAAAAAGATAAATAATTACAGGAGCTGACACAGCACCCTGAGAACATTGTCAGAACTCTGCTATCCTTCTAGATTCAATTGTCCCCAGGCAGAGCAGAAGAGAGTTCAGAAAACAATCCTTTGGGGGTTTTTTAATCAGAGTTCATAGCTTCACTGTCCTGAAATAGCTCAGTGCTGGTACCTCAAAATATGCTTGCTCAACATGCCAGAAGGCATAACGCACATGAAAATCTCCCCGACCCAGCACTGGGCAGGCCGCTGTATTTTTTGGGTTGTTGACACTCCTGAAGCTTCTTTTGCTGGTGCTGCCAGGTTTTTTTGTGGGACTTCTAAATAGCAACCTCCATATCCTCAAATGTTGTACTTTTCACACTTTCATATGTTATTGGTACTCTGATACTGAAATGAGTGAGAATTACATTATCAAAAATTAAAAAACCAGAGGATTGGTCAAAAGACTTTTGTTTGTGTAAGGTAAATCTAGGATTAAGCTTCTGGATTTTTTTAAATCTATATGGCTACCAAAATCAGAAATGCCCAGTTACATTTCAGAGCTTTCCTCAGCCATGAGCAGAGCCTTCACCTTTTTTCTTTTCAAAAACTGAAGGCTGAAAGCACAGTTGTGTGGTCACACTGCTCACTAGAGTTGAGCCCACGAAATAAACACATCCTAGAACACTTCCCAACCTGCTGTTGCTGCTGTGTGCACAGGTGGTCAGACGTAAGACTGAGTTATAAAGTTCCTGCAGATTTAAGTTACCCTGCCCAGCACTGGAACTTCGGAGATGCATTCAGAGTCTGTAGGCGTCTCAGCTGAGACACAACTCCCCAGGTGACCTGCCTCTGTGACAGGCAGCTGCCACACCATTTCCAGGCAGTTTCAACAAGACCAGGATGGGCACAAGAGCCGGAGCAAGACTCAAGACATAATTCCTGAAATATTTATAGGGTCCTGGCTATGGAGTTGCTGATGATGTGGATATACCTGAAGACAGGAATCAGCTGTAATGCACAGTACACTGTGAACTGAGGCTCCTAGAAAGACACTTCATGCCCTTTCTAGCAAAAATGTGCTGTGGCATCAAGTCATGCAGGTGAGACCTCAGGACACCTTTTGTCATCTGTTGGTGCAACAAGCTCTATTCTAGCAGAATTACTGTGCACACGATCAGAAAACTCCTTAAATAAAAGTATAAGCATGCACAGATTGAGCTTCAGAAGTAAGTTCAATCCACCTCTGAGCAAGTTTTAAGAGGCTGTTAGTTCAAAACACAAGTTTGTAATGGGTCACGCGGCAGCAGGCTTTTCTCCCTGCCCTTTGCAGTGGTAGGAATTCAAATATACTCCAGAACCAAACAGGGTTTCTCTAAAATCGCAAAGGGATTCTTTTTACTCTTAGGATACCAAGCCCTGGTTGCATAATGTAAAAACTTAATTTTTGCACTTGGTCAGCAATCAGAGAGAATATTTTTTAATCCATCTAGAGATCAAAGATCTCTCCTTACATACACTGTTGTGGGAGACAAACCCCTGTAATTAATTCATGCAAGGTGCTATTTAAAATCATCAAAACCTCACCCAAAAGCCTATTGTTGCACAAAGGCTTTGTGATTATTTTTTCCTGCAGGAAGGCTGGATGGTGGGGGAAAATGACTTCCCATACATACCTTGTAGCTTTAGGATCCCAAATTACGATGTCAGCATCAGAGCCCACAGCAATTCTCCCCTTCTTTGGGTAAAGGTTAAAGATTTTTGCTGCATTTGTGCTGGTAACAGCTACAAATCTGTTTTCATCCATTTTTCCACTGTACTGCAAAAGAGTACACAAAAGCAGAATCATTACTTTTTTTAACAAGGAATGAAAAAAATTATCTTCTTGTTGAAAAAGCTAGGATGAGCAACATCACATCCATTTTTTAAAAATATCTTACTGAAGAGTTTAGAAGTAAAAATAACTATTTTTCTCAGATGCCCATAATGCAATGTACTTTCACTCAATACAATACCTTTATCTTACTTTATCCCACAATGAAGAGAAAAAAAAAGACAACTTTAAACCAAACACTGTGGATCCAGTCCCAAGTCAACTGAAATCAAATGTTTTAGCTGGCTTTAAATCTGTAGTCCTGCTCAGCAATTTCCTCAGGAAACATAACATCTCTCAAGTATCTTGGTTTCAGAAAATGGTGAAACAGTACAAAGGAAAGTCTGGAAGATCATAATGGTGAGGCAAGGCACAATGTGTAATACAGGAAAACTGATTTGGAAATTTCTTTAGCAATAACACAGAGTATAGTAGGGCTCAGTAAACGCTGGAATCAAGTAATAAAAAAACCAGATTTGCTGATGCAACACTTCAGCAAAATAGCAAATAGTAATGGATATACATGTGTCTTGGGGCTGTCCACTGCTATGCAACTAATTTAATCCAGATTCCTTGACTGCTGCTTGTTTGGAAAGCCAGCTACACTGGCAGTAATATTATGCATAGACTGGTCAGCCAAGGAATCAGAATGTCATAAAAACATGTTTATGGTGGCTTGTGAGCAGTCATCTGAGAAGAAAAGTATAATGAAAATGATGAATGCTGCTCCTCTAAGTAATGGTGTGCGGGGAGGGAAGATGTTCAGACAAACTCACACAGCTGTGTAATATTTTACAAGTGAAAAAAGGGAGGATATTACCAATTGAAGAACTTTTTAAAAAATTATCTTGCCCAACAGGATGCACTGCTCAAAAGCAGCCTGATGAACATATCATGTCCCAGTTTCATATGAACCACAAGGCAAAGTTCAGTTTACACCATAAAAAAAATCTCACTAGAGCTGTGCCACAGGCAAGTACAGGCACAAGTGTGTGTGTTTTGTACATACCAGCTAGAGCTGGATCCCAAACACAGATAAGGGACATCATGAACCGCATTCTTACCAAGTGTGTGAGGTCGGTTATAATATTGTGACAAGTTAGTATGCTTCACAGTGCATTGTCAATGTGATTTCACTACTGCAAGAGAATTTAACTAGAACTAGAGCTTCCAAAATGTAACAATTTTGAATCTGCCAGAGCAATCGTAACACCCAGTATGTGGCAGATTCCTCAGGAGATTGCCTTCCCTCCCCCCTCATCAGACATTATCTGAGAAGCACTGACCATTCTTGTGTTGGTACTGAGAACCTGAAATCAGGGGAACTTGAAGGTGCTCATTTCATCAGATCACATGACTGAGCCACACACTAAAACATTCTTAAAACATAAAATAAAAATTGACAGGCACAGCAGTGTGGAAATCCCTCCAATGGCTAAGTCTGAGAGAGATCAAAGAGGAAAAAATACACAGCTGATAGAGTTGATACTGTAGGCACCTCTTTCCTTTTATTTTCATTTTATGAGTTGAAATGGAATTTTCAAGGAAATGTACTTGCAGTACCACTGAAACAATAGCAATCCCTTACTGCTGAACAGTAGAAATGATTCTTTACTGGTATATTTAAAACACCAATAACCTTATTCCATCTTCCAGGACCATAAAGTGAGAGTTAGTGAGGACTGTTACAGTTTTCAATTGAATGAGTTATCCTGTGATAAACAAGTTCCATAAAACTGAAGAGTTAATAACTGCCAAGAGATTATGTTCTGTTGGAGAAATCAATTACCTCTGTATTTGGACATTTCTGTATACTTACAACACCTTTTTCCCATATGACTGACATCCTGTCTTCCACTCCATTCACTCCATTAGGGATTTTTGTGAAGTCATCTTTGCCCAGAGCTTTCTGGCATATGTCAAAGGTGCAATTGTCAGTCCCTGTCACAGATAGGTCACCACTGCAGCAAAACAAAGTTCATTATGAATCAGGGCATGTACTGGACAGTACCACGTAGGAAAACCTGTTGTAAGGTTGGGTAGATTGAGGAAAAAACTTCAAGGAAAAAACTGATGTGCCCTGCCAGCCTGCCTTCTGTCCCATCCTCCAAGACTGGCTCCACAGAAACAGCCAGTTCCCCATGAAGTAGTTTCCTCTTCAGAAACCCCTCAGAAGAAAACAAGCACCAACATTAACACTTTTACTCTGGGTATGTCAAAATTGTTCCACAAATGGAGGACTGTCCCACTTTGTCCACAGCAAGCAGTTTAGTTTCATCCTCACTTTGGGCAATTTTAATCTGTCACTCCATATGACCTCTGACATTACTACAGATCTGCAAAACAGTCAGCCAGGGTTCAGGCATACCTTTAGAGGCTCTTTGGTCAAATTCAACCCTTTTATGGAGTTAACCTTTATTGGTAACACAGTACCAGCAAACCCTACATCTTGTTAACTGCAGATATCTGAAAGATACTTATTTTTCTACTTCCTTCTGAAGTAGATGTTATGAAGCGGATAACTTGTATGTACCTTCAGAAGTTAGCAGGCTTAGTTTTGATGCAACATTCAAATTTCAAGTGAAAAAGGCAGCTGACAACAAATCCCAAAAAATCTAGCTGGGACCTCATGTTTTACACATTTCCCACTGACTTACAGCCTTACCATCTTCCTGGTCATATTACAATTTTTGCTGCAGTATGGGCAAGGCAAGGTTTGTTGAATAAAATCAAATGTGGACAGAAGGCCATAAGAATTCAGAGAAATAAAATATGAAAACAGAATCTTTTTCATCTATGATTTCACCTTCCATTTCTCCTTTCTGATAATGTAACATTCTTTACTTAGAAAATCTCCAGAGCATCAACCTGCTATTATGTACTCCTGACAAAATTTGCTGTGCATTTGGGTATCAGCTGTCACTGTTTGCTCATCTGCTCACTTGGCCAGTAAGTCCATGAGGAAACCAGGAGTAGAGGGATCTGGTCTCAGTGGGGGTCCCATCACGTATGCTGCAGCATGAGCCCAGTCTTTATTCCAGTAGTTGGTGCCATCGGTGCCAAGACCAGCAGCAATAGGCTCCCCATAAACCACCTTTCCTGAAAAATGTAAAGCAAAGGTATCATCATCAAACAGCATAAAAATGCACATCTTGTATTTTCTCTGTTGAGGATCTTTTTGGTGGCAGTGAATTTAAATTTGAATGAGTGTTTCAAATTAAACACCAACATATGGCAGGACATAATAAACTAAGCTATAACACAGCATCTTTGTTCTGAATATTCTGCTAGTGATTTCCCAATATATTTCCTCTTAAGAACATTGCTTGGGCAAGTTTTTTAATTAAATTGTTGACAGATATACTATAATGGGTTTTACGCATTGTTTACTAGAAACATGATTAAGATTTCAAAAGGAACACAGTCCTCAGTTGCATTAATTATGTTTAAGATTCATATATTTGGTAGCACCTGTTTAGTGCTCTGAAATTACTGGCTACATAACAGTGTAAGTTAATACATACAGCATACAGACTTTGTAAGGTGGTACTTTTAACTGTCAGGCTGTAATTGTGCCAGGAAGAACAATATGGCAGGACACATAAAGTAAGAAGTATAGAAACATTTTCCAAATCAAAAACTATAAATAATTTAATTTTGAAAGTTATCTGCCAAATTTTAATCTTTTATCCTTTGCTGAACAGTATCCTAGCTTCCTCAGAGGAGGACACCAACCCAGACTAGCTGTTAGTCTTTGGACAGAACTAACAGATTTTAACTACTTTTTCCTCCTGGGAAACATGTTTGAAACTCATCAGAATAAGCTGTTTCATTCCCTGAGTGAGTGGTGCAGACACGTTGAAGGTCTGTAGCTGGCAGGTGGTAACGCCTCCAACTGCAATGGTCACTACAGAACCAGAATGAGCCAGGACCTCCCACAGTCACTCAGAGGCAGCTTGGTGCTGGTTAAAAGCAGCCTCTGCTGGTCCCAGCAAGAGCCTTCTCCCTCCCCTGATCTCTACAGACAGTGAGTATTTTGCTGTGGGTTCCAGATTTCACTCCAGGCCCAGCTTTTGTTAGAACAACCACTGTGCTGCCCCAGCAAGGCCACAGCTGGTGATTATTGGGCGATACAAGACTGTGACCTTTCTCTGTCTTTCTGTGTGCAAGTCACACATTCATGGCACTGTTGGAAAACAACAAAGCAAACCTTTGCAGATTTCTCTCTGTACATTACACTGCTACTTCTGTCAACTACAGGGCTGTAACTCCTGCACTGGCATAGGTAGCTACTGAGGAGCTCAATTATTTTCAAAATACATTTTCCATTGCACTAGTGCCATTCCTGAAATCTTTGGTGCTAGACTTGCAAAAAGGCCTCACACCATTTTATTTCTGGTGTCAAGGTCTGCTCTGGTGTTATTTATTCCAAGTACCACCTAGTACAACTTCATCCACAGCCTTAACAGCCCCATTAGGAAATTAGCATTACTAATTTCCTACAGCCACCTCAGCATGCTCTGACATGCTGAACAGGCTTGTCTCATATTGATGCTTTGGCTTGGAGCATTCTAAGCTCTCAGTCCCACTTATCTACATATATTGTAGATTAATACTTGAGCTCAGAGGGAGACCACCATTTTTCAGACTTGAAAACATGGCTTTGGCAGCTATTTACTGGTTTTTGCATCCTATTTTCAGAACTGAAAAGCACTGACTATGAGGCCGTGAATGAAAGTGATATGACCACTCACTGATGAGGAGATTTGAGCAGATTAGTGTTTTCTTAATTCAGAGCTGAATGATGAAACCTAAGGAGAGAGATGGATGAAACCAGAAGAGCTGGATAAAACCTAATTCACCTTAGTTCAGGGTCTTCCCTGACTCCTGCAGGAGATCTTGGACTTCTCTGGGCAGCTCCGAACACTGTATTTGAGGGTAGGCTGCCCCCAATCTAGATGTATACGGAGAAGGTCTGATACATATAACCAATCTGTCATACTTACCTATTACACTTTTGACAGGTTTTTCATGATCAAAGCCAGCAGAAAGGGGAGGAAGAGGGAAGTGTAATTTGTGTCTCTCCTACTGCATCCAAACAAGCTAAGGAAGCTTTCATCCAAAGTAAATCTGCGCTATGAATCATTAGGACATAGCTACAAATTATTAAAGTTAAAACTGCTGGAAAAGAGTCAATTTTAGCTTAATAAAGAATTTAGAGAATACTAAGAAAATAATTTTCTCATCTCACTTTCACAACATGAAAATGAAAAGAAGTTTCCAAGCTCCCAGTCGGATATGCTGAACTGATTCTAACTCATGTACCATAGCTGATGACAGTGTTTCTGCAGTCAGAAATTGAGTTGACCAGCTCCCTTTGTTCCCATGAGTGAGGAGGAGTAGAAGATATTCCCTCAAGTGATTTTGAGTCTGAACACTGCAGTTTTAACAGACTACCTCTGGACAGTTCTGCTGAATGTACAGTTTCTTGTATTTCATTTGGGCCATGACTAGCCAGACTGAAGGATACAATAATATCAAGATTCTGCTTTAATCCCAAGAAAAAGGAAATGCTGCACTGAGGCACTTTTAGTTCAACTGGCAACAAGGAAATTCTGTATTAAGGTTCTTCTAGTTTGATTGGCTTCTGCCTGTAGGCATAGAAGTGAAGTAATGCAGTAATAAATCAGGACTTTCAAATTGTTATGTTTTCCAGCATTCAATTAAAAAAAGGAACCAGCAAGTGTTCTGCTGTTTGGTCTTCCTGATACCTCTGAGCAGCTGGGAAATAGCTGTGTATTTGGTGACTTTTTATCAGATGCCCAAACTGGCTAGCAAGGGCTATTTTTAATAGATTATTTTTCTAAAAAGAAGAACATTCAATTGCAATTTTTTTACCACCTACCAGAACTCAAAAAGAATTACAATATTGATAAACAGGAACTAACATTTACAGACTTGAAAAACTGGTCCATATGTGCTTAATCTAGTAGAAGTTTTAGAAGCACTTGAGGTCATATGGGGCAAAGATACTCACAAGCTGTGCTGGGAAAGGAGCAGAACTGCAAGGTTGGGTTTATTGAATCAGGGATAGCATTGCATCCATTAGGCTATATGCAGTCTGAAGCTGAGCTGTCCTGCATGAGAGTGCTAAAAAGCTGACATTTTTAGTTGCACTCTTGTGCTCAGAATCAGTTCGAGAGTTTGTGTGCCCTCAGCAATGGACCTGCCTTTCACTGAGAGGACATGTAACCTGTGACTGATGGTAGGGACCAACCTTGTAAGTCTAAGTAAGCTCCTTAGAATCTGGCCAAGTACATATTTTTGTATGCACTTTTTAAAAAGGAGAAACTTTTTTAAAAATTGACTTTTTCAGTAAGATTTTGCTCTCCAGGTCTCCAGTAGAAAGTCCCATTTTTCCTGGCTGTAGCAGCACATTAAATGAGGAAAGAGACATGATCTTTAATCATCACACTGGATGATCTTTAGGGACCCTTCCAACCCAAACCATTCTATCATTCTGCAGCCTCCAGCCTTTGGCACACTTAGATTGAAAGCATTTTTTAGGGAGAGAGAGTATAAATCATCTACCCCTAAATAATATTTTACTAGCCTTGCTCTTTCCACAGGCATTTCTGGTGGCAGAAACGGGTGATGGGGCCACATTAATTTTCCCCAGGAAGTTCACATCAGGTAATCCTAATAAGGAGAAGGAGCTGCACTACCTGACACCAGAGTTCTACAGCCTCTTATTCTCATTGGAGGGAAGATTTTACACAATAGCAGGAAGAGAATCCCTTTTGTCTTCCCACTTAAGGGAATGAGACGGTCATGCACACAAATATATCAGAATGCCCTTCTGTAGAAGAATACAGTTCCTCTACCTATTTTATCAAGATTTGAGGTCTTGTTTTGCACAAGGATGAAGAAACAGCCCATTGAGACAAGCAAGGACAGTTCTCACAGAGAGGTGCTGTCTTTGACCCTCTCAGTGGAGAACTGATGAACCATTGCTTTTAGCAAACAGGCTGGGAGGGCTCCCAAAAAAGAACAGGATGGGGGCAGGAGTTAGCCTGTGCCTCTCTGACATAGTCACAAAGTGAAATTTTGAATTCCCTGTTGAACATTCAGAAGCTGTTACTGATGTACATGAAAAATGTGCTTCTATAATCTGGAGGTTTCCTGCCTTGAGTGGTGTTGCTGGAGATCAAAGCAGACATAGATGGCGAGCTCTGGTATGGAAGAGAGAAGGAAAGACTTTCACTCATCTGATTCTCTTAAAGTTTGCTTAATCTAGAATAAGAACTGCTATTCCTTTACAGTGTGTATGACTGATTTTAGCCTGAGGTCTGAGCCATAACTCACTGAAGACAACAGAATTATGCCAACTGTCTTGAGTAAGCTCCTCAGGCTTTCAGTCTCTAGTATTAGTTCTCACCTTGTGCAGCTAAATGAGGGACAAGGAAGAATTGGGCTCTGACTTACATTTTTTACTTCAAAAATCAGTATCCCATAGAATTTGAGAAGCAATGCTTCAATTCTGGTATCACACTGTCAACCAGAAAACTGATTTCACTCACTGAAGATCAGTTTTTCCCCTTCTGAAGTCAGTGATGGAATTGGAAGGGATATTAGTCTTCCTCTGAGATGGGCAGGGATGAATATGCGCACACACTTTTTATTTCATGCTAAGTGCTTGGAAAGGAACATGATAATTTCACAACTGTGAATAGCAGGAAGCTAGCATCAAGACATGGAGAAATAATCTTGAAAAGATGAATAAACTGTATTTGAATATTTCAAATGCTTGAGAAGCTTCCAGTATTAAGAGTTTACACAACTTTCACATTAGAGTGGTTTTTAACCTGTCCAAGTTGAATGTCTTTCACTGGAATATTTGAGTTTTATTTATGTCATTCATACAATACGTGGAGTTTTTTGGGTTTGGAGTTTTTTTTTTTTGGTCTGGAACTCCTTGCTTTCTTTTACAACAGTAATCAGTTTCCAATTACCAAAATTTATGCACATCAGTCTCATGAAAAACTACAATTCTTGTAACTACCTTTGCAGTACTCTACTTCTGTTTTGAAATTTCTTAATCAATCTTAGATTTCTATTTTCTAAACAGTACACCTCTATACAGATAGATATAAATTATGAAGATATGTTATATGTTGCTGTGCACAAAGGCAAGCATTGATGAATCGGACTGCATCAGTCCAGGAAGCTATAAAATACAATTTGCACCACAACGTACATAAATTTTCTCCATTTTGTCCTTGTACAGATTGGAAAAGCATACATCTATCCTCAGTAATCAAACTGGCACTGCAGACTATTCTTACAACACATGCCTGACCAATGTTTTACAGTATTTACTGTCAGCATAAAATTCTTTACATGAATAGTGTATTATAAAACACTGTCTTAGCTCTTTTATGTTCACAGCCAGTGTTTCATCTTCATTCTGGGTATTTCAACTGTTGTTACAGCTTCTTGTAGTTAATGTTCACACTGCGCCTGTGAATGTACAAATAACAGTGCACTGAGGGATATAATCCACATTCCCGGCAGCACTGGCATCTAGTGGAGGAATCCAATATAGCACAGTACAAAAAGATGTGTTATTAAAATATATTTTGGTAAATTCTTTTATAAACTTGAATTACTGCTAAATCTCACTAGAAGTCACAGTCATACATATGTGCACAAACACATTCATCTGTATTAGCACAATGACATCACACAGCTTTGATTTATCAAGATCTCTTACTCTACATTTTAATATTATGTCTACATTATAATATTATTAATATTATGCCCTGTGTAGGCATTATCTAAAGACAAGAAATAGAGAAACTGAGGTCTGTATGAAATTCATATCAAGTCAGGTGAAAACAAGCTTTAAATGCAAGATGTAAAAAGATAATGAGGACAGATAGTTTTAGGTCCTCCAAATCATGGGCTTCAGTCCTGCTCCTTTCCCCTTGATAATGTCTCCTGACAATGCTGTTGCTCCACATGCTGCTCTGGATGAACTTCTAGATGAGATAAAACATCCTGAACACCTACAGCCTTCAGGCTGCTTCTAGTCTGCCCAACGGAGGTCAGGTGCCCTTGGCTGGCCAGAATTATTTATGAATGCTGCAGGGCAAACCTGAGCAACCTTGCACTGGTGGGAACCAAGTCTTTCAGACACTGTCATCTTCACTGTGCCTTTTAACTGCCAGACAGGTGAATAGGAGTTATGGTCACATCATGGCACGGTCTGTAAAAATATGGTGTGTTCTGTGTTGTGGAATTTCTCATCAAGATATCTGGTGAAGTCTTGCAGACTAACTCAGGGAGGGGAATAGTAGAACATTTATTGTCTCGAACTGGTCATATCACTTTAAATGAGATAATGCTGTCCTGGCTATCACTTTGGCCTTGGAGGTACAGCACTAAGAGAAAAAGAGTGTGCTTTGGGGAGAAGGGAAAGTCTCAATTCTGGTTGCTGTTCTTCCATATTGCTCCCCTTGGGTCCAGCAACACACACAGACACAGTTTAGACCTCCCACTCCAAGAAATTCACCCATGTTCTGAGGCTTGTGACACCCATGACAAAGAAGGACACTAATGCTGTATTTGGTTTTCCATCACACTTCCCCCAATGCCATTGTCCAAGCATAAAAGAATTAGGACTTTTACCTTCTCTTCGTGCATTACTTATCACTTTTGCTGAAGATTTGCTCATTACATGGACTACATAAAGGGGGCAGTTTACAGCATTTGCTATGGTAATTGCTCTTTGTGTAGCTTCAGCTTCCACTTCTTCAGGACGACACAGCTCATGACCCTCAGGGCCAGTTATTCCCATTGCCAGCATCTTCTTTGCACCCTGAAGACCACGCAAAAGCATGTTAAAATGTAGCCATGCTGTCATGAGCATACTGTGAGTTAAATGGATTCTGAACCAGCCATTGCAGCCAGTTAAAAAAAAACAAAGTAGGCTGTTGTGATTTTTTTTCCCCAAAATAAGTTACAGTTTTATCTGAAATCAAATATATTTCTCAATAAACTCAGGTCCCAGAATACCTAATTAAATTCAGAGAACGCACTCCACTGACTTGCAGGATTAAATCACTGCTCCTGAAAACCCTCCCCCTCTCTCAATATGTACTCTTAAATATCATGACCAGTAACTGCAATGACGCTACTAACCCTCATTGGAAAGAAAGAAAAAAGGAAAAATCCTTATTAAGCACGAAGATGCATATCCAGAGCCTCTGAAAACTCCATGGTTTTAAGAGGTAAAAGGTTTTGTCCCTTCTTTGTTCCAGGAATTTAAGATTTGCTGATTTGAGATTATTTAAAAACGAATTCATTTGTATTATGGGACTGGGGGCAGAGTCACAGTGCGGCTGACTGGAATAATTGAAGAAACTATTCTATCCCAGCCCCTGGAGTGATAACTGGTGTTGAGTATAACCAGTGTAGTTACTCCCCCAAGGCCTCCACACAGCACTGAGGCAGCAGTAGCAAGGGTGAAGTGAAGCTAATTATACATTAGGGATGTTGAGACTTTTGTCCCCAGTCAGTGAAGCTTTCTCCATACTCTGGATTTGCTCCTGTTACATGAGCTGACTGTGCTTGGAGAGACCTAGGGTTAGGACCATATATATTCCTGACTTAGATGAACAAAATGTCAAATGTGCACCTGTGCAATTAGTTCCCCATTCTCCGCATGGACTTGAGCAACTGCCCCAAGTTCCTTACAGCAGGAAAAGGCTTCATACAGCTCCTCATCATTGACCATGTATACATCTTTATAGGCCATAAACATCTTGAAGGAGTTGACACCTTTGTTTAGAACAAGACTTTCCATTTCTTTCTTCACCTGAAAAACACAGCAGTTATATTTTACATGTTAATAATTTTGTATAAGGAAATTGTAAGTATGAAGGGTGAGCCTTTACTCACCCATCAAACACAGGTTCAGTACAAATAGCCCAAGTCACATATTTAAAGACTGACTTAGACAATTCTTCTTGTATCAAATTGATTCTCAAAGTATATAAGAGTAGCACTGCAGTGCAAATATTGGAAGCACAAGCTAATTGCAGGAAGGGAATGCTTTTCACAAAAGGTAGTGAAACAAAATTTTATTTCAAATAAACCTCCTCATGTTGAAAACACTCATTCTAATATTGAAGTCAATGTATCCAACTCACACAACATGGACATTTGTGCAAAACTGATTTTCAAAATTGGATTGAA
Source organism: Acanthornis magna (assembly GCA_036785705.1). Classification (NCBI taxonomy): domain Eukaryota; kingdom Metazoa; phylum Chordata; class Aves; order Passeriformes; family Acanthizidae; genus Acanthornis; species Acanthornis magna. Next base: position 1,750,303 of record JAWUZG010000071.1, on the reverse strand, counting down.
ATAGGCTGCAGCTTCTGGCAAACAACACAGCGACAGAAAAGATTTAATATTTTAGAGCTTTGTCCTGACTCTAAACAACACACAGAGCCTTTTGAAACATTTTGTTGTCAAACAAAACAGCTCCAATATGCTAAGTGGAAGCCTGCTTTTTTTTTTTTTTTTTTGGTTTGTTTGTTTTTGTGGGGTTTGTTTTGGTTTAGTTTGGTTTTTGTGCGTGTGTTAGTTTGTTTGTTTGGTTGGTTTGGGTTTTTTGTTTTGTTTTGTGCTTTTTTGTTTGGTTTTTTTTTCACTGCTTGTTAGGATTCCCTGCTTCTGCCAGAGCCCACAAAGCCCAGCAAAACGTTACATCCCAAAGAAAGACACATATTTTAGTCTGAAGATTTCTTGCACAAGTGGTTATCTAGAACCACATATTACATAACTTTGGCTTTCCCTTCCCAGTAAAACGATGGTGACAGTAATTGACATGTAATGCTATTTCAATTTCCATGGGATTCATTCCATTCAAAAAGCAAAATATTATATTTTCATCTTCTCTCTAATAATCTCATTGGATCTGCCCAAGAAAGGTAAGATTTATATAAAACTCAAGGAACTATTTTTTACTTATCCAGAGGAGGGATGGGAGCACATCTTGAATGGGAGTTATCAAATAAATACCTGACAAAAGGCTCTGCTCTGGCACAAATATAGAGGCATGTCTTTTATCATCTTCTTCATTATTTGCTATAACTAACAGAAGGCATTGTAAAGAATGCATGCTTTTAATCAAGACTTTAAATCTTGAGGAGATGAGAGCTAATAAGATGGGCATGAAATATCATCTTCACCCAGGCCTTTTACAGCTACAAAATGGCCAACTTTTCTATTTCTTTCAATCTTGGCTTTTAAAAACAGTTAAATTCTTAATATAAACTAGAACATTTCATTGATTTACACCTCCCTAGTTTTATTGGGTTTGTCAGTGCAATTCCACTGTTGTCTACTAAGGCTATTTCAAATGTACATTACTCAAGCTTCATTGGAGAATTTATTTCACTACTTTGTCTTAAGTTAGAAGTTGTGGTTAGACTATTTTAGTTCCCAGTACACAGAATACCAAAGATGTGGAGTTTGCAGACTGAAGGCTTTGGTGCATATATTTTAGAATTTAAAAATTAGAAGAAGTACTCATATATAAAATAGGAATTTACTTAATATATCTGTGTACTGATGCATGTTCTCCAAGAATCCAAAATAATCTTGTAAAATATGGGTCACATTCAGATAGATATCAAGCACCTGAAAAATTAATTTATTCGGTAAAGCTTTCAGGCTATCAGCAAACATTCACTCAACAAAGATGATTGTCCCCTATGCAAATTCAAAAAAGGTTTTTTAGATTATTTCACATTCGATTTACTATTGGCTCCAGTCCTGCTTTACTTAAAGAGAGTATTACTGCAGTCACCCAGGAAGAGAAGTCTTCCTTTACAAATGAAGTCAAGTACCATATTTTTCATGTATACACTTATTTAAAAAAAAACTAAAACCACCAAAACTCATCAGGAGCATAAAATATCAAGTGCTCAGGTAACAAAAGACAAAATTATTATAAACACCCCTTTCCCCCTCTGGCCAGCCCAGTCTTGGTCTTACACAACCATTACCTTTAACTTTGTGCAGTATTATCCAAAGATATTGGCTATCTGCAGACCTGTTTTATTTTTTCAAATACATATACTCTTAGAAGGATGTAGGCTATTTCAAATATTGTCTTTAATCACAAAAACACTATATTTAGCATGTGAAGACTAATTCCAAGCAGGTGTGGTACCAATTTATGGAACTGAAAATCAGCTCACGTGTCTACCTTGTTGCTCCACCATGTAACTGCCACGTGCAATGAATAATCACAGCAGACTTTAGGGTCTGCCCAGCTTTTCCATGTATCAAAGGCTTCAACAAGAGAACAACCTTTCTGAGGGATGGCAAAGTCAATGATCATAGTGGTTCCTCCTGCTATAGCAGCCTGAAAAGAAGAAAGTTAATATTTAGCAATCAGAAAGAATGCAAATTTCCTCCCACCCTCTCCAAGTTCCTTACAACAATTGATCTGGATACACTGAAAAAAACAAAAGCCACTGAGGAGTTTCCCCGAGTAAAGTCCAGTCTTGCAAAATTATTGTGGAGATTAATTTCATCTGCTTTGAGAAAAATGTTCTCAAAAAGGTATTCAGGAGAATCCAGGTGAAATTCTCAGGCTGAAGGAGAAGCTTTTGCATATGTACAAAAACTTCTCAAAGATTTGGAGATGTGTCTGTAGTGTTCATGCATCAGTGAGTTTCCTTAAGTGTGGGGAATGACTGAGAAAGAAGTAAAACTTCTCAAGTCAACTTGAGAAATGCTTCCTCAGAGTCTATATAGTAGAAAAAACCAGCCTGTGTGACAAGCAAGTGTTAATGGCCAAATACAAAAAACAACAAAAAAACCACATTGAGCTTGAAAACACACTATGAAAATCCCCAAACCCTTGTCTAACACCAGAAGATTTTAAAAGTGTTTAAAAGTGTATTTTTATTAGTAACAGGGTATCATTTAGTAAAACTGTATGGAGGGTTTTAAATAGAATGAGACATAAATATTGTCAAGTAAATAAATAAACTAAAACTTTACTTTGTAAATGTATGATGTTCAAAAATTGCTTTTTAACCAATGATTTTCACTCTGCTTTTTGGACAATTGGATTCTTACTTCTTTTTCCTTTGGAGGAAAAAAAGTCACTCAGATGCCAGATCCTTGACTAAAAGAAACTGATCCCTTACAGAAATTGCTTTGTTTCTGTCTTCCAAATTAGCAAAAGAAATCTTCTCTATTGCTGTGAACAACATCCCTTTGCAAAACAGGTACAACCAATTCATATCAAAATATACACAGCCGAAATTCCTGCTACATCACTTTTGTTCCAGAACAGTCAGACTCTTCCTTTCTTTGGTTCAGTTAGAATTCAGAAGCAAAATTTTAAATATATTGGTATATTTTGCAAAAAGAGAAGTTTGGAGAGTGACAAAGTATTTGTAAATCTCTGATGAACTGAACAAAACATTTTCTCCAGGAAAAGTTGTTCAAACTGTCAAATGATTTTCAACAAGACTGATTGACTTATTTGTTAAACAGGGTTTAGAACTAAAGAAAATTTATAGACTTCAAGAAAAAAAAAGTCATGGGTTCCACAACTCCACTCAAAGTCTCTTTTTATCCCCTACATATTTTCCCCCCCTCTATTTGTAAAGAGTGGTGCCTTTACCTATTCAACTGAATGGGTAAACCTTAGCTAATCATTGTAGCATATTTAGCAATAGTTGGAATACAACTCTGTCTCCCTGAATTTCTTGCCAAAATATTTGTCAGATGATGACCTTCAGTGAACAGGTCTGAACACTTTTCACACTTTGACCTGGGTTAAGAATATCCACAATATCTAACTTTTTGACATCTGATCACTAAGCTGGATCTGGGATCTTCTTGTAGGCACTGAAGTGACTATCTGGACATCCTGTTTTGCATATGCAGCCTCTATTTTGCAGCTTCCCTGTCCTATAAGGACCTCAGAGTTACTCAAAAAACCCTAAAAACTTATTTTCTGCTTTTTAGTAAACCCCAGTTCTGCTGTGACAGGAACTGGGTATAATAGTCTCTGTGAAGGTGCTGGATAGCAGCTGAGCTGAATAGTGCAATGTGATCACCTCTGTGAACAAAGGATTTCAGTCTGCACAACAAAGCTTTAGAAAACTCCCTTGAAAATTTGGGGTGTGGAAGCTGCATGGAAATTATGCATAATACTGTTAATATGAGTAATTGATACACTATTCATACGCAGGGAAAACTAAAATGCTGATAAAAAACCCACTCCAAGTGTAAACTGGGAGAAATTAGGTACTTTCAGAAAGTGTATTTGAAGTGGACTTTCACTGAGAGACACAGTAAGCACCAAAGTGAATGACAGAAGAAAAGCCTGCATTCCCTCCTGCTAACAGAGGAGAAGATCAAATTACCACAGAAGTGCTCAGAAGGCACTGGAAAATTAAACTGTTGCTTTAGTTAACCTTTGCTCAGAAAACCATGAAGCTCGATGCTTGTACCAGCACAGGCTGAGGTCTGTATGCTGACAGCAGGGTTAATGCCTGCCCCACCTGACCCCCACAGCCACAACAGTTTCTGAAGGAACCTAAATGAAACACTGCTTGAGGGTGCACCTCGGAGTACCCCAACTGCTTTATGACAATGTCCCCGTCAAAGGGACAGGAGCAACTGCCCATGCTTGGTTCACCCTCTGTTCTCTCTTTTAGAGGGAACACTGAATGACCAGCAGACCCCTCTCTGCGAAAGCCCCGATGCACACACAGACATGCACACGTGCACCCACCTTGGTTCCAGTGTAGAAGTCATCTTTTGACCTGCTGCCCATGAAAGGGAACTCCATGTGCGTGTGAGTGTCGATGCCCCCGGGGATCACCAGCTTGTCGGTCGCATCCAGAACAACGAGTCCGCTCGAGGGCTGTGGGTTTAGGTTTGGCCCTACCTGCTGCATCACTCCATCTTCCACGTACACATCAGCCGCCACAGAGAGGTCATCATTCACGACTTTTCCCCCTTTGATCAGAAGTCTCTGCCGAGCCTGGTTTTGAGGCGGCATGCCAACAGGTGAGGGCGAGGTCTCAGCTCAGAAAGTTCTTCTTGCCTGAGAGTCCTTCGCTGCCCCCTCGGCCCAGAGCAGCAGTTATCTCCAAATGGCCCTAAACGCACCCCACACCATGCTCTTTAAGCAGACACGGGAGGAGCTGCCCCTCTGCCCTGGCAGCTCCACCTCCCGCCCGGCCCAGTGACACGGATGGGAGCAGAGCGCTGGCACTGCGCCCTTCCTGCTCCGGACTCAGCCTGGACAAAGCGAGCCAGGCTTTCAGGGGCTCTGGGTGCTCTCCTGGCACTCGCTCCAGCCTGCCCTGTGCTCCTGGGGTTTGCAACTTGCTGAGCTGCTCTGAAAATCTGGCTATTTATCACCTTGTGTTGCCCAAAAGCAAACTAAGCTCTTTGCAGCCACATCTGAGGAAACCAAGGGTCACCTGAGCTCTCCTGAGAAGCCAGAGAGCCTGAGGGTGACCTGAGCTTCCTGCAGCCATGTCTGGGGAGCCTGTGGGTCCAGACCATGCAGAGGGAAAGGCCGAGTGCAGCGCTCTGGTGGTCCAAGTGTTGGACCCTTCTCAGCAGAGGTGGTGGAGTCCACAGTGTTTCTCAAAGTCCAAGAGGTTTCTCAAAGGATTTGGGACACACGGCCCTCAGGATCCAAACACAGCTCCCCCCTGCCCCTGCAATGACACTACTTGGGCAGCACTCTGGCCTGAGGGGGCGGCTGGGGTGCCAACATCCATGTGAAAATCACATTTCAGTAGCTGATGCCCTGCTCCATCTGCCCCATGGCCCTGCTGTGCCTGTGCTCCCCACACCGCTGCCCACACAACCACTGCCGGCCCCTCAAACCTCCCTGCCCAGGGGCCCTTCCCGAGGCCCAGGGAAAAAAGGGAACGTCAGGATCTTCTGTGGTGGGTTTCACACAAGGCTGGTGTGACCTTGGCAAGATGTGGCTTGTGTGTTTCAGAATATAGACCTGGAAAAAGAGGTGGGAAAATAAAATGAAGATAAAGACAACTGGAAAATGAGCTAAAAGCTCGGAGCAGATGAGGACAGACCTGCTCAGAGGCACTAGTTTCTATGGAATTTTCCCACTTCTCCCATAACCCTGGATTTGCATACTCAGCAGTGACACTGCTCAAGCATGTCCCTAAATCTGCTGAGCACCTGCATCTTCATCCCCTCACCTCTTCCAGTTCAGTGGTGATGGCTTCAGCAAGATAGAACATTGTCTCTGAGGGCTGTAAGAGGGTGCACACACAGGGTACTGAAAAGCCATTTAGACAAATGACACAAGATTTGGAAAAAACTCACCTTCCCATCAGCAAGTCACAGCTCAAAATCCTACTTATGTCTGTTTCTGGATGAGAACAGGCTTGACCTCTGTTTCTCCTCCTCTGGTTTCCTCCTGGCTAATTTAGACTTTGTGGATTCTACTCTTAAGTGCCTAAACCTTTCCACCTGTAACTAACTAAATTACCAGCTCAGAATTGCAGAGCAGCCCACAAACCAGCAACATAATGTCTTACAATGCTGTGCCTAGGAAAACTGAATTTATCCCACAGGTGGTTTCTAACGCATTAAATAATACATTGGTACACAACAAGATTCTGCCTAAGCAGCCCTTTTATTTAATCCACTTGGACCAAGAAGATAATCTCGTATCAGTTACATTTGCGAGTATTTGGTAATATTTACTATTTCACAGCTTGGCTGTCTCTGGAAAAAATATCCTGACATACCACAGGTGGAACAGAAATAATACTGTGAGAAGACAACTGGCCCTATATTCTTAGTAATCACTGAGTATCTACTGCTGCTCCAACAGGGCTTCTGTCTCCTAAGTGACTTTGTAGTCTTTACTCACCCCCAAAACATTTCACTGTTTTTCATTCTCTTTGCACAATTTAAAACAAATCTCTGCTCTGTAATCAATGTTTGACTCTGCACTGTTGTAGTGGTTTGGGCTGGGAGAGAGTTAAACTCTGTCACAGTACCTGGTATTGCTCTGTGTTTTGCATCTGTGCTGAAAACAGTGTTGGTAAGAGGGGAGCTCTCATTATTGCTGAACAGCACTTGCACTGTCAAGGCTTTTCTGCTTCTCACACTGCCCCACCAGCGAGGAGGCTGAGGGTGCACAAGAAGCTGGAAGGGGACACAGCCAGGACCCCAATGACCCCAATGATACCCCGGCCATATGGTGTCATGCTCACCATATAAAACTGAGGAAAGAAGAAGGAAGGGGAGGGACATTTAGCATGTACAGCATCTGTCTTCCCAAGTCCCTGGTAGTGGATGGTGGAGCCCTGCTTTCCTGGAGACGGCAGAATATCTGCCTGCCCCTGGCAAACGGGAATGAATCCTTGTTTTGCTTTGCTTGCAAGTGCAGCTTTTGCTTTACTTAAACTGTCATTACTGCAAACCCTTGAGTTTTCACACTATCTCCCTTCCAAATCGAGTGGCTGTGCAGTGATCAAATGCCGGCTGGGCTTAAATCACAACTGTGCAGAGAAGCTTCCTGTGAGGAAACGTTTACTCATCCTATAACGTTACATGGTAGCTCAAGGATTTGAGAGCCATTGCAGGAAGTCTCCCCAAACTCACAAGTCTGAAGATGAATCATATGCTAATACTTTAATTGTCTCTAGCAAAGCAAATAATCCTAGAAATCTAAACATGGACTATCTGGTTTAGTGTAGCTATCACAGAAGTACAATCATAAGAGTTTTCTCAGTTGCCTAATGATTAACTGATTCCATTTGAACAACCATGAAGAAAACACAATCCACATCTACAATTTACCAAATGAAAATAATTTAGCTAATTAAAGTTTGGAAGAAACACACGACTGAAATTTGGAACATCCAGTAGGCCTTGAGGACATCTTCTAAAAGCCATTATAATGCAGACACAATCAGTTTAAAGTCTCTGAGACACACATACTCACCCACTTCATCCTTGAACCTTTAACTGCTACCTCCCCACATAAAATGCTATTCATTCTTAACTTCTCCTTTAACTATCCCACCATACTCTTATCCTCACTTTGCTTCCATTTTCACATTCTTCCCACCATACCCTATTTCTGTAAAGCTCTTCTGTTATCACTCAGTCTTCAGCTTTTTCTTAACCCAAGGACTCTTACTAGAATTAACCTTCAAATTAAAGTTGGTGAAGCCGAAACGTATCTCAAAATGCAGGAGAGGAAGACAAATAAGCTTTTGAACAAACAATAAAGACATTTTGTGAAGGGAACTGGAGACTGATAATGAGCAGTGGGAAGAAAGCTCAGCTAATGAAGATGTGCTATTAATAATATTACTTATTTTTGACAACTTTCCTCCAAGGAAGAAAGACTGGATCATAAGCCACATTTGCAATGTGAGAAAATTAACAAAAAGGATACCAACAACTTTCAGTAATGATGGACAAAGCACTACGTTTTAGAGAACTGGTACAAGGATGTGTCAGTTTGAGGTGCACTCTGGATTTGCAGAGAGGAAAGAATTATTATCTCTTCCTATATTCAGCAAGTCAGAAGCACTTTGAATACTCAGTAGGCATTTCTTTGCAACTCCCATAAAGAATCCATAATGCCTATTCACATGGGATTTACTTTCACACTCCTCTGCAGTGGGAATTTAATATGCACTCAATAAAACCAGATGGTCTAAACATAACTGCACCTGCAAAGTCTTCATAATTGCGAGACCAGACAAGTGTGCGTCTTGTCAAAACCCCACAAGTTTTCAGAACAGTCCGGTGCTGACTACTTTCATGAGATGGATTTTCAGACACAAACAAGTGGTGATGTTTCAAAATCTAATCTCTAAAGCCTTCTTCAGTTGTAAAAGCTTCCCCAAACTAGCAAGCATGACCCACGGTTTTCTAGAATAAAACAAGGCTGAAAAACATTAAGAAAGGAGTTCAGTCCTCTAGTTTCACATCTCATCTCCCAAGTACTGGGCTACATCCAAGACCCTAGTGCCAGTCCTTCCCCGAATACATGAGCAGTGATGCAGCCCATTAGCACCCAGGCTTGGATCCCACAAGTGTGAAACAAAGGCAGTGTGTGTGCTGTAGACCACCCTACTCCTTAAAGCAACAGTAATGACTATTCTCTCATTTTCCTAAGGCCAAGTGGCTCTTCCTCCTTGGTCAACACAAATGGTGCACCACAGACAGTACAACCAATAAAAAAGAATGACCAGGAACCCAGCAGAGCAGCACCTAGGAAACCCTCACACTGTGCTCTTTGCTTTTTTCACTATTCATTGGCTCAATAAGGGTCCAATTAAATCCCCACTTTCTAAATATATGTGAGACAGTGAACTCCGGCTTTGACGTTCTAAGTAAGACAATGTTACTGGGAAAGAAGACTCGTCATACGTGCCAGTTACTTCCTGGTGGAAAATCTCAGTCGAAGAAACAAAGTTCCTAGGTGGGATTTTTCCAAACTCCAAGAAACATGACCGCAAAACCACAGAGATTAACTATCTTTGGAAACTGTTATTTTTTACTAATGCATTATCTAAAAAAAACACTACAAAATATTCATTGTATTTTCTGCAATTCTCAAACTCAACATCTATTTAAGGAACACAAAGTCAGAACTGTAACTGCTGGCCAGCACAGTAGGTGAGAGAAAGCAAAACTGAACATCTCTGTTTCTTGCTATGCCACTGCAGAAATATAATGTCAATTTATTACATTCCTCACTATCCTGTATACTGCTGTTTCTCCTCTGGTGCACCAGAACCTCTTCCTCCAACTGTAGCTGTCCAAGGTGGTTTTAACTAACCACAGGAAAGATGACAGGTTTAAACCAATACATTTTACCAGTTATTTTTCATCAGTTTTATACACCTGGAGAAGCAGATAAATCTATTTCTTCATAAATGTTGACACACCTTCATATGCATGATTATTTCATTGCAAAGGTACAAATGCAATTCTACTAAACCTGCGTCAAAAATGCTGTGATGAAATCTGAGATTTCTGCTCTGAATTCAGATACCTTCCTCCGTTAGAAAATATGCACAATGTATGCTTATTTCAGGGATCATGTCCGTATTCCTTAAAACATGGTTATTTGTCCTTTACATTCTACATAAAAACCCCTCATTATTTGTTAGGAAGTCCACACTGAATTGTAACTCTTCCTTTCTTTCTTATACATTTCTGATTTGACACGTCCTACCCATTATAACTTATTTTTGGGAAGGACTCCTGCAATTACTTGTCTCAAAAAAAAAAATTAAAAAATTGTGCAATGCAATCGATTATATTCCTTTACAGTTTCTCATCTGTTTTATTACCTTTTCATCAAATTCAAAATCCAGTGACTCATCTATTCATCTTAATTTTTTTTTTTTGTTTCCTGTGTTTTCCACCCAGTTCCTTCCTGCACAAGCAGCATACAGGGTAACTAATCTGAAAAAAAATCTGCCTGACAAACTTCACTTGCATTCAAGTCTTTTCCTTGGTTCTTTGATAACATGATGCAACTTGGTCACAAGGAGAAATTAATGCTGAAAGCTAAACTATTCTGCTAGATTTCACTGTGCATGTAGAAATATCATGAACACTAATTTGTGCCTGGATATTCGCAAGACTAGCTATATTTTGTTTACTGTAAATGCCTTTTCTCAGAATGTGATTAGGAATCACTGACTGAGACTTCTTAGAGCAACATCTCTTATTTTGTCCATCAGTGATGTGGGAAGTCTTGTCCATCTAAATTCTCAGATAATACTTCAGTTTAGTGAATATTACACTCTCTTCCCCTGAGTTACTACTCACCAGATAGACCACAGTGGGTACTGCATATGAACAGAAACCTCAACTAGACATATTGGCATAAATGTTGTGCTATAAAATTTCTCTACATCAAGTTCAATACTTAGGGACTTCAATTTGCTTGGATGAGAGAAAAGCTACAACAGTGAAATCCCAATGGAGGATGGAAGGGAAGGAGTTTTAACTACCAATCTGCTTACCTCGCCATACTTTTGGTGACTTGGCAAAGGGACAAGACAGACTTCTCCCTCATCCTTTCAGAACACACCCCATTTTGGGCAACTGAGTTGTAGCTGATGTCCTGGAGTTCACTTACCAACTGCTTATTTTCAGAAACCCACAAGGGAGGAAGAAAAGAGTTACAGTCAAACCCGCCCCCAAACTGACAGAACCCACACTTCACAAAAAGCTTCATCACAACTAGAGGAAGATTACAACTTTTGACTTAAACTAAGATTTACAGGAAATGTGCAGCACTTCCTCAGGACAACTGTCACAGTTGAATATCCAGAGATGTATACAGGAGAATAAAACACTCCCTTTTCAGAAAGGAAACAAAACCTCATCCCAGTAAGAAAAACCATGATTTGCTCTGCAGTGAGTATTTAATACAGAAACTTCACCAAACAGTACTACAGTGTCCCAACTTGAACTTGATTACCCCAGACTGAATCCAAGCTTTGACACAAGTTCATGCTTTGGCATTTGGATAGATGTGGAACACATAATACTGTAACTAATTCCAGCATCCACTCCAGCAACCTGTTTTGAAAGAAGAGTTATCAGCAACACTTGCCAAACTTGCACTGAAAATGAACTTTACTTTGGAAACAAAACAAGCCTTTGCACCATCAGTCAGCCCCCGTAATGTTTCAGCGCAAATCAAATGACAGAAAAAGTGTGGTATGCAAAAAAGAACGATGACAAACTCTTTCCATGTTTAAATAGCTTTACATGAGGAGAGAACTTGCCTCACAATAACCTACATTCTTCAAAGCCTTCAGATGAAAGTGGTTTATTACAGAAAACAAGATAATTCCACAGTAAATAATTCTGACTTTTGTTCAAACTGCCCTAGTATTGTAGCACTGGTAAATCAAGAATCAATTAAACAAAACACTAATTCAAGCTCTCCAGAATAAAAAGAAACAGGGTAATAATAATGACTTATCGGAAACCTCAGTAAAACCAAACTAAACAAATGCAACCAATCACTCATACATTACTCAAAAAGAAAAAACGATCACTCCTTTTGATATCACTGAGACAAAAAAATCACTGCAACAAATTCACCTCATACAAATATGAATTTTATTTACAATTTTCCAAATTATCAATCAAATCCAACTTCTCAGTTAAATGTGTAGCATTTCTCCTTTAAAACAAATTAAACCTTGTGTTCTTTTTACATCTGCAATATGGAGTCCATAGGTACATGCTATTTGGGGCATCTAATGGAACAAATTTCGATTACTATGTGTGTTAAAACACTGAACGTATTCTGTGAAGACTCTTTCTTAAAAATTTATCTGCCTCAGGGACAAGCATTTCCACAACCACTTTCTAATGACAATTAATTAGGAAGGTTTAAAAACCCAGTATTTTATACCAGGACATACTGTTCACATATACTTCAGGGTGTGTTACCATGTTCCTATTGCAAAGCCGCCTGCTCTATAAGCAATGCTACTGAAATCAGACTAAAGATTATCCACAGATTTAGATATTATTCAATGTGAATAAAAATGGCCATTGATGACTTTTACTTGAGTATGTGTAATTATGGGCCAACTTGTACCTGATCTGGTACCAGTATGATGTGATCTGTTCTGAAACTTGAAACCGCATGGGTCATTATAATAAAATCTTTTACAACTGTATTGCACATAAGGTTCCTCAAAAGCACAAATCGATGTCATTGTGTTCTGAACTCAGAATTTACCTGCTAACTCCCATGAAAAATCAACCAGATGGTAAAATGGTTTATTATTCTCATCCCAGTGTTTGTGAATGAAGAGAAGAGGGAGAAGATATATACACTTTGGAATCCATTCAATTGTTTGTTTCTTCTGCATGTGATTTGTACTTCAGAGATGAGGATTTAAAAAAAATAAAAAGCCAGACAGACCTTGGATTTATCTTTAAAAGTACCTCGAAAACATAACAAAAATTCAATTTAATTTTGATACATATTAAAATTTTAGTCAGTTCTGCCCGACAGCATAACACGACAGAAATGCACAAGACTTTAAACATGCTTTAAAATGACATTCAACAAAGTATTTAAAATTTAATAAATAGCATACAATCACACACAAATACATTTCATACTGGATCTTTAAGCCTACTAAAAACAGACTGGCAAAGAATAAATAAAACAGTAGTTGACAGTTTTGTTTTTAAAAGGTGAGATTTCTTGTTGTCACACTAGTAGCCACATGTTAACCTGCTTATCACAAAATTGGAAGTTATGAGCTTTTTTCTCACTGATCTGTTTTGCTCCAACATGTAATATCATAAAAAAATACACTAAAAGGGTTTTCTTTTGGTTTTTTTTAAACAACCAGTCTGCGACCGAGTAAACCAGTTTTTAAATACAATGAATAAATAGGGAATTAGTAAAGCAAATTCAATTGCAACAAAAATGCAACACCCCAAGAAATGAGCCATGGAAATATATAGCCATTGCAATATTAGACAATAATAGTACTTAAAGTGATAGTGCTTGTGCACTAAGCTCATTAGAGACCTTAATATGATTTTAGTGCAAATCCCTTGAGTCCAAACAAGCTTTATACCCTACAGTATTAGGGAAAGATCTATTACCAGTTGGAACTTATTCTGTAGTGTATTTGTACATATCGGATATTTAAAGAACTAACACATATTGTAATATCTTCGGCCCTTTTTTACTTCAAATCAAAAAGACTAATGACTGGGGATTTTACATACTATTTGGCTGTACCATATTAGATTGCAGTTTAGGAAAGTCAGTGCTATAAAAGCTTTTGCCATCAGTTTATCTATTATGCCTAAATTTCATATATCATTGCATTTTGTACTTCTGAAAGAAAAAGAATGCTCCTGGAGAAAGTTTCTCCTCCCTTTAAGTAAGTTCACATTATGATGAAATTCAAGAATATTTAGACAAAGTGTTGAATAAACTCAAAGAAAAGTACATATCTTACATTAACAATCCTTACCAGTATTTAGTATATTAAGTTACAAGTATGTTGGCAATAATACAACAGAGTCAATTCCTAAAGGAGAATAATTCTGTACAAATTCACCTGTTAATACGGGGTTAAACAGGCAGCCAATAAGTCTTGAGCAGTCATGTTTTAGGTTTGAACTATAGTACCAGGATAAACTAAATTTGAAACTAATGGGGAAAACTTCAGTTTAAAGAGTAATCTGATTATACTGGATACACACATTGTGTATTCAGAGCCATTAAAATGTTCACTCTTATAGTTCCATAATATCATCCAGTATAAGAAAAGTTTAATCAACCACACAGGCTAAAGTAGCTTTAACATAATGTTGTCCTGGATTTTTTAAAACTAAAAACTAATTTTAACTGTGAAGTACAAAACAATGACAGATATTGCTCCAACTTGTACACAATCTTTCCTAAACAATCCGTACCTAGCAGAGTAATAATGCCTCATCGTCACTAGTTTCATTTTTCACTGTTGCCTCTAAGCAAGTGTCGGGTATCTGGGCAGTGTGTACGATGCCACAGCTCTCACAGGGGCCATCTCGACTGCATGACCTTACACTGTGATGTGTTGCACTGTAAGGCTGTCTAAGCCCTGGTCCTTGATCTGAGCTGAGATCAAGTAGAGGTCTTGAACAGTCATTCATGTCAAAGTCTGATGCTACATCAGAAACTGGAATTAACATTTCAACATCATCATCCTCTTCTCTTCCACTTACCCCATTATCAAGCTGTCTCAAAGGACTTTGGTTCTGATTCACTGAGCTTGATCTCCCTAAAGTAAAGCGTACCCAGCGTAAGCCTTGAGTCATACGGCTCAGAGCGCTCGAGAGCTGGTGGCGTGCGGGACTTGTGCTTGGGGGCTCTACACTTGTCCCTTCTCTTCCGCCATCCGTGTTACTGCTACTGCTGCTCTGAGCAGAGGAACTCCCACACGCTCCCACTGTTGCTTCTATTGCTGTTGCAGGAGGGACTTTTTGAGGCAAGGTGGCAGCAACACCACCAACTGCTCCTGCTGTGTCTCTTCTTTCATTTTCTGTGTCTGTATCATCAGATTCAACTGAAAACAAACTTCTGTGAGTATTATTTCTGTCAGCTTCTCTACTAGTACTTTGGCTGGCAACATCATCTCCATCCGCCGAGACCAATGCCAACGATCCAGAATGACGTGACCTTGCAAAATTAAAAATTCGATTCCAAATGTTACTTGATCTGCCAGCAATAGGAAGTCTGATTGAGGTAAATCCAAGTTGAGATCGTACTGCCAGCCTCAGGTTTTCCAGAACTGAAGCCTAAATGAGAAGACAAGCAACAATCAAGTGTTGACAGTCTGCTGGTACTGTTCTAGCAAAGAAAGAATAACTATTGTGCAAAACAGCATGTAACAAAGTCAAATGTAGAGTTTTAAGTATTAAAATATGTTGCATCTTTCATAATAAGGACCTGGTATACATAGCAATAAGCTACTTAAAAAAAATGGGCATGACAGAAGTCTAGGTGCTCTAGAGGAAAAAACATTATAAACAGGCAAATTAAATGGAAATACATATGCAAAGGTAATAAAAGACCAATGAATTCTACGTAAGGTACATTTCTGCCCTAATCAAGGATCTCTAAATAAAGACAATATGAAAACCAAGGCACTATAGCCTGGATATGGAACACTGATGAAAGAAAATACAATCATAGAGCCAGATACAAGATCTATTACAAACCATCTTACCAAAAAGGTAGTCACCAAGGATTTTAGAGTACAGCACACAGAAATATGTCTCAAAAAGTTTAGGATTTGAAAACAAAGTCTTCCAGAAAGATTTAACAAAGGTGACCACCTTCTTTATCCACTGCCATTGGGCTGCCTCAAAGGGATTAAATTAAACATCTTCTTCAGCATAGGCTTGTAGTTTGATTTTCTCTCCCTTCTGGTATCATCAGTTAATTCAAATTTCAAAATGCCTTAATGCTTCCATTTAAATAAAATTATCTTATGTGTTCTAAACCATACATTTCCCAAATTCAGTATACAGTTTCCACTCATTTAGCTACGGAAGAAGCCATGCCTAAATTTTCCTATTTAAAACCCTGTATAACTGAAAGATAACACAAACATATTAACTCCTTTGTCTTGGAGATCCCTTACTCAAGAGGAAACACTGACTCAACTAAGTAGTTCAGTTCTCAAATAGGGTAAAAGATCTTCCAGATGCCCATGAGTCTAAAAATATTCACTAATGTGTTTAATTAGAGGTTGAAGTCCATATTCACAACTTTTCTTGAAGATTATGGCAAAAATATAGAATATTCTTCAGAACAGCCATTTTTCTCCAGTTAAACCCTTAACATATACACATGTATCTTCCTTCGTTTTCAAACACTGAACTTTAGTGTTCTCATGCTGTCACCTTCATCCCTCTTCCACCATCCTTCAGACAACACAGCAGAGTATCAGAAGAGTACTTCATGCACAACCTACCTCTTCCCTTCCATTAGTTCACAGGATGATTGAATTCAAGCATATAATGTGTGTAGCGCAGCCTTACTTTCAAAAGCTACTGAAGACACTGCTACTCATCATTGAAAATCCAGCTCTGAAGGCATGTATCAGTTTTAGGCAGAAAGCACTACAGAGAAATTAGAGCATTCAAGACTCCTATGGCTTGAGACTTCTAGGAAATCTTGAATAACCTTACCTTCAGTCCTACACAAATTTGCAAACTTGAGATGTATACCTTCCTCAAAATAAATTTTAACACATCTTGACTTAATACTGACTCCCTTCCCCCAACACTTTATCATATTAAAAACTAAGTTTTGTAACTTACAGAATTCATTTTACATTGCGTTGAGTTTTTATTGATATTTTCTCCTCTGAAAAACGAAGGTTTTAAACAATGCAACTTCATTGGTTAAATAAGAGTAAAGTTTTTATAATGGAAGCATCAATGCTCTAGAATGACATTTTCATGACTTTTGAAGTTGATGGCCTGCTCACTGCTATTCCTTATTTCTATGCTAGTTAATTCTTAGTATAGTTAGTTCAGTTTTCAAGGCTACAAGTCTTATTTGAAATACTGGTGTTCGTCATGGGAATTCAATAACACTCTCACTGTTCAAAATTATTGTGCATGCATCAATGTTTTATGGAGTGTGAAATCATGGTTACATAGAAACACTATGAAGGAACTACATTTTGTTATGTTTAATTACAAAATATTGCCATATAATTCCAATATATTCTGAAATTAATATAAAATGTATCCAGTTAATTCCATTTAAGTAAAAAAAAAATAAATAAAAGAAAATTTCAGTAATTGCACGTCTTTTTAAAAGCTCCAGTACCAATCTCTGACTGCAGCCACTACATGTCTGGGTCTTTCAGAACTGTCCTCTCTATGAGGAGATTTCATTTTAATAAAAACCAAGATCTTTAAGTTTAGAGGATCCTTCCATTTAGGATACATTTAGGATACATTTAGAGGATCCTTCCTTTCATAAAGATTGAAATCCCCTTTATGGGATTCCAGGATGAAAAATGGGTCTGAGCAAGCTAAGTTTTTCTGAAAATTGTAATTGTTCCCACACATATTCATGTACACCAAACCTGAAGTGCCCCGCACAGAGTAGGGATCCGCAGGAGATATTGGTTTGTTCCAAGTTACCTCTACTACGGGACTTACACATCTGGGCATGACAACTGCATTGTCTCCATAGACTTTCTTGAGCTAACCCTACCTCAAGAGACTTGTGAACACAGATCCATCATGAACTGGTGAAGCTTAATTTTGGACAAAAGGACAGCAAGCCAAATTTGTAGAAGTACAGAACTGGTTTGAAACAGAAACATACTGGTCTTTGTTATAACCACAGCAACCCACTGAACAAGAACAAGGGATTCTACAGTGTTCACTATATGCATTTATTAAATTCATTAATGAAGTTTAGTGCTAATTTAGCTAGCAAAAAATCTTTACAATGTCTTCTTTCTAACACATTTTTAAAGCCTCTCATGCAAACTTCAATTTCTGTTCCTCTTTTCCTCTGCAAAATCCTTTGTGACAGATCCCAGCTGCGTGTGAACATGTGTGCATGATAGAACATGTGATAATCATGCAACTTTTTCTTACAGTAAACTTTGCTGTATTAACTGCAACACATAATTAATGCCAAGTCTAATAGAGCACAGCAGGATTCCTAGACTAAGACTTCTCCTATTTCTCGAAAGAGCTTTATACCTGAAAGACATTTTTAATTACTTAAAAAGTTGTTTGACAGAAATTCATTAATCAACCAAGTAAGAAATGTGCTAATCATCCACCTTTGAATCTGGATGACTACAAATCATTAACTGCCATTTACTAGCTTCTACTTTGTTACTCATTCATGGCAATTTTATACGATATTACAGCCTGGCCTTTTCCATCATCTTATTAATGCACAGCAGGCATGAACGGACCTATGCAGTGTGCATATGAACTACCATTTTGCATTAGAAGCTTAGGTCTTCTTTCCCAAATCAAAAAGTGCTATCTTGCAGTCTTTACTTACACAACAGTAATACAGAACCTACAATGAGATACACCAATCTATTACTTTTCATGCAAGAGGGGTTCTATACTGTGCATTACTGGCATTATCAACAAAAGAAAGCCTGCAAAGGAAACTGTGGTGTTACTATATCATGATTTTGTCCAAGGGCTAATCAGTCGTATAACACTATTAACTTGAGAGGAAAAGGAAATTCTGTAGTACAAAAGAATGCAGATGAAAGTTAAAATATCTCTGTTTCAATCTCCTTAAAATTTACATGGTCTGCCTGCTATTTTGAAATCTTACCTGATTTGGGGAACAAACAGGGAAATCCTCAACTGGTGGAATTAAACCCTGGGCAATTAATTGTCCATAGGACGGAGGAGCTTCTCTTCTTAACAGTTCAGCCTCAACCCTTGACAAATGAGTTTCAAATGATCTTTCAAAGAGAAAAGAAATTTCAGAATACATAAAACACTGATTTATAAATATATATATATGCACTAAAGAATAAAAGTACATCAGACTAGTATAATCTGAAATAAAAAATTTCAGAAGATGAAGTTTTTCTTATTTAATTGAAATTTAATTGTCAAAAAATATAAAGTCATTCCTGTGGGTCTGTCCACCTGAAATGAGAGCAAAAAAACCAACCCAACAATAAATTTCTTACAAACAAACAAACCAGCCCAAAACCATGGGCTAAATATAAAAAGCATCATGAGTAATGCTTATATTATTGTAAAAACTTGAAGGATATGTAATCCTGGTATGAACTAGCCTACAAGAGAAGAAATAAGCTGTTATATACAGAACCACAATATTAATTGCAAATTAACTGCAGTTTTCCCACATTTCCTTTCTGGTAACACCATCTGAAAGCTTAACCCTCAATTAGTAAAGCGACCAGAATACTTCTATCCTATCTTCTTCACTGGGAGAGTGGTCAGTCACTGGAACAGGCTCCTCAGGGAACTGGATCATGACACCCAGCCTTCAGAGTTCAAGAAGCATCTGGACAATGCTAAGCCATAGTTCTTAGCAAGGTTTAGTTTTAGATGTCCTGGAAGAACCAGGGAGTTGACATTCCTTATGGGTCCCTTCCAACTTGAGATACTCTGTGATTAATTAAACTCTTTTTGCTATGAAAGAAAAAGGAACAACATCTTTACAAAACACGTGCAACAATACCTGTACAGCAATAAAACTGCTTAATGTACAAACAATGGAAGATACCAAAATATTTAATATATTTCAGTTCAACTTACCTTCGCTCAAACATCCTGAGTGAGTACAATTTACAAGTACATCCCAGTGCAATGACAAGCAGCAATCCACAAATAAGACTCCCAATGACAGCTGCAGTTATCACTCTAGTGGGTACAATGACTGGGCAATTCTCTTCGTCACTGCCATCACCACAGTCATCTTGAGAATCACAAACCCAGCTCTCAAACACACAGCGGTTATTTTTACAATGAAAATTGCCTGGCTGACAGAAGAAACAATTCTTTTCATCTGAACCATTAGGACAATGATTCTGGTAGTTGCAGCGATCTGAACGAGGGTAGCAAACACCATTTCGAGAGCAGGGAAACTCATCTCTTTGGCACATGGTGCAGTTGGTTTCATCCCTTCCATTTGGACAATGCCAGTAGCCATCGCAGCGTTGCTGCTCTGTGTAGCACCCCCAATTTCCACCACATGGGATTTCCCAGGGCAAACAGAAGCCATCAACTTGATAGGTTGCATTGAACCCTCTTGCAGCATTCACTTTGTCAGCACAAAAATGCACTCTTATCTGTCCTGAGGATGAAACAACTGTGAGGGGAGCATGAGAGTCAAATGCTGTTAGCACACGCAACAGCCTCCGTGGATTCTCTTCTAATCCATCATATATTTTGACATAGTCTCCATAACCTGTACCATCAAGTTTAAAATCAGTGAATCGCAAGATTACTTTGCGATGATCACCAGTGTCTATCAGCCAGGTGCAGTTGCTGCCAGGTGGATAGAAGTCAGGATAGTTGGGAGAACTGAAAGTACCATAAAAGTATTTTAACCACTGCCCACATGTTGGCACATCACAGTCTATTTCATCTCCTAGGTCAAGACAATCAATGTTACCATCACATTTTAAAGATTCTGGAAGGCAAGTGTAAAGCTTGGTGAAGCGGGAAAGACACTGGAACTGATTGTTAGCACAAGGCTGAAAGGAAGAAGCTGTCGGAGGATTAGCTTTGGCACACATTTCTTCATCCGAGTTGTCTCCACATTCATCCATATTATTACATTTCCAACTTTCTGGAATACACTTCCCATTAGCACAATGAAACTGGTCACAATCACAACTTGGTTCATCAGATTTCCCTGAAAGTAAAAAAAAAAATAAAAACTCGTAAGATTTTAGCCCTTTATGGTCTGTGTTGTATATTTATTTGCGGCACCAGGTACTTCAGAAGGGCACAGTAAATGCTTTAAGTGTCTGTTAACCCATGGCAACTTTCAGGAAATTTCAAGATAAAACAGTTTTTTCAAGTCAAAATTCCATCAACACATCAGCATGAACCTTATCCTTAGCTGATTTCAGCCAAAAAACTTTAACCCAAGCAAGAAAACAATGCTCATTTATAGCTATTGAGAAATCTGACTTTTAATATGCTAAAAATAAGTAAGAAAAATACTGTTTCTCTCATCTATCACTCAAAATACCAAAACATTTTGTGCTGCAGTACTGGTTACCTCCTCAAATTATTTCCCATAAAAGCAGTCAGACTCTCTTCTGCTTTTGGAGGTTCCTACTTTGTACACCAAAGGATCTAAGGCAAGAGAGAAGCTGACAGCTGAAGATTACACATCACCACCAACCAAGAGAAAACTCTGTCCTCTCTTCTTCTGTTTGCTCCTGCCTCTCCTGCAGCAACTAAGATGAGAGTGCAGCAAATGCAAAAATGTGTGCTTGCCTTTACTTATTAAAGTTCCAACCATGCTGAACACAGAAGCATACCTGGCATCCAAGCTATTTCAGCTCTGCAACAATTCAGCTGAGTCAAACACTGCTGTATCATTTTCAATCACTGTTATTTCTAGAAACCATAGTACAGACTGTAAAATTGGCTATAAAACAACCTGTCATAGTCAAAAAAATTAAAACAAGTCTCCAATACAGATGGTCCTACACAGCAGTAATTCAGAAAATAAACCAGATAAATATATACTCATTCTAAGGAACACTATACCTAAGGTTTTAATAAGGAAACAAGAAAGACAACATGATGAACTCACTGAAATCCTAATGTTCCCAGGAGAAGCACGTTCTATCATTTTTAACAAGAGAACAATTCAGATTGGAATGCAGGCCATCTAATTAAATCATCTGCTCAAAACAAGCTAACTGATGTTTGATTAGGCTCTTCACAGCCTTCTTCAATCAAGTATTTTTAAAGTTCCATTGCTTTTCTATACAACGTGATAAAAGTTTTCATAGCTGGCTTGAATTTTCCTTGCTGCAACTAATCTGCTGTGATAGGTATATCACAGCATATCATACCTCTGTTCTCCTTTTTTCTACTTTAATATCTCTTAGAAAGCATTAAAAAGAAATACTCTAACTTAAAATAGTAATTTTTCTTTAGAAAAGTATAGCACATCATCTTTAAATTTCATAAATGCTAAGGCTTTAAAAAGTGAATGCAGGAAAAAATGAAATCAACAAGAGTGATAAATTCTAAAAGCACTGCTGAAGAATGTGTAAGTCTGCAAATTTGCTGACAGAGAATGAAGAATGAAAGGAGAGCAAAATGTATGTGCTGCCAGTGACTAATTTTCAGAAAACGTTCATTTCACTAAAAAAAATTTAAAAAAAAATTCAAAGAACAGATGCAGTATAATTGATACCATCTTCTGTTACAGATATGTAAGTATTTATATATATACAGATATCAATATAGAGTACACACATATGGTTCACAGTATTAGTATGGCAAAGTTGGAACCTTGACCTTGAATTCAAAACCTGTAAAACTGAACTACTAGACTAGGCCTACCTAAGTTTAATGACTATGCTCCATAGGTGGAGGTAATATAGAATATGCACCACTGAACCTGTTCAAGTACTGATTATAATCTACCTCTGTCCTTCTACACTGCAGAACCTGGAAGAGGTTGAGAAGAAAGATGCAACATGGAATTACTGATGGAATTATTGCAGTAACAAAACCAGATACAATTTTGACCCAAGCTCTTCCTTCTACAAGATTTTAAGCATCCCAGAAAAGATCTGGGATACTTCATCCTGATTCAGCATTTTTAATCACCAATCCTGCAATCCTTACATAAAGAAAATTTACTTATAAATCAAAAATTAGAGTCTTAAAATGGTAAAAGATATACAAAATAAGACTAACTTCGGGACCTGTACCACAAAAGACTTCAGGAGAGCAGCACCCATATAGAGTTGCAGTCAAAGGACTAACAAAATTCTTCAATGCATTTACAGTGGACATTGACCTCTGTGCTTTTAATAACTTCATTTTCCACTCTACATCACCATTAGTAAGCTCTGTGCCATTTCATTTGCTATAATTTAAAATGCTGATCAATATTAAGAAGCAGGAGGAAGACAGAGGGAAGAAAGACAAAAGTGGCACAAAATTTACTTTCTAGTCCAGTACCCTTCCTACCTGCAATGCTTTTTTCTTTCTTATGATTGGTTTGCTTATTTTAAATTATTTATAAATATTTATTTGTTGTTTACTTTAAACAAGAATTAATTTAAACAATTCACATGACCTATTTTTCACATCAGATTTTAAACATGGGGCTCCCAATAGTCACTTCTGCACTTGGAATCTGTAGTGTTTCTATCATTGCAGCACAAACAGGCCTAACTTGCATCTGAGTAACTAAAGTATTACTGTTTTTTTCCCTTTTTCTATGATGACTTGCCAACTTTGAGAGTAGCCTTAAAAATACTGAAATAAATAGTCTACTGAGGTGTTAATCTAGGCACTACTAAATAGAAGAAATCAACAGAAAAATTTGCTTATTATTGAAAATGTTACAGCTTCTTCCAAGAGGGGTTATGTAATGAAATTGTTTCAAGATCAGAGAAAAAGGATTTTCAGAAAAATTCTACAGAGCCCATGGCTTGACTCCCTGCCCATTCCACACTCTTACCCAAGGTATCCTTCCTTCTCAAAGCCTCTTGGGCAGGAATGCTGCCTTCCCTCTGTGCCTGCTTCAGGAGGGAGGTGAAAAGGCAGAAGCTGATGCCTGACACAGGGTAACAGTGTTCACCTGGGCAGCTGGCAGAAACAGCAGCACAGGGTGACTGATTAGACAGTGGCTTTTCCCCACTCCCTGACATGTTTTTTGGTGAGATGGTGCACAGAACCCAGGTAGAACACTGCCCTGAAAGCTGGGCCAGCATCAAATGCGAGCCTGCATCTTCCCCAAGACCTGCTAAAATGCAAGGAGCTGAAGCATAGAAGGAGCTTTCCTGTAGGCTTGAAAACAGGTGATGGAGAGACATAAACCTGTTTGGAAACTTGTTTGTGAAAGACTGACATAGCGGAGGAAGCTGGAGTAAGAGGAGTGCAGAGCATAGAACAGGAGCAAATACAGCTTAGACTAGAGGAGATCAGGGCTAGATTTACTGAGTCTTGTTGCAATGGTTTTGCAGGTGGGTGGCATTGGATATGTGTAAGAATATGAATTGGTTTATGGAGGAGAGGAGTCAAAAGTTGGTATGCACAGAGATCCGGATCAGGCCAGTGAGTGGATATAGGCATACACTTGGAGGGAGCAAGAGAACATGAAATGATTGTGAAAACCAAGAAAAATCTAATCCAGTATTTGCAATGATCATGATGTAGAACACCATAATCATGCTATTACATAAAACTGTAATACCTGTTAAAGCCAGGAAAAGTTTGCAACTAGTCTTGACCCACAACTGGCTTCCTCCTCTCTCTTGGCAACATCTAATAGAGCAAGAATGGCTCATGACACACCGTCAAAGTATTACTACTAGTAACGGGCTTGTATCACATCCTGTAATTACACAAGAAGAATTTTGCATGTACAGAACCATGTCTGTACTTGGCTAGATTAATCTATCATATTAAAGTGGTGGGGTTTTTTTAGATTTTTTTTTTTTAAATAGTATGCCTTCTGGAGCTGGGAAAAATTATGCAAATTCTGTGAGAAATGTAAAAAAAAACCCTGCCATTTCTTCCCTCTCTTACTGGATTTATGCTACTCTGAAGTCTAACCAACTACTTTAACAAATTTATTTTAGTCTGATGAAAACATTTAAAATCTTAAACTATGTTTAAAAAAACTTCCAGGTGCTCACTACTAATGCCTAACCTTTCTCTTCTCAAAATCATTAAATCTGCTTACTGTTATACTCATTGATTCCCACTTTGAATACTCAAGTTGTGCAGAGGATCAAAATATATTTCCTAATGTATATTTTCCCTGATTTCAATAAACCTTGAGGTGACTACTGGAAATAACCTGTAGTTGATATGGTACCCTCTTAGAAGGAAGTAATTCTTGAAAAAGGAAACAAAAGGTGAAACCATAAAATTACACTAGGTATCACTTGAAACATACCAGCAAAGTAGGCTAATCTGAAGCCTTTTCTGGAGATGCTATCATCTGAATGAAACCTGATCCAAACATGATCTTGTGAAGAGATGTACGGTGAGGGAATGGAAGAGCCACACGCTCTATAGCCTTCAATGTTCTTGTAGCTTCCAATTGTTAACCAATCCGAGCTGCATCGTCGAGATCCCTGAACATCAAAATCTTGAAAGCTGAAAAAGAGAAAAGACCAAAATCGATACCGAACTAAGTATTACACAAAAAGCTGACGAATTACTACACATGGAAATCAGCTTTAAGTTCTTTTTTAAAGAAAACTTCCAAAATAAAAAGAGTAGCTTCTCTACCCATGTAAAATTAGGATTCAACCTTGTGCTGATACTTTAATATTATGAGGACAGCAAGAATCCATTCTGTCAAACAAAATATTGTATCCACCACTTAAAGAAAAGAAGTTTTGCTACAAAAACCACACATTGTCTTAATCTAAAATTAAATTCTGTTAATGAAATTGTCCTTATGTGCCTCACTTAATACCTTTCATATACTACTAAGTGATTTTGTTTAACCCAAATTTCACCAGAATTTTAGCTAATGCTACACTTACGGCAGTAATATGATTTGACATTAGAAATACAGCTAAATTGTTCAAAATTATGTTTTCATATAAGACTTTCTCCCAGTCACACTACTCAGCTACCCAACCATTACATCATGGAATGCCATGGTATAGCTGCCATGGTAATGGTGCGTAAGGGGAGACAGTCTGTGCAAAACAGGTCTGTACAGACAACAGAGCACTATCAGAACTGAAATGTGATATGCATGAGTGGAAGAAAACAACATGAAAGGAAAAAAAAGTGTTTTATTGAAAACAAACAGCATGAAAACTTTAGAAAGCATTCTGGTAGCTGAACAGTTTTACCTACTTTACATTGCATTTATGCCAGTTAAAATATTTAGTAGAAAGATTGTTTAAATTAAGAAGCAGTACTTTAAACAAGTAACTGATGCCAAAGCAAATACTTCACAATGAAGATCAGTTTCTTAGGTCACCAAGTCTGTACTGAAAATTGACGTAAATCTGCAAGTAACTCAGTTTCATAATCAAGTCTATGAAGCAGTACTAACTTGTAGGCTGATGCTAAAAGAAACCAGTAATCTGAAATGATCTGCAAAGAGAGAACTTCTATCTACAAGTTTTTTACACTACTGCTTTAGAAAAGTTACAAGATATGTGAAACTGTGAGGAGCTCCCTGCATCAAAAGTCAGCCTTTCCTAAACTGCAGTCATATCTATTGATTCACTATTTGTCCCTGACATTTTTAAGCACACCAAGAGACTTCATAGCAATGAAGGATTACAGCATTTACTCTAATGAAATGCTGTAATGAAAAACTTGAAAAATACTTTTTAATGAAAAATTCTTACGTTTCAGACACATTAAAAGGATTCAAATAAATGAGCACATTGAAATTTTTTCTAGTCACTGATTGTCCAGCTGAAAACAAATACTACAGTGTTGTGTGAGAGCAAATCAGATAAAAGGAAAGGCAAAAACTAGACAGAACTGAAATCCTTCACTTACAGGAAAGAAAATAATAATACAGAAGCACTGTTACCTTATAGTAATGATCTCCCCTGGGTTTGCATGGATGTACCAGCTACAGTTAATTCGGGCAGGATACTCAGAGGGCCACCCTGGACTTGTGATTGTTCCACTTGGTGATCGAATTTGTTCTGGAATATCTCCACAAGCTAAAAATACACATATATTGAAAGCAATTTGATTAATTCATTTTTTTTAAAGCCAAGATATTTTCTTTTTAACTTTTATTTTTAGTCTTCACAAACATTCAGTTCAATTTAACCATGCACTTACACCTTATACTGACAAGTGCATTAGAAGGTGAAAAACAAATTAAAGCTAAATAATCAAGTAGCTGAAATTTCCTGACTTAGGTAGAAGCAGTGTTTGACCATCACTTAAATACCTCCTTACTTCCAGTTCCTGGCATGGAAATGATCCACATGCATGATTCCAAATGCTTGAGAGGCAAAGAGCACTTATTACTGCAAAGAGAACTGCATAACTCCATTTCTGATAATGGACTAGAAAGCTTATATTTATAGGTCTAACTATATGCATCTGAAGTAACTCAGTCATTTGTACTCTTACTTTATTATAGGTGTAGTTTTCTACATTGGCCTTAACTCAGCTGCTGTTCCTTCCACAGGAGTGTTCTCAGTTCTGCTGATTTTATTTGAAGTAATGTACTTACACTAAGGTTTGTGCTTTTGTTTTCCTGTTTCCCCCCCCCTTAGCAGCCTCATATCCAACACCTTCATGCAGCATACACACAACCTTCACATAAATACGAAAGCTAGAATACTCACACTGCTGAGATTCTAAGTATGAGGAACTGCCCTCTGTGCTTTTATTTTTCATCACTAATAGTCCAAAACCTGCAAGCTGGCAAACTTTGCTAGTAGCCCCATCAGTTACACACAGGAGTCTGAACACAAGAACTACTACAAATAAGGAAGCACTTCCATTACTGTCTGATCATCAAAAGCTTTTAGAATTCCTATTTGATTAAAATAACCAATCAGAATTGATGCAATAAACAAACATGATGAAGAATGAACTGCATTTTTAACAGTGCAAAAGCTGCAATCATGTAATTTGTGGACAGGTTACT
Organism: Acanthornis magna; assembly: GCA_036785705.1. NCBI lineage: Eukaryota > Metazoa > Chordata > Aves > Passeriformes > Acanthizidae > Acanthornis > Acanthornis magna. The sequence continues at coordinate 1,722,774 of JAWUZG010000071.1, read as the reverse complement.
GTTTTTGTTCTTATTTTTATGCACAATCAAGCTTTTAAAATAATTTTGTAATACTGTAGGGACCTGAAATTATAAGAAGTCATAATCCTAAATTATTATTATTATTATTATTATTATTATTATTACTTTAAAGTGTTTCTATATGGCATAAGAAATACATTTGAAAATATATTTTTAGAAGGATTAAAAGACAAAAATGCTGGCATATGTCTTGATTTTCTGTATTAACTTTAATACAGCAGCAAAAATAAAACTCAGTAAATTTACTAGTTTCTTGTGTATCTGTAAGAGAATAATGCTTTAAACAGTTTTTCATGTGTTCTTTTTTAGAGCTTTAGTTATGCTGCACAATTAAGTATTAACATACCTTAACTGTAGAATACAGGAGTTGCCCTAATATCTTGGGATGAAAAGGTCACAAAATACAGAAAGATATTATTTCAATTGAATATGCAATCATTCATTTCCTTTTTAAATTTTGAGCAAACCCTATAGGTGGTGCTCTAACACCATGATAATTTGGAACACAGCTCCTGTATAAGTGATCTTGTTATACTTAACGTTTTTTCAGACAATAAATGTAAGGACTTGAAAGAAAAAACTGGTTATTCACTTGATGAAATAAAATAGCAGTTTTAACAAAAATCAAAAAACATGCAAAACAAAAACTTGTAAAAAAGTAGAAGAATGTGTAAGACATTTTGTACCAAGCTTGCAAATGCTGGCAACAATTCCACATACTAGCTGGTAACTACTGAAATAGTCCCCAACTTCAAATAAGTTGCCTGGAGGTGAAATTTACACTACAACTTACACCTTCTATCAGGTATTTCCAAACTGACAGACAAAACTTTGTCATTGAGAACCTCTAAAGAAGCTTTTAAGTTTACCTGTCAAAGGAAACTTTGCACTAAAATACATAAAAAATAATCCATTCATCATGTGTTCATTCAGTTTTACAGACTTCACCTCCAAAACCATGAATACGCTAAATCCTACAGCACTACAAACAGTAACTTATTTGTTACACAAGTATGAATGGAAGAAAGTCCACATGAAATTCTTCTATAATCAAAGTGGTACTTTCAGAGCACATGATAACTTCCAGTTTTACTCAAATTCAGGAGTTTTTTATCCTTTGTTTGCAGAACCAACCTTATCCCCGTAATTTCTATATTATTTTATTAAGATGTCTTTTTCTCTGTTTCCAGTAAAGCTCACACTACAGAGCTGAGAGCAAAATATAGCCACTTGCAACAGCATCCGATACGAGGAGAGAGAAGCAGACTATGGAGGGCATGAGGAAGTGAGAATGACCACAGGCACAAGAATACAGGGTGAACAAAACTGTACATGTACTGTAGAAGACAGAAAAAAACTGAAGAAAGTATTAATATGATAAAGTGAAGGTTCAAAAAATAAAAGGGAATGGACTTGAAAAGTGAATTACAGCTTACTTCAAGTTGGCTAGGTAAGCTAAATGCACTTACATACTTGATACATATTCATACACTAAAAATCTCTTACTTATAACTCAGGAGACAACAGAAATCTCCTGTTTGCTTAAAAAGTCTATAAAGGTCAAGATCAACTGTACAGAAGCTGCACTTCAGAAGTGCTGTCTTTTTGAGAGTAATTTCTCAGCGAGATTTTTAAAATCAAGGATAACCTCTTGAAACAGAACAGCTTTAAAGGGAATATAATTTATAAAGACAATAGCAAGCCTTTATAATCAATTCCTGACCCTCTGCCTAACTAGGATGTTTCTCCTAGACCTTTTGAGACTATAATGTAATTTACATTTTATTAATGTATTTGTAAACATGCAGAATGTAAGCAATATCTTACAGGATGGGATAAAGGATATGGGATAAAAAAAAAAAATGCAACTGGCAATACATAAAACAGAAATCTATCAATAGATGCAAGCATCCTTACTTAAAGTTGCAGAAAATTTGCACTTTTAATCTCAATTGCTAGCAGCCCTGCAAGCATTTGTCATACAGGTCAGTTATGTCTAGGACAACTTAAAATTACAGAAAAACTGATTAGGTTTGGAATAATTTATTTAAATTATTAAAAATACATAAGTACATAGCAGAATGAAAATTAGAGGGGTCAGGATAAAAGGAATTGAGTTTGCAACCAAGGCAGAAGCACAAAAGAAACTGAGAAGGCTGTATTGTAGAGAAGCAAAGACACCCAGTGATGCATGCCCAAGATGCTCTCAAATCTCATGCTGGTGGCTGTAAGATCTGGAGGGGGGAAGAAATTCCTCCTGCACAATCATTTCTACCATGAATGTTGTCTCTGCCTACATTCCTCTCAATGCCCATGTATTCTTTGGCACAATTCTGCTCATCCATCTCCTCCCTGTTTTAAACTCTTTCCTTTGAGAACCTTTATTCTATTAGCAATCTATTTGCAATTCTGTTGGTTACTCTGATATAATTGTTCAGGAGATTGCAATACTGCATTTAGCACTGATATTACAGTGTAAAATAATGGTCAAAAGAGCTGTGCACATAATTTTGTGGTATATATGGATTTTCCTGTAGACTTTTTAAAAGCAGAGACAACAGTTTTTCTCATTTCCTTCTTTCTGAAATTTGTTTACCATCCCATATTACAGAACATTATCATAAACTACAGGATGTTGACTGGTAAACAGAAGAGGGCCAATGAAAAGTTTGCTGTACTAAATTCAACTAGCAAGTTATAACAAGAAAATAATTAAGAAACCGATGCAAAAATTCTGTAGCAAGATCTAGAGAAGTAAAGTACCTGTAGTGAGAGTGAACAACATGTCAAGGAAAAAAGTCACTTCAGAAAAGCAAGGAGAAGGAGATTAGGGATTTATCTTCACAGTAATGCCAGGAGATTAGTTGAAAAGATAAAAGAATTAGCTTTCAATGTGAACCACAGGATGATAAGGTATGCATTATATTGGACATGGTAAGGACATGAATGCAGCTGGATAAATGATCTGAAGGTGTTTAAAACAGCTTAGAGTAAAAAGAGAATAATGTTGTGATAAAGTCTAAACCATGAATAGGGAGGATAATTATTGCATTGTAACTCTCAGGAGCCACTGAAAGTCTTATTTGGAGAACTACAGGGGAAGAAGGCATAGGAATCTTTGCCTCCAGGTCAAGTCAAAAAGCTTTAATTTAAAATGCCCTTTGCTCTGCAACAGAGAGACACATTCAGCAAAAATAAATCTTTTATATATATATATATATATATATGTTATGAACAACTGCTGTTTATACCAGTGCTGAAGTTCTTTAAAATGCAGAGTGAGGGGTTGGGAGATGGGGAAATTGGTTTTGCAGTTGTGATAATTATGGCTCAACATACTCAAAGACAGACCTGCAAATATTTCTGAACTTTTCAGATTTTAGAGGCATAAACACTAGCACTGTAGTGATAGCTTATATGCAAAGAGACAACATTCCACTAATTGCTGTTGGTAGAAAAAGCATGCTCATGTATTAGAGGTGTACCTGTAACTTGGCAGATATAATATACAGCAGAAGCATAAATACCAAAGACCACAGAGGTCTGTGCTATTAAAACATAATTTAGTACGGTAGGTCACATAGTCTTACAGCAGCAGCATGACAGGAAATCTACCATCAAGACAAAAATTTCACTTTAAATCCCGTCTCTGTAGCAACTGGCCAAGAAAATCGCTTGCTTGGTTTCAACACCAAGTGAAAGCTGGATTTAGAAAAATTAAAGGCCAGATGTCTTTGGTTCTATTTTACAGAAATTCTGCTTAAAATTGTTCTGCTAAGCATAAAGCTGTCCAGGTATGCTTGATGAAACATAACCTCCAAGTTCAAAATATGTTTGGGAGACCCAATTTATTTAAAAGGAACTAAAAAAATCATCTAATCCATCCCTATCTTTTATACTTGGAGTATGCACTTAACATGTAAGATGTACATACAAAGAGCAGCAAGGAAGATGCTACTGGGTGTTCTATATGCTTTCTTCAGGTTGTCCTTAACAGATCACTCCTTCCCTCAAAATCCCCCAGTGAAGAACTTCCACTTTGTATTAAAAAAGAAACTTACAGTACAGTATTTATTTTTCCCCATCTGGAAAGCTATTTTTAAATAAAATAACATCAGGGCTACTTTTGTATATATTTTTTTGGAGTGGGGGGTATTATTTATTTTTAAATGGATCTTTCTTCTCAGAAGTTCAAGTTCTATCTACCAGCTGCTTTTATCTTGCGTACAAAGTACGTTGTGTTCTGCTCTTCTTGGCACTGCCTATTCAAGCATGCGGGCCAAAGTACTGGCAGCAGAGTCAAAAATTCCATTCACCTCTTGCCCAGCAGATGCTTTTCTGCCTGTATTGTGACCTGTGACACAACTGTTGCAGTAAACAAAGGAGTGAGAGGTTGTTAAAACATACCCTGAAAGCTGCGTAGTTAGATTTTAGGCTGACTTAGTGTCCCTCGTACATTCCAATTCCAGTAACAATTGTTCCAACAGGGGCAAGGAGCTATGCTGATATTCATTATTTACAGTGTGCCATAAATGTAGTATACATGATACTTGGCGCACCAGTGCTGTTGAAAAGCAACAGCATTCTTCATGATGCAGCAGAAGAATAGATAAGAAAGATCTTCTATAATTAGACTTTGAACAGTCTTTGAGTGGCAAACAATAAATGGGAAATAGAAAGTAGTAGGTGTAACAGAGACCATCCACTTACCGTAAATTTATCCAAAATCTTAACCATACAAGCAGCAATGTAATGTTTAAAGCAATACTGCAAGGCTAACTACAGTGAGATGTACAAGCTGTTCTCAAAAAGGTTAAGTTTGCATTTTGACTCTTATTTTAGGAGAAAGGTATGTGAAAATTGGTTTGAATTCTAGGGATTAACTGGCAGCTTCCCTATGGAAAGAATCAGGTCTGTATTCTGCTACCTGCTGAGGAGCCTTTATGTCTCCATTTGCACATACTCTGAGTATCTGTGTGATAAACCACAGCCAGCAGCTGCTGACACTGCACAGCATCTGAAGAACAAAGGCTGGACAGCAGTGCCTCAATGGCCACCCAGCCCCACCACTAACACACAACAGGCCCGACTAAGGCTGCTGCCTAGAAGAGGCCTAAGCCCGATTTATTGGAAGAGAATACAGAAACCTTTGAGCAGTGTGTGCTGCTTTTATACCCCATATTCTCCCAGTAGCTCACCAGTCCCTCAGTTTCTTGAGTTCTAAATTTTTTTCCCTTGTATTAAGGAAACTGTGCAGTCAAGTGTACAGTAGTTTCAGTTACTGCTTCAATCTAATCAGGTGAAACACATAACCCTTGGATTTATATTATTTGATAGTAGCAGTGTCCAAAATTACATTTCAGTAAATTTCATTTCACAAAAACTTTTACTGTGGAAAGAAAATATCAATTCAACTTAAACCAACTTTTCTCTTAGTTCAATGTTTGTATGGAAAAATAATTAAGCAGTCCACTTAGAAAGGCATAATCTGTTCATGAGCATGCAGGTATCAGTTTTATCTTATGAGAATTTTTCCATGTTCCAGTTGCTTCATTCCTTATTACATGCTGCAAAAGGCAGTAATAATTTTTATAGCCAAATATCTCTTCATAAGATACCAGGTGGCTTTCAATATTTACTATTTAAGTCATGCATGAAATTTAAACATTACAAAAAATGACTTACCCGTTGACACTCCTGAAATATGCACATTTTCAGAATGTTCTGCAAGAGCACCATTTCCTAAAATTAAACATAATGAATAAGCTAATTTCCAAGATAAAATTTGTAAAAATTCTTCAGATACCTTTTTACAGAACTGAAAGAACAAACCTGAAGTTATTTTAATTAATATTAAACATGAAAGGTCCTACATAAGTTTTATCATAAATTAAAGAGAAAAACTAGAGGGAAAAGTTACTATACAGTTAAAAAAAACCCACCCAAGCACAGTTAGTTTACTAGAAACAATTAGATATACCAGAAAGTTAAGGAACAAGCAGACTGATATTGGTAGTTTTGAGAAACTTCATGCACTTTAGATGGTAGACTTTCTATTTTGCATCAAGTGCTATTTTATTTTCAGGAAAGGTTTGTTTCAATGCATCTTCCCCCTCCTCTTCTGGACCAAGATTTGTAAGTAAATGCTATGCAAATAAAAACATCCAGGGGACTAGACCCATCTATTTTGTAAGAATTGCAGCCTATACCCTTTATCCAGAAAGACAGCTCAGGTCCAGCAGGGACCCAACTGCCTTCAAGAGTAACTCCCTACCAATGTTCATTAAAATGAACTGTAGTTGCAAAGACGAACAAGACTCACGTGGTCATCAAGAGTAAGAGACAAAAAAGTTATCCCTCCAAATCCCATTCTGCTTCGTACATTTCCGAAGTAAAAGAAGTGTGCTAAAGCCAACACATATGCGGGCAGGCAGAAGTCCTAGTACATGATGTGACACATCAAGTTGTACTTGTGTACATTTTTCCTCTCCTTTATCCATCATCTTTTCTTTTAACCTTTACAACAAATTATTAATAAAATCTTTCAGACATTTCAGGAGGAAAGAGCTACGTTGATACAGAAGTTCCTTTGAACACAGGCAGTGAATCTAAAATGTAAAATACTTCACTAAGCAAATCTTAAAACCACAACTCTTAATCCCTCAAAGTTCTGTAATACTGAAGATTTGCCATGTCACACAGATTTTCATGCATGTGGTATCAGTTTTTCTACCAGCACTGCAATGTAAGTGTGGTATGTCTGGGTAACAAGAACCTTAAATATATGAAGAAAACACAAATTCCTTTTATACCAATTTAAAGACTGTTATAAGTTGACCAAGAACATTATATACCTAAGCCAGCACCTCAGTGCCCCTCCGGTGCAGTGCTTACACATAAGATATTTCAGAAATTGCTCCCAGGGTTGACACCAAATATAGAAACAGGTAATTTTTAATTTCTTAAAGACACAATACAGTTAAAAACCTGATGATCACAATTTGTAGAAAAATAGCAGAATTTATTTATTTTTTCTAAATTCCTTGGCTCTTCAAAGTGACATATTTCCCACCCCATTTTCAGTGTACTAATTTCACTGCATATATTTACATACCAAGTTGCTTTGTCTCAATTGCTAAAAAAAATTCCACACTGCAACAATTCCCCTCAATGGCCAAAACACTGAAGTATTTTTAAAACAAAAGCTATTTCAAATACTGTATAAGCGAGCAACTATTTTTCAAAGTAAAATACACTTCTAAGTTTTAAAAACTTGTTCTCCAAATAATTTCTCCATTTTGCATATCACTGACGTACCAAGGAATGTTGCCACTCTGATTTTGCATGTACATTAACACATAGCTATCAATTTACAAAATAAACATCTTTGCTGCAAATTTAGTTTTACTTGTTACTAATTCTACAGAAGCACATTTCTGATTGTTTTGTTTTCTATTATTTCCATCCGCACAGAGAAAACATTAACACATTTCAAGACCTCTTGTTTTAACCTAAGAATAGCTTACTGACATTTCATCTTTCAAATACACTAGGAATTATTCACCTTTTTTTTTTCAAAAAGGGGCACTAGTACATACAGCCGTATCTGTAGTTGTTACTGAACACTGAAAACAAACATCATGACAAAAAAGAACGAACTCACGAACATCTAGAAATACGTAAAACCCTGAAGTAATTACATCAAAGACAGTTAGTATCTGCGCACTCCATTGATGCTCCCAGAACCTGAATTCCCGAAAAGCTTCCGGTACATAAAGACCAGGAAAACAAAAAACCCAGAATACTAATGAAATCAGTTCTGATTAAAACATGAAAAGACTGACATAACACTGAAGTGATGAAAAACCAAAGCAAAGTGTGTGTGTATATATATATATATATATATATATGTGTGTGTGTGTGTGTGTATATATATATATACATATCTTAATATATATATATCAGACTGACAAAAACTATTAATCAGTAATAAAGAGAAACATATTAAAATGGGAACTTACATCCAAATCCAGTATGTGTTGACTCAGAATTAATGGGTTAAGAAAACTTAAGCCAGTACTTAAAGAGAGAACACTTGAATATTTTCCACATAAATATGCTTTATCTAACAGATCTAACAGTCTTTCGAGATAAAGTGATGTCACATTTATTGTCAAACTAACTTCAGTGATTAGTCAGAAATGGCAGTAATGCATGATGATGAAGCCTAAATTCAGATCCAAGCACTACAGTATTAAAATAAGGCCTTTTTCCTTAAACTAAACTCCCAATAAACTTCCACTACATTAAAGATGAGAAACCTCTCCGATTATTACTTCCTCTTTTATTGAAAACTGTCATTGAAATAAGAGCATGTTCAGATGCCATTTAAATGTTACTAACTGTTGACACCTTTATGAAATTTTTAGGCAATGATCCTTATATGATTTCAACAAATAATCACATGGTTCCATATAAAGCTAGCCTACTAGAATATCAGTCTATCAGATAATAGAACAGTAATTTCCATTAAGATATGGGAACATAATTATCTTTGAAATTCCTGCTAGTCTATTTAACACAGCGGAATATGAAAACATAAAAAAAAGATCTTACATCACCAGTAAGTTTTTATATGTCTTCATGTCCTAAAGAAATATTTACTACTTATTCCCATTTCAACCTGAAGTTTTAAACTGAAACATGTGCCCCCTAAGAAAACTTAGCACTAAGTTTGTCTGTATCAGTTACAGCAGTGTGACAGCACAGCACTGGAAGATACACCCCAAGAAGCTCCTGCCTTCTGTTCTGCCCGTGAGAAACCAAGACTGTTTTTTAAAACCAACATCTTCCACCATTTTTTTTTTCTGGTGACTTCTTAAAAGAAATCACTGTGTAACCAGGACTATACCCATCTTCTTCACATCCTTCTATAAACACTTAGTTCAAATGCAAAACAGAAGTGTATGTCAGCTTTAGCCCTGCAGCTTAGGATATGGTCAGCAACCACACTTAAGTTAAAAAATTCAAATGGACAAGGGTCAAGGGTCAAGATAAAATCAAGCATTTAATATCCTTTTTTCAAACAAAACAAAACAAACTGGCAAATAGAATATGTGGTTTTAATCTACTGGTTAGCTATAGGTTAAACAAAAGTATGGAAAGTACTTTTAATGGCTTTCTACTAGGGTGAACATGAGTTTGTTGCTATCATTCATGGTCATATCTCTAAAAATTGCTTGACTGCATACAGAAAAACTCACCCAATTGGTTACTAAATGAGTTGGACTCTTAACAGAACGTTTTACAGCATGGAACAACCTCCAAGTTTTGAGATGCCTTTCTGTCTTCAACAAATTTAAAAGATCTCTCAAATGTTCAGAGAAAGAATGGTTATGGTCAAAGTTGTTCACTGATTCTGATAGATGTATCCATAAAATTTTATTTTACTTTCACAGCACAAAGGCAGTCCTTTTGACCTCCACCAATTTTTTTCTATTCCACTCAAATCCTCTGGGCTGCAATGCCACCTCATCTAAGGAGCAGGCAGAGACAGACAAGTAGTTCCACAGACACTTGAATTAATTCCTTTTGATTCATGTCTCACAGTTGACTGACCACAGAAGCAAGATGACACTAGGTCTGCCTTCAGGTTTTCCAGCAGCTGGGGAATTTCTCCCCTACAAATCTATATGAAACTATGATAAACATCCCGTACCCCACCCCGAAAATCCCAACACTGTCACAACATCAATTCCCAACATCCTGGTCCAAGAGTAATACGTAGTCTGGAGAGGTGAACAGAACTAAAAAAGATAAAACCCATAGTCTTGGAAGGTATTTGACTCACTAACTACTTCTGAGTTTCATCACAGATAGGAGATAAAATACAGGCCAGGGGAGTGGGGCTGCAACAAGGAAAATGTGGCAGCAGCAAACACTTCAGCTAACAAGCAAAGGAAAAGAATGCTTTTGCACTTGAAAAACACGATGTTTGGAAAAATCAGCTGCCAAGTTCTATATATTTAAAACCCAGATAAGCAGCAGTGATGCTGAGCCTCATTGTGGAGGCTAACCACAATGCAGCAGCCTTCATTTTAGGACGCTACACCCCTACATCCGTCCTTCCCCACAGCCTACGCAGCACAGCTCTCTCAAAATGGGATGAGTACCAAAGGATTACGTCCTTTTTTTTTTTTTTTTTTGAGCATAAAATCCTACAGTCGTGATATGAACTACTCCTTTGATTTTTACTCAAAATTCATGCATTTCCTGAAAAAAAGCCAAACAGACCCCCTGCTCACCTCTGCCCTCCCATAATTAAGTGTCCCTTAGTCAAAATTCAAATTAAACAAGACAATCTTCTGCACTCCAGATATACATATATATGAACTTGAAGGCTTCAAAGAACAACTTTACCTAAATACTGATATATTTGAAACAGCAATTGTGCCATTTTGATTTCAATTTGACTAAAATTACTAGATCTAATACAGTGAAGTGATAAATAGTGCAAAAGCACACACAAAAATCTGGTACATGCAACTTTGCCCACTGTGATTGCAAAATCAAATTCTATAACTTCAGTTTGAAAGAACATCGTGTATCTTGAGACTAAGTTAAACCCAGATTGTGTTTTACAGAAAAATTGTCAAAATGAAACATTAAAAGAAAAAAAAAAACATTGTGGCAAAGGCCATTTAAATCACCTTTATTTCTGCTGTTACACTAAGTAGTTACTGTCCACAAAGAAAAATCATGCACACCTATCTCCATTGAAGCAAAATTCTTCTGTATCAAGATTAACCCTGAGCCATTATCCTTAACAGCCAAATTACAACCCCCTATAAATAGAACTGTATAAATTGAAGAAGTGCTGTAACTGAATGGCTATGAAGAGAGAGCTTTTCCTAAAGTACCTTGGGTTAAAAGGTACTGTAGTGCATAATGAATGCTACACAAGCAGACTGGACAGGATATTTTTCTTGAACCACAATTATCAGGGACAAGAGATCAACAACAGCTCCTGTATATAATGTGTTTCTAAACATCCTTTATCGTGATACTTGTTCAACTTGCTTTAGACAAAGTATTTCACGACCAAACTTCCTTTCTTCATTGTACTCCCAAAATTCCTTCCCACCCTGTACCTTACAAAGCTGCCTCTTGTCACCTGAAATTACCTTGCATTATTCTTCACCAAGTTTTGCTTCTAACGGACCAAAATAAGCTTACTATATGCTTTCATTAATGAATTGGTGCTGCCTTATGTATCACCTCACTGAAAAGCCACTTTGCAATGGTACTTTGACTCCTGGGTTCTAATATAAAAATAACCTTCTTCATCTACAGATATGGGAGCTGGAAAAATCCATGATGCTATCTGTAATATCCATCAGGTTTCTTGGAAATGACCCTGTTTGATAACACATTTTGTGACAGTCCCAGCCAGTGGCCCACTTCCTGCAAACACCTAAGCACAGTTGTGCAGAGACAAGCTCCCACTGAAGATGCTGTGTGTCCTTGCTGAACCACAGCCAGGCTCCTCTGCCAAGTCTGTGGGAGAAAAGTGCAAAGGCCACTGTCTACCTACCACGCCTATGGTTAATCCACGGTTATGATGTTACAGCTCAGAGCAGGGCATGTGGGAGACCAACAGAAAAACAAGTACTACTACTCTTCAGATAAACTAGATGATCTATAAAGGCTCTTTCCAACACAAACCATTCTCCGATAAAAGCGTTAGTTCAGTACGTAACCCAAAATACTGTATTGAATTATTTACTTGTGGGTCACATGCAGTTAACGAGGCAAAAAAATCAGTTAGTAGCCTCCTCAGTCTTTTGACTCATCATTTACAACCTCATCTCTTGAACACTTTCCTTATATTTGTTAAACTAATGTGCATTTAGAATTGAATGCATTAACTGCAGGAATTTGACGCTGTAACCACAGCCAAGAGCTACACATACATAGGTATACGGCCATACTGCTGCCAAGATCTCCTGTACTGCAGAAGGATCAATACTCAGTACACTGAGAGTACCAAGTGAAAGAAACATTTTCTGTAATCTCTGATCAACATGACAGTATGAAAAGGACTAGACTTGTTTTTTCCTCATTTATAACCCAGAATCTCTAAGAGTATGGTTTCTCCTGTAGTTTCTGTTCTGTGGAACATGTGTTCTCCAACCACTGCCAAACTGTACTACAGAAATTCAAATTTTGCCTTCTTCAGAAGACAGAAGAGCTGCATGCTGCTTCAAATTACAAGAGAGAAGGCACTGAAAGTAAAGCAAACAGTGTTGCAAAAGAAAAAAAAAAGTGCAGTCTAATGCAGAAACTCACCCTCCCAGAACAGTCCATGAAATAGGGAGTTATTGCTACAGGGAATGCTTCAAATTAAGGTGCAGCAGAGCTCAGAACACACAGTCCACTGAAGCCAGGCAACGATTTGTAATATCTCTATATCCAGTAAAAAAGCAAAGCAGCAGTATCATTACCAAATTTCTACAAAACCAGTCACAGCCTTTACAGGTGCCACCATTTTACTACTTTTTGCCTTCTGATGCCTTAGTTTACAATCACTACATCCCTTTGATTAGAGATACACATGAAATAAGGCTAGTTTGTGCATCAATATGTATTTAGATCAACTACTCGGAATAAAATTCACAAACCACAGTAATCTCATATTTTCCTGTCTTCACTGCCTTCTTTTGCATAACGTATTGCACTTTGACCACAAGTTTTTGTCCTACACCCAACTGCTGCTTACTTCCTTGACGAAGGGCAACATGCAATTCATGACAAAAGACAATTAAAAAAGCATCATGAGAAGGGATGGTACTGACTTTTAGGCATTAACTGATCAATAGTTTCCAGTGTAGCTGCAGAACCTTTGGAAGACTTATAGACAAGTTTTGTATTATTTATTTTTAAATCAAGTTTGGCATTAACTAGTTAAGTTCAGGTTTATTTCCTTATTACCTTAGGGTTAAGTACTGGAATCATCAAAATTTCAGGTGATCATTTGTAAATCAGATTTAAAATGTGCAGAAAAATGCAAAGTATCCTTTATGTGAGGGATAGATTAAACAACCATTTATTTTAATATAAAATCACACATGCAATACACAAAAACATTGACAGAAAGCCTTACTGCTCTGCAGACATCAGAATTCTCTACTAAAGGAAAGCAGAGCAACAGTGACAACGTTCATTCCAAATTCCAGTAACAGAAGAACATCTGCTACAAAGAGCATACAGTTAATGTATCTAAAATTTCAAGCAGTGAAAGCCAATGTTCACAGGAAATGAGAAAGTGTTGTATACTCGAACACTACAATGGTATAAGTAATTTCTTTAATTAAGGAAAGAATAAAAATTACTAACAGATGAAACTACACTGAAATAGTGGTTTATTTAAATGTTTAATGAAACAAAAGCTAGAAATAACAACATAAAATTTCACTGTAAATGCAGATAAAGCACAGAATTTGTTTACAATACTCAATGCTGTTATTTTATGCAGCACCATTTTTGTTTTAGACCAACTGTAGCTTTATTTAGCAAACTAAGACAAAAACTAAAGAATCAATTCTGCAATTGAATAATTTTACACAGGTTTTAGATTTTTTTTTACCTTTTACAACAACCAGTATCTACCATTTTGTACTTAGACAATTATTCTTGGGTATAAAATAATGGGTATGGTGCTGCTGAAAGTCTGCACTGTATACTAAAAACTTGTCTAACATTATTTTCTTTTAATCACTCATTCTTATACCCTCTTTCTCTCAGAGAGACTTCAAATGACATGTAGTCGCATGAAACTTTAGAAAAACAAGCATTTATTCATTTCTTGGTGAAAGCTTCCAAATCTGCATTTGCTGGACAAAGCCTAAACTCAAAAGCTAATCAGTACTTGAATGAACATCACACATACCTTCGTTGCTGTAAGTAGGGCCACAAAGTGATCAGTGTTGGAGCACCTTTCCCATGAGGAAAGGCTGAGAGCTGTGGTTATTTAGCCTGGAGAGGAGAAAGCTCCAGGGTAACCTTACTGCAGCCTTTCAGTGCCTAAAGAAGGCCTCTAAGAGAGATGGAGAGGGCCTGCAGTGACAGGACAAGGGGCAATGACTGAACTGAAAGAGAGCAGGTTTAGTTTGGATACCAGGAGGAAATTCTTTACTGTGAGGGTAGTGAGGAACAGAGAAGTTTTCTCCCCACAGAAATGCCCCATCCCTGGAAGTGTTCAGGGTCAGGTTGGATGGGGCTTGGAGCAACCTGGTCTAGTGGAAGGTTCCCTGCCCACACCAGGTGAAGTAGATGGTCTTTTGATAGCATAGGCCATATAATCTTGATAATACTGGATTAAAAATCTCCAAAGATAAATATCCTACTACTTTTATGTTACTTAGCATTGCAGCATTACCTCCACACCTAAAAAGGTCTGCATTCTTTCCTCCAAAGTTCACTATTACAACAAATACTCAAAAAATCGAAGTTCACTACATCAGTGAATGCTCTGAATTTGAAGAATATTCAGTGATCAGGTCATTACAAATCTATTAGCTTCTCCAACAAAAATATAATACATCCATTATTCCTGACAGTATTATGATGTGAACTTGCGATTTGTCTACATTAATTTTTTACTTCAGGTAAGGGACATGTTTCTGAATCTCCTGATCTGCTCCACTTCCTGTGCTTTTGCTCACATAACATTGTGGCCTTGGAACCAGCAAACTGGATTTCTTTTAGATTATATGCTCCTGCTTGTAATGGGTACTGAGTTTTCTGGGCCACACTAGAGCCAGTCCAAGGAAAACGCTTTAGAAACATATACAGCACAAACTTATGCTGTCTTCAGCATTAACTTGTTTTGCTCCACAAATCCCCTCTTGCCAGGCTGTGGGATGTACCAACATGGACACTCCCAGCTACCCAACACCCCCAGCGTGTCCTCTGCTCACCACAGCTCCAGTGCTGCCAGGGAGGCTTCACCTCAACTTCAGGAAGACACTCAGCCTCCGCAGCAATTCATTGTAAGCAACACAAGTTCTGCTTCTGGATTCATTAGGCAGTGCATACTTTATTCACTAATATTCACACCAATTGTGAATGCTGTTGCAACACACATTAAGAAAATGTATAAAATTCCCTATCATCTGAGACGTTAGCACAATACAAATTTGGCATAGATGCTGAAGTATTAAAACAGAGCCCACAGCACCACCAGGACACACGAAGCAAACATTTGGAAGATGCTGCAGCCTACAATTGATTCACATTCCTGCTCCATAGGTGTGGCTTCCAGTCACTTTCCACTCTTCCTGTATTCTGAGTCTGCTATCAGTAAAATACAAAATCTTAAAGTAGCAGCTAAACTAAATTAAGAGAAGGAATTCTGTATGAAAGTTTCAGAACAAAAAAAACCACAGTTAACACTCTCAGTTGTTGTTTTAAAAGGCAGGGACAAAAAAGAACCTGACTTTTTTTTTATTCTCACTGAAAAATTCCACAAACTATTTATAGACAGCTCTAATATACTTGGCAGCAAGCAGTGGAAATTGGAAATCTAGCAGAGACACTGGCTCAGCTTCAACAAGATTCCTGATTTTAAGCACATAAGTAGTTCTATTCATGTCGCACACTACACTTCTGCCCAGCCAGGTATAAAGGAGGTTACCTGACTGACCATTGCCTGCAAGTTGTACACCTTCTCAGGTGGTAATCTGATGCAGTATTTCACGTTACACAGAGAGTAGAAAAAAACCAGATTACTAAACCAAATTAAACAATTCGAACAGTGAATGCAGTCTCCTAAATTACAGCTAAATCGCAGCTAAAAAAAAAAATATTGAGGAAATCAGAGGAAAAGGGAGTAGATCAGAAACTAGCAGGGGAATCAAGAGAGGCTATACTGCCTATCCATCCTTAAATGAGCTATGTCCTTTACAAGGCTCAGAAGCCTATTCTTAACTAATTAGACCCTATCATTAATCTGAACCTAACAATTTGCCCTCCTATTTGGAAACTTTCACTGCTATATTGCTTAAAAAACTAGAAAAACCCTCAGTTTCTAGCTATTTTAAACAGCTCTGTTTAAAGTACTAAATCTCACTTATTTTAAGAAAGGACTGCTCGGACCATTTGTACATGTTCAACTGCAGTAACTATTCTTTTCTGAAATCCCATTTCGGAATCTCAAACTACGTCACATCTGAGAAGTGCCAGACAAGGGGAAAATTCTGATGTGTGGGCTGCACAGTGCTTATACAGTAAGGGGAAGAGCACTGCAGATTTGATTCATACTCTTCACATGCTTTGTACTTTTACTTACTGGTTTCTTTAAATTACTGCTGCAGTAAAAAAATTGGTTTTGTTTTTGCATCGTGTTAAATTATTTCTCATCTTAATTCTTTGTAAGTGCAGGGTTAGCACACAACAGTCTACATAGATCTGGTATATTATATTTTTAAAATTTAAAATCAAAAACCCCTAGCATCAACAAACAACCAGATTTCATGACTCTGTTACAAATGACAGCAACAGCAGGGCTTCATCAGGTCATATATTCTTAAAATATAATACTGCTGGCTATCCTCTTTTTCTCTCATAATTTGGGTCCAGGCCATCTTGAAAAAGTGCTAACAAAAGAAATTAAATAATCATAAATAATAACTGCAACCATCATAAACCTATTATAAGCTTGCAGAAATGAAAATATAATCTGATATTACTCCATGAATCTCTACCTGGAACCTGCAAAACATCCATGCTTCTGGTTCCAGATTACAGTATGACTCAGATTTACAATTTTTATTTTTTTTTTAAAAGACTGAAATAGTGTAGGAGTACTTGATATTGGAAGGTGGGGGAGAATCACGAGGGTTTTTGAAAAGAAGGAAGACACTGCTGCACCTTTATTATTGAGCCTACATCTCATGTGCCAAAAAAAAAAAAAAAGAAAAAGCCTAAGATACATACAGAGAATAATGGTTTCAAAATCCAGAAAGCTCATTGGATTCATAAAATAAAGTTACAAAATCTATTTATTTTAAGTCTTTATTCAGCAGAAGGGCTAAGACGTCACAATCCAGATAGACATCAAGGAGGGAATTTCACAGCTCTGACTGAAGCAGAAGTAGGGGATTGAGAAATCAAGCCATAATTTCCAGATCTGCTATATTCTTTTTGGAACACTGGCCTGAGTGAACCAGGGAATACTGGAGGTCAGCGGTATAGAGCTGCTGAGCTCCAACTCCACCTTTATGAAGGTAACAACAATAAATTAGAATTAACTGCAACACATCCCAACTGCACTCACTGTAGTGACATAAGTGACTTGAAAGCAAGCAGTTTACTGGGAAGGGTGGTGAAGCAACAGTATATCTACAGCACATTTTGCACATATATCAAATATAAAAATCATAAAAGCACTGCATGTTTATTGCATCCAGGAAAAATATCCTCATTTGAAAGATAAAACTGTTTTCTTTCCTTCTTGCTACTTATTACTAGAAATAAAACTTGGATTTTGACATCTTTTTATGCTCTTTAATGTGTTTTGCTTTCTTTCTGATAGAATGAAAAAGCACTGTAGAGTTCCCAAGAAAACTTGTTTCCTTTAATGTACAAAATAAGTTCACAGAAACTACAGACCTTGCGAAGACTTGCTCAGACTTGTTTATGCACAGTCTGGTAACTGGAGTTTTAAGACCCCACGTACCTATTCACACTGAAACTGAACTTACACCAAATGTCATGCTGTCTGCCCAGCTACCTTCCAGTAACACAAGGCATAGTCTCAGTCCCTTGTTAATGCTTCACTGAACTAATTAAAGGGTAGAAGTAACCTTGCATAGTGTAGCTCTGCACACATTCACAAGGATTGCAACACAGTGAAAAGCACAGCCAAAGGAAGAGCTCCTAAGGCAATGCACTTTTTCTGCCTGTCCCTTCAACATCTGTGAAACAATGCTTTTTGTTAATCTCATACAAACAACCTGGCAAAAAATTAATTTCATTATTTATTATCAGCCATTTGATCTAGTTACACCACACAGAAGTGGAGATGTCACTGAATTCCAAGGGAACCACAACCACATGAAGATACACTTCCATTCTCGCTACTGAAAAGACTTTGAATTGACACAGCTACTTACTATTGTCAGCTTGAAAATTTCAATTGCTATGATAGGAAAGGCTATTAATTAGCTACACATATTTTCTAGACCTGCCTAAACTATGCTGTTTATTAAATATCCTCAGGACTTAGGAAGAATAAAAGATGAACTTGCTATAACTTGCTGGTCATAACATACTGCATTCCTCAAAATGCACCATGAATCGCTACAAGTCAAAAAAGACAGACAGTAATAGAAGACAGATTTCCTGCAAGACATGAAATTTATTTTACTCAGATTAGTAACTTCTTTAAATAAAAATCAGATCTTGAAATTGGTAATGCATACTCCTGATATTAACATGCATGCATATATACTTGTATGGGTACACTCAGCACCCATGACAGAATTCTGTGCATGGCAGCCTTGATATTTTCACATTCTTTTGTTCAAATAGATTTGGTTCACCAAAGCAAACAAATGATAAGGGAAATATTCAATAAAATTTATAATTCAGTAAAACTTATTTTCTCTCCAGTGTTTTATGGAACATCTATATTCTTCTTTGAGAAAACTCCACTACAGCTACTGCATTGATTCCAGTTGTTTCTAAATAGGAAACTTCAGAGCACCCCATAGATATTTTTAAAAAGTCTAGAAACTGACTACATGCACTTTTATAATTTAAAAACCAACAGACAAATAGATGCATATCGCTAAGACCCAAATTCTCTCTCTCTCTTTGAAAAGGAGATATTTTCTTTCCCTCCCCCCTTCTCTTCCATGTTACCTGCTATAAATCCTGTGATTCTTGTCCTGCAAGAATAATGCTGGTGCTGTACCTCACACATTAGCATGAGTACACCTTTTTCATTTAAACACCATAGAGAATCTTAGAAATAAATTTTCAAAATAAATTTGTGGTAAGTTTGGAGTCTTCTTTACTAGGCTCATGATATGCTAACATACTATCGCAGTGCTTTTTTCCCATAACAGCACAAATAAGATTTTCTCATTATTACCGCTTTACTGTGTCAGGAACTGTACAAAAAAGAAAAACAACTCTTGCTCCACAGAACTCACTGCTTTGTAAAACCTGGATATAACACATTTCTATCAGATAAAGGACAATAACTATACATAAAACAACTAGAAATCCCAGCCCACCATGCTCCAAAACATAATCAAATGGCAGTGTTTTACAGAAAGCAGAGCAGACAGGTGAGGTTGAAGAAAGCAAATACGATGGCTTTGTGTTTCCCATGGACAGAACTACCCAGGTGGTGGGAAGCACAAAGGAAAGGATGGCTAGGCTTGAGTAATGTTAGTAAGTGATAAAGCTACCAGTCCTAAAGAAACACAGCAGAACAATAGGAGAATAAAACCAAGTGAAACTTTGACATACAGCTATCCTGGGCTAACAGCTATCTCCTCATTGTGTTTCACCTTCCCTCTCTCCACAAGTCACTGAGAACAAAGTGCAAAATTCTGCACACCAAAGGGAAAGGCTTGACCTTTTCATGAAGCATTTGGAAAAGCCTGATTTACACTGATTGTCCTGGAGGTAGTAACAGAGACAGGAGAGCTTATGTTAAACCAGTTTTAATACAGCAATTGTAAGATAAGGACAGTTAACATTACCACTTTTTATATGCACTGGAAACAAGTGCACTTCTGACAGTCAGAATACTATTTCTTATATTGCACAGGACTGTAGGGTACTGCAGTCTCTTACCATGGGGGTTCCCAGCAGTTAGAAAAGAGAAACACAATCTTCTGTTATCAGGGACTACAAATGTGAGAGTTGGATAGTACTATGATTCCACAATTGCAAAATAAAGAAAAGTAAAATACTTTATGTAGAGCTAGATAAGCATTTGACTAGATAGACAGCTTAGGCAGGGGCAATTCAGCAGAGTACAGCACAACCTCAAGACAGCCATAGTATATATGTAACACTGATCGAAGAGAACAGAACGAAGTCTGTTTCAAAACACTTAACTACATAATTTCCCTGCTATCAAACTACATCCCTGAGACATACAAATTACCCCTGGAAAACTTTAAATGTATTAAAGTAGACGCACAAGTAATTTGCTATATGGATTTTACTTCTGGCTTTTTACAAAGCAACTATTTGTCACAGAAACTAAAGGATCACAATTACTCATAGATGCCATAGTTTACAAATGAAGGCTTGTTTGTAGGACCCTAAATGCACTTTCTGTGCCTACTCTCAGTAGTCAGTAAGAAAAAGTCTCACATTTTATGGGTCACAAAATCCCAAATTTTAATACATTACAGTAGCTCTAAGCATTCAAGGATCTTTCTCTCATTCTTTTATGTAACATGAAATTTGAACTACATCCAGCTTTCTTCTTAAATATGCACAGATATTCCTGTCTGACTGTCTGTCAGCCACATCCGTTTAGTCCTGGGCAGCAAAACCATAATTTCTATCAAAGTGCTTTGCAAGGAATGGGAAACATCTATAAAATTCATGATACATGTTTATCTCAGGGTCAAATTAACACAAATATGGTGTCTCATTGCACTCTGAACCTTCATGTTTTAGACGTAATTTCACTGCAATTCAAAAGAGCAAAGATTTCCAGGAAGTTAGGCAGTTGAAACAGGCACATTTACAAAGCTGTGAATTGGCCCACTCACTTCCCCTTAATGTTACCTACTTAATGAAAAAGGCCTATGGAGATAAACGACAAAGAAATATGCTTCCTCTTTTCACTGAAACACAGCCATACTTGGAAACATTCCATCTCCCTCAGCTTCAACAGGGCCAGCATGAGGCTGCCCATTTCCAATACTCCTGTTCTCAGGCTCACCCACATGCCAATCCCACCAGCAGAACTAGGAAAGGAGGTTCAAACAAACTTGCATCCCCAGGATGTGCACCAAGGAAACACAAAGAGCCTCACACTGCAGTGCTCTGAGAAACCTGACCAAACCACCAGTTCCCCAGGGAGGGAAAAGCAGGTAGCCATGAGTGAACGTGTATATCACACACACACACGTATGCATTTGCTCTAGGACAGGCTTCCAGTGACAAAGGCACAAATGGGAAGAGAGGCTTAAACATAGTAGAAGGAATGAACACCTGGGAGAAGAGAATGCCATCTAACAGGTATTTCCAAAATCCTTATCACAATTTACCTTTATATTCATATTTATAATTACCTCCCAGTATGCTAATCCCTACACCTAGTACACCTTGTCTCTTTGACGCAAGCTCTTCTGATCTATGCTTTTCTTGATAAAAAAAAACATTCTCGCTACTTGCATACATGAGTCATTAACTTCCTGAGAATAGTTTTAAACAACTTTTTCTTTCTGCACTCCAGCTTCCTAAAATAACTTACTAAATATATGGGATAATATAAAAAAAATTTTACTCTCTCTGTGGAAATCCCTGGGAAGAATCAGTCTGATAAACACCAGATGACAGGTCAAGTTACATAATAATTGCCCCCTCCTTTGTCCATCCAGTTCACAACCTCATCCTCCAAAAGCCACTTCAGCTGTTTAATTCGAGCATATTCACTGTTACCTGGCAATGTGACTATCAATTCGAGTTTCACTTCCTGTGGACCACTCAGTTGTGCACATCTGCACACTCCACACAACTTCCAAATATGCTGGACTATTTTTACATTTGCCAAAAGAGTAACAGTACCAAAAATCCAGTTAATAAAAATGTCAAGAAAAAACCCTTACAGTTCTATTTGTATTCCAACAGAGGTTTCACTGTAAATTTGTTACTAAGTGCAAGAGATTCCACACAGAATACAGTAATCCATGATAAAAAATGTTCTACCTCTGCTTCCAATAAAATGGATCTGGTCTGAAGCAGCTCTTTAAGTGGCAGCAGCAGATCATCACTAAATCTCTTAAAGCATTTTGCATCCACTCACTTAAACAACAACTGAAATATACAATAGATTGTGTTTCTAATGAGCAGATGAGAGGAAATCAGTTGTTAGTAACATCTGTAAAACCAAACAAGGATAGGAGCTGGAGTTTTAAATAAAGTAGAACAGACACTGCTCTGAAAGTAGCCTATTTCCAGTTCCACAACAAAAACTCGGCAACTGGGTATTTCCCAGAAGGATGCTGTTTACATTTAAATAATTTAGGACAACTCTTCATTCTCTATCTTCCCTCTGAGGGCCAGACTAATCTGCCTACACTGAGAATTGAGACTTCTCTGAAGAGTAGTTCAGATCAGTAAGTCATGCTCCTGTTGCCTTGCATCCCTTTAATAAGCCTCTCTTTTCCCACACTGACTCTGCCTTAAATTATTCCAAACCAAGACTCCCTACTTCACTCACAGGAAATCTGTATATCACCAGAAATGTGCAGTAACAAACTCTCTGCATGCACAACCATGAAACAGCTACTTATTTTCTGTGCTTCAGTTTCTACTTTCCTCAACATACTTACAGGAATACTGTCAGTATTTGTCTATCTTAATAATTAAACCTCAGATAAAAAAGAGCTTTTAGGAGACTATGCAAAGAATATTTTAAAATAAAAATATTTATTGAAGGTTTGCTTCCAACACCATGTCACACCATGGAGCACAGTAAATTCAGCTGTAAGTTAGGTTTATAATACGCTTTTGGAATAAGCCTATTTTTAAGAAGAAAGCCCAGTCCCAGCAAGTCACCACTTGGTACATATGTGCTTTTTATAAACAGAGATCACATGTGAAGCAATAGCCAACTAGGGAAAGAAACAACAGCCATTTGTTGGGACACTCAGATTCAACCTGTGTATGACTGAGAGAATTTTTTGAAGAAAGGGATGAAGAATGCTTTGGAAAAAGAGCTAAGTGAAAAAAATAAACTATTTTCTTACGTTAATACCATTTACCAAACCTGACAGATAGTTGTATTCTTTCGGATGTAGCTTCTTTTCAATGCACATGAAAAGCACTGTTACACTTGTGCATTGATGAAAGCAGATTACATCCCTTACAATTCCTTACTGGTAACCTTGTCTAATGAATAATAATAGTAAGTCACAGTTTAAGGGTGTTGGCTTTGCTGTGTGTTGGCTATTTGAGAAACGAAGAAGGTTATCTCTAGAAGAGGTTCAGTTCTGGGAAAGAAATATAACGGAAATCTGGAATATTTCATGGTACCAATTTTCCATTCCTCATCTTTTATTGATGGTAGATACATACATAACTTTCTAAAATTAGGGAGTCCTTTCAAGTTGATATAGATTGCAAAACCGAAGAGCAAGGCTTATTTGTGATAAAGCAGATATTGTGAAGGCAGCAAACTTGCAAATTCTTACAGTGTTTATACTTCACACTGATTGTCCATTGACTGTTTACTTGCTTTTTCTTTCTGGATCATCTGCAGAAGTACTCAGAGACTCAGCGCTGACATTACATGGCAACTTTCAGATGGATTCTGCCATTATCAGTGTTAGGACACCAAGGCAACGTGATTTCTCAAGAGATTTGTGTATTCACTCAAAATATTTTAGCTGGTTCAGTCCTCAGAAGGCACCTGGTTAGGCTTGCTGTGGCTAAAGGTAATGGTACAGATGCATTTCTGTTGGTCTTTGTCCTCTCAAAGCAAAACAAACTGTATAGGTACTGCAAATGAGTGTTTTGGGTTTTTTTAAATAGTCATGCATCATTCTACAACAGGTGATACTTCATTCTATACTGCTTCTAAAAGGTTCTAAGGCTCCAATAGCTATGGCTTTCCTTTTTAGGGAATGTAGCTGGAAGAGTGAAACAGGTAGATTAGGCTTCAATGCATTAATTCAGCTGTAAAATAAAGGGTAAAAAACCCTTTCATTTTACATACATTTCATTCTATTAAAAGCCAACCTGATAACAAAATTCAGCACTTGCTCCTACATCCTTTTTAAAGGGAGGCACTGAATTTTTAAATAGCAAAAAATGTGACACAGCATGGTGACAAGTACAAGATCAATGTCAGACATAATGCCTACATGTTCAAATTCCTATTTATCTGCCTTTATATAATGAACTATATTGCTAATTTAAGTACATATCCTTCCTGTTTAAGAGCAGATTTCCAGATACAGGGAGAAAAGCACACCCAGGACAATGGAACCCCATAAACTTCAAAACAAACTCTGATTACCTGTCTAAATAAATTAAAATATCATCAAAACACTTCAAAAATACATCAAAGTACACAATATTTCAGTACAGGCAGGAAGGAGTGGCTTAGTAAGAATCTAACACCATGATACTTATGTTCATGGCAGTAATTTATACACCACATGCAACAATCCAAGTTTAAAGCTAGTTCAGGCCTCCTTCCCATCACAGTAACTCATCTCCCTTGAAAAAAAATTGTTTGATGTGATCATTTTAGTTGAGCAACACACACGCCTGAGAAACTGTGCATGTTCATTTCAAATTAGGTGCTTTGAGCACTTTATTAGCTCCCGAAGGCGCAGTATGGTCAGTAAACAAGATCTCAGATTAAAAATTTAAATTGAGCTTTATTTTCATCATCAATAATTTCTGAAAGCTTTTGCATTTTATGCTGAATTCATGACCAAACCATTAAACTGCTATCTCAGACTTCAGATCCACCTCCTTTGTAAAGCTGCAAAATACAGACAGTTTCAGAAAACTGGTGAAAGAAAGTCTAACACAGACGTATTCACTTAATTCTCACATACAAATTCCTGGCTTCCATGCTTTTACTTAACATTTTAAGACTGATGTGCAGCTGAATATTTCAAGACATTCATTCAAAAAAAGGCATTATCAAGCACTACTAGAACTTCCTGTTAGGTGTGTGGGGTGTCTCTCAACTCCTCAGCCATCACCTTAACTTTACTCTCTGGTCAGATCTGACTTGAAGGGAGTCATTGTGTAGGACAGCTGCACTGCTGCACCTCCTAATATGCAGTTAGAAAACAGGATCTCTTATTGCAGGAAAACTCCTCATGGACCCTAAAGCCACCTATATTGGGTTTGCATGGCTAAGTTTTGGTAGCAGGGGGGCTTCTGTGAGAAGCTGCTGGAAGCTTCCACCATGTCCAGCAGAGCCAATGCCAGCCAGCTCTAAAGCAAATGTGCCGCTGGCCAAGGCTGAATCCATCAGAAATGGTGGTAAAACCTCTGTGATAGCACACTCAAAAAGAACAAAAAAGTTACTGTGCAGATGTAACTGTGGCCAGAGAAGAGCAGAGTGAGAATACGTGAAGAGAACAACTCTGAACACACCAAGGTCAGTGGAAAAGGAGGGGGAGGTGTTCCAGGCACCCAAGCTGAAATTCCTCTGCAGCCTCTGGTACAGCCCATGGTGAGGCAGCTGTGCCCCTGTAGCCCACGGAGGTCCACAGGGATGCAGGGATCCACCTGCACCTGTGGAGGAGACCCATGGCAGAGCAGGTGGATGTTGAGAGGAGGCTGTGACCCCATGGGAGGCCTGTGCTGGAGCAGACTCCTGGCAGGGATCGGCACACCTGTGGAAAGAGAAGCTCACACTGAAGCAGGTTTCCTGCTGTGACTTCTGACCCTGTGGGGACTCCAGGCTGGAGCAGGCTGTACTTTAAGGACTGAACCCCAAGGAAGAATGGCCCATGATGCAGCAGTTCACAGAGAACTGCTGCCCATGGGAAGGAGTCACACCGGTGAAGTTCATGGAAAACTGTCTCCCATGCAAGGGACCCCACACTGGAGAAGGGAAAGGACTCCTGTCCCTGCAATGCAACAGGGATGAACTGTGATGAACTGACCTAACCTCCATTCCCTGTCTCCCTGCGCCACTGGGAGGGGGGAGCAGGTAGAGCTGAAAAAAAGGGAAGGGTGGGGAATGATGTTTTAAGGTCTGTTTTTACTTCTGATTTTCCTGTTCTGATTTTGTTAAATTCAATTAATATCTCTAACGCAAGTATGTTTTGCCTATGACAGTATTTGGTGAGTGATCTCTCTCAAGGACCTTATCTCGGCCCATGAACCCTTCGTTATACTTTCTCTCCTCTGTCCAGTTGCAGTTGCTTTGGTGGGTGCCTGGTGTTCAGTCACGGTCAGCTCACTACAAGCTTTGCAATTCCAGCTGACAGTGGGGAAAGTGGACTGTGCTCCTCACTAAGGCAAGAGGATAAAGGTATAGCTCTTCTCCCAAGTCTTACTCATCTACAGTGTAAAGGCAAAAGGCCTGTGTACTGTCCCACATTGCCACAACGGATGAGGAAAATCAGAAAGCTAGTATTGTGGACTTAAAAAGAGGTTAGTAACATTATCACTGAGCTCTGGTATACTGGATTGTCATTTACATGAGAACTGTGGTACCACTGAGGCTTTGTTACAGTGTGCACAGATGACAGACACAACAGATAACTTGAAATCTGGGATTGAAGTGAGACAAACTAGACAACACCTAGGCAACAGGCACTGGAAACAGAATTAGCTGGATCAGCAGCAACTGGGAGGTAGCTTATTAGTAACTGGACTCTATAAACGTGCAGCTCCCAGGCACATCTTTCAGCAAAGCTGCTGGAGTGCAGAAATGCCAAATGCCAGTATCAGCCAGAAAAGGGATCACAAAAAAGGATGTTTCAAAACACTGACGAAAGCCATTCACCGAATTACAAAATGTTCAAAGACCTATATTGATTTATTCACTTATTTTCTAAAGTACTGGTCAAATGCAAGAATCTAATGTTCCTGTAGCATCCCTCTGCCTGAAAATACTTGGAAGGCCAGGGAGCAAGATCTCAAGCAATTTCCAAGCTCTTCCTGCATTCAAACCCCTTTTCCTGCTTGCCCATAAGAGTAACCTCTTAGACTGATTAGATGCTCACTCAGCCACCATAGCACCCTCAAAAGCCTGGGTCCCTTCCTCCCTTCTACTTGCACAACCTCTTAAAAAACAGCTGCTCTTGCAGACATCTTGGCCTCCTATTCCACTTTGAAGAACAGCTCTGCCACCTTTAGCTGTGAATGCGCCTTAACAAGATGTCCCGATCTTTCCTTCCCTTGCCATCCCAGCTCTCTAACCTTCATGAATCTCTCCAACCACAGACACTAGCTGAAATTTAGCCATGGAACTGGTGGTCATTCAGCACCTTTAGATAGGGAACATGACAAATGGGAGGTCCCCTGACAAGGGAAGCCATTTCTACTAACTGCACAATTACCCAAATCCATCCCAGTCAGTGCTTCCAGCTGCGAGTTGCTGTGATCAAGAGTCCTGTGTCTGATGTCATTCACCTGGCTTAACAGTAGGCCTCTCTCAGATTATTTAAACTGACATTTAGATCATGGAAAGGACATATGTTCTTTCTCCATACTTTAAAAAAATTACAAACTGGAAAAAATGAAATAGGTATTCTCTCAAGTCCAGTTACAAATATTTCCATTTGGTTTAAAAACACATTTTGAGTTACATCCCTGTGGACTCTCCCTGAGCACTTCTTTAGACGAGAGCAAATGGAAAAATGTAATTCTTTAGTAATATAAAGAGCAGGATGAAGTAAACAATATTACAAATAAAAAAGCACATTAATTAGAACTCTAGAATCAATGTCTCTTTGAAAATTAACTCTGCTGAACTCTATGTACAGGAAATAAAGAAAGGGAAGGTTAAATTCTCCACTTAAAACTATGTGATAAGAGAAGCACATATATATATATATATGGATTTGTTTACTGCATGTGACATACTCATTACTCTAATATCCCTGACTGAAGCTTTTACTTGAGATACCCAACATACAATTTCATAGAAAGAAAACACCCTACCAAGGTATACTAATTCACTGGATTATAACACACTTTGTGAAGCATAGAAAAAAAAGGCATTAGCAAAGTCTTACAAAAATTCATATAAAACTAAAATCTAGAAATCAGAGCATATGGATATAAGTGCGTGCCTTCCCACTACAAGGCACATCAAACAAGACTTAATTTTTCTGTTCTAAACTGCTTACCTTCAGTTACTGAAGAGTTCTTTCTAAAGGAGCAGCTCCTTAAATCAGTAGGATCATTAAATTTTTAAGAGACATCATTGACTAGAACAAACTTATTTTGAGTAACACTAGATATAAATTAGAGGAAAATCTTATTTTTTTCACAGAAGAACTATTCTCAGAATCTTTCTGTAATTTCAGAGGGACTTATCTGTACCTCCCAATAAGTGCATACAAAGCTGGAGTAATAAAACCAAGCTACAGGACTCTCTAGCAGAGTAACTTTTTCTTAACTTTTAAATACAAGCAACTTCATCATAGACTTCCACCATATGCTGAAATGAGCCCGCACTGCTTGTTAGAGGATCACTCTACTGTTCTATGGCTACCACTGACTTTGAAGGTCTGCTCTAGTTGTCCACAGTCAGTCCCAGGGGCTTCCACTTCACAGAGGAAACATCTCCAAGGTTAAGCAAAGGGTAGTCATGAATTACATACAACCAGATGGGTGAAGCACGCAGTTCACATCCCAATATATACTTCAAATGTACTTTCCACTCACAGAGAAACACAACTAGTTTACTTTCATTGCTTCGCGGAATTTATAATTTACTAAGTGTGAGCAAGTTCAGCTTTCTTGCACAACAAAAAATTCCACAACCAATTAAATATATGTGGGAAAGTACTATACTTACAAAAACTCACAAGATGCTTAAGTGAAAGACCATCTTATGACAACTCAAGGTACTAAACCAAATGGTTTTGTATGACTCCCTTTCCCCCTTCAAAATATGCGCTACTTGTAACTTTTCTCAGTTTTGTGGAGGCTCTTGTTTTTGCTTGCTAACTTTCCTGGCTGGTTCCAGAAAGTTGCTCCTCACAAAATAGCTTAGAAAGATATACAGAAATTTCCTCATAATGTAAAATTTAGTGTCAAATAGAACAGCAGGGAAAAAAATCTAGTACCTAGCTACTAAATATACCAGCCTTGATAAGAAGACACCACCAACATGGTAACAACGTACCAAAAGTTATAGTACGTCCAAATTTAAAGTATCTGTTCAGAGAAACAAGGCTGAACCACAATTTAAATTAGAGCTTTTGAAGCATTTGCACTGATCTGTCAATTATGCTAAATTTAGTAGTTTTAACTTAGATACAAGAATCAATACTATGTATTTCAAAGCAACTGTAAAGCTTTGCATAATGAAGCATCAGTGAAGTAACAACTGCATCAAAAAATCAAGCGTAGGAAACAAAAAAGAACATAGAACAACACAATTCTTCAGAGTATGGTATCATACAGCCTGCTACAAACCACTTTGAGAATTTATTTCTACTGAGGGGATAAACACAGGAACTCAAATCAACAACCAAATTTTGTAGTATCCAACGCATTGGTATCCAGTGTTTTCTTGTAAACTATGGAGGCTCAATTTTGCCAACCAACAGACACCTCGAGTAATAACTGGTACTGCAAAAACATTAACGGCTAGTAATTCTGAAATGCATACAAGCTAAAAACATTCCAGGCTGTCAACAAACCACACTCTCTCAATTACTGCCTAGCTAGATATCTCAGCTGTTCCGGTATTTTAACATAATCATTAACTATCTGAGACAATATAAATGGAACACTAAAACTAGAAAATGCAGAGACATCTAAGAAAGCAAAATCCCACTATTTACACAGTACAAACAGTACTCATTAATTTTTAAAAATCCTGTAAGAAAATCAGTGAATCATACTGAGTAAATGCGGAAATAATGTATACACCTTGGCAAACTTGAGGCACCTGGTAAAAGGTACATAATATGTGAAGGAATGTACCTAACATACCAAAGACATGAAGTTTAAAAATTTGAGATTTGTTAACAAACCATAAGACTGATCACAATTCCAAGTTTTAGCCAGACCAAATACAAAACAATAAATATTTAGGGCTTAGCTGAAAATAATACCAACACAGTTTACATCTATATGATACTAAAACAGGAGTGATTAAAGGTATCAAACAGATTAACCTGGAGGGTCCTTCCAACACTAATGCAGTAGAGCTCTTCCTCTCCTAGCAATGACAGAAACAGATGAAAAAGCTATGCTAATTACATGCTTTGCTCTGATGACAGGAATGGAGTCAGATGGCTTCTGTCATAATTTGGCTCCAAGTACACCTCTGCTCTTCCTCTGGATGACAGTGTTCTCATTTAGTGCATAATAGCAATCACACCAACTACTGTAGATTCTCTTTGCAAACTCTCTTTGCTATGAGGTTGTTTAGGATATGGGGTTTTTTCTTCTCCCCTCAAATTAATGTCTCTAAATATTGTCCACCTGACCTCACAGACATTTTGACTACAGATGCAATATTGGCTCTGAATTGTCAGTTGAATAGGTACATACTTGGACAAGTTGACATATGATCAACTTATTAGACAATATAAATTTCTATGGTGTTAAAATAAGGATATTTTCACCTAAAGGACTACAAAACTGTTCTAATAAATTAGATGCAGTGGTTTTGCCAATAATATGATTTACAGCTTAGCAAAATATATCTGTTCAGTATATCACAAAAATATCACTAAAGACTGCCATTCAGGAGTTTAAGAGACAATAATTTATTAAGCCAAGCCATTCCTTTAGGACAGTCTGTTCTGGCTTTAGAGTTCAACTTCTTTAGAATATTGAATAAACTGGCTTGCAGACTTTATTTGCTTACATGATTCAGGCTATTATTTCAAACAAGGTGAATGAACCCAAAGAACTATTTACTCTTCCTCATCTCATACCATCATTAACAAACTGATTTTACGCAAGTAAGATCTGGGTCCTGATCAGTGAACTTTTTACTTGTCTTCCCTTAAATCCAAATGAAGAATGACCTATATATATAGTCTCGCTATAATCTCAAGCAACATCTGTACCACAGAAACCTGGAATGGTTCTAATCCAAAACTAAATGTTTTAAAGCTTATATAAGTGTACTATGGTTTTCTTTAACAGGACAAAATGCCAATAGAATTGCAGTCTCTGTAGTCTAACATACAATGCTGTTTACATCAGAGTTTTGGGGAATAAACATTTTCAGATCTCCACTAATGTTTCTCACTCATTAGTGCTTCCAAGGATACTCACTAAACCCAAAACCAACCTGGAGATAAGGACAACCAAGACTGACCTCTTCTGCTACCATTTCTACCTCAGAACTCTTAGTGTCCCTATCCTAAATACTGTAAATATTTTTGACACACATTTATATCTGGTGAAGTCAGAAGCAGGGAAGTTCACCTACTGTACCACTGCATTGACTGCTACCAACTGTACAGAACTTTGCAGACATTTCTTGTAGTCTTCTGCTCAGTGGGACAGACATTCAAAATAATATATCTGGGTGACAAGTATATTTAAGACCATAAAAAGTTTGAATTTCCAGGAATCTGAAGAAGCCAAATACCCATGCTTCCAGACTACATTCCACAGGAAGGCATGTCCTAGTTTATGCATTGTGTCACCTCAGAGACTTTTCATAACTCAGCCTTGCTCTGAACACCAATCCCTCATAAACTGGTCCTGAAAATGCTGCATCACAGTACCAATAAGATACAAACCATCATCCTGCAAAAAGTTACATAAAAATTTAACAAAATGGTAACAGTAGAAACTTGGTCCTCTAACCACAGCTCATGTAAAATCAGCATCCCTGGAGGTATTTTAAACATATGTAGATGTGTCATTTAGGGACATGGTTTAATGATGAACTTGGCAGTGCTGGATTTGTGGTTGGACTCTATGATTTTGAAGGTCTTTTCTAACCTATATTATTCTATGACTCTAAGATTTACTTAATTTCCAGTTGAACTTTGGTTTGAAAAATACTGCTTTCAAGGACAGGGCTGATTCCTCAAATAACATTTTTCCCCTAAAAAAATTACTTTGCAAGACATATGGTTCTGTTTTAAACTCTGATAACTGTTATGCCTTTGAGGTAAGCAGAAATATCTTAATATTTGTCCCAGTAAAAGCCATGCCAGGATTATATAGAGACACATACAACCAATTATTTCTTGGATATAAAACTCTCAAGCCAACAGGAAGGCTGGAAATATAAACCAAAAAATACCGTTGCCCAACGCCCTACCAAGCTGTAATTCTTGTTAGTCGGTGCTATTCCAATATTTCACTCATCAGTATTCCTCCTTCTCAAATTTTTATAATTATAGTCATCATCAGAAGGAAGGTTTGAAAAATTCACTAACTACAGGGAAACAGAAACATTCTCTGGAGAGCTCAATGCCCACATAACAACCTTGGTGAATTTAGTATTTTAATTAGTGGAAAATTCTAGATATTTTAGCAGTGAAACTGCATAATGGAAGGCAACCGAAGTGATGCACCACTGCTCTTCCACACGTGCATTTACTTTGGGTACTGCCTACTGCATTCAAAGCCTTAACATAATGATATCTGCAAGGCTCTGCTCAGGATCAACATTACAGTCCAGAGCTATGCTGACAGCAGTGTCTTGATCAAACTCATGTCAATATTAAATTAGCTTACTTTGGAAGAGCAAAAGGCAGTTGCACGGGAAGGTAAAATGTTTTAATGTAAAATGTTTTAACAGGGTAAAATCAGTCTCACTTCCTTCTCCCAAAAGAAATAAATGGGAGAAATCAAAATGAAAGCTAGAGAACGAGCTACGCTACACAGTAAATGCTTGCTTTCATTTCGGATACTATAGCCTGGTGAGGAGAAAGTTCCTTTCCTTTGAGCAGTGAAACTAGGCAGAACTTCAGACATTTGTAACAAAGATTGTCAGGAGAAACTAATCCCTCATGAGGATGAAGGGGCACAGCATGCTGATCAAAATCAGAAGCAGCTTCTCCTTGGCAGTGGCAGTAACGGATGGCGATGTGTTTCTCAGCAAGGCAGAAGAAACTTATGGAGCCTTCTTGGCTGAACTTTCAAAAGTGATGATTAAAGGCTTATGAAAAATGTAATTCAGAAAGAATTTTATTTGATTAGTTTTTCTCTAACTAAAGGTTATTCTTGTGAGTTAAATTTTTGTAAGGGAAATGCTGACAACACCTAAGTTACAGTAGTACAACTCAAAACATTTTACTTAGGTGAGCCTGATGAGGAATATTCCAATTATAATTTTGACTTTGAATTTCAATTCTGTGATGAGTATAATAAAACCAGCACACTGAGCTTGTTAAGAAACCTTTTCACAGAAATTAAATTTCTCAAGTACATTAAGTATGTAAACACAAGAACAGCTTAATATATCTAAACTTGTGATTTTTGCTACCACTTCCTGCTCCACTATTAGCTAACTTCTTTTCATTTATGCTTGTAGTTTACTTTTTGACCTGAAACTGTTTGCTTGACTTAGTATGCATTTAAAAGACTGGTCAGTCCCCTACTTTGTTCATGCAAATATGCCTGCTCAAAAATGAAACTTTACCATTGTAACTATTTGGTTACAGGCACTGGCATAGTTATAGCTCTGTTTGAAGAAGCCTTCCTTACTTTTCTACTCATGTAAATATAACATGGGAAATGCTCATACACATTTATGTAGTACATCTACACTTTAGAGTTTGGACTGATTGTTGCAGCACAGGCATGTGCTGGACAAAGCACTTTGCACAGACAAATCTGAAATATTTTGGTGTTCCAGACTCAGGCTTGCTTTTCTTAACAGTGACAAGAGATTCCAATTTCATATGCTCAATCATATGCTTAGAGCAAAGGCATCTACTTCAGAAACTGCTGAAGCAGGGCCCCTGTCACGGTCCTCCTCAGGGCAAGGCACAGGCACAGCTCTGTGCCAAAGGCTGCTTCTCCTGCTTAAGGCCCATGAACACAACCTATGCTCGACTTCATAAAACAAACACAACTCCCTGAGAAAACATGAGACGACTCTCTTTGTCAAGTATCTGTGTTTTGATCTGTCATGTGTTACTGGGCCACCTGCATACCGTAAAAACCAACCTCAGTACATTTACACAAATATTTTTCATTAGCAGTTCTGTTTAAAGATGGGTTTATACCCAGGGATGAAATCCTATTCGGGTATGAACCGCAGATAGACTGAGCAGAAGCAAAGGTCCCTGGCAGGGCTTCCAGGCCTGTGCTGATGTGTCACAAACTCATCACCAGCGCCAGCCCCCGACCTCGCGGCCCAGGGGGCCGCCCTGCCCCCGACAGCAGGCCTCGCTCGTCCTGGCCGGACGTGGAACATCTCCCAAGCATCCAGCCCTATTATCCACAGGCAGCGATTACTCGTGACTCAGAGGATTTGGAGCTGGCTTGTTTGTGCGGCCCCGCGCCAACTCTGGAGTTCCCGGCAACGCACATCTGCGGGAGAGCAAGCCGAGGGCAACTGGGCCAAATCCCAGAATCCCGGCCCCAGGTTTAAGGACTCCCCTAAGGAGACTTCCGTCCACCTCCACAAATAATAAATAATTAAAGAAATGAACAACGCACAAAAAACCCCAACAAAACAAACAAACAAAAAACCCTGGAGCGAGTTCTGGAGCAGTCGAGCCCGAAGGAGGAGACGGGGCTGGGGGCGGAGAAGGGAAAGTACGGGGCACCAGCCGGGCCTGGCGGGGGCCCTGGGAGGCTCCAGGGACCCCGCCGAGGCCGGCCGGGAGAAAGGCCGCTTTGTTCCCCCTCCCCCGCGGCCGCCTCCCGGCCCGCGAGACGGAGGCGGACGGGCGGCGTCACTGCCCGATACCTACCGCAGCAGGAGACGACGAGGAGCAGGAGCTGCGCTGACCTCCAAGCCGGGGAGCCCTCTGCGCTCCCCCAAGGGGCCATAACACCCGCCCGCGGGGAGGCGGCGCGGAGCCGGACCTGCCACCGCCGCGCCCCCGACACGGAGCCGGAGCTGCCGCCGCCGCAGGAGGGGCCGGCGGCGCCTCGCCCCCTCGCCCGCCGGAGCCGCCGCCTCGGGGAGCGCTAGCGGCCCGCACGCCTCGGCCGCCCGCCCGCCCGCCGAGCCATGAGCCGCCACCGCCGCCGGCCTCGGCCTCCCTCCCCGCGCGCCGCTTCCTCCTCCCGGCTGCGCTCCGCCGCGGCTGCGCACTGCCGGCACGAGCGCATGGAGCCGCTCCCGGCAGCCGCGGGCCGGGCGGGCGAGCGGGGCGGAGCGGCGGCCCCCAGACGGCGGGGGCGGGCCCGGGCCGCCGCGCTCGGCTCGGCTCGGCTCGGCTCGGCGCAGCACCGCCCCGCCGGCGCCGCCGTCTCCTCCTTCGTCTCCTCCTTCGTCACCTCCTCCCGCTCCTCCCCCTCCGTCGCCGCCGCCGCAGCAGCAGCCGGATTGTGGCCCGCCCCCGGCAGCGCTTGTCCCGCCCCGTCCCAACGAGAGAGCCGGCGCTACACATGGAGCTTGAGGCCGCATCCCGAGGAAGGAGGGTGAATGTCCCGGCGGCTGGGCAGCCCAGATTCCCGGCCCACACAGGGTAACCCAATGGGTGTTTGAGTGCCCTGGCTCTCCGCCCTGAGTAAAACTGCCTGAATCCAAACGCAGTCTGTAAAGCACAGGGACACCCTGGCAGCTGGCGGCTGCTGGGCTTCTGACCTCCAAATCTGCATTTCAACAGTGAGACCGAAAAATTACCGTGGGAGCACGAAAAGAGCAACTACTGTAGATGCAAAATTATGGACCCCATAGAAATTCCCTGTTCGATTACGATTGCCCATTTTCCTAATGCATAGTTATCTGTTGTCAAAAGCTAGTGGGATTCACGGCGCAACTTTTATATTTAGCTTTAATTTTGCAGTGCCTGTTTCAGACCCTGAGAAGTGTGTATTGCCCCATTAGACTAGAACCATTTGTTTAGAGTAACAAAATACTGCCATAGTCGAGAAAAGCAAAAGTTGACTTACATTGCTAAGGCTTTGTAGCTACACCCTGAAAACAGATGTGTGGAGTCAGACCAGAGTTCTTGCTCTACAAATGGTGATTGCTATGGAGAGTGCTCTATGCTATTTCTCCTCATTCATCTCATTTATTTCATAGAATCGTGAAATCATTTCAGTTGTTTAAAGACCCTTAAAATCATCGAGTCCAACTGTAAACATAGCACTGCCAAGTCCACTACTAAACCATGTCCCCAAGTGACACATCCACGTATCCTTTAAATACCTCCAGGAATGGTGACTCAACTACTCGCCTGGGCAGCCTGTTCTGACAACCCTTTCTATGTAGAAATGTTTCCTAATATCCAATGACCTCCCCTGTCACAGGTTGAGGTCATTTCCTTTAATTTGTTGTTCTGTGATTTCTCCTGCACTTGTTTCTGAAGCCCCACCTATTTGAGATGGAGAAGTATATTGGAAGATGTCTCTTTTGGAAGGGAGGAGAGGTTTATTTAAAGGTGAGCATCTGGATGAAGATTCAGCATTAATAATTGTCATGAAAGAAGGAAGGTAAACCAGACAAGCATGAGTGCTTTCCATCTCTGGGAAGCTGTGGTCCAGAAACACCCTGTACTAGAGATGGCATGATTGAGTTTAACAATGGATTTATCTTCAGTACATTTGTCCAGTCATAGTTTGAACCTATGACTGTTTATCTTCAAAGCCTTATGTATGCACACAAAATTAACATTTCAGGGAAGAAGAACACACAACCCTAATTTATAGGTGTATACAAATAATTAAAGCATTCACAGCCAACAACCTTTTAGGTCTCTTTCTACTCACAGGTCTAACTAACACCTTCAGTGAAACCTCAGGTGGCCTTTTTTCATGCACTGTATCCCATTCCTCTTTTTATTTTTAATTATTAACAATGGGGCACTGAAGGAATGCTCAGGAAGTCTGGCCTGTAGCTACTGAGGGAGGCATTACTGCTTTTATGACACCACATGGAGCCTATGAACACACAGGGACCTCTAACCCTCCCAGTAATTACAACTGTAATTGAGAGATGTGATATGATTCTCTTTCCATAGATTTTAGTTGCATAACAAAGAAGACAACACTAATTACCATTTTAGATTAAATGCAATTCCAAACAACACAAATATCTCTGTTGCCAAAAGTACTTTCAACCTACTGCACAAACAAGTGGCTACCCTTCACCATGTACGCAGGTTGATGGTTCATGGCAGGGAGCAAAGCATCAACCCCGGGCTTAATTTCAAGATCCTTCTCAAAGATGCAGAGTGAAGGATGATATGCAAAAGAGTCTTGCCTCAGTACTAAATGAGCTTGGCAAGCTAAAGGTGAGATACCAAAGTGATGATCTAAAGAAAAAAAAAATTCTGCAGCAGCAGTTTGCCTGCATATGAGATGAGCTGGATCTTGTAAGGCCAGGGAAGAGAATGTGTTGTTAGTCCAGATAAGACACTCAGGATGTCAAGCAACATCTTCTCATGTAACACCCTTAGCGAGTTCATGAGATCTATGAACCTCTTTCCTAGCTGAGTTGCCTGACTAAAAAGTCTTATTCATTTTTGGCGGGTTTTCAGCTACTCCTGTTGGTCTCTGCTGAGAGCTTTCTTAATCTCTTTGATGTTTTGGGAGAAGAATACCTTTACTCCTATGCCTAAAAAGTGCATTGTAAATCATGGTCATAACTTTATGTACATGAAATTCTAACCCTGACTGCATTTTTTGTTTGGTGGTTTTTCTTTTTTCTTATCTGAAGATGACTAATATAAGTTTATTAGTAGGAATAATTTTAAACTGGCACAGATGTTTACAGCATCTTTCTTTTGTATTTGAAGGCAGGTGAGGATAAAACATCCTCAAAGTACACGTGCTTCACCTTGAACCAAACCAAGACTGCTGTAACAGGCAGTCATTCTTCTGTCTGATGCTCAAGTTTGGCACATGGAGCTACTGAGGCAGCTTCAGCAAGAATTATGAGGCAACCACTGACAATATCAGCATATGATTTTTTCCCCCTGTGGTTTTCCTTGCAACATTTTGTTTTTAATGATCAGTTGGTTACAGTCACTTCAGCTTCACTTCACTTTCTGCTAAATGCCCTTCCTTTTTGCCATCCTTGCTCTTCTTTTTTTCTCTTCCTCATCAGTTCTGCCAGTTCAGTCTATGCTGTTAGCAAATGCCACCAACAGATTTAACAGCAGTTTTATGGCCCATTGTAAAACTACTCCACATTTAATTCCTTTCTCTCTATTCCTGCTCTGACTGTGTGTAAAATTGGAGACAATCTTGCAGTGTCTCTCCAATGCCAAGTCCTGGTTGGAACCTGTCAGCACCATTTTAAGACACACTAAGAATGAGGACAATTTAACATGTTGACTAGGTCTCAGCTAAATGAAGTAACAGTATTTTTCCTTTACCAATCTCATTATTTTCTGTTCCATAACTTCCCTTCACATGAGGTCATAAGAAATGTTGCTACACTCAGTACAGTGTTTAATTTTTTGGTTAGCCCTCTACCACATCTGAATTTACTTGAGCTGTTATTTGCAGAAGTCAAATACTTTATCATAAGAACATCAATGGAATTCTAAGTATTCTTATTTTGTGTTATTAGTTTTTTAAAAACAATTATTTATAAACAATAAAGCATAGCAAATAGGCGGCAGAGGAATTGAATTTCTCTTCTAGACTTATGTTTATTTTGCAGCACAACATATGAACACTGGAACAGACAAAAGTTATTTGTGCCATCTATTCAGTGATTTTTTTTTTTTAACAAACAGTTGTTTGCACAGCAGTTGTCTAAAGGGTGATACTAAACTAGATTTTTATACAACATTAATTTTAATATTAGACCACAGCTACCTCAAATTTAGAGTACCCTACATAACTTCACTGCAAAATGATGAAAGATAGTAGAAGATGTTGTCAGAAATGTCTGGATCAAGGCCATTGTGCTAAAAATACGTAGCATACATCAGAATCTGCTTGCATTGTGCTGGTGTACATATTAATATTGCTGTTGCATACTGGAGGAAATATATCAAATGTGTTAAGTCATCATTTATTTCCCTGGTATTTATTATTATTATCATTGTGCGGTCTAGAGGTCAGTCAAGAGCAAGGCCCCATTTTGCTAAGGACTGTAGAAACATAGGACGTGCTGTACATTGAGCAGTGGAAAACAGTCCAAATATAGTTCACCTAACTGCAAATGAAGTATGCCTGGAGACAGTGACAGTGTAGCTGCATCCCTGTAGCTTGCACCCACCCAAACTAATTTTGTTGGGCACATTAGTTTAAGCACCATACTCTACTAGCTGCTTCTGGGATTCACGTTCATTTCTTCAAACCACTGCAGAGCACTAGGAGTAAGTCACTGCTCTTTTCCATGCTTTCTGGCCTGAAGGCCTATTTGTAGACAGTTTGTAAGCTCTTTGCCTAGAATCTAAACAGAGTAACTGTATCCCCCTCAGGAGAAAGGGATTTGTGTACAAGCAAGTTTTAAGAACTGCCTACAAAATTACTTCAGTTAAAATAATTATTACTTCAGTTAAAATAATTAATGTCCCTAATATGATAGTAGTTGGGGTTTTCGTTGCTAGTCATCCAAATCTGGATTGTCTCTCTTACATGTATCAGATATTACACTTTAAATATTGTTACAACTAGTTTATATTCAACTGACTGTTCAGATTAAATCATGAGTTGTAGTCATAAGCTTTGTAGCTTCCCTGACAGTAATAGCACTTCTGTCGTATGCTGCACGAATTGCAATTGCCTAATTTTGTTGTTTTAAACAGTTCTGGAAATGTTGCCCAAGTTTATTCATTTATTAAAGTACATTGCTGCTCCTGAAAGGACAATCAAACAGAAGTAACATCAATTTGGAATAAGCCATGTGACAAAGTGTGACCTAATTCAGCCTGCAATTATACTGCATAATTTATTGCTTAGGAAGGTATCTACAACATGGTAACACCACTGGTTTTAAAACTGCTTTTGTTCATTCCTTACTGTTAAGTAAAGCAGCTTAACTCTTACTCTGGCAACGTAGACCTAGATGACAGGAAAAGATCAGCAAGTGTGGTGATATCTTCATTCTTCTGCCTGCTTCCTTAATAACAGCTTCAGAAGTGGCTAAAGAACCATTATATTTACATTATTTTACTACAAAATTTCCAGTGCATTAGATAAACTGCAGTGGTTATCTAAAGTGTTGAATAGCATCAGCAGATAGGACATAATCTGAGTCTATGGCTACATTGCATCTTGGATGAAAATTTAGTCTTTCACTCCAGTCATTAGCGACCTAAGGCTGCTCTTCACAGCCGTTCCTTTACTTTTGGATTTGTCTTCTCAGGATTAAGGAACTGGATCTGCTTGTTGACCTGGAAGAAACTTCTGTCACTGAAATCTCAGTTTGATTTATACACATTACTGTATAAAACATAATAAACCCTCAAGAAGGGCCTGAGTTTAAAGTCTAGTAAAAACAATATATTTATAGCTGAAAATATTTGTATAAAGCTTTCAAATATTCTAACAATTATCTAATCACAGAAAGACCACAACTGCTCAGCTGATTCCTGGATAGAATTAAGAACTAAATTACTATTTTAATTTTAGAGCAAATTCAAAGACCAAAGGGAAGAGAAAGACAAAAAATCCTGAATATGCCAAAAAAAACCCACAAAAAAAAAGAAACAAAAAGCCAAGACAAAAGACTTCATGATTGCAAAGAAAACCAAAAAATCTCTTCAATACTAACAGAACATTTCACG
Organism: Acanthornis magna; assembly: GCA_036785705.1. Taxonomy (NCBI): domain Eukaryota; kingdom Metazoa; phylum Chordata; class Aves; order Passeriformes; family Acanthizidae; genus Acanthornis; species Acanthornis magna. The sequence continues at coordinate 1,681,987 of JAWUZG010000071.1, read as the reverse complement.
AACAGTTTTCAAAACCTAAGAGGCTAATTAGTTAGTGTGGAAAGAGCTATTAAAAAGCCCACAGGGTTTTTTTTCTTGTGGATTTTTTCATTTTCTAAATTAAATTTATTTTTTCTTACATACAATTTTTGAAGCAATTATCTTTTCAAGCTCCATACTGACACTGGTAATATTCTTGATTTTTAATTAGGTTAAATTAGAACCTCCTTTATCTGGCCTGCACATGCACATTATGTCTCCACTGGTCATTAAAGCAGAAACAGCACAAAGTCTGCAGTAGTGAACTACTTCTAAAGTACAGCAGTTTAAAGTTTACTGAATTTATTAAAGTTTGAAGAAGCACAATAAATCATAGTTTTATAGCAGTAATCATGTTCTGCATGTTGATAGAACTGGAAGAAAAAGCAACAAGCATAATATGTTAGTATTTTGCCCAAATAGATTTTTTAATCTTGTTGAGAGCAGCTTATGTTTAGTCACAGTTCCAGATCATCCGTTTGTACTGTGCACCCATAATCTCCAAGTGGAAGACTTTGAGTCAGAGGGAAGGATCCCAGCCATAGGAGTCCTCAGCAAAAAGGAACCTGTGGACCTGTTAGAGTGAGCCCAGATGATGACAGTGAAGATGATCCAAAGGCTGGAGCACCTATCCTATGAGGACAGGCTGAAAGAGTTAAGGTTGTTCAGCCTGGAGAAGAGAACGTTCCAGGGAGACCTTAGAGCAACCTTTCAGTACCTAAAGGGGCCTATAAGGAAGAGGGAGAAGGCCTTTTTATGCAGGTGTGTACTGATAGGACAAGAAAGAATGGATTTAAACTGAAAGAGGGCAGTTTTAGATGAGGTATTGGGAAGAAATTCTTTACTGTGAGGATGGTGAGGCACTGGAACAGTTTGGCAGAGGAGTAACAGTTGTTCCATGCCTGGAAATGTTCAAGGCCAGATTGGATGGTGTTTTGAGCAACCTGATGGAATTCCGGTGTCCTTGCCCATGGCAGGGGTCTCGGAACTTTCAGGTCTCTTCCAACCCAACCCAATTTTATGATGATTCAGTGACTTAATCCAGTCTGCTTCCCTAATGGGTGCCAGAACTGATGTCTACAATTCTACAGGACCAAGAATAATGTGGTTTGTTTTTCTTACGTGATGGAAGTAGGAATGTTACTGTTTTAAAATTCTTAACAGATTTTGTTTGGCTTAGTCATATCTAATGCCCTTTCTTTGATGTGATTTTCAATTTGGAGAAAACCGTGGGGTCTAAACTTGCAGAGATGGTGATGAGCACTCTTTAGGATAACTGCTAACTTCAAAGGGAGGAACCCCTAGAGGAACCAGATGTTCAGAGTGGGATTGCATTATTTCAGCCTTACTCATCCTTTCCATTGTTCCAACCAGTGGAAACTATCCTTCAAACTCATAATTTGGCTCTTAATGCATGACTGAACTGGATTTGGCAAGAGGAATTCCAGTCTTGAATCCAAAGGCAATGGTGTCTTTTAGGTCCATGAAAACTGTGAGTCAGATTATCTATGTATTAAGTCCTTAACATAAGCAACAGGATAGCCAGGGTTAGAGGAGAGGGTCTTCTAACAGCTTCTCTCAAGATGTTAAATACAGATGGAGCAACTGACATCTACTGGCTTGAGCAAAAACATTCCCCACTTTTCTGCCTAAACTTTTGAATATGACAGTTATTCCGTCAAAGGTCCAAATTTATAGTAGACACATATACACTTGTGTGTGAATGCATATAGATATGTGTATTACTTTAATATACACTGTTACACCTTCCATTCTTACTTAGGTACTTAAATCTTTAGAGTACCTATTTCAAACAATCCCCGGAGTCATTCTAGGTCTCACCTACCCTTGCACCAAATTACATGGTAATTAAAAAACTGTAAGGCTCTCAATAAGACTTTACATCTGACTAGGCTCATAAAATTTGGCAATACAGTCATATGCTCACCTATTCAAGCTAAGAGATAAACCATGTGGTAATATGTTAAGAGTGCCAGAGATATGCAAAGCTCTGGAAGGCCCCAAGATGAACATGAACATTTTAGTTCTGAAGTGCATACAAAATATGCCTGTAAATAAGAACTAAAAGCAAGTTTAATTTTTTAATTTGTTTCCATTTACAAAGGTGTTTCATAGACTATTCTAGTCTACTCTGGTAAAACCATATTTATTTGAAATCCCATACACAAACTTTTTCAGATTTGTAAAAGCAAACCTGTATTAAACCACACAAAAGACAGAGTAAGTGTGTTTCAAGACTTTGTGCATATTCCTGAAGATGTACCTCAGTATATTCAAGAAATATAAATTAAAATAAAATCTCCTAAGTTTAGTAATTCAGTATTTTAATTGGACCTTGTGGTTGGGTGATATCCTGAAGAAAGATGTATTACATTTTTGTTTTAGCATTTCTCCATCTTTTAATTAAAATATAAGAAAATGTGAAAGGAAGATTAAGATTATGACAGTCACATTCTGTCATCTATTCTTCAGAGAACATATCAACAGTACATTTTACATCTAGTCATTAGAGCTACAGGAGTAAATTAAAGCCTGAGTGTCTAAATCCCATTTGCATCTTTCAATACATCTGCCATGAGTGACAGTGGGAGATTCACAGCAGAAGTGATGTCCTCATATTCCCTGTTTCCCTGTAGCTACAGAGATCAGTGGGTTACAATTAGAATAATCATTTGGAGGAGCATTTCAATATACCAAAATACATTTAGGGCTAGACTCAGTTGTTTTATATCTTAGTTGTTCATTGTGCCAGGCAGTTTTGCACTTCATTTTTCCCTTTCAAGCTTTAGTCCTAGTATCTTATGCTGCTTATTTATTGACATTATTTTTGAATATATTCCTATTAGATTTGTAGAAGTCTTTGACACACTCCAAGTGAGCAATACCACAATAACACTGAAATATTTTCATGCCAATGTTCAGAGACTTTTGAGTTACAGGCTGTATCATGAACTGCAGGAATTAGCATTGTTTCTCAAAGTGAATGAAACTCCACTAATATCAGATTTTCCTGAAATCACTCTTGGATCAAGCTTCAGCTTTTCTGTTTGTAAAAAGTTCAAACATTTGATGAAGTTTCACTTGCCTGTAAACAGACATCTGGCTTTTTTTCCCCACTGGAAAAAAGTGATAGTTGTTAATAGACAAAGGCTTTCGTTTGTTTGCTACCGAACAGCTGCTCCTAATCTACCTTGGACTCACACTGGTATTGCAGTATGAAGGAGGATGTAAACAAACAAACAAGAGGACAGTGAGATCCTGAAGGGCAGATTTTCAACGCCAGAAAACCCAGTAGTAGTGGATTCAGAGACAATTTGATGCAATATCAATGTGGTTCACTGCAGTCATTTATTACATTGTCCTTTAGCTCTAAATGTGCAGAATAGTTTTCTACTGAGCCTGCATAATTGTATTGCAGGAGATATCTGGGACTGCTGGAAACGCTGGCTGCAGGGATCATTTTCATGTGAGCTAGCATGTGAGGATCTTAAAATTCAGAAAGACATTTTGTTATTTTTCACGGTTACTTGTTTATTCATGACTGTTCAGGGCCAAAGGGCAAAGACACAGGCTCTGTCAGTACCAAACCTGCTATCACTATCTGCAACCCTGTCCCTGATGACTGGCCTGTGTCACAGAAAGCCAGCTAGCTGACACTGCAGCACCCATCTCTCATTTTACTCCCCTGTGTGCCCTCCTGCCCCTCCTTATTCATCACAGATCTAGCGCTGGAAGGATAAAAATTGAGGGGAAGCCAATATTTCCTCACACTTAATCTGTGTGTCCAGAGACAGTATACACTCTGGCCATGCTGTTAATCGCTAAATCCCCTAAACAGATAAAGCTTTCTAGAGAAGCTGCTGTAGACACCACGGAGAAGATAAAACTCACTTGGTTGCTTCCTTGGAAGACTTCAACTTCCTAGCCTGAATGTGGACATAAAGTGCAGGAACAAATCCTGGTAATTTCTTCCTGCAGGAGGAGATAAAACCTGATGAAAATAGGGACAGAACTGTAAAACTTCATTCCAGCAACCTGAGACATCAAGAAACCTATCAAGACAACCTCCCACTCAGCTGCTGTTGGGCTGTTTGCAGCAAACATTCTGGCTTTTCCTGGCCAGGCCCCATACAGACATGGCACTTGTTGCTCTAAAGATTGAAGTGTTCATGACAAAGGAAAGCTCACTGAAAGCCCCACATAGTGCTGCAAATTTTATGTAGACTCTTAGTTACTCATTTCTTGCTCTGCTAACTAGTAGTGCAGAGAAGTGGAACTTACCACATATATTTCAGTTTGCTGTCTCCTTCAACTGCCCATTAGACAGATCTAGACTAAAGTATCACTTTCAGTACAGACAGTTCTGCATAGGATAATCCAGCCTACCTGTAAAATCTACTTACCTCTGACAACTTGTGACATTTAGGCTTTGCCAGGAAAGAAAAAAAACGGAAGGTCAAGAGTAATAGAAGATTGGAGTGCTGCTGACAGGACTTCCATGGGAGCTGGCACAAACTGGCGCTATATCAAGAGGTAACTTCTTGACTCTGCTCCAGTTATCCTCATTGACCTTGTGAAAAAACAAGGTTTTTCTGAGTCTGAGTTTCCAAGATAAAGAATGAGGTAATACCCTTTTACCCACCATTTTCTTTAAACTCGAAGGATTTTAGTTGAGGATATCTCACTGCATAAATGCGCAGTGCCCATAGTTCAAGGATTCTGATTTTGAGCATGCTACAGTATATTTAGGAAACTGAATTTTAAAACTGTCCTTTTAAAATAGAACTATAATTAGTGAAATGTATGTCTGGAAATCCAGCAGGCTCTTAGTGTAACTCATTAGTAAAAAGCCTATTCATCAGCCTTCTTTTACAAAAAACAAGGACAGCACAAAAGCAAAAGTCAGATCCATGAAGTAGAAATTCACATAGAGATGCATAGATAAGGCCTCTGATTCATTTTACTGCAGCCATTAAGTTCCATTTCTTGGGAAACTCTTCCTATGTGTAGATGTGCACCAAACACCTGGAAATTTCTTGAGTGAAATTTATAGCTGCAAATTGCTTGAAAATTAGATTTCACTGGAATATCAGGTAGCTCTCCCCCTTTATTTTCCTTCCTCCAAGAAATTCCCTAGCCCACATAAGGAATATACAAACATTTTTGACATATGCATGTATACATGCATAATTCATATGTTGCAAGAAAAGGTACTTTAAACTTCAGTGCATTCAAAAGTGAATAAATTTTAGCATAGGATGCACAAACAGCCTCTATTCTGTCTTTGTACTTGCTCATTGCATAGGACTCTCCAGATAATAAAGGAGTATTTATTCTCCTACTGTTCTTAGGTAGCTAGCAGATAATATTCCCATCATCAAATGGTTAATTTTTTAAACCTGTTGCTAATCTGTTCAACAGACTGCTCTAAACCTGTATGTCTGGGGTAGAAACCCCTTGACTAATAATTATAATTAAGTAATGAAGATTATGTCACTTTATCTGGTGATTCGGCAGGTAAGGCAATACATGAAGAAACAGAATATATAAGGATGAGCCAGTCTAGAAGATATACATCCTGTAGTCTTCAGGGTATTCCCTAATAAAATTACTGTATGACTTGTAATTATATTTTGTAAGTTAAAGAAGAGCCAGAATCATATCTAAGGGATTGGAAATGAAAAGATAGACTGATTAATTTTTTTGTTATATATAAAGAAATAGTAGTAATTACAATTTGCTAAGCATACCTAATAAATTTAATTAAGATCATAAATAAGAAAATCTGTAAGTATCTACACCAGTGAGGACTAATAACAATTCAAAGGATGCAGATGCAAAGGCACGTGACACCTTAATGTTTTAGGTCAGAATTTCATCATATTATTAGCTACAGCTATAAAATCTTATGGGACTTTAGGAGTCACGGAAAGAGGAGCAATTCCATAGTCAACAGCAACATGAGCTTGAGACGACAGATTCATGGAATATTCTGACTTGGAAGGGACACACAAGAATCATCAAGTCCAACTTTCAAGTAAATGGCCTATATGGAGATTGAACCTGCAACCTTGGTGTTATTAGCACCATACTCTAACAAGCTGAGCCTAGTTAAATACAGAGAAAGCCTTCATTATCAAAAAAGAAAAATAAAAAATATTTTATTCCAAATTTGACAGAAATTTTCAAGAAAACTTTCTATTGTGTTATAGCATGGGTGGAATTCTACATGAATTTCAAGTCAGTAAGAAAAGATCCATGAACTCCTGTGGGAGCAGACAATTTTTGTATGATTTTATTCAACATAACATTTTTACACTGCATTTATTGCTGTGGTCTCTGAGTATTTTGCAGGGCATTAGAGCAGTGACTACCATTTATCAGCCATGGTTGCTCAGCTGCTCCCTTGGGGCAGAAGTGAAAGTTTGCTGGGTGGTGCACTTTTCTCCAGAGGTGAAATGGAAAGATCCCACTAGGTTACTCCAGTGTTTCTTTAGGAGAAAACTGCAGTGGATGTGGATGCAGGATGAAGTATATCTGCAATCAGGCACAAACGCTGTGTGACTACCACACAGATTTGGCCACTGAAAGGAGCTCTGTAATGATGCCAATGTACAGAGGCTGCCAGGACAAAGGTCTAAGCTCATACCCATACATCTCCTCACCAGCTTGTATGTGCTCTTGTAGCAAGGTCTGAGCAGGGCTAGCAATGAGGAGCTGCAGGGGTAAAGGAATTTGCAATCACATTTCACTTTCACAGCATTACACTGACAGTCTTTCATCTGCTGGGTTGTCTGACCTATATTTCATCCTCTCCAAAGTAGCTTAATTTTTAAGAATCTTCCTCTTTGTACATTTTTAATTCAGAAGAGTAGCTTGTACTGGTTATCCTGCAGGACCTCTGAGTTTTGCCACAGGTGGAATACTATCTACATTTATTTAGCTTGCTCAGCAAACAGTCGTTTAGGAGTAATTATTGACAAATTAAAGAAGTCAAGTTAACTATTGCAGGAATACAAAGAGATCACACAGAGTGTCTTAATCAGAAAAATACTGTTTGAAACAAGATGTCATCAAAGACCAGTAAATTGAAAAATGTAAAATATCTGTTAGATAACCCATTTGCCATTTGATCTACTGTCATAATTCTTACGGAAAAAAAACAAAGTAAAACAACAAACCCAAAATGCTGCTATAGCTGGTCACTGGTGGTTATACAGAAGATAGAATTTCAGTAATCAGGTGATAAAAAAATATGGAAATAAATAAAAATAAAATAAAATGCCCATTTCTTAATTTCAGTAAAGTCAAGTGGTATCCAAATGAAAATGTCTGAAATTCCATCTTTCTAATAAATATTCAGTTTAAATAGTGTACTTAGAGATTATATTGCTAACTCTATGGCACACTAAAATAACAGATCCATCATCCTCTCTTTTATTTGAAGAGTACTGGTTATACATCTGATGTAGCATTTCTTAAAATGCTGTTCTTCCTTGATCTGAATACAAAGAAAGCAGATGTGATTTTTTCCAGTGTAACAGGCAACACTTTATAAAAGAATTCAAGGCTAAACAATCAAAAAAGTCTCATTACGAATGCAAGAAAATTAAACACCATCATATTTTGTTGTTACAATTATGAAAACATTCAGCTTGTGCGTCATGCACTCCCTCCAGGAAAAAACAAGTTCAGCATTATGTAAACAACAACAGTGTCCTTATCTGTGGGAAAGCTAGGGAAAGTCACACCATGAAAATTTTCAATGTAGAGGAGCTATTGAGGTTGTCTCCTCCCCTCCAGTCATACTCCAGTCATGTATTTTAAAAGTCAGCATTTTTGAAACTGGCAGTTATAGTTAAATCTTAGTGACTATATTAAAATAATAAATAACTTCAGTATCAAAGCTATAACTTTGACCACTACTAAATATTGATATTTTAGTTGTGAAATAAAGTCTGATTTTCTTTGGATAGCTCTTCAAATTAAAAGAATTTCTATTCATTATAAGTACACATAATGGCAACAGTCTCAGAATTAAAACAGTATCAAAGTAACACCACATTTAGGATTTTAACTTAAATTCTTTAATTTCCTTCTATAAACAGTAAAATATTAGATGCTACCAGCTTAAAAATAACAAAAGAAAATTTTTGTAATGTATAGGTCCTCAATACTATTACCAAGCAAGATATTTACTTCAATTCTCTTGTTGAAGTTTTCCCATATACTAACCAGCTTACCTCATAAATTTCACGTTCATGCTTGCTTTAAACTCTGCAATATTTTATTTTAAATGATCCAATTGCATTTTTTAAAAATCTGAATCTATAATACTTTTTAATAAAAGTAAATAGCCCCTACTGGTATATTTTGAATGCTGGGGAACTCAGAACTGTTAGCAGTGATGGTCCATACCAAAACTTCATCTGTCACACTGGGAAATGCACATTTCTTCCCAAACATGATATTCATATTCCTTTCTAAACTGACATGTGAAAAGGGTCTCCCTTTCATTTTGAAGGGATGCCTTGTGTAATGTGCGCATAAACATATATGAAGAAATTCCATTAACACATCAACTGGAACAGGCAGTATCATACTTTTCTTATACTTTTTGCAGGTGCAAGCCATATTATGCACAAAATGAAAACAAATACTCACAGGGCCAGATGGCAGGATGGCAGGGCCAGAGCACAGCTAAGCCTCATGGACCAGCAGACGGACTGACAGCAGATATGTGCATCTTTGATCCAAGGCCAAAGGGAAGAAGGACAGGAGGGCAGAGCCATCACTCCAAAGACCCATGTCTGCCATTGTGTGGGGACGGAGAATTCTGAGCTCCCAGGTGAAAGTCGCTGGAAAGGACAGCTTGGAAAATGTGAGGAAGTAAACTGGATATTTGGTCTTAGTAAGGTCCACAGAAGCAGGACACTGTGTAGATTTCTTTGTAAATAAACTGAATTTCTGTAAAGAAGGATCTTATTGTAAAAATCAGTTTCCCTTACCAGCAGACTAATTGAGCATAGCTCTGAATACTGGCTGAACACTTGAGTCAAAAAGCAACAAGATAAAGCTTTGAGCATTACTAAAAGAATCTTTTCAAGCCTGTTCTGGAACATTACACAACTTATTTCTTTTTCAGCCTTATCCCCAATGCTCACTGTCACTGTTCTCAGAGGTTCCTTTCTTACTGTCAGTATTGAAAAGCATAAACACTAGAGATAGTCTGCCTTTCTACAGCAGATTTCTTTCATGCCTCTTCAGGTTTCAAAGCGAAGTCCAAATACAGATGATGTGGGAGAATCACCTCTACCAAATGGGAAATTGATGGCAAATAAATAGGTGGAGGCATAAGAAGAATACTTATCTCTTACTAAACTTTATTTATCTTTGTTCAGTGTGGAAGGCATGTACCACTCCTCACCATTTTTTAAGGAGAGGTGTTCAAAAGCCTATGTTGGCACAGAAGGGTGAAGAATCAGGAGAGGTTCCAGCTAAGCAGTGGCTGGACTCATTATCAACTTGCTTCCTCCAGCTCACAAATCCCAAAATTGTCCCTCTGCACCTAATGTCTTTCTGCAAAGGCGTAAGACTTGTCTTCTGAAACACGCCAATGCACTATTAGGCTAGGAAACTTAGAAGATGCTATGTACATGAACGTGCATATGCCTTTTTAAAAAAGTCTTGAAGAAATATTATTAAATAAGCCTATGTGTCCTTGTGCTTTATGCCAAGATCAAGCAGACTATCATATAACAGTCAGAGTGCAACATCACACATGGGGATTTAAGAGGAAAAAAAGATCTCCCACATACAGATGTGAACACTAAGCACCTTCACCAAGTACAGTGAAATTAATCCCTGTAATTTAAGCAATTTAGTTTTTAGTGTTTAAATCTATCATTCAATCTTGAGACAATTGTATAAAACTTCATTTGTAATGAGTGTTGTTCATTTGACTACATGAAGGCACATTTCATTAATGAAAGGCTTCCTCTTATTCAGAATCACATATTTTGAGTTTGGGGCCATAGGTAAATAACAGTGTACACAAACTAAATGAAAGTAACATCTGCACTGTGAATTATTTTCTTTTCCCTCTTGCTGGAAACATTTCCCTCCCTCTCTGCTAGTAACCATAAATCTTTTTCTTCACTGCTCTGTTAACTTTAATAAGAAGTACAGCACAATAGCCAGTGCTGACTTTCATTTACTGTAGCTGAATGTTAAGCAGCATTGAAAAATGTAAGTTACATGATAACTGAATAGGTTTTTTAAGACTTTGTGTTGGGTTTCCCTGGCAAGATTTTGGAGGTTGGAAGGCTATAGGGTTGGCTTCTGTGAGAAGTTGTTAGAAACTTCTGCTGTGTCCAGTGGAGCCAATGCCAAGCAGCTCCAAGATGGACCCGCTGGCCAAGGCCAAGCCCATGAGTGACAGTAGCAGCACCTCTGGGGTAATGTATTTAAGAAGGGGGAAAAAAACGTGTGCAACTATGGATGGAGCCTGAAGGAGACTGTGACCCTGTGAGACACTCATGCTGGAGCAGCCTTCTGACAGGACTTGTGTCCTCAGGGAAGACCCACACTGGAGCAGCCTGTTCCTGAAGAACTGCACTCCAGGGAAGGGACCCACACTGGAGCAGTTCATGAAGAACTGCAGGCTGTGGGTAGAACTTTGGAGAAGTTCATGGAGGACTGTCTGCCATGGGAGTGACCCCACACTGGCACAGAGAAAGAGTGTGAGGGATCCTCCCCCTGAGGAAGAAACAGCAGCAGAGACAATGTGTGGTGAACTGACCACAGCTCCCATTCCCTGTGGGAGATTGAAAATTAACAATACTTCTCACATCCTTCTAGACACTTCAATAGGAAAATACTAATTTACTAATAAACTCATGACAGCTGTCTCACATTCCATTTCCTCTGTTTTGGATGGGAACATATACACTAGCACTATGCGTTGTTTATGGAAAAGTATTTGGGATTTCTTTCAGCAAAGATTCTGCTCACAAAATTTCATCCAGGAGAGGGAGAAAACTTGCATTCTTTAGGGCATGAAACCCATGTAATAAAATTGCAATAGCTTTCTCATATGATCTTGTTAATAATGTTCCAGTGCTTTGTGGCCAAATACCTGTATCTATAGCCCGATTTCTGAAAAACAAAATATGACTTTAGTTCTCTTAACACTGTTGGCAGCAATATGTAATGAGAAGATGTGTTTATACTGTTGGACTGAACTTCTCACAGGAGTTCTAGTGCACAGTCATCCATACTGCCTATGTGTTAATCTGTCTGCAAGGAAAAGTTTGGAGGCAGGCGGATGGTTTCAAAGCTACCGCAAGTGGTCACAGCTGACAGCATTCCAGTTGGGATTCCAGTTTGCCTGCCCTCTGCCCCCTCCTTGCTCTGTGCCACCAGGCACAAGGCGCCGTGACTGTGCCCAGTGTTGAGACATGCAGTGCTGGAGTGAGCAGCTCTCACCTTCTTACTTCTGCTGTAACAGCAGCAAAGGTGGTGAGGATGAGCTGTCTGCAAGGAAAAGTTTGTTTTCTTACAAGTCATGGTTTGGTTGCGTGAATCTGTCCCAGGCCTGGTACATACAGATCAGGAAACCATTTCACTTAGAAATAAAACTCCAATGTGGAGCATCTTTGTTCCCCTGAAACAAATCTTCAGTCTTGAGTAGCTTACCAGATTTACCCTTGCTACTAAGCTGGTGCTCATCCTTTACAGAGTGTCTATGACCAAGTCAGATCACTCATCCTGTCTATATTAGTTTCCAAGACACAGACTGTTTCTTCCCAAACCCAATCTGTGGCCATGGCAGTGACACTTTTCCTCCTGTCCATGATAAGCCAAAGCTAAGTTGCCTGACCTAGCCAGCATTATGGCATTGCTCTGCAAGCAAGCTGGTGCAGATATGCTTGCTGTTGGTGAGGAGAGCAAGGCTGAAGGGCGGACAATGTCATCTTTAGAGAGGGGACATGCTCTGCACACAGTTGCTTGTGGAAGGTATGCTGATAGCCAGTGGCCAGTGCTGAGTGCCTGGGATTAGGAGCACTCTGCAAAGGACTAGCCCCTCTTGCAGTCTCCTCCACATCCGCATTTTTGCTGTTCTTCCTTCATCCACCCAGCAGTAAAGCAAGCACTGTGAAAGGGTTCTACACTCTGGCAGTCACACTTGCAGCTCCTCAGATCTATACTGCAAATCTAGTCCTCATCTATCAGCCATGTAAATAGGCAAATTTCAAGCCTTGGTAGTTGCAGGCTGTGGTCAACAGCCTGCAGTAGTTATAACACTTCAGGCTAGGCCACGTTTCTGTCCGGTGTGGGTCAACGTGGCATTAAGCAGAGGTACTGTAATCAGAACACACCACCACTTCACTAATCTCAAATGCCCATTTTGCTCTCCGAGGACTCATGAAGGAGCCATGGGTTCTCTAACCACATCTCTAGATATAGGTCAAGCATTAACACAGACAGACAGACACAGTAGGGTAGTACCATTAGCATGGTGCCTTCAGGGAGACAGCTGTATCTGCCAGGCAACCAGGTGTTGCAACCTGGGGCCAGACATCTTTTCCAGGCAATTCTCCTGCATCAAGGCCTGCAGAGAAATGAGCCCGGCCTCGACAAAGGAGTGTGAGTAGTGATGTGGCAGGAGCCTGACTTCTAATGTAGAGTCTGCCCTCTTCTCTTTTCCAACATATAGAGAGGCAGAGGAGAGTGAAGATTTGTTCCTGGGAGACTTCTTTGTGGCTGTAAGTACATACTGAAAATGGCAGGATGAAGCAATGAAAAATGGGACATAAAAAATATGAGCATCAATGTTAAGTTTCTCTGCCTGATTTTTGCCCATTTCTGTTAAACTGGCCATAATCAGAGAAGTTGTGTTACAGCATGTTCACAGGTTCTGTAACACCTGGCTGCCACAGCCATGCAGCTGTCAGGGAGAGCGTGCAAACCCAGAGGATGGCGAGGAGCACAGCATTTGAAAGTGATCCAAAAGAGTAACAGGACGCACTAAGCATATGTTCTGGAAATCACAGACCTGATTTCCAGAGGGAATATTTTAAAATATTTCCAGGCCAAGATGGACAGAGAGGGATAATGAGATTTTTGCCTTTGGGGCACAGGTACCTCAAAAAGAACAGCAAAAAGCAGTGCTCCCTGTGGATAGGGCTATTCCCCCAAGAGGGACAGATGCATCTTCTCTGCGATGGAAAAGACAAAGGTTTTTCTTTTACTGCTCTATAGCAGAGTTGCCATAGAGCAACAGTTTTGCTGAATTGAAAATATCTGCTCTTTGGTTTTGTATGGGAGTTAACTCCTGGCAGAAGGAAAGGATGCTTTCATTCTCTTGAGGTTTTGTGCCCATTGTGGGCTGTGTTACATGTGGCAGGGCAAGTGATCTCACTGGTGCATATTTGTTTCCCTGTTTAAAACTGCAAAGAACAGATAAGTCTGTCAGGAAAAATTAATCCACAAACACGAGAGGTTTATGTCCAAAAAGGAGACAGAGGAGTCCTGTACCTTTATTCGAATAAAGGGAGAGGTCATGGGCATTTCCCATGGGGTCTCCCTAGATTGCTAGAGGTCGCAGCCTCTTTTTATCCTAATTTCCCGGCCGCAGGTTCCCTCTCTCTTTCCCCAAAGGCTGAGGTACTCGAGAGGTACAGACTTCCTGGAACACCTAATGCAGACATATGTAATATACATTTCTCCTAATGCAGACACTCTCAATACACACCCCCCTTTTCTTCTTTTTCTTGTGTCTCTGTTCCTGTAGTTTATTAATACAGTCTTGAGCAAATCAGTCACTGGAATTCCTATGGAAATCATTCCCATTGTTTCTTCTACCTCTCAGTATAGGCCTTATCTTACCAGCAGTTTGTTTGTAACGACACTCCCTTATTCCTTTCAAGTCCAATCCTTGATTGGAAGTTTTGGCCAAATATTTCTTAAATTGTAAGTGTTTTCAGAATTGTAAAATACCTTAGGACTGTTACAAAATTAAATAACTTCAGTGCCTGTCCACTCATTGTCTGAGCTAAGTGGCCAATAAAGTTGTCGTGATAGCTAAAGAGAAAGATACAGGTGCTGACATTTATATGCAGAGAGGAAAACATTCTTTATGGTATGCATTTGGTTCTGTTGTTCGTGCACTCGGAAACAAACAAACCAAAAAAGCAAATACATAATGATGGTTGTTCCTCATGTAGAGGTGAGCAGTCAAGTACATGGTCATATCAGTGGCTAGCAATACCCATTACGCAGTGGAGTTCCACACAGGGATGGCTGTCTAGAGCTGCTGACTGTGTAGAGTAGGCAAAAGCAGGTTATCAGGGGGCATAACCTGCATTAATTCCGTTTGATATTGAGGTAAAGGTAAGTATTGGTATGTTGGGAGTAGGCATCGTGTGGCCTTCCAGCCGCAGGTCTCATGGGACTTGCTGTCAGCTGTGGGAGCACTAGGCAGCAGGATCATGCAGATGCCTAACAGTCCAGTGAAGGCTGAAATTATATATTGATCATATTTCCCATGTTACATTTTAATCTGATTATTACATTTAAAATGCCTACTTTACATATCTTGGACTGCTAGATGACTGAAGCCAAACAATAACTTTTAAGCAAACAACAGAATAACTTTAGGAATGCAATAAGAAAGAAATGAAATTACAGCAGGGCTTCTGCTGTGACTGTAGTTCAATTTCTCACTGAGCATGATCAGCTCTTCCTCTCTTGGCAAGGAGTGTGATGGACAGGACTTGCCCTTTGCTCTGTGGTGAGGTAAATTGTTTCTGGTGATGACTGCTTTGGCCCACCAAAGATACTAGGACACAGAAATCTTCTAATTACACACGCCGTGAATTGTAGCACTGGCAGTCCTTCTTACAGTCTTAGAGAGGGTATCAGTGTCACCACCTCTTGCTAATTCCCTGCATTATTCAGTATATGTAGATGAAGGCAGCAAAGTATTTCCTTTACCTCAAGCTATGAAATAATTAAAAGTACAACAATTTAAATCCCTTGGTGCTGGAGGGAGAGGTAAAGGCAATGGAAGGGCTAAAGGTGGGTAAGAGGTGGATAAGAGGTGGGCAGTCAAACTGTCTCTTCTCAGTCTCAAAACTCATTCAGTTTTAAATCAGATGACCTTTGTGCTACTTCTCCATTTACTTTTCATGAAGAGATTCAGAAAACCCAGCAGCCTAAAGTAAAAGCTTAGCAAGCCAGCCTGGAAGTCAAGGCTTGCTTATTATGACCTTTACTCATGAAGACTGTCTTCACTTTCTGAAATGGTTTTCTTTTACTCATTGTCAGAGACTGAAATGCTATGGTTCATGGCTTAAACATTGTTATGAAGGACCTTTTGCCCATGATGACAAAACTGTGTAAAGAAACTGTGACCACCAAAGCCCTCCCCTCCCTGAAGAAGCCTCCTAAGAGGAACTTTGGACTGTAAGTTAAGCCACCTAAGGGAACTTGAGATAAGATAAAGTTGATGCTATTGTTCAATCATCTCAGGTCTAGGAAAAAACAAAGAAGGCTGAGGGAGAAGAATGCATCCACAAGAAAGCTAAACCCAGGAGCTGTCATGAAAATCATCCCTGTTTGGGTTCCATGGGGTGGGAGAAGCCATAGCCCTCAGGCTTATCTGCTGAGGGCAGGTTTGCACAGACTTCCGCAAGGGGGAAGGAGGAGAGTTTTGGGTGTGTGGCATAACCTCAGGTCAGAGACAGTGAACACCCATCCTCCCTTACACAAACTGGCTCAGCTACCCCGGGAAGGCCACATCCAGGGGACATTCACGTGAGAGGCAGCTGAGGGGCGTTGTAGTAAATAAAATAAAATAATAAAGCCGCCTGGCTGTCCTGGCTGTCCTCGCCCAGGACGAGAGCCTCCGGGCCACCACAGCCTACTGTGGGGATGACTCCCACCGAGGTGGGGCTGCTCCCGGCGAGTGATCAGCAACGAGGTGCCGCTGGAAAGAGAGGCGAGACGAGGTGATGGGTGCGGGAGGGGGTCTCCTCCGTGATCTCCTTTATTGTAAGGGGTCAGGGTGCAGGATATCCGGGAGGGAGAGTGGAGGAAAAAATCCCAAGGGCTGTCCCCGGGGCAGCTGGTTATAAAGGAAAAGGGGTCACCAATAGGAGAAGGGACAAGGGGAGGGTACGAGGGTCCGGGGTCCAATTAGAAACATGTAAGGGAGGAGTACAATGAACAACAACCAATGACATGACAAACCTAACAGAAGGTTCGGGAAGAGGGGGTTGGTCCAGAGCCCCGGGCACGCCTCCCTTCCAGAGCAGGGGCTGGTCTTATGCCCCCGAGTCCTCCCCTAATGGGGAGTCACCCTCCAAGGAGGTGGAGCTGGATCGGGAGACAGCTGCCACTAGGGATGGACCTCCCACAGAGGGGGTGTCATAATCCATCCCAAAGTGCTCCCCAGACTTATTCCTGAGGCGTTGCACCAAAACACTGCCTGTGACGCAGAGAGATTCAACAGATCCAGAGTCTGTTACAAGAAATAGTGTCAAATTAGCTTCTCCCCCTGCCCCCCCACCCAGAAGGGTACCTGGGTATTCCCACCTGGCTTAAATATATCTTAATCCATCAGACTCTATGTTTTTGGGGAGGACCCTCACCACCAAGAAGACTGGATGTAGAGAATCAGTGGGACATCATTGGGATCAATGGAGTAGTGATATTTTCTACTTAATTTGGCTCTGTCACTCTCCTTCTGTCCCCCCACTTCTATTTCTTTCTCTCTCTCTCTCTCTCTCTCTCTCTCTCTCTCTTTCATTTACTTTTAAATACAATCCATACTATTGACTTTGGCATATGGTCTTGCTTGCACCTTAATTCAGGTGGAGGCATTTCTAACAAGAAATTTTAAGAACCATATCATAACACTCATGTAGTAGGTATTTTCCAACCAGTGGAGAAAATGCAAAACTTGTCCCAAAAAGCATAAAATTCATGAACAGTAATTGAAAGGATGCAGTTTACAATAGGCTGCATCTTGGTGCCTGAGCTTGGCCAGAAAACTTACTTCTGTTAAGTAGTAGCTTCTGGTCCATGAAACACTTTGATGATATCATTCTCTGGACTTAATTGAAAGTCAAGTTGTAGAGGGCAGCATGATATGGCATGCATGATATGGCAGCATGACAGGCATTGTACATAGAAGCCTTCATTGTAAACTCCATCAATGGGATGATGCAAAAAGATGTAAACACAAAAATTGTTAGAAGGGTTCTATAAGGGAAAACTCTGAGTGATAGGATGAAAAGGGAGGCTAGCTGCAGATGGATGCAAAGTTGGCTGCATTTAGTGCGTGCCAGAGGGAACACTAGGCTCAAGGAGGTCAAGCTGCAGCAAAGCTACCATAGGCAGGATGGGAGATTATGAGCACCTATAAATAAGCTATGATACAAGAACTGCCTAATAGGACGTGAAGGGTGAAGTGAGAGCTTGATTCCAATTCAGTTGGAAAACTTTAAGATTGCAGTAATAATTCCAGAATCCACTTCAGAACTGAAGTTCAATGGAGCAATACATTATTAATTTCCCTCCTTTTCTGTACATCTTCTTTCCCCAGTGTGCTATCACTGTCTGTGAGTTCACTTTCAATGCACCCTTCTCTTTCAGCAATAATTCTTTTGTTTGCATCACCTTTTCACCTCCCAGGCTCTTTTTTTCCCTTCTGCTTTTTTAATTTCTATCTATTCCCCCTCTTCCCTTGCTAAGTCCCATGTCCCTCTTTACTAGCGCAGTCCTAGTAAGTGCTTGCAGATAAAAGCATATGTTAGATGCATCACTGACTGCTGTTTTTAAATGCAACTCCTGATTTCAGCAGCCAGAAGCCCTTCATTGGCATCCTGCTAGAATAACAACACAGGTGGGGAAAGGGAATTGGACTCCCATATTTACAGTTGTTAAAATTACAGATTCAGTGTTACAACCTATCTCTGAAGGTAAGGGTAACTGAAGTTCTTTTTAATAGATTCTCTTGGGGCAGATTAGAGCGTAACAACACTGAATGATCAGTGTTTAAATATATATATGTGTAGGGTTTATTTTAGAACAGTTTGGTTGCAATAAAAAGGAGATATGTAGCCATTTTGGTTATTATTCTCCATAGTAATATAACAATATAACAGTATAAAGGTATCACTTTAGAAAATATGTAAGGATAAGAAAGAAAAAGAAAGGATAGGAGAGGAAAGATTTCATCACCTGTGGATCTAGAAATGAGACCTGATCACTTCAATTCAATATCCATTGGTCAATTCAATATCCAATTCTTGATCCATTGGGCTGGGGGAGGCCCATGGAATATAGAGTTCAATGGGTTAATATAAGTTCAGGTTTATGTGCAAATGCTCAGGTACCTCGCCTGAGGGGGGAGTTTTACACTGTCTGATGTAATCCTGTGGATCTGTTGCAGCACTTTGTGTGCCTTTGATGGTACATGACACCTTCTAAGACATGACAGCTGTCTCTCACACCAGCCAGCATAGTTGAGCGAGTTATGCCCCATCAGAAAGGATGAATACCTTCAGGCCTACATGTGAATGTCTTGGTATTTCTCTGGAGGGGGGGAAGTTTTACAGCTGAGACAATTTTGTAAGGGAGAAAATTGGCTTGATAAAAAGAATTATCCTACCTAGTAGCATCTGTTCCTTATTGGCCTTCTTCCTCGTGGCTCAGAAACACAGCTTGTTACTAGACAAAGGCTGGTTTGTTGTGGACATCTGGTGATGAGTGCTCACCCCTTACGTCTTATGCGGAACAGAGATTTTGCCATGCACAGAAACCTCTCCTTCCCCCCTTCAGTTGTGGGTGCAGATCTGGCCTCACCAAATCACCCTATTGCTTTTGCAAATGGCTGATGGTTTGAGTCATTAACCATTAACATTTCAGTCTCCCAGTCTGTAAGGCTCAAAAGGAGTTGAAGCTCTGCAGTTAGTTCTGCATCATGCCCTTACACACACAGAGTTGTTTCCCCTCTCTGCTACACCTCCAGCATATGGGGTCAAGGTGCTGGAGGACAGCTGCAGCTCAAAGTGGGGAGAACATTTATGAGACCAAGAGACATCTCTTTCAGAATGACTGACTGCTTCCCCCAACACGTCAAGATGTGGCACTGCAGTAGAATCTGGGGGTAAATCAGGACACCCTTGACTGTGAGCAAGGCTACCAAATGCCTGGGGTTTGCACAGAGTTGACATTTTTCCAGCCCCCAAAATCTGTCTGGGTGAACAGCTGACACATGAAAGCTCTTTGATGACACAATCGTTGTCCCTACTATACTTTGTTGTCACAAAGTTACATTGGGCTGATGCTTCTCTTAGTGTTGTTACACAACAGAAAGATCATATCCTCTGCATTTGGCAGCACAGATCCTAATCCTGACCCTAAAAACTATCTACCAAAATTTTCCCTTGGCCAAAAGACCAAGTTGTTAACAAAGAGGAAAACAGTAACAGTCCAGCTGTAAACAATGCATGGGTGTTCCAGTGTCCCAAGGATAACCACAGTCTAGTATTTGCATTATCCAACAGTATCAGGCAGTGCAATAACTGATGGCCCTAAGTGCAGGGACAGCCCTCAAGCTCCTCTGAAACTAAATGCAGATTGGTAGCCAAAGACTGGTCGGTCTGATCTAACATTTTCATGGATGGTCCAAGTGATAAAAGCATTAAAAGCAATGCACATGCTCTTCACAGTCACAGAACACCTACGAACATCAAGGAATGATGAGACAGCCACACCAAACACGGAGTCTGCCTCTGCCTAGGAGACGGTGACTATCTTTTTCTGGCACAAAGGGTCACCCAGTGACAAGGGATTGCTACATAGTTGGAGACTATGCATCAATGAGGAGGGGAAACTCATGTAAATCTATAATACAGACAGTAAAATGCATTGATTTACTTGTTTTGCTTTGGTGGGGAGGTTTTTTGTTTAGTTGGTTTTTAATTATTGACATAATTTTTCTGTTTGCATTGCAAGCTAGTTTCTTGGAATTTTTTAGTACCATGAGAGTAAGACAACATGTGCCAATACACATCTTTACACAGTAAGTACTGCAATAAATATAATTTCTACTAATTGCTTCTTCTGGAAAAACAAGGGATTTCTTCCTCACCCTTTGGTATAGGGATTTCTTCTTCTCCCTTTGGTATAGGCATTTCTGCCAATTGTTAACATTTTTTTAAAACATCTGTCTTTTATAGTAGTATAAAAGCTCTCCTAGACATGACACTGAAAAAAAAAAAAAAAAAAAAAAAAAAAAAAAAAAAAAAAAAATTAGGCACATTATTTTCAAACCCAGCTACTTAAAACTTAATTATATAAAGAAAACTGTGGTCAGTGAAACTCCTCACTAGTCTGTCTGTTAGCATCAGCAATGTTAATTATCAGTTCTCTAGAAAATTAAGGCTCAAAAAAAATCATCTGTTACTAATTAAAAATGGTTGTTTTAATGACTTCTTTTGATATCTGAATGTTGAAAGCAATGTAAATGAGACATCTGCAGAACTAATACTCAGTACATCATGAACACTCAACTGCTGTCCATCAGTTTATTAATAATTATTGCATGCGTAGTTAGAATTAAAAATTTAGATTTGCTTCTTTGCTTTGATAAATTGATTTATAAAAGGTCTGCAACATAGTATCACTGTAAAAACCTCTTCTGCCCTGAGCTTAGGAAGACTTTTTTTAACTCCTGAGAGCTTTTGTTGGTTAGCTGTTAGAGCATGTGGGAAGACAGGACCAAATGTACAATTTTGGAGAATACAGCTGCCATTAGTTAAGTACAGAACATGAATTAGAGTGTCTGTACTGCATAAAATGTTCAGAGCCTTAAAAAAAAAAAAAGCCTACATTTTATATCAGTCAATTTAAATGCATTAGTTCTGAGAGTTTCTTTGCAATTTGTCAACAGAAAAAGCCAAGATTTTTTATGGTCTTTCATATAGAAAAAGCACTGGATTATGTTAAATACTGTATGCATGTATGTATATATACACACATATATATTCCACATAAAAACTATCTTCGGGATACATAGAGACTGCAAAACCAGCCAAAGTTAAATGTGTCTGCACAACCTCTTGCATATTCATTACATGCAGGTTTTTTGAACATATCCTTTCTCACTACTGTCTGTGGAATACTTTAAACCTATTTTCACTAGAAAGACCTTCATGTTCTGTAAGAACCATAGCAGCACACCATCCTAAAATAAGCTTTTGACAGCCCTACAGGCTGAGTGTGCTATTGCATTCTCAGCTTACTGTTGCTTACTCTGCTGAGAGCTGCTGCCATCCCCATTTTGCAGGTAAGAAAATCAGTGGGATACTTTTCTTTTACACTTGCTGTCAGCATGGCCAGTGGATTCAGTCCACCCAGGTCTCTGGTTTCAGCTCACTTAGATGGCCCAGAAGTGGTGGCATGACTATTTTCATTTGAAGAGCTGTGGATGGGGACAGGCTTACAATGAGCAGCTTGGGTTTAATAATATCTTCAGTCAGTACAGCCAGCTTGGACAAGGAGGGCCATCCACAGACTCACTTACACCAGCAAAATAGTATTTTTGCTGACATGGCTGACAATTCCCAGGACAGAATTAAGGAGTGTAGCACTTGTTCATCTGCGTTCTTTTTCACCTTTTTTAACTCCATCTCTCAGTGGAGTCTTTGCCTGTAGAAACCAAAAAATGACAGTGAAATGCCAAGAGATTTTAGATCTAGACCTGACATTACATCTTTGCCTTGAAAAGCATCCAAAATTTTGAAATTGATCACCATAGGGATCACAGGTCTTCATGTAATAATCAATCTTTCAAAAAAGCAGTAATTAAGACTTGGATCACAGGTCTGCCTAGAAAATCCTTTTAAAAAACAGAAATCAGCTCCTATGGCAAAGTTAATGATTTACTTTTGGAATAAAGTAAATCTGGTGCTTGCTTATCTGAATTTCCAGCTTTGATGTGGTGGTTTTTCAATTCCCTCTCATTACTGACTCCTATGACTACCTCCGTAAAGATATGGCCTGCATAGGCCCATGGTGTAAGCAGCATCCCAGAAACACTGAAGTTCCCATGTCTGAAGTTTTCTTAGAAAAATTCTTGGATCCTGGTTAATCTTAGAATCAAAAAAATCACAACTTGGAATAATTTTTTTGCTTCAGTGACTTGAGAGATTGGCCTTCATAAGAGGAAGACATACCACAAATCTCATAATATTTCTAATATTAGTGTTCTTTACAGTCAGTAAGTTCACCTTCTACAGTTCTCAGTCATTATATTCACCTCTTCCTAAAGAATTATTGAAATTACATAGTACGGTTCTGTAGTTTGATAACTACATTGAGAAGGTAGACAATTTTTTATTTCAGATGTACATGAAATACTTATAATAAATCTTTAGTTCTTCTCCCCTAACCTTGCTTATAGGACAAAAAAAAATAAAAAGTAACAAGTTACTCCTAAGTGACCCATTATAATAATTTTCAGCTTGGCTAGTGTTGGTTGCTCATCTTGAATGTATATTTTCACTCTTCTAACAGACACTATATCCACAGGGAATGAAAGCTTTTCTTCAAATCAGACAAAAAGTCTCATTCAGATTTTCTATAAATTCCCTGACTACTGCAAGAAATCCTTTCCTCTTGGAAAGTAAATTAGGAGTGCCAGCCCTCCTAATCATCCTGCCAGCCTTTCAGTCATTTCTGTGAGAGACAGAGAAATTTGATCTCTACAATGTATTAACTTTTTGTTCCTTCTTTGAACTTGGACAACAAACTGGGTCAATTAACATAAATGGCAAAAGAGGCTGGACATCTGGGGAATGACACCAAATTCATTTTCTATTTGCTTCTATAAACTTCGAAGCAACCAGATGGCAAATGATTCAAAGGCCTATCTTCAAGAACCAGCTGTATAGTCCAGTTACCAGTATGGTGTTAGAAGTCAGCCTTTACAGTAAGAAATTACACCTACAACTTTGCCAATGACCTTGCATTAAAAAAAAAAAAAAAAAAAAAAAAAAAAAAAAAGTTTAAAAAAGAATTGTCACACTATAGGATATTTATAAGGAGCTTATCTGTAAATGAGGTATAGGCTATCAACAGTTAATTATATAAAGATAGCACTTAACAAGAAACAGGGCACACATTTTACCTATGCAGGCTGTATATTCAAAACAGATTAATGTTAATTAAATGGTCCGTCAAGCTGGAGTGTGCAAAATCGATGAGCACTGACAGCAGTATAATAGAGATAAATCTAAGACACTGTCAGCTAAAGAAGGAAAAGTTTAGACATTACACATAAGCTGTGGCATCCAAATTTTGATTGGGACCTCCTCACAGATTCAGTGTTTACTTTGGGTGGGCTTTAGGGTCAGTTCACAGCATAGAGGAAGCGCAACTTTCAGTGTTAGCGGCTTTTGGACTGAGATAAAAACAAGTTATCTCTACTGATCTCACATATTTAGGCTGAATTCCCCTCCCTCCACAGAAGGTAGCTGAAGCATGACTTTTAGAAAGAAATCTAAATCTCATGCAAAAGCTTTCTGCTGAACATTTACACTAAAGTCAAAGTGACATTTGACTAAGCAACATCCATCACTTGGTAATTCATTTCAGCTCTCTTTGCAAAATATGCAAATTTAATTAGCACAGTTTTTATGGCATAGCATTGTTCCTAAAGAAGGGATTTTGGTCCTTGTGGAACTTCCCCTCTCTGGTCTTTGTATTAGAAATACACTAAAATGACTTCCAGTTCTGAAACAAAGCAAAGTTTTAAATCAAAATGTCACGGTATATTAAATCCATACTTCATGAAATGCAAGTATTTTACTTGTTTCTATTTAATACCAGTCTGACCTAGATGTATTATCTAACAACCTCATCTCTTTTTCCTCAGAAGACCTTCTTGATAACAGGATGTCAAAACAAAAAGGGAACAAAATACAGTTGATAAGCCTCTTCCTATCCAGCATCAGGTCCTCTTTCTGCAGCATCCCTGCGTTAAGCCTAGCACTGTGGCATATACAGAGACCAGAGCATCCCTTGATCATATACTGAGATAGCTACACGACAGAATGCAGAAAAATACATTAACTATACTTTACATGTATTTGTAGTCTCTTTTCTTCCCTTGGAACTTTCTGGCCAGGAATCACTTTGGAGAACTGCAGGAACACAAACATCTCACTGAAAGACTTTTCTCTGTCTGCTTCTTAATTCAGGTTCAGAAACTTTCCACTTTAAATGAATGAATGACTACCACGGGAGCATCACACAGATGTTTTTCTTCAAACATTACAAGTACTAAAATGAACTTTGCCTGGTTTTTACAACTTGTAGTCACTTCTGCTGTACTTCTCTAGAAAGGCGCAAGCTCCCCTGAAACTTCTAAGGCCAGCTCATTTGTGTATCATCCCTCTGCTGTTGATTACCTGGTGCTTAAAAGAGGATGAGCTCACCCAACATCTTTTCCTGAGGGCATGTATGATATCTTCTTCCTCTAACCAATCATCTGTTTTCACAGAGTGCAATTATCTCTAAGGGCTGATTTCTGCAAGGACAATGAGCTCAAAAGTGATTAAGAAGGGTACCCACATCTGTATATGCTTGCACAGAGGCAGCATGATTTCACTTCCATAATGAGCCATAAACCAAAGTGCTTTTTAGATGTTGGTCCATCTATGAAGTTTCCCACAGTCAAAATTCATGAGAAACATTAGCCAGCTATTTTCAATTGACTGCTTTGGTCACCAAATAGTAAAAAAAAAATAATTCTCAAGATTCAACTAAATAAAATAATAGCTTATCACAGGAATCAAAGGAAGATTTATGGAGGTACATCCATGCAGAGGAAAAGGAAACAAATAATAGCATATCCTAGACAAAAGGCTAAGGAAAGAGCATTTAAGTCACTCAGTCTCATCAACTCCCATCCCACTCTACTCTGTGCTAGTGCAGTTTCACCTCAAGTCCTGCGTGCAGTTTTGGGTGCCACAATTTAAGAAGGATATAAAGCTCCTAGAAAGTGCCCAAAGGAGGGCAACAAAGATGGTGAAGGGCCTTGAGGGGAAGCTGTATGAGGAGTGTCTGAAGTCACTTGGTCTGTTCAGCCTGGAGGAGACTGTGGGGAGACTTCACAGTGGTCTGCAATTTCCTCATAAGGTGACGTGGAGGGGGTCCTTCTATTTGGTGACCAACAATACAGCCCAAGGGAATAGCATGAAGTTTTGTCAAGGGAGGTTTAGATTGGATATTAGGAAAATATTTTTCACCCAGAGGGTGGTTGGGCACTGGAACAAGCTCCCCAGGGAAGTGATCATAGCCTCAAGCCTGACATAGTTCAAGAAGCATTTGGAAAACATACTCAGGCACATGGTGTGACTCTTAGGGATGGTGCTGTGCAGGGCCAGGAGTTGGACTTTGATGATCCTTTGAGTCTCTTCTGACTCAGCTTATTCTATGATTTCATGAGCTCCACTGTACATGACAGTTTCCTGACATTCGCATAAAAGCCTGATCTATTCTAGGTACCCAACATTTCATGGTGCCACTATTGTCTTTTGGGAACTCTTCTTTCTTTGTCTTTGATAGCATCTTTTCTTCATTTTAGGGATCAACTGAGACACACAGGAACATTCATTCAAATGTTTTCTAAGCTCAAATATTTTGAGCTTAGAAAACATGTTTTCTAAGCTCAAAACTTTTGCTCCATGAACAGACTGAATACCAAAACATTCTGAGAAATTGTTTGAAATATTTTGGGGGAAAAAAAAAAACAGAAAAGATTTTTCCCCCCAAATCTAAAAGAAACATTTCAACATTTTCATATCAGCATATTTAATTTTCTTGCATTAAAACCAACTGAAGAAAAGTTTATTGAAGGCCACATGAAGATGCAGCAGCCTGTGAGGTTGAAGTGCCTCGTGGGACCTGTCATTCTAGAGCCCTCCCTCCTGCCTAAGAGTTAGGCCGCCTTTTCTGCAGTGCATGATTGCCGTGACAGTATGCCAAAATGCATCATGAGAGAGATGTATAGGCAATAAGAAGCTCAGACCATGGAGTAAGGGAGGGCCATGAAACATTTGCACAAATCCATGAAACCATCCATAACACATAAAGGTTGAACTGACTTCAGAGAGGAAGTTTTAGTGCAGTTCAAAAGACTTTAATTTAGATCAAATGTATTCAAGAAGAGGTGCTTTCTTTAGTTTTCTCCTTGAAATAAAAATAATAAATTTTTTTTAAAACAGTACATTAAAAAATTTATAATCATAGATTCATGGTGTTGAGTAGAAGTTTTTGAGTGAGAAACAGCTTTGAGTGAATCCAAAGGAGAGCCACAAAAAAGATCAGACTGTTGGAATAGCTCTCCTCTGAAGACAGGCTTAGGGTGTTGGGAGTTGTTCAGCCTGAAGAAGAGAAGGCTCAACATTAGAGCAGCCTTCCAGTGCCTAGAGGAAGCTACAAGAGAGCAGGAGTAGGACTTTTTATAAGGGCATATGATTCATCTCTGTTTGACCTGTATGAAAGCAAATGTAAAGTAAATTTCTATAGGAAGTTAGCTATAACTACCAGCCAAAATATTGGCAACCTAAGCCCATTCTGGGCTGATTTACAAAGACACTGACCCCACACAAGACTTGTAGTTTTCTTTGAGGTAGGTTTTGTTCTCAGAAATGTTGACTGTCATCTGGTAGGGTATAACTTTCTAATCTCCTTCTGAACCAGTTTGAAAGTGTTAATAATGCCCCATAATTTTAAGAAATAATTCCTCTTTCTAAAAGGTAAGAAGATTCAGGTGTCAGCCTTTGGGGACCTTTGAAAACATTATTATATTCAGGAAAACTATCCATAATCTTGCACAGAGAGAAAAAGTCTTAGAAGGGATTAGAAAATACCAGTGTTCTTTGTCAGTAAGTACATAATTCATTCAATTTAGTTACTGCTAATCTTTTTTCTCTACTTTTTTTAGAACTGACCTGATGTGTCAAATTTACATACATTTCAATAGAAACACATTTTCTAGTCATACAGAAAAGATTAGCTATATATAGCATGGTCCTTAAGAGTTCCAAACTGCTTTTAAATCCTACAAAGCAATAGTTTATAACTGTGCTAAGTGATCTTTTTATATAATTGCTAATAAGAACATTAGCACTCTTCCCACACTAAAAGTATCAATTAATCTCATATATTAGAGAAAGCTTGGAGTTAATGCATCATTAGATCAACAGCATTGATTTCAGAAAGTTTTTATAATGTATATACATTTTAGAAATATCAGACTATAATAAATTTTGGGTTATAAGTGTCCTTTTGCACATGCTTATCATTATCAAGCTTTTTAAATGATGCATTCCCCAGTCACACCAGGGGAATTATAGTAAACCAACTGATCACACTGAAGAAAGTGTAATCTCTTAATCTCTGCAGCAACTGCTGTACAAAATATCTGCCTAAAAATTAAAAAGAAAACAATAAAGAAAAGACTTAATGAAAGGACAACTGAAAATTAGAAGAGAGATTGGCTGGATTGCCATGTGATTAAAAGCTTGAGTTTACATTTGGAAAACCTAGAGTCAATTCTTGTATTTACCAATTAACTTCATGTTTCTATGCCATAATTTGCATTTGTCAGATGAAATGAAAGCACTCTTCTATTCAAGCAGCTAATATATTGGAAAGGGACTATTTCTCCCCGTGCTTCTGTGTTGTTCCTACACAACAGCATCCTGGCGTGACTGGAGACTGGGCACCATGGTGGCACATATTAAAAATCCCACAGAAATATTTATACAGGCTTTAAGACTGCAGAACAGTTAGGGGGAAGGGTTCTCCGTAGCAAAATGAAAATGGCCTAGCTCATCCGCCAAAAGAGACAACATTTAAGGTCACAGGAGGAGGTACAATGAAGTTCTGGAATCAATGTGCAGGTACCATTTTTAAGCTAGTAATCCTGACTCTTTGGTTTTTCATTTTGGGCTGAATGTGCATCTTCTAGTCACACAGAGAGGAAAGGATCAGCTGTGTAGAGGAAATTCAAGAGCTGGAAATTACTTCAAATCTCACCAGGCAGCAAGAAATATGTTCTGTTTGTTCCCCCCCCCCCCCATATGTTTTGTTTCCTTGGGTGGATTTCGGGAGGGAGGAATAAGCATGAAACGTCCCATGATTACTGACCTTGTGAGAATGGGTGATGTATGTCATTTCCCAATTGTGTGGGAATTTGTCAAGCCCCTTCTCTACCAGTTGAAAATCATTATGTACATCCTATTTTAAGCTCACATGGTATTTGTTTGTGTATCTCTTTTCCTGTCTCTTCTTCCCACCAGACTGAGGGCAAGCACTGTGGGAAATTCAGCTCTTGTTTGACACATGTTAGTTTTGTTTTTATATTTCAAGTAGCAACAAAATCTTCTACATTAACAGACAAGAACAATCTATGATCCTAATATTTTTTCTGATGGACAAGGCTATAGAATATTCTTGAATAAGCAACCACTAAAAACCATGTAGATCTATCAAAGTGGTTTAGATTTATTAAAAATGATAAAGGTAGTAGATCACCTGCAGCATTACTTGGTTGTTTGTCCTCGTCATTCAAACAATAACAAAGAAATAATGAAGGAAAGCAAGCCTCTGGGTTTCAATTTCTAGACTGGATTTTGTCAAGCATGTTCTACTGGGTACCAATCACATCTTCATCTGAACACTGAAACCCAGACATTCAGCAGTTCTCCATCACAGGCTATAGTTGGAAAACAAGTCAGCCCTTAGCTTTTTCTGTCACATCAAAGTGAATGGCACACAGAAATCTCTCAGTCAACAATGGATTAAAGGATGGTTTCCGAGCTCTTCTCTAAACCCTCATTTAGTGTGGGAAGAACACAGCCCTGAGCTTCATGGCATTTGAGCTGTGTCCTGTGCATTTGGTTCTCCCAGCTCCCATCTGCTTTCTTCAACCCT
This sequence comes from Acanthornis magna, assembly GCA_036785705.1. Lineage (NCBI taxonomy): Eukaryota > Metazoa > Chordata > Aves > Passeriformes > Acanthizidae > Acanthornis > Acanthornis magna. The sequence goes on along the minus strand of JAWUZG010000071.1, from coordinate 1,652,929 downwards.
ACAATCAAAACTGATACCAACTCTTTCAAGGTCTCTTCAACTGCATGCACAAGACTTGCAGCTACTCTCCAAAATTTCCTATTGCCATTCCCATCCTCCTGCTTTTCTCTGAAAGAGCCTGGGCAGCCAAAGCCCTCCCAAGGGAAAGAGCACCTTCTGCATCAGTTTCTCTCAGGACTGCCACAGCACTTCATTTAGGGATGAAGTGCATCCCTCTTGTAGTAGATACAGGTAGGATACACTGAACTACAGCACACATAAAAGCAGGTGGAAGAAGCTATGAGGTAAAAAATTTTACACAATTACACTCCTCAGGGCTTGCGCTGTCTTACTTATAGCTTTCTGCACTCTCTTATTCTACCCCTTTCCAATTAACAAGTCCCAGATATGCTTGGATAAGTACTTTGAAACTGTATATTCAGTGAACAGTTACAATAGACAGCAAATATTTACAGTTGCCATGGAAAACAACTCTATGCCATGCTCTGTCATTTTAAATCTAGTTTAGGTCTGGTGGGCTGAGCAACCAAGGTAATTACATTTAAAATACATCTAGCCAGTCAAGCAGCTATTCTTTCCTAGACTGCAAAGCCATAAAGAAGATGAGATGCAGCACTGATGGTAGTAAACTTGGTGATAATTTTAAGGCTAAATGTGCTTTCCCCTTTTCCATTTACATGTTTTTCCTCCTGATGGGCCTTAAAAGCTCAGTATAGTTTGCTAACTGATTACTGGCTTAACTTACACTCGGTTACAATGACAACAAAACTCCTAGATCCCTCAAAGGTATTTCAGTACTCTTCCTCTTACCAAGGAGTCATCAATGATCCAAGGTGCTGGGCTATCCCTTCACTTCCCTGACTGGGTGACACACCTCTGCCAGGAGCAGCCACCTGTGCTGAGTGAAGGCTTGCTGACCTTAGGACCAGGAGGAATTTGTCATTAGCTTCCAAAGAGAGACACCAAAATCCTTTCTAGGGAAGTCTGACAAGGATCAAAGGGAGACATGGCTCAGTCAGGCCTCTGTTTCTGACATCTACCTGAATCTTGCAAGAAAGCAGATTATCCTCATGAAGATGTTTAAGCATTCCAGTAATCATGGAATTTTTTTGCATATATTTCAGCATGAAAATATGAAACATATATACAACTCTTAAATACTCGGTTGTGCAAATGTTTTCGAAAGCTGCCTGATAAAATGATGTTACATTAGCTGCCTTCTGGGGCCAAGCCATATATCTATTTTAAGAGGAGAATTTGGAAGTCTAAAATTAATGGTGAAGGGTTGCATATATCCTCTAAAGAACAAGGTGTTGAAGATGAATATATTTACTTAGCCTACTTGATCTTTGAGAAATAATTAGAAAGCTAATTAATCCCTGACTTGGCTCTGAGCAATTAGGGACCTTTAAGGGTGTCTATCGCTCACTCCAGATCTCAGATTTGGATTTTACATCAAGTCTACCTCTATTAATAACAGGTCAGAATCATGCGGTCATTAACAAATTAGGAGTTAAATACATTCTTTCTCCACTAGCCTTAACAGGTAAGTGAAAAGGTGATTGTATATACAGTCTAACAATATTTATAAAAGGGTGAACTGAACAAACATGTCAAATGAACTAAAAAATGAATAGTTATAATGATCTAATTATCTGTTTGTTAGTTTTCATTTTCAGATCAAGTGCTGTGTTAACTTTTCTACTTGTTACATTATGCAATTCATAACCTGCCTGTTCATACTCATAAACAGATACTGTATATATATATATATATATATTTATTTATTTATAACACTACTTGTTTTCAGCCATAAATATAATAATTTTCAGGATTTTTTTATTATCTGAAATACTGGATAAGATCTGGACACTGTAGTTTAGTAATCCCTTAAGTGCTACTTTTCAAGCCAAAGAAGCCATGCAGAAAATTTTCTGAGACCTTCAACAGAAAAGGTTTTGTGTAGGAGTAGGACAAAATAGAGATTTTAATAATTAAGTGTGGAGTTACGTTATAGAGAAACAGGTTAAGGGTCCCCAGGGAAAAACTGAATTTTGCCTTTCCAAGGATGGAGACTCAGGGCTTTGACCATGGGAAGGGGCAGAACCACCATGGGAATCTTGTGAAGGTAATAAAGTTTTTTGGCTTTGCTGCTGCCTGAGAAGGACTGGGCAGTCCCATGGGACTGGGCTGCCCACACGTGCCCTCACCCTCACATAGCAGCTCCTCTTCCAATAGTAACTTTCCCAGTTTTGCCACAGACAATGTAAACAGGAGGGGCACAGCCTTCAGCAGTCTGTCATCCTAAGCAAACACCAACTCTGCTCCTGCTCACGGCTGGTGATAGTCTTTAATTATCAAGATGTCCTCGTGGCAGACAAGTTCCAGTGCCTAAGAGCATGGTATCTCCATTTCAATGCATAAATAAATATTTTTAGAATCATCATACATGAGCATAGTAAAAAAATAGGATCATGAATATCCAATGTAGAATGATCCTCCAAAGGATCATCCTTTGCTTGTCAAGAAGAAACTTGTTTCAAGTAATAAGGACAGATACTCAATTACTACAAATTGCTACGTGGTACAGACATTCAAAATTCATGTGAAATTCACAGATCTATCATAATTTTCATTTGCAAACAAATCACATAGTCGAGTACAGTAGCTGTAATTGTTTTGTTTGTAGTGTACACAGATGTCTGGAACAAGTAGGAGCCACATTACACAAGTCAATAGGCAACACCCATGTGGCAACAAGGCACCACCCATACAGACAGTGTGTAACTACTGGATGAGACCAATAAAAATCAGAGCAAGATGAAGAGAGGACAAGGTGGATGATGAAGTTATGTGACAGCAAGAACATGATTCACTATCAACTAGTCAGGTGTATATGCGATACAAAAAAGAAGCCATTGGTAGCAGAGCATGAATGTCACAGCTAGGAAAATATATTTTAGCTGATTTTAGGGTCTTTTTACTTTCCACATTTATTATCAAATTCAATTTCCCTGAATTTGCTCACTCATAGCTATGTTTGCTTTCTAAAATAGCTTCATGAGAATGCCTGGTTCTGTGTTTTCAAATTGGTTATAGAACCAATCACGAACAGTTTCAGGAGTTACACAAAGTTTGTTAACTGAGGTATCTGGGCAGCTAACCCGCAAAATTTAAAAAATATATGAGTTAGTCCTGCTTACTCAACAATGGTTAATGATGCTCAGATTCCCTTCCCCTTTTTAAGTTTCAGCTGACCAGAGATGAGAAGCAATCTGATTTGTCAGGACTTCATGAAACCCTATTAGCAAGACTGAGGAACAAATAGCCAAAGGAGAGGAAGAAGCCTTGGGCTGACAACATGTCCTCCCACAAAAATTTCTAAGACCTAAATATGTTTTATTAATAGTCTGCAAACAGAAGCAACTGCAGACTGAAAAAATTTTATGATGATTGGCTTGATGGTATTTATTTACCACATCAGCAGGAAAAAGTTTATTTCTAACATTTTAAATAAAATATTTGTATTTTTGAAATAGGAAAACATTCACACTATATAATTGTCTTCTACTTATGTTGACTGGAAACATCTCAATCTTTGCAACAGAAATAGTTATTAATTAACAACACTAATTTTCTAGACTTGTTCAGACTACACTGTTGATTAAACATCCTCAGGACCCAGTAAGAATAAAAAATGAGCGTGTTATGACTTGTCCGTTGCACAAACATGACTTTCAGCTACCAGGAAGGTCTTTGAGCTACATAAATACTTACAGCATTCCGACAAAACACAAACCACATGGTGAACTGCCTCCACTTAAAAAAAAAAACAGCAGCAGAATTGCATGTAAGAAGTTGTGCTTTTTCACTGCTTAAATTATAACTTCTTAAAAAACAAGAGGAAAAGCAGAGCTATTGCAAAGCGGTCAACGTACATTTGTGCATAGACCTTTCTGCCCACACATTTATGCAAATACAATCAGCATTTGATTTCTGTGAGTGTCACTTTTTCCCTACATTGTTCTAGTTAATTCCTGCATTACTTTCTAAGAAAAATAACCAATAGGAAAGGAAACAAATAACAGAGGAGACAAAGAATGTCTAATTAAATAACATGTCTGCCTCCTTCCTGGTACTCCATTACATCACACTCCCAGAAAATATTTTCAGAAAATCCATTTGTTCCAGATATCACCTCCTCTCCAGCTAATACACACAGAGCTTATTCTGCTTTCAAAACACTTTAGTCTTAATATTTTAACCAGTTCACATTGGAACATTTGTCTGGATCCTTCCACCTAGGTTAGAACTGGCAGATATCCAAGCACAAATCCTTGCAGCAGAGTGAAGGGTATTTTTGCTGGGATAAGAGACCTGTTCTTTTTTTGTGCTCACAATTTCTTAACCTAAGCCTATGGTTTCCTTTCCTTGGATGCTGGTCCTGGACTGTGTGCATGAAGACAAAGAAGCCTGTAAGGGATAATTTATACTACCTGCAAACTCAGGTGCACTAGACCACAGAATGTTCCTCTGAGTCATTCCTCTGCACTGCCCTTAGAAACAGGGCTTCATCTCCTTCTTGTCTGCTTTGCTCTCTTTACTACCAAAAAAGAATGGGAATTTGTTGGTCTTTAATATAGCATACATCAAGGACTTGGACTCCATTGTGTTAGAAACAACACAAACAAGGATAAAAAAAAATCCTTGCTCTAGAAAGCTTGCTGTTCTGAGAATTAGATATGCTAAGTTGCAACACTAATGGACTAGATCAATTTGGCATTTGCTGTATTTTCCTTTGCTTTGGTCCATCTGGTAAAGAAAGAATAGACTCCGTTCACTAACAGCAAAGCTATAATTGGGGAGCAGGAAGTAGGGAGTCACAGCTGAGATAAATCTCTGAAGGCTGTATGAAAATCCATGGAAACCACAGAAAATGCAGAAGTATATTTGCAGGAATTGCACACAATTACTGGAAATTAGTCTTCAGATGATAAAGACTGAGGTAGCTTAAAGACCAGATGATGAACATTCACAAAGATCCATTTAAACATGTAAGTCCCATAAGTGTGTAGCATTAGGCCATGGTAATGGAAGGAGAGAGATGGCTGCCCATTTGTTTAACTTGCAACTCCAAAGCCCAAGAAACTGGGCTTCCATTTGCACCAGGATTGATTAATGAAATTTCAAGCTGCTCTCTGTAAACTGTAACACAATACATCAGGTTGCCCACCCCCACATCCTGACAGGGTCAGTGGCACAATTAAATCAAGTGACAGCTTTTCTAGCTCATCTCCTCTGCTCTCATTCCATGAAGGCATTTGCCTTCTAGAAACTATTCACACAGGAACGCTTAGTCCTTGCTGCCCAGCACTTTTGCTACCGAAGACATAAATCAGAGGCAGCTATTGCACTCAGATCTCACGCTCCAGGGCTCTGGCAGCCCAGCCAGGACAGCAAACCAGATGGCCCCCAGGACATCTTACCCAGCTGACTGCCAGGCTCTGTCTTCCCATCCTGCTTGATCATCTGCTCCTCCAGTCTCTGCCTCCCACCTTTTATTGCTACCAAAAGCAGAGAACTACTCAGCTGCTATTTCCTTGGAGCAACAGTTATTTCCTTGGAGAGGTTTCTTTTCTGGTATTTTGTGACAGGTCACAGAGCATGACTATAGAGAGGGCAGGAAATGGGGCATAACCAATCCCCACATACAGGCAAGACAAGAAAAAGTCCTAGGACTATTGAAAGGAGAAAAGACTTGGACACACTGCTTCTTGCTGTGTGCCTCACTAATGCTTTCCTAGGAAGTGATGGGGACCTACTTGACTGGCAGCCAGAAGTACGAGTTAATTCTACGTCTCCCAACAAAAATACGTGGAAAATCTGAGTAAAACAAGGAAACCCTGGCCTTTTTGAAAGGTTCGTCTGTGCAGACTGCCTGGCAGAGGCTGTGTGGTGCCTCCACAGTAACTTCATACTGACCCCCACTGTTCACACGCTGTGAATACAGATGCGCCTGGGAGAGCCTGCATTTCCCGCACATGCAGAAAAGTTAATGTACAGCACAGCTGCTTCTTCCCGAAAGTGCTGGCATTCACTCCACAGTGGTGTTGCTTAGGATTTGGAACACACAGCACAAAGGCTGGAATACGTCAGAATTTACTGTTTGGGTTGCTGCATGCTGGGAAATCTGGGATACCTAAGAAAAATTTTCAGACAGGAGAAGAAGGCATCTGAGATAACCTAACTATGTAGCAGCTGTAGTCTAGAACAAGATAACCTTCCAACCCGTGCATAGGAGCCAAGGATCACTCAGCCTATTGGGAGAGTGCAAATCCTTCCAGCTTCCAGACTTGTCTGCATATCCTGTTCCCACTGGTTTCTTTCCTGCCCCTCTCCCCACACCCAGCTTCTCTCTGGGATTCATGTGCCCAAATTTCTCTGTCTCCCCACACCTGCATTTATTTACCCTCCTGAGGTACATAGGACTCTGCACACATCTCCTGCCTCCTCTCCCTGTGGTCATCCATGCATACCTTTTCTGTCCTTTCCAACAAGTGACCATTTTCTGAAGTTTTCACTGCACAGAGACTACACTTATTATACGTGCACCTTCCACCTCCCCCTGTAGTAAAATCAATTTTCCACTAGAATATAAGGAGTTTTGTTCCCTCTCCCCTCTCTTTTTTCTTTCTTTTTTCTATTTTTTTTTTTCTTTTTTTCTTTCCTTTTTTTTTTTTTCTGATTATGGCTCCAGTGGCCACTGGCTTGGGGATGAGTATCAGGGCCATTTCCACTTCCCTTTGAAAAAAGCTACCAATCTCACATAAAAACTGGCAGGCAAAAGGCCTTCTAGCCCTTCTAACTCTCAAAGTAGTTTAAGTTTGCAAGTGAACACTCCCCTGCTTAGAGGACTTCTGCCTTCTATTTTTCCTTTTTCTTTTTTTAAATACCCTTCTTCATGCTTTTCTCCTTGTAGGGTAGTGAGTGACAAGCTTTAGCTGGGGTAAATTTCAGCCATCAGGAAGTACAATGAAAATATGTTTTTAGTTGTCTGAATTTCTGGAAAACCTTGACAAACCTTAATTAAATGTATTTTTATAAGAGGGCTTTACCCCAGAAAACTTTCACTGAAACCACACGAAGTGTGCCTTGCTGCCTGAGGTGCTCCACACTCTCCCAGTGCCCAGATGGCTGTTGACTGTTTCCAGAGCTCTGACCTTTCAGCAAAAGTCTGCTGGTGCTGGCACTTTGTCCCAACATGAGTTGTGATACCAAGGCTAGAGCAGAAGTGGGGAGAGAGCCTTAAAGGCAAAGAGAAGGTGAAAGGTGTCATCTCATTTTTAGTGACTGCTAGCAACAGGAGAAGCAGCAGTTATACTGATTTATAACTCCCTGTCTACAGAAAGGATATACAATAAACAGAGGGAAAGGAGGCAAGTATGTGGATATAACTTGTGAATATTAGCTTCATCATTCCTGGAAATAAATTTTGGGGTTTTTTTTAAATAACTTCTTATAGAATCAAATCTTACTCTATGTTTTATAGAAGATACCTGTTAAAAAAAGCTCAGGCTGCTGTTTCTTGCCTCTCCCATGTGGAGTTTAGCTTTATGTTGCAGTTTGGTGTGTTCAAGGTCAGCGGTCAGGCTGTGCTAGAGACTGTTGGCTCCCTACTAAAAAGAGAGGCTCATGGTGCACTGCAGAGCTCATTAACAAGGTCAACTTGTTCAAGTAAAGGTCTCTTTATCAAAAAGGTTGTTACCAACACAAGCAATCCTAAATGTTTTCTGCACACCAAATTTATCATAAAAGTTCATGTCTGCACATCTCTTTCCAGTAGTTTATATGAAATAAATACTAGGATATTAAACTACAATTTTAAAAAATGGAAATTTTTTTAGTCTTCTTCCAATGGAGCATGTGTGCTGCTTAAGTGGAAGCCCAGAGGAGGACAATAGTTCCTGAACTTCAAATAAAGCCAAATGCAGACTGATTTGCATTGAGTAAAGAGAAATACAATGCACATGTGAAAAGTGGCCACCCTATTTCCTATTTGAAAATTTTATGTAATATTTCAGTTATATGACTGAACTTAAAATTAGACATCTGTTTAGACAGATTACTTAGCACCTTGGCACAGATGTTCTGTATTTTTTATTATAGCGCTTTAATTAAACATCATTCATCAGCATTCACTCAGCACAGTTAAGTGCCACTTTGAACAGAGCTGCACAGGGAATGAGTTCTGTGTGCTATTTGTAATAGCAGCTTTAAATCAGGTGGTGATGGCAAACGATTGCCACGAAGCCAGCCACAACCTTTTTGCCACTACTGAGTGGGGAAAGAGGTCAGGAGGGGACTCCCACTCTCACAGCTGTGCAGCAGATGCTGACACACCTTCCACCCACTTGCTATCCCTAGCGATCCTGGAGGGAGGGGAGCAGGACAAGATCCCGTTATCCCCAGTGTCCCTGGAGGGAAGAGAGCAGGAAACCAGCCAGGGCCTCCCCTCTGGTATCCGCTTCAACGCTGCCCTACTGCCTCTTCTCGCTGCTCTCTGGTCTCTTCCAGCTAGCCCCCAGCAACAAGTGTGCTCAACCAGTAAGGGGTTTTCAAAGGAGGTGGGAAAAGGTGACACAAAATCTGTCTTAGCTAGGCAAACGTGGTTTGACACTGACCAACACCAGGCACCCACGAAAGCCACTCACTCGCCCTCCCCTGCCACAGGTGGACAGAGGAGAGAAAAATTTGACAAAGAGTTCATGAGTTGAGATAACGACTGGGAGAAAACACTCCAAGGGCAAAATAGGCTCAACTTACAAAGTAAGTTTATTATTACCAAAATCAAAGGAGGATGAGAAGTAAAATAAGTCCTTAAAAACCCCTTTTTCTTCCCCCAACCCCTCCCTCCTTCCCACTGACAGCACAGGGAGACAGGGAGGTAGGGGTTTAGACAGTTCATCAACCAAGATTTTCTTCCGCTGGGCAGGGAGAGAAGTTGTGACACTCCTGTGACACCGTGGGGTCCCTTCCCATGGCCGACAGTTCTCTGTGAAATCCTCCAGTGTGGGTACAATCTCACGAGTGGCAGTCCTCCCAAAACGGCTGCAATGTGAGCTCCTCCCACAGGCAAACAGTCCTCCCAAAACTGCTGTGGTGTGGGTCACTCTTCCACGGGGTGCAGTCCTCCAAGGCCAGGCTGCTCCAGCTGGGAAGCAGGGGCCCCCTCTTTCCACCAGCTCTTCCAACAGATCACGGCCTCCTCCAGGCATCCACCTGCTGTGGTGTGGGCACCTCCCCACAGGCTGTGGGTGGATCTCTGCATCCCCTGTGGACCCCCATGGTCTGCAGGGCCACAGCTGCCTCACCATGGTAATCACCACAGCCTGCAGAGGAATCTCAGCTCTGGTGCCTAGAGCACCTCCTACCCTTCCTTCTCCACTGACCTTGGTATCTCCATGTTGTTTCCCTCGCATGCTCTCACCTCCTCCTCTTCTCTGGCTGGAATTAAAACTGTGCCACTACCTTTGTTTTGTTTTCTTCTTAAATCTGTTATCACAGAGACATTACCATCACCTGTAATTGGCCCAGCCTTGGCCAGTGGCACGTCCATCTTTGAAGCCACCAGGGATTGGCTCTGCTGGACATGGTGGAAGCTTCTAGCAGCTTCACACAGAAGCCACCTCTGTGGACCCCTGCTACTAAAACCCAGACCATGCAAAACCAACACAGCAAGGTAACTGGGAGTCATTGAGGCTAGATCCCAGGAAAGTTACAGAAGGCTAACCATGGAGAATGTGGAACAGTCCTTCAAATATATGTGCCAGGTGATGCAGTCCAAAAGAATGAATTGTGAGCCAAGGATAAAAGTTTACAAGTTTAATGTCACATCCCTGTAAAGTATTTCAGCAATTCAGTGTGTTCACCAACATCACACATCAGCCTCTTGCAGGTGCACCATGCCTTCCACCCTGGGCTCTGCCTGGCAGAGACTTGCAGAAATGACTGCTGCATACCACAGAAATGTGCTGGGTGCGTTTGATTTGTAGAGAGCCTATAATTTGCTTCCTATCTCTTTTTAAACCCATTACATCCCTAACAATGGAAACTGTCAGCTGAAGTGATTTTTGTCAGCCAAATATGAGAGGCTGCACATTTTATGACCATTAAAGTTTTCTATAACTTCTCACTTGAATTTTTCCATGCTTAAGAACATGGGGTTTTTTTATTTCTCGAATTCCAAAATAAGCATCAGCAGTGATAAAAACTTGTCAGCTCAACAGGAAAGGAACTGAGGATTTATTCCCTGGGTTACTTCTATTCTTTTAATCTAATCAATGTTTAGTACAAAATGCATAGACAATTACATAGTTACACTTAATGCCATTCCCATTTTTCACCACATGGGTTTGGTTTGCATTACCCACAGAGGCAGATCTTCAGCAGTAGGAGGAGAAATATGTTCCCCAAAGCTTAATTTCACCTCAGTGGTTATGGTATTTTTCCAAGTCATATAGAGTGCACACTTGTTTCAGGCCAAGAGGGTGCTGAACTCCCAATTCCCCTAAGGCATATTCTCACCTTCAGCAGAAAACGCCCAGCTGGGTCTAAGTGGGAGCAGGCTTACAGCAACCTCATTCTGGTGTGTCCACTTTCACTACTCACACATTTTAAGCAGACATATCCACACATTTATAATCTCCCAATGCAGTGCTCTGTTAGGAGGGAGGTGGCTCACCCACCACGCGGGGAGATCCACCTTGCCAGATGGAATCCCAAGTAACTTATTTTTATTAAACTCATAGTTTATTCAGAAAATCACTCTTAGTTGGACACTTCCCTGCCATTTGTGTGTTTTTAAACTGCTGTCAGTGCCTAAGTATTAAGGACAGCACCTCGTCCTTTTCCTCTGTGCTAAGCAGAGAACATAGCAGAGGCTTGGACAAGAAGCACAGGGCTCCCTAACAATTCTGCTGGGGCAGAATGATTAGATGATTTGATATAACTTTGGGGCAACATACTAAGTAACTCTTTTTTGAATTATTTCTAAAACAGTTTTTTTGTCCCTTTCTGCATATGTATTTTCTCTGCATATCTTTTTACCCTTCTGAAGGGTTTTTTTTTTTCCTGTTTTTTTTGTCAGCACAGAAATACAGTTCTGCTTAATATGCTTTGATTCCTGTTATATGCTGATATAATAGAAAAACAATTGAATGGCTACAATGGCTTAATCTCTATTCTGGTTTTGTGGATGTTAAGAAATCTGGGAGATTGTACTTTGTATTTTTGTATTTTGGAATGCATTTGTCATCCTTCAATCCCTACCCTACTGTTCATAAAAGACTTTGTGGATGAAAGGCGAAACCATGCATGCCCTGCTTCAAATGCTGCTTACCTTTCATAACTACATGAATCAAATTAGATAAATATTTTTCCAGGAGTAAGGGATGAGAGAAAGATGGAAAGAACAATATGTGACAAGACTCAGTGAGTTCACTTAATGCATAGCAGAAAATACTTAGAAAAGCATGCAAAGAGGAGACAAGAATGGAAGTAAGAAGCATTGAGTCTTCATGATCAAAAGGGCCCCTATTGACTTCTTTATAGGCAGGGCAGATTATTTTGTGACTACAGCTACTTAAAACAGGGTTTAACAGGATCCAGTCTTCAGTTAAACATCAGCATGGCTGTATGCTAAGGTGCCAAACTGCAAGAGTAGGCACAATTTCTCATCAAAGTGCCCTGTTAAAAAACAAAGCAGATAAGAGACCATTTCCCATCTAATGTAGATGAGAACCTGGTCCTACAAAAAGCTGGCCATTCGGCAGAATAATCGACAGTTCAATCATTTTTCTTTTTTATTTTTTCAATTCAAATTTTCTGAGACTAGCATCATATTCCCGACTTACTCTGTGCCTTATGGCAGAGTTGTATGTTGCCCTCCTTTCTGATGCTATGCCTGCTATCCCTCCTATCTTCATAATTATAAATTATATATAAAAATATAATATAGGTATATGTAGGTGATGTATTGTTTTGGGTAAATTTCTTCATACCTTTAAAGAACTAAAGAAAAAAGATTGATGAAAACAATTTTGTTTGTTTGTGGTAGAATTGTAGAGTCATAGAACCAGATAGGTTTGAAAAGACCTCTAAGATCGAGTTCAAACATAAACCCAGCACTGCTAAGTCCATCACTAAACCATGCCCTTAAGTGTCACATCCACATCTCTTTTAAATACCTCCAGGGGCTGTGACTCAACTACTTCTCTGGTAGCCTGTTCCAAAGTTTGACAACCCTTTTGGTGCAGAAATGCTTCTTAATATCCAATCTAAACCAAGGAGGTCAGTTTCTCTCAAACTATTACTTGTTACCTGGAAAAAGAGACTGACTTCCACCTACCTATCACCTCCTCTCAGGTAGTTGTAGAGAATAATAAGGTCATCCCTGAGCCTCCTTTGTTCCAGGCTAAACACCCCAAGCTCTCTCAGCTGCTCCTCATAGGACTTGTGCTCCAGACCCTTCTCCATCTCTGTTGCCCTTCTCTGGACTTGCTTCAGCACCTCGATATCCTTCCTGAATTGAGGGGCCAAAAATGGAACACAGCATTCAAGGCGTGGCCTCACCAATGCCCTGTACAGGAGGACAATCACATTCCTGGTCCTGATGGCCACACTAGTTCTGACACAAGCCAGGATGCCATTGGCCTTGGCCACCTGGGCACAGCTGGCTCATGTTCAGCTGCTGTCCACCAGTACCCCCAGGTCCTTTTCCACTGGGCAGCCTTCCAGCCACTCTGTCCCCAGCCTGTAGTGCTGCAGGGGGTTGCTGTGATCCAAGTGCAGGACCCAGAACTTGACCTTGTTGAGCCTCATACAAGTGGCCTCAGAACCAATGACTAATGACTAACAAGCATTGGTTCACTCCCCTTTCCCTCCACATTCAGGAAGCCCAGCCTCGTGCTAGCTACATCTTTGCCTACATGACGTAAGTACACATCCTTATGGCTGAAACAATGGCTGAAGCAAAACATTATTTTATCTCTCACAAAGTCCATGCCAGAGTTAATTTCATTTTTTCTGCTTTCTGATTTAGTTTCAAAAGTCTTTTGGGCCTGTATAGAATATTTAAGTTACTTAAAGTTGCAACTTTTGTAAGAGAAAGCATTAAAGCAGGCTCCCTAGAAAAGTGGTCACAGTACCAAGTCAGCCAGAGTTTGGCAATAAACATTTGGACAATGCTCTCAGGTACATGCTGTGATATTTGGGGTCGTTGGATGCAGAGCCAGGACCTGGACCAGCTAGTCCTTGTGGGTCCCTTCCAACTCAGGATATTCTATGATTCTATGAAGAATAAAATGCCAAAGTCCCTCAGAAATATTTGCAACATGGAAAGAGAGAAGAGGAAGGCTGTGCTCCCCATCAGTTTGAATGAATGTTGAGCAATGCATAGACAAAGTTCTGTCTGCCTCTCCCTCCTAGAAACCAGAATGGTCAGTGAGAGAAATGATGACAGATAGTGGAAAGGACAGGTAGGGCATAGTTAGGTAAACTTCACAGGTCAGGGAACTTACAGACTACCAAAACCAAATGCTGACATGCAGACCTGTGACCTCCTTTTTAACAGACTTGAAGTAGAAAAAGAATACAGCAGCTTGCAGTGTTTTGAAGTATTTCTCCCAGTATGATTTAGTTAGTGTTAACATACAAACAGAAAAAGATACACACATCCAAACACCTACAAAGGACTAAGGGTGCTATCTAGCATCCAGATACTGTTAGCAGCAATAGCTTTTAAGCTGCCAAGTAGAAGCAGTTTTTAAAGCAGAATTCTGAACAGAGATAACTTTAGAAGTAATGAATAGCCCTCAGCAGCAGCAGCAGAAGGTATCTCGGTGGGTAAACAGCATCATGGTCAGAGCCTGACCCCAGAAAGAAACAACAGGCTGAACAATAGAAGAGTGGCTTACAGGCAACAGAGTGTTACAGGCAACAATATTTTCTACCAATTCTGATGCCATTATGCTTAGATAATGACCCACATTCTTATTTACGGAACAGATTTATGTCATTGCAAATGAAAATTCTGAAAATTACTGAAACAATATATGTGTGTTTGTCGATATATTATATATATTCAGCGTCAAAAAATAATTAATGGACTTTTAATGAAAAAGAGAAAGAGAGAAAAGGGGTTTATTTGGTATTTTTTACTAGAAAATGTAATTTTGGAGCATTGCTGCACAGAGGCATTAATGTGTACTTTAGTGCAGAGTTCACTGTAAGTGTATAAATAATCTGAGAAAAATTGATGCTAAGAGAATTTTAATCTGAAAATCAGTTTTCATGGCAGTAAGAATACAGAGCTGGGAAAGTTCATGTATTAGAGCTCAAACCTACCATTTTAAAGAAAAACACAACCATGAGCTCAAGCACAGAAGGCCTATCAGCCAGACCTCTATGTGCAGAGGGAAGACCTTTGCTTGATCAGCCTACAGCAAGTTTTCAAAATAGAAGTGTCCACAAGAGATGTGCAAATATACAGATATGGAACTGTGCCTATATAACAGGAGTCATTGATTCTTGGGCTACCGCCAGGGAAGAAAAGTAATAATCAGGATGCAAGTCCTATATTCTGTACATAATAATAGATCATAGAATCACAGAATGATTTTGACTGGAAGGAACCTTTAAAGGTCATCTAGTCCCAACTCCCCTGCCATGGGCAGGGATACCAGGTTGCTCCCCATCCAACACGGCCTTAAATGTTTCCAGGCATGGGAAATCTCTGGGCAACTTGTTCCAGGGTTTCACCACCCTCATATCTAAACTAAATTGACCCACCTTCAGTTTTAAACAATTATGTCATAAATCCTAAACTGGGCTGATAAAAAACCGTGTTACCTAAATAACACCGCTGGTTAGGACTGTTACACAGATTATACCTGTACCCCATATCTTTTTTATCGTCCCGGGGGGGTTAGCTCTGGCGCTATGAGGAACGGTGCCACAGTTTGCTGGAGTTCCCGGAGAAATCCCTGATCCGTGACCGCCGCGGTGCGCTGCGCCCTCAGCAGAGCGAGCCCCGGCGGGCCCTCAGCGCCGGCGCCACAGCGCCCTCTGGCGGCACCGCGGCCTCGGCGGCGCCGCCCGCCCCGCGCCGAGGCCGGGGCCTGTCCGGGGCCTGACCGGGGCCTGTCCGGGGCCTGACCGGGGCCTGACCGGGGCCTGTCCGGGGCCTGACCGGGGCCTGTCCGGGGCCTGTCCGGGGCCTGACCGGGGCCTGCCGGGGCCTGACTGCGGCCTGAGGGGCCTGGCCGGGGCCTGACCGGGGTCTGAGGGGCCTGACCGGGGCCTGACCGGGGCCTGAGGGGCCTGACGGGGCCTGACTGCGGCCTGAGGGGCCTGACGGGGCCTGACCGGGGCCGACCGGGGCCTGACCGGGGCTTGACGGGGCCTCACCGGGGCCTGACCGGGGTCTGAGGGGCCTGACGGGGCCTGACCGGGGCCTGACCGGGGTCTGACGGGGTCTGATTGCGGCCTGAGGGGCCTGACGGGGCCTGAGGGGCCTGACGGGGCCTGACCGGGGCCTGACGGGGCCTGATCGGGACCTGACCGGGGCCTGGCGGGGCCGGGGTCGAGGCCGGGGGCGGAGGAGCTGAAGCCGCCGCAGCCGCTGCCCTGCGCTTGTTTCCTGACACTGGGAATTACAACCGACTGGTGACCGATTGCCCCCCGCACCACCGACTGTGAGCTCCGCAACGCGGCGGGTGCTGCGTGCTCAGGTGCGCAGCTTGGAAACCAAGCCGAAGGAGCCAGGCTGGCAACGCGGCTGCCCGGGGCTCGGCTCAGGCTCCTCCTTGAGAGACTCGCCTCCGTCCGATCAAAAAGTCTCACTGTTTTGGCCCAGTTCAGCAGTCTATCCCTGTTCAGGTTACTCATGCAAGTCTGCTACCAATTTATTATTACAGGCAAAAATTTCCTGTAAAAACCCAGCACTCCCCATCCAGAACTTGGCTTTGTGCAGGTGCAGATGCAGGTCTGGCTGGGGTGAGCTCACTGAGCAGGTAAAAGCAGGAGAAAGAAAAACAAGAGCTGTGAAAATGAGAAAACTTGCTGAGGGGGTGTAGCCAGCTGCCAATCTGCCAACAGTTCACCTTGTGGCTCAGATTAGTGTCCTTTCACTAGTGCCAAACAGGTACATCCACATTCATCCATGAACGAACAGATCAACAATAAAACGTGTTCTATATGTTCTGCCAGAAATCAAGGAAAACTGTGTTTTTCACACAGTTGGTATTTATCTGAGCAAATTCAGAGTGTGTGACTAAATGCTGATGTGTAGATCTGTGAATACCCTGTGTTTAATTAACGCTTTATTTTCATAATTTACAATTTATTGGCCTATTTAGTAGAAATTATGTCGACATCCTGGAGCAACCCAAGCTGCAGGAGTGGTTCTTCAGAAGTAAACTTGGAAGTGGAACTTTCAGCTGACAGAGCACATTCTGCAGCATAGCAACACCATCAATCTCAATGAAGAACCATGGTCTGACAAGTTCTGGATCAAGCCCTTGAGGTATATTTTACAGAAACACTCCTTTGGCCATCTGTATTAGCATAGCATCCAGTGGCATTTGCGCTGGGAACAACGTACGTGATGCTGGAGATTGAATGACCTTTCAATAATCATGATATTTTGTCCTTAAGATGTAGAGAAATTGAAATCAAAGTGTGAGGAACATGTGATACTAACATCATAGGCACACAGACTGTAGAAATGACCCAGTAATAACCCCACAGATTAACTGAACTGCCATAACAGTCCTACATCAGACCTGCACTGTTAGGATCTATAACTAGACCACAACCCAAGTTCTATCCCAGCTGACAGCCTGAGTGGGTGAGACTAAACCGTTGTGAGAGATCCTCTATTTGCTATCTGTTTTGGCAACAACAGTGCACCATCCCAGTTCCCAGCCTCAGAGGCAGAGGGTGTACAAAGCATGCTTCCCACTCGTACACTTCAGCCACAATAACCCCAAGCTGTGCTACAGACTTGGGGGAGGGTGGCTGGAAAGCTTCCCAGGGGAAAAGGTCCTGGCGGTGCTGGTGAACAGCTGGCTGAACATGAGCTGTGCCATGGGAGATTCAGGTTGGACATCAGAAGGAATTTCTTCACAGAAAGGGTTGGTAAACATTGGAATGAGCTGCCCAGGGAGGTGGTGGAGTCACCAACTTTCGAGGTGTTTGAGAAATGGCTGGACATGGTATTTAGTGCTGTGGTCTAGTTGACATGGTGCTGTTTGGTCAAAGGTTGAACTCAATGATCTCATAGGTCTTTTCCAACCTAAATGATTCTTTGATCCTGTGATTCTTTAAGCATGGCAGTGAAACTTGGTGAAAACTAGAAGTGTGGCCTGGGATAGGTCTTGTTCAATAGCATGCCTTCAGCATGCTGACATCTGCTTTGCCTGCCACAAGTTGACTGATTGTAATTTTTTTTGCTTCCAATAGTTCTGCCAAGCCATTCCTGACAATTCTGTGCACTGGATAGGCTGAATCATACAGGCTGAGTAGTGATACGATAAACAAAATATGTTTATTTTAATTATTTCCTCTTTAATTTCCAATTTTGCTTCTACAGTAAAGGATGTGCCAAACAGGTCTCTATCAAATATTTAATACTTATAAAAATTATTCAGAGTTCAAGTTCCTGAAGCTGAAAAGCTTCAACCAAAGTTGTGCAGCCATACTCTGGATACTTACTCTGCCTGAAGAATTTTTCCAGAGATTTCTTTCATATGGCCCTAATTTCCCCCCTGGACTTTTAAAGTTAGTAACAAGTAATTTTTAGTAGTTTCAGCTCATGGGTCTTGGTGTATTTATTCAACAACATAAAAGAGCTTCTCATCATCCAGTTTTGTTAGTGTCTCATAGCTCTAATCTTGACCTAGTTTGCGAATGTTTTATTTATCGACAGCAGGCTACACAAACAGCCTCCTCTCGGAGGGATTCCAAATACAGGCTCAGTCCAAGAGGATGCAGCTTCTCCAGAGCATCTCTACCTCCCCCATTTTTATTTTTGTCAGCTACTCCCTCCCTCCTAAAGGGTCTTTAAGGCCTCATTTTTTCCTGACAGTATTTCTATCTTTTTTTTTTCCGCTAAGAAACATTGCCACAACATGTAATTAGTTTCTTCTTTCTCCTACAAACTATGACTACAAATCCTGCACACAAATCTTGCAGCATTATTGGGAAGTGTCCATGGTGGTACGACTCGTTTCTCAGCTGAGATTTTAAACTGGGGCTTTGCATTTTTCTCATCTTTCAATAAAAATAATCTAGGAAAAGAGACAGTCTGAAGCATCAAGAAAGGAGGAACAACAGAAACCCTGAAAGTAAGCTAAGCATATATCACACGTAACAATACATTTGTAACACTGGCCTTTATGGTGCTTTATAGCACTTCTGTTTCAGAGAACAGTCAGATGTACTAAGTGGATGAAAAGCTGGATGTGACCCAACATTGCATGCGTGCAGCCCAGGAAGCCAACTGTATCCTGGGCTGCATCAAATGAAGCATGGCTGGCAGATCAAGGAATTGATTTTCCCCCTCCACTCTCGTAAAACCTCCCCTGGGGTACTGCATCCAGCTCTGGGCAGGGAGGATGTGAACCTCCTGCAGCAAGTCCAGAAAAGGGACATAAAATTGGTCTGATGGCTGGAGCACCTCTCCCATGAAGACGAGCTGAGATATTTGTGGTTGTTCAGACTGAAGAAGGGAAGTCTCCAGGCAGATCATATAGCAGCCTTTCAGTACTTAATGTTTATAAGAAAGATGGGGACAGGCTTTTTAGCAGGGCCTGTTGCAATAGGAGAAGGGGTAATGGTTTTAAACTGAAGAAGGGTTGATTTAAAGTATATAGCATATGTTTTTTATGATGAGAGTGGGATAACTGGCACAGGTCGCCCAGAGAGGTGGTAGATGTGTTTCCTGGAAATGTTTCCAGGTAGTGTTTCCTGGGAACATTCAAGGTCAGGTTGGACTGGGACTCTAAGCAACCTGATCTCATTGAAGATGTCCCTGCTCAGTGCAAGGAGAATTGGACTAGATAACTTGCAAAGGTTCCTTTTAACACAAACTATTCTGTGACTGATTAAACCCTTAATATCAAAGTATTCACCAGCCAAAAGACAAAAACCCCCAAACTAAAACCCACAACCAAAGAAAAAAACCTATGTAGAACCACAGAAAGATTTTTACCCATCTAATTCTAAAACATAACATGACATTTCCTAGTTGTGTTTTGAAAGAACCTAGACATTTATGCTGGCTGCCTCTTACTATACCTTTACAAGAAGCTTAGGCACGTGGGCTTCCAGCAAATTCTGAAAGTACTTGGACAGAAACTGTCTGCTTTCAAGACAGATGTTTCAAATACCAGAGTAATGCTGTACCAAAAATGCACTGACTGAGAAAAACAGCATCAAACGAGAGCAAGTAGAGATTTCCACTGCAGGAAAAGTTATTTCAAGGGCAAGCATAACAGGCTTCAAACAAAGCAAATTGATGCAGGAGAAGTGAAATACTTCTGTTTGCAGAGGGGCACAGGCCTCCCATAGAGAGCTGCAAAGCCCCATGGACTCTCTGGGGGGTGTTCAGGCCACTACTCTGAGACCCTGAGTGAGGCTTGACAGCAGGGGTACCCCAGAGCTGCTGCAGTTCTGAAAAACCAGCAGAAAGGTAGTGTGGTTGCTACAAATTCCTTCAAGGGAAAGGAGCCACAGTAAGAAGTAAGCAGAGCTTGGGGGTGAGGGTGGGAAAAAAAAGACAACTCATAACCTCTGTAACCTTTGTAATCATGTCTCTAACCAGCCCTGGCTGTTTTGACTGTTGGCTCACCATGTGGCCCCAGAGCAGGTGCTGCCTCCCTCTGCCCCCAGCATATTTGCAGATTGAATTTACTTTATTATTTTCTCATCATATGCGCAAGGTCCACCTTCTGCCCAGCTCTTTGTCTCTACCTTTCCCCCAGCTGTTACCTATTGAGCATCTCATCAGCATATACTTTCAATTCCCTCTGAGACTATTTATAAAGGTGTAAAGGAACATAAATTCAGTTTTCTCCGAAGTACATTACAGATTTGACTGCTTTGCAGCATACTAAAACCGGACTCATACAAAGAGGCTTTGAAAAGGTCAAATTCTGTGAATATTCAGTTTCTAGCTACATTATATTCGGCTGTGCTTATACTCTTTTTGTGTTCATTTTGTCAGGCTATAGTAACAAATGAGTTTGCTGATATTATTTATGGGATAGTAAATCTTATGTGCAACAACATAAAATTCATACTAATGAGCAGAAATCCATCACTGATCTGTGTGTTCAGTCAAAACAAAAATAAATATCTGAGACTGTGAATACCAAATTCTTAATAAGTCCTGAAGACAGACAATTTGAGGATTAAATAATTCATAGTTTCCACTGACTTCAAATAATAAGAGTATAAGACAAATTTATAACTCATTTGTTGTTAATTTGTAAATGGAAAAGGTAGAAATTGGCATATATATGATTCTTGCAGTTTATGTCAAATAACCTAATTTTAATCAATTTAGACTCTTGAAAGTTTCCTAATGAAGACCACTTCAATTAGTTTCAAGAAGATTTTATCACATTCTGAATTGATTTACAATGATACGATTTCCCTGCAGTCAGAGGTGCTAATCTGATTCAGTACCGATGAAGATCCAACCTGAAACAAGGTACCAGAGACGGCTTGCTCAGAAAGTGCCCAGAGGTGGAGGTGCCTGGTGTGGAGGAGCTCTGGTTGGTAGAGAATTTGTGCAGTTATTTCCGTCACACCCTAGGTTGCTGTTCCTCAGCAGATCTAGTGAAAGAAGGGTGGGTGTAATCACAGCATGGCGTGGAGGTGACACAGCAAAATTGTACCATTTAATTGTACCCATATGCCTTTTTTTTTTTTTCTTTTTTGAGCATCTGATGGTCACTGAATGGGAATCTGTGGATTTCTCCACACTCCATCCCTTCAGCACAGTGCAATCTGGAACTTTACAGCACAGATCACTCCTGTAATACATCTAATGTGGGCTAACATGTAATTTCATCCTATCAGGCACTCAGTGAGGTATGCTTTATTTTTATATAAAGTTTTTAATAAAATATTTGCTATCTCAGACAATTAATGGAATTTGAAAGAGACAGGAGAGTGAACAACATGCACAATTCTGCATGAACCAGCCACTGAAGGAGAGGCCCTTCTTCCATCTCCCACAGTTACCCCTGTTGGCTGTGATACTTTCAGAGGCAAAGGTGGGGAAAGTCATCAGGTACACAGTGTTCCCCACCACATCCCGTGTACTGGGAAATCATGGACAACCCTCAAGTGCATATCCAGGAGCCACTGCAGCCTGCTGCACACACTCCTTGCCTTGGATTTTATGATTAATAGTAATTTGTACTGTAAGCAACCTCGAGAGATTGACACCTCTTTTAAACCACGTGATATACCCCTCCACCCCAACCTAAATGCGCAAAATATGCAGGGGGCCAGGAGGCAGCAACAACTGGGGTGGTTTGCCCTGCACAACTCAGTGGTGAAGGCAGAAGCAGAATGTACTTCTCCTGCCCTCCTCTGTCTTTTTACTGAGATTGTCCCCCAGTAAAGCAAAGTTTATAGTCGTGTGTATTGCTAAGCCATTACAGCTCTGGGCTTTTACTCTGCATCATAAAAGTATCTCAGAGGGTTGAATCAATTTTATTAAATGACATATCATTGGAGGTCCTTTGTGCCTATGCTCCCTTCTGCACCCCCTGCCAATGACTGATTTACAAAGTAAGGGAGAGAAAGAGAAGGGAATAGTAACATTGCTTCTTCAGATCCTAATTACTAATGCAGATCTTGGATTCGTCTTATGGATGATGTTTAGCTTCTAGCAAAGTTAGTGAGAACTACTGCTCTACATGCAGCGGAAATCAGATTGACTGCACAGATCAATGGCTTGACACAAAAGCCTTCTGCATGCACACTAAATAGAGATCTGTTAAAATGAACCTTTTAATCCATGGTCAAAGTGCTGAAATTCTCAGAAGAAAAGCTAGTATTTAAATCAGACACTTGTGAATAAAT
Organism: Acanthornis magna; assembly: GCA_036785705.1. Classification (NCBI taxonomy): domain Eukaryota; kingdom Metazoa; phylum Chordata; class Aves; order Passeriformes; family Acanthizidae; genus Acanthornis; species Acanthornis magna. The sequence goes on along the minus strand of JAWUZG010000071.1, from coordinate 1,630,771 downwards.
CTCCGTATCTACAGCTGGGAACGACAGAAAAGATCTAGTGGATTTCCTAGAAAAGTTAGAGTCTGCTATTTGGGAGCTGCCAGAGAATGAGGATGTTTCCTGCATTGATTGATGCTATAAAATACTCACCCGCAACCAACTCAAGGGTACTCCTTCCAAGAACACAATGCTTCTGACTTTAGTGGAAATGAGAGATAAGGAGAAGATCCTTCAGGCAGCCAGGAAAGAGAGAAGCATTGAATTCCAAGGGCAAGTGATAACAATTTCTCCAGACTTCAGCCAAAAGATACAAGAAAGAAGGAATTGGTAGAACTTTAAACAGCCTTTGTAGATTTAAAATCCAAGGCTGTCATCTCTTCTGAAACTGGGAGTTCTACATGAAAATAAAGATTACGTCCTCTGGGATGCAGATTGAGGGAAACAGTTTGTAGCAGATACTACCCTCATTGTTGCCCTGGGGCATTCAGATGGATTAATTCCTTGAGTTTAACTGGCAGAGCCCAGGTAGTCATTCCCAGCAATGTATGGCCTGTGCAGAGGGTCCCACGGGAGTTACAAGCAGCCCACCAAGTCTACTCCATCATGGGGACTGAGACAGATGGTGCAGCTGCCAAAGCTGGCGGGGCCGAGCATCTGGTAAATGTGTTGATTTAAAGCAGTTCTCAAGCAGCAGCCGCTGCTGTGGCTGAGATGATGACAGTTCAGAAGTGCTTCCTTGTCTGGAGCCCATGGGGGAGCTGGGGTGGTATTGCCACAGCCCCGTTTTGGAAGTGACTACCAAATGTTTTGGAAGATGAAGAGAATTTTTTTGGGTGACCTGTCAAGGATTGCTGATATCAGAGAGGGAGTCAGCATCATGGAAGGTTAATGCTACCACTATTTCACAATGATATTTGATATTTAGATTCCTCTAGGAAGGTTCTAGTCAGGCTTGTATTTTATTTCTTGGCTATGTCAGTATCTTCTGCCTCTCCCACTTTCTTTGAATAAACAATGTCTGGTTTAAGTATTAAACTGTAGTTCAGTTTCTGACTATTCATAGCCAGAGATGACTGATGATTTCCCTGGAATACAAAGAGCACAAAGGGAGAGTTTACCAGCCCAAAGCTGAGACTACAGATTTGGTGACTACACCCCAGCTAGATTTAGTCTGGCAGTGTGGAGGGCTGGAAATGTTGTTCTCTGTTTTTATTTGGAGTCTGAGACAGCTTTTTTCCCATTTTTTCTATCATCACATTGGTACCAGGTGACTGCACACTGCTCAGTGGCCACATAAATACAACCTTAATGATACCAAGTCATCAGAAGAAGGCTGATGAGACAGGACTGAGGAAAAGATTACATGCTAGCAAAAATTACTGCAGTTTTTTAATCTGCATGGACAGCCCCAGAAAAGGCCATGAGCCTACTATTAAATACTCCCGTCATGCCCAAGAAAGAGAGCACCCATGAGTGGTGAGGAAACATTAGCTGTGAGGAAACATTACCAAAGCCATTCTCACAGCTGCAATGGGAGACTGCTGCTCAAATTCACTGATACTTTCGCAAAGTTACTGCACCATGCTGAAGATGTATTTATTTATAAAAAGAATTATTTTAAATAGAAAACAAATACTTCTTTTGTGTGTCAAACCCACAATGCTAGGGAATTACTGTTGACAATACTGTTGGTAAAACTCTCCTGGTACATCTCAGAAAAAAGTCTAAGTGTGACAGCATGCTTGGTGGTCAGAAACTGATGATACTGGAGAACTGATTTATAACTGTAAACCTTGTCAGTTTTTATAGTTGAAACCTTCTTCACCAAGAAATCTCTGTGAATTTGCCACCCTAGTAACAGTTGTGAGATCACTCAGCTTCTGCCAACCCTTTCTTGTATAAAATCTTTGCAAATAAGGCCAGAGTTTGTTGTACAGTCTCCTCCACCCTACAGGTCCCTTAATTTCTGTGACTTTTGTTTTACCTAAAGAATTAATGCTTGATATATTAGGATGTCATTTACACCTTAAAAACTGAGGAAATTTCTGTGTGTTGATAGAATTTGACATGTTTTATCTGTGCCCTGCCATCACAGTACTAATGGGAATCCAAATGTTTTAGAACTTTTTAACTGCCACACAAGCATTTAGGAGAGATACCCTATCTTTAAATCAGAAAATAGCTTCGTTCCTGCTATCTTATCAAACAGCAGCACGTAGTCTTACAAAAAGTATCCCTGCCGAACTACTAATGGAAAGGTGTTTACATACCAGACAGGAAGCTATTCTACCTGATTTGGGTAATCATAAGAAATGAGGGAAGCAAAGTGTGGTAGACAAGGAATTCTGGGACTGATCTGAAGAGGAAAGAAATTTGGATATGAAGGCTCCTCTTAAAAGCACGAGGAGCTCAGATAATGAACCTTGATGAATATGGGTGGAAAAGATGCAGTGATCACTGAGAAAGTGATTATTTCACTGGTACATAAAAGATCATGATAAATTTATCAATATTAATTTTGTCAGTTTGCCATTTCTTCATCAGTTATGTTGAACAAAATATTCAACAGTTTATATAATAAAATATAAAATATAACCGTTTATATGCAGACAAAGAAAAGCAAAGGATTTGTGAATTAAAGGAAGCACACATGCACTCTGTGTATTTATATACAATTACACTGCTTTACCCAGAACAATGGGAAAAGTTAGCAGATTTTGCTTAAAAAAAAATGAACAGAAACTTCAGGTGATACTTTTGCTTCTAACAATCCAGGAATGTTTGCATATAGTATATAATTATATATGAATTTATAATTTTCTAGTTACTCTTTGAAAGGTGCCGTTGATTCTTAGTTTGAGAAAGAAATAACTGTATTAATAATAGCCAAAAGCATGTCTCTGATCCTCAGCCCTTGGTGTCTTCAGGAAGAAAGACACTGCTCTGCCCCATGAAGTGCTTTACCCCTCTCACCTCCTTCTGCTCCTGTGTTTTTGCCACTTCCCTGGTCAGGTACTCATCCTGTCATCCTCCATATCTTGCTTTGGTTTTGACATGGTCGATTTCAACCTCCTTTTGCCTTGTGAATGCCACCTGTTATTTTCTGGTTTTACCTTTTCCCAGAAGCATCTTACTTCTTTCTCCCTCCCTGCCCCCAGGCTTGGGAGATGTCTAAAAGGACGGTTTCCTTAACTCCCACCTCTAAAATGTCTAAGAAAATGGTCTCCTTAGACTTCATAGTTAAAACCTCTTTGCCTTGGTGTTTGCAAGACAATCTGCCATTGTTGAGATGACTGCTTTGTGGAAAACTCTCCATCACTTGCAATAATTGTCTTGTTCCTTCAAACCTGTCTGTATCCATCTGACTAACAGAGCATGTGTGGTTCACTGCTGTTCATTCTCTTGCATTTGTACAGCTCCTGTGACAAACCTCTAAGCAGAGCTGGGAGGCACTACCTCAGTGTCTTCATATGCAGCAGTAGTATGTGGTCTTTGTGTGTAAGAAAGCCCACTCCTGCTCTGAGAGTTTAAATATAGAGAAGACAGACTGTTTTATCCTTGCCTTACAGAATATCCACTTGGGTTTAGGAGCCAGCTCAGGGACCCTTGTTCACTCGCTGAGTTCAGCATGGCTGTAATGTGCTTAGTTACAGTTCTGATCTTGAAAAATTGATTCCACTTTCAGAAATATTACCAATTCTAGGGGCATTCACCACTGTAAATATGGCTATTGCAAAAGCCTGAAAACCTCAATGATCTTAAGTGTCCTTTTCAACCTAAATATTTCTATGATTCTATGAAATTGTGAAAATCATGGGCAGCTTTTTAAATGTGCCCATCAAGTGTTCCAGTTCACAGGAAGAGAAGGAGCCCATACTCCAGATAGCTGCAGGCTCATTTCACCCAGACTGCTCTAGTCCAGGAATATCTCAGAAGATGACATTTTCTTACAAATTTTTGCATACTTGTTGGAAGCAATATTAAACCCCAGCATTTCTTAGCATCTCAGCCTTTTCTGGTTTGTTTTTAAGTATAACAGGCATCCCGTAATGCTCTTCCTCCTTTCTGAATTGATTGTGGCCAGTACTGAAGATACATCCAAAACTTTTCACTTGAGAGAGGCTCTGATCCAGGTAGCCATCAAGGCACCCTGTGCCCTAAGACCCCTTCATCCAGGACTGCAGAATGGAAGTGTGACAGCCCTATGTGTCCCTGGATAAACAAACCTTTGCAGGGCTCTACCCAGCACTCAAGGCACTTTTGGATGTAGCTGAGTTAGTGCCAGGCTTGAGCAGCCTAGAGGAGTGTGCGTCTTTCCTGTACACTGCTGGGTCCATGCAGCTGTTTATTCCCACATTGCTAGCTAAGGATGCTGTCTGAGATGTATGTCCTGCATGCTGTAAAAAAAAAAAACCAACAAAAAACCAAAACAAACAAACAAAAAAAAAAACCCCAAAAAACCAAGAACACAAAAAAACCCCCACCAAAACCCATCCATTTTTCTTATCCAAACTATAGGAAGCATAGATGAGTAGAATAAGAATGAGGAGAAAAGGGAGAAATTACTCCCTTCAACTTTAAATGGTCTTTCGGTTTTTAGTGTGTATGATAGGCTTGGAATAAATATTAGGAATTTTTATTTCCCTGATTTTTGTTACTGTGTTGCTGTCCATTGCAGGATCAGGTGTGTGAGCATCCCATGACTATAACATCCTATGTCAGTCTGGTTATTTCTATGGGAAGGGAATGTGTCAGGCCCAAATGGTAGCAACAAAACCCAGGTTCTCAAACAATGGTACTTGCTGCTGTGAGTACTCAGGAGTTTATTCTGATCTTGCTTTTTATGGTAAGATTTCAGACAGATACGTGTATGTGCAGTGACAACAACAGAAAGCAATTAACAGGAAGTAGTTGGGCTCAGAGCCACTCATCTCCAAGACATAGCCTAGTTAAACATATCCCTAAACATAATTGCTACTGAAGACAAGATAGGAGAAAAATACATGAAGTGTCTATCATATCTATGTACTTGGTATACCCCTTAAAGGTTCTAATAATAGGTGAAGAAGGCAATATAAGGCCATGAATAGGCTAGACTAGACTAGAAGTGATTGGTGAAGTGAAAGAAACAGTATCCAAAAATGAAAGAAATTTTTTTTGTTGGTACTTTTTGTTTGTTTGTTTGTGAGTTTTGTTTTTGGCTTTTTTTTTTTTTTTTTTTTGTTGTTTGGGGTTTTTTTTTTTGGTTTGGTTTGGTTTGGTTTGTGTATTAATTTAAACCCCTAGTTTTTAATAGGTCCTGTTAATCTTCATCTGGACGCTAGATGGGGATCTTGAGTCAGTCATGCCAGAGACTCTATATCCTGCTTTTTCTTTATTTTAATCTGTTTTATCATGGACAAAGTACATGCAATGCAAGTTTACTCTTCAGGCATTTATATTTTTACTAAGGTTTTTTTGGGGGAAGGGTAATCTACAGTAAATAAATATTTACTTTTAAAAACGCAAGTTTAATTAAGGTTACATTGCATCTTTCAAAACAGAAGGGAATGCATCTGGAACTGTAGTGCACATGCTCTTCTTCGTCCTAATTATTTGTTTAATTCCAATGGCACATTGCAATTGTTTTCTCACTTTTCAGTGCAGGATGCGGTTTACAGTGACAATTGTCTTACCGCTGTGTAGCACAGATTATGACAAGGGGAGAGGCGGCGGAGTCGCTCACTTGCGGCAGTACTAATGACCCAAGCATTGTTATTTCCATAAATGGGATCTTTGTGTGCTAACTAAACCTGAGCAATACAACTGTGAAAGCTGCTTTCCTTCAATCTTCCCCAAATCTCCATATGACTTGTATACATGATAATAAATTAATCTCTCTTGTTAACATGTTGTTGTTTGTTTAGTAAGTACTTCTTTATTTCATGTGATGTCAAGCTGAGCCTTAAAATGTGAATCATATTTTGAGCCATTGTCTCAAATAGTTCCTTTCTTGAAAGATTCTTTCTTCTCCTTTCAGTAAACTGGGCTTTGCAAATTGCTTTGTAAAGAAGCATGTATGGCACCAACCTCAAGCCTTCAGACACTGCTGTGGACTCGTCTTAACTAAAGTTTGCCTTGAGTTTGGCTGTCTCAGGTCATTTCATAGGGACACACTAGTCCACATCATGTAATATGCACTTTGGGATTATTGCCAGTTTCTTCCCAGAAAATACCCAGAAAGGAATTAGTGAAAGGACTGAATGACTTCTTGCAGCATCTGTGGAGTCAGGGTATATCCAAGGTGAAATCGGATCCTTCCTCGGGCAGCAGAAAGGAGGGAAAATAAAAAAACCCAACCCTGCAGTGTCCTGTTGTTCTTAGTGCCTCATGCCATTATTGTTGGAACACTCTGTACTGAAACATGCTGGTGGAGGAACAATTTGTGCTGCAGAGAAACAAGCTGAACACCGAATCAGTTCTTTTAAAAGGATCAATTTTTAGAATGTATTATAAATAAACAATTGTTTCTCGATATGGAGAATGATTTTATTTGATGACACACAGTGCTGCTTCTGCAGAGCTGATTGCTCTGCCAGAGCAAAAGGAAAAAATAATATATTAAAGACATGAGATGCATGAAAAATGTCATTAAATAAGTCTTTACTAGCCTTGAAATGGGGATGGTTTGCATAATTGATTAATCATAAGGGGACATTTTTGGTCACAGAAATTATCATTAGTAGAGCTCTAAAGTTAAATAATCTCTATACTAATAAAATATGCCATTTTCCCTTCAGATCTTTCCAAGATCTCTTCTTTCTTTTAGTCTTTCTTGCTTTTAAACGCCTTAATAATTAAACGACATTTAACTCAAAGTGTGGGTGATGAAACCCTTATGAGCCAATTTCTCCCCAGGCACTCAGCGAGAGCAGCAGTGCCCAAGCAGCACATGTGGGTCCAATCCTGCAAGCTCGGCTGTGGTGCTTCACCTGCCTGCACCAGCAGTTTGACTCTGGGCTTTTCCTTCCAAACTCCACTCAATGAGAGCTCTTTGAATTTCCTTCTTGTAAAAGAAAAATAAATTCATGCCAAGCAGCATCTTTGTGCACCCTTTTCCATTCCAGTATTAAAAAGCAACTGTCCTGTTTATTCTGAAAAATTTCTTCTCCTTGTGAAACTGTGGGCTTGACAAACATGCACACACTCTCTGTGAGACAGCTTGTGGCCCTTTAGGATGGATGTCACTGCATCTAGTTCACAGATATAATAATTTTTTTTATTGCCAAGAATTTAATTAAAGGAAACAGCTTTTGATACACAGTTCTCAGAAGGATTTTCTTTAGCCTGCTCTTTTTTAAGGCTGTTTTATATTGAATAAAACAGAGATTGCGTGAAGCAGGAGTGGGTTAAACAGGGCTTGCCATACCTGATTTCATTAATAAAAAATAAATGGTGTATGGGTCCAAGCCTGGTCCCACACCACAAACTGGCAATCTTCTCTACTTCTCATTTACTGTTAATCCTTCAGGAGGTACAAATGGTTGGAAATCACATCCACAACAAAAAAAGGAATGGAGATGTTTGGCATCATACAAAGGACTTTCCTTTTTGTTATTTTGCTATGGATAGTTTAATTTGGTTTATTTAACCAGGAGATGATCCTTAAATTGAGACATACAGTTGCTTCTTATCATAAATGTCCTTCTCAGGACATCTCTAATCATGTATTGCAATACACTGCAGACAGGAAAATGTGTTCAAAACCTCATTTATTACTCAATTTTTAATGTGAAAATAGGAAAATACTCATGTATCTCAGAAACATATTGTAATGGCTTCCATAAAATTCATGTAAAAGTAATCTCAGTCATTGAAAGTTTTTGATTTGTCTTTGTATATTTATATACAGAACTTAACATATATGTAAACACAAGCCACTGTTCACACTAGCTTGTGTATGTACTGAGATAATTACGCAGAATTGAATATTGATACATGTGGAAAATATATTGTGTAAATATTTGAAGAATGGAACAGACTTAATTAAGAGGCAATTTCAATGCATTTAGATATTAATTGTTGTACAAAATCAAGATTTCCTTAGTAAGTAATAGTGGTCCTATTTATAACTGTATTGCAATGTGAGGAACTGTTTTCTAAATACCTAGTTATAGCTAGCCAGATTCAAACATGAGTCTGAGGGTTTTGAAGCAAGCCAGTTTTTCAGTTTCTTTCAGTTGATTTTAGCAGAGTAGAACCAATGCAGTGCAGAGATTTACAAGGTTTACAATATTTCATGAGGCCAATTTATATTTTGCCAGTAAAAAACACAAATGTTTTTTGCTGAATACTATAACTAGTATTTAAAAAACTCCACCAGTCTCCTCCAAATTTGTTTCTATTCTATCGATATTTTATCTCAAACCATCGTATATATTTTTAAATTTCTTGAGATTTATTTCAATAAGTCATGGAATATAAAGCAAGTGCTTTTAAATCATATATATGTTTTAAAAGATCTCTTTCATAAGCAAGGATTGGCAATTTAGTAAAAAAAAAAAATTGTGCTTTTTTATCAAGATTTAACTATGGTTGTATTGAAGATCTTTTCTTTCTGCCTCTGTTTTGATACTGTTTTTCTGCATCAGCCTACACTGGATGTTCAGCATTATCAAATATTTGTATGAACAGGAGCACATTATGATGCTGCAATATGCTTTACCAGTGTAACATATATTTTTTTTTGGTATGTTTTGCATCTCAGGTTTTGTAGTAATTTAGTCCCTAGAGCAGCAGCTGAGATTTACTAGCATGGTATGACTGCACTGGAGGTGCAGGGACATCCATTCCTTCTGAATCCACCTGCCAGTATATTTTATTAACAATCCTAACTTGAATGATCTTCCCCAAAGAAGTTGTTTAATAGAGATATCCTTTCTTCCACTTTACCTTTTCCTTGTATGCTGCAGTTCAAGAAAGCTTCTGTGTTTAGGCAAGTTTTGAAGGGCATATTTTAAGTTTGACAGGCTCAAACATTTTTCTGAGCCTGGAGTGAATATTCCAAGGAAATGAATTATTTGATATTTACATTATAAATGCATGACAGCATGCATACTATCCTGACATTTAAAAGAATCAAATATTTAAAAACACAGTAGTCATTTTTGTCCAATCCTGGAAGAAACCAGAGTTTAGCTTGGTGTGAGGAGGGAATACGTTCTCCTTAAAATACGTGGTTATGATGATCTCAACCATGTAGAGTACCACTGATACAGCAATGATATCTATTGGATAGCAATGACTTTCAGCCACAACAACCAGCTTGCTTTCAGACTAGTGACCTAGATAAGATGGGATCTGTATTCTATTATCACTCCCTAAACTACCTAGTCATGCATGGCATTTTATCACCTTTCACATCCCAGTGTGTTATAATATGCTGCTAGATCATGTAGCACAGGATACTGCATCCTGATATGTTATTCCTGTATTAATTATGCTTTATATTTGCTGTACCTTTATGAAAGAGATGTTTAGCCTATTGATCTTGTTGTGAACTGTAAGAAAAGTAAAAATAAATAAGATGAACTTTTCCTGAAACAGTACACTTAAACCCTCAAGAAAATGAAATTTGTCTCCTCGACTTCTGAAGCTCCTTATAGTGAGACAGGATTGACTCCCATCTACTTCATCATACACATTCTCCCAATGTGCATTAAATGTGCATTGACTCAGTTGTTAATTCAGGAGCATGAGTAAATTGTACAGTGGAGGCACAGAATAACTACCTGGAAAGACAGGTGTTGTCCACAACCTGCTAGGCTAACCTGTTTGCAAAAAGCCCATGTTATTTCTGGTACAATTCTGTTCAATACAGATACTTTTCATGGAAAATCTGTTTCCAGTATTGTGCACATGCCACTATCCCCTCTCTTGTCGTAGTTGAATGCTGACATAAATCTTTTTCTAATAAAATGAACTATTCAAATTTTTTCTTTACTGAATGATGTCTGAAACAGATGTATTTTAATCTGCTGGGCATGGAAAATGAAATTTACATGTCAGTGAGGTCTTTCTGGTTAATAAATGTTTTAAAAGAGAGAAAGCAGGAAGCTGAATATATGTAAAACTGCACTGCTTTGCATATGGTGCTTTTAGCAGAAAATACAGTATTCTAATACTAAATTATATCTTATTTATGAGACAAAAAGTATACATATTTTGTGATAACAAATATCTTTCATGTAGGGGTATCATATAAAATGCTGGAAAGAATTCTGATTTCACCAGCAATACTTTCCTTATGCTAATCCCAATAATTCTTTTTTTTTTTTTTTCATGTAAGAGCAGCATCTGCACAAAGCATTTTGTTTGTTATCTCTGTGTGTGTGCAATTTTGAACTCATTATGTTTTCCTATTATTTTAGCTGTTTACATAGCACCAATTTTAGTACATTACTGCAGTTTTCTCTTACTCTGAGGGAGCTGATTCCAAAGCCCAGTGAAATCATTGGAGGGAACCTGTTAGCTGAAGTTGACTTGCCATTGGGGATGGAGATTAAGACAAAGAGGAGTTGTATTTTGTGTCCCCTGGAGATTTAGACAGGTTTTCCAGATAATCATGAGCACTTCTAAAGATAGCTGGGTATGTTGATGAAATTTTAAATTTTCCGTCACGATAGTGTTACTCATTTTGCAGCATTATTTGGGGGGAAGGCAAAGAGCATAGCTATTAAAAATGAAGCTTTAAACCCAATTTACTTTACTGTCTGAACTGTTGCCAAATTTGATAGAGATGCAAAGGCAGAGTTAGCCTAAATTGCCTGTATAGAAGGCCAATGACAGCCCCACATGCTGGTTGTGCCATGTGCCAATACCCTCAACCAAGTCCTTCTCCCAGCCTCACTTCTCTCCCCCCCGCCCCCAGCCAGGTTCCCGCTTATTTTCTCCCAATAATAATAAACAATAATATTATTAATAAAAATAAATAATATTATTAATAAAATAATTTAATATCAATATAAAATAATCTCCCTGTGTTCAATTCCCAAGCAGTTAATCCTCTGAAAACATATGGATAGCTGAGGTGACATGAATTTTACCTCAAGGAGAACAATGGTCTGAGTGAGTCTTTTTTCATCAGAGTCAATGGTTGGACAATGCACGAATTGTCTCCTGAACACACCTCCCTTAAAAAATGGGGCTGCAGCACCATAGAAGAAATCATTCCTTAAGTATCTCAATTAAGAGCTCAGTTGTTATCTTATCCTGATTAAAAAGTGCTTGAGTTTCTACAAGTTTTCAGCCAGGGAAACTCAGGAACGATGTCCAGGTTCATTTTTTAACAATTAGCAAGTCTGAGCCTCAAACTGACAGATTACTGCCGTTTGGCAGTATCACCAATAGACAGGGAGTTGTGAAATTGTAAGATATTATTGTATTGTTGGTAGCCTGAGTAAATCTAAATCTTTTCAAGCTTTGCTTCAGTGGGTTAATTCCAGGACCTGAATTACAAGTGCAATTTGAATTACATTGCAAAGACTGAACTTACTTCACTTTAGCAAAGTCCTTTTTCTTAAGACTTATGAATTCCAGTTATTTTGAAATCCTGAAATGTTGAAATCTTTTGATACCTTTCTTATTATTTCCAAGAAAAGATGGGTAAAGGTTTTCCCTGACTTTTCCTGGCAGCACCTTTTTATTTAGGTAAATGTGTTTCTTTGACTTTACCTCTATTTTGTGGTATCTTAGCAGCTGCTACATGCAGTATACATCCACAGGGGCTTTTTATTCTTCCCATCCTAAACCTGCGATATTAAAATAGCAGAAAGAACAAACCTTGCCAGAATAAGAAAATAATGAAAATAAAATGAACCAAATCAATGTTCCATATATATTTAGGGCAATTGAAGAGACCTGCAAAAAGCAGGGGTGATTTCAGATTGTCTCTACATATTTTTTCTGGGAATTTTAAAACACTTAACGGATGCTAGCTAATTAAGTCTCAAAGCTTGACGCTGAGCTATATGAGGCAGGGCAGAGGACATCACCCATTCTGTTGAGGAATGAAGAGAAAAGTGATTGCATGATTTGCTGGGTACAAAAGATTATTAAATATTGGATTTGTGAATAAAGATACATATTCCAGTTACATTTTAACCATTAGGATTGATTTTTTTCACCAAATAACAACAGCAGTGACAATACAGAAAAAGTATGCTGTAATGAAATGTCTGACAAAATTATTTGTTTCATCAGTAGCTTACTGTTAAAAGAAAGCTGTATCTGACAATAATACATACAAAATTTTGTTTAGAGTTGAAGGGCTATTACTGAGTACTGGCTTGAAACTGTAGCTTTTCAGGCTGTTGAAGTATTTATTATGCATTCTCCACAACAGAAATACTCACTGGATAATTGCTGTAGAAAGCAAAAAAAATACAGGTTAATAATAGCAGTTCAAAAGCTCAACAATTTTTTTAAGAGAAGCAGCTAAATGGGGCTGTGGCCCTGCAGTTGTTTGCAGTAATCAAGGACTTTCAACAGAAAAGCCTTATTCAGTTTCTAACAACTGTGTGGATCTGAATAATCAGACTGCAAATTGTGTATATACTGTTCAGGTTTCAGCCTAGTTTCTGACAGTTTCAGCTTTCCCCAGTGTAGCACCAGGATTTTTAAAATCTCGTCAGATAAATTCTATTCTATCTGTGGAAAGTGACGCTATGCTGTGATGATGCATAATTCTGCATCTCTGTATTTCTTGCGTTAATAAACCAAAAAGAATGGGAAATGGAAAAGATCTGTTGCTAGAAATGTTTAGTCTTCCATATCTACCGGTTGCAATTTTCTCCTCCCAAAATGTTTTCCTTAATCCAGCCTTAAGAGATTGAAGTGATGAAGCTTCCTACACTTCCCTTCAGAGAGCACTGCAAAGTATAATACACAACAATGTTCAATATTTTTGAAATTATGGTTATATTTAGCTTTTTATGTGAATTCTGTAAATCTGATATACAGTCTTTTGTTTGCAAGAACCCCTCATTATTGTGGAAAAATTATGCTATTAATATTTCCAGCCAGTTATGCTTGCCTCCTTTAAGTATTCTTACTGACATATATTTCAAATTATTTTAAAACAATTTAATGCTAGGGAAGTGTGTCTGCAAAGCAACATTTCTGTCAAAATATCTGAGGAGAGTATTTTTGCTTTATGCTGTCTGGAGGTGAATTTAGGATTTGGCTCAAGTTGAATTATAGGCATAAGTGCTTTACATGAATTTGCAAGTTGTGTGACCCTGTGGTATTTGGTCTGTTTTTCTGTGCTGTTCTCTTCGGTTCTCAGATTTCTGTTATCATAAATTCCCCATCATTTTGCAATATAATACAAAAAGAGGTATCGATAGAGGAAACCAAGATTCAAATTCACTAAAATTTGGTTTATGTTAATTTATAACTTTTCAATATCTGTAACTTTATATGAACTCTCTTTCATATTTATTTGCAAATTCTCTTAGTCCCCTGGTTCTTTCGTATTATAAAATGTGCCTTAAATCTCTCAGGGTAGTGCAATGCAGAGACTGAGGTACAGCAAGAAATGTCTTCACAGGCTGTGAAGAATGTATGGCATTGGCTCATAATTGCATTTAAACAGATATTATTAGATCTCCCTCTGATTACATATAAACAATCTTCTGTAACCATTTGAATCTGGGAAGCTGGAAGGGGAAGGCTGCAGTGTTCACTGATTCCAGTGGGATTCAGATTTCCAAAAACTTAATGTGTACCAGATGTGAAAGGAGGGAAACTCTAGCCAGGCTGGTGAGTGGCATATTACATAACTACCCAGAACTGGGGACTGTTCGTCACACAGGACACCCTCAGTGGGGAAGGGAGAAGGAAATGGAAAGCCATTTGAAAATTCAAGATTCAGGGTCCACAATATTACTCAAATGCTTAATGTCCATAAAATACATTGTAGGGACAGCAGCAAGCTATTTTTTTCGATGCAAGGTTTTTTACGAGCTTGTTTCAGAATCTGTTTTTCTCATTAAGATTTTAAATCCATGGCTTCTTACTTTGATCTTACTGGTTGACGTTAATCCTTATTTTACCTTGTTGCTGTTTTGGGTTATCTTGGGGGGAGGGGACGGGCATCCCTCAATTCAAGACACCCATCACTACTTCATCTGAATAAATAAGCAATCATTTCCCAGGAGAAGGCACAGATAGTTCTGCTTTCTCCCAGGCAGGGAGGGAGGAAGCCTGAAAACTAGAATGAGTTAAACACCACCCCCAACATCTGGACACAGCCTTTTGCTCCTGTATGAACCCTCCTGAACTACCCAAACCACACTTGCTTTGGTTGGCACCACTCAGCACTGCAGTAGATGGGTGGGTTTGAAAGAGAGAGAGAAAGGAACTTTCTTCCAATGATGTGGGCTTTAACTGTTGAGTTTTGTGTGTGAGTGTCACAAAAATTTCACAGCAGGTCATATGTGATACACGTTCTGGTGTAACCCCGGCGAAAGAGCAATATGCTGAGAATGGTGACATCTGCCTGTGTCATAACTGCAGAACAGAAACATGTACCTGAATCCTTTTTATTTGGGAAACCAGACCAAGGTTTCATTTAGCATGACCACATATCTACACACACCCTTGTGAATGTACAGGAAGATACTATTCCTCGACGGATTGCTTGTACGTTTTATTTGTTTGCTACTAGGCTTTCCTTTGCCAGCATTGCCTCCATGTCAGCAAGGCCATTACCTGACACTGTTTAATTCAGGGCCAGGATCCGGAAAAAAAAAGGAGGCCAAATGGAATATCGTCAGCTCTACGTTTGTAAATTTGCCCAGTTTTGCTCAAATGACTTTCCTGCTTCCTAGTTTGTCTTCCCCTCAGCACAGAATAAAAAGAGGATTAAGGCTGTCAGGGCTGTACTTCAGAGGCAGCCCCAGCAAAGCCCCTAAAGAAGAAAAGCGAATGATCATAACCCATCCTCTGGATCGTCTCCAGCATAAGAAAGGATAAACTAATTTTTTTTTAGCACTCCTTAGGTTCCACAGTCAAATAAACAGCACATGGCAGTCTCTGCAATTTAAGATAGAAGGTCACTGAGACCTGGATTTATTAGTGAGGACACTGAACATTGTCCTAGTGCTGTAGGGAGAGTTTTGGTCAACTGAAACTGATGCCCTTCAGATGCCATGTTAGGGTCTGAAACCTGACTGATTGGTGTTTAAAAATTAAGAGCAGATGCTGCTAGACACTATTTGCTTTTTATCATCTCTTCAATAATCTTGCCCAGAAATGGGAGGTTTAGCAACCAGACAATACTTTGCAAGAAAATTGGTGTCGGAAGAGGATGTATTGAGTAAGGACCAAATTAATGCATGTTGAAAGCTTCTGGCAGTCTGTCTTTTCTTATGGAAAAATTACCAATAGCGGATTTTCCCCCCAATTTTCACCATGGGAAACATATTTCTCCTCTGTGGAGGGCTTAAGAAATTTTCCTTAGAGGATATAGGACCTCCAATTGAAACAGGTGAAAACTGAGTTAATTGAATTATCTGGTATCTTTATTCCTTTTTGGTACTTTTACAGTGACAAATCCACACCCGGCATTCAAATATAATGACAGCTTTATGCAGCATGAAATAGTACAAGCTTAAACAGTTGGAGGTAATCTTGGCTAATCAGATAGACTAACATCCATAATTGTTTAGTGAGTTTTAAGATTGCTTGGCATTTGCAATAGTAAGTCCAGTCAGGACTGGATTTTCATTGGAAGAACACACAATCCAAATGCTGTGGTCCATGCCCTGCAAACTTGCTGTTCATTGTAAGGCCAATGCAATATGCAATAGAAGAAAATGAGTGTTAGAGGTACATAATGATAAAGAGGTCACATACTTTAGCTGATGCATTGTTTGCTGTTTCACAATTATTGACAATTTCTGGCTCAGTGGAGGACAAAAAGAGATTGAGAGGAAGGTACAAATAAAGTTGGGAAGGCTAGACTTTGCATTCATTAGACTTGATAAAAAAGAATTTCTCTTTTTTGTCAAAAGTGTGACAACTTTGTGTGAAAAAGCAGATGAATTATTTTCTATTAGGTAATTTGAGTTCATTTCATTTGAACATAGTAAGCCTACTTCAAGATATACCTATCAAATATAGCCCTAGATAATCATTTGGGAGAAGGAAATGCTATTTTTTAAAGTCTAATTCCAAGCATCTTACATCCCACAGACTTATTGGGACATACTTTTAAAGTCTGCAGTCCTAATGCATCCAGTTGTTTAAATGAGAGCTAACCATAATAGAACAAAACAAGAACTCCAGATCTAAGCCTCTTTGGCTCATGTTTTTTACCCACATCTCTATATAAAAAAATCACAAGCTCTGTCTTACAGAGTTTTAAAGGAGTGAGAAGGATGAGGATAACAGCTAAAAATTAGCTTTATGGGCTGTATGTTAGTTAGAAAGACTTTATCTCTGTGTCAAATTCTGTACTTTCTTTGTTTCAACAGTAGCAGTCCTTTCTATTTCCTTTTGTCTGCTACTCTACATTACACATCTGAGATTTGTTCTTTCTCATCTAAGTGAAGTTGTGTTTCTGGGTATGCCACTAAAGCATGTCTTCTCTAGGGAAAGAATTTTTTGTCAGAATAGCTATATTGGAGCTCAAAGGCAAAAGCCCTGGTAATGCAATTTCTATTCTGAGTTCTGAAATGCTGTTACCATTTCTCAGTTTCAAAAGTATTTGTGCATCTTGACTTTTTACTTAGGAAGTCCAATTATGAATCCTGAAAATAGTCTGCAGTGACCCACCTAGTGCTCACCAAGAAGTAATGGCCATAATGGCTCTTCTTGATGTTAGATGCCCCTGCCTATCCCTAGTGTCAACCAAGCAAAGTAAAAATGGATCCATCCTGCATTCTCTTGGTGTGGTGGGGGGCAACAAGAACAGAGTTGTCTGCATAGTTATAAGAAACAGCCCAAAATAAGAGAGGTGTTAAACAATTAGGCTGGAATAAAGCCAACAGATCTCAAAATAAAATGGCAGAAGATTTCATCAGTACAGGAGTGAAACATCCTCTTGGAGCAAAAAGAAAAAATGCAATTTGCTCAAATAGTAATCTAGAACAATTATATTAAACATATTTTTTCAAATAATATGTGAATTTTTCAAAACCTCCTGGATGAAGCTTTGTAAGCAAAGAGAGGCTTGATTCTTTCATATTGTCACTTGTTACACAACTATGTAACTTTGTAGATTTCATGCCTCTGTAAGGGCTTCATCCAAAAACTACTGTGTCATTGGAAAAAATTTGATTAACTTCCACATGCTTTAGATAAGGGCATAAATGAAAGATGAACTCTCTGAATCATTGTGCTTCATTATTTCTGTTAAAATTATGGGTTTGATCATGCTTCTTCTGACATAGGGCATAAAAAGGACACATCTTCCAAACATTTATTCATATGAAACCAATTTGCAGTAAATGTATTTAAAAAATAATATCAGACCACAAATATTTCAGACTATGTATTCATTCATCCATTAAATAAATTTCTGTAAAATCATATGGGTGTGGATGAAGATTTTCCTTGGTTTTATTCTATGCCTACTAAAACACTGAAGACTGTTGGCTGACATTTCAAGCAAAATACCTGAAGGTAGGATCATCTTAACTGATGTTGTATTCTGCCAAATTGCTTTTGGATTTCAGACTAGATGTGTATTTTTTGCAAGGCACACAGGGAATTAGAAGCATTTTCTACTTATAGAAAGTGACTACAGCTGAAGACATGCAAGTTGTCAATTTATCTCATGCAATGTGTATTGCAGTACATCATAAATTATGCTCTTCTTGGAGGAAAGAGCCTCTTTTAATCTTAGTAACTAACATACAAAAATCACAAAACCATTCTATTATACCTATTTGAGGAGCTGAGTCTACAAATCAATAATAAAACTAGATTTCTTGTGATAGTGAAATGTAATGGTGAAGAAGGAATTTTGTAGAATTTCCTAAGTATTCAGATTCCCTAAATTAAATGTCAAACAACATAAATACTCCCTGGGCCATTTCTAATTGTGCTATTGCGACACGTTTAATTTTGTACTATAAGTGAATAAGAAAGTTTTGCATTTGAGAATGTATTGTAAGATAAAATTCACTGAAAGGTAAAGTCATGGCTACTTTTGCTAAGAGACACAAGCAGTTTGAGAAGTGTCTGTTGGAGGCTGTGAACCAAGCAGAACTCAGCTGAGGAATGTACGGCTGCCTCTGAAGTCTCTTCCCTCAACCCTGTCTATGGTGCTCTTTCGTGACAACCTGAACAGGGAATTTGCTCTGTAGTCTTCTAAAAGAATATATTATGGGTTTGTAACATGTTTATTGGTGTGGAGCAAGTCAGTGGAAACATAATACAATTCTTTATTCAGCAGCAGCAGGGTATACTATTATGAGTTTGGCCAGTTCTGGAAGCTAATATTTAATATCAAAGGACTGACACAGGGGTTTCTGGGTTGGTGAAGTTTGTGGACAGCTATGTAGAAATCAGAAACAAACTTTCCTGAAGAAGCTGGCTACAACATTTGACAGTAGGTGAACTTGTATATAGATTCTCTGATGTTGCCAAATGGGAACAGAATTTCTTCAGCAATGATAAACGCAGAGTGGCCTTTGCTATGGCACGTTTGTGTTGCTGTGTGAGTGTCTTGCAAGTTTTGAAGGCTTGCACTTCAGTTTTGTTAGCCTGTTGGAAGAAATCTCATTTAACTGGCATTTTTACATCTACATTAATTCTTTTAAAACACTGAAGTGAGTGTTCTACAGCTATGTAAAGAAACGCATTATCAAAGCATTAAGATATGATTAAACTGACATTTTCTTAAGAAAACGAAAGGAGCAGGGAAAAGCCATTCTAAAAGGACTGAGTGCTACATACTCCAGATATTATCTTCAGTGCTTACTCAGGGATCTTTAAAGAAGCTTATTACCAAGTACCCTAAGAAGACAAGTGTGGATGTGTACAGATCAGAGGAATGCAAGTTAATGCACCTGCCAGATTTTACTATCGTACAAAGCATGTCAATCAGCACTCAGACCTTGCATTTAAAAGTGTGTTCCTTCAGATTTTTTTCAGTGCTGTATCTCACATAGCTAGAATTTCCTAGTCACTATCCATCCACTGTTGCAAATGTCATAAATTATGCTACTGAATATATATCACTGATGTGAATGTGAATAGACCTTCGTTAGATTCAGTAATGAGCTATAGAAATACTAGTAGATATGGTTGTTGTGAGTACATATATTTAAATCTTCCTGCTATTCTCATTAGGACATAAAAATAATATTTTTAAATTTTAAAAAAAATCAGTTCTACATATGTTTTCTTTAAGAAAGATAAACTAAAATGCATAGTGAGTTGAATAGATTGGGAAGTTTATAACAAATGAAATTACAGCAGTTTGAAGCATAGCTACTTGATAGCTACCTACAGCTCACATCCCACAGGACCATTTCAAAAGTGATGTGTCAGTTTTGGCTTGGACTTCATTAGGAAAAAAATGTGTTCAGAAACTCATCCTTAGAAGTCACCATCTGGAAATACCTGTAGTGGAGGACGGTCTGGTGTACCAGACCATCACAGGATGGCTGCAGGCTGCTGGGAATCTGTAGTGATGAAGAAAACAAATGCAGAAGAGAACTTTGAGAAATAAAAGGTATTAGGATCATCACATGCTGTGCTAATAAGGTCTCCTTTGCTGCCCTGTACAAAATTCTGACATTGCTATCTAAAAAAAACAATGTATCCCAACTGGAAGTGCTGCAGAAGGACTAGCAGTAGGATGTGGGGAAAAGAAGCTCAGAAGGGAAAAATCATCCTTTTGCCATGTGTACAGTATTTAGGGAATTTATGACTACTGCCTGTATGGGGTCAGGCAAAGATGCTGTACAACCTAAGAGCCACTGACTGCACAAGAGCAAGGAGGACTGTAAGAGCAGGTGGCAGCAGGCACTGGGTCTTGGTCACCCATCAGGGCCCTCAGGCTTTGGTTCCCACCAAAACAAGGATTCTGAACTTTGGGAGATTCTGTGCTCACCTTCACATGCTCATGCTCTCTTACCTGTAGCTCTCACTTACACAAAGATGTTCAAACTGTGCAGAAGGGCACAACACCTTTCAAACCTGTCTCTATTCTCAGTTTTAGTTGGTTTCAGGATTTAGCCGAGAAATATTTTATCGAGTGAGAACTCAGTATTTACTGAGTTAGGACATCAGTGTGGTGTTAGAGGGAAGTCACTTTATAAAGAAACTAGAATAAACATTAAGTGACTGAAGATATTCAAGTGACACTGTTCTACTGGAAATATAGTCATATAAATAAATGGGCTTTATCAGTTTGCTGGTACCTCCAGCAATGTTGACATTTGCATTCTGCTCTCCTACCTCTGACAGACTTTAGTTCTATTAAAATAATGAATTCTTATGCTGATATTCGCCTCTTAGCATGAGGCATTTGGAACAAGTCAACACATTTTCAGGGATGAATTTTGGAAGTTTATTAAGATATACAGATTTAAAAAGGAGAAATCTGTACAGATGTCATGTGTCAGAGATTTCTCTTTTTATCAGTCCTCATAAAACATGTCCATATATGATCTGTTTTCCAATAGAAAAATGAAGCACAAATCCTATTGGGATCACCAGCAGGGTCTGATGTCCAAAGGCAGATATTTTATTTAAATGATCCTATACTGCTCAGTAGGAAATACCATTTTCATTGTGTTTACAAACATGTTAGCATTCATTAAAATGTTTTTCTGCTGCCCTTAAGATATGTATTTTAAAAGACATACTTCTGAAAAGCTTTAGAGAGCAGAATTTTTTAAGGCGGATCATTTGACAGGTGTTAATTCACATTGAAACTCCCAATGCAGAGAACTAGAAGCCAGGTGTTCAGAACAGCTTCAACACCAGAGAATGACTGGACCATAATGTACTTTAAAATAGTTTTTGCTTCATAGGTTTGTGGCTACTTTTGAGGTCAGTGTAGTGGTACCAGCCTCGGATACAACATAGTGCAGTACAATCTGTCTGGTGGTTTCCCCAGCCAGCCCCATGCTCTGCTTGTACTTATCAGCATCTCCACACTATAATTTCCTTTTGATGCATGACTCCAAATGCAAAAAGCTACTGGATAGTTTTGGCATTATTAGCTTTTGCAAAAAAGTAAGTTAGCCATTTGATAACCTCTAGATATGCCACTCTCTGAAGACTGTTCATCCCTTCAATTTTTTTCTATGGTGCAGAGACACACTTTCTTAAGACAGAGGGATGATTTTAAATGCGCAGTAAAGGTAATCCATCCCAGTCCCACCTTGAGATACTCTGGCCTATTCAAAATTAATTCTCTTCATTTTACAAGGCTTTTAATATAAGCATCTCCCATTAAGTGTTCACCAGCTGGGAAGTTAAAAGTGCAGGAGAATGATGTTGCTGTAATAGGTGTGGTATGACCATAAGAGTCATTGGGAATTTCTCTATAATTGAGAAATTTTGGGATGATATGCAATTTCTTTTCAGATCTACCCCACAGCTGTTTGTTGAGGCAAGGAGGGAATTATAACAATAGGGAGCAGGGGATGGACTTATTTTCTATTCCAAATGTGATTCCTTGATAAGAGTTTTCATATACAACCCAAAAAGCCAAAAGATTTCTAACGGAGGCAGGAGGCTGCTTGTATAACACTGCTGAAATATCTTGGTGTTCCTCCTCTTTGGGTGCATGGAGGATTGTTTGAGCAGATATGTCTTTCAGTCTTTAACAGTGGTCCTTCAATCCTTCTGGCAGAAATTGTACAGTTTTTAGCAAAATTACCACCACCAGCATTGTCTCAGTATGGAGAATTTCCACAAGGATGGATTGCTTTCATGGTGCAATACAAAAAAGTACTCATTACTATCTCCTGTGACTTTGAAATTAAAGGAATTGCAGGGTGCTCCAATGAAAGGAAAACAGACGATTTAGATATTATTTGTTACAATTCTGCCTAATTGTAAAAAATAATAACTGCCATATACCTGCCTTATGTGGGACGTCAGGTGATATTACCAACATTATATTTTCCAACATTACATCTTGGTAATGCATTAATTAGGCAGCAAATTTAAATAACTTCTTTGATTTAGAGCACTTTGATATGTAATTTACTTCAGTGTTTAATTTCAGTCAATAAATATTATGTCTATAGTGTTTACATTACAACATGAAATGCTTTGAATCCAATCTTATTGGTGTATACATTTGAAAAGACCTGTGCTCTCAGGCATAAGATACATTTCTTAGTACCTGGAAAAGTGTATGTATACTGTTTTCCATTTGGATATTGCATGCGTTGAATGCTTTTAAGTTCCTGTTGAGGAACTTAAATGTACACCATAGTTTCTTTCTTTGGGTATGTAAAATTGATAGGCAAAGTTTCAAACACAAATTTGCTTATGACAATTTTTTTTTTTTTTGTTATTGTTATTCTGAATTCCTGGACTAAAATGTATGACCTTGAGAAACTTTTAAGTGAAAGAGGTGTTTCCAACTGTCAGACATGCCCAGCTCAGCCAAGACCTCACAGCATCCAGCAATCATTCCACAGAACACTGAAAGGTTATGATTATATCCTGGAGATGCTGAAGGTTGTTTAGCCTTTAGGACAAATGGAGAACTTTGTATATAGTACACTTTTTAAATCACGAATTAACTGGAAAACAGCTTGAGCAAAAGTTCATACTTAACCATCAGTTTCTTTGCATGGTTCTATACATTTATAGAAATCTATAATTTTCTCTACTTTCTTTAAATAAGTCTGTTTTTTGAGAGGGTTAATTACTGTGCATGAATAATAATGACTAGGGAGAAAAATGCATCTTCCTTGTTTTCTTCACATGAGCAGTATGGTGATGTTTTGGATTAGTATAGGCAGGAAGTACAGGGAGTTTCCAATTTTGAGCTGGTGGTGGTTTGCAGAATCAGAGGCAATCACTGTTACAGGAAGACCAGAAGCCCTGATTATGTGCTCCTTGCTGGCAAGTAATTACTCCTCAAAGTACTTGCATATGAATCACCACAGTTGTGGATATGCAGTTATTCTTGAAGTAAATTCGGTCTACTCATACAACAGAATTTTTGTGTAAGCCTGCCCAGTGAATCTCTTTAACTTCTTCTTGGAGCAATTTAAGAATGGATCATTATGTGTAGATAGATTCTTCCAAGATCCTAAATTACTTTGTGCTCTTACCACAGAGATCTACTCATTTTTCAATGGCAAAAATGAGTAGATGATTTTTACATGATTTTTAGAGTAAGCTCCATAATCCAACTTTTTTGAAAAACTCTCATCATACCTCTGATTCTAAACTCCTTGGAGATATGAAAAATCTTTACATACATTCCAATCAGTCCAATGTAATAAAGATTTAACATAATTTGTCTAGCTACGCTACAAATTAAGTCCTTATTTTATTTGGCCTCCTTATCATTCATTCATGAAGTAAATGCCAGTGTTTCTCTGTACAAGTAAAAGTTTTCTTGATCTTCGCCACATCAACTTCCCTAAATTTCCTTCTTAGTTAGTAGTAAACTTCATTTTTATTGAATTAACTAACAGAAACCCAAAGAAGTTTGTAAATTTAAAAGGAAATGACCGCAATCCAAAGCAACCATCTCACAACAATTTCATTCCACTCTAGAGAGAATCAACCCATGTGGAAAACATAAGTTTAATGTACAGCTTGAATAATACTGTAATGGGAGTTACAGAAAAAGTTAGATAAAGGTGATTGTCTTTTATTTTCACCGTCTGTACAGAATAAAAATGGAAATGCTTTAACATGTTGCATAACATTTTACAAGCCCTAACTAATCTTTGAAACAACACTGATTTATGTACACAGTAACTATTTGCATCTTTCTACTTAGCAGAGTATTAAAAAAGAGATTAGGACCAAGGTTCACGATGAAGTTGCCTAAAGCTAAGCATTTGATTTTGGCTTTAGGAGTCTAAATAAAAATGGCCTAGTTTTTAGAGCTGCTGAGCACAGATACCTCCAAATCAATCTTGTGAAAGCTGTAGCTCTTATATGATGTGGAATCTGTTCACTCTTTGAAGTGACTTACATGGGTTGAAGTTTCTGGTTGATGTGCTTTATGTTGAAAATGTTGGTCTAATGTGCTTGCCCCAAAACAGGCTAAGCAGTTAATCAAAGAGAGAAGGAATCCTGTCAGAGGGACACTGATCTCCCACACCCACACTGCAGGCAGAAAAACTCTGTCGGGAGGACAGCAGCAAAAGCAACAATCAGTAGGGCTGCCCTTCCCTCTGCAATATCCATTGGATCGTAATGGACACTTGCACAACACTATGCACTAACAGCAGCTGGGAACTACCCTTGACATTGAGGGATCATCTTCAAAAGCATCTATATTGCCTCTGAGTTCCAAAGGATGTTTTTCACAGCACCTTTCTTTGTTGTGTGGGCGCACATCCCAGCTCATACATAACACAGGTGCCTCTAGGATGAACACTGTTGTGCCTTGGGGGCCTACTCTTGGGTTTACTTGTTCTCTTGAGTTGAATGTATTTATCTTCTCTCGATTTTCTCTACCTCACTTCAGCCTATTTCAGATTTGTCACATGTCAGTCTTTTTCACATGTCAGTCATAATTCCAGCTGCAGTTTGAAGAAATTTACAACACATATGAATATGAATAAATATTCGTAGGTAATGCTTCCCTTAGTCAACTGACTCTTTGCTTTTGCCATATCCAGTTGTCATTCTGGTGAGGCAAAATCCAGGTAAGGCATCAATATTTTGTACATCTGCCTTTTTCATCAGAATTATAATTTATCCGTCTTTTAAGAAAACGTTGTCAGTGGCTATTCTAAAAAGAAAAGTATGTGTGACACAATATTGTGTTTCTCCGACTTCATGGAATACTCTTAATTGTTTGCAAAGCCTCCAAGTGTGTAGAGGCTAAGGTTTAGTTTTCCAAATTCATGTTGTTTTACACTGCAGAATGAATTTGCTTTTCTGTGTCATGTAATGTGCATTAATAAGCACAAAGTCAGGCACAAGGATGGATTTGAAAAGAAGGCATACTATTTCAGCTTGATCATGACTGGGAACATCCCACACACATCAGGAACTAAATTGGTTCCAGTGAGAACTGGAAAGACTTAATACCATATAAGTGGTGTTAAGTGGAGATTGGCTTTTTTCAGCCTGTCCCAAATACGCTGTCCATTTCTAAACATTTCCATCCTCTGCTCTGATGGAATAGAGGCAAATAAAGAGGGACTTCTGACATGCCAAATGTTACCTGTGCCACAGTTTACCTATGGCAATTGGTCTCTTTTGTCCTTATCTGCAGGGAACTGCAGTAGCAACATGCTCAATAATTCCAGGTCTCCTAACATGCACTTCCTATTCATATCATCCTGACTGCTCCTTCCCTTGTGGTCCTTACCAAATAGACTCAAAAGTGGAAAACAGTCTTTCCAATATCTTGACCTCGTAATTTTTCATGATCACATCAACATCCAGGGAGTTCTGCTGTGCAGAGATGTGTGTCGCACCAGTGATAGACGAAAGATTCTGGATGGCCAGGTAGGAATGGAACAAAACAAGAGGATCAGTCAGCTTCTTGCAGAAGGATTTAGAAAAGTTACAAGCCAAATCCCAGATCTCAAAAGTCTGCTGGACACAGACTAACACTGGTTTTGACTATACACTAAATTAGTCCTGCAGTTTAGGTACTGGTAGGAAACGTAAGAGCTTGTGGTGCTCTGTCCTTTACGCTGCATTTCACTACAACCCAGGCAAACCTATTGGGCCCTTTTTTCCCTGAATTAAGGGGATGATGCTGCCTGTTCATGTCATACATGTGCAGTTCTCTGTATCTCGGGCAGGAGCCATGAGCACATGTAGACTCATGATGTTCAAAAATTGCCCAGGGTATTTCTGGGGCTGGTTCACACAAAATTGCGTGAACAGGATTGTGACTCATAGCTGTCACTTGAGGACTCCAGGAGAGGTTTCCACAACTTCCTCATGTTGTAATTCAATAATAAAAACTACAGCAGTGAGCACTTCTCTTCTACCTTCCAGCCTGCAGAACACAATATAAATATTGACTAATTAGCCCACATGAATCAGGACAATGCTCACCATGTCTGCTCAGAAACCTACAATGAGGCTGGGATATTCACATGAGCCTGAGGGAGTTCCCTGCCCAAATCACACGGCGTGTCACAGGGAGGTGGGCACTAACTCCCTGAGGTACCCTTGAAAAACCAAGCTTTAATAGATCATGTCTACAGTCAATTTAACATACAATTAAGCATTTGCACAAAGCAAATAGCACCAGAACTGTTGAAAATGTAATCCTGCCCCCTTGTTAAAACAGGCTCGGCTGTTTGGCATTATGCAGAATGACTGTCACCGCAGCGCTTTGAAGTCACTATCGCTAATGCAAACATGTGCAGGTACAAATAATTCAGCAGCAGAACACTGATGCTCCCCAAGTTTCTTATGCCATGTATGATCCTGAAATCTTCAGGATCATATTTTAGTCTATTTATTCTCCACACAAAAGGTACTTTACAAAATCTGCTAAATAGCTGGGCCTACTTACTGGGTCCCAGGAATATGCCCTGCACACATCTCATCAGACACATCTGTTCCTCCGGCTCCTGGCTCCTCTGTTCTCTTTCACCAGCAGCTGGTCTCTGAATGGATGTCGGAGACTGATCTCTTTGCTTTGCTTAGGCTGTAGGATTGTTTCTCTTCTGGTCTGTAGAGATCTGTCAATATTAGCTTAAATGTAGATTCTTTTTTTCTTGTGAAAAGAAAAGATAATAATTCTTCCTCCTGATGGTGGCTTAGAGCACTTCAGATTATCCCTTGTTATTTCTTTGCAAGAAGAAATGTATATTCTCTTTTCATAAGAATTATAGCAGTTAACAATCCTCCGGCCCAAACTTTGTCCCATGAAAAACTAACATCAATGGGAGTTAGCTATATCCGCTAAGGGTAGAATTAGGATTCTCAGAGAAATCTTTAGGTTCAAATAAAACAATCTTCACTGCTGTAACCATAGCAGCTCTCATGTCCTACATAGTACTTTTAAGGATATCTTGGTCAAACATAGCTTTCAAAGTAAAACATTTTTTTCTTTCTCTAGGCCATGAGATTTTCTCTCTATGTTCCATAGAGCACCAAATGTTCCTCAGATGTCAGAAGTTCTGGTAATTTGTTTGTTTCAATTTCAGTCTTGCTTTCCAGATTATTTTGCAGATTCTAATTTAAAAATTTAGAGAAAACCAAAACAAAACAAAGAAACACCACCTCACCTCAATTCAATTATTAATGATTTGCATTACGTGCTGTCTTTATACAGCTACTAATTATTTGTATAGTTTTCCTTTTTACTAGTATGCACCTTGGCCAACTTTAGATGCCTAATTTGTATGCCAAAGACATGAGGTTGGTTTTTCTCAGCTTCCAGTATAGCTTATGAAGACTGTGTGTCTCTTCTCGAGGAAACTTTAGGCTGCCTAAGTTGATTTCCTGTCTGAAAATTTGACAAAGAAACCTTTGTTAGAACCGAAGATTTTCAGTTTAGGCACCTAAAGTACATTGTTTGGTGCGAAGAGAGCCTCTTCTTTTCTGCTTCCTGTGCCTCTAAGGGCAGTGGGTCACATTCCCCCTTGCCCAGGCAACATGCCCAACCTATGGAGACAGGTTTGCCTCCCATTTGGGTTTGCTTCTGACCAGAAATTACTTGTGGGCTAGAAACAACATGCTGAAAAATGGCCAACACTTCACCAGGCTTTGAACCATGGACTTCAGCCAGAGTGCCAGGTTTCCAACATGGAAACCAGGAATCTGGTTTCCAGTATGACCAGTGGAAAGGACATAGCTCATATGATTCCCTTTTTTTGTCACTGTATTTATTAACCTGTTCGTGGCCAAATTATCAGATTTTTCACAACTGCAAGTGCACTTCCTACAGAGATTAATATTTCTGCCATGGTTTTAAGGGCTAATGATGAAGCATCAGTTAATCAGTACATGATTCAACAAGCGGAGGCACTGGAGTTGTTCTAGACTGATTTTGTTCATCTTAGAAAAGAAAACAGATTCAATTTGGGGGAGAGGTGAAATTGATATAGGATACATTGCTAATGAAACTCAGTATTAAGTTTTAATGCAAGTAGGTCACACTACCAAGGAGAATGGGATAAACACCCGTAAAATAAACAGTACAAAGACTTGACTGAAATGATAAAAGGGCATGATTGTGAGCAATTAACAGCTTTATCCTTGATCACTTTACATATCTTCTAGTTTACAGGACTAGTTGTCCAGTGTGGCAGTAAGAGCTGTTCACCGGGCTGCAGAAACAGCTATAGTTAGCAATGGGGACAAAATAGGAAGCAGGGTCAATTTTTCCTCAAAAAGAAATAGAATTTTCTTCAGAAATCCTTAGAATAAATTGTAAGTCTTGTGAACTGGCTGAGGATTTTGCCTGTCATCAATATTTTTTCCTTGATCTATCATTCACGTTACAAAGCCATGGCAATGGTAGCAATTTTTATTTGCCTTTTTTGAAATGGAGGATTATTCTATTTTTAGCATACGAATATCCCAAATACACTTCTCCTGTCTTCTGAGTATGTTATATAGTAGGCTATAGCCTGCCCCTTTGATGCATTGATTTTAACATTTGGTGATGTTAATACATTAAGCATTAAAAATTATGTTAAATCTCTGCTGTATATGGCAGAGAAGTAAAGCCACCTTTCTAAATCTGAAATGTGCCCTAAAGCACGTGGTTATAAAGCATCCATAGGGACACTGTGTGCTTAGGCCATTCTGAGGCCTGAATGCTAGACAGCAATGAGCGCTCCCTTCCCTCAATAAAGATCTGTAGCAAAAAACAGATATGCCCATGTACACTACTGTTAGAATGAATAGTTCCCAAAATGTAAGTGTATTTAATTGTGGAATGTATATGTCTTACAGGATCACATTCAGATGCATGTGCCTTCCACAATGAAAAATGGATTTGCAATTTTCATTTTCCCTAACTATAAATATTTGTATGCCACTTAATTTAAAGATTGTACTGAAAGATATCATTTTCGATTAATATGCTGTATTTTACACCGTTTACATTCCATTTCAATATGCTTGCCTTCTATAAAATGTATTTCAAGACTCCCTAAAAAAAAGAGAAAATAGGCACACTTTAAGCAGTTTACAGGAGACAGATCATTATCTCCTACAAAGGAAAGGAAACAGGAAAGCTGTAAATAATAAGTTCTGAATAGGAATGACATAAACAGCCTAATCAATGTCTTCCAGAACTGGCAAGTGACACCTCTTTGTTTTTTGCAAATAAAAACCTTCTTAACATCACAATATAAACCATTATCTCTGCAGGCAAGGTATATTTAGAAATGTACGAAATGTACATTTCCTGCCAGCCACTAGATCAGTAGGTGGAGATCTAAAGTCATGCAAATATTACAGTAAATGCAGGCAACCAATTTCTAATTATTCCATATCAGCAGATTTGTGAGGAATATAATTTATTAAAAAAGAACAGTTTATGATCAGCAGACCTTAGTTATGACTGTTTAGGAATTCAGTGCATTTTGATCTAATCACAAAATCAAAATATTCATGAAACACAATGATATCTCCCCAAAGCAGCCGGGCAGCCATTAATTTTGAAATTCGGGTAATTTATTAACACTTATCTGTAGCTGTAAAAGCTTACCTCTGTGTTTGTAATACGGGTAAAAGTGAAAGCAGTTTTAAAACTGATTCCTAATGATTTATAATGGTTTGCTGTAATTTGAGCCAGAAATTCAATTAAAATGTATGTCTAGTTTTGTTTCAAGATCTTTAGTTAAAAATTCTATTAAAATTCTATTTCCTTCTTGCATTAAATGTATCTGTTATCTGCATATATGAGAAATATAAGAAAATTCTATCATTTATTCCCCAGACTCCACAAATGCCTTTAAAAACATTCATTTTTATTTCATAATTCTGCCAAGGTACTATTTAGAATTTATGTACAGCAGAGGAGGAATAAGTGTGCATACTATTTTCTTTTGAAGAAAACTAGCTTCACTACTGAGTGCTCATGCAAATATTCAAGTGACATTTATCAGTTCATCAAAGAAAGTAAAAACAAATAACACTGAATTATCGGATGTTTTAAAAGCTTAATTACAATACCAAGGGTATAGCTTCTTTCTATATATGTTCCCATTATAAATCCCTCTTGTAAAGGATATGTAACTTCACTACCAAAATTCCCTTTTGAGATAACACTTCACATTGTTATTTTTAAATAATGAGAAGTAAAACTGGCCACTCTTGTGTTTATTTATAGGGGAACAAAAAAAGAGACAACTCACTGCTGATGTTGGAATCACTCCAGGCTAAACCAGAAGTGAAGGAGTGAATATTACTCACTTTTTCTTTGTGATGGTCTTATCTCAGAATGCTTCACCACATGTAAAGGTAAAGGACTGAGTTTATAGATGAGCACATCTGTTAATGTTGATGAGAGTGATGTGGCCAGTCCTAATTCTCTGTGTTGGGAACTGATCTTTTGTAATGCAGTTAATCAGTTGCTTCTAGATAAAGAGAAGAACATTCAGGTACCCAAATAAATGTTACCTTGTGCAAAATACTATTTTCAAATTCAGTTATTCAGCACTTACCATACTTCAGTATAATTGATTGGGAGCAGTGGTGAATCAGGACCATACACCAGCAAAGTAAGGATGCAGTTCAGTAGACTAAGTGGCACTAGGAAAACCTTGAGGGCTTTCTTGTTCTGTTTCGTCTGGGTCAGTAGCTGCTACTGACCCTGTGAAAGTAAGTTTTATAGAAGACTGGGACACTTCATGGTCTTGGTGGCAAAGGTAAATCTGAGAGGAAGAAAATGTAGGTCTCAGTGTAGGATTATTACTGTGTTAGATTTACAGGAGAGATGATCCCCTAAATTACTTCATTGGCTTTATGCTGTATTAAGTCGCCTTGCTATCCTGCCATCCTCGACCGCAGCGCTAGCCCTCAATGCTCTCACAGCTTCGCATGGCTGTCTCACACTGAGGTGGGGCTGCCCACGGCGAGGGATCAACGAGGTGCCGGTGGAACAAGGTGAGAAGAGACAAAGGGTTGGGGGAAGGGGTCTCCCCTGAACTCTCCTTTAGTGGGGGTAAGGGCAAGGGGATTCGGGAGGGAGAGTCGTGGAGGAGAACACCGGAGAACTGTCCCCATACAACTGATTTTAAGGGGGGGAAACAACCAATAGGGAAAGAGACAAGGGGAGGGTACAAGGATCAGGGGTCCAATAAAGACATACGAGGGAGGGGTACAATAACTCATAACCAATAAAACTTTGAATATATCAGAACTTTTGGGAAGAGGGGGTTGGTCCAAAGCCCTGGTCACGCCTCTCTTCCAGAACAGGAATGGATCAACCAGAGTTGGACCTCCCACAGCTTTAAGACTCGAGGGGTTTTGACTAGATCGCAAGGAAATTCTACAAGCAAGGAGGTTCCAAAATTGAAGGGTTTCATAGGAAGAAGGAATGTTTGCTGTGGGAGCATATGGATTAACAGAGACGGAGGCAAACCACAGAAAGTAATTGCATGATGCTTTCACAAGAGGAAGAGCAAAGGAATAACTTTTCTACTGTTGATCGAGTGGCAAAGGAGGGAGTGTTCACGTGTTGTGTTTTACCCAGAAGCAGAAAAGAAAACAAACGATGGTTGACACTGGCTGATGAGATTAAATGGGCAGGGCTGCTGAGAATCTCCGTTCCCTAGGTGATCTCTCCGATACATGGAACACATCACTGTCACGTTTCTGTACTTTCAGACCACTGACAATCAATGGTTTCTTCCAGATGAGATGAAGAAGGCTCTCCATAAGGTGTGGCGCTACAAAGACAGTATTTTGGACATAATCCAGTATGTCTGTCATTCTCTCCTGTGGAGGGCAGTGGTACTCTTAAATAGTAGCTCCAGGCTTTAATAGTGTAATTAATGATCTCAAGATGAAGAAGCAGCCAGCATGTTAACAATATTATTGTGTACTAAACTGGATGAGAGATATTGCAAGAAACAAGAAATGATACAAAGGGTCATAGAGAGGTTAGAAACGTAGGCAAAGAAATAACAAAATTGCTTTATCTTTAAGACAAAACACATAATTTTCTAGTTGTTTCACACTTGTAATAACAGCTCACAACAGACAACAGACAACAGACAACAACAGACTTAAGGAGTGGGTGAAACTTGGAGAAACCTGCTATACCAGGAGATAGGGGTGAGAGAACAAGAGACCTTAAAGTGAAAGAACAAGAGATATCAGAGTGATAGCATCAGAGACCCTATGTTTATAGGAGATGTAGGAGTGATAGAAGAAAGCAAACTGGATGATAAGTGAGATGCACACAGGCATATGGGACTTCAGATACAGAAAAGACTTTAGAAGCATTAAATGAAGAGACATGTTCCTGGAGCTAAGTATGTGTATTTCACTGCTGGTGGTTGAATTAAGTTTTTGCTGCTTTACTGGGTTCAGTCAAAATGCTAAGAAGCAATTTAGGCAGACTACTGGGAAGAAGAAATCTAAATGTGTATAATGTGAAGGAACGGCAAAGGAAATCTTGACTCCCAAATTTAGGGCAGTTAGTATTTACAAGGGACCTTGGCAGACCTACTTAAGATATTAAAAATAATCAGCTAGGACAAAACATTTGTTTTATTAACATCTAGAAGGAAAATTTGCCTCTTACCTCTCTTATTCTCTCAAGAGAATTGTTGGCATCTCACTGATGAGGGCACCGCCTCTTTCTGTGCTGCTATCATCATATCTGGGCTTGTCTTCCCTCTTAGAACACCCTCATGCTGCCTGGCATCAAACCCTGTTAAAAGCACTAGGAGTGTCTTCACTGGGCTTCTCTTTTGAGGTGGCTGGCTGTTTACTTTTTCCAGCTGGTAGAAGGACTGAGATTTTTCACTTGACTTAATATGATCTTTTTCTGTTCTTTTATTGGAAGACATTTTCAAAATACAAAAATTATATATTAAAAAGAGTGAATGAAAACTATAATTTAAAAAATGGTAAATAAAAATAATACTGTTCTGATACTGATTCCCAGAAAAAATAATATTGTTCTGATATTGATTCCCTGCTTCTTCTAAAATCATTTCAGAACTGAAAACATCTTTACAAATACTAGGTTATCATCTGAATACTTCCAAGAAATGAACATCATGTATGAATCAGCATAAGCTTGATCTGTTCATTTAGGAAAAAGAAAGAAAAAAGAATATGTTTTCCATTGTTCAATTTCCATTAAAAAAAAATACCATGAAGAAATGCTGACCTCTGAAAAGGGGTATGTAACTACTATCTCTAATAGCATACAGTCCATAAGTTTAACAGTTTAAATCTTTTATATAACTCGCATTCTGCCTTCCCATTAGGGACGTGTTTCTTCCCAGAATATATTTACAAAATGGAAGCGCAAATTTTTTATACTGAAAATTTTACAGTATAAAAAATACACAGTAAAAAATACACAATTTTTTATACTGAAAATTTTGTGCAAGGGCAGGAAACAGCCAGAATGCGAGCAAAGAGACTCAGAGCCCAGTTCTGCAGTGTCATAATCCCATCTAGGTGGGATCTGTCTTCCATTCACCGCCCTTGACTGCTTGTTCCTAGTCTGTGTGCTGATTCTGAACTAATATTTTTAAAAAAAGTCATTGTTTCGTTACCATTCATGTCACTGCTCCCTTGACTGAGTGACCGTTGTGAATAGAGGACAAATAGGTGCTTCTGGAGGTGACACAGACTGTAATTATGGCAGACCTGTCTTGGAAAGTCTTACTCTGAGGCAGGGCTACATCTGCAGAAACACTGACAACTCAGTATTGAGAAAGTATCTATGAAATGCCTCTGGGGAAAGGAACTAGCAAAATGAGGCTTGGAGATATAAACAAAAAAATATCACCTTACATATTTCTTAAAATTTTCAAGGAAATTTGACCTCTTACCTTCTTGATAGATAATACCAAAAGTACCTAATGCTATTATGAAATTATCCCCCTTTCAGCAGAATTTATATGCCCCTGAACCCTGAACCAAGCACTTAGAGTTGTGCTTGGTGTTTCAGATATGTAAAACAATTCCTGTTCCTTTCTTCAGAGCAGGTTCCCAAAGAGCTTGCGATGTCATTTTCCAGAGGCCCATGATGTAGCTCCATGTCTCAGTGACATCAGTGGGTCATTACCAAATCGCATCCTAGTTCCTGAGACGTCCTTCTGCCACAATTTTAGTGCTTAACTCCATCTGTGCCTGAAACCTGTGGGATGTTGGAACTCTCCAGCTGATTAAAATTGGTGTCTGTTCACATCAGTCTAGTGCATTCAGCCTTCCCTGCAGGAGAGCAGTCACCCATGCATAGGAAGAATCAAGAGTTCTCGCCTTTGTATTGTTTGACCCCTGTTTCTCTCCACCTGATTTCAGTGGGATTTGGAGCAAAGAAAGAGGAAAATGAAGGAAAGTATTGAAGGTGCCTTTGATGCTATCATAAACATAGTTTACATAGGAAAATAGAGGTCTAAAATATTTTTTAGTCACTCCTTTGGATATCTACACCTCTGAAAGAATGGTGCTGACTTTGAATCAGCCATATTTTATAAGCGTACATAGCTGTTCTAGTGTCTCTTTACTAGCTGCAGTTACTCTTTCCTGTAAAATGGGAACATGGCATTATGTATCAGAAAACTCCATTGTTTTCTCATAGAACTCTATCGCCTGTGATGTATTAGCAGCCCTTTTGCACTGGAGAACATTTTGTATAGTATATTTCCTAATTACTTATGAATTTTCTGCTTTTATTGTTCTATGTCACAGCCTTAACATCCCTTTTAATGTACTTTTGTGTGCAAATTAGAATAGCAAGAGTTAAGAAGTAAGACTTTCTGTACATGGTGGCGGATGTTCAGAGCAATTCAGCATGTCAAGCTGGGGTCAAATGGAAAGGGAATGTCATTACTAAATGGTAACATTTTCTGTGGGTTTTAGAGAAATTCAAATCCTTTTTTAATCTAAATTTATTTTATCTTTTTTTTCAGGGTTAAGGGTTGGACTTCAAGTTCCTGTCAGACATTTGTATATTAAAATGACTTTACATTTAATTATTTTCTAAACTAACTTTCAAAATAGTTTTTCACAGAACTGCTATACCAGAATGCAATCTATTTCACAGGACCTTTTATCCTGACTCACATATATTTTGTATGATATACTTTCCTACTTGTAAGGCATGGATTCACATATCCTCTAATTATTTTTTTAAATCTCATGCCCAGGAAGTGTCTACTGTCATTCTAGAAAAATCTGGGACACAATTCTGTATCCAGTATGTATATGCCTAAATGATGCCTAAATGTCTCTGATTTACTATGAGCAGTTGTGCAAGAAATTTAAGCCATGATCTATTGCAGCAAAAGTTAAGGGGAAGGGTTTCTATCTGTGACACTCATGACAGTGGTCAGCAGCCTTATTTTTATTTTCCCCCATTCCTGTATGCAGTGTGCAGTTAAAATTCCTATTTTCCTTTAATTCTGCAGTGATGTTGGAATGAGTTTGAGATGGGCTAATGTATTCAAAATCATAATGGTTTAGAAAATTACTTTCTATTTTTTAGCTATTACCACGAAGTCTTGTAATACATTATCATGAAAAGAAAGGACTAGGCATGACAGGTGTGCTGTAACTTGGTCATAATTGTACTAATGCATGTGGGACTGTGTGGCAGTAGATTATCCCATATATCTTTCCATTATTACCCATTTTAACTAGTCAAGGGCAACTATCAGCACCAAAACTCTTCCTTCTGTACTATCGTTTCCCTGCCTTCCCAGTTTTGCTCCACTTCAGCCACATGCACCTTGCTAACCGAAGACCAAAAAGTAGTGCTGAGGCTTTATGGGACCCACTAAACTGCATGAGACAAGGAGGAAAAAGGGTTTGCTTTCTCACAGTACAATGTCTTACATCATTACACACCTTCCAGTTTTGTTCCCACCTTCTCCTGTTCCTGCTTTGAATTCTGATTTCTCAGCAAAGCAGGCCCCAGTGGAGTGCTTATTGACACCTCAGTCATGAAAAATGTGCTGGCCTGAGAAGCAAGGGGTGGGAGAGGGACCTGAAATGAAAAATAATCTTATCTATACTGCTCTGTAAGTAAGATTCTTCCCCAGCTCAATATGATGCCTGGAACAAAATTCTGAATACACAATCCAACAGAAAACCTAAATAGATTGAAGACCCAGCAGCATATGTGCATGTATTCCCATGTACACACAGACATTTATGAAGCTAAGTGAGGGTGCATTGCTGATGCAAGCTACTCTGAAATTTGTTTCAAGCTTTTTAGAACATTTCTGTATGGAGAACTCTCCATCACTCTTTAAAATGACTGTTTTCTTTTACAAGGCTTGCAATATTTAAGGTGTATAACAGCTTAGCCCTGTAAAAATAGGTATATTCATCTGGTCATGTCCTTGTAAGTCCTATATTTTATTGATAGTTAGCATTTACTTTATCTGTATTGTAGAAATGCCTTGTTTTGTTACCAGTAGGGAAAAAAAAACCTAGTTCATGTTGCTGGCATGTTCAAAAATATATTTAAAAAAATATGTTTTGTGGCTTTTTTTCCACATGAAAAACAACCTTGGAGTTGAAAAAATGTAGCTTTTTTGCATTTTGAAACAGTGACCAATTACAATTAATTGCTTTCAAAGTAATTGTTCCACCACACAAAGTATCAAGAGTATTTTCAAAATACTATGAAGGAACAAAAGGTCTTTTATTTCTTTCATTTTAATAACTGGCATTTAAAGAGTGCTTATTAGAAAGATAAATTCCCTGATGAGGGGCTGTTTGAAGCCCAGGTATTTCTTCCTGTATACAGCCTGTATTTCTGCACTTCACATCAGTAGCCCAGATCTGTAGTGAGTACTGCTTTGATTTCTTGCAAGAACCCACCTGATACTCAAGATTCAATACTGTGTACAGAGGTGAGATACAGGCAAGAAAAGAACTTCAGTTTAAAGTCATGAAGATGGCCATGTTGTCGTTCTTTAGCTGGAAACTGTGGAAAAGAAAATATGGGCCAGATTTTGTACTAATCTTCACATCTGTAAACTCTGATTGACTCCACTTGAGTAAATTCAGATGTGCATTGCACTAATTCTCCAGTTGTTATTAATTGACACACTTTTCCCATTGATTGATTTCTGGAGTGTAAGTATCAAAGACAACTTTGAAAGCTATGTGTTCACAAAGAAAGCGAAAATTCAATTTTTTTACATTTATACAGATTATTAAATCCTTCATACTCTCAAACTCAGGACTGATGCCTCTCCCTTGCTGGCAACTCTAGACACATTGAATATATCAATTTGACTCACAGAACTAACAGGGGTCTTTGGACCTAATTCAATAGTTCTTGTCGGTGAAGGAAAAGTAAGTGTTTTCTTTTACTAGCAAAACAAGATGCACTATGTAGGACCTTCCAAGCTTTTCAAATCCCACTGCTACACTGTGTCATGAAGTATCTCCCAAGGATCTGTATGCTGTGCATTAATACTGCTGGTTAAAGAAAAAAAAGTATCACAGCAAGATTCAAGTTCAACTGGCTCAGAATCCTCCTTTTCTAGGGTGACTATATGAGATATAGAAGAAGGAATATGAGAGAGACTAAGGAAGATCAGTCTTCATGATTAAGTCAGCCTTCCTGTTATATTGTCCTCTGTTTAGTCACTGAGAGAAACAAGGGCTCAAGTCAGTGTTGCACTGCATCACTCTCTAACATAGCCTGTAACTCTATTGATTGTGAATGAAGCGGGGACAAACTTTTTAGCATTTCCTTGGGCTTACACTGACTTAAGATTCCTATTGATTCAGCCAAGAAAATACAATCATCCCTATAAACAATGATAGTTGGGATAAACAACTATAATATTGTCTGTATTATGTTGTTAGGGCACAGAGCTTTTTCTGGATTGTTTTTGAAAAACAAAAAGGATGGAAACTGCCTCGCCTCCCCGCAGGTACTGGCAGGATACTCTTAGATGCCTGGAATTACATCTTCAAGTTGGAGCAGCCCATCTCTACCACTCTGTTCTTACAGGACAAGTGCTCCAGCCTGTCCCGCTGGAGGTCCTAAGCTGGGAAAGAACCCACCCTCAGTTTATAAGTGTCTTCACACTGGGTTATCAGACATGTGCACTATTTCAGATGTCTCACTAAGCTCTGTCCATGTGTTTTGAATAATGTCCCCACTGAATGTGTAACTGCTTCTCAGTGCATCATCTTCGACAAGTGTCTGTCTAATCCATAGTCTTTTTAGAAGAAGTAAAATGAATCATATGGTATGATGGACAAGTGGAAAGTCTCTTGCCTGATTTTAAATCTAGGAATCATTGTTCAAAATGAATTTCTAATTAAAAAAGGCTAAGCAAACACTCTAGTTGTTACATCCTTTCCGGTTTATTTGTGAGTTCTCCAAACTGAACAGAATTGCTAGGAAACTGCAGGAGTAAGGAACTGGAAAATCTGCTCCACATGGGTACTTTAGGGGAATTACCTGTTCCTGTCTACAGGAGAGAATCTGTTTTGTTTCGAGGTTCAATCCTCTGCTTTAATACTCCTTCTTGATTTGTATAGGCAGTTCATTGTGCAGGGCAACCTGTGACACCTCTGAAATTCTTTTAGTGTTATTGTGATATTTGTTACCACTTCTATTATATATTACATTATTTTTGAAGAGAAAATAACATAGCAGGAGTAGCAGGAGTGATAGAAGAAAAAGTTCTGTCTTCTGGAAGAATGCCCAAGTGAAACATTTTGGATCTGGTAGATTATATTTGAGCTGTTCTATTAATTGCTTTTTTCTTTTTTTTTTTTTTTTCATTCTAGAAGTGTTTGTCATGTTTTGAATAATTTGATTCTATAACTCTATTGTCTTAACTTTCTCTACAGAGTGAAGAAGTAATCCTCCATATGCCATGAGAAAATATATGTTTCATTTTCCAGTAAAGGCATTAATTGAAAAAGATATATTGAGGTTTTGCATTAATTGTTATATTTTATGCAAGTGTGCATCAATTCTCCCATTTCAGAATGCCATTGAAGTCCCAGCTATATTTCCTACAAAATTTCTTGTGGTTCTAATGTTTTATCCATTACATCAATAATTGCATTATAAGCATGAGTAACAAATTTAGTTATATCAAGAGCATTTAGCATAAAGTATTCTATCCCATTAGTTAAGGGTGGTGCATTCAGATCTCTATGAATGGAAATGACCCAATGTTGTATTTAATAAAAAAACCCCCCTGTATTAGGAAGAGAAAATTGGATCTTGAATTGCTTGAAATCTTGAAAGGATTTACAATAATATGAATCAGAAAGATCACCTATAAAATTAAGACCGCTTACCTTCCAATTCTTGAAATCTGAATTACTGTAGAAGAGTGGTGAAAAAGCATTTTGGATTTAGGATGCAAGGAAGAAAGCATCATGAATTCAGGATGCAAGCTCTTCTGCTGGAGAAGAAGGATTGCCCTTCTTGGTCTAGGTGTTTTCCCGAGGCTAAGAGATGGGCTCAGTTCTGTGGTGCTGTATTGGCCCAGATTTCTCTAAGTCATGTGCTCCAGTTACTGCAGTACCTGTGGCCAAAATACTCAGCTTCAGGGGGAAAATTCCCACTGCCTCCCTGCTGTAAATGTTCAGTAGGAAGTGCTGGATCCTTAACTACGCTGATGTGCTGAGCATGAAAGTTACAAAGCTGGAGGAGAGTGGCAGTGCTGGCATTGCCTACAGCCCTCACTCCTCTGCGCTGCTCTTTGCTGCTGAGCCAGTGCACTGACTGGTCTTGAGAACAGCCCCTAACACTTGAGCTCGTTTTGCTATTGACAGGTACAAACACAACCACAGGAATGGGGAAAGCTTAAACTACTTTCTGAAAAAAAATCTGCTGTTATTTCATATTCAAAAATGACATGATTAAATGAATGCTTCATGCTCCACTAGCTTATAACTTTATGTGAATGCCCCAGTGCATGCATCAGTCTGGAGGATGCATTTATGAACTGAAACTTCCAAAGATTCAATTTCTGTTGAGCATTTCGTCACATATACTTTTATTTTAAACTTGAAATAATGAGCTGACAGCTATGTTTTGTGAGCTTCTTTACACTTGCTAAGAGCAATTTGGGCACTCAGGTCCCTTCATGCGGAGTGAAAGTCCACCACCCGCTTGACAATGAGGGACCGTGTCCTATTCATTATTGTGTTAACAGAACAGTGTTTCATGAATGGCTAAGCAGCTCTCTTTTCGGCAGCTTTATAGCTGTGGCGGTGTGACATTTCTTCCCCTAGCATGCACCATTAATGAAAAGCAGCGAGGAGCGCTTCCCCCGCGCCCCTGCCGAGGTGTGAGAGCATCCCTCCGGCGCTGGCTGTCGCGCTGTGCCAGGGTGAGCGCCCGAGGCAGGAGGAAAGCGACACTATTAGTCTGCTCTGTCTTGCCTGACCTCAGCGACCAAGGCTGGAGTTAAAAGCAGGGTAGTTGTGTACAAAGCGAAGTGTTACAGACATGTTAATAGCTTCCTCTCCCCACCCACTGTATCAGTGGAGATGCCACGTTCTCTAACTGGTAACCTGCTGGCTTTTGACTTTGCTTTGTACGAGATGAAATCCCAAATTAGAGGTTAGTTTAAAGTTAATTTATTGTCCTCACAGGAAAGGGAAAGTTCAAACAGGTTTCAAGAAAGGCATCAAATGTGCCGCTGCTGAGAGGTGTCCTGGAGGTAAGGAAGGGACTGTGTAGTGTAAATATATGCCATATTTGTGTTTGTGTGTGTGTATCTATATCTCTATCTGAAAATATATCTTAATGGCACATCTATGTAGATCTACATGTGTGAATATTGCTTACTAATATGTCATATATAGTTATATGTGATATAAATATCTTCCTGTATTTATTCACTGCATTTTCTTATTTTCTGTGTGAAGGCTGTGGTGTCCAGCTTGCCCTGTCTTGCATCACAGGCCATGATGTAGCATGCAAGAAGCCAAAAGTGACTTTTCCCTTCCTTTTTGGATTAACTGCTGTTGTTTCTCCCAGTAGCAGTCCTCCTGTTCAAAAAAAGCTTAGTGAAAATCCAGGGGTGAAATACTGCCAGGAGTTTAGTGGCAGCAGGATTTCCTTCTTGTTTATATACATGCAGTTTAAATGAAGCACTGGGCACCTGGATTTTGAAGGGTGCTGGTCACTTGGCGTTGTTTGGAGATGCACATACATTTTGTGCTTTCTCAGGCAAATGGAAAAAAAACTTAGAAAAAAGTGCACTGTTTCTGGCTTCTGTTTATTCCTGAGGCTGGTCCTTGACTTGTGCTGTAACCTAAGTTGTGTCCAGGTGTTTTCACAAAGAAAACTGCATAGCATGAATGAAAATATTGTGAGGCAGTGCACTGACAATAAAGCAGTGTAGTTGCCTATATTCTAGTGCTCAGATCCAGGCTATTGCCACACTGACCAAGGCAAAACTGTTCACCTACATCCAGAAGAAGAGTAAACCATTGCAAGAACTGGTATTGGCTAGAGATTTGATTGCAAGTGTATTTTTTTCCTTACCTCTTTTCCTTCTTCCTACAAAAGTTAAAAAGCTAATGACTCTGTAATGGTTGTTGAAAAAAGGCTGAAAATGTGATCTGGGTGCGCACTGCAGGCTCAAAACCTAGAAGATGAATGAAACAAACTTTGTAAGACACAGTAAAGGCATATTTTAAAGCTGGTTTCATGGTTTGAGGGGCCTGACTTATGAGTGTTTAGTATTTGACATCCCTGTGTGCTGATTTACCAAAGTAGGGCTATTCTTCCACTGAGATCCTCATGGGTGCAGTACAGCTCTCATTGCCATCAGCAAATTTCATGTGATAATGCAAAAAACCCACTTATGCATACTTAGAGCAATGCAGTACTTAGTTCATATTCTGGCTCACATCACCCTGACTTTGTTTATGCTTAGATACTCATCTGGACATGGGCAGAACAGTTATGCTAGTCTCCAAGGTTCAGATGCTGCAGTGAATTCCTGCCATTGATGAAACACTGTGATATTGGTTTATGTGGTGTTTATTATCAGCTACAGAATCACAGAATTTTATGGTATCACATTCACTATAATGAGATAGGAGGCTACCAACCCAGTGGGCATTGTCTTTGTGTTCGTTTTAGCCACTTACTAGTTCATGGTTTGACAAGAAGTCATTTTTCTTCTAAGAAACAAAATATTTCCATATTTCATGATTCTAAGAGAAATGTGTTTATTTCACTTATGTGAAGAGTAAATAAGACATCT
The DNA here is from genome assembly GCA_036785705.1 of Acanthornis magna. NCBI lineage: Eukaryota > Metazoa > Chordata > Aves > Passeriformes > Acanthizidae > Acanthornis > Acanthornis magna. Next base: position 1,588,244 of record JAWUZG010000071.1, on the reverse strand, counting down.
TGCTTATTTTATCCGTGTGCATAAACCCACATTATTTATTATTTGAAGAACAAGCTTAGTAGAGATCTTTACTGGTGACATTTGAGCTCTTTAATTTCTGGAACACACAGTACAGTCTACTATGCAGTCATACAAATTACTGTTGAGAAGCAGTCTATAGATACATCCTGCAATATCCTTTTGTGTGTCTGTGGAATCAATGCTTGATTGTCATGGGAATCACAGATATATAGGGCTGGAAGGTGTCTACCAACATAGGATAATTCATTCCCTATCCTCACTGTACATAAAACAAACATGACATATCTCACTTGTTCTTAAAAACCGTCAGTGAAAGAGAATCTGCAACCTGCCTCAGTGAACTGCTTCAACCCTTAACTGCCCTTCCAATGGAAACCTTGTAACCTGAATCTCCTTTGCTGCAAATTATATGGCTTTCTTCTCCTACAAATCCCAGTCAGGCCCTAAGAATAATTGATCGCTGCACTCTTTCTAACAAGCTCTATATATTTGAAGACATTATCATGCCTGCCTTCAGTCTTCCCTTTTCCAGACTAAACAAATCCAACTCTTTCAACCTTTCCTTGTAGGTCACGTTTTCCAAAGCTCTTATCATTCCTTTTGCTCTCCTCTGGATTCTCTCTAAATTGTCTGTATCTGTTCTGAAGTGTGGTGACCAAAATGGGAAACATTACTTGAGCTGAGGCCTGAGCAATACCCTAGGCGAACAGAACATCAAGAACAGCACCTCCAATAGTTTATACACAACACTTCTGACCCCCTCCTTGTTACAGACATTTTTGCAATAGCAAGAAACAGTGCAGTTTATGACCTGCTGTGTTTGTTTGTTTTACATTAATCTTGCCTATTTATTCTTCATTTAACAATTGCTCATATAGCTTCTCTAAGTTTAGCATATATTGACAGTATTTCATGTTCACTTGTGAATGCTTTCTCCAGGATTTGAAGAACGGCTTGTATTCTGACAGAACTGACAGAATGCTTTGCAGTTCTTGTCTTGTTCCACTTACTCTTTGAACAAATGCCAAGTATAAAAAACGTAACTGTGTCGTCCATCCCACCATTGAGGTTGTCAGTGAAATCATACTAGAACAGAGGCATTGGTAGGGATTCCTATAGGATTCTGTTTGAAATACTCTCCAGTTTGACAGGGAATCTGTACTAATCATTGTGGTGGGTGCTGTTTTCCAACTACTTCATCACACTCCTTTCACTAAATCATCCAGACCACATTTCTCTTGCTTATGAGAACAGTATGCAGAGTCGTGTTGAAAGACCTGCTGAAGTCAGGATTTATCAAATCTGCCTTCTGCTATGCTGTTATCCAGTCATCCTGTCAAAGAAAGAAATTAGATTCATGTGATCTGTTATTGACAAATCTATGCTGGCTGTTTCTTTTCACCTTGTTATCTTCTTGGTGCTTTCAGCTGGATTGTTTAATGATTTGTTGGTGTGTCTTTCCGGCTGTCTTTAACTAGACTGCGATTTGAAGATTCTCTTCTTCTGCTATTTTTTTTTAAAGAAACTGAAAACCAGTTACTATATTTGCCATTCTCAGTCCTCTGGAACCTCTCCCATACTTGACAAAAGTTTGGACACAATCACTGATAGTCCAGAAATTACTTCATGTAGATGATTACAGCCCGGTGGCTGAATACCATTTGGCACTATGAACTTGAATACATGTAAATTATGTACATACTGGGTCTTTAACTTGATTTAATTAAGACTTTGTTGGATCTGTTCTCAATGTATTGCTCAAACTATCATGTGAATATGGTATTTTCATGAAAGAAACATTGTTTTTATGGGTTTTATTTTCTGCCATATTGAAGTATATGTTTGAAAGAATATCTAAAATCTGTTTACATTTTTAAAAGGCCATGTGTTGCAAGAACTAGTTTAAAAAAGGTTTGGCTCCCAAGAGTATGTCTATAATCAAGTGGTGGTAATGCACTGAAACTGGTCAAATGAAATACGATAGGGAAACTAAAGAGAAGAGTAATGGAATTACTGAACTGCAAGGTTGAAAGACACCCCAAGAGACTGTGCAGTATAACAACTTTCACAGAGTGAAGGTCACAGGGGACTAGACAAGTTCCAGCTGATAGTTTATACCCAGCTTTTAATATCTCTAGTTGTGTGGTTTCCATCAAAACACAGTATTCTAGAATTCTGATTATTGAATAGTTTTGCTAACAACACTCTATTTTTCCCCATGCAAATTAAGGAAATTTCATCATGTATATAAATACCTGAAAGGAGGGTGCAAAGATGGAACAAGGCTCTTTTCAAGAATGCACAGTGACAGGACAAGAGGCAATGGACACAAATTGAAACACAGCAGGCTATGTCTGAACATAAGAAAACATTTCTTTTCTGTGAGGATATTGGAGCACCATTACAGGTTGTGCAGGGAGATTGTGGAGTCTCCCTCCTTAGAGATATTAAAAAAACCACCTAGACATGGTCCTGTACAACTGGCTCTAGGTGTCCCTGCTTGACAAACTGGGTTGAACCAGATGACCTCTAGACTTCCCTTCCTACCTGAACCACTCTGTGATTCTGCGATCTCATCCTTTTTCCAGAAGTCAGGGAGAACATTGAATGAGAACGTTGAATATTCTCACATGTATCCACAGTTTAGGCTCCTGCAATTGAGTTTTTTCTAATCTAAATAAACCCATTTTCTTCATTTTTTTCTTGTTCATTTCTGACCAGATGTAGATTTGGGCTACTAAGAGAGTTTGGTGTCAGTATTTCTCTTTTTCAGGAATGCTTTAAATACTGTCTTATACATCGTGTTTTTATACAATGAAAATGTATTTGCCACTCACTGCTGACTGAAAAATCTTATCAGATTTGATCAATTATACATTGGCAAATTGGGAGGTATTTCAAATGGAACACAAGTAGGAGTCTTTGACAGGTCTAGGTTTATTCAGAAGTTCCATTCAGAAGCTTCTCTATCTCTACCTATCTGCACATCAGTTGAGCAAATAGTAGTATCACAGATCCCTGGATTTACCTCCAAGCAAGGTCAGGAGCAAAGAAGATGAACTCTTTGATAGGCAATTCACGAAAGGGTTAAAAACTGACAGGGTTTTTAAAAGCAGATGTGAGTGGAAAAAAAAAACCAAAACATTTTTTACAGTAAATCTGATGATATGCCTATAATTAAGTCACATAGGTTAAAGGCTTGTTGTGCTAGGATTAACATATGGTAAATACATCCATTGAATTATACTGAGATTCATATGATGATTACATATAAAATTCCATGTAATGAGATATATTTATCATCAAAAGGTCTTTGGCCTTTAAGAAAATGTTACAACAATTATCCTGTGAACGTGAAAAGTCAATAGAGGTATAAATGCATGTCTTTATGCCATTATTATGACTGGATTAATTTCAACAAGACCAGCCCTGCTGACATTAAGCCATCAAGGGGGAAGCCTAGTGTTACTCATACAGCCTCTCAGCATGCCCTCTCATCTCTCCTTGTCTGCTTGGACAGACAGAAAGAATTTTTTCCTCCACTCCACCCTTTTATAATCACAGCCATGGAGTTCCTAGTAAGTATTGCAACATACACAGTCCTACAGCTCTTACAAAATTTTTTCCCTCTTGGATTCCCAAATCTTTCAATTACGAAAGCTGTATTAGCAAACACTGAATTTCAGCAGTCACTAGTATGATTTGGAGTAACATGTTACTATTCCTGAGCAGGAAGTTCAAGCTCATAACCACAAAGGCAAATAAACTGTGGAATAATAGCAGAATAATAATTTTCTGCCCTCTCTGTGAAAGTGAGATGCAAAAACGAAGATGGGGTAGGAGCCATAGGCATGCATGGACAAACAGTAAAGAGAGACCAGATAGATACAAGCAAAGGTGGCACACCAGCCTGCCCTTGCCTTCTCCAAAAGAGCAAAAACACCCATGAAAAAATGTTTCCCCTTCTGTTTATTCTGACCTTAAGTGTCTTGTTCCAGTTAAATATTTTCTTCTTGCAATATACCGTTCTCTGTTTAGTATCTAGAATGTCCAGTCTCAGACAGTCTTTCAGTCACTGGCACTTAGTAACATGCACATTTGGATGTTTTGGGGATTTGAGCACAAACACTGCATATAAGGAAACTGAAAGCAGATTTGGAATAGATTGTCTGCCTTGGGCCCTGAGAGGACTTGCACCTTGGTTTCAAGTATAGGAGCAGCCTGGTGTAATTCTTATTTATTAAGAAATGTTTGTTTTAACATTTGTAACAGCAGTGTTATAGCACTTGATCATTTTACATCAACAGCAATATTCACCCACAAGGGGCTATAATTATAAAAATGAATAACACTCTTCAGTGGATTAAAGAAAGAGATTTTTTTACTTCTATTTCAGTTTGCAAAATGTTGGGAATTTGACAGAGACCTAGAGGACTATTTACTCATAATTTATTTATTTCTCTTTCTTTATTAACATTCTACATTGCAGATTCTTGCTTTCCACTGTTGTCTTGCAAAAGCCAGTGAAAGACAAGAAGAAGAAAATACGAATATTTCTCACCACTACTTATCATTTCATATTCTTAATTTTTCTTCCCAAACTGATTTTTATATTTAATAGGATACCAAAAAACTAAGAATACCATCTTGTCTGTAAATTGCAAATTAAGTTTAGCTAAGAGCTCTTGTTTGGAAGTATAAAAGTTTACATTGTATCATATTTGAAGGCAGCTGTCTTTCGTGGAATTTTAAAATAGGCTATTTTTTATCAAAGGTTTTCCTTTCATGTCCTTTGATTACTAAGCTATATAAGTTAACCAGAGATAACTAAGCATTAACCCATGTTGCAGTTTTTATCTCCTTTGGCAATCCCATGAGACTTCAGCTAAGTACATTAAATGGAGCATAAATCTTTTAGTTGTTTTCATTAAGTCACATATTTAGAATACATATCCCAGTTTATTTGATCAATTGTAAAATATTAGCTGTTTCAGTGAAGATTTGTGACATGGTTTGCAGCAAGTGAACAAACATTTCTGCAGAGCACTGAAAATTTTTGCTGGAATGCATGGATAAGTTACAACAATTAGGGTTTGGAACAGCCATTTGAGAGGTTTTTTTCTTTATGTAACTTGCAAATGTATGCTTAAAGGCCAGTAATACCAACAGGCAAGCTTTGAAGATAATTCTAATATCGGCTTAATATTCTTGGTTTGCATTTCTGTTAATTTTCCCAGTTTTCCTATCTTTTGTTCTTTTTTTGTTTATTTATTTATTGGCCAGCCACAAACCCAAAGAAGAACACTCACTGCAAAAGGGCAGGTGTTGGGAATAGAAGTTTTAGTGCATGGTGTGTCTTACCATAGCTTCCTAAAAAACTCCACTTTCAACTCAGTTCTGATATTAAATTATGATAAAGGAGTAATTATGATAAATATTAATACATTAACTATTTTTGTTGGTGGGTGGTCTGAATATAAGATTTGTATTGAATAATTTATTGAAAGCTTTTGTCCTTGAAATAATATTTTGCACTTTCAAATTTGTTTCTGTTGAAGGCTTTGACATTGTTCTATGACCATTAGCGTCATGCATTTCAGTACACATCAGAAAAAGTGTTATTTTTGCATTTACAGAAATGGAAGCTCAGGTACTAAGGCACCACACAATTTCTTCCAAGTCACAGCCAATAGAAAAGCTAAGTTTAATGCCAAAGTGTATGTACTTCGGATAGAGCATTGCATTGACATGATCCTTCATATCCTTGTGTCTGGTGTACCTATTGTGTTTTGAAAAAGGACAGTTTAGCTCCTTGGCTAAATTTCTTGGAGTAGAAAGAGTCTGGTTTAAGCATTTTTCTTATCCACAATGAACCTAAAGGTTTAAATCAAGCCTGTATCCTACTGTTTTTACTGACTTTGCTTATGGGAGCATCCCTGTCTGAAGTCAGCAAGGCAGTTCATGTAGTAGACAATTTCCTAAATGAACAAAAGATTTTGCATTACTTTGTTAAATAAGTTTGAAACCATACTTTTAAGCTTGTACCTAAACCATTTGAATTTCAAACCCTCACTGCCAAAGGAAGAATTATGACAATATTTACCTAAAAAGTGTCCTTAAACTATAACATATATTACCATTTCAATATTTCTGACCAGATAGATAGGATGTGTGGATTTGTCAATACAGCATGGTATTGCAGAAATTCAGACTAACTGCAGAACTACATAACAATTTGACAAGAACGGCATATGTACAAAGCAGTGTTCACATCTAAAACATTCAGAAAATGCCATATGGATATTTTTCGTACTTCCTTTACCAATATAAACCTGCGCTATTGCTGTTTAGTTTCACAAGTGTTCAAAGAGATTACATTAATGTCCAGGTTTTGTTTCAAAATTTTTACTCTGTATTTGACACAACTATTCAGTCAGCAGCTGAAATAGAAGCATTTTGAAATTTAAAGCATAAAATAAACTTGGTAAGAGCCCCTTATATTCTTTATAAACATTGCAAAACTTGATTCATAGTGACAGTTGATGTGGTAGTTCCAAAGCAAAAGCAGGACATTTGCATGCGCCCCAAATCCTTTTGATATAGAAGGCATAGATTCAACCTCATTTCTGATAACTGCAGGGTCTTTACAGCCCTGGGAGATCTGCAATTCCTTCTTTAGTTGTGCATCCTTCGGTAAATGATTTAGCTACTACTAATGCAGGGACAAAAGGCTTTAACTACCAAATATTTTGAATCCTCGTCTGGAATTCTTTGTTTTCTCTAAGACAAACAGTTAAGTAATGCCCCACAAATGCAAGAGAGCTGTGCTTTGTGCATTCTAGGACCATTATACAGGCCAGTTTTACTATCAGTAACACACCATTTGGGAATCAGTAACACATTGTTAAAAACTTGTGTACAACAGTCTTTTGTTGGCAGTGAAATACCCCCTTTCTGTTAATATACACTGCAGTTCTGCTTATTTTAAGCATGCTATACATTAAGTAGATATGATAGGTTGGCATTCATTGACAAATTAAGTGAGTTGATTAGAAATCTGAAATCTGCATGGACCTTCATTATGTTTGTCATGAATTGTAGGTCTAAAAAGCGCTTTTCAGATAAAAGACACAAAACATGAAAGTGAAGCAGAGGCTGATAACCCTTTCTGAAGGAAGAGCTATTAGTAAGTCTCATTGCTTAGCCATCTAGTAAACACTTCAATGACTTCTGATTACTATTAACCAACAGAATGATATTTTTCTCAGCAAAAAAGAGAATTATTTGTGTTTTCCAATCTGTGCATTTCACTTCAATAGAAAGATAGTAGCTTGGTAAGCCAACTGTGCGAATGTTGGCAAAGTTTAAGAAAGTAAGAAGTATAGGCAGATCTCGTTCTGTTGAACTACCTGCTTTATCCAAGGCAATTAAAGAGTTCTGAATAGAAACCACAACCTTTTAAATATATATTTGATCAGTTCCAAAGTAGTCATTACATTTTTAGAATCACTTGTTCATTGAGCCTTCTTAAATTAGTCATTATGTGAAAATCACATCTCTCACATGCACTTGGTTTAGTATTTTCTGAGATAAAAATGTGGGGTTTCATTGCTTGAAATGTATCTAAATATAAAACGAGGTGATGAAGTGAGGTCTTGTGCAGCCTAGGAGCAGGGGGAAAATTCTTTGCTAGCACTTATACCTTGGATATAAGGAAGCCCTGACAGCATAATTTAGGATTGCCTTAAACTGGCTCTAAATTTCATCTAATTAACTGGAGTTCCAAGATGTTTCCGTATAGGCAAAGCACTGCCAAATAGAGAAATAATCTACCTTTTCCTCATCCATGTTCCTATGGGAAAAGCTGTGAAAGACACAATTAAGATGAAGACCTTATATCAGTATGAAACTTGATAGGAAAATACAGTCAGAGTTCCTGAGAGAATGACAACAGAGAGCAGAATCAATGTCCATGTGCAGCTGAAAAAACAGGCATACTTCCAGTTGCACATCCTTTCTTTGAGTAATTCACAAAATTTCTTTCACTTACTCTTTTAGACCATCGTGGCTGTAACAGTAATTGAAATACCCAAGTACTAAGGCAGTTTTGAGCATTAATTTTCAAAGGAGGCAGTTTCATCAGTGTTGTCAAAGGCAATGGTTAAAATAAATTAAATATCACCAGATAGGTACAGCTTGATTCATTTTATGAGGAGGCAGGACATGAACAACAGAAATTGTCTTCTAGGGTACGTGGAGCACAAGCCACATGAAGTCTAGGTGTGCTACTACTCTTCTGTTTGAGTCTGCACCCATCAAAATGATGTTGTTACTGATTTAACTTAGATCAAAAACCACTTGACAAGGAAAATAATTCACATCATATTATGCAGATGAAGTTTATCTCTGTTGTGTTAGAGTATGTCTAATACTCTAGCATGTAGGTACTGGGTAATGATTTATAGCTATAAAAAAACCCTCTTCGTGCTTCGTTACTCCAGCCATACTGCAGTAAAACACATTAATAAAACAAAATACTTGGTATGCAGCAAAATCTCTGCCGTAATTTTTAAAGGAATCTCAAGTAAAGTCTTTTAATGTCTATTGAATTATAGAAATCTTTCATAAAACTGGAAAACACAGTCACTCTATAAGTATGTTAAACCATGAACATAGTTCTGCACTGTTTCCACATAGATTTGAATAGTTCTTCAGAAGGACCAACATATTTATTTATTTGCTAGCTAATCAGAAGCAGAGTTAAACCTTTAAGTACTTCTCTGCAGTCAAAAAGGAGGTTTCTAATTAACAGATCTATTTTGTCTATTTTAACACTTGCTCATGTTAAGGAGCAAGTTTAAGATGTAAATTATTATTAGATGGTCTACGAGGCAGCTTATAGGTCTGAGGTCCTGGGTAGAACCAGTCTGTTCTTTGGTACTGGTAGGTCATCAACAGAGCATTGTCATAATGAAGGCATAAACACAAAGAAATCTACGAGTAAAACCTTCAGCTACTTTACTGTGTGCTGAAGGCTGTTTTGCCTAGGTGTGAAAATGCATTATCTCTTAGTTTTAGATTCATTGTGTCCTTATGCAGCATAGCGCTTAAAGAAAAGCCAAATAAATACTGCATAAAACCATTGACGCTTTCAAATGCTTCAAGGAGCATTTGAAACATCAATGGAAATATCATCAAGTGTGCTAAAATGTAGCTGTCAGGTGAGCTGGATGGCCTACTGTCATGAGTGTTATTGTTATTTTGATTGTTTGAGCTTATTTTAGGAAAAGCCAGGACCTCACTTCTGTAAGTAGTGTGTAAACACAGAAGATCCCTGCTGCAAAGGCTGATGAAGAGCAAACTTGGTAACACCTTCCCTAGCTCTGCCTCGGTCAACATAGGAACCCTAGCAACAGTCAGGTGTGCAGAAAAGGAAGAAAGGAGATGATGACTTTCTTTATTAATCAGTGATGTTGAGTACATATATTTATTGTAGTTAGGATGGATTACATTTGGTGCATTGTTTGTGACTAGACAGGGAAAATATAAGCAAGTCCTAACCATACAGAACAACTTTCTCTGGTTAGTTCTAACCATTACAGAGAAACATCGTATTCTTTTCAGCCTTTGATATCCAACAAGGGGCCAAGCATTGGCCTTGAGCAATTTTGATTCCCTATACATGCTCAATGTTCATGTTCTGAGGACTGTGGCCGCAGGTTTAATGGAACTCAGAGACTGGATCCTAATGCTGATAGTTCTGAACAATAAGTTTGAGTCTTTAATCACTTCAGGAGGGAGTAAACTTCTGTCCAAAGGGACAAATTCTTGAAAAAAGTGGATTACTGACAAAAGATTAACAAAGTTTGTGAGAAGAGCTGGAGAAGCTGGAGACAATTCATGTTCTGTTTTTAGCTGCATTTTGAGCTTTGTGGGAAAGGGATTTTTTAGCTGTGCTAAATCATTGTCAGATTAAAAACCCTCCATTTGATTTTTTTTTCCCTTCCAATATAAAATCTCAAAAATCACAACAATTTTACATGGAAAAATATAGAATGCTTAAATTTCCATAGTCTATGTGTTTTCTTTGTTGTGAAAAAATTGTATTGCTTTCATCTACAAGCATATTTCTTACTTAGCAAAACCTTTAAGATTATTGATGGCTTCTACTTGGATTTTGTATTTTGATAAAAAGTTAGTGCTAACATTAAAACATGCAACAATTCAAAACCAAACTAGGATTGCAATCTCGTTTCACAACATTTTGAGAGGCTTCAACAAAAGGAAACTAAAGTGATCTTAAAGATCTGCAGAGTCCTTAGGGAAAATAATAGCTTTTTCACATTTCTGTAATAATTTTTTTTTATAAGGTATGGATACTGATTGTGCATGATGATTCATAATCTCTCTTCTGTACCTTAGTTTTCCCTTTGTTTTTCTCCTCTTCATATACACTCAGCTCATCTTAACTAGTACCATTTCATGTCTCTCTCCGCTGTATGATATGATGAATGCAGCCATTCTTCTCTCCCTATCATTACAGCTGGTCTTTGATCCAGTACAGCTAATTTATATTTACCATCTATCATCTACCATCAAAACTTTATTGGAAAAGAGGTGCACCTGGGCTCAATGAGTTTCTTTTGATGGAGTCTGAGACTACTTTAGGACTTGTGGTTAGGACACGTTCATCCTCTTAATGGAACACAACAGGGCCATGTTCTAATTTGTGCTAGAAAGCACTTGGTTTGTTTCAACATGTCATACATATTTCAGAGTTCCTCAAATATTAGATTTGGATACACTCATTTGTTAGTGACTTGATCAGAAACCTTATCTGCCTTCCTAAACTGGGACGTTTTTTATACACATACAAATGGTATTTGTATTTACAGAGAAATCCTAATTGTGTCACTGTAAAACTGTAAGGATATAGCTACCCAATAGACTGTAGAAATATCTCAGATAATTCTAATCCCTACTCTTCCACAGACGAATTGTTACAGGTACCTAAATTTATTTGGTTTATCCTATTTAGGTATGTCTTCATTGCACAATAAGACAATGCACAATGTGTAGTTAACATTCTGAAAGTTATAGGTGTAATTTATAATAAATGTACTTTCCTTATACCTGTTTATCACAAATTTTCTTTAGACAATTCATTTGTAAGATACTCTATTTTACCACAGCTTTTTTCCTTACATTAACAGCTGAAAATCTTTCAGATAAGCAAACTGGACATTGTCATTTCTATCAAATTTTTAGATGAAGCTGTGAGGTGTGGGTTACATTGTCAATTCTCCTTTCTGCAATTTGAAATAGTGTTGCACTAAGGGGCACTGGCTGCAAATATCTACACACTGCTGATACAACTTATTCTTAGGGGTGTCAGCTATATGTTAAGATGTAGCCCCTAAATTCAGGACTCTACAGGCTGATGTCCACGTGGGCCCTACTGTGCCCAAGCTTCTCTCATAGTTAATATGGATATACTTAATAGAGCCTAAAGACTGGCTAGACTCCTCTAAAGCTCAGATCTGCTATGTGTTTAGACAATGGCCACTTGGGTGTTTTATAGGTTGTTGTGTTTTATTATATTTCTCAAGGAAAAAAATTGAGAAGCCAGGAATCCCAGTTCCTGGGAACTCATCACACTGTCCCCAGTCAAAGGACACAGAAGCTGTCTCTCACTAATGGGACTTAACTGGGGAAACCTGACTTGTCTGCAAGGTCTGTATCATTCCGGGAAAGCTACCTGATTTGGGAAAGTCTTCTGTCTCAAAGCTGGAAGGATAGAAGACTAGAAAGTCGCAATTTGCACTGAGTACTGTGTAACTTCTGTTCTGCTGGCTTTGAGTGGGTCCAAGCTTCATCAGAAGCCAGTGGTGTAGGCAGCTCTAAGTTGGGGTCAGCCGGAAGGGGACCTGGAAGCACTCCAGTCCTGTGGCCAAGGAAGCCCAAGGCAGTACTGTCCCAGTCAGTGAATCTCGCAGACCTGTGTGTCCTAACAGCCTGGTCCATTCTACTGAAATTCTTTTTGCGTATTGATGAGAACTCATCAAATTCAACATACTCCTTCAAAGCATTTAGCATAATAAAAAGATATTAAGAATTTCTTAGGTTAGAGACTATAGCTGTTCACTTTTAGCATCTTCCAGCGCAGCATGCTTGCTCCATGTCACGGGATGACTACAGTCATATACTAAAGCTGACTTTGACCTCATGGTGTATGTGAGGAAAACACCTAAACTAATTATCTGGAAGATTCTCTGATAGCGGAAAAAAATAGGCTGCAGGTGGAAACTTCCTGCCAAGTTATTTGTAGTTGAGATTTTTTACAGAAGGCTGAAATGGACAGCATGCAGCACACAGGATGGATTTTAAGAGTTGAGGACTTACCTCAGGCAATAATGTAACAACCAGTTATAGCAGGGTCAGTGGTGGATTTACAATGGGTGCATGAAAAAGTGCAAAGGGACCTGTACTCCTTCCTCCCCATTCAGATCCCATTAGTGTGACCTGCCCTAGCTGGGGAAATGATCCCCCAGTGACTCTACAGTCTGCTCCTCGCCCTGTCCCCATCACAGCTGCATCCAGTCACTGGCTCACCATGGGGCTGACGACAGGTTGTTCACTGATAATGACCCACACTTCATAACTCTTCTTTTTCAGTCCTCCCTGATAGATCCTCAGTTTCAGCAAACCTGTGCAAGGCAGTGACAGAACTGCAGGAAGAGACATTATTAGCAAAAGCACAGCCAACTCCAAACACCTAGGCAGAGTCAAGGCATTCATATTTTCTCATGTTAGAATATAATAATAATGCAGAGATTCACACTTAAATGCTGATACAATCTTTTTCTATCTTTGATTTAGAATAAAATCAACAGTTGTTACAATAATCAGGGTCTGTTGGCCTTGGTCAAGTGAGAGAGTTGCAATCATTTATTAACTTCATCCTTTTCATGTATTTCAAGCTAGAAAACAAACACCCATTTCTAGGCATTGTATCTATCTGTTGAACTTTTATTATAGCCAGAGCACTGGTGTTAATTAAATGCTGTGTGGGATTTTAATCCCTATCATTTGCCAGGATTCACACAGGAAGACAGCACCTTAAACAATGTATCACATCAGAGAAATCTATTTAATCATTTGCTTTATTATTCAGGGAGTGTAAAACTTCTTCACATGGTATTATGATACTCTGTATTCACAGTCCCTAGACAGCACAGAGCAAAACAGTTAAAGCATTAGCAACCTAAGTTTGCAAAAAGCCTGAGACTAGTTTGAAAGCAACAAGATTTTAAAAAGGACACAGTGTAGGACTTTTTCCCCTTATTGTGATTTTTTTTTTTTTTGGTCTCAGCTTTTTTGTTTTAATTTGGGTGAATTTCAAGATTTCCTTAGCCTCTTCATGGTCTGGGACTCCTTTTTAATGAACTTATTTCTGTTATTTCTTTATTCTAAGAGATGAGGATTTTTGGGAACCCCAAGGCAAACCCCAAAACAAAAATCCAAACCAAACCCAAGCCACACCAAATAAAGAAAACAAAATGCCAAGAAAGAGGCGTAACAGAATCCTTATGTAGTCAGGCATCCCGCCTACATTTTATTCACTGTGAGTGACAAAGCCCACTCAAAACAAGGGCTTTTAATTCAAAATGCCAGTTTTTATTCTAATCCAAAATAGGGTAATTAATAAATTCTTATAGAGAGAAAAAACAAAGTAATTGGGCTAAAGTGCACAGAAGTCACGAGCAGGGAAGAGAGTTCTTTGCTAGAACCATCTGAGTCTTCCCAGGTCTGTCTCTGCTTCCCTGCTTGGTTCAGGCCACTCAGAAACTGTCAGTTGGATTGCACACATTCTGCACCCTCCTCTTTTGTCCTTGAGCTTCTGCTGTCTCCATCTCCTCAAACTGTTAGCTGTTCATTTCTCCCCTTCTCTTCCAAGTATTTTATCCTGAGACTCCCAAATCATCTCTGTGAGTCCGTGTTTTTCATTCCCACCTGGGATGGATTTCAGAAGCCGTTTCTCCAAGAGCCCTTTGGCTGCTGAGACAGCGCAAATTCCCCTTCCTCCAGGACTCTCCCCTGACCCAGTCACTCTCCTGTAACCCGGGAAAAGGCAAAGCAGGCGCCAATCTGTTACCCAAGTGTTTTGCAAGACTGATTTTACTCTAAAATCAAGCTGGCAATATATACTCTGCATATGTCCTTTATAACCTGCTGTGCTAACCTCTGAGTTGGACAAATGCCTGTTTCCACAGCCTTGGTCCTGATTTCAAGAAGTAGATTGCTATGTTTTGTGTGTTTATGCAAATATGTATATCACTGTTCTGTGCTTTGCATTGCATATTTTCACATGCATCTCACTCTGCATCTTGCTGTATGATATCTGCTGAACTCACAAGTAGTAGAGTTTAAGGCTCTGCATGCATAATGCAAATGATAGCATTTTATATATATATATATACACAAAACAAAAAGAAGTCATTATAGAGGTAGCACATAATTTTATAGTTATGCTTACTCTTGCAGCAATCAAACATATTTGCTACTTTATTATGTAAGTTAAATATAAATATATTCTGCTATTGTGTTGCTCTCAGAACCCCAAAGCTGGCAGCATCACACTTGCTGTAAGAAACACAATATATGAACATTTCTCATTTGCTTGATTAGATCTTATATAATGATTTTTAAAAGGTGAATAAATGGTATTAAATGTTTACTGGATGTATTAACCAGTGAATTATCAGTACTTATGAGTTGTTGCAAAGCCTAATGGTAATTAGGGTTTTTATATTCATCTCTCTAACTCCTTTAATATTCTGAGGATAGTCTATGACATAGCATACATGATCACACTATCAATTTATTTTCCATTTTAAGATGGAAATGACATATAAAGTTTGATCCAAATTAATGCTTAAAGATATCTCTCATCCGTCTCTAAAACACTATCATCCAAATACAAGTATAAATTAGATACAAATCTGCTTAGCAGCAGATGGGGCTGTTATATCCTGATATATTGTCTATGTAACTAGTGTAGGGCCTTGGAAGTAAATCCTTTGTAGGAGTTTCAAAGTGAAGAGTATAATCCAAATATAAGCTAATAAACTTTGTAAGGAATAAGCCTTTGAAACTCAGGACAAGAAAACTCTCTCACTTCAGGAGAGATGTTTTTCTTTCTGTAGCTAAGCAATCACTTAGCTGATATTTGAATCTTAACTTATGTTTCCTGAAGTTGTTCTTTGATCCGATACTGTTCAGTCAAAGTCCACTTTTGTAAGTTTATATATGGGATAGAAAAGTGACCTCAGAATGTCACACCATGTGTTTCTCATGAGCTGTTAGCATGCTATTCCCTCATGATTAGAAACTGCAAGATTCCCCTGTGTTGAATGATCTGGTGATATCATAAAACTTGCATTTCTCTGGATCTTCAGCTACTTCATAAAGACAATACAGAACAGATCCCCCCCCAAAAAAAAAGTAAAACCTCTATATCATCAGAATAATGGAATTTTGTGTAAGCAAGAGGACAGCAGCTGATTCAAGCTGGTGTTCTGGGGCAAGAACAGGATATTCAGTTAATTGCCTGCAAATGACTATTAAATGGTAACTAGACAAATGATACTGCAAAGCGCAATGCACCTTTGAAAGGCTGACTCTACGTCAAAATGGAAGCAGAGGACTGCAAACCATGAAGGAAACACTGTTTTCATTCTGTCCTGTGCCAGCAGGCTTGGTGGAATGAGCACTCCACATGGGATGGTTCAGGGCGTGTGCTGCCCATGGGCACTGCACCCTCTGCAACACACGGCCACGTAAAACAGGACTGGGCAGGAGAGGAACCAAGATACCATGAGAAACAGCTGAGAAAGGCTGGTTTTGAGGGTGGGAGGGATCTTAAAATAAATCCCAGAACTTTAGGCATCAGGGCTTTAGGTGAACTGGCATCCAAGAGAGGGATGAAGGTGATGGAAGGTGGGCTACAGGTGTTCTTCTTCCTAGTTACAGAGCCGAACTGTAGCCTCAAAGGAGGCTGCCTTTTCTCTGAAGGAAGAAAAGTGCAGTGATTATGTCTATTCCTATAAACTGTGGGGAATGAGATTATACGGGGGTGGAGTGGAAGGAGGAACAGAATGAAGAGATGGGTGAAAGCCTTAGGGTTCCCACACACACACACCAGCTAATCTCCCGAGACCACATGTCTTGGAAGAGGAAGAGCTCATGCTATGATGCCTGGGGCTCTTCCACTGCTGAGCTGCACACTCTTCCTGCTGTGACAATAACTCCTTTGGAGGAAATGCTAGAGGGAAGGAGGAAAGGATGAAACTTGGAGCTTTCTGGGATTATCACCAAATATTCACCCTGGACATACTCCGGATGCAAGCGTCCAGTGTTAGTCTGTAAATAAAAATGGAAAAGCAATGACTGCAGTGTCAAGACACCTCAGAAAAACCCTTTATTTCACTTTGTGACTCTGTGAGTTTATTTGCAAGAACTGTCCATTTCCTTTTTCTGCTCTGTTTTGATGCAGAGCATGCTATACAATAAGGGCTTGGTGAATATAGTTGTTTCTGAGTTTCTTACTTAGCTCTGAGCACCTCAGAAAAGTTCAGGAATGACTTTCAATCAGGCATTTTTAAATTGTTTTTAATTTATCTAAAAACTAAGCTAAAGAGTTTAATTAACAGGCTCAGAGTAATAGTTATACCATTTTTCCTCTGCTATCAGCTTTCACTTTTATTTACGATGGGAGTCCCCCTTGTATCTCCTTTCCCACAGGGCCCACTATCACTAATATTTCTCTGATCTGTGAATAAACCAAAATTTAAAGTTAGTACTTACAATCAATGCAAATTAATGATTTCTTAAAAAAAATATTTCAATCAGGAAAAGCAGCTTTGTAGTTGAAAATCCCATGCTGGCCTTAGAGTGGGAGTTTTTCCAGCCTCTGCTTAAATCCAAAAAAATACTGCAATCTTCTGGCACAGGCTCACTGTAATGCTTTAAAAACAATTTAGCAACTGTCATTGCTGTAATTACAGTAACTAATTACCATCCTTAGCAAACAAATAGCTTAACATAATACGCAAGCCGAATCAATTTTGAAGAAATGCAAATTCCGAAAGCGAAAAAGGGCATTTTGGCAAACCTGAAAGAGAAGCGGGAAAATAATACACTTTGTTTTATCTGCACATAATTCCCAGGGAATATCATATCACAAATATTTGCATTCAGTTCTTATCAGGACATTTGCATTTGCTTCTTATCAGTCTGCAGGCTGGACTCTGCCAGATAGAAAGTAGAGCTCCACACCATGCACATATTTCTAATGAATCACGTCTCAGGCCGAGAGAATATTTTGGCTGGAACTTTATCACTGAGATGAAGAGGTCATTTACTCTCAGAGTCAGTTCATCTTGGAATTGTCTTGAGATTTTGATGTGATTCAACCAACATTTTTTAAAACGAAAAACAAACCAACTTTGCATTCTGTTTCTGTAGCAGTTATTAAGTCTGATTGTTTGAGAAGTAATTTCTCCCCCCAAAATCAGAATCATATGTAAACAGGTTTGATTCATATTTGTGTCCCACACTCTGTAACAAACAATGCTGCACATTTTCCAGTGTACGGAAAAAGAATAAAGCAGTAACAGAATAAAATGAAGCCTAAGAAGGAAACAAGCCACACTTAACAACCATTATCTTGAAATTTAATGCCAAATCCTTTTGTAGTGCTTCAGAAATGCATTTGATTAGTGGCAGTTTTCTCAGTAATGAGAGGAAATGTTTATGATGGGAAAACAGAGTCTCTAATGAGCCATCAGATTTCCTTAGCAGTTACCATAGAAAAAAAAAATCACCTTTTTATTATAAAAAATATTTTTCACCTGTAAGAAAAACAAGTGGAAAATGTCATAAACATTTTCCTGCTGCTAACTCAGATACACAAAGGGAATATACACCAAAAGCACTGAATCAACTCAATTTTGCTTTCAGAATTCTGTGTGTATGCAAGGTTCTGTTTATTTTTATGTAGAATACAGTATGAGCCCATAAACACATTCTGTCATGGTAAAAAAAAATAAAGAGCTCCTATACCTAAGTATAAAACTGATAACTATTACATGCCATCTGGAAAAATGTAGATTTTTCACATTAATTCTATGGTATAATATTTCCAAAAATGTTAATGGAACTGAGCAATTATTTTCTGTGATTTTCAGTGCCAGAATACCCTTTTTTTTTTTTTCTTGTTTATACATTGATATGTATTTTATATTCCTGTAGTCTAATTCAGAATTTAAAACAACTTTTCTCCAAAAGTGTTTGCTTTAAAGCCATGCAAATTACCACTCTCAAGTTCCTGAACCAGTGCAACAGCCAGATCCTTACCAGACTCAAGTTGGTATTGTTCAGTGCAGAGTTACTGCTCACACCAGCTGACTACTTGGCACTATTTATTTTCACATAACTTCTGGGAAGTTGAATCTTGACTAGTGATCAATCTACTATATGGTGTGTTTTTCCTGTTATGTGTTGTAACATAGCAAACAAATTTGTCTCCTGGTCACTCGAAGCATTACAAAACCATTTAAAAATGCATCCTTTTTTTTCCCATGTAATGATTACTTAAAGTTAGTTTCACCTGATGCCCATGTATTCCACTTTGATTTATTTGTTGAAACACACTGTGCAGTTTCTAGTTCATTATAATTCAAATGACTGATACAGCTCATTTGGGCCAAGGAAAACATCGCATCAGCAGCGTCAGAATTATCTGAAAACAACCCCTGAAGCCATACTGCTGTTGCCAAAGTTAGGATGGTTTTGATAATATATTTTGATTGTTATAGAGCGAATGCTGTTTTGCCCTTTCCTGGTGCAATATTTGGATTTGCAGTGTTGTAAGGACCCGACTGCCATTCAGCTGTAAGAAGAGTGAATATGTGAATGAAAATCTGGTGGAGTTGTACAGCTATAGAAATCCAGTCATTGTTTCTGCAGAAGAGTTAGCATCACCTTAATTTTTTCCTTGAAATGTCAGAAACTAGTGGAAAATCCTCCAGCAGCAGAAACCACGACATCCTTAAGACTTCTCAAAGATCTCCTTTAGAATAAGTGCATATCTCAGCTCCTGAGCATTTCCCACACACATAAAATATGTATGAAGGGGAAACACAAACCCACAAGATTGTCTTTCTTTAATTTTACTTCTATGAAATTAAATGTGATTTCACTGAAAAGTAGAATTTTGTATTTGTTGTAAAAATAGAACAGTTAAGCTTTTGTTTCTGTGTTGCTGAACGTATACTACTGCAGTCAGTGATAATTTGGTCATTTTAGCTCATTGAGAACAGTTTCATCCTCATCCCCAGCCATTCTCCTTTTGTCTCATATTAAATTACATTCGTATTAAACTAGGACTAACAGTGTAGTGCAAAAGCTGTTTTGAACATGCTGTTAAATCCTGTAACTCCTCTGGTCTAGAAATCATCTCTATGGTTCATGTTTTATCATTTGTTTTTAGCTCTTTCTTTGAGGTGGGAAGGGCTTATAGTTAAGAGCCCATTATCAGAGTGAAGGATGCAGGAAATCCAAAATATTTATGTTTGTTCATGGCACGCAGACAAGAAACAGTGCTCAGGAAAAGGGTTTTCTGATTAAGTGATTGAAAACACTCTGGTGTATGTTAATGGCTTCTTCTGTCCAACAGATAACATCATCTTTAGCCTTATCGCTGTTCTCAAACTTATTTTAAACATTCTCCTGTGCTCTTCCAATTATATACTGTGCTCTTTCGGCATCCCGTCTCTTCACTGCAAATCATCTCATTTGTTTGCTTGCTAATTTTTTTGCCAGCAGGTTGGGTGTAAAAAGAAGCATTTAAAAGATACTTGAAGTGAAAAAAATACTTTCCCGAGTAAAATTAATTTACATGGAATTAAACCATACACTTACAGAAAAAGAAAAATTGGTTTTTAAAAGAATAACGCTTGAATTTTAATACCTTGATATAATTCTGGCTGCATGAGCACTCTGAAAAGATAAAGATGAAGGAAGATCTGATCATTATTTAAATGTATGCAGAGGACTCCCAATAAGATAAAATTAGGTAAGATCATGGTAGATCACAATTTTTAAAACACTGAATATATCATTGTCTTTTGAGCTGTAAGAATCTGTCCAGGATAAGACACTACAAAGGCATTTGTACCAATCATAGTACCACTAATAGTAACTTATAAGGCACCTTTCATTGTGTAGGATCCCAAAGAGGTTAGCAAATTATGTCTGCTGCTTCTTCATTTAAGAGCTATGCTTTCCATAAAAGAGCTACGTCTGTATCAGAGGTACATTGTTATTTAGATATTCTGCACTGTCTGTATCAGTAAGTAGGAGAGATGACTGAACCAGAAATTAGTACATAACTGTAGGCCTGGACTTGATCTCCTCGTCTGCTGCTGAAGGTGTAGCAGATGAATAAAATAAAACATGACTTCTCTGGTGAGAGGGAGAGGGAGGGAGAGAGAGAAAGGGAGAAAACAAAAAGGGAGGGAAAGCAGAGAAGCAGGAGGGCTGCTTTCCAAAACCTGATTCAAAATTTATTTCTACACTTTTCTCACCTTTAAGTAAAGAAATTTTTCTTAAGCAGTGTCTAAAAATTCAACCCCACCTTTTCCAAGTCAACCACTCTACTCCCCTGGCCAGTCAGATGGGTATTTAAATCCTTTAGAGTGAGCGGGGTGTTAAAAGAAGTCTGATGTTTTCTTTTTGAAGGGATAATCACTATGACATTTTACGAAGGGTAGGTTACACCAACGGAGGTTACAGTATTTTAAAAGAAAATGTGAGATGAGCTATTGGAAAGGAAGAGATCCAGGCTGTGAATCCTGGGTGGACAAAGGCGCACCAGAAGATCTCTGAGTGAGGAAAGGATCAGCAAGATATGAAGCACCCACCTTTTGTCAGCACCTCAACACAACCAGTGAATAAGAAATAGATACAGATCCTATTTACTGTCATTTATTGAGTGCAGACAAGCAGAAATTCCTAGAAAGGACTTATTCTCTCTTTGTGTACATGAAAAAAGTCTGAGTCAAGTCTGTATTTCACATCCCTGGATCTCTGGTTTGTAAGATGAGAATAGAAGACCTCATTCAGATGTTTATTCCTTTGGAGGGAAGGGTTGGGGAAATGTTGATAAAATATTCAAGGTGGTCAGCATTAGAGATGTATTAGTATTTCTTAACATAGAAATTAATTGACTTTTTGAAGGAATGAAATAATTGAACATATTTTTGGTAAATATTACCATTGCTTATTGAATTCTTTATTCTAGCATGTATGGTATTCAACTACACAGAATTAATCTAACACCTCATAAAATTACTTGTTAAACACATTATTTGATGAAAAATGGTAAAATTTCTCAGATAATGTATTCCTTAAGTACTATTCATCCAGCTATAACACAGATAAGAGATTTTTACTAAAACACCAAGCACTTTAGGATCCTTTTGAATTGAAGAACCTACATAAATATTGAGTTCTACGGATAGAAGGGTTTACACCAGCCTAGCTCTATTGAAATTACAGCAGCTATACCCCTTCCTACTGATAAATCCAACTCAGGTTACAAGTATTACATAGACATGTCGACTTTTCTTCTATTCTAATGAACATATCACATACTTACCCATTTATCTATCCTTATGTTTCTGTCTAAATTTTGATAGGATACACACATGAAAGTCTTCCTGCACCACTGAAATGCTGGCATCCATTGAGGTGAAAGGCAATTTCTGTTTTACAGGAGACAGAAATACAAAACAAATGTTTAGGACAAGAAGTGAAGGAGAACTAATCCAGCTGAAATTCAAAGGAGTTCCAAACAGGCAGAATAATATTTGCAGATGTGATTAAATTACTTGTTATGAATGATTTTTTCCCATTTAGTCCTGAATTTAGTACTTTTTTTCTGAATCTTCTTCATAAACTATCATAAACTGTATCATCCACTGATGGTAATATTAACGCAGATATATTTTATTCACTAGCGTTTGCTTTTGATTTTCTCAGAAAGATACCACAAGTAATATATATTTTTAAGCACTGGTGGTAACTAATCATAATTAATACTTGTACTCCATTAGGCATAGCTGATCATCTAAACCTTATGCTGTTGCTCTGTATTCCTGATGAATGGTTACTCTTTAAGGCTCCCTACCTCCTTTATTGAAAGGAATACCAAAGGATGAAAAGTGAATGCCAAAACACCGTATTCATAAAAATATGCATGCTGAAAATACTCAAAGTCTTTGAAATCATGGATATTATAAGTTTAGTGGAAATTTTTAGCATGTCTAAAGCAGATATAATGGCAGAAATAAAGAGTTGAACAGTGTTAACATCTTATTTTTTTTAACTAGTCAGTTTGTGCATTCATTCAACCACTGCAATCATCCAAATTGTCCTGGAGGTCTCTCTTCACTCTCAACCAGGACTAAGTGATGCAGCTGAGCACAGGCACCATAACAGAAGGATGCCTCAGATGCAGTTTACTTCTGGATCTCCTTGCCTGCATGGACATGAGGCCACCCTGGAAATCACAACTTACTGGCTGTAAGTCCATTTGGGCTTTATTCCTATTGCTCAACAATCAGCCTTGTGACTAAGGAAATGTTCACCTCAAATTCCCAAGTTCTCTTCCTTTTATTGAAACTCTGTGGTTCTGGGAGAAGCTGACAGGGAGGGAAGGAGGTCCTGGGTATACAGCACCTTGGTGGGGTGGGACTGCTCCTCCTAGGTCCCTGCAAGCCATCCCACTCACCATGCTGGCAAATGCCACTCATTTCCCAGATGACAGGGGCTGGAAGGAGTGCAGTGGCTGAGGCACAGGCACGTGGGCTGCCAGGCAGCCCTTTCCCCAGGAGCATGGTGTGTGACTGGGGCTTCTGCCCTTCCCACCAGTGCAATCCTGCCACACACTTCACTGTATACAACCATGGAAAAAAGAGTAAAATAGCACGCTGGCAGAGCAAAATCATTGTGAAGAGTGACAATGATCACTGGAAAAGTTTCTGGACCTGACAGGTTTTCAAACTTTTGTTTAAACACCAATTCTATACCCCAATTCATGTCCTAACCTTCATTATTAATAGTTCTTTTTGGTGCAGTATAAAACAAAGAGAGGAAAAATAGTGTCTCTTTGCATCTGGAAAACACATCGATTGAAATATCATCGTGGCTAAGTCCGCTCTGCAGACACTAATTGATATTGTCTGAATAAGTGGAAGTACCTGTCAGAGAATCCTTTTAAACTGCTGACTTGTTTCCCTATCCAGTATACTTAAAATTGGCATGATGTTGGCTTCCCTCTTAGAAACCCTCATATTTTGATTTATGAATGTTTTCAAATTTTTAAGATTCTCAAAAACGTTGTTTCACCTGTAAGTAGAGAGATAGCTTGTTTGGCTAACTGCCTTGAATGACTGTGTGCCAGGTAATGAATAATGCCATGTTCAATATTCTAAATTTGTGTTCCAAATTCTGAATTCCGAATGAGCTGCATGGAAGTATACTGATAAGTGGCTGATTTTTACTGCAAGGATTGTCTTATTTTAAACTTTAAATTTAGTTGCCTTACTTTTCTCAAAGGATTTTTGAGTGGAATGGGATTTAAAGTGATAGTCCATAATATTCCTACATCTTTCTAAGGCTTGGAAGACGCCAAACTGAATAAAGGGATAAATCAGTGCAATATATTTCCGCAAAATAAAAGGACAAAACTCATCCTTGGGTGTATCTATCAAGAGTTAAGCCAAGAATGAATTTCACCCAGGTATTAAAGTACCAAATCTGTTTAGATACCCTCCTGAGGCCAAGCAACCTTATTAAATAAACACTATATTTTAACTTTGGCACTCCTCTTAATTACATGACATAAAAAATTGGGGAAAAAACTGAAGTGAGGAACTCAGGGAAAACATTTTCCAGTGGTGGGGTCTGAGACACTGTACTATTTTCCAGTCTGGAATATAAGGAAGTATTGTGTTTGTTTTTCATTTACATAACCTCATGATAACTACTGACTATTTAACAAGCATTTTTGAAAATTGAGGTTAATAAAATCAACATTGACAAAGAGACAAAAGAATTAAGTCTTTTATTAGAAATTTAAAATGAATATGAACTAAATTTTATTTGAATATATGACTGAGGTCATCACTATGTAAAGAAATGTGAAATGAAGATAGTTCACATATTTTGTTGCTGCTCATTCTATGGAGATTGTATATTATTCTAAATTCTCTCTAATTAACACTTCCAGAGCATAACTAGTGTCACAAATACAGATGTGGAAAACTACTAAAATGGTCCAGCTGATAAGCAAAATAACATCAAAAGTCCATTACAATTATCACAATATATTTTGCTCAGTGTAATAACATGGAACTGATAATCATTATTTAACTGCAAGTATGTAGCTGCTTTAAGACTAATAAAATGCAAAATAAAACCCAGCTTCAATATCAAGAAAGTCATAGCAGCAGAATTGCTTTTAGTCAGTCAAATATATACAGAGGTGTAGCTGTGGAAATGATTGACTCCATTAACTACCACTGCATATTGCGATTGCTCTTGATTTCACTTGCACAAATCTTTCATGTTACTCAGGTTTATTAGCAAATTCTGATTTACAGAGAGATACCTTTGTTTTTCCTGGTATTGTTTTAGTCCATTTTATCAGGATATTCTCCATCACCAGAGTGCTCTCTGGAGAAGTATATTTGCTGACTTTTAATGCAAGAAAAATGCTCATCATCTGGAACAATACATGTTCAATGTATTTTATTGTCTGAACCCCATGTGAATTCATTTACACCTTCATAGTTTACATGAGGAATATTTCTACTTCAGCACAATAGAACACGGTTTTTCTCAGTCAAAATAGCAACAAAAAGTGCAAGTCAAAAGTGAAAGAACACAATCATACTTAGTCCACCAGAAAAATAGTAATATTTGTAAAAAGCTATTACTGAAATTGTAAAAAGTAAATTTGCTGCAGATTTGAGGGCTGTAGGCATGGAACTATTCATCACAAAAATTTCATAGATGTAGGGCGCAGAAGGACTCCTAAAAGTCATTTGGTCGCCAATCATCTTGACTCAAGACCAAAATCAGAGACTAATCAGTAAAATTATTGCCAGAATACCACAGTCTGCAGTAAAAGATGTAAACCCTTTTCATAATGCAGAATGAAGCTGGATCCCAGGAAGACAAGGGATTTTTTGTCATAAATTAGTGCTCACTGCAAACAAATTAATTGAAATATGGCTCAGTATGGATGGTGTGCTCCAAAAAGGCATGTATCTTGGAAAAAAAGGATAGAATTTGGCCATGTCAACATTTTTTTTCTCAAAGTTCATTTCAATTCAGATCTGCAAGACAGGATTTATTATATTTTATTTCTTATCTTCTGTGTTATTTTTTTCCTGAAAAGGGGTAGACTTCCAAGCTTTCTTCTGCAGAGGCTGGCCTGTGTAGGTTAAAATTCTTTCATATATGTGAGAAGTTCTTCAGGTGCTTGTATCATGTAAAAAAAAAAAAAAAAAGAAAAAAAATCCAAGGTTCTCTTTTTGAAACTTACAATCTTTTCACTTCCCTAGTTGGCATGTTGCTTTCTAATGGCACTAAATATTAAAATCTTCGGCGTTCTTTTCTTATCTATTTTCTTATCTCTGTTTCCTTATCTGCCTCTCCTTGTTTTTCATTACCCCTATGTTATTCATCAAGATAAAGGGGGGGCCCAGAACTTTCTATTTCCCAAAAGTTTCTTTGTACACTCCATCTTTGTAGGAGAATTTCCTTTTTTAGTTCTTAACCTTTAAGAAGAGCTCGTGCCAAGATTGGCTCTGTGCATTATCTGAATCCCGCTGAATATGTTTGAAGTTCAGCCCCATGTTAATGATGTCCACAGAAGTCTTGGCATCTTCTTCAAAGATGTGTAGGGCCATATTTTAAAGGTATTTAGGCACCTAAGCATGTTCTTATCTCTAGTTTTAGGTGCCTAAACATGAATTTATCTGCTGCATTAGCTGATTAAAAAAATGTGTTTATGTGCAGTTTTAAAAATCTGGCCATAAATTTTCAGGTAATTCAAGAAATATTCGACCAACACCAGAAAAGGTTCCAGGGGGGAATACATCACTGTATGATTTGGGGAATTTGGTGGCTTCTTCTTCAGTGTAAATTTGGGGCTAACTTGCAAACCCAGCGATAATTCATGTGAACATAAGAATGTTTGTACTGGACACGATGAAATATCCATCTAGTGTGTTGTCCCATGTCCAATAATTGCCAGTAGCAGACTCAAAAAAAACCCCAAAGCAAACAAAGAAACCCAAGGCAAGAAGAGAGCAGTATTTTTCCTGGAATATCGTGTTACTCTCATCATGGATTAGGGATTTCCGGAGACAGAGGCTGCCCATGTAACAGCTCCTTAACATGCTGTCAGCACTTAGTGGTTGCAGGACAGCATTGGCCTGAGGTTTGCAAAAAAAAGAATTGCTAGACCATCTCCAGAGTCTCCTTTTGAAGGGTAACAGCTATCTGTCATTCTATTACTGCTATTTAATTTACCTTTAGGATTATTTTCCCAATATACCTTACTTTGGAGTCATTGAAACTCAGTTGCATCAGCACAAAGATGCATGAGTACCTTCCTGTAACCTTTGTCCACTGTCAGTGCAACCCCATTCTTTGTTTCCCCGCCTTTATACTCAGAGATTAACTCGTATCTGTTGCTTTTCTGGTACAGAAATGAGATTTACTGATCCATGGTGTCAAGAGGGTCTCCTGGAGCTCTTTTTAGAAATGAAAGTCCCATTTGCTTGTTCTCATGCTGCTGAGACTGAGCTGGAGCTAAGCAGTGAGTATCAGACCAGAGACCAGCAAAATATTGAGATCTTTCTGAGCTCTTGAGTGAAAACTACCTGGTTCTAGAGATTTGTTCTTGTTAATTTTAACAAAAGGCTCTAAAACCTCTTTAATTTACACTTTTGGTTGAGACAGTTCTTCTAACTTGTCCTTTTCATAGAAAGAGGCAAGTGTTGTACTCCCTTTATGCTCCCCAAGAGTGAACATTAATGCAAGGAATTCCCTGAGGTTTTCTAACTGCTAAAGTTTTGTTTTCATCAAGCTTCCCTTTTGCACCTTTACCATCTATCAGCTCTACAGATTCCCTGGCAGACTTCTGGTTTTTTAATGCATCTAAAGATGGCTTTACTGTTAGTTTTTTATGCTGTTAGAAAGTTGTTCCCAAGTTCTTTTTTTGCCTGCCAATGTTTTTTTTATTTATGGTTTGAATTTACTTACTGGTGTTTAGACTAGAAGGAATTTGCAGACAAGCTGAATGCCAAGGTCATCCATGGAAATAGAAGAACTGGATCAACTTAGGAGTTCACTTTTCTTATCTTGACAGTGGATAACCCCAGATATTTCAGGAAAAAAAGGGGAAAAAAGGGGGGAAAAGGAACAGGATGTTTTCAAATGACTTACTCTAAGACATTACAGTGGTTGAATTTTTCCCTGAAACCCAATATTTTATATCATTAATATTTTTGAAATCTAATCTTCCTGTGAATTTGACTCCTTGCTTTCACAATATCTAGCAGCAGTGAGTTCCACAAAGTGTTTATTGTGGGGGGAAAAAGCATCTTTTCTTTAACTTGAAACAAACTAAATTTCACTACCACTAATTTTTACTTTCTATGGCACTGTGAAAAAAATAAATAGATCAGTCAATGCCTATTATTCATATAATTCTTTCTCTTTTGGACTGTGTTGGGGAAAAGAGCTTTTATTTCAGAAGGAAAATAGAAAAAATTGGATGCAGTCAATATGCATTTGACTTACTTGGGAGGGACTTTGGCAAATTTGTGGACAGAAGGCTGATGAAATGAAAAGGTCTTGATTCTAGTGAAAGGAAGAAGAATAAAAAAGTAGTCACAATAAACTTTGAAAAGGAAAATGTCAGTAAACTATGATTAGGTAAGTCCCTCGGGAAAGAATTCTGTGAAGAAAACTAAAGTTCAGAAGAACTGGCCATTCATAAGAGAGACAAGATTACAGTCACAGCAGTAAATAGTTGTGAAACATAAGCAGTGCATAGCCAACATTGAAAATCTTTAATCAAAATCTTTAATAAAAAAATGGAAAAAAGGATAGAGGGGAAGGGAAGGGAAGGGAAGGGAAGGGAAGGGAAGGGAAGGGAAGGGAAGGGAAGGGAAGGGAAGGGAAGGGAAGGGAAGGGAAGGGAAGGGAAGGGAAGGGAAGGGAAGGGAAGGGAAGGGAAGGGAAGGGAAGGGAAGGGAAGGGAAGGGGGAAAAAGGCCAGATAATACTTTCACAAATGAGATGTATTTTCCTAGACTTTTCAACAAACCAGCCAAAACAATCCAGTAATTTTTTATGTTTAGGAACTCCTACAATGTGGAGGAGATTCACAAGACCAAGGAACGGAAAACAAAGTATTTGACTCACAAAAATGGAAAAAAACCCTACCAAAAACTATATAGGACACTGTAAACTGTTTAAAAAAAGATCTTGAATATAATTATTTGCCAATAATACATAAGCACGTGGAAGTTAAACATGGTTTTGTCCCGATAAAATGATCTCAAATCTATTTTCTTTCTTTGTCAAAGTGACTGGAATAAACTGGAAAAAGATAATGATGATTTATCTTGCTATTTGTAAAGATTTTTATACTGTCATATTACATTCTCAAGAGAATTCTATATGAACTCGATTAAATAATTACATTTTAGATGAACAACTGGTTGGAAAACAATACTCAAAGAGAATGCATCAATAGCACTCTATAAAACTGGAAGTCAAATTGAACGGTGCACAATATTTTTTATGACCAGGATTAAGAACTGGAAAGCATAATTGGTGAATGTCAAAACTGGGAGGGAGAATTACAGACACTTTGAAGAATAAAATAAAATAAAACATTGAAATCTGCAATTAATGAGATTAAAGCCAAGGGGAAAAAAGGTATAAAGTGATACACATGGAAAGGAGAAGTCAAACACAAAATGTAAAATGGACAGTTTCTAGAAAGAATGATGTATTGCAGAAAATATCTTCAGCACCGCAGACTGAATGTGAGGCAGAAATATGATGTTGTTTCAAAAAAAATCTTAGTCCAAGATGCAGAGAAATGATTGTTGGATGTGAGATTTGGGAGGTAATTATTCTGGTCTATCTACTACTGGTGGAACATTTTATCCAGATTTGGGCACCATGCTTTAAGAAAAACTGAGCTGGGCAAGAGTCCAGGACAGAGTGACAAGAGTGATTAGAGGTTTAGAAAGCATGGTCTGTGAAGAAAGGTTGAAAGAATTTGGTTTGTTTAGTCTAGGACAAAACAGACTGGAAGACAGACATGGTAGCAGCCTTCAATATGTAAAAGTTTGTCACAAACAGACTAAAATTACTTCTTGAGTATAGGTAGGCTCAGAAATAATTGGAACTCTTTTCTGTAAAAAAGTTGAGTTATATATTATACATGACTTTGTAACTGAGATATTTAAGCAATGGAGCACCCAAATGAAGAAATTTATGCAATCTCAGTCAATGTTTTTTCATCTCAAGTAAACCAAACACTCATGTACTGCAATTTAGATCCTCTGTCAGGGCAGGGGGAATATTAGGTAGTCTCCTCACAACCCTGTTTTCCCATTATGCACAGTTCCTTAGTCAGAAAGTTTTGTATGTGCTGCCTAAAAGCATGAATGAAACATGAACAAACTAGCAAAACCCAGAATCCCTTATTACACACTGGTTTAATGACTTGACACTAATTTTTTACTTATTCTAGAACAGCCAAACACATTTTTTTCAGAATAATTTTAAATTAGTTCTCTCATGACTCTAATAGTAACCAGCTGCCAGTAAATCTCTACCTACTGTCTTTAAGATAGGAGAACCACAGCCGAAAACAGTTCCAGCTGAGAACGAGTTGCTTG
Source organism: Acanthornis magna (assembly GCA_036785705.1). NCBI lineage: Eukaryota > Metazoa > Chordata > Aves > Passeriformes > Acanthizidae > Acanthornis > Acanthornis magna. The sequence goes on along the minus strand of JAWUZG010000071.1, from coordinate 1,558,162 downwards.
TTTAGGCAATGATCTGATATAACTTGTCAGGGTAATTGTCTGTCCTAGTCTTTACTCCACCTTATACATTATTTCTGTCTTTAGCCATTTTTGACAATGACCTGACTTTTTTTTTTGGATGCCCATTCACGCAGACTTGCATGGCACTCCTCCTTCTCTTTGTCCTAGTTATTCTGAATGATGTTGTCAGTGAACAATTTGTTGCATTGTTTTTCACCCTTTCTGCCCATCATTGTTGTATATTAAGAAAGAGTCCTAGTTTACATTCTTTATGTTCTCTTACCTTAATCTATTACTAGGATAAAACTATCCCGTAAATATCCTCTGCCTTTTTTATGTTCCTCATAACAAATGTTTATAAAATCATTCCATAGTCTTTATTTTCCCTTAACGCTTTATATTGGGGGTTGCACAGTAAAAGTAACCCCACACCTGACTTGTCCACAGTTGAATGTCTTTCATTTAGTGGAAAAGAACAGGATCTTAGGAAAGCTATTTTAGATGTCTGCTTTAGATGACATGAACTAATTGCCAGTTGCACTCCACTGAATCTAAAGATGGTCTGACTGGCTCAGATGTGGAGTTTAAATATGTTGGCCAAGTGAGTTATCCTTGAAGTCTCTGGGGATATTTGAACAATAATGCTTTTTCATTGTGGCTGAGAAATATATTTTGGAAAACATTAGCTGCTAAGACTTCAGAGGCTGAAATCATTATGTCTAGTCGCTGCTTTGCACTTTGTTTAGCATTGTAGAGTACTAAAAAATGTCTGAAACTTGTTTGTGGTGAAATCCACAAGAGAATTCCAATGGCCTCCTTATGTGTGGGACAGGGCACACACTTCCTCAGTATATGATGCACAAGGGGGGATGAACCATCAAAACCACGGTGACACCAACAGAAGATGAGAATCAATCATGGTGCCCTGAACGAAGAGACAGCTCCACAGACAATATGAAACCACAACCTTCTGCAAAGTAGTGCTGGAATACTGTGACACTCCTAGCTGAAATACTACATTAAAAAAGGCCTGATCACCATTTCTTGAGTCCATAAAGATTATCCTCAGTCAACAGAGAGTGGGTGCAACACAAAGAAGGAAATCTTCTGAGGTAAAAGCAGAAGTAGCCTATACAGAGCATTCTCTGTGAGGACACTGAATTCTCTAAAAATTGAGCATGGAAACTAACAACAAAAGGAAAGCTTGGGAAATGAGACTCTGTAGCTGAAGTTTAATGGAATAGAAATATAGAATAGCCCGGGTTTGAATGGATCTCGAATGATCATCTGGTCCAAACCTTTGTGGGAGAAGGAGCTTAGAAGAAATGACATTTCCTTTACAAATGAACCAGGATGTCTGTCTTGGCTCTATGACTGGGCGGATTTGCTGTTATGTGGCAAGAGTCAGGATGAAGCATGTGTTGTTGGCTGAGATAGGTAAAGATCTGCCAAAATCCTCTTGAATTCCTCAATATAACTTCTTTATATCTTGCTGCATGAGGAGGTTAAGAAGAGAGAGGACATGAGTAGATTGACAACATATGTATAATATCACTAGAATAAGTCCTTTAGCTCCTTCATGACCGCCCTTGTCTCTCTGGATTCCTTTACCACCTACAGCACTGACAAGAATCTCACAAGTATAAAGAGAGATAATTCTGCTTCTGGGCTTGCTTATTCCCTGAAAGTCAGTAATGAAAGTGACAAAATTGAGCTATGATTCAACCATGGGATAGATGGTTTCTAGGCAACTTCTTATAGAGCGGTAAAGCTTTGTCCATGCCATTCACTTGAAAGAAGTCAGCTACTTGAGATAGCTACAGGCAGAGATGTCAGCTTTTGGAAAATAAAACCCATGAAAGCCTACAAACGAAGAGCACAGAATTAGTACTGGTTGGGATGTGTGGGTCTGGTTAACCTAGATTTTTGCAGTCACCAAGATAGGGATTATTGCATTGTTTTATGTTTAAAACTAAACCCCCAGGATTTTTGCTTCATAGTTATCACTGGCTGCAGAATCATCTCCTTGATGTTGAATCAAAAAAACTATAAAAAATGAAAACAGCTACCATATGTTCATCACTGTGATCTTTTAAAATGTGTACCAGGTACGAGATGATAAAAACACTCTTTTCTGAATCTTCAGGGAGCCTGAAATTTTATCTGTAACAGAGATGTAACCAAACTGGTTCATTCAGTTTGACTGTCCATTGTGAAACTTAAAGATAATAGGAGTGCCACAATTGTTAACTATTTAAGTGCTGATTAAGTGAAAGGATATTTTTGTGACTGTTCCACAACTCCAGTCCTCTACTAGATTTTATTTGTGTTCTTGCTTGTTTTTTAGTGGTCTCAACATTCTATCATCTGTCCCTATCTCAGCCCAAGGCAACTTCTAAAATACAGTTCTGTGCACACCTCCCAAAAACTATAGCACACTGAAGATGTCTCGTCAGAGTCAGATAAATGAGATGTCCCAACAGCAAATGAAGAAAGCTAGAAATTAAAAATTTCATTTACATTTCCAAAAGTTTCTGTCTGTATCCCTTAATTGGCCAAACTGTGATCATCATAACTACTGAGCAGTAGCTCAGTCTAAAACAAGTAGGATCACTGAAACCAGGGAGAAGTAGTATCGCTCTGCCATGAGTAAAAGTGTACAGACAATGTACCTGGTACAGACAATGGTGCCTAAATTAGAAGTACACTCAGGAATCTGCCATTGCACATCTCAGCAATTGTTCAATGCTCCTAACCAAGCCCCGTCTTGGGTTGGGATTTATTTATCTGTAGTAGATATTACCATAATAAGGACAGGGTTTTAGTGCAAACTGCAGTACAGTGTGAAGATATCCAAGGCAGCCTGGCTACCAGAAGCAGTACAGATCTGTTTGTGTATAGGCTCATGGTATGATAGGCAGTAGTTTCCCTTCCTGGTTAAATCTAGCTCTGTTATCTCTCTAATGCACTGCTGTCTGCAGTGTGACATAGCCTTAAAACAGTTCTTATTCCAGGAAAAAAATTAGTATTATTAGCCTGGTCACACAGGAACCCTGTGGTAGAATAAGAAACCGACTCCTTAATTCTTAAACTCTGGTGCTTATTTAAAGGACTAGACTGCCACGTACTCTTTAGTGAGCCTGGCTCTAACAGTGCATCCAGAACCAGCTCAGAAACCCCCCAGGGCACAGCCAGGGCACCTTCCCTTCCCAGCACAGGCACCCTCCTTTCCCAGCAGAGCTCCCCAGCCCCTCCCGAGCAGCAGATGGAGTTCCTCAGCTCATTTCCATAGCTTTGCATTGGGGCTCTGGGCCCCATGAGAGTGATTTTCAGCCCTGGGTTGAAGGAGTAATACATCCAAAGATACAGGGACCCTGCTGTCAGCTAGCTGAGCCAAAATCAGTCATGACACAAGCCATACTAATGTAAAAACAAGTAAGGTATTTATGTGCAAGATCTGAAAGTAAAAAATGTTCATAAAGCAGGTGTAGAGAAAAGAAGGAAGCTATACTTCTTTTAAAGGCTTTTTTTCATAGTCTGTTGACAAGTTGACAAGCAGTTTATGGGCTTATTTTACCACATGGATGCAAGTTAGAACTCATAAGAACTCTTTGTCCTTAATTTTGTAGTCATAGAGCAAATCCTTTGTTTGCAGGAAGGCACTTAAAAATCTAGTTCCTACAGCAGGAAGACACTTCATTTAAAGCTCAGTCCTATACCGCAGGTTCATTCATTGGAAAACTCCTTTCCTTCAGGAACAATTATATGAAAACTAAAGCAGAATGTCCTTGGCAGAAGAGATTTCCACTGTGATGTTTGTCCTTTATATTTCATATGAATCAAGCAATGTAACAATTGTAGCTCATAGAGGCAAATTAGAGCCCAAAATTCTGCACTGCCTCTGGTTTGAGACCAGGAAAAGACATGAACAAATTACTTCAGGTGAAATAGAGTTAGTCACGGTAACCTGTTCCTCAAGGGGTGCCTTGCAACTGAATGTCTTTCTTTGGACTCTGTTAAAAAAGCTATTCATATTTACCAGCTATGGCTAAGTCTGCTACCACAAGTTTCTGTGAAAAAAGACATTTTTAAAATGAGTTATTGAACTAAGTTTTCTGGAAGGTGCATGGATATTAATGTAATTCCCTGAGAAAACATGAATTGCCTCAAAGTTTTTCTTAATTTCTATACTTACAGTTCTATATGGCTTCCTTCTATAATGTACTATTGAAAAACAGGATAGCAATGGTGTCTGATGTACATTGATCCAAAATAGTTTGGAGACTATTAATCAAATCAAACTCCTGAAGTATCTAGTGGCATAAGTACTTGGTGGGAAATATTCTGAAATGCTGTAGAATCAGGAGGATTTCAATGTCTGAATATTTTTAACATGAGAGTCCTTAGACTAAAATTCCAAAGCAACATGCACGTAAAGCCATTGTAAATCATTCCTTTCTCTTTGGACTCCACAGGAACATGCCAAAACTCTCATCTCACTTATGTTGAGATAAAAACAATTAATAAACATCTGAGAAAAAACTAACTTAATAAAAATACAGGTATATATTAACCCTTGCCCTATAGCAAGTAGATTTTACAAATATACAAAGAAATTATAATTAAAGACTGAAAAATTTTTCACCAGAGTTGAACTTGTTTCTGACTTATGCTGCCTGGCTGAGAAATCCCCCAAACCCTGTCACTCTCCTTGCTGTGTTCACACACTGCAGAAATCACAGTGAACATGCTGCCAAAGCAGATTGTGGTGGTTTCTTTCCTCATCAAACTATAAAACTGTTGCATTTATCTGTACAAAAATGTTAGAGTTACTTTCAGACTCCTGAAGAAACAGCACATTCCTCCAGTTTCCTTTGAGTATCATTATGCCAGAGCATATCAATATCTGACTTAGGCAAGCTGAGAGCCCCCACACCAGGGTAGAAATACAACTGATGAGGCTTTAAAATAGACAAGTTATGATATGCAATATATCTCCCACTATATCTGTGGGTTAAACAATAAGTTAGATAGTGGTTTGCCCTGAGGAAAAGGCTAATGACACAAGCAGCTCCTGTGAGATTTGTCTGCAGTTAAACCATTTTATTTTAGATACCACTCTAGAATTGTTTCAGTTTATGTCAATAGAGCACTTGAGAACACTGACACTTTAATAAAGTCCTCCATTTCTGCCATTTATGAGGGTTATTGGATCTCTGGTGTAGCGTGCTCAGCTCTAAAGGATCTAAAGATCAAGCTGGAATTGCAGAGCAGGCCATGGTTTGTGCATGGGAATGCAGCTCGAGCACAGCTCTCCTGCTGCTCTGAGAGCCCATGCAGGATTCCTTGCTGAGTCTGGGGCTGACCAGGACACTTCAGCTGGCAGCTGCTCTTGGTGCTGTGCACTGAATGAAAAGAACAGACTGAGGCGTGTGTGTGCCACTTCGAGAACCTGCTGGACAAGACCAGCAGGTGCTTTGAGCCTCCAGCCTCTTGCAATAAATATTGGCTGATGGCTGATTGATTAGCAGTCTGATAGCATCTTCTAATGATCTTTCTACCCTCTAGCATTTTTGAGAAGGTCCCTAAATGTAACTTTCTCTTTTCCCAGCACAGCTTTAAAATTACTTGCAGTGTTCTAAGTTAGCAGAGCCTGATATTTCTACCTTCTGGTGGAAATCCCATGCCAAATTTGATCCACTGCAACACTGAGACATTTTGATGGTGTAGTCTGTGCCTTGCAGGAGATGGAAAAAATTATTTGCCTCCCCTCTAGTTTCGGCAGGGTGATTGATAGCCTGATTAAACCAGGCTGACTCCATTTGGTTACAGAACTGAGGTTTTGCTACTGTGAAAAAAAATCCTGTTACAGTGCTTTGCAGTTAAAAAAAAAATCACGTGGATTTAGACAGAAATATCTGCCTCCATGGAGACAGAGCAATGTTCCGAGAGGACAAATGTTAGTTCTTAGTTTGAATATTACTTGCTACTTCCAGAAGTCCAGGATAGGGAGGCCCTCAGAACACAGAGAACTACATCTACATCCTTTGTGGTGATGGGAAAGGCAATACAGTCTGGGGAACTAAGATCTACTTCTGGTAGATATGAAACAAATATATAACTATTTTCAGCTAGGCTACATGCTAGATCTGTCCTTATAAAGGCCTGTTGAAATGTATAATAACTGCATACTTGAATAACGGAGAGGTCACCTTTTGTTACTGAGTTTTGAATTTGAAGAGGTAGGTCTGTGTTTCAAGGGGGTTTACATAGGGACTGGGTTAATCAAAAGAAATCATTATACCTAAGCAAGTAATAAATACCAATTCATTTGAGACTTGAAGGTTGGTAACCATGGAGTACAAATGGCAGATCTCTGGGTAAATTAAGAAGAAACTTTTGCTAAATTTCTAGAACCTGCTCACTTTCTTTTGGATTTCACTTCCTTATGTGCAATCACAGAATTGGGGAATGCTTTTATATTTCCTCACAGTTTTCTATTTTAGTGTCACGGGATCTCTGTTTCTTTTTGCCATTTACTTTATGCATCCCAAGATCCATTGAAAAAGCATTTTCACAAACAACATTCATTTTTACTTGCTGGCAAAAATCTTACTAACTGTGCTTTATTGCAGATTGTACATAAAGTATGTATTTATTATTGCCTAAGTGAATTGTAGGAGTTTTACATCACTCCAGCAATTATGCCAAGCTGATGTGTGTAATGTAAATAATCCAGCAATTGTTTTTGTATTGTGCCAGTGTATAAGGTCACTGCCCTAAACACTGAGTCTTGATTTAACAAAGGTTATTTTTTTTAATAAGGCATACTAATCCCACTGTATTGGTAGCTCTGTCCCTCTTTTGAGTTGAGCTCTGCTATCCCACAAATTGGATGAAAATCTCATTAGTGGAGCTATAATGAGCTGGCAGTGAAACCCCTTCAAGCTTGCGTGCTTACAGCCATTTGCCTGTTTGTCTTACTCTTCATCATGAGCCTAAAAATGCCCATTAGGATTCCAGCGAAGAGCAAGTCTGACTGGAGCTGTGATGCTGACAGAGCCACCAAACAGGCAGAAATCTGTCAAAACCCAAAAGGGTTGTAGGGTATTATTTACCGGGAGACTGCACCTGTGCACGTGTTCATCCAGAGGTAAACTATAGGGGGATGGGGGGAAGTGAAGAGGAAAAACAGAGATAGAATAGTGGGATAGAATTAGATGAAAGGCACTAAGGAATTTGTTTTATTAGAACTTTTAAGTGTGAACCAAGAGAATTTTATTGTATCTGAAATTAATCAGATGTCAATGAAAGGAACTTCAAGCAAGCTCTTGCTGTAATGTGTCATGAATGGCAGCATTAATGCCAAAATAGGGAGAGTCTAGGGACTCTCATTAATGCCAAAATAGGGAGAGATGGTTATGCAGATCCTTTGAATCAAAACTGTTCAAATATGACTCCCACACAGAAGAAAAGAAGTGGAAACCATGGTGAAAGCACAACCACTCAAATGACAGGTGCTTCTGCTGCCTTCCAGAGAGACAATATTTTAAAAAGTCAACATCCAGGACACTGAATGCTTCAGAAAAACTGAAGTCCTGTTGTGATAGCAGAGGCCTCAGAGCTGCCAAGACTAAACTGCAATCCAATTATGAATTGAATGTAGAGCTAGCCAGACACAGAGTATTAGTCAAAACTCTCACTCTGTTTTTCTGTTTATCTTGAAGATTCATCCTTAAAGAATCTTTAGAATATTCTCTTAAATGACAAATAAATGAAAAAAATCCTTCTCAAATTAAGGTCTTTCAAATAAAAAGAGAAAATATAAGGCATTTTAGAAAAGCTCTAGCTAGCATTTAGCAAGAAAAAAACCCACCAAATATAAATGGAAGACAAACCAAGGATGAAGTCCTTCCTAGAAAAGAAAGTATGTTCAATGAGATATACTGTTTAGACAATGAAGCTGCAAGTCTTCATTTCTTGCTTTTGACTTTTCATTTATAAATGTGTTTCCTGCTTTGAAATCAGGATTTTTACCCTTTGCTATGTTACACTTTGTTCAAAATGAAGTCAAGGAAATCTGATTGACATAGAGCTTTTGATAAATTCTGTGTATCCAAACAATTAAACTTGCATTGCAGTCAGGCTTCTAAGGTTTCTATGTTGCTAATCAAGTTTACCCAGCTTTTAAAATGATGAAAGGTACAAGTTAAAACACAGTTAATATTAAGCACCAAGAAAAGAAACACGGACATGTATCAAATCAAAGAAGGTCAACCTGATGACAGCTATAAAGAACTTGAGGTGGGATTCGTTGTACTTAAAATTGACTATATAAGAGTTAGAAATATAATCTAAGCTAGTAATGCAGACTTCTGCGGTCAGTAAAGAAATAGGAAATTCCAGAGAGTGATTCATCCCTCTGTGATGAAGAGATCAGTCCACTGCCTACAGAGGGAGCCTAGATGACAAGCATAAGCTCTGATAAAGATACAGCAGAACATTAAAATGGTAAACTGAGTTCGCTTCTGCCTCACAGCCATCTGCCCAGATTTCTGAAAAATGCTTCTGCCCTTAAGAAACATCTCATCTACATGTTAATCAGCTCCTGAAGCACCGCAGCCTTTAAACCTGTTTAGGACGTAGTAGTGGTTCAGTAGCAAATTTGTGTGTGGATCAGGTGTTCTGGCCTTGGGTTGGCTATTCATATCACAGATACAAGGCAGAGTTTCCTTCTGCTGTTGAGTTTTTAAACATTGTTCCTCTTCAATCATAGCCCTCAAGGTAGACAACAGTTTTCAGAAAACTGAAGTTAATAATATTAATATCCCACTTGATATTGGGATATCCTACTGTCTTGGTTTGAATGATAGGTGTCTTGCTAAGGAAGATGGGAGCATCCCTTAGAATGGATAATGTGGCCCCTTCCCCTCCGAATTATTACAACTTTGGAATCAATGGCTTACAGACAAAGATATGGGAGAAGGAATAACAGTTCTACACTAATATTTAGAGCAAGGCAATAATACAGCAACAACGATTTAGACAGACAAAGTCAGAATACAACCTGCACCCTGCTAGGGTGGTGCTGGCAGTCCAGTTAAAAATGGTGGCTGCAGTCCCGTTGGAGCGATGGATGTAGTCTTGTTGAAGTGGTGATCTTGTGGAAAGATCTTGCCAGTCTCTGGAGGTCCAGGGGTGGCTTTTGAGCTCTTCTCCTCTCGGGATCCAGTGGAAAGGTACCCCGGTATTCTAGGGTCTCAGTTTATAAGCGGGTCGGAATGTTTAGTTCCTCTTGTCTGGGTGGGGCATCTCACAATGGGCTGATGTAATCTTAGGAGTCACTCCTGGAGACCTTGATGGCCCATGAGCAGAGATAGCCCCGATGGTGTTATCAGGGCTGGGTCATGCTGAACACAAAGAACACTGCCCCACCTGTTTTAACAGCTTATAGAGATGGTAATAGAATACATACTTTTGTTTACACCTTCCATGTAACCTAGGACACCTACTTACTTTGCTAAGCATAAGGTATTACTTATCATGTGTGAAATCTATTAGATTAAAGAGAATTAGTGTTCAGCAATATAGAGGAAATGTTTTGATTTGCACTACGGACACTGGAGACTCATAACTTACTGAGTTTTGAAACTGAGTAAAAAAGCAAAACAAAACCCCCCACAATTTGAAGTTCAAAATGCCATATTTCAAGATGTGTTGGTTTGGGGTTTTTTTCTCACTTAATTTTAATTATTTATAATAACACTGCATGGAATACGTTCAGCAAAAATAATGAAGTTTTAATAAAAGGAAATTTTACTGCAGCACTTCACTTCTAAATATATCTTAAATTGAAAAAGATGATAGAAAGTTTGTTAATTATAGGTCATACATATCAATTGTTAAAAATTAACTGCTGTCTTTACTGCAAGTTTTGTTAACCATAAAATAATGATTCAATGAATGTTGAATCCATGTTAATTCCTCACTGCAGGGCCCAGAAAGGATGCCTGCAGCTCATACCATTTTATGAGTACTCTGAGTACTCTATTTATGAGTACCATTTATGAGTACTCTATTTATGAGTACCATTTTATGGCTACTCTACCAAGTCATTTCTCTCAAAGAAAACTCATAGTCAGCTTCTTTTTGCCATGCTGTGCCCTCAGCCAGGTGTTGTGTGTGCCTCAATGGATGTGAACAGCTCTAACTCTGCCTGCAGTAGCTAAGCAGCATCTAGGAAGACACAGAACCATGACCAACTGTATCATTTTCCTCTAGATGAAATAATTTCTTCTCAAGTTGTATAAGAGACAGGATCATCTGATAATGATGCTGGAGAAGAGAAATGAGAACAGTAGCCACAATCGATCAAATACAGTGTACTGTTGAGATCACTGCTTGTGTTAACAAAATTCACTCTACAATGGCATAGACTAAGTGTGCTGGCACTGAAACAGCTCCAGAAGATGCATACTGAAGGACCTGAGTTCTATGAGACAAAATTGGAAAAAGCAGGAGCAGGGACAAGAGGCCACATTTGATTTCACATGCTGTGCTCCACACTAACATTGTGTGCCAGATCCTGTCTGTGCAAATCCAGACCAGTTGATGAAGTCAATCCCATTTTTCTGTCTATAAAGGAGCATATTGTCCACCCTGTGAAATAAAGATTAAGATTGTTTTTCATTGAAAGCTCTTCATTACTTGTTTACTAGAAATGTGACATAGGACAACATACGCCCAGTGGGCAAATGAGTTTCACCACTGTGACTTCAGCACAACACAGCAGTCAATCCCAAAGGAATGCTGGTAAGGGCAGTAGTTTGGTAAAATTTTTTATTGACCATTTACAACCTTTTTCATTTACTTTTTAGAAATTTTTACTATGCTAAGCAGTTCCAAAGTCAGAAATTTATTTGTTTTTTTAAGCAGCTAACACTCAGAGCAACTCATTCCTTCTTGTCCTGGCTTACTCCACCCTCTTCTATCACATAATGGTAGCTATTGTGCTGTATGAAGTTGCATTCAGCTTTACGCCCTCCTTAACTCACAGACCATGGTTCAGGGCAGTGTATTTTGCCAACAGAGAACAGATTGCAATTTTAGCATGATTTTTTTTGTAAGGAAGAAGTTATCACCTTTGAACATTATGCTGCAGAGCTTGCAATCATCACTCTGGGTTTGCATGATTATTTTGTCCTTGTGCTACTGTCTTGCTTATCCTCTAGCTTCTTGGAATAATTACATTGCCAAATTTTTTTTTGTTATTATTTTTTCATATCACATTCTAATGTATTGGTGTAATTGTTTGCAAATTGGCAATGTTTCTGCTCCAGCTAAACCCTAAGATCTTTAGGAAAAATGTCAGACATGTCAGGGAAAGAAGCAGCCATGTTTCCAGGAACTCTAGTGTCTGATGGAAACATTCAGATCATTGTTCAGGTTGTTAAGAGCTTGCCGAGGGATTTTATGCTGAACCATAGAAGTTGTAAAAATCATTACTCCTCTGATCACTCTCTTTCCTGTCCTTTTCAGTGCTCTCCTGAAGGCTTATATTCAAAGTGGTAGTGATGAAATATTGGAACTGTGCTTCCCCTTCTGTCATATGTTAAGCTTATGGGCAGGCAGTGTCGATAATAGTGATGATGATCTTGAAGTCTCTGGAATTTGTTTTTCTGCCTTTTACTGATCTATCCAGATACAAGATCCCAAAGGTTCTTCCTTTTTTTTCTTCCATCTGCCAGTAGATCAGGCTTCTGATCTCATTGTTTGTGATGTCTAGGAGAGGAATATTGGCCACACAGATCACAGTGAAGGGCAATGCTGATGCTATCTGTGGTTCACACATTGTGCCAAATGTATTATGGCATTATGTTTTATAGCCTTTCACGTGTGTTATCCCTCCTCCCTTTGTGTGTCAAGAGGCAGTGTGCAACTGCAGCCAGGACTGCAGTGAATGATTTTAGCTGAGCTATCTTACCCAGAAGAGTCTTTATTGACATTTTAATGTCTCTTCACACATTTCCTATAACAGGCCCTTCTGCCTCTAAAACTGATTTTCTTTCTACGATTGGATTTCTTCCCTGCATTTTCCACAATTACTCCTTCAGCCGATAACTTCAAAGCTTGTCTAAGAAACAACTCTCTAAACACAAGTTTTTCAGACTTCTTCCAGCTTTCTTTCTAAGTATATTTAATATTTCAGTATTTGGTTTTGGATGTAATGCTCTTTATGGAGTAAGTCACTTATTTGGTTATTCTTCCAATAGCCTCTGTTCTACTAAACTAAGTCCCTGCAACATATATTCAAAATAGGGCATGGAATTAGCTGTCTTTAAGAGAGGCTGTTTCCGCTAATTTTGTGTTTAAGGAGTCAGTTTTCTCGGAGGGATAAGAGTTCAATGGCTTCCTCTGGCATTAAAAAGTAAATAATTTGTTGCAACTTTTCTGAGCTGCATGATTTCTGGAAAGACTTGATGATCTTCATGAGGTTAAGACAATTATACCTGACTTAGTGATCATCTAAGATTATTTATATGTGGGGTGGTTATTAGTAATGTTTGCAAGATACATTGAATTTCCATTTAAGTTTTCCTTTGAAGACTGAATAATGACAAGTTGTAAATTATGAAAATTGGGATGATAACAAGTTCCCCCAGAAACTTCCCAGGGGGTTATGGACTGGGTATAAGCTGCAGTCTTGGAGGGGGAGGTCTCTCTCTTCAAGATAGTTTTATGTAAATTTTCAAAAATTATGTTATTGTCGTGCTATACATTCTTAATGCTTTCTTAATTCATGTATGAGGGACAAAATCAAAGACCTCATAATCTTTGTATATTGTCCTGAGATTTTCTGGTTTTGGAAGTCTTTATACTCTACATATCAATCAGAAACCAATTCCCAGAAGTGCTAGTATTTCTTTTTGCATCCTTTTCATTCCCATGTGAAATTTGTGTTGGTAACCACATTGGAATAGATTTGTTCTGATATGGTCAATGTTAACAGTTTGCAAATGGTTGAGAGATGTGACTATTTAGGAGCTAAGAACTACTTGATGGCTAGTGCTTTTGTTTTCCATAATTAACAATACTCTGACATGTATCTTAATGTTTACTCCTGAGAGAACTCATTGAACTCACTGGAATTTTGAGCTGGTCATGGTGCAAAAAAACAAGATACTGAAGCCAAAAAATATGGACAACTTCTGGTCCTGCCTTTTTTTTTTTAAAGGGATTTCTTGACTTCTTCTGCTGCTGAGTTTAGTTTTACTTTTTGTCAAACCCCTGTACCAGGATCTTTAATCCACCTGGTATTTCTTTTCTGTTTAGTAAGGTTGTTTGGGGTATTGTTGTACAACTTTATGGACTTTGGAAAATTTCCAGAGATTCCTCCTAATAAAGTCTTTTGTTTTAAGTTAAAAAGTCTTTCAGTCTGAATGACTTACATTTTTATATCTTTTAATCTGCAGGTAAGGAGGGCATGGTTCACTTGCTCAATGCTGAATTAATGATAAATATTAATAGTAACCTGTTTATAAGAAATTAAAAGAGGGATTTTTTTTGTAACTGCAGATTTTTTTATTACTTGAGCATATATAAATTGCGTGGTTTCTGAAACTGTGACTGACTTTGTTTGTCAGAAATGCGGGGGTATTTTTGTTTTGTTTTGCTTGTTTTGTTTTGGGTTTTTTTGTTTGTTTTTTTAATTTTTTGTTTTGTTTTGTTGTTGTTGTTGTTGTTATTAGTGGTTTTTCTCTTTACTCTTATATTTCCTTCATCTTACCTAAACTTATCTCTGGATGATTTTATTTTGGTGTTTGTTTCTTCATTCTTCTTCAGATATTATTCTGTAGAAATACTATTGTCTGGACTCCATTTGTTGAAGAAGATATGCACTTGGGTATAATCCACAGACTGGAAGTTTGGCCAATCTCACCAGTGTTACGCAGGAATTGAGTAAGAAAGGTTAAAGGATTAAAACCTCAAGTACGAAGAACAATTACCTATTGATATCTCTAGAGCCTTTCAGAGGGCTGGGGTAAAGTCAGTATAGTGTTCATTTATTCAGAAAGAGAGAAGCCTCAGAACTTTGTGATTCATGGTAGCAAAAGCAATTGATAAAAAAGATGGTATTAATGTCTGCTTTGATCAGTAATGTTTGTGACACCTTGATCACGTCTATAAGATTAGCTATCATTACAGCTAGGTACATCTCTTCCTTATTCATTTTAATAGTCTGCCTGGAAGGACTTGAAATATGGATAGGAAGAAATTATATGTCTCAGGAAAGGGATCGCCATTACTTTTCAAAATGAGCATGGCCAAGTAGCAAAGGTAAAAGCTGCAGTGATTATTTCCCAAATATATTTTAATTGGCAGTAAACTAAAATTATTTTCACCAAATCTAGTCCCATTTTGCCCATGACAATAAGCAGTAAGTGATCTTGTCTTTATCTCAACCTATATGCTTTTTCATCTTATTTTCTTCACATGACACGCTGGTTTAACTATTAGCCGAGATTAACTGCCCACATTTCATCATAGTCTGGTCTATTGTCCTTTTGACATGCCATAGGTGCATTTTGCCATTGATGTGTGGTGAGTGTGGCTTCTAAGAGAATCCCCCGGCCAGGCCCAAGGTTGACACTGCAGAGAGGTCTCAAAGCATAAAGGCTGGATTTCCTTGGGGGAAACTCTCCAGCCAAAGTTGTAAAAGGACTGCTCCTGGTATGATCCAGCCACTAAGGGGTATTCTGGCCAGGGAAGGCTGGAACTAGCTCATACTGAACCACAGCACAGACACTGTGCCTCACAAAAGCCCTTTTGGCTATACAGATCCAGCCCTGTAGAGTTCCCTGCTAATGCAGACTAAGCCAATGGCCTCCTTGAAGATTACTTGCATTGAAGCTAAAGAGCATAGACATGTGAAATAACAGACAAGGTGGATGTGCTTTGGTGTTTTGTAATTTCTGGCTGTATCTACAGTGCTGTAGGAACAGTCCCTGACCTACAGACCAAAAGGAAAAAAATGTAACACACACTGGCCAAGGCCCACTGCCCCAGACATGATATGCAATGCTTGCTCCAGGTATTTTCAGGTCATAGGCACCCTTCTGAAATGCACTTTAAAACATAATTTCATTTTCAATTTGCAGTGAATAAGATGTGACAGTTCTGTCATGGCCTATGACACGGTGTTTTATAGTGTCATGCTGCAAATGTGATGCACACTCTGGGCAGTGGCAAGACATGAAACAGGCAGGTATATATGCACTTGTAGGTATAAAGCTCACAGTCATGGGACTTCAACACAGTTTCCTTTCATCTTAGAGCAAAAACACACAAGGCCACGTCTGAGTTTCACCTCAGAGGGAAATAATTCTGAGGAAAATGCCAGATAGCAGTTCATAGTGCATGTAGTTTGGACAACCAGTGGAACAGAACCTGAGAGAAATAAATAGATGAGCTGGGAGATGTAGATGTGCCTTCTGCTGAAGAGCAGACCACTCCCCAAGAGGAGAGCACTTAGTTTCTACCAAGATAGCAAATGTTGTTAGCTATGAAACATACATGGTTTAGTTTTAGGTAGCCCTCTGAAGAGCAGGGAGCTGGACTCAATAGTCCTTATAGATCTCTGCAACTCAAGTGATTCTGTGATTCTATGCAAGTTGTTTCAGTCTATTCATACTGAGATTAAATTTTGTACAGTTATTACATGCATGGTGTTCTCCCTTGACATAAATAGATGCTTACCACCAAGGGGATTACCCAGAGGTACCCTTATCAGTCCTTTCAAATCTTGCTTATTTTCCTACTCTTAAGCAATACTGTCATGATTTTCATAAAATGTCAATGTTCTCTTCAAGTTAATCTTGGTTTTGGCAAAAACAGTCAGGGTAAAGAGACAGACCTATTGTCACCTTCTAGAGTACCTTTGCTAGCCAGGATTTAAATAGAAATTAAACTATAAGAGAAGGAAAATGTCTCCAAAACTGTGCCATAACTCTTGCCAAGACCGGCTTTTAAGACTTTCACTGATGACATTTGGGTTCAGACTCAGCGAAGTGGCTCTGAACTTTCTATTAAACCTGGGCCCTGGGTCTTCATCTCTTTCTGTTAATTAGTCTTAGTCTCTGAAGAATTATGATGTCTTGTGATGCCAGCACAGCTCTGAAAGGTCTAAGTTTGTCAGTTATCTCCTGTTTGCAGGGAGTTTATCAGTCCTCTAACACACTCATCTCAGGGAAGGATAGCATCCTTCATCAGGCTGCTCTGGAATTCATGTCCCTCAGTGTCCTGCTATTTGGTTATTTTTAAAGTGTCCGAATGGAAAGAATTAATCACTCATATTTTTACAAGTGTATAAAAAAATATTGCTCCTTTACCAGGAATATTATTAGATATTATGCTGCAAGTGGTATGAGTGACTCCAGAAACAAAATGTCAGATTCAGGATAGGATTGCCAAGGTGCATGAATCATGCACTTAAGTTCAGAGAAAATTCACAAAGCAATTCTCAGGGGATTAATCATTTTAGTAGAAAGTATATGAAGAGCAGCAGTTGACAGCTGGGGTTTTTTTGTTTGTATAGTTGGTTTCCCATGTAATTTTCTTTTTTGGGGGTGCAGGGGCAGTGAGGATTTATGAATGTTATTCACTTCAGTGTGAAAGACTGATGTTTTCATACTTTCATTATTCAGGTTACACATAATGTTTTCTTTATGTGCTATGTAGGCTTTTATTTAGCATTAGTCATATGCACCAGCCTTGGAGAACTGAACTTGCTCAATACACAGAACAATTTACTGAAAGAGCCATCAGTGAACCCTGGTGATTTGGCTATGGTTCTTCATGTCTAAATTTCAGGTTACCCTCATTTTCAGTTGAAGTCTTACAAAAAACGTTTTTTTCAAGGTCAGAATTTGACCTTATTATAGAAAATACATTTATTACTTGTTGTGCAACTAGAACACTAGTATGAGGCTCACTTTTATTTAATTGCACATAGCGAGGAAAATTCAGGTTGTTATATGGCTAAAATCAGCCCCAAAGTAATTTCTAGCATTAACAGTAAAGGCAAAGGGACTTTGGAAGCCAATGCCATCAATATTGAGCAATAGAGAAAGAAAAGATTTTTCCATTTCACTCTCTTAGGGAAAGACAAAACAAGATATAATATAAAGTGGACAGTAATCTGGTCTGATGATCTACCGTGTACGTAGGCTCTCCTCCCCTGTTTGTCCTGCACTGACAATGCAGGAAGATTTTAAATGCTCCTAGGATAGGAATGGGGAGAGGAGAAGAAAGAGTTGGCTAGATGCTAGCTTGAGCATTCAGGAGTTATTTCAATAGATCTCTTTGTCCAAGCCAATAAAATAATAAAGAAAAAAAAATTGCACTTCTGTCTGTTTATTGGGATTTGCGGATAAATAGAAAGCAAATGGCCACATAAATGGAAGTCATGGGTAAAAGTTATGGACTCTGCTATATGCTAAAATTAGAGGCTGCATTCTGAGTACAGAATCAGGTTCTATCAAAAAATTGTGCATCATAATAGATTGAAGGACCATCATAATGTGTAATGCCAGTTACAGCACTGGAATTTGTCTATTTACATGAAGAGTTCAGGATTTTATTAGGTTTTAGGGACTATTTTTTTTCATTCAATTTACTACCCTCCTAAGAGCTCATATATCCTCCAGAGTCATGACTGAAGAATGAACCATTCTCATTTTCACCAGTAGGAATTTTGCCCCATTGGATTTTACATAACATGATTTTAATGTCAGAACTGATTTCTGTAAGTCATATATTTTGTTCTTTGTACTTGGTGATTATACTTTGCTGCTGATTAGCTGAAGTTTACTTTAATAATTTCCAATTTTTGGAGGACAAAATTGGTGAAAATTTTGCCACATATATATATATATATATTTGTCAAAAATCATATTACTTGAGCATTTTGAATGTACCAAAGTGCTAGAACAGAGTAGAATGCAAGAACTCATCATTGCCCATGAGCAGTAATTGCTTAGAAGCATTGAAGTAAGGTACTTCTAGACAAAATAGGTAATATTTTCAGAGTCTTCTCACAGTTTGTCTTCCTGCTTTAACACATTGCATGTTATAATGTAATCTATGAGATAGAAACAATACCAGGAGTCCTAATTAAATTTAAAGTAATTACCCGTTGTGTAGATACCGCTTCCAATTGAGCAGCTGCAAGTTGATATTTTGTCATCCCCAGTTTATCTATATGCTCATGTGTGATTCTTTGTATCAGTTATTAATGACATTTTCTCAGTACCCATGAAGTGCTGTGGAAAACAGAAGTGGAAAAGTATGAATGAAAAAAGTGTTATAGGAAATTCAGACAGGGAATGAGTACATTTGCTACTGTAAATCTTCAGCTGGGATGTTAGTTCCTTGTTCACTTATTCTCTGTTCTGCTCAGAGTGGTCTGAAAGAAATATGAGATTGTGCCTTTTCTTCCCAACCCCCTCACTTTTTTTTGGGAGCTAGCAGCAAATTTTAAAAACAGAATCTGACAGGTTAAGCATAAAGACTTAGTTCCTTTATTAAGGCACTTCTATCCCGTCCTGGAAATGTCAAAATATCCTACATTAAGCATAAATAGAATTTATTTGTTTAATATATAGATATAATCAACACACTTTTAAAGAGCTTTTACATTACTATACTGGAGATGAGAGGAGAAGAAAGGAGAGGAGAACGGAGAACCTCACTGAAAATAAACTGAAAAGTGGTTGGTTTTTAATACTGCAATGGATTTTCCACTTTCAGAAGAAAAAGTTTTTGGCTTTTAAGAAGACTTTTATGTGACAACAAAAGGAAGCTCCATTACAGAAATAATATTTCACTAGAGTATTATTCAGTCTGATTTAGTGTCTTTTTCAGGTGCATGGTTCTCCTATAACAATGGGATACAGCATCATTCTCCAATTGTGAATATTATGCAGTGAAGAGTGGCGATGTCCATTTGAGTGACTGTTGTCTTGCTGGCATAGGCCTGCTATCAAATAGGAGCAATTATTCCCAATGCAGTCAAATTAAATTTTCATAACTATGAAGCTGTGTTTTACTTTGGGCACTACCTGATGCCCATTTCTTCATTCCTTGTTCCTTAATCCTCTATATTAAATCTAAACAAATCAATGTTTACTAACATTAATATTTTAACATACAGTACTTGCTCTGCCTTCTGACATCTTGTGCACTTATTAGTAACATGGTGAACGTTTTTTGCAGCTTTTGCTTTCTGCCAAAGACCCTTTTTCTGATTTGCATTCTTTTTTACTGGTTTATTTCTTTATGTGCAAATGTACACATACGAACATATATTTTCCTGCCACTTAAGTCACCAAAAATTCCTAAGTAATAAGAGAAAACAAATCATCTCACCACTGAACATGGGTCATTTTACGAAAAAAGCGAAGGGAACATTAAAAAACCCTGCTTCAACTTCTGCATTAATTAAGAGAACAAAATAGGTTCACTTCCCTGTAAACAGCCAATCCGTTATTCTTTGATCCCCAGATTTAGCAGCACACGTCCATGCACTTTTATGAAAGCATGTCTCTGTCTGGAGACTGAAGCCAAGGGCTTCTCGAACCATATCCAGAGCAAAGCACATCTGCTGCTTGTGACACTGCTTCCTAGATACAGTGAACCCACAACTGTCCTCCTAGTCACAGACCCCTGATTCCCACCTTGCAGCTCCTTCATATTCCTATTAGATGTCTTCCACGTACCTAATTATAGTATTTGAATGGCTGCTCAATATCTGGAATTAGTGTTTGTCTGTATGCGATACAAAGCAAATTAATGGATAGGAACACAAATCAATTAAAAAAATAATTAACATGGTATTTTATTTCCTTTCTTCTTTCCTTCACTCCCATCCTTCCCATTCATTTTGTGGTTTTGTGCCTATATCTATACCATAAGTCCCCCTGCATTATTTCTCTGTCCCTAGTGAAGTTTGAAACTCCTTTCCATTTAGTATCAGTAAATGTAATTACAGGCTAGTTACTTTCACTTCCAACACATTAATGAAAATGTTAAATAAGACTGGACCTAAAGTACCTTCACAGAAATCCACCAGATAATGCTTCCAATGTCTGTGATACGGTCACTCTCTTTTCAGAAAGACTCTTCAGAAAATATTGACATCACCTCTTTACTTGGTGGGAGTTTCTGGATAGTCATCCAGATTCCTCCAGGACTAAGTATAATCTCTCTCATCGCCTTGAGTTTCTTGCCAGTTCATAAACTAGCAAAGCAAGGCTTGAAACTGAGATCCTTGACACACAGCTACTGTTAGTTTCAGGGTTTGCTCCCTTTGCTGAAGATGGGGAGGGTAGGATAGAAAGAAAATGACCTTTATTTACGTCATTCTAGTACTAGCACAGGTTTACCTATGGCTAGGAGTATAAACTTGAAAGTAGAGT
The DNA here is from genome assembly GCA_036785705.1 of Acanthornis magna. NCBI lineage: Eukaryota > Metazoa > Chordata > Aves > Passeriformes > Acanthizidae > Acanthornis > Acanthornis magna. Next base: position 1,537,688 of record JAWUZG010000071.1, on the reverse strand, counting down.
TCTATAGGCTGTGTCCATCAGCAATGAAAGAAAAAATGACAGATAATTACCAAACTAACATCAGCAGCCACATTTTTTCTGCCTTTTTATTATTAGAAAAAGTTAAGTCCTGATATCGAGTTCATTCGTTGTGTTTTCTGGCACACACTGGATGTTTGTATGCCTGCTGGGCTGGAATCCTGATGCCGGAAAAAATAAAATAATGCGTGCTGCAATTTCTAGCTAGGTACTGGGCTCTTCTCTGCACTTAGCTTCAAAGATTTTTTAAAACATATTTTTCTGCACCACAGCTCAGAGTTGCTAAATCCAAAAATTGAAACATTCTGGGAACCAAATCATTTGGGGGAAAATCAAAGCTCTTGGAACGTTGCCTTAGGATTTTGAAGATAGCAGTTAATAGTAAAAATGTTCAATATTTTTAAGGAAGTCCCAATTATAAAAGGCTGCACCATTCAAATCCATGATTCAGGAATAGAATGAATGCTGCAGGTCTAGCAGTGAAAGAAATGTATGCCTGTGTTGTGAAGGCAGGAATTAGTAAACAAAAGGAAACTCTTTGCATTTTACGTATTTTTTTTAACTGTATTTACATGCTGTGAACAGTTGCTTGTGAATCCAAAGATGAAGCTTATTTAGTGGTTCGGGTTAGTCTCTATAATAGGTTTGACAACAACTATAAGATGTTATCCAATTTATGCAATTTGTATTTAAAGTACTGGTGTTGTTTTCCAAATGGAAAAAAAAATAAGGGAGGGAAGAGTTAAAATGGTGGTATTAAGGCTCCTTTCCCTCCTCTACCAGAATTCCCTAACACTTGAATGGTGCAAAGATATTTTAAAGCACATTTTAGTTGATACACAAGTTTGCAGAGGTTGTAGTTACATTACTTATATCTGCCATAAATGTGTGCGCTCTGCAAAAGGGCTGCTCAGGACAGGGCTCAGAGCTGATCAGGTTATCTTTCAAGTTAGTTCTCAGCAGCGCCCAACTCTCTGAACAGCTGTGTGAAGGCTATTGCCAGCACTGAGGGGTTAGCAGAAAGTAATGGCTGGGGATAGAGGGAAGGACCTTAATGGCAGTGTGAATTTACATCAGACTATAATGACTGTGAAGTTATGGTCAGAGAGGAAAAGAACTGAAAAAACCAGACCCTTAAGGCTTTTTCAAATTCTTCCAATCCCAAAGCTACAGTATCCTCAGGATTTCAAAGACAGCAATTGTGTAGGCTGAAGGCCCTACCTTTTTAGGCAGATTACTGGTGGTCCACAGGGAGCAATCTGTAGTCAAGGTCAATAGAACCATTGGACAAAGCTGATTGAAGAGCCTGAGGAATTGAAAAAGCATAAGACTGCAAAGTACTCTGAGGGCTCTGCCAACAGGAGTCCCTCTATCACAGTCATTTGTAAATTAGAAGCCTCATATAGAAAATTCCTCAAAGTTTCTTTAAAATGTGGAAAATTATGCTTAATTTACTATAATATATGAAAATTTAGAGTGCAATCACGCAGGATAACCCAGATTTAGAGACCATGCGCTGTTGAACATTGGGAGCACTGCAGAACAGGCCCCCATGCAGGAAGGGTGCAGAAGCAGTAGTGATGCACACATATGCTCAAGGATGTGTGTGTTAAACAATGATGTTTTGCATATGGGACATAAAGATGTTATATGTAGAACAGCATGTCTTTACAGTAATTGAATATTGTCCTTATAAAGCAAAAAAAAAAATGTTTCCACCAATCTGGCTTCTTAATACTTATGTTTAAATCGTAAACCTCCATGTATTTTTACCAAAACTTTTATTAAACATATGGTTCGCCTAATCTGCACTTTGTTAAGTTCATATACTCAGTTATCTAATGTAAGGTACCTGACTGTGGTGTCTACGTGAGGGCCCTCGACAATCTGTGAAGTCAGAGAATAAGTCTAGATGTTTCCAGAGGATGACTTAGGACTGTGTTTCTCCAGTGAATGCAAAGAGATCTTAGATTGAGTCTAGTTTCTGCAGCCTTAGTGAAACTCTACATGAGTTGTTATAAACCATAGTAATAAGGATGGATGTCAGTCACATTTACCTTTCTGTAGATCTCACAGAGTATCCAATGACAATGATTAAAACCTATGACAGAATCTTCATTTTGGAGTCTGTTTCATTATTTTCCTAGTATCACCTTTCCATATAAAGTGGGTTTTTATTATTCATCTCAGCAAGAGATAAGAGTTTGCAAAATGTATTCTCCATAAAGGTGTGCTTTTCTGTATTTATTATTATATTGGTGTTTGCCTGAAAATCATTTGTGTGTTTCTGTTATTTTCATTTGAAATATAAGAGCAAAGGAGAGAGCTCCTCCATATCTACAGATTTATCTGAGACAGCATCAGATGAATTAACTACAGAATCTGAAGCATAAAGCACTTTGGCAGTGCTGTGCCTGTTCAAAACATCCGATCAACATGACAATTAACGTGGGAAGGCATGTGCCCCAACACAGCCAGGTCCAAGTTGGGATCGTGGCTGCCCTGTGTGGGAACACCAACTCAGTACTTCAGGGCACTGTTTGTACAAACTTGCTGCTGACAGCTAACAGGTAGTCCCTTCATGCTCAGGAAATAAGCTTAGTTAGTGCATTTATTGCCCTGGCTTTGCTGTTTGCTTGCCAAGAGTTACAGTTATGTAGTGTTTGCAGCAGCAGAGCAGTGCAATCTCCTTTTTCTGATCTTTTTTCTCTTCCCCAGCATATTGATATGGCTCACTTCCTCTTCAGAAAAGTAATATCTTGGAAGTATGACCAAGTTGTAATGAAATAACAAGAGGTAGTGGATTACATGTTCCAGCTTCAGACTGTTCAAAATCTACCTGACAAGATATTTTTGTTTTAGAAAGCAAAAGATTTTACTGATAAGGAAACATTCCACAGACAATATCTGGAATTTGTAGATTTTCCATTGCTGGTAAAATAATGTACTCTGGTAAACTGTAGATTTCATGTAGTACCACAGTACTTTTCTGCGTCCTCCAGTTCCTTACCAGAATTTAACTGAACTCAGTATAAGTCTCTGCAGTGTATCATTATATCCTACAGTCCAGGTGGTTTTAATATATAAAATGAACTTTAGTGGATTCTTTTTTCTGGAACTTACTTCCTTACCAAGCCATAACTCTCGCACCATGCTATGTTAAATGTTGTGTTTGGTTTTGTTTAATTGTCATACTAACAGCTCCACATTTTCTAAATGTTTCAAAGATGGTTGTTTTTGGTTTTGTTGGTTGTTTCTTTTCCTTTTTTTTTTTTTTTTTTTTAAGTAAGATACGCATGTGAAGACGGATTTCTAAAAACTCTTTACTGGCTTAACTCAGCTTTCTTTGATAAGGATAATACTAAGAGGGTTCCAAACATTTTTCACAGTTCCAAGTATTATGTAGTGAACCTAAGATGCACTGCAATACTCATGTTTCCCACTAAATATTACCTACTTTTATTTCTCCTTATACTTAGTTTGCCTTTGGAAAACTGATTATGGTCCTTGTCAGTTTGCTGTTGTCTTCAATGCTGAAAGATGTGTTAGTGCTGCAAGACTATGCTTTAAACATCAGAGATGTTGCCTTTCTGGTGATATGATTGTTATAAATTCTGCCTTTTGCTTCTGTTTTCTCCGATGAGTTATACTGATAAAGTTATCTTCTGATATCAAAGAGTCATTGCAGTGGCTCCTTCACAGTTTCATTGGTTTCACATTTTTAGAGTATCTTCTCTGTTTTGTGGAATCTCTTAACCTATATTTTGTGAATCAGAAGTTATTTCAAGAACACTAGTTTAACAAGCAAGAAAATCTGTACTTTCACAATATACTGATAGAAGTATATTGTACTGAACTTCAGCCTTTTCAGAATTGGAACTGTTTATGCTCCATGGTTTCTATCTAAAAAGCAAAAAATATCACCAGGCAGTCATTTCAGAAATCTAAATCACATGCAAGAAAACTTAAACTGGGCATTCAAGACTGGTGTTTTCAAAGTTATGAGTTCTTCTTTCCAGATTCTTGTTGCCTACTTGGTACACTGCATTCCCAAACATTGTATACTTTAAATTACATTAGCTCATAAGCACTCCAGATGTGAATGGTGCTTCAAACCTGATTCCAACAAAAGCTTGTGGTGTTTATCCTATTTAGCATTTCAGCTTAAAGTGAACCTTTTCTGGATGTGTCAATTTTAGAAGTTCCAACATCTTAATTCTAGTTCTTAATGTCCTCAGGAAGAGACTTCCTCTGTATTTGCAAAATAGAATGTGGACATGAAGATTAAAATGTGCATGATTTTTCTTCTCATCACAAAACAACCTAATTACTCTTCACTTGAGAGAAAGAAATGACACTCAAATTTTCTAACCTCACTGACCAGATTGCTGATGAAACCTCCCTTGCACGCTAGCACTTCCTTTATCACATTTATGACATGTTCAAAAGCAAAGACCAAGTGTTATTAGTAGAAAAGGAATGATTAATTTTTTTGCAAGTTGAAGTGTTAATATTTAATTGTGACCTTTGTAGAAATACTATGGTTAAAATGGAAAAGTTAATAAAACTTCTATTCGAAATAACAGCAGATGGCCATGTAGTGAATACAAGCTTAAAATCACTCTTGGGGCTCTATTATGTTCACAAACTGCCTCAGTTATCAATTCCTGTGTATGTTGCTGATGAGAGAAAAACTGAACTCCTGTTTCATGTAGTGCACCTTTGCTGAGTATCATCTGACATGAAGGGCTATAGACAGCTCTGATTTCTAAACAAATCCCCTGTAGATAGGCCTGGCATATTCAGTTAAAAGGTATTCTTCTAACATTACTGTGGGGCTTTTTCCCATGAAAATTTTCATTAATAAAACACAGATTAAAAGGTCACATGACAGTAAAAGAAATACTTTTATTCCACAGAGTAATACTTCTGAAAATATGAGAGTGTTGAGCCAACTCATCTTGTACAAAAATGGAGTTGAGATACATAAGACAAAATACTCAGCGAAAGAGAAACTCATGTCTGATGCCTTGGAACTTGGACAGTGAGCCCAACTTCTGAGAAAGTGGAAAGGCAAAAGCAGCATAGAGCAGAAGGAAAGGTAGCTGATAAAAGCTGTAGAGAAAAAGCCAAGAGCAGACCCAGTAAAAAGCAGGTGATATAGCTGAGATATGCAGAAAGCAGACCCTCCCTTCTGTTTTTGTGTCTTCTTTTTGAACAGCTTAAACCTTACTGACTCTGATTGAATTTTCACTGGCCTCTTTGACCTAATACCAGATATCTACAGGAGGAGTTTTTTCTTTTTGACAGACAATGCAGGTGGTGAATTGTTATTCTTTATTTCATTTCCTTCTTTTGCTGTGGGCAGGTATTTTTAACCCTTATTATGTTTTCTTTTTTTACTTCCAAAGCTATGGTACGTTCTTTGGGGCAAAAGACAGGAACAATAAAAGTATTGAAACAGGTCTTTCTAACAATATCTTCACCAACTTTGTTTCTTTTTATCCCTTGCTTATTCTCTGATAAATGTATATAAACATGGTGTAAAGATGGTGTAGAGATTACTAATATCAATACAATTTAAATACAATTGCTGCAATTTTACCTTATACTGGAAAGATGTGCAGGAAATGGCAGGTAGCAGAAGTGTTGTTTCCCCAGTGTCTGAAATAGACCTCAGGGAGTTCCTCAAGTTCATACTTAAAGAAATATACTAGTGGATATTTTAACAAATGTAAGAATTTAAACACATGGTGGTTTGACTTCAGCAAAAGGGGTTGGTCTGACCATAGTACATGGTGTAAACATTGAAGAGGATGTCAGCAGAGTGTGTGTGCATGTGTGGGGCTTACCCTGTGTCCTCTCAGCCTGCAGCACACAGTGAGGCAGAGGCGGCCTGAGCTAGAAGCTCTCTTTAGCTTATTTTTGTAAAGGTAAATTTTTTTTCCTTTATTTTCTCCCTGTGTTTGGAGAACTCCTTTATTTTTATTGGCTCCTCTGTTAAAACCACCTACTTAAAAAAACAGATAGTAAAGGATTAGCAGGGGCACACCTTAGTAAAGAAAAGGGGATGAGGGGGAAGCACTTCATCAGCTAAACATGTAGGACCCATGGTAGACAGACCCATGGGACAGCCTTAGTGATAGAGCTGATCCTGAAACCTGCCAGAGCAGATCTTGAGATCCATTCTTAGCTGTTAACTCTTCTGGATGCCTCATTGCCTCTGGTTCCAGTCATAAAGTGACAAAGATTATCAAAAGGTAACGCTTGCAAGTGTCACAGAGTAATTATCACTGTGTCTGGGGCACATAGCATACAATGACATGCCAGGGACTCAAAAGAAGGGCTGGAAAAGTAAAGCATCATATATGAGAGGTTTGCTAAACCTATTAATTTTAATCACCAGTATTTTTTATGAATACTTCAGGAACAAAAAACCTTTCTGATGTTCTTGGGGATCTCAGGGACCAGTAGTTGATCAGGGTGTGCAGCAAACACTTACAAGAAACCTGTCTGTAGCTGGAAAGCTGAAGAACTTATTTGCATGTATATACACTGTAAAGTGGCTTCAACACTTGAACCTTTGTGGAGAATGCCTTAGAGAGTCTGCTTGAACTCAAAATGTCAGAAAAATGTGTTGATGTGTTGATATTATATAATATATATGTTGTTACTCTATAATGAATATAGTCTAAAATAATAAGAAATCTTCAGATGGGGATTGTATGTGCAGGGGTACATATTTTGATGAAACTGTACCATGAAAGTTTTGACCTTCTGCTTACAGATCACAGCTTATTACATGGAACTTCTTCCCTGTCTTTGAAATAAAATGTTGGAAATAAGATGTTAATTTTTAAAACAGTCTCCTGAATGCTCTATGAGTCTGATGTGCCAGCTGGGAAGCTTTGTAGAAATTATCATAAACGAAATTAATCAGCAAACAATTTGACCAGTATAGACAGAAGTGTTAATATGGCTTTTGCATGGGGAATTTAAGTAATCTATTTGAGAGACTCACTGAGCACGTGCACAAGGATGAGACAACAGCTACAGTGTCCTGACATTTCAGAGGCTTCACCAGTCTTCACCTTACTTGTGATCAGTTTAGCAAGAACAGATAAATATCTAGCATAGATAAATGTCTTCCTAAAAGAGATCCAAAGAAAGGAAGGAGTAAATGGTCGTTAGAGAAGGAAAATAGTGCACCCTACAGAGACCCATGCTAAGGCTTGTCCTATTCAGCATATTTGTACAGGATCTAGAAAAGGTGGTAGAGACTGATAAAGCTTGATGATGCTAAATTATTCAGTGGAGTAAAAATGAAAGCTGGCTCTGAAGAGCTGTGGAAGGATCTCACAGTATTGAGTAATTGGGCAGTAAAATGGGAGATGAAATTCAGTGCTAATAAATGCAGAGTAATGCAGTTAGAGAAAAACAAGCTTAATTTTACAAACATGGTATTAGGCTCTGAGCTGTTACCAAACACTAAAGAAATCCCAAAGTCATAATAGGTAATTCTAAGAAAACATTAGCATAACATACAGTAGCTGTTGAAAACAAACAAATGAACAGAACCAAAATAAAAAGCTGGGAATTATTAGGAAAAGACATGAGCACAAAGAAAATGTGTCAGTAAATCCAAGTGTCCTCTGTATTGTTTTGATGCCTGTCTCAATAAGAATTGAGAAATTTGCAAGCATTTGATGTTCTCCTTTTATCTATGTAGATCTGAACACGTATCCTCTGTTGCAGTGTCTGGACCTTAGAGAATCAGAAGTGGGTGTTTTCTCAGTACTTCCTTTTGAATTTTTTTCACTTTGCAGGACTGCTTACATGTACATATGTATACCTTCAGAGCAGTCTTGGTGTGAATGTAGAAGCCTAGTTCAATGAAAGCAGTGCAAAGATAAGCATCAATGAGCAGGCTCACCAGGATACATGAACTGTGCATGGATGGATTTCAGAAAAGATTTCAGCTGTTGATGATTGAGTGGATTTCAAAGGAAACATTGAAATGAGGCTACATGACTACAAGGGCAGGTGAAGACGGGATACAAAATGAGAAGATGTTTTATGTGCTGAAACAGCAGCAGAAGTCAATAGAAGCAGCTTGTCTGGTTGTTCGGATGCTGATTTGAGAACTGTGTTGACAGAGATGGCTTTCAAACAGTCTTTGAAGGGGAGGTGATGGTTCTAGTTGAAGGCAGGGTGACCTGAATGAAAAAAAAGTCATAAAAAAATACCTAAAATTGTTCACTCAAGCCTAATTATGTATTAGAACAGTGTCCAAAAGTTGTCCCTTCTGAATAGCAAACTAGGCTAGTGTTTTAAAATAACCAGAGGGTGGGCGATGGTTGAGCTCTGGAGGCTTGGGTGGATATTCTGCTTCTTCACCCAGAGAAGGCTGTTTCTAGAGCCCAGGGAGTGCTGATGGCAAAAAAAGAGTTAGCAGTAACATCCTCTGGGGAGGTGTGTAATAGGCGAGAGGGAAAAATCAGCAGAGCATCTGTGCTTTACAGAGAATTTACTCTCAGATGAAAAGAAAATGCTGAGCATGATGAGAAATAGAGAAGTTGTACACAACAACCAGCAATTATAGGGATTCCAGGAACTGAAATTCCAGCTTTTTCATCTTGCATTTCCTTTTTAAAAATATTTTTGTCAAACAACATCCCTGTTGTAAAATAAAATAAAGAAGTCCAGCTGCAAGAATACAAAGGCTGAAAAACAAACAAATGAAAAAAAAACTGAGTGACAAAAGAAAATGAAAGTAACTGGCTGGGAGGAAGGAGGCTGAGGTGTGTGAAGGGGAGCTTGTCTGGCCACCCAAGCTGCCAGCTTTTCAGTGGGAAGCTGAGGAGGATGACCATGGCATGGAAGGCAAAGAGGGGCTGGCAAGAAACTGGAAGCCTCTCTCATTTTCTTTCTGTCTTACTGAAGACCTGCCCTCTTTTTATTTTCTAGCTCAAATCTTCAGGTGTTTCTACCTTCTCCTTTATCTTACCACCTGCCTTTGTGGATCACTCTCCTTTCTGACCTCAGTGCTTTCCTTAGCCTGGTCCTTCTCTGCTGTGGCACAGTCCATTTGTTTCTGTAACATTTCTTTCCTTCTTTCTGCAAGTTACTTCCTTTTAGATCTCTCTTCTGCCCTACTTGTTTCCCCAACCACTCTTTGCCATGAAATAAACACAGAAGAGACACCAAGCCAGGTAACAACAAAATAAGCAGTCTGGGCAAGTTCTTTGCAAACAAAGGTTTCCAGAACCTGAAGTTGTTTACTGACACCATAGGATGTAAATCCAAATCCCTCCCTGTGACTGCTCAAAAAAAGGTCTTTGCCCTTAGAGTCACTGTCGCTTCAGCCTTCAAAATAGGTTTGGCAGCCCTACCTTTTCCTCAGTGAGCCCCCAAGCATTGCTTCACTTGTGCAGGTTGTCTTCCCACAGCTATGAGCTTGTCGAGCCAACAGCTTTTATTTTCTAAAAAATAAACTGCAGAATAGTAAACAGGCATGTGACGACTAACTTCTGCACTTAGATACTTTGAGGCTTTCTGAAAAACCTGTTTTGATGATTTTTTTCTGAAACTACAATTCCAGTTGTTTAAAAAAAAAAAAAAGTGGTCCAGTTTTTCCTTTTGAGATAGTTTTATGATCTCCTAATTACAGTATGTACAAAAGAATTTCACATATGTTTACAAAACAAACATTTACAGTACTTGTGTAATTACAAAGTCTGTCATTAAATTAGGGTTTCACGTGTTTGTGTTTTAATTATTAACTGTGGCAGAATATAGCTAAAGCAGAAAACATGTAATTTCTATGATAATAACTCAACACAATTAGCTGAATATCTTCCTATAAACAAAACGTGGCTTTCATTTGGTTTCTTCCCTTGTATTAGTTGCATTTAGGGCAACGGTAAGGAGTCTGACATGCTCCCTCTTCATTGTGGGGGTTGTATGCCATTTTATATTTTGGAATCTGTTATGCTAAAAGTGTTTATTTACAGCATGTCATGATTTAACCCCAGCCAGCCAGCAAGTATCACACAACAAGTATCACTCATTCCCCACCAGCAAGACTGGGGAAAGAATCAGAAGGATAAAAGCTGGAAAACTTGTGGATTGAGATAAAGACAGTTTGACAGGGAAAGCAAAAACCATGCACAAAAGCAAAGTAAAACAAAGAATTAATTCACTGTTTCCCAGGGGCAGGCAGGTGTTCAGCCATCTCCAGGAGAGCAGGGCCCCATCACGCACAGTCGTTACTTGGGAAGACAAATGGCATCACTCCAAACTCCCCTACTTCCTCCTTCTTCCCCCACTTTACATACTAAACATGACATCATATCATTTGGAATATCCCTTTGGTCAGTTGGGCTCAGCTGTCCCAGACTTGTGTTCTCCCAATTTCCCATGCACCCTCAGTCTCCTCATCAGTGGGGCAATACAAGAAGAAGAAATGGCCTTGGCTCTGTGTAAGCTCTGCTCAACAATTAAAAAAACCCATCTCTATATTAACCCTGTGTTCAGCACAAATCCAAAACACAGCCCCATAGCAGCCACTGTGAAGAAAATTAATTCTACCCCAGCCAAAACCAGCACACAAGGTGACTTGATGTGGCACAATGGAAAGATTTTTATATAGATCTTGCCTCCTACTCATCCATACATAATTGTCTGTATAGTTGTTTCTTTGTTGTTTTTCTGATGCACCAATGGCCCATATGTCTACTATTAACTAATAGTTTTGTGCTCATTGCTCCTACGCAAGTTTCCTCTCCTCATCTGCATAGTCCTAAAAATTTCAGAATACACTTCATTACTGATCCTGCCTTTACTGTTGTCTATTTTTCTTCACAACTCTTTTTCTCAGATTTTCACCCATTGAAATAATTTCTTCTTTATTATTGTTATCAGATTCTGTGACATGAAATAATTTCTCAATGAAAGGGTGTGCCATCTTATTGAACCTTTTTAAAACTTTGATATGGATTTCTGTAGTTAAGGTGTTCTACAGAAAGGTGAGTAGTGCATCTGGAAAATCTAACTTCTAAATACATTTGTCTTCCTTTCAGTATGAAAATTACAGATTTTCAATTCTTTGCTGAGTGACAGTCTAGCTATCAAAAATTATTTCACTCAGGGCAGCAAAAACGAATCATTTCTTCAGTCAACTGGAAGATATAGGTAAAAATCTAAGTTAACCTTCCTAGTCCTGATGCAACATGACAACGCTGTAACTCCTCCATCTTATGTGCAGGAGTCTAACATTGGATTTCACTTAAGCAGTAATTTTCCTTCTTTAGCCTAACAAAAAAAAATTGCATGCGAGTTGCCGGTAGGTTTCCCTATAGGGTGTCCCTCACAGAATGGAGGGAAACATTTCTGTGACTCCTGGAAGCTGCTCCCATGGTCTGTGAGCTGGGTGACAGCTGACAAATCTTGAAAATTTTCTGACAGCTTATCTAGTTACATGAGTTGCTCAGATTACAGGTGCTCCTTACAGCCCCATACAGCCCTGCTCTTGCAGCTTCTGGAGATAGCCTAGTCTCAATTTCCATACAGCTTTATTCCACTGCTCTAGGCATTGAGACTTGATACCTGCTTTGGTAAAGCTGCCTTGACAGACTATTCAAAAAGCCCATAAGAACAAACTCCTGACTGCAGGGAGAGGGCTCTGGATTCACCTCTAGTGGCACATCTTAGACAGCTCTTTGAAGGCTCACTCCATTTCCCACCTGAAGCTGACTACAGCCCTCTGAGAGGTGTTATCCTCACAGACTCTGTGGCCTGCCCTCTTTCCCTGCTATTAGAGATTCCTACAACCTGGATTACCTACAAGCAAAAGAACTGAAGGATGTGAAGAACCTTTTTAACCTCAGTGCCTTCAGGGCAGGAGTCCAACGGGAGGTGGAGGAGAGAGCAGGCTCCGGCAGACAGCTCCCACAGAATGCTGTGCTGGATCCACAGATCACTTCCATAACTGGTGTAGATACAAACATGCTGCAGGTTACTATGTCCTACAGGGAGAGGAATAGAGCTGTCTTCACCCCGACTCTTTATTTCCTTTAAAAGATGATACCACATAATAAGATTTGATTAGGTCACCTTTTAATTTTATTCTGATTCACAGAAGAAAAATGAAAGAAATATTTGACTGAAAGTGTCACTTGGTGAAGACTAACTTGCATGATACATACATTCATTTCAATAAGAGTCTGTATGCATCGCAAAGAAACCCAGAATTTCACAATCTTGTTGCTGCTGAAAGATAGGAAAAAACTGAACCTTCACATAGGCAAACATAATTTCTTCATGGGACTCTCACCCATTTCTACCATGGTTGAATTTGATCTAAATTGCTTAACACTATTTTCCTTAAATATTCATTTTTCAGGGAAAGGGTTTATATAACCTGTCGCCTTATATTATCGCTGGTGTAAAAAGTTTGTGACTGCAACCCTAAATGTTTTATCACCTGTCAGACATTTCAATGATAATAAAAAGTAACATCCTTTAAATTAATTAGTCATGATTAGGACTTCAAGCCCACAGGCCACTTCATTATGCAAAAATTATAAGTTAGCTATTTAAATTACCATTAAATTGATTCTTATGTTAATTGATATCTCACTTACAACCCCTGTTTTTAATTTCTATAGGCTCTTATTAAGGTTTAATAGAAGTAACTAAAATATTTTAACTAATCATTTAAATAAAGAAAAGATACTGAATAAATGATAATAAATAATTTTCTCTGCTTATGATTTATGTTAAAAACAGGAATTACTTTAATAAAATATTTCAGACATCACTCATGCAACCATATTAGTATGCAAATTGTTGTGATTTTCTATCCTGCCGTTCAGTATAAGAAGAAAGTTCCTTCTTCTGCACACATGCAGCAGAGATTTTCTGAGATATGCAATGATTTGTGTGCATATCAAAAGGCAGGACTTGGATCATGGATCAGTAATGTGGAATACTAATAGTGGAGATGGGTATTCAAATTCATGTAAGACCTGTTAATACATAGACAGGATACATCTTGGATTTTCAAGGGCTCTTTACCTTGTCTATGGCAAAGTAACAAAATTCTTGGAAAACATGATTTTTTCCTCAGCTTAGGGTCTGCCAACACAATAGTAGAACAGACTTGTTTGTTTCTCCAAACTGTTCCACTTTCTTAGTATGCTGTTAAACCATGCTTAAGTTAGGTGAGCTCAGTTTATTGACCTTTCCTTTTTGGTTTCCAGTATTTGCAATGAAATCTCATCTGCTAGTTAGTTTGTTTTCTGATTATTAGTTTTCTGAATAATGTAATACACATAAGAAGTAGAGATATAGGGTTATATCCCAGCAGTGTTGCTGGAAATGTCTGTGCTGTCAGTGATCCAAGCTGAGACTGTTCTTCTCTTGGTCTGTCCCAGAGAGTCCAGAGCCCTTATGATGAGCAACATGGGCTAGAGCTAGAGAGAGATACAAGATACATGTCTCAAATAGCCTCAAATTCTCGTCCATATCACCAGTACCTTCAAACTTCATTCATACTCCCAGGCGTGCAAAAGATGCTTTTAGTGTCCTGCAACCGAAAACCAGTCTGGTGGGTTCTGACACAAGTCACAATACAGTTTTCAATTGAAAACCCAACACATACACAAAAAAAAATTCCAGGACTCCCAGCTGCCAGGTGGGGCCCTGGGACATCTTGAGCCAGGAGTTCTGCACTACAGAGGTGGCTGACCTCCTCTGAAGGAAGAAAGTCCTGTGAGAGCAAAGCACCTGGCTGGGTATCAGGGAGTACACCTTGGAGTAAACAGAAAGAGCCGCATGTTTAAATACCTCCTCTGGAAAAAGTGCAGCTTCGATACCAGCCTGTGCTTCAAACACTTGATACTTCATCTGTCAATACCATGCATAGATAGTTAAATGTTCTAAATACACCAGAAATGCTAAAAATACTAACATAGCTAAACTCTGAAGATTTTCAGATAAACTCTGGAGATTTTCAACTTTTCATAGAGATGGTATATTTTATCCCTCTTACTATAGCTGTAAGAGGTTAACTCCCAAGGGCTGCTGGGTCCAGAATTCTCTGAATCACCACTGGACAATGCAACCCATGCTATTTATTGGGTGACAACATCTTTCAGCTGACAGCACCCTACATCAATTATATATTCTCAACAGACATCCTTTATTAATGGGACTTCCACTTCACATTGTTTTAACAGAAGAAAACCAAAATAATATTTTTCTTTACTAAATACTGATCTTCAAGCAAAACGAGAAAAGTGCTTCAGGTGGTGTCAAGGGTCATATATTTAACAGTTTAACAACACTTGTCATAATTCCCATAAGTCTATTAGTGACTGAGAAAAAATCTTAAATTAACCTGACCAAATGATGTTTTAAATAGATTGCCTTAGATCACATTACACTGCTGTGTGTTAATGGCTTTTCTTTTGAGGAATGATATGTGAATAGATTAATATTACTGTAAGTAACAAGGGTTATTGGAGGAGCAGATCTATAAAGGGTCAGTAAAGTAGATTTAAACAGATAAAATCAGACTCTAATAGCATAGTGGTATAACCCAAGAAAAAATGTTCACTTTTTACCTTTATTTCTTTATTTATATTTGTTGTTATTTTTTTCTATTCACCTTCTAAGAATATAAGTTATAGCAGCACCCAATCCAATCACATTGAATAACCACTTGCCTTATAAACTTTCATTTCTGAGTTTTAAAGCCCAATAGTAAAAAAACTTCCAAATAAACAGTAGTTTGAAACTTGACATCTAGAGGTTCAAGGATTTAGCTTGGGACTGATATGAAGTTATAAAATAAATTTTCAAAGGTAATGGCTTTGCTGTTTGTTTTTTTTTCTATTGAAGCTTTTTTTAGTGGTGATGTAACTTGAAAAGGGTTGCCATGTAAGCAGGATAATTTGGCAAGGAAGTTTTTCATAATATGTTTTAATTACTTTTGGCATTACGTATATGATTTTTTTCAAATTGCCAAGACATTTGAGTTGGAAAAAGGTTCTCAACACAGATGTATTCATGTGGATTCTTTCTTAGCATAATCTGCCATTAATGCGGGGAGGCTGTGGGGTGGGTAGGTCCTCTGCGTATTCCGAAAGTGTCTCTATTGCTTATCAGAGAGATCATCCCAGCTGGTACATTCGGTACCGTGCAGGCAGACCCTTCTTTCACCCATGCTGGTGGAAGATACAAATACACACACACCCCAGAGCTTTGTATAGCTCGTGCGTTACCAAAGAACCAGGGGGCTCAGTCATGTGGAGTTCCGAGGATGCTTTACTCCTGAACGCGTCCAACAATGAAAGAGAACTGAATGGCTCTGAGTGACTACGGATATAGAGGTCCAGGGCCAATAGGGCTGGGGAGAAGGTGGGGAGATAAAACAACAACCAATGGAGAAAAGGGAAGGGCGGAGCAAATGATACAACAACCAATGGGGAGAAGGGAAGTGCAGACTCAGGGGTGAGGTCAAGGCCAATCAACATAAGATTAACATAACCTTAGGGAGAGACCATTTAGCACCCAGGGGATATTTCTGCTGTCTTGGGACCTTTTGTCTCCCTGGTACTCTCAAGATGGTTGAGACCACTGCAACATGCCATAAAACACCTATTCCATAAAATACACTTTCAGGTACCTACTCAAAACTTCTTAAATTCATCACCATTTTTTCTTCACTAGAAATGAAGTATCTACCAGATTTTGCAGGTGTATCAACAGCAAGTAAACCTACAACAAGTTATGGCAACATTATTGCAACTTTAGCTTGCATTTTCAAAAACGCAAATAGATTAACATGAATTTTTAACATCAATGTAGCAATTTTCAAGATAGATATCAAAGCTTCTTCACAGAATCATCACTGTATCACAGAAACTTGGAATGCATTGAGTTGGAAAGGCCCTTACATCTACTTCCAACCTCTCCTCCGTGGGGAGGGATACCTTGCTCTAGACCAGGTTGTTTAAAGCCCCATCCAACCTGGCCTTGAACACTTCCAGGGGTGGGGCAGCCACAGATTCTCTGGGCAGCCTGCTCCGGTGCTTCTCCACCTTCACAGTAAAGAATTTCTTCCTAATATCTAATAAAATCTACTGCCTTGCAATCTGAAGCCACACTCCACCTTGTCCTATCACTATGTGCCCTTGCAAACAGTGCCTCCCCAACCCTCTTGTAGTTCCCTTCAGGTCTTGAAAGGCTGCTATAATGTCTGCATAGAGCCTTTTCTTCTTCAGGCTGAAAAACCACAACTCAGCCTCTCTTCATGGGGGAAGTGCTCCAGCCCTCTGATCATCTTCATGACCCCTCTCTGGACTCACCCAAGGAAATCCGTAACCCCCCTATGCCAGGGTCCCCAGAGCTGGACACAGAGCTCCAGGTGGGCTTTCACGGGGGAGGAGTAGAGGGGGACAATCCCATTGACCTGCTGGCCACACTGCTTTTGGTAAAGCTCAGGGTAAAGTTGGTTTTCTGGGCTACAAGTGCACATTGATGGCTTGTGCTGAGCTTTTTATCAACCAACACCCTCAAGTCCTCCTCCTCAGTGCTCATCTCAATCCATTCTCTACCCAGTCTGTATTTGTATTTGTATCTCTAATTCTTGGGATTACCCTGCCCTGCATGCACTTGGCCTTGCTGTTCTTAATGAGATTCACACAGGCCCACCTTTTAGGTCTGTCAAAGTCCTTCCAGATGGCATTCTGTCCCTCCAGTGTGTCAACCACACCACACAGCTTGGTGTCATCAGCAAACTTGCTGAGGGTGCACTCAATCCCATGGTCCTTGTCACCAACAAAGATGTTAAACAGTGGCATGATATTGCCTGTTACAGAGGTAAGAGTCTGACTGGCCTGTATTGCCTGGGTCTTTCTTTTTTCTCTTTAAAAATGGGAGTTGATTATGCTTTCCCTTTTCCAGTTAGTGAGAATGTCACTGAACTTCCACAGCTTTTCAGATATGATGGATTGTAGTTATGGAGGGTTTCACCATCTTTAGTTTATGGAAGGGTAAACAGCGTAGAAAGAAAACTCAAGTTGCTGGCCAGTGTCATAGCAGGAGAAGACTTCTTCAAAGTAGTAACTCTGATGTTAACATGGCTTTGGATAATAGAGTGCATACATTTTAAATGGAAAATTATAACAACTATTATGAAGTTCAATTGAAAATAAAGTGGAATAGCCAAGACTGTTTTTTGTCCCTTGAAAATTATATATATACTTCATTGGATCATGGGGTGGAGTTGATAGCCAAGAAGAAGCCTTGTTAATAGCTCTGAATATAATTAAAACTTCCCAGGTTGGAAGGGACCTCAAAAGATACCACATTGTCTAGCACACTGTCCAGTGGCATCTTGAAAACCTCCACAGATAGGGACCCTGTCCCACTCCTGGGAAGATTGTTCATTTCTTATGTCAAAATAGAACCTCTTCCCTGTTGTCCCTTGTCTTCCCCAGCAGCTCCTTTGAAGAGAGAGCCTCTGTCCTTTTGCAGCTGCCCTTTAAATAATGGAATACTGTGATGAGGTCCTGCCCTGAGCCTTTTCTTCTACAGAAAGAAAAGACCTAATTTCATCAGTCTTTCCTTACAGTGTTGGTTCCACAGCCCTTTGATCATCTTCGTGGTCCTCCTTTGGATCCTCTTTCAGTCTGTCTGCATTTTTCTTGAATTGTTGGGACAAGAACTGGACATAGTACTCCAGGTGTAGTCTGATAAGTGCTGAGTAGGGACAGATGGATGATCACATCTCTGTCTCTGCTAGTAATGCCCCTGTGGACCGGCCAGGATCCAATTTGCCTTTGTTGCTGCAGTGTCACACTGCTGACTCGTGTTCCGCCTGTTATCTACCAGGACGCCCATGTCCCTTTCATCACACACATCCAGCCTTCAACAAATTGGCACCTGTCTTTCTTAAACTTCATGTAGTTCTTGCTAGTCCAATCTTCCAGCCTTCCCAGGTCTCTCTGTAGGATAGCTCTCCCTTCTGACGTGTTCACCTCACCACCCAGTTTGGTGTCATCAGCAAACTTGATGAAGGTGCTTTCAATTCCATCATCCAGACTATTCATCAAACTGTTGAACAGCATGGGGAGCAGTATTGATTCCTGGAGTCACCACTTGTAACAGGATGCCAGCCTAAGTAAAAAAAACCCATTGATTGCCACCCTCTGAATGCAACCTGTCAGACAATTTCCTACCCATCTCACAGGCCACCTGTGCAATTTGTATCTTTCTCCTTTGTCCAGGAGAAGGCAATACTCAGATGTTGTTGCCATGAAAGAACCCACAGTTCCTAGAAAAAATGTTGTTTGTATACTCAGCTAGAATGAGAAAGACATGTTTTTTAAGAGTCCTTCTCCCCCACTCCACTTCCCCAATTCCCTTTGACTCCTATGTACCACTGGATATAGATGTCTATAGAGAAAGGGATAAAAACTCTGCTGGCTTTCTGAAGTCTCATCCTGCTCACATATCTGGATTAGTGGTCCCTATCCCAAGATCAACACATTCAGCTTGAGATATCATACAATTCATACAGTACAATATCAAATATTGTTTCTCTCCTCTTTATACTGTTCAGTATGGGATATGTTTTACCCTGGTTGATTAGTCAGTTATGAGGCTACCTACTTACTATTAACCAAAGTTTACCTTAGAGAGTTCTCTAATGAGGCTATTCAGTCCTTGGTGTAAAATATTTCCTCATTAATCAACATTGGAAATGGCTTCAGAGGAGAGTATCTGTTAAAAAAATTGTGGTATAGATTCGAATTTCTAATATCTAACAAACAAATGAGTCCAGTGGCTCAGTGGGGTGGACTAAGTGGCAGTCTTCTTCAGCTGGGAAAGATTTACAAATGGCTTCATGGCTCAGATAATAGTTCTCAACTAAATTGAGTTGTGGCTTCATTAAACAGCATCCTTTGCTTCTTTTTCCCATTTACCTGAAACAGCCATAACTAGGATTAACTGTTGTGTGAAAATATAAAATAGAGAGACAGTCTCCAGAATTGCAGACCCTAAAGCTTTGTAGGGATTTAAAGATTATAACCAACACTTTGACCTGGCAGTAGATGGGTAGCCAGGGAAAAGCACAGACTATGAGTACAGTGTACCATTCTGATAAAATGAACCATAACATTCAATACCAGATAAAGCTTCCATGGACATTGGCCTCCCAATGTAATGCTGTGTGTCAGCTCTACTCTTCGAAGACATTAATGCTGTAACATTTCCTCAGCATCTGATACCTTGGCAATTTAGTTAAATAACCCAACATCAGCTACCATCTCTGTGCAGATGAATCACATATATGTATCTCTAATGCTCTGTCCTGAAACTGATCTTTGTGTTGAAAAGCTAAACCTTTATATCTCTTCATGGATGTGGCTTTCAACTCCAGTGCAACATGACTAAGAAAAATCATTCTCTCCTGCTCCAGACTTTTCTCTGTTGCTATAAGCAGCAGCACCATTCTGCCCGCTATTCACACCACTAACATGGACATGATCTTTGCCTCATGTCTTTGATTTTTAGTTTTCATGTCCAAGCCATGTCTTATCTTTACGTATTATGGCATGGGAACTCTAAAAAACAACAGATGGTGCAGGCAGCTAGGGAAGCTCCAGAAAATAATGAGACAGTATTGGTCTTTGTGACAACTATCTTGCAGACCCTTGCAGGAATGGCAGGTTTTCAAGAGAATCCTCTCTATACAAGTCTTCAGTGATTCTCTACTCTTTATCACCTCAGAAAAAAAGCCCTACTTGTCTTCATGTACAAGGCCCAGCCAGTGTCCACTCAGCACTGATTCAATATCTAAAAGGTGGATCTTGACTCCCAGCAGGCCAACTTTCAAGTTTTTGTGCTTTCTTCTGTGCTGGACCTCCTGATTAAGAGAAGATGACATTGAAACCCTGCATTATCCTCTTTTTGTCTCCAAAACATTGTCTTTATGACAGGGTTTTCCTTTTGCTCCATTTTGTGCAGTCCCAAATACAATGCAGTCCTGGTCCAAATCTAGACATGCCAGATGCTTCATCAATATTGTACTCAGCATCAATTTCTCTTAACAGCATCTGAAGTGCCTTTTCATGGCTGTGACAAAGCAGACAGGATTCAAGAGGCAAGAAGATGAGGGAGAAACCCTCTGTCCCCTGCAGTGGTGTCAGGCCAGGGCAGCTGAGCGTTTGGGTCCTTCCGAAATGGCACATCAGAAAAGAAACTCATTTTTGTCCCTGAAGGTGATTGTGAAGAGGTTAAAAGAGAATAGCTGAAGTCATTTACTGGACCATTATTTCCAGCAACTTCTCCCTTCACCCTCTCATCAAAATACATCTTGATATACATTTTCCAGTTTTTGATGAAAGACTGGAAATTCTTAACATTTTTCACTTAGCGGTGTGTTGTTTTGGTTTGGGCTTTTTTCACAAAAGGACCTTTAAGGGTATGAAAAATATTTTAAAAAATATTTAATTAAATCTTTTTCTCTGAATCCAAAAGCAAAGGTGATGTGGCAATCTAGGATCTGCATGGAGGACTCTGTGTACCATGGTAAAGGTGGTAGGCGATGGGAGCCTTTGAACTCTAAGTCTATTGGAGATGCCCTGTTTCAATAAGGAATTAATTCAAAGAAGTCCTGTGGCCTGCATTATGCAGAAGGTCAGACTAGAGGGTCACAATCTTCTCTTTCAGCATAATAATCCACGAATCTGTAAGACCTACAATCTTTTATGGTTCATTTCTTCCAAATGCCAATGTTTATTTGTAGCTGTAATATTATTTAGTATAACATATATAGCTGGCAGAGTAAGTAAATGTTAACACTTTTGCTTAAATATTTTTCATGGAAAAATCAGAAAATGAGTAATAGATGATGTGATGAAAACTCATCTCAGATATTGACCTAAAAGAAGCACTAACTTACTTCCCTTTTACTGGATCTTTCTCTTAGGCTAGAAGCTTTTGTTTTTAAAATATTTTGACTGAGTCTAGGAGAGGATCTTGAGCTTTTGTATAGGGTCAGACTACAAGAAATTTGATTTAAATATTATCAGAACTTTAAATACATCTGTCACAGAGCTCTGTATTTTTGACAGTTAGAGGCCACCTTTATTCTGTGTAATGATGGTGGTTTGACTTCATTTGATATTTCTTTTTTAGCCAAATGAATGGTGCATCCTTCTTTAATTGTGATCCTCATCAGCCATTTGGCCCAGTAATACTATGCAAATTGAACTCTTCAAAAATTAATGCTAACATTTATTAAATAATGCATCATACAATAAGTTAATTTGAAATTCTAAGTTGAACCCCCTGCTCATAAGAGAGGGATATTTTTTTCCCTGTGCCATCTTCATAAAACATCTTTATAGTCTTTCTAAATACCTTGAATGTCTTTCTTGGGTTTTGACAAATTGATCTCTACTGAGGCTATTCATAAGGAGACATTCTCTCTGTTACAGAGCTTTCAGAAGTTCTATTCCTTGAATTCCTTCTGTTCCCTCTATTTTCCACATAATTATTATTATTTTCTTAGTCTGAACATGTCGGAGAAAAGTACTGATGAAATGCAACCGTTTGGTAAAGATGTAAAAGCTCGGAATACACACAATGACATCTTCTGCGAACTAGCAGGAATTTTGTACTATTATAGGAAACACATCTCATTTGCCTGAATATAATATCATAACCAAGGATACATTGCAACATGTGGAGGGGTGATCACTTGGAGGATTGATTATATATATATATATAAAAAAATATATATATATGTATGTATTTATTTTATTTTCAGTTTTTGTTTTTATTTTTATCATTATATTTATATTTTTTATTTTTATAGTTCTATATTTTATATTTTTATATATATTATATATGTATATGTGTGTGTGTGTGTGTGTGCATATAATTTATATATGCATATAAATAAATGCTTGACCTTTTTTAGTTATGATTTTAGGGAAAGCAGAACTGGGTCCTGAGAGCAGATGACAATTTATACATATGTTCCTTTAGTTTGACAAAAGCAAATGCAGATTTCCCCATTTGCCTGTGTTTAACCATTCTGAATGTTTTTTTAATATGCCTTTTTCTGAGTCCTGCTTGGGGTTTGTCCTTTTCTCTCACATGTTGAATGTGTCCATGAGTCTGTCACCTTCCACGCACTCATCCACTGGCTGTGACCCAGGCAGGTGGTGACACAGAGGCTGATAAAATAACTGAGTAGAAATAAATGCAGCAAAAGGTAGTAAGGTCTATTCAGTAGGAAAAGGCCTTTGCAAACACAGATCAAGCAAGATAACAAAACCATCCTTTGCCTCGCAATTAGCAAAGCCCTGAGCAAGCAGGCTGCAGTCCTCAGCCTCCTGGAGCCCCTGCTCGCTCACCAGGGGCAGCTGGGGCATGGCTAACCTGCTCTGCTCCTGCACACTGCAGCATCAAGAGAGCAATGCAAAAATCAGTGTCTGGAGGAAATATATAAAAAAAGAATAAAAAAAATGTTCCCTTTGACATAACATTGTCATTGGTGCGCATGGGGGCGCATATCAGTGGAGCTGTTAGTTTAGGTTATTTCTTTGCTTCTAGCATCTTAAGAACATCTTCATGCTTGTGTTTCTGATGAAGGTCAGCCTTTAGGTCAGGCTGTCTTTACCAGTGGTATCTACAGCTTCCCAGAGCAATAACTTTGCCAAGCAGGTCCCCAGCAGTGGCAGCCTGCACAGGTACCTGGGAGCAGAATAACTGTGTAAGGTGACAGCTTGAAACATCTCCAGCCTGTTCCATCCTTCTTCCCTCACACAGCCTTGCCTGAGACAACAGTGCAGCTAAGGGATGTCACAAGAAATGTGGAGATGTGAGCTGAAGTTCTGCTTGTGATTTGTGCTGAGGTCTGGCTCCATGTGGCACCTCGGGAAGCAGGCAATGACTCTGTGCTGGCGCTGGATGTGCCTTGGCTACCTCACTCCCTGGTGTGCTATGGCTTTCAGAAACTGAGGGGTCTTACCTGCCCCTTCTTTTTTTTTTTTTTTTTTTTTTTTTTTTTTTTTTTTTTTTTTTTTTTTTTTGTCTACTGAGCAGGTCCTTTTGTCTTTTCTGTTTTCTGTTGACTGAATATCACTTTAACAGTTCAAAAGGCCATTACTTTATGAGTGGAAAAATGTGATCTATTTGAGTATGATGGGCTCCTATGTGAGCACAAACGATTTGGCAAATTTTGAAAGGAGAACATGTGGCCTGAATAATCAGCAAGAGGAATTCACAATGGTTTGGCTTGGCTTGCCTAATTTTTTTCTCTGATTTGTCTGTTCTTATAACTGCCACCTGTTCTTTTGTTTGCCTGTAGATCTGCATTTTTTTTAAAACTAAAAGACACATAATGATAATTTAACTTAACTTTCTTCATAAAATAGAAGCTATAACTTCACTGCTTCCAATGCTTTTGTGATGAAGCATAGCCTTTAGAAAGACATCAAGTGTAGCATTCCAGGTGATGTCTATCAACTCCCTAGGGAAAAACTTCTTGTAGTTAATTATTTCCAGTATTTAGATAATTATGCCATTTCCACGTGGAATTTCTCTGTCTTTACCTGCCCTATTCTGAATTTTGTTCAGTCTTTGAAGGTAGAAGGAGTCCTCTACAAGCAGAAACCTTCTGCCTCAGCACTTATGGGCTCTGATCAAGTTGCTTCTTTCACATTTTCTTTGACAAACTAAAGAAATAAAGCTTTATATCTCTCTGCCAGGAGAGATCTACATTATCAGTCATTCCTGTGGCCCTTTACCAAACTCCTTGCAATTTTTTGAGGTTCAGTGTTCCAGTAATAGTTGGACTAAGCCTGTAACACCTTAGTTCTAAGAATATTCACATATATAGATAGATGAAGATGTCATCTGGGCACATATCATCAATCTTGTGCAAGAGTAAATGTGGTTCAGCTTCAGCTTCAAATTCAGTCATTTCAAAAACTTCTGAACATTTTTTATTCATATGGGGACAAGCTGTATCATATCACTCAAGGTTCCTACATTTAATTACAATTTCTGCTGCAAAATATCTGCAATTAAATAAATGGAATTGAGCTGTGTTAGTAATAATAGATGAAGAAAAATGGTTGAATCCTACAGGGAATAAATAAAATCTGCTTCCCACAGGAAAGAATCAGTTTTCAAAGATAACTGAGGTAGGGCAAAATGTAGGTCTTCGAGCTTCCTTGGGCGTACTGTGAGGTGAAACCATGCAGGTCATGACAGTTCTTTGGAGATTTGTTTTGAGATTCATTTTCATTTCTAATCCAGTGCATGAGCGAGAGGAGGTCAAATGAATTGAAACAAACCCGTGTTTCTATGAAACCATTTACTATGAAACTCCACCTGCTACAGAGGAAGAAATAGCTTTGATTTTAATCACTTTTAATCAAATCACTTAGTCAAACTTCTCCATCTTCAAAATGAATCCTGCTGAGGGACCGTGTGAGCCCACAGCACCACAAAGAAAAGTGGCAATCTAGTTGGAAAATGTTTCCTATCATTTTGGGAGAATTGCAGGCTGCTTTGATTCACAGAAGTATAGAGCTATTTACTTTTGCACAGTGTGTATGTCCATGGTATAATCATTATATTTAATTCTTTACTTGATGCTAGTAAAGAATATATAGCATCAGACTTAAATCTTTAGTAGCAAAATCCTTGAGCTCTACTGTAAGCTCTACTGTTCAGTTCACACATGCAACCTATATTGACCCACAATTTCAACTCACGTTTAATCTGATGAAGTAACTGAATTCACCTAATGCTCTCTCAGTAGCAAAGACTGGCAGTTTTGGGAGCTGGAACTCCTTTCTCTGGATTCAGGGAGACAGTGCATAGCCTGCTGAGTGATTTAGGTGCCTTCTTTCCTTCTGTCCATTTTCTTCCTCACAGAAATTGCACGTCAGTTGTAACTTCCTCTACAAGTCCTGCCTGCATCAGATTTCCACTCGGTGCAGCAAATATTAACACACTACATACGGAATTAATTTATTTCTCTGCCCAAATTCACTTAGGTATTCCCCATGCATTCGTCACAGAATAATCCATCAAATAATGCATACCTCTGTATCTTTTACTTATCACACATAGCATTGTTTCCTTATGGAACATGTATCCAAAAATTCTCTTCTACATGACTAGGAAGAAAGAGTGACATTGCCACCATTTAGCTTGCCTCAGCTGTAGATTTATGTATCTTCATTTCTAACAGTGTTTTTATTTTTTAAATGGGATTTCAGCAGAATTCAGCCCAAAACTCATGAACATTATTTCATTCTCAACTATTTTTTTCTCGTGTATTTTTAAACAGACTTTTATTCCTAGGGATACTTCCTTTCTTTTTCTTTTTTTCTTTTTCTTTTTCTTTTTCTTTTTCTTTTTCTTTTTCTTTTTCTTTTTCTTTTTCTTTTTCTTTTTCTTTTTCTTTTCCTTTTCCTTTCTTTCTTTCTTTCTTTCTTTCTTGAAGTGAGCTTAAAGTGGCTTGACTATTCAGATATAAAAAGTCAGAAATATCTCTGGGTTTATAAGACAGCTTCAAAATTATTGTGTTTTTCCACAGAACTCAGTGCTGTTCTTTGTACATGTGTGACTTGGTATATGCTGACATTGTTTGTTTTCTGTTACATGATTATAAGATTCCTTCAGTCTGGTAAGGAAGAACATAGATTGAGTATACACAATTTGGTTTTAAATGTTGGACATGTGCTGTACTATCTTTTTCTGTAGTGCAGCAGTAAATTCTTGCTATCACACTGAGAGGTAAGCATGTTCTATGTTTCAAGTTTTAATAAAAACGTAATTAAAAATGCTTCTTATTCTACTATATATGTATGTAGTACACACTCTCTATTTCTCTAGCATACAGTATATATTGAGTAATGTGATTACTCTAGATCTAATATAGGACTCCGCAATAAGAATATGAATATGAATATGAATTACGTCCATGCAATAGTTCTGTATATCTATCTTTTATTATGTGGCACGATTTGCTTTATTTTCCTCAGGGCACAGCTTGAGCTCAGTTACCACCTCTGATTTTTGTGTGGATAAAAAAATATTTATAGTCTTCACAATTAGGTGCCGAGACCATGATTAGTGTGGTACGAACGAACAACTGAATAGATAAGGGTGTGACATTTTGCACATGCATTACCACATACTGAACTTACACACGCAAAATCCCAATTTGTGTGTATGTACATGCTTGCGATTCCAATTTAGTAGTCGCTTTCTTCTTACCCGTGGCATTCCTCCTGCAGTTTTACCTGCCCACTGCATTCTTCTCTTTGGAAGATATTTGGCCACAACAGCTCTCCTGTGTGGGATACAGCAGGGACGCAGTTTAGGCAGGCTATGATTTTTCTAAGTCTCCATTCAAATTACAGTGTGATTGCCTGGGTGCAATTTTCTGTGTGCTTCTTTCTTAGGTGGATGGCACCTTAAAAACCACTAGACCCCAAGAAGACTGTGACACACCAGAAGTGCCTTTGACCAGGTCCCTTTGCCAAAATACCTTCACTCCACGCCCTATACTGCACTCCCAGTGGGCACCTTTAACTATAGACAATTTCAGTGTCTTACAGAACACTTATAAAAAGTTTTGGAGATAATTCAGGTCAGAAGTATTGTGTTAAGGTAAAGAAACTTTTAAAATCACTCATCTCTATCAATGAAATTTTAGGATACGACCTTACTTTTTCTGCCTTCTAGACACAGTAGTGAATTTAGTTCTTGCCTGCTTGGCTTGACTGATTCAAATCTGTCTATTTGAAGGACCCACAAAAACAGACACTGCTTTACACAACCAATCATATCAGAAAGGTATAAGCTTCTTAATTCCCCAAAGATATTAAATACAGGCTTATTTCTGCAAGGAAGTACCCCAAAGTACATTGGGGTTGAAATCAGTCAGCAAGTTATCTGTCTGCACAGAGCCCTTGAGAATATAACCATATTCTAGGATAATTCATTAATCTGTTCAGTATTCTTTTAATAGAAACACAATTTCTTAATGTTATGTCCTTGAATTTTTTTTTGTCAACAAGCTTCTTCTATGAAAAACTGTGTCTTAATAATTACAAATTACAAATGATCCTACCACACTGTGAGTCTTTGAAAGTAGTAGATAATGCAGTCAAAGAATTGATCACATGATACTGACCCAAAGGACTTGTCATTTGCATGTTTCTTTAAAACTAAAATGGTGCTAAATTAAAGTACCCCAGCTATTGCTGTGCATGATTCCTCTTCTAGTATCCTCTTAGTGCTTAAAATCATTGTTTCATCCCTCCCCAGAAGAAACGCAGTCATTCTTGTGGCATACACATGTAATATAATAAACTAGCTGTTAGCAATGTGATTAGCTGAAGCCACATTTATTTACCCAACCAAGTTGAGAGGATTTGGAATGGTGAAGCAGCGTTGATCATACCGTGTGTTTTGCCATTGAATATCTAATTTAATATTAGTTAAACTTGATCAACAATTCGAGGGTTTAGGGTCACATTATTAACAGAAAACATCAATCCTTTGGATAATTCAATTAAAAAACATCAATAAAAATCTAATTTCAAAAGTCACTAGTATACCAATATACCATATCCGGCAGACAGAAACTGCTCAGCCACCATTGAATCATTGCCTGTTTTAATAAGTATTCAGAAATTATACTGAGACTTCAAAAGAAATTGTAAGGAATTGTTAGCAGGTTTATTAATGTTTTATGTTTTATTAAAAGTTT
This sequence comes from Acanthornis magna, assembly GCA_036785705.1. Classification (NCBI taxonomy): domain Eukaryota; kingdom Metazoa; phylum Chordata; class Aves; order Passeriformes; family Acanthizidae; genus Acanthornis; species Acanthornis magna. The sequence goes on along the minus strand of JAWUZG010000071.1, from coordinate 1,509,847 downwards.
GGGTGTACATTTCACAATGAGCAACATCAAAAATCAGACTTTCTGCCTGTAATTTTGCTTCCTCCTGTCTTTCTGCCTTTGGGATTCGCTCTTTTCCTTTCATCAGCTGCCATTTTCAGCAGCATGCAGTAATTTCATGGCTCATTGCAAGCGCTGAAAACCTTTGAAACCACAAATGCTAACCTACCTGGCCTGCAGCCATTTAGGAAGAGATTAATTTAGCAAACAGAAGCAAAACACTTTCTACTTCTAGCCTGTGCATAATTTCACTTCTATCTATATTTATTTTACAGTGAGCAGCGTAATGACAATTTCAGTAATTGCAACTCTGTAAAAATTTGCCTACCTAGCTTATCTCACTATCACAAGACTGTGAGTCAGTCAGATTAGAAAAAGTACAGCATGTGAAACTGCATTGGTTGCCTTCCAAAAAAACATGTGCCTTATATAAAAATTTAAGTGATGCTTTGCACTTATTTGTATACTTATCTACAGGACAATGGATTCTCCATGATGTTTGCTTGCGATGTGTGTGCCTTTTTAATGCACAGTGATTTATGGGTGCTTTTCCCATACAAAAAGATCAGCAACACTAGTAGGCTGCAAGTGCCAGCCCATTTCTGCAGACTTAGTTACAAATGGCTGTTATGGTGCTGTCAAGCGATTTGAACAGAACTGAAAGTCCATCTGGGGCAAATCTAAGCTATCATGCTTGGAACGAATTCAAATTCAAAATTAGCCTACAAACTGTTAGCTGAAAAAAAAGTTCAAAATGTTTTATTGTTTCTAATTTGAGTCAAAGACCATATTCTCTAAGTAAACACAGAAACTTTTCTTCTAATCCATTTTTTATTCCATTTGACCAGCATATTCAGAACAAGACGCATAAAATCAAGCTTATAACTGTTTATTCATACAGAAAGATAGAAACTGCTTGATTTTCCTGTTCCCCTGTGATTTGTCTCAGTGCTGAGTATCCCACTTCTTACCAAGTTTGTTGAGCACTAAGCTTTCTGTGTTTATCCTCTGACAAATGTAAATGTTACAATAATTGAACCCAAAGCCTTTGTTGCTATGTGCTGTGCAAAAAAAAAAAAAAAAAAAAAAAAAAAAAGCAACAATGAGTTGTTTTAGCATTTTCAGATACACAGGAGAAAAAAAGATTTCTTTGCTATTTCTTTACAATTCCCATGCCTGGCTTTATAGCCAGCATGATGGCCTCAGGTACGAGGAATCCCTAAGGTATCTCACAGCTCCTGACTTCTATATTGGTATCCTGGCACTGGTAGCAGGGCAATCTGGTGCTGCTTTCTGGCAGTCATCGCTCCAGGCTGAGCTGGTTGGAAGGGATTTCAGCGACCTTGAATGACCTTGTGGATAGCAGTCACTGGGTAATGATTTTGACTGCAGGATTATGCAGTGGTACTTCCCGCCATGAGGGGCTGCAAGAAGATTGCTGCCAATGACATGGAGGGAGACGGAGTCAAAGGGAGAAAGTGGGGTCCTCAGTGTTGGAGATGAAATGGTTTAAAGTGCACAGCTTTCCAACTTTTTACATGAGAGTAGTGAAAGAGTAATTGAATATCATTGTTAGCTTGCTTTGCTGCAATTCAGATACATTTAGATCAGCAAAAGGAAAATGTACAGCATTAAACTTGTTTATGCAGTGTTTTTATAATAGCTAATTCATTTAAGCATACAGATACACAGACGGCAGTGGGATGACTGGCCAACCCACACAGATGTACACCTCCAATCTGGCATCCCATAACATTCATAAAATATGTCAACACAGCCTGGATTCCTTCCATAGTTTATGTTAAACTATTGGTGTTCATATCATACAAGCAAAATATTTCATGTTGTTAAAATTTGTGTCCCTAGTAAATAAATAGAAAAACTAAACACATTCCCTCTAAATGCACAAGCCGTGTGCAGCAGCATTGAAGCAATATGTACTGTTTGTACTTCAAGCAACATTGCAGAAATTAACATTTGTAGAGCTGTTTATCAAGCAGGCAAGTGCTAATATGGAGGCTCCTATGTTTTATTAGTGTTCTCCTTTTAGCTGCAATGTCCCTAGCACAGTGCTCTGTTTAGTTCCTAGATTCCCAGTACATGGAACCACACACCAGAGCAAATGGGGGGGAAAGGATGAGATGAGGAATGTGACTATGTGAGGGGAGTCCCATGGCCTAGTGGTGCCCCCATATTGCTGCTCCATAGCTTTGCATTGCCCCTTTCACTCTGAGTCCCCAGCTACAGGCACCAGCAGTTGGCATAAATCATCTTTTTTGGCATGGAACGTCCTTGAGCAGTGGGAAGGCAGCAGTTCCACTGAATATGAGTAAGTGCAGATGCTCTCATGCAGGATAAAGGCCAAGAATGGGTCTAGTTTTCAGGGTGTAAGTTAAAAGCCGAATCCTACTTTTAGACCAGAATTCATCCAGCACCCTGAATGTGAAGTATATTTGCAGACAGAGTGCTCATGATCCACGGAGTACTTGAGAAGTCCTAGCACAATGTTGGTTTCCCTGCGTACGACAGCAGAATTATCCCACCTTCCCTCAATGGGATTGTCCCAGCCCCGCTTTGCAGAGACCATGATGGTCTCAGCAGCTGAGGAGAGTCTTTGGGCAGCACAGCAGATATTTCCCCTTCTAAAAAGGAGACTAGAAGGATTGTTGCAGAATAATAATTGGTGGCTCTTGCTTTGAAGCCTTGATGCTTACCCATGTTTGGTTTTTGACTTGTTTACAGGAGATCTTTTCCAGATATCTTTTCCAAGTTTCCTGAGCATGACTGCTTAAAATATTGCAACTCCCTGCACCTCTGATATTTATATATTGTTATTCAATGATGAAATATTATTTTCATATTTCTATTCAGTGTTAAATTATGTCACAAATAAATTATGTTACTAATATCTAACCATGTACAGTAAAATAGATTAGCATAGTACTGTGAAACACTATATTATATTAATATATAATAAAATAGATCCATTGCTATTATGTTTAATGAATAATATTCCCTATTAACACACATCTCTGCATTTAAGTAATCCAGAGCTATGACACAGACCAACCAAATGAATACATGGTAAACAAGCTATCGCTGTACACAGGCTGTGCAATGTAAAACACTTAGTGAAATTAGTAAGTGCTGTCTGTAGAAGTGTTGTAGGATTAAGCAGATATTCAGGTGTACCTTCATCTTTCCTTGATTAGAAAACATGCCCATCAAAATATAGGACTAGTGTGGAGGGAAGAAAGCAATATTTGATCATTAATACACAGACGCAAAAATACACTGCTGTTAGACATGCAAAAGTCAGTAAAACCACATGCTGCTTGGAGAGGACTGAATTATCTTCAAGCACTGCCATCTAATTAAATATGTATATATTTCTAGGGCCTGAGCTCTGGAAAGCATTCCTATTGAAGAGGGAGTTTAAGCATATGCTTAACTGCAGAAAGTGGGTTTGGAGAAGGTATAAGTATGTGTAGTCAAAAAGTACATTTAGCAGATGAGAAAAAAACTTGTTTCACAATCAAGACTGATGACAGTTTGCTATAGGTTAATCAATTGCCTTGTTTCATTACTTCATTTGAAGTTGTGGTTTTTTCTGTTAGATGGTGCAAAACATTGTTATAAACAAGTAAATTGTTCTTTTTGATTAACAGATGGCTTGAGACTAGCCAAAAAAATATTATTTTTTTAATTAAAGGAAAAACATTCCTTGTTGAAACCTTCTATGTTGCAGTTCATCCAAGGGAAAATTTATTAAAATGAAATTATAAACTTGTGAAAAACAGGATTTATAATGGAAACACGGATGCAGACATAACTATAACCATATGAACTATGCTGCTATTATTTACTATGGTAACATTATAAAAAAAAACCTACACTGTTTGGGTCATTATCCTTACAGTTTTCTTTTCAATACAAATCATTATATTTATTATCTGTCTTCTTGTATAGAGGGTACAGAAAAGGCCAATCAAAAGCAGAAGAAGCCTGCTTTTCAAAAGGAAATTGGACCTATTTCTAATTCTTCTTCTTTATCAAATACAAGGAGTGCAGACTTTTTTTGTGAAAAATTGTTTCATGTAAGATAAAAGTGCAGATTATTGGTGAGAAAATGACACACTTTTCCCCACATCTTGAAGATTCTTGGGTGATACTGCCAGTTTTCCTTAGAGATTTTTACCTCACAAATGCATTTCCTTACAGACTTCAAGCAGCAGGTTCTGGGGCTCTGGGTATTTATTTGGGAATACACTGCATAATTCAGCTATTGTGACTCAGAGAGATGTTTTTACAATGTAATATCTTAGAATGAATATTGTACACAGTATTGGAAAAAATTATGTTTTTAGAAATAAGCCTTTCTAATTTAAAGGGTGAAGAAAAACAAAACTGAATTTGTTTTTGTTTCTCTCATCACTTCTTTCTTACTCTGAGTCTGGAAAAAATATGAATCTCAACACTATTATTCTTACCTCCTTGGAAATTGTTCTAAACATATCTGTATTTCTATGTATTATAGTTGTCATAAACATACCTGTATTTCTGTGTATTATCAGAATTAGTGACAGTAGTCCAGTATGAACACAGAGCCCCAGTGCCTGGCTTATACAATTGCCTTTATAATTAGGACTAATACACGTGTGCCAGTTTTTTAACTCTTTCAAGCTGTAAAAGGGATGCGGTAAAAGTTAGCTCTCTCTTACGGACTGGACAAGATGTGATACATGTTCAGAAAACCTTCAATATAAAGCATAAAAAAAGCCTTGAAATTTTATTTAGAAAGTGTTCCATGACTGTTGACGCATTACTAATCCGAGATGAAACATCAATGTATGTAGAACCTTTTTCTTTTTTCTTCTGAAACACCCATTTGACTTAGACATCAGTTAAATATAGCACAATATGATTAATCCACATTTATAGTAACTTTTTAATGTGTTCTCTTTATCTGTGGTAATATACCATGCATTAAAAGCATGGTAGGGAACTGTAGTGAGTCAATATTAATACCAATGGTTTAATACTATTATCTGCATGACAACTATGCTTAATTCAGTAAACATTCCTGACATTGTAAACATGGGCAGTATAGCTGTTAATACAAAGTAGGCAAATTGATTGACAAATAATATGTTTAGAGATACAGGCTCTTAGAGACTATGGATCAGTTGTTTACTGATAACTGGCAGGATGCTGTGACTCAATTTCTACCAGTAAAGCTAAAGAACAAAAAGCCACTTTATGTCTGCTGCTTGATGAAACACTATTCTTGGTTTTTGGGGATTTTTTTTCAGACTATGCTGCCAATTTAGGAGTATCACCTCTGCACAAGAAAGCTGTGTCACAACTGGAAAATGATAATGCTGTTAAAACACAGTTTTGTTTCTGAAGTTGAAACTCCCAAAGCACTTCACAGCATTTGATGACTTCTTATGACAATTAAAAATCACTTTATTTGTTAGGAAAGTAGACACTGAACATAAGAGTTAACACAAATGGATTTTATTTTAGACTACAAATTGTTATCTCAGAGTATGTCAATATTACATGTTTCAAAAGAATGGATAGGAAATGTTTATCAGTAGACAATGAAGGCAAATAGATTGTTTATGACAGTATAGGGAATACATTTCTTGGCAAGATTTTGAAGTGGAGTCAGGAGGGTCATTCTTGTGGCTGCTTTTGTTGACATTCATCATAACTGAATATCTAGATTGTAAAATATGTAGTGTTTTTGCACCAAGTGATTCTCTAGGTGCAGCATACTGTGTTTGTATTGGACTTTGACGGCACAGTCACGAAAGATAGGATGTTCAAATACTGCATTTACCACTGCTGCTCCTATTTTCAATGTTTCTTGAATTGTTCATTGCAATTTGCAAATCACTACTGAGCTTTAATTTGTTTCTTTCCTTCTTAATTTTTCTGAGTATACTTGGATATATTTTTGTCAACATTCATGATCTCCCCTTATTTCTGATGTTAAAGCCTAGAATTATATTTTGAAAACAAATAAACAGAACAAATATATATATATATATATATGTAGTAAAATAACACACAACATAAAATAAGATTAATATTTCAGTTTGAGTTGATTTGCACATTCTTGGACAGTTTTTGCTAAATTATTGTCTTAATTCATTAATTTTACCACATCACACATCCAATGTCAGGCAAGGTAAAATCATGGAATGGATATGATCAAGGAATATTGCTGTTGTGAGGATTACAGGAATATAGCTCGTTTTATAAAAATATTGCATTTTGTATCACCCAATTTTGCATGTTAATGTCTCGTTAGTAGGATAGGGAATTCCAGTTTTTACAAGGTCTATAAAAATTGCTGAACAATAGGCAGTGAAAGGAAGCCTGGAGAAGGAAAAGGTTCATCATTACCCAGACCCTTTAATTCAGCTTTTTCAGCTGTTATTTCAGCAGTGCACCAGAACCTTTACAACTAGCCACCAAAAATAATAGTCTCAATGCATGTAACAATTGCAGATGGTACAGCACATTTTATTTATTACTGAAGTTAATAATGGTATTGTATTTATAAGACTAAAAAATGACATTTCCTTTATTTACTACAACTTACATGACTGTTCCACTCTACCCTGAGCTTGCCCTAAGGAACCTGTTCATGATATTTATCTTTTTCATTTTAAGTAACCACTGCTGCTTCTCTTTCAGAATAGGCTGGCTTTGTTCAGCTGCTGAGCCCTGCATGGAGCAGTGGTAGCACAGACCTGCACAGCCTCCCACCACGCTTCATACTTCTACCAAAAAAAGTACTCAGACGTGTAACCATATGCAAGATTTAGACTAGTTAGGGCACACATATTTTTATTCCTTGCCTAGGTTCATCACTGGTTGAAGGTGGATATAAAATAGAGGCTCTTCTGATTTGGCATAATCTCGTACCTACTTCACACTCATCAGTGTGAGTTCACAGTTGGTTCAGGGCAAAACAAATTCAGGCATTATTAGCACAGATACATTTTTACAGAGCAAAGTATTGTCAGCATGCCAGCTCTCCATATTTGATTAATGTGCACATTCAATACAAATCAGGACGGTCCTTCAAAGAGCTCAGTTCATGTAATTGAGGCCAAATTTTAGGAACTGCTGATTGGTGAGGTGATTTTGAAATTGTGGCACTTTACACAGAGATCGGTGCCTTGCTGCTTTAATGTCATGCAAGATGTCAGAGATCTATTTCTGCAGATCTGTTGCTTGAAGACGCAGTCTTCAGATGTACACAGATGAGGGGGCCATCATCACTGCTCCCATAATATGCTTTAATAACAAAAATGAACTATTTAAATATCACAACAGTTCTATCAAGCATACACTAACACACTAGTCTAAAAGACTGGAAAACTTGAAGAACCCAATTGTGAAAGAAGAGTAAATATCTTTGACTCCTGATTTGCAGCCGAAAATGCAGAGAGGAAATACAAGATGATCCATGCAAACACTTAAATAACATTAATGAAGTCCAAGAAAGTGCAACTCACAGGATAAGAAGCCAGAAGAAGGAAGCTGGAGGTTCCTGATAGGACAGGGAAACTATGCTAACGGAACAGATATGTAAAGGGGGTAAGTTACAAAACCAGAGGCTTATTTCATACACACTTCTCTTTTTGACCTTGTGGTCTAGCCACAAGGCCACATTCTTTCTCTCCATTCATTAGAAGTATTAGCATTTTAATCAAATTTACATAAATGAAAAAATTCAGAAATATAAAAATATAAATAGAAAAGAAAAATTTTAGGTGAAAATTTTGGGAACTAGAATTCAATCAAAATATTTATGTATAAAAAGCCAGCTAAGACTTGATGAGAAGGTTAATGTAATATGTTGAAAAATAGATTTTGAAGAATAGATAATGTCCATTTGGATTTCCTAACTATTGTATTATAGATACAATGAAGAGGAAGAAATATATCCTGAAATAAGTCTAAATGTAAATAAAACCTCACTTCCATTTGGCTAAATCAGAGAAGAAAGCATCTTTGTTCTTTCTTTCTACATTTCAAAGGGCATTAAAGAAGCTTGGAGCTGCATGTATATGAAAACCCCACTCTCTTCATTGCTCTCAACATTGAAATCCATTATATTCACTAAAAAGAACTTGGCACTAAAATATCTGAAGATTAGAAGTATTTGGAGATGTTTAAATCATCAACCTTTACTGATATGTACTTCAAGAGAAATCACCTAACATTTAGATCAGATACCTCCAATCCAATCTGAAAGAAAGCTATTAAAATTGTTCCTGCTCTCCTTTGTAAGTTTGCCAGTCTCACATGGTATGGTGCATCATGTTGGCATACAGCATGATGCTGCATAAACAACAAGCCTGTATTGTACCTCATCAGAAATATGTGAAAATTCATTTGGATCTGCCACCAGCTATCAATTTCAACAAGGAATGTATCTGCTCCAGCTTAATTAGGGAGGATGAAAGCAGGGCATACAGGTCAGCCTCCCTGGTGCTCTGTCACAGACATTTTCTCTATAAAACATTCCACTTCCCACTTCAGTGTCATCAGCCATATCTGATACAACACCAGTAGTCACAGGTTGCAGATGCAGAGTGACTTAAAAAAATATATTCAGCTTTTGTTTTCCAGGTGAGCTGGAGGAGTATATTCATCTTTCCCCTTACCCAGTCTCAGAGATGGGATTTTACTGACTTTGGTGTGGTGCCTCCTGACTCAGAGCACTGCAAAAGTGAATAAACTCCAAATTCTGAGAAAAATCCTTCTTTGACACTGAAACTCAATGTCATTCCATTTTGTACCTAAGATATGGTCTTTTGTGTTTGATTTTTGTATATTTGCGTAGCATAAATATATATGCTTATATGCTGTTACATAAATATACATATGTTTATATACTGTTATACAGATCAAGATTATAACACTTTTCATAGAGAATCTCTCTCTGTCATTGAAAAGATAAAAAATCTGTTTTCCTCTCCTTTCTTCATGTATTTATTTTGAAGACTGCTTTTTATTTTTTATATATTTCCAAAATGGCAAGGCAAATATATTTTTAAAAATCCTTTAAATTTTCTTATGTCCGTAACTTCATACTGTTTCCAGTGCAGTTGCATTTTAGAAAATTACTGCATTACTACCAGCCCACCCAGATAGTTTGTGACCTGTTCTTTTACTAGTCTAAAGGTGACTTTCAATTTCATGTTGACTTTACTCTGTGCCCATTTGGAGGTTCATTCAGTGAAATAAAATTGCCTTGCAATTATTTCTACTTAGAGAAATATGACAGCTAGAATTTTTATGTTAATTAATCTTTGTGTTTTTTTCATTATTGTGCGTCTGCCTATCATAAATTTCCTTGCAATCCAGTTTTAATGCATTCTATAAATTATTGTGGTTTCTTCCAGGCCCATCATGCCTTGCAAATAGTTGACTTTGCAAAGATTTCTGTTGTTTGCTGTAGTACTACCATAGGTGTAATTCAACACTAATGGTTTGCATCTCTGAAAATACTTGATTAGGAAGGTTACTCATCAGAAATTAGTCCGTGGCCAGAGCGTAATTTTGTTATGAGTGTTTGTAAAAAAAATAAAATACATTTGAAAAAGCTAAAAAGTAATATCTAATCCAGTGTGTACTGGACTGAAGGGAACAAAGAGGGCATTACATTTCTTCTTGTTTTGCTGGCTCAGTGAAATTAGGAAGCCACTGTTTCCTCACCTGCATGCCCAGTTAAGGGCCATCTGTTTCCTGTTTAAATGTAGTATCTCGTACATGGTTTTTCCAAAACCCTTCTTGCATTAATCAACACAATCCCAATAAACAGAAACACCAAATCTTGCTTATCTGTCTTACTCAAGAAGACATTTTGGTAGTTGCCTCTTGAACACATTTTAGCTTTACTGCAATGCTTTGTTTACACCAACATTCACTTTTGTTCTCTGCATTTTTAAAATTTCTCTTCTAGTTCTAGGCTGATTTTGCAAGCTTTCTGCAACAGCCTGAACTCCTAAAATAATAATATGTTGATCTTGGTCACTAATGGTTTTATTCTGGGTCTGGTGTCATGTATTGAACTTAAACATCTTCATGAATGTTATTATAAATTTAACACTGAGGTAAAGATAATAAGGTCAAATATATCCTTGATACATTGCCTTTGATGAAGGTAACAAATAATGAGCATGGCCTGGTTTCCTTATTACCATGGTTTAGATTTACAGGAAATCATTGGTGGATGGATACTCCTGGTGGGAAGAATCAATGAGCCAAATTGGTTACTTGGATTGAGGTGAGATTTACACAGAGAAATAATACCTTTTATTATATCAAATAATTACAGTATTATGATGCCACCACAATGAATGCAGACACTATAAATATCAAGTGTCATCTTTAGAAAATAGTCTTTAATTAAGTATCATTATCATTGATATCAGGATACTTTTTTCATTTAATTTTAAATAAAAATGAAGATTAACGAGTATATGCAAAAAGTAAGGAACAAAAGTAGCTTATAAAAATGACTGAGTGAAGTATTTAATTTCATAAATACATGCACATACACACAAAGAAAGGCTTTGAAGAACTTCATTAAGGTTTTCAGAATCAGCCACTCAAATGCTAGAAAATATGGCTTGGGCATCATTGATCTGGCTCATTTTTTGCATTCACTTTGGTACAGCCCTTAACTGCATGGCTAATACCTCTCTAAGCACAAAGACCTTCCTCATCCATCGTACCTGATGGACAACCCCCACTTCATGGCTTTTGTTCTGTATTTGTTGTCTCCTCATTGCTCAGTGTATGCTGTGAGACTGTATTTATAGCACACTTTTCATACCTTCCCTGAAGGCAGTCTGTTATTTTTGGGTTCCTCTTGGGTGCTCATTGGTAGCTGTAACAGCAGTGGGGAGAGCCAGGCAACTGCTGCAATGGCAAAATACGGAGATACAACACCTGCAAATGCCTCTTACAAATCTTGCTCTGCCAGCAGTGCATCTGAGAGCTTTACCAATTGTTTTGTCTCAAAAAGTCTCACCATGTGGGTAGTTATGGTGCTGTTATTATTTACAGGCTAAAGATGAAACAAATTTTGGTGGAAATAGAAAGCTTGCTCCAATTCTCAGTCCTTGGGAGAACTCTGTGGCATTCCTGCACACTTAAAATCCCTCTTTTGTTTTGGTTAGACACAGTGGTTTACCATTTCCACAAGTCAAACATCCCAGTCTGAAATCAGGACCCAGGAAATTAATATAGTTACTGACATCTTGTGAAAATTTTGGTTTAAGCAATGGTCCAGCATCACTTGATAATCCTGACATTTTATACAAATACATTTTGTTTTAGTCCAACTCTTTTCTCTGTTGTCTGAATCACAGAATTGTAAAATGGTTTGGGTTGGAAGGGACTCTAAAGATCACTTGGTTCCAGCATGCCCTCCTTGGGCAGGGACACCTTCTCCTAGACCAGGTTGCTCTAATCCCATCCAATGTGGCCTTGAACAGTTCTAGGGCAGCCACAGCTTCTCTGCACAACCTGTTCCAGTGCCTCACCACCCTCACAGTAAAAGAATTCTTCCTAATATCTGGTGTCATTTGATGTCCATTCTGCACAGAGACATCTGACCTTTCTTACCCCTGGTTTGATGAGTCACTTGGTGCCGTTTTTTCATTCTGAGGTCTGTGCTTGTGTCCTTGACTCCTCTCATTTCAGCTGATCACATGAAAGTTTGCCTGAAGCCACTTGTGGCCTCCCTGCTGTGCTCCCTGAAGGCTTCATCCCACTGAGCAGCAGTGCACACGTGTCACAGCAAGAACTGGGACAAATATTTTAGGAGAAGAATTGTTTTGCACAGTTCCCTTGCAGACCTGGGACCAGCAAATTTACACCGGCTGCACATTTGTAGGAAGAGGATTTATTTCTACATCAGCCTTGCCCTCCTATCCTGGTGACTCTAAGACTCCAGTTGGAGAGCAGGCCATGAGAGAAAATAAGATTAGCTGGCCTGCTTCCCCACCTTGACCACCTACACTGGCATATATTACCACTGAAGTGGTCTGACTTTCAACAGCAGATCAAACTGAGACGACAGGAGGCCTTAGCAGGCTGGCTTTATCTTGCCTGTGGCTGGATACAAAGGTCACTCAGTCCAAGCCATAGTCCAAGCCTCAGTGCAAAGAAAAGGTGACATTATTCATAGCAGTGATACCAGTATTTTTCAAAATGAGCAATACAGGACTCAATTTCCCTTGCGGAAATTTTGCCTAGGTCAGACAGAAGGTATATAACATTATTTTATCCCAAACAGATGAAATTTGGCTGAGCTATAAGTCACTGAAATCAGCAGACTGTCTGGTAAATGAGAGGATGTGTTTCCAGTCCCACTTACAATGTGCTGAAAAAACAGTGTGAATGCCAAATGAAAGATATTAAAGCTGGGTCAGAAGAAGTGCATGGCTCAGGACAAGGAAGTTATTTCAGCTTGTGAGTTAAATAAGTAAGGATAATAAATAGAGACTGGCATAAAGGGTTAAAGCTTATACAGCTGTTTCATCCTGAAGGTATTGAACAGAGCCAATATTTTTAGTTGACTTAAGTGACTTACATTTCTATAAAATAGGGTAATTTTATAAGTTTATAGAAGCAACAAAATGTAAAGCAGGTTATACAAAGGAAAAAAAACCCAATCAAAATTAACATTTCTGAGAGGATCAAGGACACTGACAGAAACATGGGGCTCAATTTATAAGGGGAACTTAAAGATTACAATGCCTCCTTTGGCACCTGAGTCCAACATATAGGTAGGTATGGCTGGTATCTAATGATATTGTATCACCTTGTCTCATCCTCTTGGTACCTCAGCTTCCCTGACACCTTGAGAAAGCAAGAAACTTCTAAATCCAGAGAGACCAAAGCACCTGGGCTCACTATCTGTGCCTCAAATAGTCACAGGTTAGTCTTCCTCTATGACACCAGTAGGGCTGGATCTAGCAGGCTTAGGTAACAGAAAAAGCAGAAGGGAGAGTGCAGCCACATTTTTTTCCCCTGAGGAGTCTGTGGTTTTTCCATTCATTTGGATTGTGAAATGTCCAGCTTTAAATCTTTCCTTCCTGTTGGGCCCTTTAGATCACATCTTTTGGTTCCCCAGAGAATGCCATTGTCTGTGAGGTGACCTGCAGGTACAGGAACCTCCTCTATCACGTGAATCTATATGACATAATGCAATATTTATTTGGGCCAGTGAATGGATAAAGGCAAGAAAATGACTCTGTAATGTGATTTTTAGACACTTGAATGAGATGAATATAAATGAAACCCTCTCCTTAAAAAGGTCATCATTCTGCTTTCATGAATGTGATTTCTCTTACTCACCCCTTCCTGTTCACACCATGGGGAGCCCCTGAGAACTGACCGAATCAGGACTGGGAACTCCATTAGATGGCAGGACACTTTAACATGACAAAGTTCAACACAGCAGAAAATAAATCTCTCTGTTCACTTCCCCCTTGAGATGACTTCCTTCCTTGTTTCCTGTTGCTGGGTATGTGCTATGCAGGAGAGGGGGCAGGGTGACTACCTGGTGTAAATCCTTCTCTCCACCGGCTGATATCCTAAATTAAAATTAAAATTAACCTTTCAACAGTATATCTGAATTGACGTATTCCTGACTCCACACTGCCTGTCTCTCTTCTAGTCTTCTGGAGACAGACTGGTAAAGCTGGAATGCATCATATTATCTAAGACAGTAAATGTGCAATGTTTTTCTTATAACGAGTCTTTCTCTGTGAGCCTCATATTAAGACCAAACGTGAAACCACAGGTACTGGAAATTAAAATTGAAAAGCTTATTTGAGTAACATTCCAACAACCTCTGCTTTTCTAGAAAAAACAGCTCAAACAATGTCTGCCTCTAAAATACTTCCTGTGCCATGTTTTGGACCTGGAGTAGCCTTCCTTCTCATGCAGGCAAAAGACAGTAACTATTCCAATTAAATTCCTCCTACGGAATCGGGGAAGGCTCCTAACATGCACCAATGCAGGTTCACTCATCTTGCTGCTTCACCTCATAGTTCTTCTCTTTAAATCACATTAACAAATTCAGAGTAAATCAAAAGGATGTAGGAAAAGAGGTGAGCTCCAGTGCAAGGACTCAGTGCTTTCATGTACATGGTGTTTCTCGTCCAACTCTAGCTTACGCAACAGAATATATAACACACTAGTCCCTGGGTTTTCACTTTTATAATTTCACAGTGGCCAAAGCACTGAAAAACACATCCATCAGCCAAACATTAGCTGCTTTGTTTTTCCCTCTATCTAGCATTTTTCTTTCATCCTTTCTTTCTCTTTTGACCTTCTCTTACTCATTTCCAGTCCTTTGTCCCTCTTTCCAGTATTATAATGCCTTTCCCTTCTTACTAAACTTCAGTTCTACTTCCAGTCACTATGGAACTTGTTTAGTTTTCCCTTCTTCTTTTGTCATTTCTGTTTTCCTCTTTGTAGCATGGCCTCTCTTCCTTTTGCTGATCCATTAATTTCTCTGGTCAACCAATTGCTTTACTGTTTTCTCTCTGTAGAGATTCCATTATCATTCTCTTTTTTTCTGCCTTCCACCCTTTCCTCATTTTTAAATTCTTTCTCTTCAGAAGCATTTTCTTTGTCTTAGTACTCTCACAGAATATTTCCTTTCTGACATTCGTAGAGAAAGTTTTATTCATTGTCTTGCTTTCCCATAGGCTCAGTTCTCTCTCATCTCTCTCTTTGGTCTTCGGAGTATTTAGAAGCCACAAATATTCATCTAGGAACCAGAGTAACTTAGGCTGACCAAATACTGTTGATCAGACATAGGTGAGATAAAAGAATAGTACAGCTGGACTGACCAGGGGCACACAGTGCTAACCCAGAACTGCCTGAGAGGAATAGAAGCTCACCAGTTTTGAGGGTCTCAGGAGTTCTCCAGTGCTGTCAACAGCTTAAAGGGGCAACCTGAGGAATTGTGAAGAGATGGATGTGGAAATGGCAGGGAAAATGAACTAGGGGAATATTAATTTTATATTATGTTTCTTTTTGCCTTTCAGGTCATTAACATTTAGGGTCTGTCAAAGCAGCTTGAGAGAACCATTTATATTTATTGTTCGAAACTTCTCAAAATTGTGTTATGAAGAGCATTGTTGAGTCCGTCAGGGTTATTTCTAACATGGGAAAAAAGTTAATTCCTCCCAGAACCAAGTTATTATCATAATTTTCTAGCATATGTCTATCATAACTATGTTTTTTCTTGGAGTCCTTCCAGCAGGTAATTTTGGAGACCATTTAAGACAGCCCTTTCTCTATACTCCATAATACGAGCATGGGGATTTTGATTAATATTGCCCCCTTTTTAACTTTTCAACTATTATTTTAAAAAATGTGGGTTGGGTTTTTCATTCTTCCAATTCAGTTTTCAGAGTGCAAAATGAAGGTCTGGCACTCCAGGGTGTATGTTAGCTACAGGATAATGTTTGTGGCAGAGAAGTATACAAGGCAAGAAATGGCTTTTGTGGGTGATTAAATACTGAAGTGAAGCTGAGGTGTTTGATAACCACAGAAGCTATTTATTGTGTGTATACTCCAGTGCCATGAACATTATTCCTATTATACAACAAGACAAAAGAAGATTCAACAAACCATAACGAGAGAAGAATGAAAGGGTTTTTTTGGTTGTTGTTTTTTTGTTTGATGGAAGTTTGAAAGTTTTAATTCGTTCTCTGCTTTTCCTAACATTTCCTTTCACGCTGAAGAGTGGCAGGGGAGGGGATTAAGGCCAAAAGACCCAGATTGGCCTGCAAATGCTAGTAGTAGGCACTGAATGCTCAATAAATATTGTGAGTTATCGTACGTTATCATCAAACAGCAGTACTCACTGTTTTACTGGGACTCCAAAACCATGTTAATAGTATTCATGAAAAGCACTTCTTTACATTGTGACAAATAAGCTTAGGAAAAGAATCAAGTATTATCAAGTATAAAAAACCCCAACAATGTGATATATTAAGAAGATAATAGTAATATGCATCTTCTACATGTTCTATTAATCCTCACAGTAGCAGTGAGAGCTCAGGAAATACAGTGAGACCAAGCTCAAAAATGCTACTTAGATTCTAAGCAGCAATTCTGTTCGCTTGTTCCCTGCTTGTTTCCTGCTATTTCTGTCGAGTATTTTGGTTTTTTGGGATGGCCCTGAGTGATCCATCAAGACTCTATTCTCAGAGGGAACTGAAAAATACAATGAGCTTTGAATAAAGAAAAAGATCCATCATATGGGAGGACATACCAGTCTCACTGTCATTACTTAAGAGGTGTCAATTCCTCCTTAAATCACTTGAGTTGTTAAAAAGAGCAGAAACAAAATGGTGTGGCTAAAATGACCAACAGCCCAGTGGAAACCCTGAGCAGAGGAAATCAGTCACAGCCAACCCCACCGCTGGTCTTTGTTTGTAAATGTTGCTCATTAAACAATTATGAGCAGACAATGTATTTGTGAAGTGCGAACTCTGTTTGCAAATGGCTTGCCCTAGATAAACAAAGCCTGCTTTGTCAAATCATGAGAAATAATTTAACCATCTGTAGTCAGAACAACCCTGTGAGTAGCAGCTGTTTTTACACCATTTCAGAGGTGGGGAATTCAGAGAGAAAAATATTTTGCATCAATGGCGAGATGTGAATTAATTTAAAGCAATGTTAGTCATACTATGATTTTCTTTGCACATCTCCTTACAGGAAATAATACAAATTCCATGGGAATTTTTGTTACTTTACTGAATTAGCATTAAATTGCTTTTAAGGCTGATAATACTTGCTGTCTGCCCACCGACATTCCTTCAGACCAGGCTATTTCTAAGTCTTTTAAAGTCATTAAAATATTATCTGAGCGTATTGTTGAGTACTTGCAGCTTTGAAAGGTGCTGGACTGTCATCACAAGCTCACCTAGCAAGGGAGATTAAGGGGGATTGCACCTGCCAGCCACAACAAGCAGCAGCACATGGTCCTGCTGCCCCCTCTGAGGTCCCTCCCTGCCTCTGCTGCGCTGGGTGATGGTGAAGGCAGGTTCCACAGCCCTCTGTCCCTTCCTGTTCATGCCCAGGAAATATTTCCTCTGTATCAATATGTTAGCTGGTGCCAGCCAATTTTCCTCTGTTTTACTTATCACCATATGTGGCTTAACAAATCAGTGCCCTCTCCTGTGAGACTCAGTACCCTACCAAGCACATCTTATTTGGATGATTGATTATTTTAAGTACTATTGAAATGCATGCCACTTTTGTTCAAAAAGAAGGTATTTTATTATTACTGCTTGTGTCCATATTTTATATTATTCACAGCATCTAAGCATTTATATCTGTTGTTGAATTGTATATAAAAAGAATAAAAATGCACTAATGGAAATTTATTTTAATGCCCAATATAGCCACACAAAACAACAGTATGGACTCAATGATTCTTGCCGTTGTTTTTCAGGTACAAATTTCCATATGAATTATGGGATAATATTTCTGCTCTGGAATGGAATGTGAGTACAGCTTTCTTTGTAGTATTCAGTGCTAATGTGCATATTTAAATGATAAATAAAGTTCTACTTATTCTAAATTATCTTGAATGACTATAGGATAGGAAAATTTACTGTTACATTCAGATGTATCATTTAGAAGAGGGTTTTCATTCTCCTATGATGTGACCTAATTTAAAAAAAAATTGAGACTGGGAGTTGTGCTCTCTTTGTTTTACACAGCAGATGTTAATGCCATTATCTACTTAATTTGAAAGCTGCACTGATTTCCACTGTTTCTTCCTTTGAGTGTCATTGTTATATAAAAAAATATTATCAAGTATTGCAAAGGTCACTTACAGTTACACCCAAAATGCTGGCCTGACCTTACAAGTAATAACCTATTTTTTTAAATCATATGAATGTGGATGGATGTAATGTAACTATTGCATAAGGCTGGGTGACATAAAAGAATAACAGAACTGGGATTGCCATCAGAAAAAAAAAAAAACCAGAAGAAGATTCCTCATGGCCTTATTTTCCCCTGGGGTATGCACATTCTTGAAGCCAAATTGACATGGGGCAAAATAGCATTGGCCCATACTTTTGCATAGTATTTTATTTCAGAAATTTCAAGATCAAACCTGCTCAATTTACAGCTCTACTTCAAAATAAACTGTGATTGCCTCAGGTTTTAGAGATTTAATAGTATTGTGGTCTATGATCCATCAGTATCTCCTTTCCAAAACCTAAATAAAATCTTTGTTGATGCTACTTTAATTCTCAGCATTTTTAATCTCATAAAATTCCTAAAAGTCTACTTGCTCCATCCTTCTTCAAATGCAATGTATTGCAAAATGTATTAATGCTTCCTTTTCATATTTTATTTCAACAGCTTAAAAATTCAGTTGCCCATTATATGAATTGCGAAATCATACTTTTTTGGCTTGTGGTCTTCCCAAGTATCAGAGCCATCTAGTATTGGGCTTTATCAGTATTAAGTTAAGGAACCTGTAAGAAAAACATGGGATGTGAACAGAATCGGTATTGATAATTCAATGGGTGGCATTCTCTCCTCTAACTACTACAGATTCACTGGATCAGAATGCTAATGGTGGGCTGAGCTTTCAGTTAAAAGATCTTAGGCATGTGATTTAAAATAATTTCCCTACACTTGTGATGGTAGAAACTCCACTAAACCACTATACAAAATACCATAACTGCATGAACAAGAAAAAAATGTGACAGACCATCAAGTAAGTACAATAGATGCTGCAAATTGTAATTTGGAGAACCAATAAAAGCTCCTGCAGCAACATGATCTTGAAGACATTGATTACTGGACGAACTTATGGGCTGCATCAGGTGGATGTTGATAAATGTGTATGATATAATATAGGCCCTGCAGAAATAATATAAACCACACATTATAATAGGTCCTGTAGAGAGACCTAGACAAATCAGAGGGCAGTGTGATCACCAGCTGTATGAAGTTTAACAAGTGCTGGATTCTGCTCCTGGGATGGAGTAATCCTGCATGCATGGACAGACTGGGAGCAGGGCTGGAGACCAGCACTGTGGGAAGGCACCTGGAAAAGTTGAATATGAGTTGAATGTGAGTCCGTAGTGCCCTGGCAGCCAGGAGGGACAACTGTGTCCTGGGGGGCATCAGGCACAGCATCACCAGCCGGGCAAGGGAGGGGATTGTCCCACTCTGCTCTGTGCTGGAGCAGTCTCACCTCGAGTGCTGGGGGCAGTTTTGGGTGGCACAGTACAAGACGAATATTAAACTATTAGAGAACATCCAAAGGAAGGCAACAAAGATGGTGAAGATATGAGGTGTGGCTGAGATCACCTGGTTTATTCAACCTGGAGGAGACTGAGAGTCTTCTCAGTCCAGAGATTCCTCACGAGTAAGATTTACAAGCATGTACTGAGCTATTCTTTCTGATGCCCAGTGACAGGACCTGACGGAATGAAGTTGTGTCAAAAAGGTTCAGGTTGGGTCTCAGGAAAAGGTTCCTCATCTGGGAGGTGGCTGGGCACTGGAACAGCTCCCCAGGGAAGTAGTCACAGCACCAAGCCTGAAAGAGTTCAAGAAGTGTTTGGAAAATACTCTCAGAACATGGTGTGACTCTTGCAGCTGTCCTGCAGGGCCAGGAGCTGGACTTTGATAATCCCATGGGTGATTTCCAGCTCAGGATACCCTATGAATATTTTGAGAGAGAATTACTATGCACTATGGAATGTAGCTGAGAGCTTGCAAATACTGGAAAAGAAGGGAAGCATGTCTGCTAAAGATTATCTGAAATTATTTTTGCCATGTAAACAGAATTCGCAGGGATATCAGAGCTGAAAGAAAAAATCTGTTGTTAATTGCAGTTATTTCTAATACATGAAAATTGCTTTTATTTTCCTATAGCATCATGTGGTGGGATTTCCTAGAATTGTTTACACTGTAACTTGAAAGTTGCATAAATGCCAGCTAAATTTAAATAGAGGTGCAAGCCGACATTAGGAGAGGAGGAGATAATGTGGTGTTTTAATATATTTGGATTACATAAATGATAAATAAAGGCAAAGAAAGTCAGCTTGTTGTCTCTGAGCTGAAAACTGCATAACTCTACAGCAAAACACATCCCCTCATTTCTCATTTCCATTTCTCATCATATTACTCAATGCCCCTACAACAATGCCTTGTTATGCCCAATTCTTTTAGTTTAATAAAGATCAAACTTCTGTAATAATGATCAAGGTTATTTTACATCTGCAATTTTTTTTGCCTATACATGTTCTTAGTTTTGGGATATGTATAAGTAACTAAATATGGAAAATGCCTTCCAAGAATATAGCTATCATAAAACAAACCAAAATAAACAAAGAAATTAGTAGGTACATAAACCATGCAGTCAAGGTTGCTCTTAGGATAATCCCAAACATTCGAAAAGGTAACAATGAGAAAACTTTTTCATTATTATGAAAAGTATTTTTATTCATTTTTGTTGAGAAAACCTTAATATAGCCTTTAAAACATGGTCTTGAGAGAAACTTTTCTAGGAACTGCAAACCACAGAGTATCTTCACTGAACAGAAAATAGTGCAGCTCATCTCTCAGCTGCGCAGTTACAGTTCAGAATCCAGACATTTTGGCAACCATACAGTATGCAAACAAACATAAACTTTGTAAACACATGATTAGGCAGGACCCTTCTGCAGGATCCCATATTTAGGATGGTCATAAGATCCTCAAACAAAGAATTAATGCATTTGTATATGCAATCCCCTTAGTGACAGATTATGAAATTGTCACAGATAAACCCTCCAAAATGGATTCATGATGAAACACTATCCGTAGCATTAGAAATATGTACCAAACCCATTCTTAGCAAACATTCCAATATATCATTTTCAAATAGAGTCACGCTTACCCTCCATAATACATGTCTACTCTTTCAGACAACAGACTTCCCTCTATCTTACATGTGAAAATGAAGAAAAGGTAGGAGAAATCCTAGTGGTATTGTGTCTATATTAGCACACCACCTCTGCCAAGTTAAAGACTAGAAATTTAAAGTATACAGAAAAGACCTGGAATCAGGAAAAAAAAACCTTAGAGTTTAGAGCCAGAGTTTTGAATGAAAATTAGAGAAATAATAGATTCATTTTAAATTAAATAGTTCATTGTTTCTTAAATCTATTTTGTTCTAAAGTAGAATTTTGGTTCCAATTTAAATCCAATTTAGTATCAATACAAAATGTACGTTTGAAACTGTGCCATAACAAAATACTCCAAGTGTAAGTTAAAGAAAAAATTCAATACACCTGAAAATAACATAAAAATGGTTGAAATAAAAAAAAATAGTTCAGGTTGACCGAAGTGCATTTTTAGTTTTCTTTAATTATGTCCAAAGCTGGAAGAAAAATCACTTGCTTGTATAGTTCATGGAAAAGGAAAAAATCCCAAAAATATGACTGTTTTGTTAACAGAAGGGTTAATTTTATTCTGAGGGAGAAGCTGAATTACACCTAACCAAATCACTGTGTTGTTTAAAACAAATGAGTTAAACAGACCATTTATGCTACATGTAAAATGCTACTGGCCATGAGATTTTTCCTCTCATAACAGTACAAAACAACAGATGTTCAGGCCAGCCATACTTAAGGATTCATATGAGACAAATAATAAAATCCCTAGTCCTTTTTGATGAGATATCACTTGTTAGTGATGGAATTATTCAAAAAGAATTATAAGAAGAAAATAAGCATCATGTTTCTTGGTACCACGTACTAGTGTGTGGAATTAGGGAACAGCAGAGGCCTCTCTCAGTGTAGCCTTAGTATGTCACTTGCTTGGTTCAGAAGCTCGGTGTGCCAAGCATTTACTGCAATTACATGAAGAATTGTTACATCCCTGGCAATACCATGTAGAGTTCAGTAAACAAATGTTGCTTACTTTGAAGACAAAACACGTTTGGTGTCACTTAATTCATATTCAGATAACTTGAAACAGAATTATAGTGGGACAGTCGTGAAAGAAGTAGCCTGGATCACTTACTCCAACTCACTACAATCATAGATCATGTGATTGTATAAATTTTTTTATTTCAGCCTTTGCCAGATTCATTGCATTAAGCAGATATAACATAAAGGATCATCATGTTTATCATACATTGTCAGGGTCAATCAACTTGAAGTAAATTTCTGTAATATGCTCATGTGGAGAAAAACAAATGGCTGTGGTTGAAGTTTCAGGCAGAAGAAAATTTAAAAAAAAAAATCAGTGTTTGCAGAGGCAGGAATGGTAGCTTATGCTCAAGAGAAAAGGAAGAACCACTCCTGTTGGTTTTTTTACCCAATCCCTTAAGACAGATGCTGAAATATTATAGGGTAGTTATGTTTGGAGGGTAAAGTCAATGACAGAGGCAGATTTGGTTTTAATGCTATTCTACATATTTTTTGAAAAGAAACTTTAAATGCTTGAGGCACAAGGGGAAGACATTTCTGAGGTCTTTCCAGCCAATGCTCTTCTCAGAAAGCCTTTTCTCTTGGCTTTCCCATATGGGCATGGCTCAAGTATTTCCATAGGTGTCCTTGCCTCCTCTGTGCCTGTCTGCTCCCCACAGCAGCAGCAGCAGCTCCCCAGCAGGCCTTGGTGCCCCTCCCAGCCTCACAGGCATCTGTGTTTGCCTGCATCCTCCAGGAACATCACTCGCTTCCTTCTGGCGGTGTCAGTGACCCATGGGTTTGACAATTGTCTATTTGTTGTTCTTAAGAAGGGCTCAGGAGACCAACTGACCCGGCTTAATTAGTTTATTGATTAGCACCATAAAGTCCATAACCAATTAGTGAGAGTAAAGTTATTAATGTCCAGTTCCGCAATAGTTTACTGTGGGAATGCAGCCATGCAGCAGAACAAAGCAAACACGAGATACAGCTCATCATCCCCCCGTGTGTATCCCACTTCTTCCCCACATCGCAGGAGAAAACTTTCCATTCTATGCACTTCTGTCCCCATTTCCCCTAACACAGAGAGGAGAACATAGCATTCTGGGTTTATTCTGTCTTGCTGCTATTACAAAAGGAATAACTGACCTAGCCCCTAGTAGAAAGACTGCAGCACTTTAACTGTTAAAAAAAAAAAAAAAGGCTGCTGTGGAATGGAGTGTAGCATGAATGCAAAACATTTTGAGAATGTAAAAGAGAGTAACAAGACTGGATAACAGGGCAATAGATCCTATTCAATATCTTTCTCAATGAGATTTAGTTATATCCATCATAAAAATAGGTTTTCTATACTGTGAAATTCATAGTCATACACTAATGCTTTAACGGGAAATTAAGCATGGTGTTTTACAATTAGTAGTTGAAGTTACAGAAGGAATTACAGAATACAGCCAGGATGCAGTGATCAGCATTTGTGCTCTGATAGCAAGCAGGTTGTTCTTTCCCTATAAATAGAAAATAAAGCTCTGTGCTGTAAATGTTATATGTTTTGAGTTGGTGTGTTTGGGTCATTAGGCACATCTTCATAAAGGAAATTTTTATTCCTTTAATATGACTGCAAATAGCTGGAGGTATCAACATATTGTATAATTAAAGGACTATGTTACACAGGAGGAACTAACAGGATTGTTTCTAACAAAATCCAATAGGAGCAAGAGAAACTTATCTGCATTGGAACATGATTGATTATGATCAGGATCTGTAAGGCGCATCATTAAACAGAGTCCTCAGTTTACAATTGTAGAGAGATTTCTTGTTCTGTTTCCAGGAGCCAGCTTATTCTGTCTCCTTGTTACAGTTTTTCTCTCAAGACTTTTCTGATCATTACCTTTTATAAGGATTACACTGTGACATTCAGTTTAAGGAAATACATAAATTTCTTCCTATTCCAACTTCATGAATTTATTCAGATTAGATTTTCAATATTTTGATAGTAGCATCATATTTTACAGAATACCTCATTGTCTCTCAAAAAAATCTACTGTAGCATTATATTAGCAAGGACTTTGTTCTTGCCAAAACAGAGGCGGAAGGGGTACTGCGTTTGAAATGGCTTCAGCAACACTCTTGGAGCTGAAAACAGATACATTGAAATTAGTTTGTAGAAAATAAGTGAATTATCCAGTTTCATTGAATAAAATTGATTCACAGAGGAAAGGCAGTGTGGGGGGTCATTACTGCAGCAGTTCTTGCATGAGTTCATTGATGCCTTGCTCTCATGCTGCGAGTGGAAGCCTCAGCCCAAAACGCTAATTCATGGTGATGCTGCAGAGCAGCTCATTTCTGAATATATGTTGTAACACTGTGCTAATGGTTCATTCTTTTTCATGATAGAGTGGTTGTGCTCTGGAGAAGGGTATAAAAATGTGATTGTAAGTGGCCTATATAATTTCTAGCTTGGATTATTCAGTGACATACAGAGAACATGAAAAAGCTGGTATAGTTTGCTGTATTTTTTCCAGAAAATGAGTTTGCATCTTGTGTAAAACCCCTGAGGAATCATTAAACAGAGAAGGATGAAATAGTAAACCCTGATGCAGGAATAAATAGCAAAAATACTTGTGGAAATCAGATGTTTGACCCTTTGCAAACAGAAGAGAACAATTTGTCAGTGGAACCAATGCTCCTCTTCAGTCTGTGCAATTCTTGTTGGAACGGAAATTTATTATAAAAGTGGTAGAACTGCTTTTTTTTCCCTTTTTTTTTTTTGAGGTCTTCCTAGAAATTTGCAGGTGATGAGAGAAGTCTTCATTCTAATAAAAGAAAAGGCCAGCTTACTGATTGGAGAAAATTACATGAAGTTTTTTAATCAAAGTGTCTGTGGTCTGCTGTCTGATTTTCTAGGCCAGATGTCAAATGTTTTTCACTGATGTCGATGTTGAAGTAATCACTAAACCAATTCCAAGATTGAGTAAGTGAGACTGTAATAACATTTCATTTCAGTATTACATAAGCTTTTTTTCCCAGCTATGAACAAAGTAACAGGGCCCCTCTGATTCAATATAATTACACAAACTATTACTTTGAAATTTGTGAGACAGTTTTATGTGTGGGCAATTGCTCTATACATATATATGGGAGGTTTCAGTACAAAATGCAAAAACACATTTACAAAGTTTTATATTTTTAAACATTTACATTTAATTTAAAACATAATTACATTTTTCATATTTAATCTATTTTATTAAGTTTATCTTTGCTGCTACAGTATTAACCAGCAATTTGAAAGGCAAGAATTTTCTAGAAAAAAGACTTTGCAATTTGAAAATGGGGAGAGAAAGAACTAGCTGGCTCAATGGATGATGTACCTTAGTGAGTGAATCTCAGCTGAATATTGTGGGACTCTGGTGTCAGATTAAATATTTTACAGTTTGTATGTGAAATATTATCAAAGCTACTCATAGTGATTTAGAGAATTAGTCTAGTAGAATTAACAAAGAACTTAAAGAAACATGTTGTCCATAGCTGTTTCAAGAGGAAAGCGATGATATAATGGAACAAATAAATATTTGTCACAGATAAACACAGAAAAAAACAAATCTAACTAATATGAAATGATATACAATGCTCAGAGTAATCTTACTCTATGGGTAAATTACACATGGCTATTAATACAAAGGTACACAGGTTGACCCATAGAAGAAACCTATAAAATGTTAATATTGCCTTTTTCACCACAATTCATATCTTTATTGAAAAGATATTTTGATTACATATCTTCTACTTTATCCACTACTTATTTAGTGACCAGCTATCCAACTGGCTGATCCTTCATTGGTGAAATGCTGCCTCATTTCTTAGACAGTATTTCATATTCCTTCATGAGCTTTGCTATGGTGCTTGGTGCTACAGTTTCATAACCATCAAGAGGTTTTCAGACTGCTTTTCTGAGAAGAAGCATTATTTATGCTCATTTTGCAGAAGGGGAATGGAGGCACGGAAAGATTGACGCAAATATATGTTACTGTTTTCTGGTACCCATCCAGGACTGTTTTTCAGCATCCTTCACCTCAGAGCACACTTTGTTCAAAGTCCAGCTTGCTCCCTACATGCAGTTGGCATGTTATTTGCAATACCTGTAATTTCACCTCATGCCTCCTGTGTAAAAAGCATGTGTACACACACAGTATGTGTGGAAACCAAAGTCTCGTGGGACAGAGAGAGTGCAGCTCCTCTTGCTGGGCACACAGGACAGACTGGACTCCTCAGCCTGCAGCCCAGGCATCACTGTAAAACTCCAGCGGTAAAACTGCATCTCTCAAGCGCCTGTGATCTGATCCAAATTAATTTGGCAATTAATTTAGGCTAAACATCATTTCAAGGATGGGGGCATTACATCTTTTAAGGAAAGGATGCTAGAACAATTTAGTGGGGCTTGGGAGCCCTTGGAGTGACACCATGTGCTTTTTCTGAGATACAGTGGAATCCCTTTTGGCTGATACTTCCTAAGCTCATCCAGTCTGAGAGAGCTACACAACAGGAAAACTTACATTTCGAAACCCAAGTTTAAAGGCTGAGAAATGTGTCAGAAAGTGAAGACAGAATCTTAAAATGTGAAGCATCATACAAGACTCAAAACAAGGAGTACTACCAGTCCTACCCCCAGAAACAGGCAGAATATAAACAAGTTGGAGAAATATTGCTACAGCATAAACCTGTTAAAAATGTAAGAGCTTTTCATTTAGTCATAGTGATCCTCAGGGACAATTTTCTGTCCTGCAATCCTGACTTAGTCTACCAAGTACTTCAGAGGACAGTGAATGCAAGATTGAATATACAGTGAATAAGTAGATTGGTTAGAAAAGATAACATTTAATTTATAAGCTCAGACTTGGTTAGAAAAGATAGCATTTAATTTATAAGCTCAGACATGATCTTCTGTGATAGACCTATGCCAGAATATAAAATTTTTCCCACAAAGTGAACAGCTTTGTGCTTAAGACACAGGCTGAGGAGCTCCAGCATTCAATGATACCTTTCTGCTTTATCAGGCAAAACCGTTTTCATGTGCTACCTATACAGCAAGGACCAAAAAATCTGCAGTGATTGAGATAGTCCACTGCCACTTTGATAGTGGAATGCTGAATTAAATGAAAAACTTGGAGACACATATGACTAGATACTATTGCATAAAACAACAGCTCCCCAGAACTGCTTCATACAAAAAATTTGCATGTGCAGAGCAGTCTTTGCACTCTCAGGTGTAGGTATACAGACATCACAACCGTTTGCTTACAGCTTGGGCCCTACATGAAAATTATAATAACCAAGAACACTCTTGCTGTTTGGAAAAAAATGGAAATATTAGTATCACAGCTACAACTGTTGAAGATAATAAGGTCACATTCCAGGATATGGGTCTAATTCCACTTGCATGTAGTTCATGACAAAGAGCCTGGTCCCTATAAGGTTAATAAAAAGTGGCATATGGAATTGTCTAGCATTGCCAAAGACAAGCACTCTAAGCAAAACCTCCTGAAAATCATATCTACTATAACGCTTTATACTATGTTAAAAAATCCCTTCAATAAATAATGAATAATTTTCATTACTTATCAATTTTTCAATATTTTTGTCACTTCAATTGCTTGTTGAAAATAGCTTATTTTCTTTTAATCTGTGTTTGAAATTGTTCACTCAATATTTTGTGAATTTTTGTTTCTCCATAATTTCTTATTTCAGTTGTTTTCTTAGCTACAATGGGTCACTGGAGACTCATATAATTGTTTCTTACTCTCTAGTTGGATGTGTGAAATTGTAGATACAGAGCCTCTGATGTGAAAGCTCCTGGAAAATAAATACCTGCAATTGTTGAGCATGCAACATTAAAATATGTTTTATGAGATGTTCATGGCAATAAAAAGACACTTCCAGAAAGTATACGGGAAGAAAAACCCTAGTATGAAAACATCCCCAAATCATTTTTTATTTTGTGTAAGTATTTATGGAAATAGTATTTGCTGTAGTGGGCTAGAACTTACACAAACAATATTTTTCCTACTCTTCAGGGAACCAGAGAAATAACATGTAAGTAAATCATTCAAAAGGTGTATTTTTGTTAAAATATTAGTGTTTCAATATTTTGAAGACAGGAATTGGTCAAAACCTGATTATCATGACACAATCAAACATGTCAAAGCTCACATTGGTGAGCGCAGGCTGAACATTTGAAATAGCACCAATAAAAACATAGGCATATTCTTGTATTTAACATCTCCAAATATATGGCTTTCAAAGTCTTACATACACTTTGGAAGCAGAATATTTTGCCTGACTCTTGGTAAGAAAGACTGTAGCTACTACTCCAAACACATTCTTAATAAGGCATCCCATAGCCAGAAAAATAAAACTATTATTGGGAGGTCACCAAAAGGAGGAGGATGACAGAACAGGTCAGAGCTCATCCTCTGTGTCCCAGTTCTGACCATTGAGATGCTTCTTCTGTCTGCTCCTCTGCTTCCTCCCCTCTCCTATCTCCAGCTGTAACACAAACAGCAGGGCCCTGGCTCTGCTGAGCGTGGACTATGGCAACTTTCCCAAATGAGATTGCAGATCTTCCTAGTGCTCTGTGAACAGAGCAACAGCACGAGTTTAGTAATTACCGCTGACAGATGGAAATGTAAAAAGCTTACTGAAGGAAGCTGAGACTGAAGAGTAGAAGTTTGCATAGGGAAAGAATGGGGAAAAATAACATCAGCCCATTACAGGATGAGGATGGTCACCTCACAAATAGGAGCAGAGGTAAGGCAAAAGTTTTTAACACATTCTCTGCCTCTGTTTTCAACACAGAGGATGGACCAAGAAGATGTCAGTGCCCTGAGCTGGAGGACTGTGTCTGCAAGAGTGATCCCAGATTACCTGAGATTGTGCAGGATCTGCTGCTCCAGCTGGATCCCTACGAATCTATGGGACCTCATGGGATTCATGCAGGTATCCTCAAAGAGCTGGCTGATGTCATCACAAAACCTCTCTTGATGATTTTTTCAGCAATCATGGGAATCCAGAGGAGTCTCAGCTGACTGGAAGATGGCAAGTATTGTTCCTCTTTTCAAGAAGGGTAAGAAAGAGGACCCCATAATATACAGACCTGTCAGTCTCACTTCAGTGCCTGGTAAAGTTATGGAGAAGATTATTCTGGGGGGTATTGAAAAACACCCAAAAGACAATGCTGTCATTGGTCACAGTCAGCATGGCTTCATGAGAGGAAAGTCCTGCTTATCAAACCTAATTTGATTTTATGACAAAATAGCCTATGTAGTTGATCAAGGGAAGCCAGTTGATGTCATGTTTTTGGATTTTAGTAAAGTTCTTGATACTGTCTCTCACAGTCTCCTTCTGGACAAAACGTCCAGCACACAGCTGGACAAACACACCATGGGATGGGTGAGCAGCTGGCTCAAGGGTTGGGCGCACAGGGTTAAAATGAATGGGGTGATATCAGAGTGGTGACTGTCACTGGTGGGGTTCCACAGGGCTCCATCCTGAGCCCAGTTCTCTTCAACATCTTCATAAATTACTGGGACACAGGACTGGAAGGAACACTGAGCAAGATCGCAGATGATACAAAACTGGGAGGAGCTGTTGGCTCCCTTGAAAGCAGAGAGGTCCTGCAGAGAGACCTTGAAGAATCAGATGCCTGGGCAATCACCAACCACATGAGGTTCAACAAGGGAAAGTGCCGATTCCGCTTCTGGGATGGGGCAACTCTGGATGTATGGACAGACTGGGGAATGAGAGGCTGGAGAGCAGTGCCACGGAAAGGGACCTGGGGGTCCTCCTCAATGGAAAATTGGATATGAGTCAGCAGTGCCCTGGCAGCCTGGAGGGCCAATCGTGCCCTGGGGGGCATCAGGCACAGCATCACCACCCAGGCAAGGGAGGGGATTGTCCTGCACTGGGGCAGCCTCACCTCGAGTGCTGAGGAAGTTTTGGACACCACAACATAACAAAGATATTAAGTGACTAGAGAGTGTCTAAAGGAGGGCAACAAAGATGATGAAGGGCATTGAGGAGAAGCCATATGAGAAGCAGGTCAGGTCACTTGGTCTGTTCAGCCTGGAGAAGAGGGGACTGAGGGGAGACCTCATCACAGTCTATAATTCCCTCATGAGGGGAAAAGGAGGGGCAGACACTGATCTCTTTTCTGTGGTGACAGTGACAGGACCCAATGGAATGGCCTGGAGTTGCGTCAGAGAGGTTTAGGTTGGATTATTAGAAACAGGTTCTTCACCCAGAGGGTGATTGGGCACTGAACAGCTCCCCAGGGAAGTGGTCACAACACCAGCCTGACAGAGTCCAAGCAGCATTTGGACAATGCTCTTGGGCACATGGTGTGACTCCTGGGGCTGTCCTGTGCAGGGTCAGGAGTCAGACTTGATGATCCTTGTGGGTCCCTTCTGACTCCTCATGTTCGGTGATCGTGTGAAATAAGGTTGACTGCTACCAGCAGGGTTTGAGACACGCTATTAAAGAAAGAGACCAAATTCAGACTACCAGCTGGCAAAGCTGGAGTGCTCTGACTGTCAAAAATAAAGTCAACATTCCAGCAACTGAGGATATTCTTTTTTTTCCCTGATTTTTGCTTTCTCCACAAAGAGTTAATTCATCAAAAAGGTATTCAAACAGCCATACATCCCAGACAAGAAGGGAATTTCTGGCTGGACACCTCTCTTGCATAAGTGAAGCAGCAAGTGACTGTGGTTACCTCAGCTGCAGAAGGCCAGCTGCACAACTCTAAGGCAGAGCAGAAAATCAAATTCCTCTAGATCACCAGAAACCCCATGAATCACTGGTCCACTGCCCATTTTAAGAAGGATACAATGCTGTCTGGCTGGCCTGTTTGAGGGTGCTTGGATGTAAAACATGAATGTTTCTAAGTATCAAGACTTTTGTGAACAGGAAAACTGTGCTCAGCCCAAAGGCTGCCAGAATGTGGGTGGGAGACAGGAATCTGTTTTTAAAAAAGATGGGTTTCTGAGAGATGGAACAAGAAGTTTTATCTCAGTGAGATGTAAAAGCAAGACAACAGTGGAAAAAAACAGATGATGGT
Source organism: Acanthornis magna (assembly GCA_036785705.1). Lineage (NCBI taxonomy): Eukaryota > Metazoa > Chordata > Aves > Passeriformes > Acanthizidae > Acanthornis > Acanthornis magna. The sequence goes on along the minus strand of JAWUZG010000071.1, from coordinate 1,478,725 downwards.
CATCAAGGTGCTAGAACAAAGGAAGAGAACGGTTTCTTGTTGCATTTAATAGTAACCAATCTTCGGGACAGTCAAAATGCTAGATGCACACTCATAAAGGTATATTCTATATATTGAAGCTATAAGTGTGAATTGCAGGTAGTTTTAACTAAGAAAAGGGCTAAAGGAAAAATATCATAGTCCAACAGAAACATATAAAACTAACAGTTTGAAAGGAGAAAGCTAACAAGTCCTTGTTAATGAAATAAGGTGAATAAAATGAAATATTAGCTCTTGGAAAGGGATGAAGATACAGTCTCGCTCTGTACTTTGCATTGAGCAATATCTGTTTGCTGAACTGATCCACACGTAGTGTTGAGCTTTGCTGTTTTCTTTTCTTTTCTTCAGAATGGTGATTTTGCTGATGCATCTTCCCCTTGGGTGCATTTTCCAGACTCCACCCTGGCTCCTGACACACAGGCCTCTCCGTTGCCAGCAATGAGGTCATGACTTGGGTCATGATCTTGGGTGCCTGGACAACACATTCTGACGGGGACTGCCCCAAAGCTGTGCCACCCTTCAGACGCTCTTGGTGACATTTTTAACCGTGTCTATGCCAGAGGCACAGCTGTCAGTCGATTACTGCTGTTTTTGTGAGCTCTTTGTGTGTCATTGTGCTACAAGCAGGCTCTTTTCACAGAGCATGCATCCCATCAGAAAGGCACCTTTGCTTACACTAACTGCAAAACTCATTTTACACAGCCTGTTTTAGTCCATCACAGCAGCATTTTGTACTTTGCATTAAGTAAAGGACATGCTATTCTGGTTTCTTTGAAGATGCTGTGAAAGGTGGGCTAGCAGTACAATCCTGATCATGGTCCCACCTTTTCCTCAGTCTGAGTAATCAAAGCAATTCCACTAATCCCTTCACAGAGATGAGAGCGGCTTAGTTGTGTTCACGACAAAGGTTTGCTGTTTTTCAACTGGGGCTTTATTCATAAAATGGTGTCTCAGGCAAAAGGACACTTTAGGGGTGCAGCCTTGAAAATTTGGCACCTCAGTGAAATTAATATATCTGCACTGTCCTGCAATATACTTTGATTAAGAGCTGAATCTTTTTGGTCATAACCAAAAGCCACACAGACTCTGCAGATTTCTCAGTGCAACTCAGTCCCTCATGATTTCAGGCAAAGACTTATTTAGGATTTGGATCTTCTTATGGACATTTCCAGGAATGTTTGAAAATATGTCTGCATACCACAAACACCTTGCTATTCAGAATGTTCCAGGGGAGATGTTATATTTCCATAAAATCTTCTTGACTCCTGGAGTAAATAATAGTTAATCTTCTGACATAAATCATGGTTAATGCAAAGCTGAATATGAGTCAGCAGTGCCTTGGCAGCCAGAAGGGCCAACCGTGTCCTGTGTGTCACCAGGCACAGCATCACCAGCCGGGCCAGGGAGGGGACTGTCCTGCTCTGCTCTGCACTGGGGCAGCCTCATCTCGAGTCCTGGGGGCAGTTTTGTGTGCCACAATAAAAGACAGATATAAAACTATTAGAGAGTGTCCAAAGGAGGGCAACAAAGACGGCGAAGGGCCTTGAGAGGAAGCTGTAGGAGGAGTGTCTGAGGTCAGCTGGTCTGTTCAGCAGGAGGAGACTGAGGGGAGACCTCACTGCAGTCCATAACTTTCTCATGAGTGGAAGAGGAGGGTCAGGCACAGATCTCTTTTCTGTGGTGACTGTGACAGGACCCAAGGGAATGGCCTGAAGTTGCATCAGGGGAGGTTTAGGTTGGATATTAGAAAAAGGTTCTTCCCCCAGAGCATGGCTGGGCACTGGAACAGCTCCTCAGGGAAGTGGTCGCAGCACCAAACCTGACAGAGTTCAAGAAGTATTTGGGAATACACTCGGGCACACGGTGTGACTCTTGGGGCTGTCCTGTGCAGGGACAGGAGTTAGACTCAATGACCTCTGTGGGTCCCTTCCTACTCAGCATGTTCTGTGATTTTGTGATCTTAAACCTGAGCTGATATCCCTGTAAAAGCCTACCAATATATCAAAAATTAGTTACTCCTTCAAACTACCAAATGTGATAAGCATAGTGCAGGGTGCAGAAAAAAGATTTCTACTGTTTTTAAACTACTAAAACTTTAGTTTGACTGGCTTGACCTGTACTTGAGAGCTGGAGTGCAGAGGAATTAATTTTCTCCTCTTACAGTCTCGTAATCACTGTCCAGGACATGTTCCAGTATGGATGACAACTGCAGCCCCAAAAGACGGCCTTTACAAGAGAGTGCAGGATAAACAGCCCTGCAGCCAATTGCTCCTAACTCTCAGAATAGTGAAGATGGCTTCACTCCAAAATTATCACAACAGAGACCACACAGATGGGAAGATAAAAGTCCTCTCGGTAAGCTCCTAACAATGCACACCATTTTGCTCTGAAGCTCTGGGATGCAGAGGTAAAGCCACCTGTGTTCCCATGACGTCACTGAAATAAAGGCCAGGGGCCGATTGCTTGATGGGTGCTCTTTTATTATCATATATCAGGTGTCACCTGCAATTTCGTGTCTCGGGCAGTAAGAGAGAATCCATCTGTCATCTTCCAGTGAATCTCAGTGAAATTTCTTTTCTTTTGAGACTGAGACCATTAGACTAGTGAAGCAGATATAAGATAGGCCAGATGTTAAAAATAGTTCCAAAATCCTTAGAGGGATTTTTAAAAAAGTTTTTTGCTGGAGTGAAATTGATTTGCTGCCACATTTACTTCATGAACAGAGACTGTATTTCATTCAGTATGATGCAACTAAACAATAGATATGTCTGGATTTATTCTGCTCATCACATAAGGTCTCCAAAGGATGTAAATAATTTGTAACTCTTTTAAAATTAATATCTGCACGTGCCAGTGTAAAATTGGCAGGTGAAGATAAAAAAGCTCACTCAGTATTTTATACTCTGAAATTCCAGCTTTTCTTCTGGATTGGAAGACTTTGTGGTGTCACTACTGAAATCCCAGCACAGCTTTGTGGGACACAGCTCTCCCGTACTTATTTTCTTATGGGTGCAGCAGGCTCCTAGATGCAGTGCCAGGTCTATCCTATGAGCCACTGCATCTCTTACTACACCTTTGCAGCTTCCACAGGAAATCAGAGGGAAAGCGTGTCTCATCTGCTCCATGTCATGCCGTGTTAGTGAAGGGAAAATTATGATCATCTCTTCTCTCACTTCAAAAAATTTTTGGGGCTTAGAAAAGTGTGTCCAAGGCTGATCAGGTACCTTTTCTGCCACTTTTCTCCAACTATGTAGTGGCAGGAGTATTGTTAAGAGAAGTGATAACATTTGGTAAGACAAACTTCTATGAATACATTCAGCTGGATAGTGACATAAAAAAAAGTAACTGTAGTTAAGCCCAAATATTTTTGGTGTGTTGTTATTTTTATTGCAGTATATTACACCATTAATATATTCTGGTATTGCTATGATTGATACTATAAATTTCAACAATTGCAAATTGTTGGGAAAACTTTATGATGTTATCCAAGATGCTGACTTATACTAATAAAAGATGGCAAAACTAATGCTGTATTATGTGGCTTAAACTAACATTGTTATTTTAAAGGATATTTTACACTAATATTGGAGTCTCTTGCTCTTCCTTAATTTTAGTTATAAAATAATTTTTTTCTAAGGTTGAATTTAACTTTTATTCTGGCTATACATACACAGGAACTTAATGCAAGAAATTAAAATAAATCAGGTTTCAAACCTCACATTCACATTTATGGCTAAGTTTGGCTTCACCTTAAGTGACAAAAAAGGGAAAGCTGAAGATGAGCCGATTGGTGTATCATCCAGGTTTTGCTGTCAGAAAAAAATTAGGCTGGAACTTTTAACACTACACACAAAAAAACCAAAAAAAGAATACAGAGTAATATTTTCCCACTATTCATTTTCCACTCTCTTTTGTACCAACTTTTCCTGTCTCTAAATTTGAATGTCATTGTGTAAATCATGTACATTGTATATACAATGCACATTTTTTAACCTGAAAAACATTTTCAACCTGGCACCTCACAGCTTTTATGAGCTGTAACCAGCTGTACCAGAGTAATTAATACAAGGAATGTGTGTGTGGAACCAGAGGTTGCATACACTGTGCAGCTATGCAACTATTAATCCTAGGGGTTTTTTTGGAAAGGATACATATGACATGGACATTTTGTTCAACCAGAAGAGTCAGTTCAGCAGTCCCTTCTAATGCCTTGGGCAGTTACTTTCTCTGCTAAGTAATCCAAACCCTTCAACAACAGGGAAAAGTTTGGATCATGTGACTCTACTTCACAAAAGCTCTGTTCACACAACCCAAAGGTTCTCTTAGGAATTGGAACAAATTAATAAAATTAGCCTTAGCTAGTCGTTATCCATTATTTCTGAATGGTCTCATATATTAATTTAAATAATATTATCATATTATTAATTAGTTAGTATATAGAGTCTGCCATTCATATCAGAGGGAAAAAAGTTATTTGACATGATCTTTATTTCAATGTAAAGTTTTAAAGAAGTCCTGGTAGACTGCAAAATAGTATCTGTCTTCCGCACTGAGCAAATTGATGGAATGCCATGGTAAAGAATGGTTACGTGTTATTACTAGGATGTTCTTGAGACTAAGACACTTGCATTTTAAGATATCATTAAGGTAATTATTATATTAGATAAAATTTGAAAACTTTAATATGAAATTTGCTGAGAGAAGTCATGTCTCTCTAACTTACAGGAAAGTTCTTTTGCAGAGTCAGTGAACATAGATAAAAGTGACCAAATTTTCTTAGAACACTAAAAAAATCTTCCTTGAACACCAAAAAAAAATCTTCCAACAAAGGATTATAAAAATCTGGACTTTCATGGTTCCAAGTCGTCTAAAAGTAGCTGAACTGAATAGTTATTTTTTACAGAGCAAAGGAGTTAACAGAGGAATTCCTTACAGATTAGTGCAGAGACTTTGTTAAGTAACATATTTACCAATGGAGTGGAAGAGTGTTTTGTACAGAAATCATGGTCTAAAATTATTCAGATTACTTAAAATGAAAGCTGAGAAGACTTGTGGTGGATGTCACAAGACTGTGAATGAGAAATAAAACAGCAGACGAAATTCATACTGATGAACACAAGGTTATGTAAATAAGAAAAAAATGATAGGCTATAAACTGGCCATTGCCATTCAAGAAAAAGATCCTGGACTTACAACAGTTATATGAAAACATAATCTCCTTAACAATAACCAAAAAAGAAAATAAATATTAAAAATTATTAGAAAACAAATAAAGAGCAAAGCAAAAAATATCATGCCATTGCATACACACACAGAACTCTTACATATTAAACAGTGAGTAATTCGGAAATTTTAATAAAATAAAATAAAAATTTAATAAAATAAACAGTAAGTTATTTAACCTGAAAAATTATATAGTAGAACTAGAAAAAGTAGAGACAAGTGGAAAAAAGTACAAACCAACTTTTTATGAGAAAAGACTAAATAGAAAATTACTTTTCACCTTGGGAAAGGAATGACTGTAGGGAAATATAAATTAATGTTCATAAAATCATGAAGGACATGTAGAAAGTGAAAGGAGAATGTTTATTCACTATTCATGTAGCACAAAAACTTTTATCAATTAAAATTCATGCAAATTTTTACACAGAAGGAAGTTCTTTACACAGTTCAAACAGTCAACTCTACAGTTTGGGTGAGCCCAGGATGTAGTGGAAGCCTAATATATTAGTGTGTAAAAAAAGCAATTAAGCACATTTGTTGACAAGAACATTCTGCTAGAATTGTCAAGCTCAAGAAAGCAGATTCCTCTTCCAACTCAGAAAGTCCTCAAGACTTACATTGCTGGATGAAGGTTATAACAAGGGAGGATTTGCCTTGTTTTCACAGTGGACTCCTTTGAGAAGTGGACTCCTTTATTCAAGTGTCCATGATCCTTGTTGACAGTCAAACCAGGATTGTGCCAGATGCTTTTCTTCTGAGAAATATTGCTGATGTTTTGAATTTCTAAAGTTTTACTGTTTCTGATAAAAATTAGTTCCTCATCAAATTTATAAACAATAAATCAGAATATGATGAATATTATTTTTTCCAAAAATAGCGCATTTTTATATGTGCAATTTTTCATCAGCTTCACTGTTATTAATCCTGTTTCCCCCAGTTCTGACCAATGCCACTTTTACATACAGGCATTTGAAAGACATCTTTTTTCATCGTTCTGCTTGGAATTAGTGTGACGCAGACCAGCTTGAACTCCCAGCTGAGCAGAAATGTCGATGGGAGAAGTAATAACCCAAGGGTGTGGGTTCAGTCTCTGTATGGGCCATTTAATTAAGAATTGGACTCGATGATCCTTGCGAATCCCTTCCAAGTCAGAATATTCTGTGAATCTGTGAATTTGGATGTTGTGTTCCTTTCAGCCATGGACCTAAGAAGGCAAACAGTGACTGAGTCTGTCCTTTTGGCAGTGGACTTAGGGACACAGGTAACAGACCTCCACCCCTCTGCCTAACAACATCAGATCCTACCGAAGGGAAAGCAGTGTGGATCCAACCTCTTTACAGTAGACAAGCAAAAGAGAAACGTGCACATATACGTTTGTTTTGGGGGAGTTTGTTTACTTCTTGGCACTGCAATTAATGACTGTTTTCAGGACCATTTTCAAGTTGATTAGGGTATCTATGAAAGCACAGGGGATGTGTCCTTATCAAAAACAAATTTAAATAGCCATGTTGGAAAGACAGTGTTCTTGTCTCACATTTTGAGCCAACTCTGTGACTCTCAGCAGGTCACTTCACTTTCTTGTGATTTGACTGCACCACTCGACTCCCTCTGGGGATCCTTTCAAAACGTTGTCTGTGTCAGTGCAAAAACCTCCTTGGTTCACATTTTTATTCATCTGTAATCTCAGAATTAGGCAACCTGGAAAAGGAGCTATTAATGATGTCTTTCTGAGCTTAAAGAAAAATACAGACAAAAGTGTATTGTTACATTAAGGTGTAAGGTGTTGTCTATGCTAAGAAAGCTGTGCTTCTGAATAAACAGGTAAAATTGCTCCATGTGACTTTTTTTCTCTACTAAGCCTGATAGCAAGAGAAAACTTTAAAAACTTTTTTGATCAGAAATGTAAATTCTTATCCATCCTTGCTTTTTAATTAACTTTCTAATTTTCAAATACAAAGATAGTGTTGATGATGACTGGTAAGCTTGGGCCGAGAGACGTACTGATCTAGTGCTGTTCTTTTGAAATCTACAGAGAAATGAATCTCAGGGTACAAATGAAATGATAATTGGGATTTCAGTTCAGCAGGGTTCAATTCAAAAAAATAAATGTTCAGTTTCACAGATTGTGTCTAAAGGTCTTCTGTAACACACAATTATTCAAGACTCAAATGACAGTTTAATTTATTATAGTTTTTTTAATACTACCATTGTCTCAATCCCAGAGAGGTGCTGTCAGGGTCAGAACCTTATTGTGTTTGACACCAGGAGCAAGGAGAAGGAATAGTCCATTGTAAATCCATACATCTGCTTTTAGAGCCGTAAATCACCTTCTGAAGGCTCCTAACTTGACTATATAGGAAAACTGGAGTCCTGAATACAAGTGCCTATACATCCTTTAAATGGTTACAGCAACCTGAAGCAGACATTTCAATTATTGAATCCATATGCACCAGGGTAAAGATGAGCAAAGATCTGTTCTTCACTGAAGGAACATAGAAGATGATAAATAAATAAATGAAAGTCCTTAATGTAAATTATGTACTTAATATGGCATGTCTGGACAGAGAAAGCAAGATGCGCCTTGAGATCCACAAAGCCATCAACTGCCAGTGCTTACTCTTTTAAGAGCTGGAGTTCTGGAGCTCCATATCCTGAAACACAGGAAAACCACAGTTTCTGAAAGTCCAAAATCATATAAACATAGGATCATAGAGTTATTAAGGTTGGAAAAGACCTCCAAGATCATTGACTCCAACCTTTGACTGAACACCACCTCATCAAATAAACCATAGCACTAAGAGCCACATCCAGGCATTTCTTGAGCACTTCCGAGGACAGTGATTCCACCAAATCCCTTTGTAGTCCCTTCCAATGCCTAGCCACCACTTCAGTGAAAAAATTTTACATGATATGTAACCTGAACCTGTCCTGGCACAGTTTGAAAAATGTCTGCTTGTCCTGTCACTTGTTGCATGGGAGAAGAGGCTAATCCCCACCTGGCTACACCCTCCTCCAGGCAGTTGTAGAGAATTATAAGGTCACCTCTGAGCATCCTCCAGGATTGACACTCCCAGCTCCTTCAGCTGCATCTCTTATGATTTACTCTCTATACCCTTCACCACCTCCATTGCCCTTCTCTGGACTCACTCCAGCACCTCAATGTCCTTCCTGAACTGAGGAGCCCAGAACTGGACCCAGCACCAAGGTGTGGCCTCACCAGCAGCCAGTACAGGAGGACAATCACTGCCCTGGTCCTGCTGGCCACACTGTTCCTGATACAGGCCAGGTGTCATTGGTGTTCTTGGCCACCTGGGCACAGCTGGCTCATGTTCAGCTGCTGTCCACCAGTACCCCCAGGTCCTTTTCTGCAGCACAGCTTTCCAGACGCTCTGTCCCCAGCCTGGGGCCCTGCAGGGGGTTGTTGTGGCCAAAGTGCAGGACTCAGCACTTTGCTTTATTGAACCTCATACAGTCAGCCTCAGCCTATCGATCCAGCTTGTCCAGACCAGTTAGCACTTCTATTTATTGCACATATTAACACTGTAAATACAAGGAAAAGTCACATTCCCAATCCAGTTCCATCTTGGGTTTAGATAGCAGATAAAATTTGAAGAACTCAGAGAATCTGGACAATTATCATACTGAATTAGACATGAAAACACTGGGGAATTGATCACCAAGTATTGAGAAGAATGTTATTAGTGGCTGCACCACATGAAGGCACCTGAAGGGTGGGCCCTGGAGGCAACTCTCCCACCAGCACCAGCAGCAGAAAAGGCTGAAAGATGAGGTAGCAGATAGTGTGTGTGGCCAAGCTGTGAAGAATATCAAGGGAAGAACTCTAAGCTTGACCTGGATGCAGTAAAGCGAAGGGATCTACTAAAGACATTCAGAATAATGATTCAGTCAAAGTGTTTTAGGAGTCTGAACTGGCTGACTGGGAGTAGTGCATAAATGAGACCATAAAATAGAGAAGACAGAAGATTTATATGGATGATTCGTTACAACAGGTTAGACTTGATTTCAAAGAACATATTAAATAAAACTAATCAGAATAACACTGTTTTTTCCTAACGAAATAGCAGGAGGTGTCTATGATCAAATTCTCATGAAACACAATATGCAATTTCCAGTGTGTCAAAGGGCTGAAAACACCTGACTGCAGAATCTGTCCCAAAGAAGTTGGATTACTTTGAATATTTTTAATCCTCATTGTAACTAATATCAACATGAGGGCAAAGGAAAAAAAAAACCCAAAGATACGATCTCTGATTACTTTTTTTTTCATATAAATGTAGTATTACAATTAGCAGCAAAATCTGAGAAGGTCATAGTTCAGCATATCCCATTAATGTCTGTATCTGGGGCACAGCAAACGCAGTAACATACCTGAATCATAGAATCATAGAATAGCTAGGTTTGAAAGGGATGTTAAAGATCATCTAGCTCAATCCCCCTGCCATGGGTACAGACACCTGCTATTGGACCAGGTTGCTCAAAGCCCCATCCAACCTTGCCTTGAACACTTCAAGGGATGGGGTAGCCACAACCACTCTGGACAATCGGTTCCAGTGCCTCACCACCCTCACAGTAAAAATTTTTTCCTCATATCTGATCTAAACCTACCCTCTTCCAGGGTGAAGCCATTCCCCCTTGTCCTACTACATATTATATACTTATTTACATGCCCTTGTAAAAAGTCCCCCTCCGCCTTTTTGTAGGTTCCCTGGAAGGCTACAATTCGGTCACCCTAAAATCTTCTCTTCTGCAGTCTGAACAATTCCAGTTCTCTCAGCCTTTTGTTATGGGAGAGGTGCTCCATCTCTCTAGTCAATGTGGTGTCCCTCTGGACTTGTTCCAACAGTCAATTTCCTTCCTGTGCTGGGGAGCTCGGAGCTGGACACAGCATTCCAGGTGGAGAGCTGGACACTACACAACTGACCCTCTGCTGTAGGTTGCCAAGGTCCAGATTCCTTCAGGATAACAAAGATCCTCTCTACACCAGGCTACCTTTTGGAGGTTGCTTTGTAAAGGCGCCCTATTAATGATATGCAAAATATTACAGTCAATTAGTGTAGAAAGGAGCCACAAAAATTAGTGGGTTAAGTTAATTCAATTAACATTTTAAAGTTAATTTTTAATTGGTCAGAAATGTTGATTTTCTATTTGGTTTTTCAACTCTACACACCTGACTTTATTTTTGAGACAAAAGGAAAACTGAGCAAAGGAATAAAGAGAAAATATCCTTGCTTGAGCAAATTCCTGCCTGACAAAAGGCTGCATCATGGGATATTGTATGTATACTTTTATACCTAGGCCATCAATCAATAATACAAGGGCTCAAAGAATCATAATTAAGTTTAACTATATTGTAGACTTGTCTATATAAATACATTAAAAAAAAAAGCCATGGATGTCTACGGCTCTGCATTGCCCCTCTCAGTAACACATGGAGTCCACAAAGTCTGACATTCCAGAAAGACTATGCTGCTTCTGATCCTTGCTCATACAGAAAAATAAAAAAGGGAGAAAAAGAAAGCCCCTGTTTTAATGCTGACAATATATTAAATGAAGAAATTAAATGAAAAAATTCAGGGAGGGTATATATAATGATAAGAAAGTAAAATGGCAGTGGTTGCATTTTCTATGGTAGACATAATTGATATGTTTGTTGTCTGTGATTCACACATTATTTTAAGTTTCTGAGGGGGATTTTTATTGCAAAATATTCTGCATTTTAAATACTATTTAATTATGGTTTGTTTCCTTAGGGATTATATCACCATGTGACTTTAATTTGGTATATACCCTAAGGGGCAGCATATTTTCAATTATGAAATATTTCCTCCAGAAACAATAATGGTTCAATGATTTATTGCAGGATCCTATTATAAGGTGCCTCATACAAGTGAAATCTGAAATGCAATTGGCTTAACAATATAGTATAGGCAGGACTAAAATGCATGTGAACTGAGCATATGGGCCTTTTTCACAAAAATCATATTTATATACTTTCATCCTTTGCATAATACTTCAATTATTATATCTTGAAAAAAGAACTTGGAAAGCTGAGAGCTATGAAACATTTACATTATTATCTCTTCAAAAAGTTCATTTTTGGACAAGTATCATTTGGATAGGGATTAACTTAATCAGAGATTTTGAATCTTCTTTACTTTAATTTTTAATCTCTTTTTAAAAATATGTCTGAATCTTAAAAAGGCCTAAACCTGTAGTCACAAAGCACTGCTTCAAAAAAGGGGAAAAAAAAGAAAAAAGAAAAAAGAAAGTTTTTAAAGCAGCCACCAGCTGTAAGAGAGATAGTGCAAGCAGCAGATTTGTGACAGAGTGGAGCATGAAACCCATCAGCTGATGAGTGAAAATCCCTGGTTTCTAATTAATCGAGGTACACAGGCCAAGGGATGAAGAGGATCAGGGAAATGAAATCAGGAAAAAGATACCATCAGTCATTTCTGCGGCCCATTGTCATACTTCAGAATCTGCTGTAATGAATCACTCAGGCATTCCACAGATACATTCAAATGGTGAAGAAAATTCATTGTCCGGTGAAGAGTGTTTGATAAAAATCTTTCTTTTCCCCCCTCTTTGTCAGAAGCCTATGATCAGAAAAGGAAATCCAGACAGCACAACAGGTGTGCTTTTGCAAGCCTGGTGAAATCTGCAAATGAACAGAGGCACTAAAGAATTTTTTTGTACTAAAATTTCACCAAAATGAAAAAAGTCACTTGTAAGAGCAGGCAGTGGTAAAATGCACTGAAAACAACTGAAGATTAAGGGGATAAAAGGTATAAATGCCCTTCTGGTTGAGAAGTTCCGGTCCCAATAAAATCATCTCATATGGAAAGGGTGAACAACTATTTTTTTTAGAATATTTTTTCCAAGTTTAGCATTTCCAGGTATTGACATCTGTCTTGAAGAGATACTAATCCATGAGCTAACCCAAATTTAAGACAGCACTAAACTGACATTCTAAAACTTGGGGAGGTGCAGGAACAACTACCCCTTTTGAAAAAGGGAACATTTAATTTTGTTCTCGCAGTTACTTGGTTTCCTTCAAAGACAAAACAAATACATTTAAAGGCAAAAAGGTTTTGTTTTTTTCCTCTCTTACAGTGCTCTACAAGCACACACATGCAAATACTGTGAACAAAGAGATGCCTATATTTCAGGTATCTGTTAGTTTCTCTTCTGCCAGACTTGTGCGAAGGTTTTAGAATTTATGAAAAGATTCGACCAAAAGTCTTCATAAATTGAAATCCCCTTTGTTTAAAATTGGGGACAATATATCTTTCTTTATTTTTTCCTTTTTGTTTTGCCTATGCTCAACTTTTTGACCCTGGGCAGTTCTTATTCCAGTGTATTTCTTAAAATGGTGTCCCCCATTAGGTGACACCAGAATATAATTGTTTTTAAATAATCAGGTGCTATACTAAGATGTATAAGGATGGCTGATTCATTTTAGATTTAATTACCATAATATAGGGGTTTGCTGTCTATAGTATCAATCACTGAGACACTTTATAGTTGATAATATTAAAATGGTAATAATGAGAATTCTGCTTCATGATGAAAATAATTTTAATCATGGGTAGATTACAAATCCATTTACTGTTACGGTTACTGAGAATTCTATTATCTGCCTCCTATTGTGAAAGATGTTGAAACTTGTTTTCAGGAAATGTAAAAGATTATAGAAGAAGTGCTCTATGCAAAGTTTCTATCACAACAGAGCAACAAAAACCTGTTTAATACTGGGAACTGCTAAAGATGAAACTCGCCAAGTGAACTTGTAGCTGCATCTCTGCGTGAACATACTCCTGGCTCTGCAGATCTATTTATAGGCTCAAGGACAACATGGGGAGCTGGTTTAGATTCTCACCATGATTTCTTCTACTCACAAACAGCCCTTAGCCAGGTGACTAGCTATTGCCTCTGCAATGAAGTTGTTACTGAATGTTAGCTCCAATCTAATGTATAGACTATACATAGATAATCGAGAGAGTACTTTGTTTTTCTGGTGGCTGTAGCTCTGATGTTTTCCTGTGACTATGGACCTATCATCTCAATTATTTTTTTCCCTTTCTTATTCTCTTTTTTTCTATTTATTTTTAAATTCTATTCAACACTAAACAGCTACTGCTACAACAGGGCTGCCATCAGGCTGGGATTGCCTGTTTCTCCTCTATGAACACACTAAGGCTGGTACCATAGATTCATTGAATGGTTTGGGTTGGAAAGGACCTCAATAATCATCTGGTTCCAACCTCCCCTCCATGGGCAGGGACACCTGCCAGTAGAACAGGTTACTCAAAGCTATATGCAGCCTGGTCTTGAACACTTTCAGGTGCCTCCACAACTTCTCTGGGTAACCAGTGCCTCACCAGCCTCACGGTAAAGAGTTTCTTCCTAATGCCTAATCTAAATCTACCCTCTCAGTTTAAAGCAATTACCCCTTGTCCTATTGCTACATGCCCCTGTAAACAGTACCTGTCCTGCTTTCTTGTAGGCCCCTTTTAGGTACTGAAAAACTTACCTAACATCTCTTCAGAGCCTTCTCTCCTTCAGGCTGAGAAAACCCCAACTTTCTCAGCCTATCTTCATAGGAGTGGTGCTCCAGCCCTCAGATCATCTTTGTGGCCCCTCTCTGAACTTGCTCCAGCAGGTCCATGTCCTTCTTCTATTAGGGGCCCCAGATCTGGATGCAGTATTCCAAGTGGGATTTCACTGGTGCAGAGCAGAGGGGGAGAATCCCCTCCCTCAGCCTTCTGGCCACATTTCTCTTGAGGCAGCTCAGGATGTAGTTGACTTCCTGGGCTGCAAGCACACATTGACAGGTCATATCCAGCGTCTCATCAACCAATATCCACAAGTCCTTCTTCTAAGAGTGTCTCTCCATGTGGACGTCAAGCCGTTGACAGAAACCCTTTGAGCACAACCATCCAGTCAATTCCTTAGCCACTGAGTGGTCCATCCATCCAATCCATGTCTCTCCAGTTTAGAGACAAGGGTGACATGTGGGACAGTGCCAAATGCTTTTCACAAATCCAGGTAGACTACATCAGTCGCTCTTGTCTCATCCACTAATGCTGTAACACTCTCATAGGAGGCCACCAAATTTGCCAGGCACAATTTGCCTTTAGTGAAGCCATGTTGGTTGTGATCAATCACCTCCTTGTTTTCCATGTGCCTTAGCAGTTTTCAGGGGCATCTGCTCTATGATCTTGAAGGACACTGAGGTGAGAATGACTACCCTGTAATTCCCTGGATTGCTGGGTTTTTTCCTTTTTATAAATAAGGGTTATATTTCCTCTTTTCCTGGCAGTGTGTGACTTAATTGCTTTCTCTGCCATTTCCCTTGGGACTCACCGGTTCATCTAATCAATTCCTATGGCCTCGTGCATCTTCAGGTTCCTTAGATGTTCTTGAACACAATCTTCTCCGGTATGGAGTGGTTCTTCATTCTGCCAGCCCCAGCTTTTTCCCTCCTGTTACTCAGGCAGTGTGACTGGAGCACTTTCCCATGAAGCTTGAGGCAAGTATGGGGATAGTGAAACAAATCCCAGAGTCAATCTACTCCCAAAGTACTGCTGTGGCTTGATTGGTTTGTAGAGCTCAGATCATTTCCAGTTCACAAAATGGCCAGGTGGTAACACTGAACTCTAAATGCCCCTAGCTGGCATCTGTACTGGGAGAAGTGGCTGGGACACAGAACAATTGGACAAGGGGATTTCTCAGGCTAGAAGTGATTTTTCCTGGAGCACACATGCTGCTGCCGCACCCCTGCAGTGCTGGAAGAGCTGTGATGTCTAAGAGCTGTTCTGTTCTAATTTCATTTAAAACAAACAAAGAAACCACACTGAAGTCATTTTAACGCAGGATTTTGGACAGGGTCTTGTACTGCTGAAACAAATAGCATAAGCTTCACCCTGTTGAACCTTTTTCTGAAACCGTGTGTGACTATGTGTGCACATATACATTAGCACTGCTTTGATTATATAATGTAATGAGCTCAGTGGATTTATTCTGGATTTACACTATGGAGCCTCAGAGCAGAGTTTGGAACAGTGTCTTGTCTCTAAGATGCCAGTTTTGTAAATGCGTTTCTTTTCTTAAGGATACTGATGAAAATTTATTACTGATTTTTCATGCATAACTTTGCAATGGAATCAGATTTTTCTGTTCCAGCTTCATCACTGTTTCTGAATTGGGATTAAAAATTTTTACAAACTTAGTAGAGAATCAGTTATCATCAAAGTCCCCAGGAGCTCATTTACTGGTGTGCAAACTGCGCCCCACACTGGTCCCCTGCTTTGGAGGAACTCAATGAATAAATTAAATTTCCAGAGACAGCCAGCTTTATAATCCTGGCCTACTGCTCTCCCTTTCTACTTGCATAATTTTTTATCATTCTGGGCTTCATTCTCTCTGTTCGGCCTCCGTTGCTGACCAATGAGTCCGGGGGGGAGGGACACCGGGGCTCAGGAAGTCTGGGAGCATGACTTACAGGGAGCAGTGTGAAAATAGTAGATGGTTACAAAGGCAGCAAAACACATTTGTAAAATCATCTGTCAATGGAGAAAAATTGTAAAATATACTGTCTGCACCTCAATTTGCATGAGATATACCATTAGTAAAACGAACAATAACAAATATAGAGTCAATCTGGGTTTTTTTTACAAGAAACAGATTTCTTCCTTTTTTATTATATCAGCCTCCTCAAATATATTGCTACTGAACCTTGTTAAACAACCATAATTTCATCTGAACAATAAATCTATTGCTTTATTTTTTACCTTGTGTTTTAAAAAGCAAGGAAGAAAAAAAACTTTACAGGTAACATGATCTTCTTTGAAAAAAATGAAATAGCAACAGCAACAAAAAAATCCTCCTCATCAGTCTATTTTGTAACTCAGAAAGACTATTTGGAAAGGTTTTCATCAAAGTGATTTTCTGCAGATAGCTTGTAGGTGATCAGGATAAAACCCCACAGCTTCAGCACTTCAAATATTTATCATATATATGTTTGCTTGAATCTTGATAAGGGTGAGATTTGGGACTTATGGACACTGAGATAGGGTGTCACCTGAGACATTCATCTGATTCTGAATGCAGACAGAAAGAAAGTGCCTAGGAGAGGCCAGAAGAGAGGGAGGGAGAGAGTAAGGGATACTAGGAATGGACAGCCCTTGTTCCCAGCTCTAATATCCCGCTGCAATTATTTTGTGGACATCCACTCCTTGCCTGCACAGGAGATAGGGCTATAAGTGTATGTTATTTTTTAATTACAAGGGGGTAGAAAAAATCCTGATGATGGGCTGGAAGGTGCCATTGCATTGTTATTTTTTTCTCTCCCTTCGTTTGCTGATTATGTGAGCTGGGCTCCTTTGCTAGCCGATGATAAGCAGAATTTCCATGTTCTCTGCATAATTAATCCATCTCTGCCTCTCTTCATGCCAACTCGCCCGTTATCGCCGGCACATGCCTGAATTGCAAAAGAATCCGCTCTTCAATTGGAACTTATTGATATTCTAAGAAAAAAAAGAGAGGGGGAAAAAACTGAAAATCCTTAAGTTTAAGCCGCAGATTTTTAAATGGATTAATTTCGCTGCAATCGCAGCCATCTAAGGCGGGAAGGCAGGCAGAGCAAATTGAAAGCATCTCCATGTTTGCAGAATTGGGTCCAGAATGCTGAAATATACTGGCACAGTTCTCTTTTAAAGTCAGAAAATTACCATTCATTTACATCACATGAAATACTTTTTTATGCTAGAAATATTCAAGAGACGTTCCTTAAATGCCTGCTAATGCTAGATAACATTTCTAACTTTCAACATTTTGCTAGACTTTGATATGACATGATAGGAATGCCTGCCAGTGTGGAATATTATATGTACCCGTAATCTCTTTTTATCACATATTTAGATTATATCATCCTCTTCCTAAACCATCCTGAAGTAGTCTTTAAACAATGTACTCTGTGTCTTAGGCTCGTATTTAGTACAGTTACACGAGCCAAACTTGGTAGGGCACATTTAGACTTTGTCCAGTACGAAGGGTTTTTTAAAGTGACAACACACGATCCTAAAAATGCAGTTCATCTGTTTCTACCTTTCATGAAGTTAGGTTGCATTTCTTAGGGTCCTTTCTACATTTAGAGATTCTGTTTTCACTCATTTATAACATGTGATGTGTTTTGTTATTTCAATGCAGCTCTTGAGGATTGTACTTACGTTTTAAAAGGGCTCAGCTGTACTCCATACCAGCCTGGCACTGCACGTGGAATAACAAGAGCTAGTGGGAAGCCAGGACTTCTCCTCTCTTCTCTCTCTCTTTTTTTTTTTTTTCTCAAATATTACCAAAATCCAAATATTCTTCTCCTTTTATTTCTCTAACACTAAATTCACATCCTTCATTTCCTTGACCCGAGGAAGCAGCAGCATTCGGCAATGCTGAGAGATTTCTTTAATGCCTCAGCTAAGCCACAACGTATCTGGCATTCCATGCCCATATGCTAAAAATCAGCAATTTATGCTGCTGTAGAAGGAAATGTTGACACTCACAGTTAACAGAGGGGGAAAAGTTGCTACACTGACTGCAAATGGAGATTTAGCTGTTAAGAAATCTTTGTTATTATTAGACAGACATCCTTCATTTAAAAAATACATAGGAAAGAAATTTTTAAAAAATAGAGGAACACACAGGCACATACCAGAAAGGAAAAAAAAGAGACATACAGCAAAACAATGATATTTGTGGCAACATCTGTTTCAGATACAAAACAATGAGCTTAA
Source organism: Acanthornis magna (assembly GCA_036785705.1). Taxonomy (NCBI): domain Eukaryota; kingdom Metazoa; phylum Chordata; class Aves; order Passeriformes; family Acanthizidae; genus Acanthornis; species Acanthornis magna. The sequence continues at coordinate 1,460,651 of JAWUZG010000071.1, read as the reverse complement.
TACATGGTTGGGCCATCTTACCATATAAAATTAGCACTTGTAATGAATTGCGTATCACTAGTAAGTAAAGAAAATGCCACTGTTCTAGTTTGGATTTTCAGGCAATAAAAAGCACCGTACAAGAATGACTAGTGATCACATTAGGATATGTTTTTATATAGCAGAAAGAGAACAAAGAAGGTTTTCCGGTTACTTCATAATGATTGACAGTCTTAAAGCACCAGTGAACTTGAGGATATTTCTGGCATATTACAAATTTAACATTACAGTTTTGGGAAAATCAAAATGTTTGAAAATGCTTGTTAGAAAAAGACAGTTATGTTCACATTCAACTGCATAAACCGATAAGAAAAATAGCTAAAACCACATTTTAAATAATAAAAAATTTTAAGTATCTCTGAAATTGTATACTTAGCACATAAATAAATCTCTAAAGAACAAAAAATTCTGTGTTCTTTCTGCATATATCTGTAGCACCACTAAATAAATAATAAGTTAATAGCCATTATTCAAAATTGTTGGAGATATGCATTTCCAATTGTGTAATATTTTGGCAAAAATAACTGTTTCCAGCCTAATTTGGGAGGAAAAAAATAGTACAAGATTGTACATATGTGTACTACGTATTGTCACAGAACTTCATAATCTCTTACAGTAAAATCCTAGCTTTTTTCAAGTCAAACACAAAATCCATATTGTCTTTAGTTACACCTGCATTTCAGCAAAATTATGGTAATAAAATCATGTTTAATTAAGCTTATATAAGTTGGTGTTGATCATTTATATCAGAAAGTTTCTACTAAGAATTTATACTGCAGACTTACAGCACTGACATCATTAAACCACGCAAAAAAATTCAAACATGCTAAACTTATTTTAGCTATTTGTAAAATTGTAGATATTAATTAAAACCACATGCCTTTTATAATTTTTATATCTATTTATAGTCCACCTTTTTATTATCATCTTATTTTACATAACAGTATTTTGTAGTAATTATTTAAGTAACTATGAATTTCCATACTGATTTAGGAACCAAAATGTCTGTACTAATGCTTTGAAAGATTTTGTGGAATACTTTTTTGCACCTGAAAAGAATGGCAACAGCCACAGCAGTGAGGAAAAAGGGAATTTGTAGCACACAGCAATCTTCCAGTTATTCAGCACATTTCAGCATTTGTCTCAGATGATAAATATAAATTTCTCAAGTTCCTTGTTATCAATTTCTGTATTGATTTGGCCTTATAGAAGACCAACATGTAGCCAAATAAAAAAATAAATCAGTGCTCAGCAGAGATGTACCCTCATTTAGAAGCCTAGATTCAGTGCAAATCAAATGACTGCAATTTATCCATGCATGGCATTGCCTGGCATTAATCTATCCTCAATTTTATAACTGGAAAGCAACAGTAAATGAATTACCAATTGATTTGTAAATTTTACTTAGAGAAATTTCCTTGCTCCTTCTAAAAAGATTACCCTGTTTAATATAGGGTTTCTGGGTTTGTTCAGGGTATGAATTCTATTTAATGTGCTGGTCATCTTTAGACAGTTTTGCAGTGACACCTGCACCAAGGCATGTGGGAACCCTTTTCAGTTCCCAGATGAATGCCCACTGCATATTGAGCTACCTGGCAGGAAGTACAGCATAAGCAACAGATTTCAACGTGTATCAGCTGTGGTCAAGAGATGAATCAGAATCCTGTGGAATGCCATAGATGCAGAGGGATTTGCCAAGCTGCAGTCAGAATACAAAGGTTTTATTGTTTGTTCTGGCATGCATGCACCATCTACAATGTAAAGATTGACTGATATTTAGAATCACTGGAAAGCTGTTGTGCCTACCCACTTTCACCTTCCTGAAGACGTGAAAAAACACCCAAAGTCCTCATTATGATGGAAGTGTGGCGATGAGCGTGGCTATGCTATTTAGGTGCCCATTGTGCTAACCTTCGTAAGGACACATAACAGCTCAGTTGTGATATGCAGCCCACAAAGAAAGGCCCTTAGCAACCAAGGAGACAAAAAACTGTAGGAAAGCACAGAGTATTTGATTTGTCCATAAAAATCCTTGCACTGGTTCCATTAAGAGAGTTTGGCATCTTGTTATTATAATAATAATTTAAGTGAAGAATAACACAAAATCATAACTCAGCCTGCACAACTAACCAAAGAACTACCCTTCCATATGAATAAGTGGGTAGATGCAATGGGAACCTCTCTTTGGAAAGGAGTCTTGATGAGGGTCCTCAAATGATCTCTGGCTTAAGAGATGACCAGTGAGATGACCTGCACATGTAACCTGCTGCTGTATACATGTAGCAGTAAGAGCTTAATAGGGAGTCACAAGGGAACAAATAGATTCAGAGAAGTCCAGCTGGAGAGATGTCACACTTCATTTTAATAAGAATAGATTTGCATTTTCATTTTATAACCTGCTCAGAAATGTACCCTTAACTCCACCTCTAACCTCCAGGATGAACTATTAGCAGCAATAGTAAATAAATAACTTGCCAGATATTATCACACATTTTTGTGTCTAAGATAAGTGTTTAGGTCTAAGATAAGTGTTTAGGTCTAAGAAAATACAAAATTTTACTATGTACTGCAATATGGTAAACAAGGTATCCATGAAATTCTCAATGATAGATTCAGGGAGCCTTCTCTCCATCCGTATTCTCATTTATTTTCCTCTGGACCTGGGAAGAGGACTAAAGCATGTATAATTCTGAACTCGGTTCTATGAAACCAAAGTGAATGGACTAAACACAACTTTCAGAGACTGTCAGACTCTCTTAAAAGGCACAAAGTTATAGGTAAAATGTTCAATTTATTTACAGGGTACAATCAATTTATTTTTTTTTGCCATAAATCCTGGCACATAGACACAAAGTGGTTGTCTGTATTAGAAAAAAAAAATAAGATGGTGTTTTCAAGAATAGAAGTTTTAGTCATGTAAAAAATGGTATTTGACCATCGTATTAAAAAAAAGGCAGAAAAAGTAAAGGAAATAAAAACTTTTCCCAGCACAATATATTCACAAAGGAATATCTGCATGAAAAGCACATATATACACTCAACCTTAAGTTAATGTTGCCAACAGAGAAAACAACAGAGCATTTCCTGGAACCAGGATCACCATTGTGTGCTTTATGGACTCACCTTGATTGTTTGTTATTTGTTGAGAGCTGATTTGAATCAGAATCAGATTCAGCCATCCTCTCTGACCCCGGGGCATTTTGACTCAGGAATGGGAGTGGAGCGAGCCCAGCCCAGAAAGAATGCTTTGTAACATTCACTGGTCAGTGATATACAAAAGAAGTGTCACAAAACCCCCACTGCATTTACATAGGCTTTCCAAAACAATACTTGATTATAGGACTTGAAAATGGAAGGTGGCCTTTGGCAAATAAAAAGGGGACAGCCATTCCAAAACTAGAAGGGCAAATGGATGCAGGCACTAAAACGGCAACTGCAGAAATAACAGATGAGGGTTTCCAGCCTATTGCAAAAGAAGATGGTCCTTCTTGGAGTACGTGGGTTTTGTGTTCAAGTGAAACACAAGAACTGGCCATTGAATATTTCCCTCTTGGTGCCACATCTGCACGACTGTGCTGTTGCATGATTACAGATACACCTCAACAATGAAGCACAAATCCCTAGAGGAAAAACTTTCCACAGCAGATCTGTTCCAAGGCAGATTGCAGCCTGGTAATAGAAAAGGCAGAGCCGTAGAGTTGCCAGCATTTGACAAATCACAGTAAGTCTCTTTGCCTCAGTGAGGTAGAGCAAGGAGAGCTCAACTGTCTGAAACTGTGGCATCTAATGAACAGGAACAAAATTATCTCAAATTGTTAACAAAGTAAAAATTATCTTTTCTGCAGCTGAATTTACTATGGTCTATTGCAGCTCATCACAAAAGTAAAGCTAAAACCTAGACAGAACTGAACATATTTTTTATTTTTCCATTTGAAACCTGGGATTATTTCCTCCAGGCATTTGGAAGGACAATGCTAGCAGGACCCTGTTTGCCAGTAAAGCTCAGTTTTGGAAGCCACCATCAGTCAGCATGAAAATGGGTCCAATGGTATGGAAATGAGCTCATCACTATTATTTTTTTGCTGGCATTCACACAATTTGTGCTCTTAAAATTTTGAAAAGCGGGACATGAATTGCAAAGAAATAAATGAGTTAACAATATTAAACAGTCAGTTGCTAATTACTGAGCAATCCAAACCTGCGTCTGGAATGACATGCTCAGACATCCAGCTGGACCTCAGGCCATATGCTATCCTAGATCCTCACGCACAGCTCCTGCTACTGTCAAACACTGCAGTACTGGGTAAAAAGTTCAATGCACAGATTAAAATATGGTCAGAGATGTATATTTGTAGATACTTTAAAAAGGATAATGAATATCTGCAATTTACCAGTAAAATGAAAGGATGAGAACTGTATACAGCAAGGTAGGAAATCTGAATCATTGTACTTGTTTCACTCTCATTGCTTTGTTTGGAGCAGAAATATTCTATAACTCCAGTGCTGTTCTTTCCCTGTAAGGAGGCTCCTTACATAGATTTAGAATGTTACTTCATCCTAGTACCACATTTCAGCTGCCATAGATCACATTTGTAATTGTTCATTGTAAGAAATGAAGTTTATTATCTACTTATTGATCCCGAGGTATAATACTTGGTAGAAAGAAACATAAAGAAAATTCTAATATAATGTAGTAAGTTTTAATGGTGTAATTCCAAGGATAATAATATTGCTAAAAATATTATTCCCCTAAGTATGAAAAGTCATTTACCTTTAGCTCTAGGTTTCTTCTTGGTCCTAGCTAAAATATTAACTTTTAATTTATTTGAATTGTATTTCTTATCATGTATTTTCCAGATAAAGACCACCTACATTAAAAAGTGTACATATGCTTAACTAAACCAGATACTCTATGGTATCTTCTTGTAACAATGAAGATTGCATTAAGTATATTCTTCAGTAGTATGATTTCCTACATTTATGTCATATTATCTTGCACATATAAAAAATAATCCATCATAAATACATTTCAAAATAATTCAGAGAAGTCTTTAAAAATATAGGGTTTTGATTTTCATTTGCACAAACTCATTTGATGACACGCATTGCACTTACAAATTATTTCAGCCTGGATCAGTAATTTGGTGTTGACCAAACAGATCCTGCTTTGTAAATTTGTTGGTGATCACAGTCATGCAATCAGTTGCAATAAGGCAGAAGAATCTGCAAATTTAGAACAATTCCCAGGAAGTTAGCCAATGCCCTGCATTCCTTTTGGATATTTAGTTTTAACTCTGATGGGCTTAAAATTGTAACCAGTGAAAGCAAATATTTTGTGAGTTTTTCATGAGGAAAGACTGCAGTGACAGGACTGAAAAAATATCCATCAACTTACATTGAGACTTGTTTTCATGATACTTTCATACATCTTTAATTCTATCTCATGCAAACAATACACAAGTGTGGTCATGTAACTAGATTTAAATGAATTAAAGCAAGAATTAAAGAATTAAACTAAGAATTAAAGCAACTAGAATCATAGAATCATTTAGGTTGGAAAAGACCTTTAAGATCTTCAGTTCCAACCATTAATCTAGCACTGCCAAATCCACTCCTAAACCACATCCCAAAGTACCACATCTACATGTCTTGTAAATATCTTCAGGAATGGTGACTGCAGACTTTCTTGGGCAGCCTGTTCCAGTGCTTGACAGCTCTTTCTGTGAATAAATTTCTCCCAATATCCAAACTGCCCTGGTGCAATTTGAGGCAGTTTGCTGTCATCTAATCACGTTACTCAGAAGACGGGACCCACTCTTACATCACCACAACCTCCTTTCACGGAGTTGTAGAGAATGATGAAGAATCCCCTCAGCTGCCTTTGCTCCAGGCTAAACACCTCCAGCTCCCTCGGCTGCTCCTCATGGGACTTGTGCTCCAGGCCCTCCCCAGCTTTGTTGCTCTTCTCTGGACATGCTGCAGCATCTCAATGTCCTTCCTGCAGTGAGGGTCCCAAAACTGAGCTCGCGATTCAAGCTGCCGAGTACAGATCCTTGCCCTAGTCCTGCTGGGCACACTATTTCTGGTACAAGCCAGGATACCATTGGCCAGTCAAAGCAGAAGTTCATAAAGGAGAAAATACCATTGTAGAAAAATTTGGTTTATATATTTTAAATTCCTTCACAGAAAATAAATATTCCTTCATATACTGATACATTAAGGACCTGGTAGCATGATTTAAGAACAAATCCTCTATGATTTGGACTAATATTTTTTATGCCGCTAGTCAACACTGTATCTGTGAAATGAGAATTCAAAATAAAGATTATTATACTAGCTTAAAGCTGGATATCTACACATTTGTTTCCCATATTCACTAAATATTTTCATGCAGAAAACAGTAAAGAAAAATCCCATGGAAAGCTGAAATCCTAAGCAACTCATTTTCCACTTTAGGAGGACTCTCAGTGATCATTGTGAGCTTTATTATTGCTTTATTTGTGGGAATTACTAGCTCTTAAATTGTTCTGTGGCAAATCTGAAACATGTAATAATTTACATTACAGCAATATTTAATAGAGAACTGAGAATTGTGAGATAGTTTACAAGTGGAGCTACTATTACACTTCTTGTAACATCTTTCCATTAGAAGTTAACAAACTGGATTAATTGCTTTGTGACAATGTTTCTTTTTAAAACCTGCTGTTTCCATGCAGCAAAACATAAATGCTGTATACTGTATTACAGTATTAGTACCAGTATTAGTCTGTTTAAAATACTGCTTTTCTCCCCAAAAAGTTTATGGTGTACCTACATAGTCTGTATTCTATTGCACTAATTCATGCTATAATAACCTAACAAATCAGGGAACTTTAAAGAACTTACACAAATGCATATGTGGTTAGTGTGGGAACAAAACCAGAGATTATTCAAACTCAATACTGTCGCAATAAATTTGTAGATTGTAAAATGTAAATGCATGACAGATATTACTAATTTGAGAGGGAAAATAATTTCAAATTTTTTAACTGAACATATGTTTACTTATAAATTACATTATAATTACATAATTTTGTCCTCCCTGTTAGTTATGCATACCAAGAGAAAAACCTGGGGACAAATCTGCAAAAACACCTGATAAAAATGTAAATGATTTCTGCCATTACTTGATTTACTTGAAAGTTATTAAAAAAGTTGCAGAAGGTAAAAGGTATTGATTTTTAAAATAAATGTGTACTTTAAAGGTGACAGTGTGTAGTAGAGCATAAGTGTAAATTCAAATTATCTATTGCTTCACTATTAATCATCAAGTGCAGTTATTAATGACGGCATTCAATGGTTTTATAGTCATTTTCGCAAATCTTCAAAAAGTATGTTAATAGCTGATAATAAGATTGGAGGTAGATACTACATATAGCATACTTCTGAAATATACATTTTTGAGTGAATATGTTCATAATCCATTGAATATAATATATTATTTATATTTGCAGTAGATGTAGTTAGGATTTGTCTCAAAAAAAAAAAAAGACTGTTTTAAGGAATACAAATTCTGAAGTCTGTAGCAACATGTAATAGATAGTTGTTATTGCACAGGACAGAGGCAACTTGACTCAGAAGGCAAAAGTATCCTTTTATTTGATATGAACCTCTTGATTCCATTTTCTGCTCTGTTCAAAAGCCATGTCAAATATCTAGATCTTTTGCTTTAAAATTCCACCCTGAACTGCAGGTGAATGAAATGAAACCCAGTCTGTTGTCTGTACAAGAGAAATGTATGTGGACAAAAGCTTACAGGCAGCTGATAAAAACCCAGCTCTGAGTGGAATATGTGCAGAGCCAGTAACCCCCCCTAACTTTATAGCTGTTATGATTACTAATTCCCACGTGTGGGTAAGTGAAGCATATCTCATGCACCTTGCTTGTCTTGCATATCCTTGCCAGTTGCGTTGCATATTGAGGCTCAGGAGTTCCTCCGGTCAGGAGGACAGGCTCCAGCCAGCTGAACCTACATTTGCGGTGGATGGACTGGGAGTGTGCCTGTTTGAGATGTGCCCTGGGATAATTTTGCTACTGTTCCTCTCTTGGTGAGTAGTTTGGGAACAGAGTGCCTATGCTAAAGCAGTTGCCTGCATCAGGAGGAAAAGATCTGCATGCTGCAGATTTGCAAATTTCAGAGATTTGTCAAATAGGATCCTAACGCAGGACAACTGGGTTTTCTTGGCAGGTGCTCATACTATCCATAAACATTTTTGTGACAGTGAAAAGTGCCCTAAAATTTAAAAGCCACTGAAGAAAGATGGTACCATTTTAGATGGTTGAATTAAGCATGTTTCTATGGTCCTATTTAGAAACTAGTTTATTATATAGAGCAAAATATATGCCTGGGTTTCAATGAGTGTTAGAAACTAAGGTCCCATTTAAACAAACCCTGAAGCAAAGATGATGCAGAGGAAATAATGTTTACCCTCATATGGTAAAGACAGAAGAACTTCTTCCTAACTGTACTTATAATCCCCTCCGCAGGAAGTATCAGAACACCCTCAAAGATAATTAGATTGCCCATGTGCATTTTCTAATGGGCCTGTTCGTGATCATCAGCACTTAGATAAAGCCTTTAGAAAGGACAGAAGTAAATGGGTTTTTTTAATACTATAATGTATTTAATAAACAATGGATTTTACAAAAATACATGATTTTTCACACTATGTATCTTCAGAAGCTTTAAAACATTGCATAATTTGCATCTTGGATAATGAAATTTTCATTAATAAATATATAAATCATAAATCATTTATTCATACAGTGTAATGTAGCAGTTTATTACATACTGGTTGACTTTTGTAATCAGGGAATCCCCTGATGAAAAAATAGCACAATATTAATTACCAGCACCATCTGTGCTAAACAATAGGAAAAACAATATTTTAATACAATGACTTCATGCATGTCAGTTATCTTCAACATTAAACCCTGCAGTTTTGTTGATGGGGTTTACCTTCTACTCATTTAAATAACTGATGTTCTTACAAAGGTTAAAACTATGAATAAATGAATTAAAATTAAATATAATGAAAAATACCAATAGATACAGCAAGGATCAAGTTCATTCATCAAATAAATGATTATACAGGTATAGATACACCTATATTCACACACGCACTTTTAGATTTCCCTACAAAGATTTCCAACAAAACTATTATATACATGCTTAATACTATCAGAAGTCTAATGTTCAACTTCTAAGAGCTGAGGGGTTTTTGTGATTTTTTTTGAGGTGGGTTTGTTTGTTTTTTAAATTAACACAATTCTAAATATATAATCCTGGAAACATAAATATCTACTTGTCAGTATTGTGAACCTAAGTTGTTTTGAAGCACACAAAAATATTCAAAGTGCACACAAACATATTCAATATTTAGTATTCTGGAAGTGTGAATTCTGGTGAGTTTACTTTCTCTCAGTATAATAGCAAAGATGTTACTCTTATACACCCAGGTGCTAATTTTGTTTAATGATTTAATGAGCTTTAAAAATATGTTAGCTATATCAAAGCTACACCTATGAATATATTTCCTTCTTGAAAAATTCTGCCATAGGAGATGGCCAGGGGTATTAGGATGAGAACAGCATTCAAATTCACTGATTGAATTTGCCATGGGGAAATCCTAAACACAGATCCTCATTTCCAAAGTTCCACACCTATGCTCGTGCCCATATCACCAATGTTCAACATCCTTCTCTCTGCATATTCTTTTTGCTATTTGTTTACTTCTGACACAATAATTTTCTTCCAGTAAACTCCCATCCAGTTCTAATTATAATTAAGCATATGCCAATTACCAGAAGTGGTTTTTCCCATATCTCTCATATATTGAGGTTGTCTATTGACTTTCAGTTTTCCCCATAACATCTATTTTAATTTTTCAGTACTTCAAGACGCCATTGGCATTCATGGCCTTCAAAGGTACATGTCAGAATGTTAAGAAACCACAGTAGGCTGTGTCCCAGAACAGTGCATTTATTTTTGCATGCACATGCTTTTGGTGACAATTATTCAGGTCTTTTATTAAGAATTTTCATTTGCTGACATACTCTTTCATAAGTATTGTGTATAACATTGTTTACAGGAATTTACCTGAGAGGAGGTAGTAATGAGACTCCCAAACCTTTAGGAAATGCCCAGAGCATTTATTTATCATAATAAAAATTAACTGCTTATTTACAGACATCAGCTCACCTACTGGAAGGCAGTGTGAATTCTCCCAACCCCTGGGCAATCTGCCTTTCCCAGGCCTCCAGTGAACTGAACATTTTTCTCTAGCAGTGTGTGTGCACCTGCCTGTGCCAAAGGAAGGCTGCTCCCTGCTCTCGGTGTGGTGTCTAACCCATCCTGCAGCTGGCTGATTCTTTCAGGCTCTTCCATACCAGACATGAAGAGCCATGACATTGCCTTAGAATCATGGAATTGTTTAGGAGGGAAAAGACCTCTTAGATCTTTGAGTCCAACCAACCAATACTAAATCATTTCCCTGAGAGCCACATACCTCTAGGGATGGTGACTCCACCACCTCTCTAAGCAGCCTGTTCCAATGCTTGACAACCCTTTCTGTGCAGAAATTCTTCCTGGTGTCCAACCTGAGCCTGCTCTGGCACAGCTTGAGGACATTTCCTCTTGCCCTGTTGCTGATTGCGTGGGAGAAGACACTGACCTCTACCTAGCTACAACCTCCTGTCAGGGAGTTGTAGAGAATGATAAGGACACCCCTGAGACTCCTTTTCTCCTGGCTAAACACCCCCAGCTCCCTCAGACCCTCCTAAAATGACTTACTCTCCAGACTCTTCATCAACCTTGCTGAAGGAAACAATGGCTTTGCAGACATCTGCCTTGTGCTAGAGTTGGGTGACAAGCCAAGGAAACCTTTCAGGCAGAACCATAATTCTCTTTAATGCTCAGTATTGGAAACAAAGGTATGCAGGAAGGCCTTGCACTTTTGAACTGTGACATACCGGTACTCAGCAAAAAGCCATATTTTATTGTGACATCTCCAGATACTGTCTCAGGCATTCTGTAGCCTCTTGCTGTCACTGGATTCATGTACAAGCTAAATCCATTCAGGTATTTGTCTCCTTACCAGGGCTATCTTGGTCTGCTGAGAAAGCTGTAAATCTCACCAAGTGAGTAACAGTTGTAAATCTCATCAGATACTCCCTAGGGAGAACGAAGCATTGCAAAATCTGTCTAATTTCTTTTTCTTCCTCATTTTGATGTGTGCTTGTGGCCACTGCTCCATTTCCATATCAATAATTCTTTTCTTGAACCAGCCTGGCTATTCTTCCCTCCAAGTGTTTTCTGGGGATCATTGAAAAGATTTATTTCTCCTTTGCAATCTAACAGTTTTCTCGGTTGTGAACATGACTCCAGGCTGATATCGACTTCCATACCTGTATAACTCATAGATTATCTCATTTCATGTTGCTGTGATTTTCCTTTATTAATTAAAGGGAATGTCCTCAGAATGATTGTTCAGATTTTAATATTTTTTTCTTCTCAAAGAAAATATCCTCCTCCAATTTTCTCAAGTTTGTGCTATTCAGTACTCACTTTTCCCAATGTCAGTCTAGACTGCATTATGTAGAATTCTCTTATTGCTCTTAGTGACTAGGTGACTTCCTCTTTCTGCTGTCTGTACTTCATTATTTCCTCTTACTCTCCTAGACCTAAGTGCTTCTTCTGGCAACAGTAGTTTTCTCACACATGCAGATCATTTCCGTGGCTCTCTATTTAATTCCTTCTTATCTTATTCCAATATTTATTACAGGCAGTTTTACTTTTGTCTATATAACATATTTTTCACTTTTTTGCTGGTGATTTCTGCTATATGTCAAGACTTCTGAGGTTTTTTTTGTCTCCTCTGTTCTCTTTTCAATCTATTTCTACTCTCAGATACTTACTTCCTGTTACTCTTTTCTTTCTGGTTGTTCCTTCCTCCTAGCTGATCAATAATTATTTTCAAAATATTATTTTAATTGTTCATATTTTTCTAATCTTCAGTGATTTCTCCCCATCCTTATCTTCTCTATCTTGCTTGACTATGCGAATCCAAAATCTTAGGCCCTCCACTCAAGACCACTGGAAAAAAAAATTTTGTCCCTACTGAGACAACCTTTCAATAGTATTACAGTGAATTAACTCTTACAATTTGCTTTTTAGCCCTTAGTTTAATTTATCCATTGCCTTCTTCATTCTTCCTCACTACTTGTATTCTGTACTTAGACTCACAGAATGGTTTGAGTTGGAAGGGACATTAAGGATCATTTTGTTCCAATTCCGCTGCCGGGGCAGGGACACCTTCCACTAGACCAGGTTGCTCAAAGCCCCATCCAGCCTGGCCTTGAACACTTACAGAGATGGAGTAGCCACAGCTTCTCTGGGAAACCTGTGCCAGGGCCTCACCACCCTCACAGTAAAGAATTTCTTCCATAAAATGAAGAAAAATGAGGACATGATCATAGACACTTCATACAGAATGGAGCAGATCTCACTTGCCTTGAACACCCAGATAGTTATGCTGACAATACCTGAGGAGGATTCTGCCTTAGATTTCTGTTTTGTTGTGTTTTAATTATCAGGACAAGGTATTTTAGGAACATGAATGTGCCCTTTAATGTTTAAAGTCTCTCAAATAGAAAAATAATAGCTAAAAAGTACGTACTGAATAGAAAATTGAAGGAGCACAAGTTCTGCTCATGCTCTAGCTTGTCAACCTGAAACTTGACATTTGAGTATTATATTTGAAATCCTTAGAAAATATCTAGCTGCTGAAAATATACACCTTTTGAATTATTACTGTACTGTCAAATGCCTAAATTTTCATATAACAAGCACTACACTGACAATCTTCCAGTATGGGATTCCGGTATTTAATTTGCATTAGAAATTACAAAATGCTCTAAATAGAACCTAGAAAGACAGAAATATGTTGATTTTAACAGACGAACCTTCATAGAATGGTTCAGCTGAAAGCAAGTTTGAACTTTCTGTCAGTAAAGATTTTCAGCTGACGCCTGGCTTTGCAGTTAGGTGAGAGGCAACTCGTTATGTGCCTTATCCAGAGCTGCTGGTTAGTGACACTCTGTGTGCAAGGGGCAGGGGAAAAGCAGTGCCGCAATGGGCTTCAAATAATTTTTGGTCCCTGGAGTACTTGGAATGTCACTGAGCCTCATGTGAGCAATCCTGAAGGGTGAGTAAGCCGCGTAAAAGCCACATCCAGCCGCAGGGATAAGGCAGTGCAGCTCCAGGTCTGAAACACAACCTCCTGATATCTTTGCTTTTATGGCTACCTGTGGTGGTTAAAATCCTTAAATAGAGTACATTGAGAACAGATGGGGGATATATATGCATGCACACCCAAAACATATATAGTGCTTATATAGAGATAGATTATATATGCAGGATTCTTATTTAAGACTGTGATGGAAAGGCCCAAATTAATCTTGTTCTCCAATTACATAGTGTATAACCACATATAAATGCATAAGTATCTTATTATTTAAATTCTATCGCTGATATTAAAAAATTAGATTTTATTGATTAGTTTGCTGTCCCATTTATTGATCAGTTTACCTCTTAATGATTCTTCATAGACTTCTTATAGGACACTTGTATTAGAATCTCCTCAATGTATTTAAAATAGCTTCCCAACAATAAGAGACTATTTTTAACCCTACTTTCTCCGGAAAGGAATATTTTCCTGAAAAATGCATATGTTCAGACATTAGGCATCTGACTTGCTACCTATAGAAAATGCCCAAGAATCATGAGATAGAGGTCATTTTTTTTTTAAAGTTGGGCTCCATTTATGTAAATAATGCATTTAAGAATGCAGTCTATTTTAAAAGACTTATGTTACATCTAAGCACATGTTTTTAGCTAGTAGTCTGTACAGCTGACACTTACAGGTAAGGTATTTATATGTTTGTGGGTTGGTAAATAAATCACTTCCAATGAGGCTTTCTAAATAACTCCTCTATTTTTTCCTTAGAAAACACAAACATTAGAAATGGCATAACACTGCATTTAGCTACCAAGCAAAGCTTAAGACTCTTTGTTTACTAGTTAATTTCTTCTAAAAAGGTAAATATACTTTAAAGGCACCAAATTTTTCCATCATTCAGAGTTGACAAAATTGTCTGCATATTCACTGATATTGCAGGATGAATTTTTCTGTTCATAGACTCACAGAGTCATTTAGGTTGGAAAAGACCTCCAAGATCATTGCCTTCAACCTTTGAACACCACCACCAACTAAACCATGAGCACGTCTAGTCGTTTCTTGAACACCTCTAGGGATAGAGACTCCACCACTTTCCTGGGCAGTCCCCAGGGAAGAAATTCCTTCTGATGTCCAGCCTGGCTCTCCCCTTGTGCATGTCAAGGCCACATCCTCTCATACTGTTGCTGATTCCCTGACAGAAGAGCCCAACCCCCACCTGGCTACAGCCTCCTCTCAGGCAGCTGTAGAGAGCGATAAGGTCACCCCTGAGCCTCCTTTTCTCCAGGCTAAACACCCGCAGCTCCCTCAGCTGCTCCTCATAGGACTCGTGCTCCAGACCCTTCTCCAGCTCCCTTGTCCTTCTCTGGACATGCTCCAGCACCTCGATATCCTTCTTGTAGTGAGGGGCCCAGACACAAGCACAGCACTCGAGGTGTGGCATCACCAGTGCCCAGGACAGGGGGACAATCACTTTCCTCATCCTGTTGTCCTCACTATCTATGGTACAAGCTTGGATATAGAACCCAAATATGAAATAACTTACAAAAACCTAGGAAATAATCTATGTGGCATTTGTGTACAGGTATTATTCAGTCTAAAACAGCTGAAAGAAATAATTAAAATGTTCAGATTTAATGTAGGTTAGAGCAGATGATTGTTTTAAACTTGAATTTCTAATTAGTGTAGTTACCAAGAGATTGTGCACATAATGCAAACTGTTTGCTGCTTGATAATTTTGCTAAATAAGTCAATAGAGGGACCAAAGACTGAGCAAACAAGTAGACCTAGTTATCCCTTCTTATCAAATTAAATCCTTTTATCTGTCACAGTTTCAAGACATGATACTATCAACAGATTTTTTTCAGAAATAAACATTCTGAAATTTCCAATCCAGGCAGAAATAAAAGATTCCAGAGTGATATCTGTGCTTTGCACAGACACTCAAAGGGAGGTCAGGAAAGAAACTTTTGCATGCATTATTCTTTGTACTGATGGCCTTCAAGCCATAATTTTTATATTTAAGAGTGGAAGTAATAGTTAGTTATCCTATCCTAGTGGATCTACCCACTGTTTGAGGAGATTAAATTAGGGGAATGATAATGCTTGCAACTTTGCATCCATGCTTCAAGTACTGTTCTTTAGATATTTTTTGAGAAACAAATAATAGTTAATTCTATTCCAGACCACAAATTTGAATGTTTCTGCAGAAAGCAACCAACTTGCAACACAGGGAATCCTTTCTATCCTGTTGGGTAAGGATATTCCCCTCAAGATACTTTCCAAATTACCGCACCCTGATTTTGTTTAAACAAACCTAAAACTTTAAACAAGGAATTTGTTTTTTCTTATTCAAGTCTGTGGAAAATACATGAGCACGTGGAAGATACATTTCTGGTTTTGGAACCTTGACTGAGCTCTTTATCTCCAGTTCTACGTACTAAAAAAACCCTCCCAAATCTTATAACAAAACCAGATACTCCTGTTGGACATTTAGACATGTATACTGGTTTAAGACATAAATAACTGAATCTTTAAGTCATTTACAGTTGTTTTTTTGACATTCAGTTTTTCATGTGGCTGATGGCTCATCTCACTTATTTTTCTACCATAGGCATGCAGTTGACCAGATAATAGAATTTAGACTAGACTCTTGTGTGTTGCTGTTGTGTTGGCCTAATTCTCTTTTCAAAACAAGAAATGGCTGTGTAGGGTTGATGGGAGATAAGGTTAAATTACTTCTTTACATTATGTACAGTATAAGTAGCTCAGTTTCCCAAAATTTTCTGGAACATCAAGTTAAAGAAATATCATTTTCCTTGGATTTTGAAAATCACACTACTTAGACACACCACTAGGGCTTGGGAACTCTAAAGAACATGCTTTTGCATCCCATTGTAAGTGCAAGAATGAAAAGTAATCTTTTAGATCCTACTTTACTGCATCTTTGTGAATGCTATGGATGGCTTTATATTTTTTTTCAAATTCTTTATCTCACAAATACATTTAAAATAATTTATGTGCAAGGTTGGGGGGAAATCTGAGGTCATCTTAGTTTTCTTTTATTATGGTTGAGTAGGAGACATATATCACATTTTAGAAAAAAAAATAGTAAATGTATTCCTGACAATTATTGCAATTAAAAAATTCAAACCTGAATTGATTTGACTTTCATATACGTTATTGTATCCTATATGAAATTCAAATTAAATTAAACTCTTGTCCTAAGAGGCCCATGGCAGGAACAGGAGGTAAAAATACACCTTTTAACAGCTCATAGCTTTCATGCACTAAATCATAAATATCAGTTGCAACCTTAAAACAGATTAATGCCATGGCTAGTGTTCTGCTATATTTGACACATGGACATGGAATTTGAAGACACAAAAAATACTGAGTATTAGAAAAGTCATACATGTTATACTTAGTAAGTCAGTGCTTCTTTACCATTGATTTTAAAATGGAATCTCAACCAGCTGTTTCCCAGGTAGTGAAACTGAGGGAATCACATCCCTCTAGATTTGCTTGGAAGATCTTGAATATTCAGTGTAGTGCCAAATGGGCTTGAGGTGAAACAGTGCTGGAAGTCACTTGTATTTAAACATTTTCTTTAGATGAGAATGAGTTTAGTCAAAAAGAGAAAAGCAGAAAAAGCATGAGCACACAAGTTCCCACAAGCAGTAACACAGTCAAGTGTTGCTCAGCTGTGCATACTCTACCACTCTTGTACCCTCAGGTACTGACACCAGCTAGGAAAGAACTGTGTGTTGGATGATTTTAACAATATGTCAGTGTAAGAAAATTAAGTTACCTTTGGTATACTGACTTAAGACCTGCTAACTTGAGCTGTACTTATGACCCGTCTCAGAAAATCTCTCTAGTGCTCAGAGAAAGGCACAAACTGCAAAGAATAAAAAAGGATTTTTCCTAGTTCTTTAAAAAGGGCACTGGAAAAAAGCCTGCAAGAAAAAGAAAGGAACTGTAATGGAAGAAGCAAAGTAGCAGGGGGAAAAACCAACAAACCCAAGGGGGGAAAAAAAAAGTAGGGTAAAAGAATCCTTTTCTAAGAAAAACAGGATTTTCCAACTTCTGCTTGAGAGAGAAGCAGTAGGACAATGAGGACATACAGACTGTAAATAGAAAAACTCATGTTGCACAGTTGGAGGCTCACAGCTTTTTCCACTTCTGCTGTTCCCAAGATTCACCTCTACATGAGCTTAGAAGGAAGAGATTAGTAAATGAAAGGCAGGAAAGGAAAATATGCCCTGATAACCATCATCCTTATCAATATTAACAAACTCCCAGAAACACAGGACAACGATTTTTTGCCAGTCTACACAAAACTTTATCTCAGAAATGGAGGAAAAAGTAGAATTTGAAAGAAGTCAATTTTATCTGCAGATTTCCATTGTTTCAAACATTTCTTGAAAGTCTGTAATTGCACTATGTGAAGACTGAATAATATTAGAAAACATCTATAGCAAAGCAGCAGTGGCTATGGTTAGGTGAATTTTCCAGCTTAGTCTATTTAATTTCAGTTTTACACATTTACTTTAAAAATTTTGTTTCTTTGAGTCATGTATAGAATCAAAGGCCCTTCTAGAAAGCTTTGTAATTTTAAGATTATTTCATATTAATTTAATTTTACTATCAATCAAAGGCTGTAGTATGTGGCAAGCTTTTGAGTGCTGGAGAAAATAATCCTTTATTGCTGTTGTTGTTTCATCAACAAGAAGGTTACACAGTGCATTACTTCTGTAGGTCAAGCCTACTGTGCACACTGGGGAGCTTTTCTTCTCCCCTCTAAGTGCACTGGCTACAAACATTCACATCCCCCGTAATTTGCCAGCTCTTTGCAGCTCCTTCAGTTCCTTTCCTCATTCTAGAGTTTCTAGATATATCCCTACCCTTCCTTTTCTCCCAGAATAGGATGCCCTCTTGTCTTACCTTCCTGCCAAAGTGTCTTGGAAGCAATTTATTTAGGGATTTTCATATCTTAAAAAGCTGAAAAGAGGTGCACAGGTGAAAGTCTATAGGCTGATGAAGAGGCACTTTTAGGTTCTGGATATGGTAATCAGAGTTCCATCTACTTTGATTTTCCCTGTTCAACCCACTGATTCACAGAAATTGATTAAATATAAGATTCCAGACATGGCACAGCAGAAGTAGACAGAAATGCCATTGAACTGCATGTTGAATTTCCCTTTAATTTGGCAGTTATGGTGTTGCTACTTCTTTGTATAACCTCTCTGCTAACCTCTGGATAGCAACACAAAGCTGTGTTCCCTAGAATAATTTAAATACACAGTTAAACTACAAGGCCTTCTTAAAATGAAATCACTGTTTATTACAACTGTGAGAACCATTCTTTTTTCAATGGTTAATAGCCTCACTAGTGTGAGCCCAGTTAGCTGAGTAGTCTCATTTTTTGCTTCTCTCAATTTGTGCTTTTGTTAGTTTGGATAGGGACAATTCTTCTTTGTCCATTTCTCCATCATTTTGTTTCTACAATGTCAGGCCAAAACTGACTGATGGGGAGCAATTTCTGTAAGCATACTACATATTGCTATTCAATGTTAAAATTACTATCGATACATATGAAATAGCAAAATCACACTATATATTTTAAAGAGAAATGTGAATACCCAGGACTTTTAATGTGTCATTGTTGTACATAATTGGATTTGCATACTGTATCTTTCCTATGTGCAGTTTTCTGTGCACACAGTTACATTTTTCTATGTCTAAGACACCTTCGCTGAAACCAACTAGCTGGAAGACCAGTTGGAGATCTTTTCAAAATATACTTCATAATCTTGAAGGAAGGGTATTCTTATTTTTCTGGCCAGCAGTAAATTTTCTACCTCAGTAACATGGCTTATGGTACAGTATTAAAGATCCAAGCTTTCACAGCAGGTTGTATTGGCTATGTAAGCTTACGCTGATTAAGCTTCTAGGAAGAAACAGTCAAATATAAATACAAAAAACAACAACACAAATTCTCAATTGAACTTAGCTAAATCAATGAAATGTGAATTGTGAATTTATCTCACTTTAATGTACATTATACAACTAAACCCAGTTTAATAACGGTAAAATCCATGGCCTATAGATTAATCCATATTGATATTTTCCATGCAGTGTTATTTCGACTTTCCAGCACAAGATATCCAATAGTACTGCTCTGACTGTTGACAGTCACATTGGATTCTTTTAATAAAATCCGGTATTGCATTGCTGCTAGACCGAACAAGAAGTGAATTTCCACATGGGAAATTCTGGAAGAAAAGTAGATGCAGGTCTTATTATTACTACAACCAAAGGCAATAATACATAGTCTCTTTTTGACACATCAAGTCTACTGACACACACTACAGAAATAAATATAAAAATTGCCACTAATTGCTGCAGGATCACACTTGGAGGGTGTGCCCTGGAGCCTGGAGTCTTCCTCACCCGCTTGACTATAAATTCCCCTCTAGAGGCTCTTTGGAGCATACAGACTTTGCAGGTATCACTGCTTGTTTTGTAAACAAGGTGAGGTGACAACATCTTGCTGACATTCATTGCCTGTAAAATAATTGTTATATGAAGATTGTGAAGACTGTTATAACACTGTTAGGCTCTATCCACTTCTTTCCCATGCACACCACAGAGTTCTGTCACTACACACTGTGGGCAACTCAGACTGGAGCTGTACTGCAAAATCCAGCTCTGTGTCTTATTTTCTCCCATGCTGTTGAAAACTGGTTAAGATTCTCTAAAGGTCCTAGGTTTTCCTTTTAAAAAAAGTCAACATTTCAAAACTACAATATTTCTTACAACTTCTGTGTTTGGCAGACAGGTTTCCAATGAAACTCAAGAAGAGTTTCCAGTTTCCTGGCAGTCCACATAGCATCTTACTTTGCCATCTGCTGGTGGTCCCCAGCTTCCAGGTTCCTCTGTTTTAACTTACTCTTTCTGTGAAAATCTTCCAGAACTGGGAGCTCAAACCCACCAACTGTCCACGTGGACTTTGCTCAGTGTCCTGACCTTGATGTCTGGGAAGGCCTCACTCACCACATAAGGTCATGGAGACTTTAGTCCTCCCATTTTCCCTGGATCAGAGCTGGATTGTCTCGCTTTCAAGGCACTGATCCCTCAGTGCTATCCGAGCTGCCTGGAAGGTCTGGCTCAGGCTGTGACTTTGAGTTTCCAGTTTCTCTGCTGCAGAGCCAAGGAGAGGCAGAGGTTGGCTGATTCACCTTCTCATTTTCATTTAGGAGAACATAGATACAAGGCAAGCCACAAAAAGCCAGAAGGCTCAGAACTTGTGTTCTTGTTCAGTTTCACACAGAATTTTTCAAATTCTCTTGAATGGAAATAAAAATCTTCTGCTTTGGTTTTGAACAGAAATTCCAAGTTTCTGCTGAAACTGAAAGTGAAAAAAAATCTTCAGAGAAACTAAACTATCAAATATCACATATGTTTGGAGTCAAATGACCTGGACATAAGAGCAATGTTTTTCTTTTTTCTTCCCCTTGAATGCTCACATGCAGTCTCCTCAGTGTCATCAATGTGCTGAAATATGCTATAATCACTGTTTTCCACTGCCTAATGGTCAGCATGCACATGAACTTTTCCCATAGCACAGGGAATAACACAGTCATTCTATCTCGTAACCTTGGAAAATTAAGGTTCATTTTGCCTGAAAAAAGTAAAACTGATTATAGTTTACTATCTGTACAAAATAAATTGCCAAATGAAGACAAATATTTTTGTTTCTTTTCTAGTCTTTTTTCAAATATATTTATTGTAAAGGATTCTTGAAATTTCAGAGTAGAAATGGGCTTTTGAAACTGTTTTACTTTCCAACACCGAATGTCAATAGGTTGCCTTTTTCACCTTTTTCTCAGCTTGGGGGCTGTATGAAAAGGCAAAATATAGAAAAGCAAAAAATCAGACTACAAATTAATCTCCAGAAAAATAAAATATTCTATTATTGTAACTTGAGATAGATGGTATTTATAGAGAAAACAACCCATTCTCATTAAGAATGAGATTTAGCTTTACATTTTCACACTGAAATAGAACTTTAACCCTTGAACAATCCCACAGAAATAATTTTACATTGTTAATGTTCAATGTGAGACCCTGATCCCACTCAAGCAAATGGCAGAGCTTGCATTAACGTCAGAAGAGTCAGATTAAATCCTGTTCTCTTTGGCTTTTAGAGTCTGTCCTGGCACCTACCTCCAGCATAAGAAAGTAAAGTACCTTCACAGAAAAGGATTACGCACCTTTGATGAGCATCATGTCATTTGGTAATACAGAGAATTTAAATCATATAGAACAGATTATTAATCATTATCATATACCAGATTCTTGTCTTTGTGCTCACCTTTATTGACCTTCACATGTGTGGGATCTTTCTAGAATATAATTTCCACCAAGTTCTAAGGTTTAGCTGATGCCTGCTTTTATTTACCTTGTTAGCAGTTGTGGCATTGTTTAATGTTAGGGTCAGCATCACAGGAGGGAAGCTGATTAGGGATGCATGTGTTTGGAAAAGGAATTCTGTGGAAGGGAATACTCCTCTTCAGAAACTGTTTACTGTTCTCTTTCATGAAGGGTGCTTTCTGTTGCAGTGGAAATGATGGATTAGGTTTGTTTGCGGAAACTTGTGAACTTCCATTGTTCAGGGGTCCGCAGTGCAGGGCACACTTGCAGACGAGTGCAGGCAATTGGCTGGGAGACAAAGGAAAGTTTTGCTGGAGGTCTCACTTGGAAATGATGACTCCAGGAAGTGAAAGTTTGGCTTAGTTCAAGTTGAGATGAGCGTAAGATTTACATTCATTCAAGTTCCTTTGCAAGTTGTGAATGGGCAAGTGGGTTTAATCACTGATATCTTACAAGCAGACTTTCAGCAAATCTCAAATTGCTGTTACGTCTCCTTTCTTAGTGGCAAAAATGTATTATAAAGTAGGAGGGAAAAGAATAAAGTTTGTTGCTGTACTACAGACTTAAACATGATCCAATATAATGCAGCCCTTAACTCATCATTCTGTATTTTGTTTTATCCTGTGAGACAAGAAGAAACAGTCAGGCAACATTTCTAGATACTAAACTCTTTAAGGGAAAGAATATGTCTCTTTGTGTGCACTTTGAAGTGCCTCCTCTTCAGGAGCACCTTGGTTCTTTATAAATTGTAGTAATAATAATCATTTATTGCTATGCAGTGTGGTCTGGTTTCCCATTTACATCCATTATGTTTGGTTGTGCTGTGTCGCTGTCCTGTTCATCACTTCTCACCTTGCATGTACATGCAACTTCTATTATGGTTATTTTTAGAATACATAAGGCACTCAAATAACATGATTACAAGTGTGGAACAACAGCTTAGGAAATAGATAGGAGGATAGTTCACAGAAAGAGGCAACATACTGCACCTAAGCTGTGCAAGATCAAACTTGACATTATAAAATCAAAGAGAGAGGGTTTAGTAGGAAAATAATGTGACAAGACTACAATGACTCCTGCTTTTTTACAGCTGAGTTACCATCATTTAAAGAGTTTTGGGATTTATTAAAAAAAACTGTATGTATGTATCCCTATGTATGTCTATATAGGCAATATATATGTATAAATATGTGCATGTACACCTGGGACATGTGTTCATGTGTGTGTGTGTGTTTTACAAAATACTCCGAAAATAGTGTGCTGCAGGAAACAAAACAACCAATTGTAAGGTCCTATAATACTGTTTTCCATTTCTGAAGAGAAGTAAAACGACCGTAAGTTTCCCTTTCGTGAAATCTGAGCAATCTTCATAGAAAGCCTCATTTTCTGTCAGCTTCAGGAATGACACATATTTACATGCATTCAGACAGTTTGTGATGCCTGGAGGCAATGAGTATCGGGGAGAGGTGCAGTGTGGAATGCTCTCCCAGCTCTGGCTGACAGAGGGTACTGAGTGTTTTGTTCCAGTTGTCAGTCGCTAGAGCACCCCTGTGATTTCTCCAGCTCTGTGCTGAAGGCTGTCTTGGGTTCTTATCACCAAGATGGTGCTGAGCTGGTGGAGGCATAAAAGAACCTTTATCTCCCCTCTTTATTTCAGTGTAGCAAATGAATGAGCTCAATATAATATGACCACTACAGGTAAAGATTGTAAGTCTGTTTTCCTCAAGGAATTGACTTTTAATGATATCTATCATGTACCAATTAATGGAGAAATTTTGCATCAGATATAACTATTATCCCTAATTTTTTTCAGTTGAATTGAATACTGTAATTGGTCTGTTAAAATGCTTTGTTTGAAAAATAAAATGACATACATTTTGCATGTAACTGAAGCAAATTTTAAAATTATTACAGCCCTTCCTATCATAGGTACTCTTTACTCCAATCTTTCTCTGAAAATACTTGTTTGCCCTAAACCTATTAGATTATCTATATTCACCTCTGCTGAAAGACCTTCTAAAAACATTATGGCTCTCACAGCAGGAAACTTTAGTCTCTGGTCAATATTATTTACGGTCAGTTTAGTCTCACTTATTTTTGGTTTCATCATTGAAGTTTAACATTCCTTTTGACGCTCCTTCACTTGTCTCACCTTTCTCTGATAATATTAGGTCAAGGTGTGAATACAACTCACTAACATCCAATGGGACTCTGCATAAAGCACTCTCTGGGGGTTTTATAATTTGCCGAAGAGCATAAATTTATTATTACGTTTCTGTATTGATGTTACATTACTTTACATCTCTCAGAGTAAGAAAATGTAGTTAGACATTATTCTAAATAAAGAAATTATATCCCTGTAGATTTTAATTGCTTTTGAATCATTAAGGTTTGATATTTTAGTCAATGTATGCATCTAAAATTATTTTAATACCTTGAAGCAATGTAATTTTCACCTGAAACTATTTTTAATTTCAATTTTACTTCAAGAGGGATTTCTACAGGTCTTAAATAGTTGTCAGAGATGTCCATGATAAGGTAACATCTGGATGAAATTTAATGGTTTAAGAACATAAGTCATTTGAAGTAAAATAACTCTACCTGAAACAGATGAACATCCAGCCTCCTAAATAATTTTTAATTTTAATAATTATTTTGGAGAATCTGTAGTTATTGAGAGCCGAGAGCATGGGATAGGCTGTAAGTATTCCAGCTCTACTGCTTAGAAGCCCATAGAATAATGCAGTCAGTAAAGAGGTGTCTGGGGACATTAGTTGACAAGGTCAAGTGGTTGGATTTAATCAAATTCATTTTGTAGCTGGAGATTTAGTCATGGTTATAAGACAGAGAAGTCATCTCAAATAAGGAAGCCTAACAAGAAAGCAATATATCATCTGCATGAAGTGAAATATATTGCTCTCAGCCATTTAGCTTCATGTCAGAATTAAAGGAAGGTTTTGGAAGTACAATTCTAGCATGAGCTATTTAAATACAAGTAAGTGATAATGTAAAGCAGTTGTGTTTTTTTTAGTGATATTGTGAATCTCTGGTAACAGTTAAACATTATTGCTACTGGGATACACTGATGTCATGAACTGGTTCAGGACAAAGATCTGCATTTCATTACCAGTTTGATAGTTTGTATAGTTTTAACATAAGGAACTGGTTTTCAACACCTTCTACTGCCCTCACGGAAGTTTAAGGCAGATAGGGCATTAGTTTCACACAGAATTGGTTTCTGGCTTTCTTGTGCAGTTTGAAAATGGGAGACGCTGCAGGAGCTCAGCTGCAGAAACAGAAACTGAGCTGTCTTATAGAGAACTGCTCATTACCTCAATTTAAGATTCACATCATATGAAATGCTTGAAGTTTAGAGCTTTGTATGAGCTACTAAATTTCGGAACATATAGTCTGAAATTGTGATGATTTCAAGATCTGCAATCCTCTCAGAGAACGGGGGGATTTGTTATGAATCACTGATCAATAATTGTTCCTGGTCTAAAATTGGAACCAGACTTGCTCTGTCTCATAAAGGACATCCTCTACTGTATCAATTTTTTTACTAGGTTCATTTAGTATATGCATGCCTTTGTGTTCTAAGATCAACTTGTTATAAATGCCTTGCTCTGAATTTTAAAAGTTTAAATAAGTTGAACTTATTCCAACTTGTTTTCTTGCACTCAATTCAAGACACTAATTTCAATACAAAGGTATTTTTAAAAAATGTATACAACCCAAAAAGAAATAATAAAAGTAAACAAAATAGATTGAACTTGTGTATTTTTACAGAATGGAGATTTCTTGGAATTAAAGGCTCTAGAAATTTATCTGTTCAATTATATCACCCAGTCCAAATGCAGGAAATTTAGGTCAAATTTTACTTTTTAATTTTTTTATTTAACTGAATTTTGAAGCTATAAGTGGAAGTGCTTCACCTTTTCTTTAAATTTCATTTCATGATGCAAAATCTCACCATGACCGGCATTTAGGCATTTTCTTGATTAGAAGACTAAATTTCCCATTCTAGAAGTCTATGCCACTGCTCCTTAAATATTATCTGTTACAGAATATTTTTTCTGCGTGTGATCTCCTAGCACTATCTTGGTCATAGTAAAACACACATTTTCCTCATCAGTATTATTCACAAGCCCTTCCTCAGGTTACCCAAATTTCTTTCATTTACTGGACTTCCTTTTTTTTCATACTGCAGGACCAAGGTTAAAATGGTAGGACAAGGAGTTAACAGTAAGAACTAGAGAGATATATTGACAAATACTGAAGAGAATATGAAAGGTTGATGATAGAACCATGTAAGTGAATAGGAATTGAAAATGATAAACAAGGCGACTAATAGGCAAAATAAGGCAAACCCATCAACATACACATTTTCCTGTCATTCAAATGATCAAAGCCTTGCTTTCATGAGGTAGAAACTGTTGGTTCTTCCTGTAGGTCCCATATCTTGCATCCAGTGGTCTTTTTCCCACCCCCCCCGGCAGAATGATGGGTTGGAGGACAATTAAATAGGTGCATTGCTGTTTGTGGTGTTGAGTTGCATCATTCTTCTGGCAGCATGATTAGAGTTAAAAGATGTAAAAACTCGCCAACTATGGGTGATTTAAGAATAAGAGAAATGTTAATTTCATATAAGGATTGGCCAGCAATCTTTTACACAGTAAATGTACACAGGAAAAGATTCACAACATGCATTTTGGCCAAGATAATCAAAACTGATTTGAGCTCACCTGCAACAGGGTTGCTAAAGACAACTAAAGACATATCTGAGTAGGACTTTAACTTTTAAACCATTTGATCATTACTCCAATGGTTTTGTTCTAATGTACATTTTGAAATATTTTGTCTTTTAAGAGACACAAGTTAGCCATTTAGATGTTGGTATATCCACATTATGAAGCAGTGAACAAAATAAAAACTGGGTGCTTCAAATGCTTACCACCAAGCTCCAAGCTTTTACACTTGGTTGTGGGAATATTCTCGGTGGCTCAAAACACCCAAAAATGTAACTAGTCCCAAAAGCATCATGTGTCCTACTGCCACACAGATTTTTTGAAATAAATTAATTTGTACTACAAGTGTTAGAGCACAAATATAAATCAATATTTGTGCTCTTAATTGGTTGAGAATGTCTTAGAAAATTAATTGATATGATTTTACTTTTTTCAGTTGATTTATTCATGGTAATCATATGAAATCCACATCCACTTCTATTTTTAGGTATTGTAACAAGTTTGAATGTACTATTTAGATTAATATCTACCAAAAATTGTTGATCAATCTCTAATTTTGAAGAAATTTTATACTTCGCACAACTGAAAGATATTAGAAAAAAATAGTACATCTTTGGAGATTTTATTACTAATTATTTCAGTAGTCTCCCTCTACTTATCAATGGCTGAAACAATATTTTTCACCTTACAGGACAGAACAAAAACTTAAGAACCCTTTAGAATAGCAATTATCTTGTTTTATCATTACAAGCAGATGCATCCTGGGAAGCAGAAAATATAGCCTATAAACCAGATGTCCAAGTACCATACACATTAGGAGAACAAAAAATATCATGGAGCTATACATGAGTATTATGACAGGAATAATAACACGAAAATTAAAAAAAAAAAAAAAGAAGAAAAAGATTGATTTATTAATTAGCTTGAAAGAGGTAAATTTTCCATTCTGTCATCCTAAAATTCTCAGGCCAGAAATAACATGGACTCTCACATAGTTGATATATGAACTAAAATGATGGATTAAGGAATCAGTGCTATTTGGAAGCGAAGTGGTGACCAGGCAAAGGAAGCGGTGCTATTAATGATGTAACAAAATTAAGAATGAGACATGTGACTTTAATACAAAAATTCTTCATTAATAATTCCAGTCTGTAATTCAGGAAATGGAAGAGCAACACATACAAAATTTTGCCTTTTTTTTGCACCAGTCCTACAGAATGAGAGGGAATTTAAAATAAGTGCAAAACCACATTGAATAAATAAGCTCATCTGTGGCTATTTGAGTCTATTTGATGTAATCTACCATTTCATAGCCAGAAAGTGGCCACAGGAACAATCTCCGGGGAAAGGATCATTTAAACATTGAAAAAAAATCTCTCTAGGGTTTTGTTGGTCAATGTCCATAAAACAGGAAAATACAAGCAGGAATATATGATCCATAAATTAGATTGTTTGGTGCTCATTATAGAAATACTTTCAAATAAAGGGAAACTGATTTGAATGAAACAAGCTCTATGCACAAATAAACTCATAGATCTGATTATTCATTTTACCAAGTTGCTTACATCGAAGTATAATGTGTGCAAAGTAATTTGTTTTTATGACTGGAGAACACTACTCAGTTGTATTGATGAAAATGATTTTATAAAATCGAGGTTAACTTTCTGCTTTGGCTTCTTGAGGGGAAAAGGCTAGGGAGTGGTTATTCTTCAGGATTTTTATTTGGAGACCTTCTACCTTAATCCTTTTAAAATCAGTGGCTGGGAAACAATCATGAACTCTGATTGTCTCCTTTTTATGCTGGTATAACTCCTAACTATCAGTACCAGTAAAAGGATTGTCTCTAGAGCAACATTTTGGAAGCAGCTTGATTCAAAATTTAATTTTAATTTTCAAGAGAGATTAAAAAGGAAAACTGAAAAGAATTCTAAGTTACGAGACACTTCAGAAAAATCACAACCCTACTTTTACATTTTAAAGTGCTATGTGAATTCTTGGATGTTACTTGTGGATTTTAGAAAGAGAGGGGAACTTGAACAAAATTTTGTTGTGAACGGATATAATACGAAGGAGATAAACACCACATATACCGCCAATATCTTCAAAGTCAATGATGTATTTAAATTAACCAACTTAGAGAATAATTTAGCTTTACTGTGTTGTAAAGTGGGCTACTAAAAATCCCGTAAGTCTTCTCAAAAGAATATGGAGTTACAAACTGCTGAGGGACTCTGAACTATACTTTCCCTTTGCTGTTCAGTCCACTGGACTATTATATCTTTCACTTATTTTCTAAGTTTGCTGTGCAAAGTAAGCATCTGGCTCTGAAGGTAGAAAACCTTAGGGGGTCACACTTTCAAAAGACTGCATGGGAAGATTTCCTTTCTAATGCAGTCAATTCTATTTATAAGATAAAGGCATAAACTGAAGAGTTGCGTAAATTATGAACACCCCCTTAATAACCCAAAACATGTCCAGGCTGCTGAGAGGAAACTAAAACCTCAAAAAGAGAGTCTAGGCTGGCATAGACTTTGAAGTTTCAATACATATTCCTATTCCTGATGATGATGCATAGTTTTATATATACCTCAAAGTGATAAACAATACCAGTTCTGATATATACAGAGGACAATTTATGCAACTGCTCTGGGGGGGCGGGAAGTTTCACTTGCCCAATATGAGGAACAGATAGGACACAAGTACAGATGATACCATATATTCTGCCAGCTATCACTATGCATTTGTGTAAGAACATCCATTCAATGGATATACAGCAGAAGAAAAACCTGTTGCAAAAAAAAGGTGAAGAAGTCGATGAATGTCATTATAATGCCATAATGGTAATCTGGTTCAATGGTACCTACAGGGGAATCATCATATATGTTTCCAGTTTTCTGTTTTTAATGTCTTGATCATGCTTCTGTGAATATTGTTGAGATGCTAGTGTGTATTGCAACCTCCTTCACTGAAACTGGACAAACTGAGATGCCCATAGTATCTAATTTGGCAAGAGCAGAGACACTTCTAATTGTTTCCAAAAGGAGTGCTACATAACAGTTATGGAAGAAGACCAAAGAGAAGAGAAAATGTTATTTTACTTCAAACTCTGCAACTATGGTTGTACTTTATACTCATGTCACTACTTTATGAGACTTACACTCTGAAGTCATAAACAGTAATCTGACAATATTAAAGTTATCTTTTCAGCATTAAGCCATGTCTACATGAAGTACTGCTGTTGGCTTATCTAAAAAGAAATTAAGACAGAAATAAAGATTTTTAAAGCACTACAGCTGTTCCTTTTTCCTGATTCTTCTATTCTACAACTCCTTAACTTTCCTTCATTTTTCTCGTATTTTTTTCTGAACTCCTCCCTCTCTGGGCTTATAAACTGCAAGAAAGTTCATGTTACATTATTGTTTGCATGTCTGAGAAAGATGCCTTAGAAGCCCAGACTGTACAGTGTTAAGACTGTGGTAAGGGTACTATGTTCCTGGGGATCGTAAGGTCATGGAAAGCAGAGAAGTTCTCTGAGTTCTGACAAAACTGGCCTCTGAAGCCCATGCACATGCCAAAACAGTAAGTTACTGCTGCTATGGGCTGCAGTCTTGCTACTGGCAGAAACCTGCAATGTGGTGTGGGATTATATATGTTTCAGTACATTTCTAAGTTTTCAGTAGCCATCTGTAAGCAGTGGGGTGAATGGGCCGCATTTCAGACAACCAAGGCATCCAGAGATATTTCCTCACAGGAAATATTCCACCCCATACTCCAGATGCTGCCATATGTGTGATACAATATCTTGTTGTGAACATGCATCCATACTTTCAGCTTTGTTCAAAAAGCTTTCTCTAGCTATGCCACACCTACTGAATTTTCTTTTCCAGCCGAAGGCACAGCACATGACAGGTTAGCTTGTGCAAGTCAGTTTTGCAGTAGAACCTTGCTGATACTGAGATATATTTCTTTCTATAAGGAGAGCATGGATATCAAAATTAGGAGCTGTGCTGCATGTATAATTTTTTAGAAAGAAATGTAATTTTTTTTTCCAGGCATTACTACAATCCTGTGCAGTGGAAAAGAGTATTTTACATTATTATGAAGATCATGGCTATTCTGTGATTCTGATTTAAAGTTGCCCAAAATGTCTAAGCAGTTTGGTAGACTATCACTTTGCTCATCTATAAGATTACCTGAGCAATATCAGAGAGCATCCAGTCAGGAAATGAAGAATAATCTTTGCCACTATTTTTGGATAACAAATAAGATATAAATTTTAATGTGAGATGAAAAGTATCTTGCATAACTGAACTATCAAAAGAGATCAGTGATTTCTGCTCTAAATAAATACATGAAAAGAGACAGGAAACTGACACCAAGAAAATGCTAAGCTTTGCACCAACCAAAAATTAACTCAAATTCAGAGAACACCCTTTTCAGGAAAAGTCTGCTTAGGAATCTAGAAAGTTTCTGAGGTCACAATTTATTTCTATACCATTCTTCCCTCTCCATATGTAGTGGACATGGGTTTTGGCCTCTAAAAACTGGCAGATCTCCCAGAATGGATGCAAATGTCTGGACTATCAACGTGAAGTCTGACTCAGCACTGATTCCAGCACTCTGTGAGTCTGGCTTCCCACATTGCTGCATCCATTGAAACCCTGTGGCCAGGAACTTCACTGTAGGGTTGTGATCATTCCTAAGGAGTAAAACATTCACAAAAAAATGTAATAGCAATTCGGTTCTAACTTGTTTACAGGACGTATTGAAGGGGCAGCTCATATCCACTGGTCTCACTCATTCTCTTTGGATATCCTCAGATCTTCTGTAGGTTCCATTGCATGTGAGGGATCTGCCTTGCAGCATTTTTCCTGTATGTCATCTAGAAACATATTGGCAGAGCCTTTTCTGCTTTATTTCAAAAACCAGAGGAAGCTTTACTTCTAAATTCAAAGCTCAGACTGATCATCTATCAGCAGCCCAGTGATATATTTAGGTCTATTTTCTTGCTGTCTTAGAATATATGTATATCTAGTATGACTGCACAGAAAATCTACACATTGTGAAATAAGAATAAACTGTAGATCTTTCAAACAGCTGGGAAAGTGTGAATTGTCCCATATTCATTCTGCAGGGGTATTAATTCTGAGCTTTAAAAATTTCATGGTCAGTCTAGTTAACTATTTCACTATGGACCAATGAAAAAAGATCAATAAAGTTCTAAAAAGCTATGTCTATACTCTTTCTAATGCTCTAAGTGGATAACACTTGGGAAAATATCAGCTTTTTCTTTTTCATTCCGAGCTAAAGAACCAAACACTATGATTAAGATCATGGAAGAATCCAAGTCCTTACAATGGGAATTGAAACCTTAGAGCCAAACAGAACCTATGTAATTATATTGTTAACATTACATGTTCTTATTGGGTATTATGAATAGTCAGAACTTGATTAGGTATACAGCACAAAAATCAAGCGTATTTTCTTCCAGATTCAATTGCTGCCTAAACTTTATGGTATCATCATTATACAGCAGTATCTTTGCAAACAACAACCTGTATCCAGATTTATGTGAGAATTCTGAAGTTAGTTTTCCTCAGTAGGCATTCTTTTTTTTTTTTTTCAAAATAGAGATAGGAAATCCATAATTGCCAATCAAGAGGTTAATTCTGCTTCCAAGAAAACATTTCCATATTTCAGTATTTCTTTCTTTCATTGAGAGAATGGAAAGGTTGTTCTAAGAATCATTAAGTGTTCTCCAAAGAAGGACATTGTTTTTAAAATTATGTACCTTACCTGTGTGTAAAAAAGTTGCTAGCCCTTGAAGATCATGAAATCTAAACTGCACTTTTCCTAGTTTCTTTGGCAGCATATAGGCATTTCAAGAATTTAAGTTTTAAACTGCGATAACCTTTCAGTTAGAGGGTTTCTATAAACCTTTGTAGAACCTTAGCAAGGTATAGAGAGTTGGAAGTGATGAAGTTCAAGATGATTAAGAAGTGAGCCTCTGTGGAGGTTATTTTCTTCTTTAGATATCGCAATTAAGTAAGAGCATGCATCTTCTGAAATAGTCTTATGCCACCACTACTCACATCCACTTACCATTTTGGTTGAAGAGAACTATATTTTTAAACTATTCTTACTGCATCCTTTCCTAATTATCTGTCTGTGCCCTCAGCTTTTGGACAGATGGCCACCATTCCCTCAGTACAGAAACAGGACACATTTTTCCCCTGCCCCTTGCTCAGATGCTGCAGTTGCCTCCCAGCAAGGGTCACTGGTCCCCAGCAAAGCACTCTGTGACCTCTGTCTGGCTGCTACAGGCGACATTCAGCAGGTGAACCTGAAGAGCCTGAATGGTACAGGCACTGCAGCCTCGGTAGGGACAACACTGCAGAACTACAGCAGTTCAGAAAGTTGTGGAATTAGGGAGGGAGAGGTAATTTGTAAGGTTTAAAAGATCTACTCTGAATGACTCTCTCTGCAGGTTAACAGAAAATGCTGGGCCTGTTCTTGAGCCCTGAGGGAAAGCTGTGCCTCTCAACTTGTGTTCATACGACTCCAGCCCCTGCCACCGCAGAAGAGAGTGGCCTTGCCCACGCAGCTTATCGGAAACAGCTCCCGGTGAGCAGCACCGGAGATTGGCTTCACAATAACACAGCGCCAGCGATCACGTGCGGAGCTCGAGCTGTTCCCTGGCCCAGCCTCAGCCACTACACACGGCCTGCTACAGATTCTTCTCATCTGGGATATACCACAGGCTGCTTGTTCTGCCAAAGAAAATGGGCAATTTCCATGAAGTATTAAAATGTACTAAATAAGGGCTCCTCTGTAAATTAGAGAAAATGGCTCATTAGTTTATACCATTAATTACATTAATACAGCAGGCATGTATATATTTCTTTTCTGGCATTTCACAAACAACTTTTTAAAGTTTAGGTAAGTATGTCCAAAATAAACTGAAATACATTGAAATGACTAAGTGTAATAATCCTTTAAGCGATCAAACATCTCTCTGAATGGCCATAGGAATAGTACAAATTTATATGTCCTCTTTTGAGCTGATCAAGCAGAAAATAGCCTTAATGCCTCAGAATAGACAAAATACGTAACAAACATTACTTTCTAAATATTAACAAAAGCAGGAGCCAGCATAAAAATGATGTTATGTAATTTACCCTAAACAGTATTTAAGAATAAACACGTAGAGACTCTAGCATTGCTTCATTTTGCATTGCTGTTTATCACTTATTTGTAACTGGTTTGTACCACATAAAGTGTATTAACTTTTAAGTTACAGTGACAGTTTTACAAGTTAGTTCATATATTGTTCAAATGTTGGAAACAGATTACTCAACTTCATTCTTTTACATTTAAACAACAGTAGGTTTAAAGGCAGTATCTGTCAAATTGCCTGTGCAGACCAAAAACCATGGGAGAGGCTGGCAACAAAACAGAAACAGAAATAAATGGTCAACCTATGTGAAAGAAAAGACCTTGCTATTTGTAATTAGGGAACCAGACTGTGATTTAAAAAATTGTTGAGAATGGATAAAGATCAATTATTAACTTAGATTTGAAAGATGGGTATCTCATCCATGTAAGCACCCTTTTGAGTCTTGTTCTGCAACAAAACCATAGCAGAGAATTTCACTTGGTGTATTCTTATCATGTTTATCTATTGCCATAGAACATCTTCCTGAAAACACTACCACTGTTACACTGGCACTTAACCAAGAAGTTACACCTCTAGGAAAGAAATTGAAATATAAATTTGGCACACCACAATCACTTCAGCTGAAGAGAAAACACTTATTATTTACTCAGATTCTTTAAAGTATCTGAACAACAACAAATAGTAAATACTGTTCACAGATTCCATCATATTCTTTAATAAAAAAGTGGTTTTGTAAATTCAGTTATCCTTTACAAACACTATTTTCTAACAAAATATGATGGAAAATTTTAGTATATCACCACGTTAGAATTCCTGCTGCTCATATAAGCTTCTGCAATATTGCCCCAACAAAGAAACACTGAATGTGTCAAGAGGTCAAGTCAAAAACTGTTTCTGTTGAGAGCATTTTGACCACAGAGCTAAGACTGAAAGCAGTGCTTAACAGTCTACCTGAGCATAAGTCCTGCCAGTGAAGCTCTAAGAACACTTAATGTTGTATCATATTCATGTGCCAGATCTGAAATTCCTGGAAGCACAGTAATAAAGACATTTCAGTATCAAATGTCCTTCCTTGGCATCCATGAAATCGGGCTGATTCTCTTTTGTTTGAGTGGACAGTGTTTTTTCCCCAGGGTTTTTTAAAAGTTAGTGTTTGACAACACTGAGAATGTGATAATGGGCGTGCAATGCTTGGCAATGCACTGAGATACAGAGAGCATAGTCTGCTCATAGTGGGTCACTTACAACTATATACATAAATGAGACTATTCAAGTCATTAAAACAGAACGTTCAGGAGAAATTTTGTCCAAAGACACAAACTGTAAACATGAGCATTGCTAACAGTTTAGCTTTGTCAAAACACTTAACTGGTGTCAGTAACGGGAGCGTCAGATGTTGGCTTCTACCGTGCAAAAAATTAATGCTCTCTATTATCACTGTTTAGAAAGACGAAACTAGCGAAGCCGAGGGAGTCATCGGCTTGTCTCCCTCGCTCACCCACGAGGCAAAACCCGATCACTCGGGGGCGGGGGCACACAACGATGGCCGCACAGCCAGGACTCCCCAGGCTACCGCAGCTCAGTGCAAGCGGCCGGAGGACCGCAAGGGACGGACGCTGGCGGCTCGCCCGCCCGTCCGTCGGTCCGTCCGTCGGTCCGTCCGTGGGCGCAGGCAGCGCCCGGGGCTCCGGCTCGGCTCCGGCGGCGCAGCGCAGCCCGCGCGGGGCGGCACCTGCGAGGCGCAGCGCGATCCCTCCGTCCGGAGGCGGCGGTGGGAAAGCTGCCCTGGGCGCCCAGCCCGGGGCCGTGCGGGACCTCCCGGCCCGGGGCCAGCGCGGTAGGAAGCGCCTGGCTCCTGCCGCGGGCAGCGCTGCGGCCGAGGCTGCGCGGCGGAGCGCGGGGCACCGCCTGTGCGGGACCCCCACCCGGGGCATCGCTGTGCGGGGCGGGGGCACTCGTGCCGGCTGCCTGCCG